>CM060916.1:356777496-358042496 GCA_030737875.1 Allium sativum | reverse complement strand
TAAACATTGGCAATGAATCTGTCCTGAATCAGTCCAAAAATCATAAATATAATTTAACTTCATGCACAACTCAAAAGCATACTTTTTTTTGGGTCATAATAAATAATAAATTTCGTTCACTCATAATCCCAGCAATTGCCCGTGTGCGTAGCACGGACCACATGCACACCAGTAAGATTAAAAACATGAACGGTAGATTTTTTTCTTGATTCAGTTTTCCTTTCAAATTCAAAATGGTCATAAATACTAATAACTTAGAAACTCGATTTAACAATTGAACAATCTCAACGAATTTCTTTAGGATAAGAAAGTGAATATACTTCTGTTTGGTTCGGTTCCCTTCAATCTATTTACGCTTTTATGGCTTGTGTCAAAAATCTATTGTATTTTGCAGGCAAGTAAGGTATGTGCACCGCTGATTATACAGAGGCAACAAGACGAAGAAGTAGAAAAGATCTTTTCAAAAATTAACTTCACGGGGCTTGGGTTTCAGATTCCTTGTCCTCTCTTCAGTGCAATAGTTCAAGAGAACGGTGTTAGGATACATTATTAATCAGTCTTGTAAATGCGTTGTCCTTAATCTACTACACAATATAATAAAGACGAGATCGATAAACTTGTATATGTGCACGGATAACAGTAATAAGATAACAATAGGAACAGGTAAAATAGATCATTATAAGAGACACGGCTGGTCTTGAATCCACTAGAGCAGGTACACCAAGACGTCGTGTCCTGGACAATGTTACTGCTAAGTAGAATAAGTTCTAAATTTGGGCCCTTACTTACTAATGAATGATACACGTAACATGAATAAGTTGTAACACGTAAATATACGGTGGAAACAAATGTGGGCAGTGATTTCACAACCTTTATCTGCTGTTGCAAGTATAAAAAGGGAGGCATTTGTACTCCAAAATTCATCACAAACCACCAACTACAAGAGAACAAGAAAAAAAGAATGACTACTTCATCTCCTAAACTAATGAGCATAGCCACTGTAGCCGCTATTCTAACCATACTGGCATCCACATGCATGGCCAGGAACTTACTGACGAACGGTGAAGGACTCTACGCAGGCCAATCACTGGATGTAGAACAATACAAGTTTATAATGCAGGAAGACTGCAACCTCGTGCTGTACGACCATAGCACTGCCGTCTGGGCCTCAAACACTGGCGTCACCGGAAAAAAGGGGTGCCGAGCTGTGATGCAGGCTGATGGCAACTTTGTGGTCTACGATGCTAACGGGCATCCCGTCTGGGCCAGTAACAGTGTAAGAGGGAATGGAAACTATGTCCTGGTGCTTCAACAGGACGGGAACGTTGTCATTTACGGATCTGATATTTGGTCTACTGGTACCTACATAAAAGCTGCCCGTGGACCTGTTGTTGTGGCTATGAATGGTACGGTTGGTGGAGGCTCCCTGATTGGACCCGTAACCGTGAACAAGAATGATGTCCCTGTCATCCGAAAGGTTGGCACTCTGACCAGGAACATACTGAGGAATGATGAAGGACTGTACGCAGGTCAATCCCTAGATGTGGAACCGTACCATTTTATAATGCAGGAAGACTGCAACCTTGTGCTGTATGACCACAGCACTGCTGTCTGGGCCACAAACACTGACATCCCCGAAAAAAAAGGATGCAGGGCAGTGCTGCAGTCTGATGGCAACTTTGTGGTCTACGATGCTGAGGGGCGTTCTCTCTGGGCCAGTCACAGTGTAAGAGGGAATGGAAACTATGTCCTGGTGCTTCAAGAGGACGGGAACATTGTCATTTATGGATCCGATATTTGGTCTACTAATACCTACAGAAAAAGTGCTCGTGGACCTGTCATCCGAAAGGTTGGCACTCTGGCCAGTGCTGCTTGAGTTTTAAGATGTGTGTTCCATGTTTTAAGTTTGAATAATGAATAATGTGCGTGATGGTTATGCACTGTACGTATGCAGCTGTTATGCTGTATGTATATTAAGTCACCGTTTGCTGGTTATTCCTGCAATATTCATATTGTATGGTCCTGCTTAAGATTCTGATATGATCATTTTCAGGATTCAGTCTCCTCCCCATTCTCAACTAAGCATTATTCCTCTCCTTCCACTTAGTCAAATACGCATGCAGCAAGTTTCAAAAGATAAAAAATACAAAAAACTGAAGGCAAACGTATATTACACAAATTTTCTGTCCCGAAATTAATAAAAGGTGACATGGGCTCCTTCCCGTAATTTATACAAACTAGTACTAAACAGCTCTGCATGTTGTGTGTTCGCACTTGCTTTGTATTCGTTCTTCCAGCAGCGAAAATCTTAATTAGAGCAACTAGAACCGTTTGGCATGTGGAAATTACAAGATTTGCGTCTCAAAAATGTAATCTAGTGTATTTCAGAAGTTTGTTGAACTGATGTCTATGTCAGGCAAAAAACCTCATTTCCTCTTGCTTTTCTTAAGCTTTCCGTTTCTTTTCTTTTAACGTTTTTAAGACATTCAAGTGATGCCACGTCAAAATTGTTTGGCGGATCGTTCTTTACATGACCAAGACAATGCTAGCCTCGCTCCTATTATTCCCGATCCTGACTTGATCAAAGATGATCTACAAGTATTACCCGAACTGACTGTGACTACCTCAACGCCAGTAACGCCACATATATAATTTTCATTAATACCCATTAAATTAACATGTCTATAATACACAGTGCATGTTAATGATTCAATAAGTATACTGTTAATGTTAAAAAATTACGTATTCAGGTTGGTTACCTACCTATACGGGGTAGTGGACAAAAGTGTTGGCATACATTGCCTTGTAGATTTTTTTAGTTTTGCAACATTTATAGTCGTTGCTAATCCAAAATATTAGTCACACTTATATCTGTTACGATACGAAATTCGGTACTTTTTTATTTTATGCACAATTAATATTAAAATTCTTACAACAAATGAATATAACATGTCTTTATGATTTCCATCACATATATAATTCAACATATCAATTCAATATAAGATTTAGTACACTTTCATATTTCAAATTCAACAATGTCACATTTCCATATTGCTCAAATATTTGCTACATGCTTCCAATTTAAAAATACCATAATATCGTGTTCAAATTAAAAAAAAGCAATACAAAATTTTACTAAAGATACATAGAATTTTAGATATTGCGAAGGCCAAACGTGGACCATAACACAAAGCCTCCATCCGAATTATGTTTTTTTTTTTCCACCTCCACAAAGTCCCTACAAATTATAAACACGCTCATTTTTATAGAAATAATAAGTTGCAAAACTGATAAATAACAAGTGTATTTATAAACAACAAAACCGAGTGTATTTATAACAAGTGCAATACAAAAACCGATAAATTTATAGCAGGTGTATTTATAATAAGTGCATTGCAAACACTGTAACGCACCACCTCGATACATGCATTAGCCAAGGTCATTGCAAGCAATGACGTCAACTAACCCGAAGAATAAGGCTGTTGAGAAGCGACCATCTATATAACAACTTTGAACGAGTGTTAAATATATCGGATAATGTGGTCTTACTTTTCAAATCTCATGAGAAAATCCGACACATCTAATTCAAGTTCAAAACTGCTACACAACGGGTGTATATTAATCCAGAATCAATATAAAATACATAACAATAAAATCTAAGTCAGACACAGATATTCACATCACTAAGGCGGAAATAGATACGAATATATCGAAAAAGTGTGTACATAATGTTAGTGGTCATACTCGATCCACTATACGATAAAAGAATAGGTACAAAGACTACAAAAAATAATATGTATACAAAAGAATCTTAGTCTCATATACATATATCCTAAATAGTACAACACTAAAGTAGTTTGCTCAAAAGTAGAGGATAGTCCATGCTAGAGTCAAGAAGAATGACCTAAAATACCTCGGTCTGACCCGAGTATTATTTAAACAAAGATAAAAAATAAACGAATCAGTCTAGTTGTACTTATCTCATAAACTAGGATATAATAAGAGATATAAATAAGTGCAGACATGCATATGATAACAACAGTGTCATGCATAAGTGTGAGTGCCAGAAATGTCTATGGCATATCTCATAAACATATATCCAAGCTATAAAAGGATATCTCATCCAAAGTTATATAGCTACTCACAAAAATGATAAATCATATCAAATCAATACAAAAATTGACAGCTAATATGTCAATAAAATTAAGATTGATAAATTAATATCAATAAATCTCAGATTCTAGAAATCGAAAACTAGAAATCACAGAGAAAACAAGGGGGGTAGGCCTCGAGATGGCAGTCTGAAGACTCAACCTGGGAGTTCGTAGACTCAACCAACACATGTATCGAGATGAGACGCGATCCATTACTACAAAAAAGGCCGGTTGGTTTGCCTCATTTGCATCAGTTATTAATACAACTGAAGCAAGTGATATGATTTGCATCAGTTATTTTAACAACCGATGCAAATATATCGAAGCAAATATGTGACGGCCTGCATCGCACCAACCGACATTTACTCCAAAAGTGCGTTGTACACATGTCCAGTTAGCACGGGACGGTCGTCAGAAGGAAATGAACTAACAAGGTACCTGTATAATGTCTCACAGCGCATAGAACAAAATATAATAACAACATACTTGACATAAAACAGGTGAGACAGTGCACAAGCTGAAAACAAACTATCATAGCAGCGGAAAATCCAAGTACAGCTTATGATCCAAAGCTAACATTATTACAACTTTTAAAACTGTCTCAAAAAGCAAAAGCAAGATAAGGGAGGTACACTACTAATGCCCATGTAGCGACCACCAACGACACAGGGAGAATATCTATGTATCATACGTGGAAGCCTCCTGCTTGCCTCCGAATCAGCTACTCGCGCATCACCAGCTAACCTGTCTCTAGTCTGCTCGTGTGAGCACCCAGAGTAATAAGAAGAGACATAAAACTCTGGGTCAGACAAAAAGTCTGGTATGAGCGATAAGCATCTAAACAGAATAATAACAGGTATACTAAATCATACCTGAACCTGGACCTGCAACCAAAGAGTTAGCACTACATACTGTACAACACTCTAAGGTGCCATTTCAAATGGTGTAAAGATAACGGGAGTGGGGTGTGCATGTCATAGTGATGGCAAACAATCAAGCATAACAACCATCCTCACATCTCTCACTCAGTGCGTAAAGCATACGATATCCACCACTTCGATCACCCAATATACTTTGCTATGATCACTTTGCCCCATGAAGTCACAATGACTTCACTGCACTGATCCATAGCCGCTAATCCTTCGCTATGTCCACTCTGCCCCATGGAGTCGCAATGACACCACTGCACTGGCTCATAGCCTTACTAACCCTTTACTATGTCCACTCTGCCCCCATGGAGTCACAATGACCCCACTGCACTGGCTCATAGTCTTACTACGATCACTTTGCCCCTCGAGTCATAATGACTCTACTGGACTGATACGTAGTCCTGCTACGATCACTTTACCTCTCGAGTCATAATGAATCTACTGCACTGATACGTAGCCCATCATTCCTTTCAGTGGTGAATCGAAGTTATGAACGTCGACAACTCCTTAGCACACGTCCCGCAGCAAAGCCCAACCATGAAGTGGACTCATTGATTCCCAACTGGATCCTGAGCTCTAACTTCCATTTGAACTACCTTTGCATCTCGGGTTATTGGTCATCACCGGATCGGTTCGGATCTCCCCCTAATCATCAGTTCGGTTCGGATCGGAATGCTCCTTCTTCACTGGATCGGATATCTTCCTGCACTTTTTCCAGCAAGCAGTTTACGCCACTCGACGGCGTTTTCGACCATTTCAACTATTCTAATCAATCACAAAGCATACCATACAGTCATAACAACATGTATAATCAACCACAAACACCAAAGCAACAATATGATAGGTTAAAATGGATCAAACATAGCCAAAACCCCATATTTTTTCCTCAAGCATGTTTAGGTGAAACTAATGATGTGATTAGCAAAACTTAACTAAATTAACCCAAATTCATATCAGAGGTCTAAAACATCATTTAAGAATTTATAAATATTTTTCCAGAATTTTATCATGTCTAATTTCGCTAATTAACACTAATTACCCTTAATTAACCATAATTAGTGAGGAACTATGCAAATCACTCACCTTAGCCACAAATAAGACTTAGATCTGAAATAAATCTCTGATTTGGCGTGAATACTTATGCTAAACAGCAGCTCTAATCTTGATTTGGTGAAGATCTCCCTTGATTTGATGTTGCTAAGCTTAATCCTTGATTAGAGAGTGATTTGGAGGTGATTTAGAGGTTGGAGGCCATTTTTAGGGTTTCTAAGAGGTAAGTGGAGGCTAGAAAACTGAAATAGAATGAAACACTAACTCTTTTCAGCCTCCCCATAACTCTAATCCCGAAATGGGTTATGGGACCATTCACTAATCACCCTATTTGGCTCGGTTAAGCAGTTTTTCACCTTCCAAACCTTATTTCAGCCATATCTCCCAAACGGTAAGTCCGTTTCTCACATGTGACCACTCTACGGAAAGGTAAACCATCAAACGAATCTAATGGAAGTGGTTTTAGGTCAAAATTCCTTTCCAATCAAAAGTTAAGGCCGAAACAATATCAGCTAGGGGAAAAACGGTCATTTAAAAATCGGCAAAAATCATGAACATGGGAAATGACTCTAATGGTTGTTTCCCAAAGTTACATGACCATACGACTTCATATGGGAAAGAAATAAATATTCTACGATCCTCCGATGCGTAGAATGCGGGTTGTTACATTCTTCCCCCCTTAAGAAATTTCGCCCCCGAAATTTCCTAATCAAAACACACACAAGGGTCCCGCATGCCTATCAGCCATAAAAAAACAATCAAACATGCAAAACAAGTTTATCCTAGCATGCGGAATAACTAAATCGCAAAGTAAATCTTACCAGGTGAAGAGTTTTGGATACGTTTTCCTAATGCTCTCCTCTGTCTCCCAAGTACAGTCATTCTCGTTCTCGCCCCACTGAACCTTGACTAGCTTCACCGCCTTCCTTCGAAGTTGCTTCGTATCGTGCTCGACAATACGAATCGGCTTGCGGTTCCCAACCGCCTCGGGTTCCACTTCGAAGTCCTCTAACTGATCAGGTGAAATAGTCATATCTGGGTCGTGTACGAACTTCCTAAGTTGGGAAACATGAAATACGTTGTGAACTCTCGCCATTTTTTTGGTAAGTCAACTCTATACGCCAAATTCCTAACTTGTTCGAGAATTGGGAATGGGCCAACAAATCTTGGTGCCAACTTGCCTCTCCTGCCAAATCGTATCACGCTCTTCAACGGAGAAATCTTGACAAACACCAAGTCACCAACAGAGAATTTTAAGTCTCTTCTCCTCTTATCAGCATAACTCTTCTGCCTATCTTGGGCAGCCTTCATTCGTTGTTGAATGATCTTAATCTTGTCCGAGGTTTCTCTTACCACTTCTGGTCCAAGCATAAACTTCTCACCGGTCTCAATCCAACATGATGGTGAGTTGCACGGTCTTCCATACAAAGCTTCATATGGAGCCATACCGATACTAGATTGGTAGCTATTATTATATGCAAACTCTACTAGATGCAAATGGTCATCCCATGATCCACCAAAATCCAATATACAAGCTCTCAAGAGATCTTCCAATATATGATTTACCCTCTCCGTCTGACCGTCGGTCTGAGGATGATATGTGGTACTGAGATGTAATTCTGACCCTAGAGCCTCTTGTAAGCTCTTCCAAAACCCACTAGTAAACAACGGGTCTCGGTCACTCACAATGCTTTTAGGTACTCCATGAAATCTCATTACCCACTTCATATACAATTCTGCTAACTTAGCTGCCGTTCTGGTCGATTTGACTAGTATAAATCTTGCACTCTTGGTCAATCGATCCACAATTACCCAAATGCTATCATATCCCGATCTAGTACTCGGTAAACCATCGAGACTTGCTCCCATTTCCATTCGGGAATTTCTAATGGTTGCAACAAACCACTAGGCTTCTTTTGCTCGGCTTTAACTAGCTGGCAATTCATGCACTTGGATATAAACTTCCCAACGTCTCTTTTCATCCCTTCCCAGTAGTAAGTCTTTCTCATGTCTCGATACATCTTATCACCACCGGGGTGTATAGTCAGTTTTGAGTGATGACATTCTCTAAGCACTTCATCTCTCAAACCATTCACGTTGGGTACAACTAGTCTTCCATTCTTTCGAAGCCATCCTTCTCGATCAAGACATTACAATTTCATCTCCTCACCGTCAATATTCATTTCTAACTTGGAGATGATTTCCAATAGATTAGGATCGTCACTCTGACTGGAACCAATCTGCTCAATCAAAGTGGGTCTGATCGTCAAACTAGCTAACATTTCTGGATCCAATTCGCACTTTGGCCTGAAATCAAACCCTGCGATATACTCCAGTTGCTTCCATTTAAGAAACATAGCCCCCAAACTGGCATGTCTCCTACTCAAGGCATCGGCTACCGCATTACCTTTCCCAGGTGTGTATGCGATATCAAAATCATATGAAGCCAAGAACTCTAACCATCTTTGCTGACGGAGATTCAGATCTTTCTGAGAGAAGAGATACTTTAACGATTTATGATCGGTAAACAAGTCAAATCTCTCTCCCAAGAGATAATGTCTCCACATCTTCAGCGCAAACACGATAGCTGCTAGTTCCAAATCATGGGTAGGGTACCTTTTCTCATGTGGCTTTAGTTGCCGACTAGCATAAGCTACAACCCTACCTACTTGCATCAATACAACACCTAATCCGGTACCACAAGCATCCGTATATACCGTCATCTCTTCATTCCCTTTAGGAATGACTAACAATGGTGCACGCGTCAACTTTTCTTTTAGACTTTCGAATGCATTCTCACACACTCCGTCCCAGATGAAGGCCTGATTCTTCTTAGTCAACTGAGTCAACGGTGCTGCCATCTTAGAGAAGTCCTGGATAAACTTACGATAATATCCAGCTAACCCCAAGAAACTTCTTACGTCTGTTGCATTCTTGGGCGTAGGCCAATCCTGTACCGTAGCCACCTTCGTACGGTCCACGGCAATACCATTCTCTGAAACAACATGGCCCAAGAATCTCACTTCCCTCCTCCAGAAGTGACACTTAGAAAACTTCGCTTTCAATTGGTGTTTCCTCAACACCTCCATCACTATCTTCAAATGTCCCTTGTGTTCTTCCTCTGTCCTCGAGTAAACAAGGATGTCGTCTACGAACACAAGAACAAACTTATTCAACTGATCTCTGAATACTCGATTCATAAGATCCACAAAGTAGGCTGGTGTATTGGTCAACCCAAATGGCATAACCAACCACTCATAGAATCCAGACGACGTCCTAAATGACGTTTTCGAAACACTCTCATCTGCTACTCGGAGCTGATGAAATCCTGTCGCGAGGTCCAACGAGGAGAACAATCTTGCTCCTTCCAATTGATCAAACAAATCATCTATCCGTGGTAGAGGATACTTATTCTTCCTCGTCACCTTATTCAACTCGCGATAGTCCACACATAAGCGAAGGGAACCATCTGCCTTAGTGGCAAACACAACTGGTGCTCCCCACTCGGAGACACTTCTTCTAATAAATCCCTTCTTCAAAAGATCGCTTACTTGCACCCCGAGCTCTCGCTGCTCCCATGGTGCCATACGACGAAGTGGCATCATTACAGATCTGGCATCTTTCACTAAATCAATACGGAACTCAATCTCTTGGTGTGTTGGAAGCCCGGTCACCTCCTCGAAGACGTCCGGATACTGGCCAACCACGGGCACATCTGACAACTCATCATGCGGGATGTCTGTAACGACCCGGATTTTTAGCTGTTTTATAATTAATATTTAAATTAGTTTAAATATTTAATTGGAAATATAAATAAATATTTATATTGAATTTATCGATTAAATAATCGATATAGATTTAATTTTGAATATATAGAGTCATCAACAAACAATTTAATTCGTAGTTAAAATTAAATCGAAACGAGTCAGTTGATTTATATAAACTCTATATTAGAACGATAATAGTAATTTATTATCAGTGAGTTAGATTGGTTTGAATTTAAAATAAAATCGCTGATTTAAATAGGGTCTTTTCCATACGATCAAAATAGCGGTTTGGAACCCCAAAATATATTATATATATTAAAAAAATGAATGGATAAGATCGAACTCAAATCACTGTCAAAACAAAATCAGATCGGATTTAATACTCTCGTACATCAGCCACCCTAAGTCTTAAATGGAGCTGACCTATACATTGTACCCGAAGCCACCTAAAACTGAATTTTCGTAGCTGTTCTTCCTCGAGCAGAAATTTTGGTCTTCCACTTCTGATATCAAAGAAACACGAATTTGATGGTCGTGTCCTTATCGTCCCTCGCTCGCTCTATAAATGGAACCTTCAGCCTTCCTATTTTCCCCAAAACGAAACGAAATTCAAGACGTGCTCTTTCGTTTCTTCTCCCAATCAAATCAAAATCCACTGAGTTAAAAACAATGAAATCGTGATCGAATACGGTGAGACCACTGAAGTTCGACGCCATGGCAGAGGTGCTCGTGATTTAGGAGGGATGCTACTCGAATTGATTAAGGTGTGGGATTTTGAGCGTAAGAGGGGTCGCGACTTCCTGTAGCTCATGCGATGGCTACTGGATGTGATTTGGAAGGGGACTTCGAGTAATTTGGGGAAAGCTGGAGGGGATCGATTGGAGGAAGGGGGTGCGATCCTGGGAGGTTGCGATAGTGGGGTTACTGGAGGAAGTTGATTCATGAGATGGAAGTATGGATTCGACAGTCTTCGCGAGCCCAGGACTGTTTGAAGATGATGAAGGGAAGGCCATTGGAAAGTTAGAAGTTGCTGTTGTTTTGCAAATTAGTCTGTTGAATGGTGAATGGATTTCTGAGGAGCATTCACGTGGAAGTAGATTTGGTCTGGATAGCATATGAAGCTGATTTTTTTTAGGCATGGTAGTGAAAATATTGTGATGATCGGATGACGGTGATAATCAAAGAAAATGTGTCAGTGATGCTAGTTATATGGGGAAGGATCTGTCGACGAAGGAGTTTGATGGGAAGCGATGAAGTGGCAATTTAGTTTGGTTGTTCGGCAAGAGCTGTTTATGGCATATAGCAGTAAGGTATTCATGTTTAATAAAATTTAACATTTCATAGAAGTACATATTTGTTATTTAATTTAAATCAGTAATAATTTATAATAAAGCAAATTATCATAGGTACAAATAGATTCGGTGAAGACGACCGAGTAGATGCGTAAGCGCAACAATGGTGGGTCGATTTGGTAATGCAAAAAGCAGTAAGGTATATATGCCTTTACGAAATTTAAATATGTAGAATAAGTTATTTGTTTGTTTAAATAGTAAATTTAAAATCTATAATCGTTAAATAAAAATTAAATAATTGTAGATTTAAAATAGATTCATGCAAATGGATTCGTAGCTGCGATGATTTGGAAATCAATTGGATATTCGGCCAGTGAAAAATAAGGTGAGTAAATCTCACTCACAGTTTTATATTTAAATTTAATTTTATCGGTAAAAATAAATTTTGTTGGTTGCTTGGGTGCATGAATGAATTGTTGAATTATTGTGGTTATTGGATATTTCCCGCAACACTATTAGCGGATGCCCGCAGTATCATTAGCGGATGACACTACGCCCACGTACATAAGTGGATTCCCCTGTATACCGCGGTACCCTGCCTTGAAGCAGGATTGGTATTATTTTTGCTGACTAACATCTGTGGATGCAGGGAAAACAGGTTGGAGGGATCCAACTGGATTCCTCAAATTTATTTATTACTGTTTACATGTTTGTGTTATGTGTTGAATTGGATTGATGATTTGTGTGTTTGGATATTAGAATATCGCTGGCCCTAGATATTTATATTTAAAACAAAAAAATATGTCGAAAAAGGGGTTTTATGATTTAAAAGGGAAAGTCTACTTTTCGAAATGAAAATGAAATTTCGAATGGATTGAGAGGTATTATAGATGAATGTATAAACAATGTTATAAATAAATGGGAAGAAAAATTACCGTTTGAAAATATTGGCTTTTTAAATTCAAGTTTGAATTTAAAAAGGAAAATTTATTTTCCAAAATGGGAATTGGATTTCAAATAAGATTTGAAATAAGAACTTGTTTTAAATAATCTAAAACAAGAAGGGGAATGTATAAACAAGGTTTATAAATGAATAAATTTTTTATTATCATTGGATATTCTAGAAATGTAAATTCTAGTATGATTTTTGAAAAGGAGAATTTATTCTCCAAAAATAGAAAGAGGGAATTCAAATGAAATTTGAAATAGAGAATTTGTTTTATACATTTAAAACAAGAGGTGTTATTTATAAATGATTTTTATAAATAAAAGAGGGAATTTTATTGGATAATTTATTTAAATCCAGGTATGAACTTAAAAGGGATTTTTTTAAAAAAAGGGAAAAGAAAGGGAAATTTTACTTTTCGAAGTAGAAATGGTATTTCGAATAAATTGAGAAATATTAACTTGTTTTTAAAATAAAAACAAGTTGCTGGAATTATAGACACTGTTCATTAAGGGAAAGAAATATTATCATTTGATAATATTAAACTTTAATTTCAAGAAAGGAATTTAAAGAAGGAAATTTATTTTTCGAAGTGGGAATTTGAATTTCAAATAGAATATGAAATACAAACTTGTTTTAAGTATTTAAAACACGAAGTAAAATTTATAAACGATGTTTATAAATAGAAGGGGATAATTATCATGGGATGATTTGGGTATTTAAAGGCAAATTTGAATTTAAAAAGAGATTTATACCTTGAAATCGTTTCAAAAGTAAACGATGGAGTTTATTCCGATATTCGGAATGTAAACTGAATTTAAATAAATCCACATGGATTTATGATTGTAACTCGACTATGTCGAACACCTAGAATAAAATTATATTTCAAAATATATTGGAATTGTATTAAAAGTGAATTTAAGTTTTAATATGAAAATAGATTATGTAAATATAAGTGATGGTAATTAAGTATTTTCAAATCCACTTGAGATTCAAAAGGTAAATCAAATACTCCAAATAGAAATCGAGTTTCAATAGATTATTTAAATGGAAGTTGAATCTAATAAAGAAGTGAATTTATAAACAAGGTTTATAAATGTGATGAAGTAATGTTCATCGTGTAATTTGAAAATAAATTTCCAAATGTAAGAAATGGGGTAGAAGGCGAGACTTAAATCGAGTTTGTGTATTACAAGCTTTTATTCGTCTCAAGATAAGAACGTCGTCGATCAAGGTCTGAGAGGTAATTAAAATACCCTAACTTGAACGACTTCACTATTATCAAGAGATGATATTAGTTTGTAATGGTGAAGGGGGTTGAATAAATTGATTTTCCCCATAAAGGAAAATTTTAATTTTAATTCGATTATATCGTGTTTTATAAAATAATTTATATCCAATGGAATTGGAATTTTAATGAAGAGGTTGAGCTTTAAATAACTAAAACCAAGTTGTAGAATCAGAATGAAGTATTCAATGATTTTTGGAAAATCGAGATGTTAAGTTAGATTTGGAAATTGTTTTTAAATATTAAAGAATGGAGTTGAGATTTATTTTATAAACAAAATTTAAACGTTTATAATTAAATTTAATTAAATCGAATTCGCTGCAGCGCGGTAGTTCGTAAATTGGCGATTCGAACTTCAATTGAGTTTACAGAACTCAATCTAAGTCGGAATTCGATGAAACAAGAAACAAATGACCGATTAAATGGTAGTTTTCAAATGAAAGAGGAAAATCTTGATTTTGTCGTATAGATTTTGAGTTATATCAAAATCAAATTTTAGAAAAGTCGCCATAAAATCGTTTATAAACCATATCGGTTTATTAAATAAAATAAAGGGATTTTTGTGAATAAAAATCCGTATTTCCAATGTAAAAACCTAGAGTTGAGTTATGAAATAAATAAAGACTCAAGTCGAGTAAATGGATTGATTTGTGAAATAAAAATCAGATTTTTAATTATCAAATGAAATTAACTAATTTCAAAGGAAATTAGTAAATAGAGATTGGGCCGAACATAACCTAAATTTGTTAAGTGATTTGAATTTATTAACTGAAATTGGGAATTTGTATATGAAACGTGAATTAGAGCTTGGAAGCGATCAAGGAAATTGACTTTGATGTATGTGTAAGTATATTTGAACGTGATAGGTTCAAAACAGATTAAGTAAAGAAGCTAATTAGAAAATTAATTAGCGAATAGAACAAAAAGGGATTGAATGGATTAAAATGAAATGGAAATGGCCGCATATGTTTAAACAGGTATGGAGAATATGAAGAGAGTATGAAGAATATATTTTAGTGCCCAACAAAAAGGTACATGTTTCAATTTCCATATGAGGTTTTATGCGCCGAATCGGCAAGCCACTTGGCTTTTTGATTTTTCTTTTTGAATGGAAAGGGCCTAGAGAGGTGAGTTGAGGTTTGAACTATTCGCCGGTACAAAGGAGGTTATGGCGAATTTTTCCAGAAATTTAAGGAGTTAGAATATTTTTAAGAAATTTTTGATAATAGAAATCTATATAACAATATATTTAGAATTCGCTAAGAAAATGAATTAAAAATGAAATATTTGAAAAGGCCAGTGATTGTGAAATTGTTTTATGGATGTTTATTTTTCCTTTGATAGTTAAAACACCGGCTATCAAAGATTTTTACCATCGTTGTCGATACGGAGAGACCGGTTGAATTTAATATTCGAAAACTACTCCGTATAGGCATAGGCGTTGCGAATTAGATTATGCTAAAGATAATCGAAGACGGAGTGGAATTCAAAGAGCTGTTATGTTTGTCCAGTCCCAGGACAACTTGTATGGATGAATGTCTGACAAAGTATTCCTAACGGATCACATAAGACGATCTTTTCAAGATGTTACGTCTGGTGGCGGAGAAAATCGTTTCTCTTAGCTTTTATGCCCGTAATATCTTTGAGGAGATTAACTAGTGATTTGATGGTTTTGACGATGTGGCATTCAAAGTGTATGGTGGCCAGATGTTCTAAAAGATAGACGTAGCCTCAAGCCTCACAACCGGGAAATGACAAAAATCGGGCAGGCAGCATGGCTATGTGGGTCGCTCCCATTAGGGTGTATAATCACCTATCTAGAGAAATTCCTTTTACTTCTTTAATCTATTTCGATGTTGTCCCTTTCGGAAAACGGTGGTTTGAGCCCAACCGTTGGTGATATACATTCGATACACTCAAGCGAAGTGAGTGGTCGGTCATGTGTGGGTCGGGTTGCAGGACATTCTTGTTGAACCCAGGTGTATTTGCCTCTAGAGATACATCATCGGAAGGTGGTCCCATACCTTGTCATAGTTGGAATCCAATCTCCAATAAGCGCCCTACGGTTTTTGATTTTATACTATATATGTAGAGCGTGAGATGCAAGCGTTCTACTATTTGGTTATTTACTTGATTAGACATTAGTATAATATCACTAGATTTTGTTATCAAAAATAATTTGGGTCATAGTAAGGTAAAAACCGTCCGTGTTTATGTGTGGACTGGTCTTACTATTATCCTTTTCTTTCAAAGGATTTTTGAAGTTAAACCATATGGTTGGAGTTTACTCACACTAGTCCCATGACTGACCCAGATTTTATTTTGTTTTGTTTTTCCTAAACTCTTGGGTGCCTAAATTTGTACGGGCAGTCAAGTGTTTCAGGCTTTACAGATACACTTGGAGGAGCTTGAAGCAGGGGGCTTCAACGTTAGTTATTTAGAGTATATTTCGCTGTACCAATTGCTGTATTGTACTCTGATGATGGTATGTATATATGATACAAAACAGATTTGTATTTCAAAGCTTATGTTATATAATATCTTTTATTCGTTCCGCTGTGAGATTCGTGTTTACTCTGATTCTGCTCAGTTGTGTCCTTCTTCTTCTTCTTCTTCTTCTATTTATTAGTTCTATCTTATCCTTCTCATCCTCTTATTTCTTTCTATTAATGATCTGAATATTCGTGCACTTTGAGTCAATTGTGTAGGATATTTATCAGCTCAAATTGGTACGGATTTTCGGGTCGTTACAGTTGGTATCAGAGCTTAGTTTGAGCGAACACCTAGGCTTTGGTGGGGGTTTACTCATTATAGATAGGGTCAGTAGTACCTTAGAATGAGTTGAGTGTATATATGAGAGAGCGTATTTGTATGTTGATATAAAAATTGTTTTATATTGTGTTGGCTTGTCTGCTGAGTGGTTTATGAAATTCTGGTCGAATCGTGGGACGCCACGACGTCGATAGGAGTTTCTAAACACTTGGACAGAAGAATCGACACAATATTGTTTTAAATCGGGTAGATGAAATAATTTTGCCCAAAACTATATTTTGATATAAAGGAATAATTTTTTGAAATTATTATAGTATATTGATGTGTTGGTTGCTATAATCAAATGTGATTATTAAAATTGAAATGGTTATGGATAACCAAATAAAATTTGTGAACACAAATGAGATAAAATAAAATTGGATTGAAACCAGAACTGGAATTTAAATCCCGAGTGTTTGGAAAATATTTTCCAAAATATATTAAGATAATATAGCCCTGTTTTGGGAAGATTTTGAATAAAATCATATTGTATGGATTTCGATAGGGATTAAGCACTGAACTTACTTCAGTAGCTGGAAAATAATTCTGATGATGACTGCAGCATCATCGGTGTTCATTTTTGAGTTTCTAAGTGATGGATTGCTACCTTAGAAAAGTTTTTGATGTAAATTTGTTTGAAAGAAAACAAGTTGGTTTGAAAATTCAAATATTTTGGATTTGAAATGGTTATAAATATATGTATACATTTATGGGATTTCAAAAGAATTTGCAATGAAAACCCGGAATTAGAATTCTGGAATTTAAAATTTAACTTGAGCAAGTTAAAATGAATTGAAAGAGATAAATTGATTTAAAATCAATTTGAATGAATTTAAATTCATATGAATGGAATAGGAATTGAATGTGAACATATTGATTGTAATTCATTCAGATTAAATGAATGAAACCCAGAGGTTTGGTTGGAACTAAAAAAGTATTGAAGTGTGAAATGTTGAATTTCAACACAAATGGCTTTTGGAAAGGTTAACGGGTTTGTAACATTTCTTCTGCCTTAGTAATTTCGGGGACGAAATTCTTTTAAGGGGGAAGGAATGTAACGACCCAGATTTTTAGCTGTTTTATAATTAATATTTAAATTAGTTTAAATATTTAATTGGAAATATAAATAAATATTTATATTGAATTTATCGATTAAATAATCGATATAGATTTAATTTTGAATATATATAGAGTCATCAACAAACAATTTAATTCGTAGTTAAAATTAAATCGAAATGAGTCAGTTGATTTATATAAACTCTGTATTAGAACGATTATAGTAATTTATTATCAGTGAGTTAGATTGGTTTGAATTTAAAATAAAATCGCTGATTTAAATAGGGTCTTTTCCATACGATCAAAATAGCGGTTTGGAACCCCAATATATATTATATATATATATATAATGAATAGATAAGATCGAACTCAAATCGCTGTCAAAACAAAATCAGATCAGATTTAATACTCTCGTACATCAGCCACCCTAAGTCTTAAATGGAGCCGACCTATACATTGTACCCGAAGCCACATAAAACTGAATTTTCGCAGCTGTTCTTCCTCGAGCAAAAATTTTGGTCTTCCACTTCTGATATCAAAGAAACACGAATTTGATGGTCGTGTCCTTATTGTCCCTCGCTCGCTCTATAAATGGAACCTTCAGCCTTCCTATTTTCCCCAAAACGAAACTAAATTCAAGACGTGCTCTTTTGTTTCTTCTCCCAACCAAATCAAAATCCACTGAGTTAAAAAATAAATGAAATAGTGATCGAATATAGTGAGACCACTGAAGTTCGACGCCATGCCAGAGGCGCTCGTGATTTAGGAGGGGTGCTACTCGAATTGATTAAGGTGTGGGATTTGGAGCGTAAGAGGGGTCGCGACTGCCTGTAGCTCATGCGATGGCTACTGGATGTGATTTGGGAGGGGACTTCGAGTAATTTGGGGAAAGCTGGAGGGGATCGATTGGAGGAAGGGGGTGCGATCCTGGGAGGTTGCGACAGTGGGGTTACTGGACGAAGTTGATTCACGAGATGGAAGTATGGGTTCGACAGTCTTCGCGAGCCCAGGACTGTTTGAAGATGGTGAAGGAAGGCCATTGGAAAGTTATAAGATACTGTTGTTTTGCAAATTAGTCTGTTGAATGGTGAATGGATTTCTGAGGAGCATTCATGTGGAAGTAGATTTGGTCTGGATAACATATGATGCTGATTTTTTTTTTAGGCATGGGAGTGAAAATATTGTGATGATCGGATGATGGTGATAATCAAAGAAAATGTGTCAGTCATGGTAGTTATATGGGGAAGGATCTATCGACGAAGGAATTTGATGGGAAGTGATGAAGTGGCAATTTAGTTTGGTTGTTCGGCAAGAGCTGTTTATGGCATATAGCAGTAAGGTATTCATGTTTTATAAAATTTAAAATTTCATAGAAGTACTTATTTGTTATTTAATTTAAATCAATAATAATTTATAATAAAGCAAATTATCAAAGGTACAAATAGATTCGGTGAAGACGACCGAGTAGATGCGTAAGCGCAACAATGGTGGGTCGATTTGGTAATGCAAAAACAGTAAGGTATATATGCCTTTACGGAATTTAAATATGTAGAATAAGTTATTTGTTTGTTTAAATAGTAAATTTAAAATCTCTAATCGTTAAATAAAAATTAAATAATTGTAGATTTAAAATAGATTCATGCAAATGGATTCGTAGCTGCGATGATTTGGAAATCAATTGGATATTCGGCTAGTGAAAAATAAGGTGAGTAAATCTCACTCACAGTTTTATATTTAAATTTAATTTTATTGGTAAAAATAAATTTTGTTGGTTGCTTGGGTGCATGAATGAATCGTTGAATTATTGTGGTTATTGGATATTTCCCGCAATACTATTAGCGGATGTCCGCAGTATCATTAGCGGATGACACTACGCCCACGTACATAAGTGGATCCCCCGTATACCGCGGTACCCTGCCTTGAAGCGGGATTGGTATTATTTTTGTTGACTAACATCTGTGGTGCAGGGAAAACAGGTTGGCGGGATCCAACTGGATTCCTCAAATTTATTTATTACTATTTACATGTTTGTGTTATGTGTTGAATTGGATTGATGATTTGTGTGTTTGAATATTAGAATATCGCTGGCCCTAGATATTTATATTTAAAAAAAAATATGTCGAAAAAGGGGTTTTATGATTTAAAAGGGAAAGTCTACTTTTCGAAATGAAAATGAAATTTCGAATGGATTGAGAGGTATTATAGATGAATGTATAAACAATGTTATAAATAAATGGGAAGAAAAATTACAATTTGAAAATATTGGCTTTTTAAATTCAAGTTTGAATTTAAAAAGGAAAATTTATTTTCCAAAATGGGAATTGGATTTCAAATAAGATTTGAAATAAGAACTTGTTTTAAATAATCTAAAACAAGAAGGGGAATGTATAAACGAGGTTTATAAATGAATAATTTTTTTATTATCATTGGATATTCTAGAAATGTAAATTCTAGTATGATTTTTGAAAAGGAGAATTTATTCTCCAAAAATAGAAAAAGGGAATTCAAATGAAATTTGAAATAGAGAATTTGTTTTATACATTTAAAAGAAGAGGTGTTATTTATAAATGATTTTTATAAATAAAAGAGGGAATTTTATTGGATAATTTATTTAAATCCAGGTATGAACTTAAAAGGGATTTTTTAAAAAAAGGGAAAAGAAAGGGAAATTTTACTTTTCGAAATAGAAATGGTATTTCGAATAAATTGAGAAATATTAACTTGTTTTTAAAATAAAAACAAGTTGTTGGAATTATAGACACTGTTCATTAAGGGAAAGAAATATTATCATTTGATAATATTAAACTTTAATTTCCAGAAAGGAATTTAAAGAAGGAAATTTATCTTTTGAAGTGGAAATTTGAATTCCAAATAGAATATGAAATACAAACTTGTTTTAAGTATTTAAAACAAGAAGTAAAATTTATAAACGATGTTTATAAATAGAAGGGGATAATTATCATGGGATGATTTGGGTATTTAAAGGCAAATTTGAATTTAAAAAGAGATTTATACCTTGAAATTGTTTCAAAAGTAAACGTTGGAGTTTATTCCGATATTCGGAATGTAAACTGAATTTAAATAAATCCACACGGATTTATGATTGTAACTCGACTATGTCGAACACCTAGAATAAAATTATATTTCAAAATATATTGGAATTGTATTAAAAGTGAATTTAAGTTTTAATATGAAAATAGATTATGTAAATATAAGTGATGGTAATTAAGTATTTTCAAATCCACTTGAGATTCAAAAGGTAAATCAAATACTCCAAATAGAAATCGAGTTTCAATAGATTATTTAAATGGAAGTTGAATCTAATAAAGAAGTGAATTTATAAACAAGGTTTATAAATGTGATGAAGTAATGTTCATCGTGTAATTTGGAAATAAATTTCCAAATGTAAGAAATGGGGTAGAAGGCGAGACTTAAATCGAGTTTGTGTATTACAAGCTTTTATTCGTCTCAAGATAAGAACGTCGTCGATCAAGGTCTGAGAGGTAATTAAAATACCCCAACTTGAGCGACTTCACTATTATCAAGAGATGATATTAGTTTGTAATGGTGAAGGGGGTTGAATAAATTGATTTTTCCCATAAAGGAAAATTTTAATTTTAATTCGATTATATCGTGTTTTATAAAATAATTTATATCCAATGGAATTGGAATTTTAATGAAGAGGTTGAGCTTTAAATAACTAAAACCAAGTTGTAGAATCAGAATGAAGTATTCAATGATTTTTGGAAAATCGAGATGTTAAGTTAGATTTGGGAAATTGTTTTTAAATATTAAAGAATGGAGTTGAGATTTATTTTATAAATGAAATTTAAACGTTTATAATTAAATTAAATTAAATCGAATTCGCCGCAGCGCGGTAGTACGTAAATTGGCGATTCAAACTTCAATTGAGTTTACAGAACTCAATCTAAGTCGGAATTCGATGAAACAAGAAACACAGGACCGATTAAATGGTAGTTTTCAAATAAAAGAGGAAAATCTTGATTTCGTCGTATAGATTTTGAGTTATATCAAAATCAAATTTTAGAAAAGTCGCCATAAAATCGTTTATAAACCATATCGGTTTAATAAACAAAATAAAGGGATTTTTGTGAATAAAAATCCGTATTTCGAATGTAAAAATCTAGAGTTGAGTTATGAAATAAATAAATACTCAAGTCGAGTAAATGGATTGATTTTTGAAATAAAAATCAGATTTTTAATTATCAAATGAAATTAACTAATTTCAAAGGAAATTAGTAAATAGAGATTGGGCCGAACATAACCTAACTTTGTTAAGTGATTTGAATTTATTAACTGAAATTGGGAATTCGTATATGAAACGTGAATTAGAGTTTGGAAGCGATCAAGGAAATTGACTTTGATGTATGCGTAAGTATATTTGAACGTGATAGGTTCAAAACAGATTAAGCAAAGAAGCTAATTAGAAAATTAATTAGCGAATAGAACAAAAAGGGATTGAATGGATTAAAATGAAATGGAAATGGCCGCATATGTTTAAACAGGTATGGAGAATATGAAGAGAGTATGAAGAATATATTTTAGTGCCCAACAAAAAGGTACATGTTTCAATTTCCATATGAGGTTTTATGCGCCGAATCGGCAAGCCACTTGGCTTTTTGATTTTTCTTTTTGAATGGAAAGGGCCTAAAGAGGCGAGTTGAGGTTTGAACTATTCGCCGGTACAAAGGAGGTTATGGCGAATTTTTCCGGAAATTTAAGGAGTTAGAATATTTTTAAGAAATTTTTGATAATAGAAATCTATATAACAATATATTTAGAATTCGCTAAGAAAATGAATAAAAATGAAATATTAGAAAAGGCCAGTGATTGTGAAATTGTTTGATGGATGTTTAGTTTTCCTTTGATAGTTAAAACACCGGCTATCAAAGATTTTTACCATCGTTGTCGATACGGAGAGACCAGTTGAATTTAATATTCGAAAACCAATCCGTATAGGCATAGGCGTTGTGAATTAGATTATGCTGAAGATAATCTAAGACGGAGTGGAATTCAAAGAGCTGTTATGTTTGTCCAGTCCCAGGACAACTTGTATGGACGAATGTTTGACAAAGTATTCCTAACGGATCACATAAGACGATCTTTTCAAGATGTTACGTCTGGTGGCGGAGAAATTCGTTTCTCTTAGCTTTTATGCCCGTAATATCTTTGAGGAGATTAACTAGTGATTTGATGGGTTTGACGATGTGGCATTCAAAGTGTATGGTGGCCAGATGTTCTAAAAGATAGACGTAGCCTCAAGCCTCACAACCGGGAAATGACAAAAATCGGGCAGGCAGCATGGCTATGTGGGTCGCTCCCATTAGGGTGTATAATCACCTATCTAGAGAAATTCCTTTTACTTCTTTAATATATTTCGATGCTGTCCCTTTCGGGAAACGGTGGTTTGAGCCCAACCGTTGGTGATATACATTCGATACACTCAAGCGAAATGAGTGGTCGGTCATGCGTGGGTCGGGTTGCAAGACGTTCTTGTTGAACCCAGGTGTATTTGCCTCTAGAGATACATCATCGGAAGGTGGTCCCATACCTTGTCATAGTTGGAATCCAATCTCCAATAAGCGCCCTGCGGTTTTTGATTTTATACTATATATGTAGAGCGTGAGATGCAAGCGTTCGACTATTTGGTTATTTACTTGATTAGACATTAGTATAATATCACTGGATTTTGTTATCAAAAATAATTTGGGTCATAATAAGGTAAAAACCGTCCGTGTTTATGTGTGGCCTGGTCTTACTATTATCCTTTTCTTTCAAAGGATTTTTGAAGTTAAACCATATGGTTGGAGTTTACTCACACCAGTCCCATGACTGACCCAGAGTTTATTTTGTTTTGTTTTTCCTAAACTCTTGGGTGCCCAAATTTGTACGGACAGTCAAGTGTTTCAGGCTTTACAGATACACTTGGGGGAGCTTGAAGCAGGAGGCTTCAACGTTAGTTATTTAGAGTATATTCCGCTGTACCAATTGCTGTATTGTACTTTGATGATGGTATGTATATATGATACAAAACAGATTTGTATTTCAAAGCTTATGTTATATAATATATTTTATTCGTTCCGCTGTGAGATTCGTGTTTACTCTGATTCCGCTCAGTTGTGTTCTTCTTCTTCTATTCTATTAGTTCTATCTTATCTTTCTCATCCTCTTATTTCTTTCCATTAATGATCTGAATATTCGTGCACTTTGAGTCGATTGTTTAGGATATTTATCAGCTCAAATTGGTATGGATTTTCGAGTCGTTACAATGTCGAGGGAATTTATAAAACTAGACATTACCCCATCACTAGGTAGACTACCAAACACTACCCTTCGCCCATCATCCGCCCTAACTGTCACCAAAAAGCCCTCACAGTCTACCACCACCCCGTATCTTTGGAGCCAATCGACCCCCAATATAATGCCATGCCCAGTAAAGCCCAAAACAAAGCAATCACAAACAAACATACATCCATGACTCGATAAGACCAAATTTCGGAAAATCATACTAAGGTTAGTCGAACTACCAATCGGGTTCGTCACAACCAATGGTCTATTGACTATCTTGGGTTCCAGTCCCAACCTATCCACCAGGTCACTAGATATGAAGGAACGGGAAGCCCCAGTATCAAACAAAACTCGAACTAGTGCATCATAAATAGAAAGCTTACCTTGAATGACGACATTCTTTCCTTTCTCCGCCGCAGTTGGGACATTCGACGAATAAGGAACATCATCAATAGCATATGCTTTCACAATCTGCTTCTCCTTAAGAGGTTGTGGACACTTATCCTTATAATGTCCCACTTGGCCACAGTTGTAGCACTTCCTATCCGCTGGTTTGGCCCGACATTCTTTAGCATAATGGCCCTTCTTACCACCGCTGAAGCACTCAACATCATTCTTGCTCTTTTTCTGGCCATCCTTAGATTGGTTCTGTTTCCACTTTTTCTAAAGCCGGAATGAACTTCTTTTTCTTGCTAAAGCGAGCCTTGAACTGATCCCAAGTAACCTGATCTTCTGGAGTAGCTGTTCTAATGGCATTCCACTAATTCATCGCTCGCCCTTGCAGCTGACGAGACGCTAGCCTTCTCTTCATCGCATCCTCAATACCCAAGTCGTCGAAGATACGATCACAGCTATCCAACCAATCCTGAACATCTGTGGCCGACTCCGTTTCGAGGAACGGATTCCCACCAAGGTTAGTGTAATCCTTGTACAACTTGGCGAAATCGACCCTAGGCGCCTGCACTACTGGACCACCACCATTTCCGGGATTGGGAACTGCTCCCTGAACATCCCTAAGCATCTCCCTCATGAAGTTAGTGAACATCATCCTCAGGTCAGGATCATCTCCATTATTGGTCCCTCTACCAGCACCTCTTGCGCGTCGGCTCATCGTTCAATTTGTAAAGAGAAAACGATTAACGACCCCATAGTGGTGCTAGTGCAGTACGACTTCATTCTCATACTACTAATAGTATATATATAGCTTTTGAAAACCAAAGTAATCACAAATACGCGCTCTCATACACGTACTATCTCTCCCTAGTGTCCTTCCCTAGGTTAACTACGCAACCTAGAGCTCTGATACCAAATGTGACGTCCCGCCCCGCACCAACCGACATTTACTCCAAAAGTGCGCTGTACACATGTCCAGTTAGCACGGGACGGTCGTCAGAAGGAAAGAAAAGAAGGAAATGAACTAACAAATAACCTGTAAAATGTCTCACAGCGCATAGAACAAAATATAATAACAACATACTTGACATAAAACAGGTGAGACAGTGCATAAGCTGAAAACAAACTATCATAGCAGCGGAAAATCCAAGTACAGCTTATGATGCAAAGCTAACATTATTACAACTTTTAAAACTGTATCAAAAAGAAAAAGCAAGATAAGGGAGGTACACTACTAATGCCCATGTAGCGACCACCAACGACACAGGGAGAATATCTATATATCATACGTGGAAGCCTCCTGCTCGCCTCCGAATCAGCTACTCGCGCATCACCAGCTAACCTGTCTCTAGTCTGCTCGTGTGAGCACCCAGAGTAATAAGAAGAGACATAAAACTCTGGATCAGACAAAAAGTCTGGTATGAGCGATAAGCATCTAAACAGAACAATAACAGGTAAACTAAAATATACCTGAACCTAGACCTGCAACCAAAGAGTTAGCACTACATACTGTACAACACTCTAAGGTGCCATTTCAAATGGTGTAAAGATAACGGGGGTGGGGGTGTGCATGTCATAGTGATGGCAAACAATCAAGCATAACAACCATCCTCACATCTCTCACTCAGTGCGTAAAGCATACGATATCCACCACTTCGATCACCCAATATACTTTGCTATGATCACTTTGCCCCATGAAGTAACAATGACTTCACTGCACTGATCCATAGCTGCTAATCCTTCGCTATGTCCACTCTGCCCCATGGAGTCGCAATGACCCCACTGCACTGGCTCATAGCCTTACTAATCCTTTACTATGTCCACTCTGCTCCATGGAGTCACAATGACCCCACTGCACTGGCTCATAGTCTTACTACGATCACTTTGCCCCTCGAGTCAAAATGACTCTACTGCACTGATACGTAGTCCTGCTACGATCACTTTGCCCCTCGAGTCATAATGAATCTACTGCATTGATACGTAGCCCATCATTCCTTTCAGTGGTGAATCGAAGTTATGAACGTCGACAACTCCTTAGCACACGTCCCGCAGCAAAGCCCAACCATGAAGTGGACTCATTGATTCCCAACTGGATCCTGAGCTCTAACTTCCATTTGGACTACCTTTGCATCTCGGGTTATTGGTCATCACCGGATCGGTTCGGATCTCCCCCTAATCATCAGTTCGGTTCAGATCGGAAAGCTCCTTCTTCACTGGATCAGATATCTTCCTGCACTTTTTCCAGCAAGCAGTTTACGCCACTCGACGGCGTTTTCGACCATTCCAACTATTCTAATCAATCACAAAGCATACCATACAGTCATAGCAACATGTATAATCAACCACAAACACCAAAACAACCATATGATGGGTTAAAATGGATCAAACATAGCCAAAACCCCATATTTTTCCCTTAAGCATGTTTAGGTAAAACTAATGATATGATTAGCAAAACTTAACTAAATTAACCCAAATTCATATCAGAGGTCTAAAACATCATTTAAGAATTTATAAATATTTTTCCAGAATTTTATCATGTCTAATTTCGCTAATTAACACTAATTACCCTTAATTAACCATAATTAGTGAGGAACTATGCAAATCACTCACCTTAGCCACAAATAAGACTTAGATCTGAAATAAATCTCTGATTTGGCGCGAATACTTATGCTAAACAGTAGCTCTAATCTTGATTTGGTGAAGATCTCCCTTGATTTGATGTTGCTAAGCTTAATCTTTGATTAGAGAGTGATTTGGAGGTGATTTAGAGGTTGGAGGCCATTTTTAGGGTTTCTAAGAGGTAAGTGGAGGCTAGAAAACTGAAATAGAATGAAACCCTAACTCTTTTCAGCCTCCCCATAACTCTAATCCCGAAATGGGTTATGGGCCCATTCACTAATCACCCTATTTGGCCCGGTTAAGCAGTTTTTCACCTTCCAAACCTTATTTCAGTCATATCTCCCAAACGGTAAGTCCGTTTCTCACACGTGACCACTCTACGGAAAGGTAAACCATCAAACGAATCTAATGGAAGTGATTTCAGGTCAAAATTCCTTTCCAATCAAAAGTTATGGCCGAAACAAGATCAGCTAGGGGCAAAACAGTCATTTAAAAATCAGCAAAAATCATGAACACGGGAAATGACTCTATTGGTTGTTTCCCAAAGTTACATGACCATACGATTTCATATGGGAAAGAAATAAATATTCTACGATCCTCCGATGCGTAGAATGCGGGTTGTTACAAAATAGTGTTATTTCCAGTTGCTTCACTGTATTGGCTACAGCTGTACTCACAATCAAAGCAAATAGGATTAATTGCTATGGTTTTACTACCAACCGAGGCAAGTGCCTTGATGCAAATTGTGTTATATGCATCAGTTCTTATTCAGCCGAAGCAAATAGTGTTATTTGCGTCTTGATAAAATGTAAAATTGAAATTTTGTAATCATAATAAAACTAAAATATTAAAAGGTAAAATTTTATATAAATTTTAATTTTTATAAAATATTCGAATTTACAAAAATAATGTATGAATAATGATATAGATTCAATATTTGATAAATTAATAAATTGTTGTTATTAACAAAGACAATGTACAAATAAAATTACATAAAGAATTATGTTATACTATATATAATGAAATTCTTTAATTTTAACCGAGTAGACAAAGGATAGAGGAGATTCAACATGAGAAAAGATATCGAAAGGTTTATACTCGTCTATGTCATCAATAATTAAACGATCACTGTCTATGTTAGATTAGTTTCGTTAAACTTACGTAAATTTATTTTGAACCGCCTTTTAAGTTTGTTTTGAAACCTCTCCACCACTCTACTTTCCATTAACCATCATCATTTCCAGGACTTTTATGATAGTACTCCTATGTCCGCATCCATTAATGGTTCATTGGATTTTAACTACTATTTCACCAATGCTTATGATATGTAAGGTATTTCTCTCTATTTCATATCACAGTATTTCCCTGATTAAGAATAATGAGTTTTCAACATTTCTCTTATGTAAATCGTTGTTTTCTGGCTCGCTGCTACTGAAAATTTTGACAAATAACTGCTCATCTACACCTAACATACAAATATCACTACACAAATAGATAGGCCGCGCAATATACCCGACCATATTAAGATATTAAACGATTATATCTACTTCGCACTGGTAACCAACTGCCTCAAAATCGTTTTGCTTCTGAAACCCTTGGAGCATAGAAAATCATGGCGGCTCGTAAAAACAACTGTCAACTTCTCTACCTTCTTAATCCTATGCAAAACTTTCCTTCGATGTTCAAAATTCACGGCAATTTTAAAGAAAACATCAGTCGGAAATCCATTCGAAATCAATTCGAAACTAGGTTGCCATTTTCTTACAATGATTCACAGCGATTTCGGGTGGAGGTGGTTCGTTATTTGAAGAAACGGGTCAGAGAAGGGCTTGTGGTGGGTTGTGAAAGCTGAAAAGGGGGCTTTGTTGTAGAAGTACATGCAGGTCAGGGTTGTGATGAAGCAGGAGATGGAAGACGACCTTCGCTTGTAGGCAAAACTAAACACTACTTGCTAGTAAAGAAAAAATGTTCTCAGAATCGTCTATTGGTTGATTGGGTATGATTTGGGTGCTCGGGGGTAATCAAGGTCGTGTCTTTTTTTGGGGTTGTCGTGGGTGCAATTTGGGGTCAAACTTGCATTTGGATTCACAGTTATGAGGTGAGATAGTGGATTCGTGGTTCTGTTTAGAAGAGGTAGGTTTAAGGACTGGTGTGGTTGGAGATGAAGCAAGGTGTGGAGATGTTGGCTTGCTTGCAGGTTGTAGATGACTGAGGAAGTGCGGGAGATGCGAAGTTGTTAATATAATGGCGATGATTGCTGTTGTGGTATGTGCTGGGAAGAGAGGAATGGTTTCAATTGCAGTTTGTGTGGAGCAGCGTGAAGTCTAATGCTGGTGACTGGTGAGTTAAAATTGTGTAATGAACTGTTTGAAGGCTTGTGAACTGTTGGTTAGTGGTAGTAGGAGGTATAGTAGGCTATTTTAGGACGTTGGTGGAAGTAATAAGGAGGAGTTGCTGGTGGTGATTATGGATGGTTTGAATTTTAGATGAAGTGGAGGACCTGATGATTGGAGGTGAGTAATTTCATATTTTTTTTTAAACCTGTTGTTCATGTATTACCTAGTCACACATACATCTCTCTCTCTCTCTCTCTCACACACACACACACACACACACACATATATATATATATATATATATATATATATATATATATATATAGACATAAAAACTTACTGTAAGATCCCTGCAAAGTGACTATTGAGACTTGATAAAGAATTCAGATCATGAAGTATCAAATATGTGAATAACTCTTTTTTTCTTTTTTTGGACGTGCAAGAGAACTAGGAATTTAAGATACATGGTTATGGGAATTATCTCATAACACGAAAATTATTGATTAACCATAAAGAAATTCAATTACCAAGTTTAGAATATTTTACATAGATCTGATGCCGCGAAGATTGCAAACTCAAAGAAAAAGTGACATGTTCTAATTAAAAAACATAGCAATAAATGATTTTAGCATAACCTACAACTTGAAGTTGATCGATTAGATGTAAAACATACGTCTTTAGTATAAAATATGTTGCATGTAGTTTATTTTTTACTGTAACTTCTACATAATTTTGCTGTTAAAATTCAGTTTACTTGAACTATGTTTATTTACATCCAGAAACATGCCCAATAGTATTTCTATTCTCATTTATTAAATTGAATTGGTTTAATGTTTTATAGTGTATTTTATTAAATAATACTCATCTAGTTTGTTGTGCTGCTACGTTTGCAACTATTTTTTGTTTAATGTCATCTTGTGAATTGAAAACCAGAAATTTGGTCACATATTAGTTTCCAGGTTCATCTTAAAAAAGATAAAATGTTGTATGTTGCAATCATTATTATTTTTAAATGCAATTTTGTTTTTTGTCTTAATTCCTTGCTCTGTTATGAATTTTCTTGTAAATTGACAATTGTCTAATGATCTATGTGCATGTACCATCAATATAATTTTTAAATGTAGGAACATATTCTCAATTTCAACATATTATGATATGTTATGTAATAATATTTCACAAGCCATGCATTTGTTATGGACCTTCCAATTGCACTGGTGACAAAATCAAAGTTGTAACCTTGTCTCTAGAATTTCATTGTTTCAGTTTAATATGTCAAAAGATGCACCATAACGTTATTGAATCAAATTTGTATATCTCTATTGTAACCTTTAATTTGTGCGTGCAGGTTTCAGTTTCAGTAACCATGAAAAAGCAAATAGTACATTTGGATCTCAGCTATAGCTGCCTGCGCCTTTGGTTTCCATTGCATATTTGAACAGTTCAAGTGTTATGTTTATTACATATCTGAACAATTCTAGAATTAGGGTGGTTCATTTTTAGCTTTTTGTATAATATTTGAGGTACTGATGTAGTATTTGACATTGGTGTAGTACTTGAATCAATTTCAATGTAATATTGTTGCATTTTCCTTATATTTCAGTAGCATTTATCATTTATGTACGATATTTAGTTAATGTTTATCCATGACAATGTAATATAATTTTATTTTTGTAGAACCGAAAATTGCAATTGTTTTTTGCTTTAGGTGGATTTTTGCATCAGTAGTTAATAATAAAAGATGCATTTTTTTTGCACTGGTTGTTACCTTTAACCAGTGTAACATAGTGATTAGATTTGAGCCAAAACCTTTTTTTGCATCGGTTATTAATGAAATCCGATGCAAAAGTACATTTATTGCATCGGTTCTGAAACCGATGCAAATGTTTTTAACTTGTTGCATCGGCTGCATATGCATTGGTTGCTGAACTGATGCAACAGGGGGGTAAACAGCCGATGCAATTGGCCTGTTTTATAGTAGTGATCTCTATGTAACTAGCCTATATGTTGAGCCGAAGCCCCGAGATGGCCCGAAGACCTGCGGGTCGCGACCTCGCTCAAACGATCAAAAGCCAGTCAAAAGCATAAATCCAAAGAAATGAATCAAATTGCCATCAAAAATAATCTGAAGATCATTAAAATACTCAAAATGATCCGAAGATCATTAAAATATGGAATAAATTCCATAACTCGGAGACATCGCATAAAGCTAGTCTAAATCTCAGAAAGATCATGATTGATCAAGGAAAGTGTAAGTTACACCAAATTAGTAAATATAAGAGTTAAGCTACATGTCTCATAACCACTTGCTTTACTCGAATATTTACAAACATGTTGTATAGTCCACTAAAATCACAAAACGATCATCGCCACAAGGTTTATCAAATATATACTAGTAATTTCGTAAGATGGTTTATAAAATGATTTCGTAAAATATCTTCGTACAATGAAGTAGGATTGGAAACCACTTAAATAAAAAAATTCAGCATCTACTAATAATATAAAAGCCCTTTTATAGTTTGAAGTGGAAAATCTCATAAAATATCGGTCATAATAACAATCAATCTCAAAATTTACTTTTTAATATCGTAAATCAAATCTCATGAATACCAATCATAAATACATTCAAAATGAATAAATCAAAACTCCATGAAATCAAGCTGTAGAAATCTATGAATTGGAGAAACTGAAAAGTCATAGAAAAAGGTCAAACTGCCCGAAACTCGGCCGGGAAAGGGCCTGAATGGACCTAGACTATTAACCGTGGTTTCCACTAGTCAATAGTCGAGAAACAGGTTTTAGATGTTTGGAACTAAAGTCAAACGTCTGACCTGCTAATGAACTCAAAACATCGAATAATACCAGATGTCTGGGTTAAATTTCAGACATTTGAAACTAATTCAGATGTTTAAAATTTATCTCCAGATGTCTGAAACCTGGCCTGGGCAAATATTTTCCTTGGGCATGAATTCCCAGTCGATTTTGGATGAGCACAGATGAATGGTTAAGGCTTAAAACGTTATGTAAATGATAACGAAGCTTCCAATGCTCACTGAAACAACTCAAAGACTTCAAACTCAAATCACAACAAATATTTACACTAGAATTCATATAAACGAATTCAAACTATTAAATTGGAGAGTTCACATAAAAACAATCCAAATCACACAATGCATACACAATTTATACGTGCTAAAGGCACACTTGACAAGCATAAATGCTTGAGGCATAGATGTGAGTTCATAGTAACTCATCTTTTCTTGTTAAAAGCAAGAAATCGATCCAAAGCTTAGCTTAATCAACCACTCTTCCAATGTAGCTTGCTAATTTCCAACTTAAACACGAATGCATAAACTTCTTAGAAGTTAGGTCATATTAAATTTAAGAAAATGGAGCGAAAGCAAGTTAGAGAAGATGGAGAAGATGAAGAGGAGGCTTACCTAAGCTTCTATGCTTGATTTCCACTTGAATTGAGCATCTAATTGCAAAACCTAGCATAGGAATTTTAGTTTTCCATCCTTTCCCCCATTTTTACGTAAGTTTTGAAGAGAGGAAGTGAATGAGGGAGAGTGGGATGACGGGTGTTGTTAAGTAAGTGGGCTAGGTTGGCTAACCCAAGCCCTGACCAAAGAGCCAAATTTCTGTAACTAGGTATATATCGATGCTTATAGTTTTTCTTCTCGTAAACGACATTTTGAACTTAATGGAAGTGGTTTCGAGCCCAAATTCATCCATATGCAAAAGTGACTTTTTGGACATATATGCGATTAACGATGTTATATTTAAATGAAATATTTAAATATATTATCATTAAATATGCGGGTTGTTACAGATTTCTCCCCTTAAAGAAATAGCGTCCTCACAATTACTTAAGGAAAAAATCAATATAAATAACAGCTACGCATCGACAAGATCTATTTAAAGATTGATTAACTCAAAAATTCAGTTTTGAATAATCCTATAAAACTTTAACCTTGAGTTTTAAATCACTATATAACTTAAGTGTATACACGTATAATGTTCAAATAAAAGTCATGAACATATATGAGCAACTAACTTATTTTTCCCATAAGTGTTTTTCAAGAATTATAATTTTCTTCTCAAATTATATATATTCTAAACCCTCAATTTTAATAATTGTTTAAATTTTAATCGTTAACTACCTTACCATGATTTTTTCTGAAATTTTGGTTTAAACATACCTCAAATTTTACAAGATATAATTCAAATCTTTTTCTTTCATTAGAAAACTATAATCCAATAGATCCGGATAATTCTCATTTCAAAGAATTTTGACTCATATTGGATCATAAACACTCATTTGAAATTCAAATCGAAAATTACAAACTACCGCTTTGCGATGACCTCGTTTTAATTAAATTTAATTAACTCATTTAATGTTGAATAAGTTTATTAATTATAAACCTATGCTCTTACGTTTTCAATATGAACTAATTAAGTATTCAAATTAAAAATTGGAAATATCGACTGTCCAAATTCGTCAAACATTCTCTATCACAATTTAGCTAGAGGATTTTATCCATTAAAATTTCCTCAAAAAATAGTTGAGCTTGCAATTTTTTCTTATATTGAAAAGGATATACATGATGGTCCTATATATCCCATTCACAAGGATAAGTGATCTCGTTGGGGAAACAAGATCAAGATATAAAAATCCGGGTTATGACCTTTCAATTTCCAAATTGGAAATATTAGCACATCCTCTAACATTCCCAAAAACAAATAAATTAGAACTTTAAGTTTCCAATAAACCCCTAAAATCTCAAATTTGAAATATTAGCACGTCCTCTAATATTTCACGAACAACTTCTAAATCTTGTGGACATGATAAATGGTAAAAGTTGAAAGAATTTCATAAAAATCGAAAACTTTTGGTTTTCAAATTCACAAAGATACCACCAACAAGGATGAGGTCAAACTAGTCGAGTTATGACCTCGAAAAATTATATCATTAATGGTTAACAAATGAAACTGGAATATTAGTTAACCACAATGACAAAACAAGCACGAAAACAAAGAGTTGGTGAAAACTAATTGCTAAGTCAAATAGTGGAATGACTTAAGCACCACTAACTCATTAAATAGATCATCAATCCGAGATAAGGAATTTATTAAGCTTGTCGTGATTGCAAAGTTAAAGCATTCCATCGGATCTCTCCAAAAAATAGCTCCCTTTCATACTTAGTGGTTGGTCACTAAGGAAACAATAAAATAAATAGATTAAGCCACAAAAATGGAAAATACATTTCAAACTCTGTTACTCATCAAGGTAGTCATCCTAGAATGGGTGTAAAGATCACAAAAATTCATGAGTAATGTGAAATACAAAATAACATCTTTCTTAAGGTCATTCTCATTGTTATGGGAATTTATAAAACAAAGAAAGCTAACGAATCTAAATTAGAATCGTTAAGAACAACGGAAATCTATCTCACAGATAAGGGATGTCGAAGATGGATGATATTCTCAGAAAATAATATGCGGACCTTAGAATGGTTAGGTTAATCCATCCCGAGAATCACCTCGAAACAAAAACAAACAACACATGCAAATAAGCATGGAAAGAATAGCCGCATAAAGAAGAGTTCATCATCCATAAAAAACGATTTTCTTAAAATCAACCGAAGTTAGACTCAAAGATAATTCACAAAGAATTATCAACTTTTTTCAAAGATGATATATCGAAATACTAAACCCAATTTAGTGCACAAGAGGTGAATATTGGGAATCATACAAAGCCCCTGCATCACGAAAGTCCGGAGAGCAAGGATCGAAATTTGGAAAAAAGAGGCTAAGATCAATAAGCAAAATATAACTTATTACTTTTCAAAAGAAGATACGAGATAATTTTCAATGAAAATTTGAATCACCCAAGTTCTAGAAATCACTCAATGATATCTTGAAAATATAAAAGTGGAAAGACACTCAAACCAAAACAAGCGCGAGCGTATAAATCCATAAATCAAAATGTTATTCAAAAATGGTTCTCATAAAAAAAAGTGGACACAGCTCCATAAATGAACACGTAAGTAATTCATGTCATAAATAAATAAAGTGAACCCATGAAATACTGAAATCACAATACAAACACAAATACTTCGATAGCTTTGAAGAAATGTAAGTGTATATAATGGTAGTCATCACGAAAATGGTGAAATCATGAATAATAGAAAACACACAAAAAACATGAAGTGGATCCGCATAGACTACAATGGCCTGGACAAGGTCGCTGACACCTCCGAAAAGCAGTTTCACCATTATGTTAAGGTTGCTGACACCTCCCAAAAGCAGTTTCGCCATTTATCTACATAATGTATTGCAAGATTGGAAAAAACTCAAATTATTCATGAATGATCAAATGATCAAAACCACAAACTAATCATCAACGATCAACAAAGAAACCATAATTTTCATTAAGCTAGTAAATAAGCATATTTAGCCAATTATCCTATAACCACTGACTTAACTCAAATATTCACGAGCAAATTGAAAACTCCACTATAAAACACCAAAAATGATCATAGAAAAATTTACAAAAGGCATAGCGCAAAGGTTACTTAAGAAAGTTCAATATGGTCATCATAACAGAGCATAAGAAGAATGGAACCAATTCAAAAAATTCTTACATAGAAATTTGAAAATGAATCTTGATGATGCTGCAGTCATCACCAACATTATTTTCTTTAAAATATCGTGATTGATGTCCAATAATGAAATTGAATTTCAACTGGCTAGGTCCAAAAATAACCGGCAAAGTAAACGCAAGTGTGTCGACCCACTCGTTTTTACCAAGACAGTTAATTAAATTCCTTATTCAATCGAAAAGGAAAAATTAACTTGTTTGAAGCTAGTAAAACTCAAAAGTATAAGGGTATACTAAACCATTACCCAAAGAAAACTAAAGTCATTTCGGTAATAAAATAAATGGGTAACAAAAACTCAATGTAGCATGTTAGAATTTTCACAAAACATAGGTTTCGAAAATCTACATACTTGCTATAAAACAAGCGCCCTCTAATTCCTGGGGACATGGTGTCCTTAAGTTCCTTTGACGTCAAGAAGGTAGATGATCACAATTTCAAAAGAACTCAAATGAGTCATCATAAAGAATAAAGAGGATGGTACCCTTATAGGCATTTGTTTCCTTACAAAAATAGGATATCTCAAACTTCATGGTTAAAAATTCAAACTATGAAAAGTGTAAAGGATATATATGATGGTCATACATATCTTAATCCCAAATCATTATCTTATTATAATCTCTACGGTGCAAATTATCAATCAACACTAATGATATGCCTCGCCATTTATTTGTATAAAGTTTATAATGCTAAGGTTTAATGGTGATGCACATCATTAATATTTAGTATAAGTGTTATGCTAGAATTATCCCATCAAATTGTTGGGATAATCTTTTCGATATCGTGGCGTCCCATGTGTCAATTAGAACTCCTAACATATTCAATGGGCAACTCAACACGATAAAACAAATTACGTCCAAATAGAGGTGCAAATTTGTAAATAAATAATCAGGAGTGCAACCATTTATTCATGAATTAAATTTGTAATCATAAATAAATAAATAATCATTTCATAGTGCTTAGCGGAAATAATTTCTTCGTTTTCGCCTCCCAAAGCTTATCTCAAGCGACTTAGTGTTTTACTCGAATAAAATTATTTTATCATACCATTTTGTGAAATAATTTAGAAATCCTCAAAACTAAGTCCCGAAGTTATTTCAACTCAAAAAACTGAAATAATTTAAATTTCTACCCAACAAAAGGGACTGGACTCTAGGTTTGTCTAGGCGAAGATTACAAAAAGATGAAGTCAAATAAATTTGATTGGTCAAATAAAGGATCATGATGTAAGATAGGACATGACGGGTCCTAAGACTCGAATAAAATCCTAAACACGATTTCCTAAGAGAGACTTAGGACAATGATCCTTGCCATAATATCTTATATTGTTTCGAACTTAGCTCTGATATCAAGTGTAACGCTTCACCTCTATATTCGCGTTAGCCAAGGTCATTGCAAGCAATGATATCAACTAACCCGAAGAATAAAACTATTGAGGAGCAACCATCTGTGTACTAGATTTGAACGAGTGTTAAATGTATTGGATAATGTGGTCTTACTTTTCAAATCTCGTGAGGAAATCTGACACATCTAATTCAAGTTCAAAACTGCTACACAGTGGCTATGTATAATTCAGAATAAATATAAAATACATAACAATAAAATCAGAGTCAGACACATATTCACATCACTAAGGCGGAAATAGATATGGATATATCACAAAAGTGTGTACATAATGTTAGTGGTCATACTCGATCCACTATACGAAAAAAGAATAAGTACAATGACTACAAAAAATAATATGTATACAAAGGAATCTTGGTCTCATATACATATATCACAAATCGTACAACACTAAAGTAGTTTGCCCAAAAGTAGAGGATGGTCCATGCTGGAGTCAAGAAGAATGACCTAAAATACCTTGATATGACCCGAGTATTATTTACACAAAGATAAACAATAAACGGATCAAGTTAGCTGTACTTATCTCATAAACTAGTATATAATAAGAAATATAAAAAAATGCAGACATGTATATGATAATAACAGTGTCATGCATAAGTGTGAGTCCTAGAAATATCTACGGCATATCTCATAAACCTATATCCGAGCTATAAAAGAATATCTCATTCAAAGTTATATAGCTACTCAAGGAAATAAAAATTCATATCAAATCAATACAAAAATCGACAACTCATATGTCAATAAAATTAAGGGCGATAAATAAATATAAATAAATCTCAGACTCCATAAATCAAAAGCAAGAAATCCAGAAATCACAGAGAAATCGAGGGAGGTAGGCATCAAGATAGGAGTCTAATGACTCAATCTGGGAGTCTGAAGACTCAACCGCCACATGTATCGAGATGAGACGCGATCTTTAGGTAGCAAGCCTATATGTTGAGCCGAAGCTCCGAGATGGCCCGAAGTCAAGTGGGTCGCGACCCCACTCAAACAGTCTGAAGGTCGTCAAAAGCATAAATCCACAGAAATGAACCAAGGTTCCTCAAAATAATCCGAAGATCATTAAAATACTCAAAATGAACCGAATTTCCTCAAAATGATCCAAAGATCATTAAAATATGGAATAAATTCTACAACTCTGAGACACCGCATAAAGCTAGTCGAAATCTCAAAAAGATCATGATTGATCAAGGAAAGTGTAAGTTACACCGAGCTAGTAAATATAAGAGTTAAGCTACATGTCCCATAAATACTTGCTTTACTCGAATATTTATGAACAAGTTGTATAGTCCACTAAAAACACAAAACGATCATTGCCACAGGGTTCAATCGAACGAGTCCAAGAATTAACCATCGAAGAAAACACAAGGGGTCATAGTCCTTGTTTTTACTAAGGCGTTTAATTAGATTTCTCATACGAACGAGAAAAAGGTTTATCAAATATATACTAGTAGATTTGTAAGATAGTTTATTAAACGATTTCGTTAAATATCTTCATATAATGAAGTAGGATTGGAAACCATTTAAATAAAAGAATTCGGTGTCTACTAATAATATAAAAGCCCCTTTATAGTTTGAAGTGGAAAATCTCATAAAATATCGATCATAAATACAATTGATCTTAAAATTTACGTTTTAATAACGTAAATCAAATCTCATGAATATCAATCGTAAATTCATTCACAATGAATAAATCAAAACTACATAAAATCAAGCTGTAGAAATCTTTGAATCGGTGAAACTGAATAAGTCACAGAAAAAGGCCGAACAACCCGAAACTCGGCCAAGAAAGAGCCTGTATGGACCTAAACTATTGACCGTGGACTCCACTGGTCAACAGTCCAGAAAGAGTTTTCAAACGTCTTAAACGAAGGTCAGACGTCTGACCTGCTGCTGAACTCAAAACAGTGAATAATTTCAAATGTCTAAAACTATTTCAAACGTCTGAAATTTATCTCTAGACGTTTAAAATCTGGCCTGGGAAAATATTTGCCTTGGACATGAATTCCCAATCGATTTCTGATGAGCACGGATGAATGGTTGATGTGCACGTAAAAATGCACATTTATATTCACATATTATTCTTATTTAGTTGAATAAATGAACTTTCTTGGGTATTTTATATGATCAAACCATGTTTAAAATATTTTCAAAATCATCACTTATATTGGGAAAAAGTGGACACTTGTGCATGTTTTAATTTGTGAAATATTTTACTTGTTCCTTGCATCTCTTGTAGGAATTTTGGAGCTAAAAGGATATATATATATATATATATATATATATATATATACATGAAGAAATGAGGGAAAGCAAGCATTTACACAGAAGGATGCAAAGAATTAATTCATTTTATGGATAGTGGAGGCCCACACCTTTCAACTAGCCCACTTGCTCTTAAGCTTCATATTAAAGACTAATCGAATGAGATAAAAATGCCCATTCTACATGACTTATTAGCGGCTAATGGCAATTAGGAGCTTCATGAATGGGCATTTTGGGTATTCCCAAGGAAAGTGATTAGGGTTTTAGGTTTTTTTATCATGTATATATACCCCTTTGTTTCATGTACTGGGGGATCTCCTTTTTTGCATATCAACGTGAAAGTGATCAAATAAATAAAAATTGCTTCCAAGCCTATTTCTTTTATGTCTCTCTTATGTCTCTTTAATTTCTATGCTCTACTTTATGTCAGTAGTTTAGATTTTCTTTTCTGCAAGTAGTGTAATTTTATTTTATGTAATTAATTAGTAGTTAATATCTTGTCTTCATTATTTACTCTCTATTTTTGTTGTTCTTCAATGTTGAAATCGATTTGTGTTTAAATAATCACACAAACGAGGAGCTAAACCCCTACAATTTAGGGGTGATGAAGCTCTCTTATCACATAGATTCAACATAGTTTATATTTCATGATCTCTATTTGTGCTTATTAAAGAATGGATGTTTAGTGTATTTTGTTAATAACGGTTGATTTTGATGATCAATGCCTCTAATTAATAAAGGATAGATCATGCTTGATCAAATGACACAAAAAAATTTGCCTCTTCATCTATATATGATTTTGGAAAAAAGAGGAAGTGTTAATCAACATTTGATATTCTATATTACTAACTAATAGTAAATAGAGTATTCTTAAAATTGATGTCGCTTTCAACTTGTTTTTTTTTTCTTGAGAATTGAATAGTGAATTAGATTTGTGCTATAGTTTGATGACTTATGTTATGCTAGTTAATAGCATAAATATGTCATACTTATGATAAACACAATAAATAATCTCACTTATGACAAAACAAAAAGAGATCATAACTTCATCATGTTGATTTGTGTGATCTAGAGATCAGTGAAAACACCTCTATATTGCTCTTAACCAATAGTTTCATTCTCAACTTAGTCATTAGTTTTGTTAAATTTTAGTTAACACATTTTAAAGTTTGGTTTAATTTGATTGAATTTAATTAAAATTATTTCTTTCCCTGTGGATCGACTCGTGCTATCTAACGTACTACAAGTGTACGCCGTGCGCTTATGGTATATTACACTTTGCGATGATTTTCTAATTCATAGAATATTCGTCGTCGAACAAGTTTTTGGCGCCGTTGCCGGGGAAAGAATTTTATTTTGATTTTATTCTTCGAATTTATTTTCTTGTTTGTTCTCCTTAAAAAAAAGGTTGTGTGCTACCTTTGTTTCATTTTGTTCTCTTTTGATTTTGTGTGTGTTTGTGTATGTGGTTGTTCCATTGTGTTTAGTTGTTAAAAAAATATCGTTTTTGTTTTATTTATTTTTCCTTCTATTTTATTGTATATATAGAAAGAAAATTCTTGTTTAGGTAATTTGGTACTATTTATTGTTACTACCATCTCAAAACAAGACAAAAAAAAATGTATATTATTCTTGCCATTTATTTTCTCAAATTTCTTTCCCTTTTTTTCAATTTCCGTTCCAATTTATTTCTACAATCTCTCTCTCCTTTTTTTTACAAATTTATTTCCAAAAAAATCCTTTGCATTTTTGTCATTTTTTGTGCCTTTCCTTCTTTTGTGTTTTACTGCCATCTTCTTTTATTGCCACAATACCCTCCTATTATCTCTAAGACAAAAGAAAAAAAATCATCATCTTTTCTCTTATTTTCTTTCCATCTTCAATCTCCTTGCTATTTTTTATTACTTTCCTTTTTCTTTTTGCAATTTTTTTTGAAAAAAAAAATTGTGTGCGTTTGTGTGTTTGTTCTATTTGATCTTGTTTCAATTGCATTTGTGTGTGTTTTGCCGAGTTTGATTGTCCATTTTTGTTTGTTTGTTGTTTCTTAAAAAAAAAATCTTTTGATTTGTGCATTTCATCTCTCATTGCAATCATCACTCTGTTTTCCTCCTTATATTTGCATTTTGGTTTAATTTTGTTATTTGCATTTTGCACTTTTCTTTTAAAAAAAGGAAAAAATATATATATACACTTTTCTTTTGTTCAATTTCTTTCTTGTTTTCACTACAATTTCCTTTATTTCTTTCCCTTTCTCTTTCTCTCATTTATTTCTTTCCTTCCCTTTCCTTACTTATTACCTGCCATTTCTTTTCTAATTTATTTCTCAATCTTCTCTCCAATTGTTTTCCTTTATTTCTTTCCTTTTTTTACGATCTCCTTCCAATTTCTTTCTTTTCTTCTTTTACAATTCTTACAAATAAAAAAACAATTCCTTTTTTTATTTCTTTCTATTTTTTTCCAATCCTTTACATTCCTTGCTTCAATAAACAATTTATTTCCAAAAAAAATCTTTTGCAATTCTTTCCTTTTTCTGCTTGCTTTCTTTTCCCTGTCTCTTCTATAAGATCTTCCCAACACCACCAATATTCAATCCCACAATCGTACAAAATCACAAATGTACCACCACTTCAACCCTTTCTGCTTACACCCTTCTACAACAATTATCGGACACAAAAGTACTGCTGCCTTCACAAACAAGCATTTCCTCACTGTTCTACCACTTAAAAAACAACTCCATCATCACACTTCTGTTGCCAACCATCCCCTTCCTTGCCACTTCCTTTCCCATCCCATCCATGCACCAATCCAACCCACAGTCCCTTCAATTCTCCACGCACCACTGCCATCTGCTCCTTTCCACAATTCCACCTCATTAAAGCACCTAGGCCACTTTCCACAGCAACTCTTCCCATACATACCACATCCAAACGTACTTCTTCACCGATTTCCAAACCCGGTTCTATTCTAAATTCTACAGCCCCTGCCTCTTATCTCGTACAAAACTCCATCGTCCATGCAAAGTTCACCAAAAACCGCATGGCAACTCACAAATACAACAAAGCAGTACTGGACCATATCGACTCTACCATCAACAAACAGGTCCTCACCTCACTTTCGACTTCTATCCACTCGCTATTGCCGAACTTCACTACTTCTTCGGTTCGAACCCCATCCAATCTTGTCCTCAATTCGAAGTTGAAAGCCTCAACTCTCCCAAATTTGAATCTCCCCAAAATTCACCAAGTCGACCCCCGGCCTTCTGTTCTTGAAAATAGACCGACCCTCAACATTCATCGCGATTTGATTTTCGAAAAGAAAAAAATTGAAATTTAATTCTCGATTTGATTTGTGATTCTCGAATTTCATCATAATTGGAAACTCGGTGGAGCTATGATTTATAATTAGAGACGCAAATTTTTATAGTTGGTGACGCAAAAAGAATTTCACCCAACTTTGACCTGTTATTTTTTTTAAGTGGACTCGTGGACTCTGAGTCGTGAATTCTTTTGGGCTTGTTATGTGTGACATGTTATTTATTTCCCATGTTCTAGTTTGCCATTTATTCCACTTTCCCATTAAATAATTTTGTCTCGTTTTCATTTGAGTTTATTTATAGATAAAAAAATCCACCCTTTTTCAAGTTGCAAAAGCAAAAGGAAGAGGATTTGCTTTGCTTTGCTCAGAAATCGACACCGCTTTAATTTGCTTGCTTGAACTCGCTTGGAATTGCTAAATTGGGTCGCTATGCTTGCTTATTTGCTAAAATAATTTTCCGCAAAAAAAAAAAAAAAAAAAAAAAAAAAAAAAATAAAACTGCACAATCTGCTATTGTGCTCTTCTCCCTTGTTTTTATTCCATTGCATTGTTGTTTGCTTGCATTTGCATTCACATAAAAAAATCCCGAAAACAAATTAAAAATTCATTCATAGTTGCATTGCTAATACACATTTAATTTCTGTTTCGCATTCATCTCGTTTTATTTATATTTCTGAGGACATCATTATATTTTGACAAATTGGTTTATTTCTAACGAATTATTTCTCGGTGTCTAGATTATGGCAGAGTAGTAACAATTTATAAATATTATGGTGATTCGTAAGTATTATATCGGTTGTTCCTCTGAAGGTACTTGAAACACCCCACTTCCGTTAAGGTCACTCACAAAGGGAATGCCTTAACTTTGGTGGAGCATTTTAGGTAAAAGATGCAGATAAATTACAAGACAGACAAATAAAGAAGCGGAAAATAAAGTCATTTTATAAACAATATGGTTCAGTCAAGCTTTTACAACAATTGTCTCAATCATACTTACATAGAAATTCTGTCTTGATTCGAAAACTTCCAAGTATAAAAGAAGCATAAAAACAATGATATTTCCCAATAAAGCATGAACTAGCCATAGTAGTGGAAGAGAGAGCCCAAAGCAGTACATCGACAATCTTCAAGCTTGAAAAGAAAACTGAGCTAAGTGGTAACATTTCCTCCCTATGAACCTAATGGGGGGGAGGGGAACGGAAGAAAAGAGGCAAAACAAAACTTGGTTAGACATAAGTTTGGTAAGTCCAGTGACTTTCAGCATATAAACAGGCAAAAGCATCATGACATGAATAAACTGAATATAAGACAATACCGTGAGAACAAGGATAACAAGATAACATACAATTAGTATAGATATGATAAGGCCAGATAAACTGAATGTGCTTATACTCTTTCTTTGCTTCGCTACTACCTTGTTATTCTGATTTTTATATCGCTCCACCACTTGACTAGTGTCCTAACTAGTAATCTATATAAAATGATAATATGATAACATGATCCCAATCCCCGTAATCGTGGTAGCCTTCAGGTGTCCATCTATCGTGAGGATTCCACCTCAATCTGCCTAATTGCCATGAACATGTTAGATGTACCCTTACTACCCTATCGATCGACCCCTTACTTGTATTAACGTTCCATGTGTTTATGTCAATCGGCCCTCTCTTGCGTGTAGATACCCTGTGCTGGTCCCACCATAAGGTGTATCAATCCTTATGATAGCGACCCGACACGATTCAAGATGCACGGTGTATAACTACTGGTACTCAGTGCCTACTTTTTCCCACTCCGGAGTACGTGCACGCCCGTAAACCGTCGGAACCTACACTGATGTACCCCCACCACTGTTTTGACTGCTTATAATCAGCCCAGTAATCGTGCCCCACCCTGCCTAGTTTCAGGGTACCATGATACATCTATGTGTGTTACTGCTGAAATGGGTGCCCGTTACTAGGGTTTCCCACTGGTTAAGTTTGTGGGCCTATATATACAAATATTACCCACCTACACGAGATGTAGTTAACCCTCCCACCAATTCTAGCATGTTTTCTTAACGGTTAAGTTTGTGGGCCTATATTTACTAATATTACCCACCAACCCGATATGTACTTAACCCTCCCATCGATTCAAGCATGTTTATTTAACGGTTAAGTTTGTGGGCCTATATGTACTAATATTACCCACCTACATGAGATGTACTTGACCCTCCCATCGATTCAAGCATGATTATTTAACGGTAAGGTTTGTGGGCCTATATTTACTAATATTACCCACCAACCCGATATGTACTTAACCCTCCCGCACATTATGTCATATTGGTTAAGTGTTGTCCATTCATGTTAACTTAACTCACCCATTCATCGCGTCATGTTGGTTAAGTGTTTCTTATTAACTTAACTCCGTTCATTCATCGAGTTATGTTGGTTAAGAGTTTCCTTGTTAACTTAACCCCACGTGTTCATCATGTTGTATTGGTTAAGTGTCATCAATCAATTCAAGTTAACTTAACCCAACTACTTGTCATGTTACTTTGGTTAAGTGTTGCATTCTTGTGTCAACCTAACCCTACCACAAATCAAGTTATATTGGTTAAGTGTTGCCCTCTTATTTTAACTTAACCTTACCACAAATCAAGTTATATTACTTAAGTGTTTCTTATTACTTAACCCTACCATTAATCATGCTATACTGGTTAAGTGTTTCCTATTGACTTAACCCTAGTTGTTCTTCTTGTTATATTGGTTAAGTGTTTCTCATTAACTTAACCCTAGTCATTCATCTTGTTCATTAGCATTAATCGATTTATTAATGCACCAACCTCTCATATTAGATATGTGTTGTTGCGGTTACTGGATGTGCCGGGCGGTTCCGGGCAGTTTTACACCACAACTCAATGTAGCCTCGGGTTTTTCTAGGGCATGATGCACTAACCTCTCACATTAGATAGGTGTTGTTGTGGTTACTGGATGTGTCGGGCGGTTCCGGGCAGTTTTACACCATTACTCAATCTAACCTCGGGTTAGGCATATTCATCTTTTCACTAATTTACATATTTACAGATTATATGTAAATTATTCACAATTGTTGTCAATTTCAGATTATGCTACATTTTCCATAAATGTCCAAGTCTAGATTTATATGCTAATTATCCCAACCAGTCATATTCCAATTCTCAAGTTATGCCCAACAAAGCTAATTGCAAGTTATGGCCCCAAATTCAATTTTGAGTTATTACTCAAATTAGGCTACATCTAACCTTCCCAAGTTTGTACTAATAGTCAAGCCCCAATACCTCAAGTTTGCAACAAAGACAAATTATGCCCCATATCATAAGTTACAAAATTATGTTCCACCATTACCAAATAGATTATTCCCCATTACTCCCGCTTTCCAATCGGATGTATAATAAGTTTCACTCTAGATTCGAGGTTAATCTAGATTCATAAAATAAAAGGGACGAAAGAGGAACATAAATGAGAGTAGGCATTAAAATGGTAGATCTGTCAAATATTTTGGACCTAAGAGGATTACAGATCTGTTAGAGTTGAGGTATAACAAAGATAGATCTGAAACAAACTGACAGAAATAACCTCATAGACATATAGATCTGATATAAATAACATCATGAACCTAAAAGGATTATATATCGGATGTCCAACAAAGACAGGCATGATTGAATAATAACTTCCTAGGCATGTAAATCATTGATTCAATAGAAAGAATGGAATTAATCTAAAAGATTTGTCTTATCATCAAGCATGGACTTAGATCCATTTCATTATATGCCAAAATCACTATTAGGTGTTTAAATCTGAAAATAACTTCAACTTACATGTTTACAGTTCAATTTATGCCCCAAATCCCAAGTTATATGTCCAATATACTTTATGCCTCAAATCTCAAGTCATATGTCCAATATTGTATGCCTCAAATCTCAAGTCATATGTCCAATACTTTATGTTTTGAATACAACATGTGTTATGTCCTCAGATCAGTTAAAACTCAATTATGCCCAATTATACACAATTTAAAACTTTTCCCAAATTTTAGCGCTGGTCATGTCCAAATCATATTTTATGCCCAATTTTATTTCCAACGTATGTTCATTTCTTATGAGATCTGGCTCAGGCTCGCAGTAGCCTGGCTATAAAACAAAAAGGGAAGAAAGAAAGACGAGATAAAGAATGGACATAATATTATCAACTAGATAGATCCAAAGGATATAGAAAGACAGATAGAAATAGGCATAATCTCAAATCCAGATTTATTACAATGTCAGAATCACAATTAACTTTTATTTCTGAAAGTAACATGAACTAACAAATTATAGAACAGTCTTGAATTCTGGGATCTGTATTCTGAAACTAAATAGCTCTCCCTTGAAGTAAACTATTTGTTCTTCTAATTTAGATTTGATTTGATTCTTAGAAATAGTTGTTGAAGTCGTTAAATTAGCCTTTGAATCTCTACTTGAATTCTAACTTGATTCTAGTTGAGCAGCATAACCCCGTCTTTGATTTATTTTGATATGAATTAGGGTCGAGTATAGGCGTAATGAAGTTGTGTAGAGAAAACTGTATCCTTAGGGGTGTTTATATAGCATAGGGATCAACGAATCTGGTCAGATAGGGCGTCCAAAGGCAGAAAAATGAATCTGTCCTCGGATCTGGAAACAGGGGGAGGTCGACCCCCTGGTCGACCTGGGTCCTGGGCGGGAAATTTCCCGCCCAACCCAGGTGTGTGATTTGAATTTCGAATTTCAAATCTGAGCTGTTTTATTTAAATCTCTAAAACTTCTGAAGGTCATAACTTCTTCATACGTAGTCTGATTTATGCAAACTCGGACTCTATCCCAAGCAGAATTTCGAGACGAACGCAATGGCGTAACCCGTTTCCCTTAATTCTTCTCTTAAAAAATAAGTATTCTTTAATTTGTTACTTTGACGTTCACAGAAAATACGGGGTGTTACATTCTCCCCTCCTTAAAGGATTTCATCCCCAAAATCTTCAAGTTAGGAAGAACGTATATCCTACCATCCAGCATCCATCTACTCAACCATTCAATCATAGGCGTCCATTGTCCTTAACAAGATTTCTAATGCTTTCATGATCATATGAATAGTGTGTGTGCATGTCCTTATCTAATGCAAAATCAGGTGGTCTACTGATTCAGTTGACCTCCTTAATGCGGATTATGTTGGTGCCATAAGTCCATCATGTATGCAATTATTCCTAATCGTACTTTATAAATTTTACATGAATGCTTAATCATTCATACAAATGCAATATCTATATGATAACACACCAAGTTTCAATCCATATATAAAAGTTCAGTCATGCATATGCAATATGAAAGTGACTGAGCCGATCTAGTGCCTAATTTGTGTATATGCATCCACGAGCAACCACCAGCAAACACTTGCAACCACTTTCATCCAAAAAACATAACACGTCTCAAACACATGTTTACATCCATTGGCTTCTACCTAAGGATTGAGGATAGGACCGAGAGGATATACTTAAAAGATAAAGACTAGCATGCAAATAAACTTTACAGAAAAAGAAGAATCAAGGATATACCCTCAAAAAGGGTATGATGCGCATATCTAGTCTTCAGTCTTCTAAATCGCATCTTCTTGAGCTTCACTCCACTGTACCTTAGCTAATTTAACTTCACGATTGCGAAGCTTCTTGACCTCCATTTCCAAAACCCACTAGTAAAGATAGGACCTCGATCACTTACTATGCTAGAGGGTATCCAATGTTGTCGAACTATCTTTCCAAGATAAACAGATGTTAACCATGATACCAAGTGTATATACTAAGATTATTAGAGGTCTCTCTTCTACTTAGCTTATCCATCTTGTCACAAATTTGAGGGTCGATATCTCTCACGCAAACCATCCTAGTCGAATTTGACATCCCTCAAGTACAGGCCCCAAAGGCCTAGACCAATATCAGACAAGCACCCAAGGAATACCTCCTTCGAATTTGGATGATTTATGTGAGATGATACTAGCAAAACATTTGAACAATTGAGAACTTAACCGACTCTGGCTATCCTCGCCAATCTTGTTCCAAAACTATCGTTGATCGCATAACTGGCTTTGCATTGTCAACTAATATATGCGGAAGTCTATCTCGCGTTTTAGGGGAAAAACCCCTAACCTAATCAAAATATCCGCGTACTCATAGACTACTCTAACGGATTGCAAATCGTCGATAGATACATAAAGTGATTCTAGGTAGCTAAGACAAACTGATCCCTTAGGATCGCACGAAATTTTGACGGTATTCCCGAGGCAAGTCGAAAGTCTAACTACCCTCCTTTCACAATTACTAGCTAACCCATCCATGCCTAGAATCAACCCATAGCCCATGAAACCAAAAACATAAGTATCTCAGATCCTTACAAACCAAAGATAAATGAGCCGAACCACAAATTGGATTTGAGACAATAATGGGATCTTCCACTATACAAGTACTAAGGTGCAGAGACTTAACTATGGAAGTAGATATAAACGAATTTGAAGCACTAAAATAAAAAAGAGTACTAACATGATGATCAAAAAAGGAAAAATTAGACTTTTTCAATAGAAGCTCTACTATCTCTCTCTCAGGTATGCTGGTGGTGATAGCATGCATTTGCCCTCCTGAAAATCCTGTCATTTGTTCTTGCCCTTGTCCTTAATTATATGACCATAATAAAAGTACTTCCTCTTGTCTTAGGTTTTACTATTCTTTGTGAACCAAGTTCATATCCATGAGTTCCTCATCCTTGGGTTGTGCTCCTTAGCAAAACTCCCTCGGTCTCATCTTTATTATCCTTGTGTAACACGTTGACAAGTCTCTCGAAAGCTACATCCATCGCACGGAAAATCCTACAAAGCTCGAAAGAAAATTAGCTGTAGGTGAAACTACATCGGCTATAGATGGAAGTTGGGCACTTTTTCTCCCTTTGACAGGTGTCGTAGTCTCATCAAGACTACAGAACTATGCCGCGATGAGGTCACCTCCCAGAAATCCAGGAGCCCTGGATACTCAGCAAAGAGGGAAACAAGGATTCAATCAGAGGATCAAAAGATAATGCTTATGTCTTTGGGGAATATGCCTTTAAAAAAAACTTTTCTTTTGAAAATGCTTCTTTTAAAATAGGTTTGAAAATAATTTTTCAAATCTTTTTAATCTGATCCGGTAACCTTCAGCTCTGATACCAAGTGAAACACTCCACCTCCGTTAAGGTCACTCACAAAGGGAATGCCTTAACTTTGGTGGAGCATTTTAGGTAAAAGATGCAGATAAATTACAAGACAGACAAATAAAGCAGCGGAAAATAAAGTCATTTTATAAACAATATGGTTCAGTCAAGCTTTTACAACAATTGTCTCAGTCATACTTACATAGAAATTCTGTCTTGATTCAAAAACTTCCAAGTATAAAAGAAGCATAAAAACAATGAGTGGAAGAGAGTGTCCAAAGCAATACATCGACTATCTTCGAGCTTGAAAAGAAAACTGAGCTAAGTGGTAACATTTCCTCCCTATGAACCTGGGGGAGGGGGAATGGAAGAAAAGAGGCGAAACAAAACTAGGTCAGACATAAGTCCAGTGACTTTCAGCATATAAACAGGAAAAAGCATCATGACATGAATAAACTGAATATGAGACAATACAGTGAGAACAAGGATAACAAGATAACAAACGATTAGTATAGATATGATAAGGCAAGATAAACTGAATGCACTTCTACTCTTTCTCTGCTTCGCTACTACCTTGTTATTCTGATTTTTATATCTCTGCACCACCTAACTAGTGTCCCAACTAGTAATCTGTATAAAATGATAATATGATAACGTGATCCCAATCCCCATAATTGTGGTAGCCTTCAGGTGTACATCTATCGTGAGGATTCCACCTCAATCTGCCTAATTTCCATGAACATGTTAGATGTACCCTTACTACCTTATCAATCGGCCCCCTACTTGTATTAACGTTCCATGTGTCTGTGTCAATCGGCCCTCTCTTGCCTGTAGATACCCTGTGCTGGTCCCACCATAAGGTGTATCAATCCTTATGATAGCGGCCCGACACGATTCAAGATGCACATTGTATAACTACTGGTACTCAGTGCCTGCTTTTTCCTACTCTGGAGTACGTGCATGCCCGTAAACCGTCGGAACCTACACGGACGTAACCCCTGCCGCCGTTTTGACCGCTTATAAACAGCCCAGTAATCGTGCCCCACCCTGCCTAGTTTCAGGGTACCATGATACATCTATGTGGGTTACTGCTGAAATAGGTCCCCGTTACTAGGGTTTCCTACTGGTTAAGTTTGTGGGCCTATATATACAAATATTACCCACCTACACGAGATGTACTTAACCCTCCCACCGATTCTAGCATGTTTTCTTAACGGTTAAGTTTATGGGCAAATATTTACTAATATTACCCGCGAACCCGATATGTACTTAACCTTCCCATCGATTCAAGCATGTTTATTTAACGGTTAAGTTTGTGGGCCTATATTTACTAATATTACCCACCTACATGAGATGTACTCAACCCTCCCATCGATTCAAGCATGTTCATTTAACGGTTAAGTTTATGGGCCTATATTTACTAATATTATCCACTAACCCGATATGTACTTAACCCTCCCGCACATTATGTCATATTGGTTAAGTGTTGTCCATTCATGTTAACTTAACCCACCCATTCATCGTGTCATGTTGGTTAAGTGTTTCTTATTAACTTAACCCCGTTCGTTCATCAAGTTATATTGGTTAAGTGTTTCCTTGATAACTTAACCCCACGTGTTCATCATGTTGTATTGGTTAAGTGTTATCAATCAATTCAAGTTAACTTAACCCACATATTTGTAATGTTACTTTGGTTAAATGTTGCCTTCTTGTGTCAACTTAACCCTACCACAAATCAAGTTATATTGGTTAAGTGTTGCCCTCTTATTTTAACTTAACCTCACCAGAAATCAAGTTATATTGGTTAAGTGTTTCTTATTACTTAACCCTACCATTCATCATGCTATACTGGTTAAGTGTTTCCTATTAACTTAACCCTAGTCGTTCTTCTTGTTATATTGGATAAGTGTTTCTCATTAACTTAACCCTAGTCATTCATCTTGTTCATTAGCGTTAATCGATTCATTAATGCACCAACCTCTCACATTAGATATGTGTTGTTGCGGTTACTAGATGTGCTGGGTGGTTCCGGGCAGTTTTACACCACAACTCAATCTAAGCTCAGGTTTTTCTTGGGCATGATGCACTAAACTCTCACATTGGATAGGTGTTGTTGTGGTTACTGGATGTGCCGGGCGGTTCCGGGCAGTTTTACACCACATCTCAATCTAACCTCGGGTTAGGCATATTCATCTTTTCACTAATTTACATATTTACAGATTACATGTAAATTATTCACAATTGTTGTCAATTTCATATTATGCCACATTTTCCATAAATGTCCAAGTCTGTATTTATATGCTAATTATCCCAACCAGTTATATTCCAATTCTCAAGTTATGCCCAACAAAGCTAATTGCAAGTTATGGCCCCAATTTCAATTTCGAGTTATTACTCAAATTAGGTTACATCTAACCTTCCCAAGTTTGTACTAATAGTCATGCCCCAATACCCCAAGTTCGCAGCAAAGACAAATTATGCCCCAAATCATAAGTTACAAAATTATATTCCACCATTACCAAATAGACTATTCCCCATTACTCCCGCATTCCAATCGCACGTATAATAAATTTCTGTCTAGATTCGAGGTTAATCTAGATTCATAAAATAAAGGGGATGAAAGAGGAATATAAACGAGAGTAGGCATAAAACAGGCATTAAAATGGTAGATCTGTCAAATATTTTGGACCTAAGAGGATTACAGATCTGTTAGAATTGGGGTATAAAAATTATAGATCTGAAATAAACTGACAGAAATAACCTCATAGACATATAGATCTGATATAAATAACATCATGAACCTAAAAGGATTATATATCAGATGTCCAACAAAGACAGGCATGATTGAATAATAACTTCCTGAGCATGTAAATCATTGATTCAATAGAAAGATAGGAATTAATCTAAAAGATTTGTCTTATCATCAAGGATGGACTTAGATCCATTTCATTATATGCCAGAATCACTATTAGGTGTTTAAATCTGAAAATAACTTGAACTTACATATTTACAGTTCAATTTATGCCCCAAATCCCAAGTTATATGTCCAATATACTTTATGCCTCAAATCTCAAGTCATATGTCCAATACTTTATGCCTCAAATCTCAAGTCGTATTTCCAATACATTATGCCTCAAATCTCAAGTCATATGTCAAATACTTTATGTTTTGAATACAACATGTGTTATGTCCTCGGATCAGTTACAACTCAATTATGCCCAATTATACACAATTTATTACTTTTCCTAAATTTTAGCGTTGGTCATGTCCAAATCATATTTTATGCCCAATTCATACACAATTTATACACAATCTCAAGTCGTATGTCCAACGTACGTTCATCTCTTATGAGATCTGGCTCAGGCTCGCAGTAGCCTGGCTATAAAACAAAAAGGGAAGAAGGAAAGACGTGACAAAGAATGGATATAATATTATCAACGAGATAGATCCAGAGGATATAGAAAGACAGATAGAAATAGGCATAATCTCAGATCCATATTTATTACAATGTCAGAATCACAATTAACTTTTACTTCTGAAAGTAACGTGAACTTACAAATTACAGAACAGTTTTGAATTCTGGGATCTGTATTCTGAAACTGAATAAATATCCCTTGAAGTAGACTATTTGTTCTTCTAATTTAGATTTGATTCTTAGAAATAGTTGTTGAAGTCATTGAATTAGCCTTTGAATCTCTACTTGAATTCTAACTTGATTCTACTTGAGCAGCATAACCCCGTCTTTGATTTATTTTGATATGAATTAGGGTAGAGTATAGGCGTAATGAAGTTGTGTAGAGAAAACTGTAGCCTTAGGGGTGTTTATATAGCATAGGGATCAACGAATCTGGTCAGAACGGGCGTCCAAATGCAGAAAAATGAATCTGTCCTCGGATCTGGAAACAGGGGGAGGTCGACCCCCAGGCCAACCCCCTGGTCAACCTGTGTGACCCAGGTCGACCCCCTAGTCGACCTGTGTGACCCAGGCCGACCCCCTGGTCGACCTGGGTCTTGGGCGGGAAATTTCCCGCGCAGCCCAGGTGTGTGATTTGAATTTCGAATTTCAAATCTGATTTAATTTCACTTATAGATGGAGGGCTGGATAAGAAGAAGGGCCGAGAGCTCAATTTAGATGTGAGCATTATTTGGTTAAACCAACCAAATTAATTCATTTTGGTCGGTTTGATTTGATTTTAATATTAGACTAGTGTATAACATGTGCGTTGCGCACAATAATACTATTAAAAATAGTATTTATCATGTTAATCTTAAAAGGACAACTTTGTTATGTAATATATGGTAAATTTTGGAGAAATTAAAAAAATTAAGATTACTAATTTTGTTTGTGTTCATTCGGAAAAAACAAATTAAATTTATTATTTTGGTTAATATGAATATATTTTACATGTTGAAACTAACTTATATTAGTAAAATGAATTAAAAAATATTATTTAATAGCATTTGTTTAATTAAGTTAAATTTAAAAATAATTTAAACATATGGAGTATACTAAAGAATTGTGAAGAAATTTGTAAAAGATGTATAAATTTATTGTGGAGTTATTGGCATTAGAAAAGATTTTCGTGATATAATGTATGATAATTCTTGATATAAAAGAATCATAATTGATTTACAAATTGACTTTGTTATTGTTGTTTATTCACATAATTTGCGCTTTCTGATTTATACATTACATATTTATAGTTAAACCAAAAAATTAACGTTTTCCTTAATAATTAAAATTGACAAATGTTTCAAGGCCTACTAGAAAAATGGAATTAATATTTACTAATATTTTTTAAATAACTTGAATTTAAAATTTCATGAGTAGTTTAAACATATATATGTAAATATAAAATATCTAGAAGGAATTAAAGGGTTTGCAGGGAATAGTTTTAGTAATGTTATAATTTAGGTATTTAAAACTATTTTTCTCTACGTATGATAGATTTATTAAGATAAACAAATAAGATATCTTAGTATTATATATATGTATATATATATATATTATCTATATTGTGTGACGTATTTAACTTAATGTTTGAATGAAAAATTATATCAACTTTGTTGGTAATAATATGGTACGCGTTTTAAAATGTCATATTTAGCATTAATTAGCTAGATGAAGTAATATTGAATGAATTTATTGATTAAATCCAAGATCACATAATTAATTTAAACTATGACGTAACACTGCTTTGCACGCATTAATACTATTAAAAACATGTTAAAATGAGAACTTTATTATGCGATATATGATAAATTTAACGTGAAATACATAAATTATTAATTAAAATTATTATTATTGCATGTGTGCAATATATGTTCTATGGCTTACATAAACAACATGTACGTGTGTGTTTTTGATAATTTTTTTTAATAATTTTTGTTAATATAGATATACATATTGAAATTGATGTATGTTAGTAATTTATTCGATGAATTAACAAATATTATTTAGCATAATTTTTTAAAATAAGTTAAATGTAAAAATTAAAAGGTTACTTTAACTATATAGCACAACATGAAGAATTGAAAAGAAATTTGCAAAAATATACATAAATTTGTTGTGGAGTTACTGATGTCCAAAAAGAATTTTATAATATTATATATGGTAAATTCTTGACATAAATGTATCATAAATAATTTACAAATTTACTTTGTCGTTATTGTTGATATACATAGTTCATGTTATGTGATTTATAAATCTTTATAGTTGCATGATTTTTTTTAATATGAATATACGTAGTAAATTTGAAGTATATCTCTAAGAATTATTAGAAAAATGGACTTAATACTCTATAAGATATTTAAATAATTAGAATTTAGGATTTCATGAATATTGATTTGGCTTGGAATTTAACCCGGAGTATTTTATTTTGGAACTACACGAAATTCTGCTCAAGTATGACCGATTATAATATTTTATTATTGTTATATTGAGGTATTTTAAAAATTGATTTATATTAATTAAATTTGGCCCCTCAAAAGGGGACTTTATTCAAACAATCTCTGATTACAACGAAGCAAATTTTATTAAATCCATAATAACTAATTATTGCTAGATTTCAAGTTTCATGCTACTCGGAGTTATTTTTGTGAGCGTACGGAAAAAAGTGGATCGTTACAACATATGATTGCCTGAACAACTTCAGGCTTAAGTGCGCTTCGGTATTGATCAAGAACTCGACCACCTACACTAAATGATGTTTCGGAGGCAGCCATAGATATAGGAATGGATAGAATATCACGACCCATAATAGATAATTCCCGAAATCTAAACTGATTAGCTTTCCAATATTCAAGAATATCCAAATTTGCCTTCCTATCCAATTTTGGTTCATCTAAATATAACTCCAATTGTGTTTTTTGAGCTGCAAAGGTAAATTCTTCACTCTCAAAATTATCAAAGTCCAACATATATGTTATATACATTAAACATTAAATAGTGTAATTGAGGGGGGGGGGGAATGTAAACTATAATGCATAGTTAAAAAAGCTTACATTCGTAACATCCAAGCATTCCCTAGAGACAAGTATGTCATCGGGAGAAGATTGACTCTGATTACTAGAAGCGGCATCAGTTCTTTTACCATATAATTGCATGTAATCATCAAAAAGAGAAAATATAGTTTCACGAACTTTACTCATTTCTACAGAACCTCCACCATAAAGCCTCTTATATGAAAACTCCACAAACTGATTATATTTAGGATCTAAAATAACAAAAATCGAGATAATAAGACCATACGCCTTCCAATACTCCTCAAATTTCTCCATCATGCCACATTCGAATTCGAACAAATAGAAGCAAAATTTGCCGTGAACACTTAATGTAATGTCTCGGTTTTTGGCTAGTCTTTGTTAATGATAAATATTGATTTAATGAGGTAATTAAATCATAAAATATGTTACTTAACAAACTAGAACAAGTATAAATATATGTAAGTGTATGTGTACACTAATAAATGTGTATAATTGGTTATGTTTTGAATTTGAAAACATAGTATAAGATGCTAAAAAACATACATGGACATATTGAACGCAAGGTATATGATAAAATTCCTCAAATAAAATATACAAAAGAGAAATCCATGTACAAAAAAAACAAAGGTAAGAACAAAGTCAACAATCATTAATAAGATTTAACATTGAATAGTAAAGCTAATATAGGCTTAAAGTCATTCCCTAAAGAAACACATCAATGCAACTTGCTAGTAATAAAATCATTAATAGCAAAATATCTAAATAGTTAGAGGGTAAGAAAACCATTTTATATTGCAAATAAAATGTGAAGATATATGAACCATGTGCAGCATTTAAAGAGGTAAGGCTTTGGATAGATTTAGCTTCTAGAAAAAAAACATAGGATAAAATGATTGGTCACTATCTCAATAAACAATACTTTCCTTCATGCATAAAAAAATTGTAGAAGCTATAGAAGGAGTAAGCCTATAATAAGCTATTTACTATAATATAATGGAAGAAAATAGATTATTAAATTTTATAACTTGGCTATACATATCACTGTAAAACCATGTACTCTTCTCATGCCAATTTTTGGGTTCAAGAGGATAGCAGGAGAAACTTAAGGAAAGGAAAGCTTATATCTGAGTAAACCTATTTTAAACTTTTCTGTGATCATCATTGACTGTTAAAACATTTGATAGTTAGTATACACTCATGTCAAATTTGTTAGTGGAATATAGTATAGGATTTGCAAACAAATGAGTAAAGTTTCTTTTGTTCCCTATCTAAACCATTACTATTTTATATAGTATGATACAAGAATTATATAGCTATATATATATTCTTTGAATGGATTATGGTTAGCAAACTTGATCTTCATATAAGACATGGGAACAAAACATGAAACTTGTGAGTAAAAGGTTAGAACAGAGGAAACATTTCAGCGAATAAACACTTTGTTCCCTGTTTTCCACACCATTGTCTACGTTAATGTAGGACTGAATACATGCTATACATACATGAAATTATATTTGATTGATTGTGGGGGTTAAATAGATGTTCTTCTTTGAAAATATTAGAACCTGGGAATAATAATCAAAACTTAGATATAAATAATGGACTTTTAAGTGAGTTCTATTCGATATATACTAGAACACAAACAAGTACAAGTTTTAACGCGTGCAACATGAGTGCGTCACATGATAGAGATGCAAGTACTAGTTAACAAGAATAAAGCTAGATTCATTATAATCTAACGATATTCCGGCAATACTAAAGGATAATTTTGCACATATAAATCCATATGAATCGGTTTTATGAACCAATATGCTCGTAATATATTTGGGAAAATAAATTGTGTGTTTTGACAGATATGACGGTGTGACATCCAAAGTTATGGAAGAAGTGATATGTCAGAAGAATGGAAATAACCTCAAGCCTCACAACAAGGAGATGACAGAAATCGGGCAAGCAGCATGGCTAGGTGAGTCATTCCAAAGCAGGGTGTATTGTCACCAATCTAGAAAAAAAATCCTTATTTGTTCTTCTTTCAATTCTGTATCTCCCGGGAATTATGGCAGACGCGCAATAAAAGCCATATGGTGACAATATATTCGATACACTCAAGTTAAATGAGTGGTCGGTCATGTGTGGACGGGTTGCAAGACGTTCTTGTTGAATCCCAGTGTAATCCCTCTAGAGTACACTGATCGGTGGGTGGTCCCATATCTTGTCTGTTGGAATCCAATCTCCAATAAGAGCCCACGGTTTTCGATTTTATATTATATATGGAGCGTGAGATGCAAGCGTTCCGCTAGATGGTTATTTATTTGATACGAACTATTATAATATCAGAAGATTTGATATCAAAGATATTTTGGATTATAGTAAGGTAAAAACCGTCCATGTTTTTGTGTGGGCTGATCTTACTATTATCATTTCTTTCAAAATGTTTTTGAAAAGTTAAATCAATTATTCTGTATCTCATGAGGGAAACAACTTCCCTTCCATATGTTTTCTTTCACAATTCTCTTTCATATGTCTGCAATTCACAGTAATGATCCTATCCATCTGTTTTCACAGTACAAACTGACCCTTTACATTCCATGAGCTCTGTTATCACATATATAATTTAACCCATTATAATATATTAACTAAACTGACCTTAAATATGCCTTGAGCTCTGTTTTCGCAGTATATATGTTCTACAAAACCAGAAGGTTTTTTGTTCGATTCTAAAAGATCTAGTGCGAGTATACGTGCAGGTATAGTTTGTTCTTTATCTTTTTAAAACTCAAAGTCCTTTTTAGATGGATATGTAATTACATGTATAATTTAACCCATTCTAATATATTAATATAACCCATTTTGATGATCTTTTTAATTTTAAGATACAAATAAAAATGTATTGACATGTGAGTTATATGCATTACTTTGTTCTACGAAAAAGATGATGTTTGACTAAAATCTAGCGTCGACAGAACCAATATAAATTTTGCGTCTTCATTTACTTTACTAAGATCTGTAACTGCTTTACAATTAATGTCCGATTTACATATGAATCAGGTGTTGGCGTTCGACTGACTAAAATTTAGCATTAACATATCCACTATAAATTCAAGACTAAAAATAAATTAACTTTGTGTTTTATATGAAATTTGTAAAATTTTCATCGTTACGAATTTGTAATCGACTAGATTGTGTGATAATGATATTATTCATCACAAATAATAGCCAATTTTGTGGTAACACAATATATAAATACTCTATATATCACTGATTTGTGTAAGTTGAACAAATTATATACGATACATTTTAAAGAAATCTATAACTTATATGGTCTTAAGTCTTTGTTGCTTTTAATATATATGAAATCTTGAAGTTTTCAAATTTAAAAATAATTTTTTTTGCTAAATAACATTTTGAAGTTTCTAAATATGAACTTTTAGTCGACGAACTTAAAGATATGAAATTTGAAAATATTGATTATTCACATAAACGAAATTCGCAATTACATAAACTCGAATTTTAAAATTAAAAAATTTATAACTAATAGTTTGTGATTCAGTTTAATTCCACCACTAAAGTTGGATGTCACTTCCTCAATATGCACGTATATTCGTTTTCATATCCTGGACAAAAATTCTGTATAACTTTCCAGGTTGTTCGTTTAAACAATTTTTATATTTCGCAGAAATTATTTCTGCCAAATTTAATAATTCCGCAGAAAAAATCTCCAGTAATATCAAGGCGGCAGATTTTGGCGCGTTGTGGATGCATTATCAACCCTGTGTTTTTGTTCCAGCTGAAAAGATAATTCGAGTGTTGTGTATAAAAAGCAATAGAAGAAAACAAATATCCAGCTATTTTTTAAATCTCATCTTAAGTCAAGTTGCAAGGCGCACATGCCTTGCACTTTTTGTTGGGCCTTGAGCATTATTATTATTTGTATTTTTGTACAGAAAATACTCCCCTCTTGCTTTGGTATGGGATTCATTAGACCTAACTCTTTAACTCTCCTCTCTCTCTCTCTCTCTTCTCCTTATTTTTCTTCATTCTAACTTTCATGTATACATTGCCCACACTTCTTTCATCACTTCTCAAACCAGTCGCATAAGATTATATACTTATTTAATTATTTACTTAAGAGAGTGGAGGTATTTAGCTCAAGTTTTAGTTAGAAATAAATTGATATGTGTTCTTGAAAATAACGGGGCTGTTTAACACAGCATAGGAAATTAATCATGAATCATGTACACTTTGAATTTTATTCACATATATTCTTGCATTTTCTTTCTACTCTACAACATACAAGGATGATGAATACATTATCTCTCGTCCATGTTAAGGCAAAAGTAGCTTTGAAAGAAACAAATGACCTCTCGTTAAATACTCACAAGCACAGGCATTGCTTTGAACGTGTCCTGAACTTTGTCATTCATAGCAATTAAAATGTGATACATTGCTGATTGGATGATGATAAAGTATATAATGCATAGACAGACCTAGCCTCAACTTTCATCAAAACTTAGAAAAAAGAAAATGAGTTAACTCTTACGGTCTTACCAAGTTCTTGACTGAATTTCTTGATCACAATGATGTCACAATTTCTTTTCTAAGCTTTGATTCTTTTCATTAAAGGACTACCCACTTTGAAATCTATGACCCTTAATATGACTATAACTCATCAAATCCAACTCTTCAACCAAGTGGTCGAGTAGCAATTATCGCTTTTAACTAAAGATTCCTTTACTTATCGTGAATGCAATGAGGCACTATGACAAATTTCGGATGATCGATCACATCTTGATCAATGTCATATATTTGACAAATGTTAGCTTGCGTCTTAATTATCGTAACTATCATAAACAACGTGCTATGCGTGTTCATTCTTATCGACAATCAAGTTATATTGACATGGATGTTTCATTTGCTTAGAATGGACAAGCGATAAGCTATCATTATCATTGTCGAAGATTCATGATTATCCTTGCGATATATCATGATAATTTTTTATAAGATCATACAACTGAATCTTTGGATGATTTTTGTTTGAAATGTTCAGTGAAAGCGTTATCTTCTCGAGTTATTTCATGAATTTGATGAATAATTAATTTAATGCATAGCTAGAGCAATGTGATTGACCTCCCATCTTTAAATGATTATGATTTAGAAATTAAGTTAAACATAAGCTTGATTAATTAATGTATTCAAGGATCAATGAGAAAAATAAAATAAAAAGTAAATAAAGGAAGGCAGTAAAGAAAAGAAATAATGAAAGTAGATTAGTTAAATTGAATCCGAGAAGCACCTATGTAACATGTATGCTTAATTATATTGAATTTTGTTCTAATTATGTTTAACTAAACACTGAGCCTCCGTATGGAATATACACTTGCAGTTGTCAAATTACAATCAAGCATCAGCAAGTAACTAAATCTAGTTTGATATACATTTGAACAGTGCCATATATTTTGAACTTTGAAATGTGGACATAACTAAAATTTCCATAATGTATTAAGAATATGACTATTTAATTCAGTTTTTTTGGTATTATAATGTTTCCTGGGTTCCTCCATACTGTACTGAAGTTGGCATACAAATATAATCCAATAAATAATTGGGATGTTCCCTAATTTCCAACATGTATTAGTTTATACATTGCAAACATGTATAATTGTTGGTTGTACATACAGTTAGAAACATATAACAACAACATGAAGACAAAAATAAGACTCTGTGTTAACATGTGTTTGTGATGTACTTTATATAATAAATACATACACAGATTGAGTTAAAAGTGATGAGATTAGCTTTAAGCATGGAATGGTAAATATTGCATACAAAAGGGATTCCCCTACACAAGCTTTCTAGAACATAGGTAAATAGTCAACTAGTTTAAAATCAGGCCTATCTAGCACATTAAATAATAAGAAAAATAAAAACTATATAATATATTGTAGAGGGAAGAAGATGATACATATGATGAGTGAGAGGTCTAGGGATGTGTAAAAGGCTGCAATGGTTCACGAGGTTCACATTTGTATCCTTTGATCATTTGGGGATGCCTTCCCTATGAGTCCGAGTTTGTACACATCTTTTTCATAGATGTGTACAAAACACTGCATCCTATTGGTGGAAATTAGGGGGGCCTCTATGGGTCCTCCTGGTCTCCACCAATAAGGTGAAGTGTTTTGTTCACCTCACTTAAAAGTGAGGTGAACAAACTACTATTCCTTCCCTATCCTTCATTGCTACCATATCTCATTTCTATATTATTATTTTATTCCTCTCACCATACCATATCCCTAAACTTATTAAATCTACTAGCATCCCCCGCTATATCTTGGTGTATAATTATACCACATGTTGTCATTTTTGCTATGTAATAGTAATATACTTGCTGAAATAGTTACATTTCCCTAATGGAAATCTTCCAATTTCCTTCAAGCAACAGTGGCATGCACATTTTATAAAACATTGAGATAACAATAAAGATGGTATCGGATTTGAATCCTAAATGAGATGATATTTGACAGTGCAAAGCTAATAAATTGGAACACATTCTCTAGTGTAGAAATAAAAAGGAAATCCATCCACAAAATCTTATCACTCGATTATGAGTTCAGTGGTTATGATTTAATAATGGTCTTTTTTAAGTATTAATATTTTTTAATTCTATAAATGATCATTCATTTAAAGGTTCAGTTTATTAAAACCATTTAAGTTGAATGTAATAGTTTGGTACCCAATGAGCTACTAGATATCAATAATTTATAGCTAATTATCTCCTTTTATAAAAGTATTAAATTCTTTTGCAATTACTTAAAGACCAAAAAAGTTTCATGGTATATGTTTATATTAAATCCATTTTAAAAACTATGAAGTATGGCCCTTCCAGTGTAGCGAGGGGGAGACCTACATATGATATTGCGGCTGTAACTAAGTAAATCACCACTGATTAAATAATGACTGCAAAAGTGAACTATTTGCCTTTTAAATACCTTAATCAAGTACAAATATGTTATCTCTTAGTCATGTGTATAAACTTGCATAATTATCCCATATGTACAGATCTTATCCTACAATATACAACCAATCCCAATAGTGATAATAGAACATCATGATATCAACTCTTTACACTTCATTGCCCTGGACAACTGTTCTGAGTGATGATATATCGAGCAATATTCTACACCCTGATTTTTCTATATATGGTTACATTATTCTTCTGTTTTGTATCTTTTTTTTTTGACAACCACAATTGCATTCAATCTTCGTAGAACTGTCGTCAAACACAAATTAGACGTAGAAGAATTTGGGTATGTTGTTCGCTTGTATGTCAGGGGAACCTCTCTTGCCATGACTGTGATTTACTATACTAGCTGCGTGTGTTGTATTTTACAGTTCCTGTTTATCAATAAAACCAATTTAACGAGTGGTTCTATATGTACATTGGATCTACTGAAGCTCTTTTTCTTAAAAATGAAAAAAAAATTGTATTTCGTAGAGAAGTTCATTAAATTTAAGACATGGAAAGAAAACAAACTTGTGCACGATTAGCCTCTGGAAAATACAATGGAATTGAATAGGCTCAATTCCTTTATTTTACCAACACATGTCACTTTTTTTTCTCTTGAAAAATATAAACTACATAGTGCTTAGTTAAGGCAAAAAAAATTAACTGAAGCATGGCTTTACGTTTTAGTGATATTTCCCTGGGCTGCTTGATGTTTAAGAGATTTAACCAGCTTATTTATAAGCAGAGCCGGTTCTGGAGTTTAGCATGCCCAGTGCAATTTACCAAATGATGCCCTGTGTCGTTAAAAAGATATAAAACATTGGACATCAGTTTGTAGTATATATTAAAATCTTTTACATGACCTTTTTCGATAAGTAAATCTCTCTTATTCCCATCGATGTGTAATATATATTTAGAAAAAAAATATATCGAAGTCACGACCTTTATTTCAGTCAAAAACATTGGACTTCTATTTCATTTACTTTTGTTGTGATGAAATACTGCATTTTCTTTTAAATCGTTAATTAAATTGTTCGCTTGCATTATCAATTTTTACTCCATTGACAATACAAATTCCTTCTTAATTATCATAAGATTGATTTGAACTATCAATAAGATTGGTCTTCCTGGGGAAATGTTTATTAGTAGTCCATCCTAATAATTCATCAATATCTTCATTTCTTTTTTTCTTATTAATTTTTTTATTTTTAGAAATTGAATACTTATGTATACAACTACCAAGGCAAGGGCGTCCGACAAAATAAGACCTATGACCTCTTGCATACTACCCAACACCTTAACCAACTGGATCAAGGGTGCTTGTCTTCTATTAAAATTTTCTGATGGTTGTTTTCATGAAAAAATTATATCTAGGTTTTATTTCTTCAATTTGAAAATACGATGAAATCCTAGGATTGGTTGAGATGATTTTTTCGTAAAAATAAAGCAAAAATTGTCAGTTTTAAGCATAACTGGCATTTAGGAACCCAAATATCTGATGCTAAGTAAATATTCCTCTTCATGTTCCCAGTACATAGGGCCTCAATAATTTTCTTTCATTTTCTATTTGAAATGAAGCAAAACACGGTTTCCTCGCAAACACCAGTTACTTTTTCTTTCCAGAATCATTAATAGAACGTAAATCGATGCAAATCTAAAATAGAACTATCAGGCTACTTGCTCAAAAAATTGAAACCCATAAATTTACCGTCTTCTTCAATCTCCAGACCACATTTCTTTCACTTTGTGTCGGCTGCTATCTCCCCTCTTCCGCATCAAGAAATTCGATCAAAAAAATCTGAAAGAAGCATGATTTCTTCTTTGCCTCTGTTTGAACGCATGTAATTTTTGCTTTGTCTCTTTTATTTTCTACGCGTCTTGGGTAATGCTTTGAACGGAACTTCAATTGGTCGATACTTTCAGCTTAATTTGATGCCCTACTAATTCTGATGCCCTATGCGGTAGCCCAGTCAGCACTGGGCTAGGGCCGGCTGTGCTTATAAGCAAAATGGTTGCAGCTCTTTCCTTATGAAAGCATAGAATCATAATATCAAGTAAATTAGTTACAATTGTGTATCATTTCTTTTAGCATATGTGTGACTCTCTTTAGAAATATTGTATTGATTTTAGCTGACTTTGATGGCACCATGAACCATCCAATGTGATTCAACTCATGTAAGCTTCTATTTTTTTTCAAGTATGCTTATGATCTAAAAAAACAAAAAAAATTCTTGTGGCATATCCATAATTAGACTTCAAAAGTTGCTTACTGCACGAACGGTACCCTTCTATTCAGGGTTTCCAATTTTGTAAGCGAACTTTTTTGTCAAAATTCGAATCTTGTGCCGTTTTCCCTTTTAGTGGGTTTCACTTCTCCTTAAAGGGTAGCATGTGTGTTTCTTGCTTTGTTTGCTCTAAAGATTAGATTTTTGAACTCTAATTTTTTTTTTGTAATATTGGAAATTCATGTTCTTTTGTGAAAAAAATCTGTGGAAACGAAGACTTTTGTGGCTTCTTGAACCAGTTTATGCTTTATGGTTCTGTATTTTAATATAGGAAGTTCACCTTTTTTTCAGTTCAAATTTTGAGTACCCCAGTTATCAAAAAAAAAAATTTTACAAAGCTTGAAATATTTGAGTTAACGCAAATTTCAGTTACAATTGTTCAAATTCCGATCTTCATAAGTTTATACAGCTCAATACCTTCTAGTTTAATCTTTATTGTCAGTTTCCTTCCTCTTTTGGCAATGGCATCTTCTCCTTCTAAATCTATTTCCAAACATGCCATAATTAAACAAGTGATAATAGAATTCTTTGCAAAAAGCCTTCATATAATACTGGTGCAACTAGTCAGTTCTATTGTCTAGAACTGGTGCAATGGTGAAGGCTTGCCTCTTTCAACTTTGCTTAACAGTTAAAAGCTCCTAAGAACTCAAATGAATGCTCATGGTTGTTCTCCAGATAGTATGTTACAAGTGAAGAAAGGCATGGGAGAGTTCCATACTGGCATGACTTTGCAAAAGATTTTATATTCTGGCAAGGATGAAGTAGGAAATTTATCTGGGTGAAAGCTATCATCATGTTCTTCTCCAAGAATTCATTCTAGAAGCTTCAGCAGATTTTCCTTCATGGATGATGATCTTGAATTTACCTGTCCATTTGATGTAGATGATGAACAACTTGCTATTCCAAGCAGGTATGATTTGCATTCCATCTGGATATTTCTATACCTGCTTCAGTTGTCATGTTTAGTTGATGTTCGGATTTTTTGTACTGGCTCCCCTAATTTCGTTTACTTTTCATTCTTATATTTAATTTACTGAAAATCCTAAACCTAATTTCTCCACTTCATTCTCAGATTTTGTGGTAATGTATTTTATTTGGAATTTAATCAATGGAATTTGCGTTAAAATTTTGTGTTGAGTATAAAATTTTAGGTGGAGTTACCAGTAGTGTCGTTTCAACTGGAATTGGTCCAAGATAACATGCTTTGAACATGCTACAACCGTATAAATGAAGTTGGAATTTCCAATATTGTTGGTTTGTTGCATTATATTTATACAGCTTTTCTTACAGTATGGTCTTTCAAAAGATCAATATTTTGATTAAATCATGTTCCTAAACTATATTAAAATTCAAGCTGTTTTAGTTAAAGCACAACAAGTTCAGTAGTTATATAGTATGATGACTTCTGTAACATGCAAATTCGTAGATTTATAACTATAAATACACATCTAGAATATGCAGTGAATTTCTAGTAATTTGTGATAGCCTTTTTCCTAACATGCGGTAAGGTAGTCGTTACATAAAGATGAGATGCTTTGGGTACCAGCTAAACAAGCAAATTATGCTGTCGTATATAATCAGTAACTATAAATATAGGCTTTTGCTGCAATTGTTAATATCCTCTTCTTGTTAATTTATTGATATAGTATTTGATACTTGTAAGTTTTTGTAAAAAAACCACTGTTCTACAACTTTCAATGCAAATTACAAAAGGATGGACTAGCCGACTAGGAAAAGATTCTACATCCATTTTGATATAGTATTTGCAGATTCTTGTATGCAATTTAGTGTTTTTTTACATGAAAATTAGATAGATTCTAATTCTTTGTAAAATTCTCTCTAAATTTCAAAGTCTGTGTATTAAGTTATTTATTTCATGTATGTTCGCATGACTGCTGTGTATTATATTATTTATTTCATGTCTGTTTAACAGCAATGTGTTCTTTATAAATGCATGACAGTTTACTGTTTGGAATGTATTCTCTGGAATGCTGGATTCACTAAATATTTTAACAAATAAGCTTTTAAAACAGCAAAGTAAATTTATATTTCTCGCAGTCAGTAGATTTCTTGGATTGAAGAAAATCGACTTTGTACAAAGATAGAAATCCTCACCTATATGTTTATCAAAGTTGGATTTTTTTTGTGTTCCAACTGGTATGGCTTTGCAAATGTATATTAGTATACGAGTAAATTGTTCTAGTATAGTCTAAGGTAATGTACTAAGATCCAATGTATGCTAATAACATCAAATATTGTTTAAGATAATGTCCTTTTAATTATTCTAAATAATGGTACATTGATATTTATTGATGAGGTCAGCACTAGCCTTTGTTTGAAGTTCGTGGCTACCCATCTATTTGAACATGTTTATCGACTTTGTACTCTATTTGAATATAATTAAATCCTTACAGGTGAAGTTTTCCAACATTCAACTTCAATTTGTAGTTCTTATCTGCCACAACAATAATGTAAAGCTAAATAGCTTCACAAAATTTGGTTTTGGTTTAACGTTATAGATCATAAAAAATGAATGTTAGTACTGCATCGTTTAGAACAAATTAAACTACATTGTACCTATCCTACTTCAGCACATAACTTTGATGCAACCAAAATTGCATTTACCCCCTACAGCTCAAAATATATTTAACAGAATTATGAAGGGAAAAACACGATTATTGTATAAATGATGCATATCTCATAAATTTATGATTTGAACTAATGATGATAAAAAATCGTTTAAGCATGGAATTGCATAATGAACTATTCGAACTAGTAACAAACCAATTAACAATATATTTTACAATACCAGTTAACTTTACAAAATACCATGTACTTTTACAATATCAAGCAAACATCATTAAAGGTTACTAGAACATTTTTGTCTAGTACAAGATTACATCATCAAGTTGAAGTTGTTAAAAAACTTTATTTTCTGTAATATTCATAGTTTGATGTCTTTATTATGATTTTGAACAATAACATATAAAAGTCATACAATGTACTTATAACAATGTTACTAATACATTGTTGAAATATGAATATTAACAATATAAGTTAAAAGTTGTTAAATATAATGTTGATAATAACGTGAAATAAACATTGTCCTAAAAAGAATTGAGATAACATTATGCAAATGTTGTAAATTGAAAAACAAATAGAATATACAACTATTTTTTGTTGTTATAAAACACTGAGTTTAAAACGTTTAGTAACTATTGTTGAATACTACAAATTTACAATGTTTAAAAATTGTAGTCTTGGTTGCATATTTCAATAACATTACGTACATGTTATGAAAAAGCAAATATAATACAATGTTAAAAGGTCATTGTTAGAAATTGTTTTTACATCATTTTAAGTAAACGTTGTAAATATTTATTATTTTACAACATTTGTGAAAAGAATGTTGTTCGGAAAATTCTATTACAACATTTTTCTTAACATGTGTTATGAAAAAAATAACTTTTCTACAACATTTCAGTAAACTGTCGTAGAATCAGTGTTGTAAAATGGTATTTTTGTTGTAGTGTCAATGACATCATATTTTCTACACGTGTATTCGGTAAGACACACTAACCCTCTTTTGTACATAAGTAAATATTCTCTTATTAAATAATTTCCTTTCACTAATATATGTCTGATTGACGACTGTGGGGACACAGTCAAAATTAAGTGTAGGGGAAGTCTCATTTTCATTCTGTTTTCTATAGTTTAATTTTGCATTTTTTTTGCGTTTTCTTAATAAAAAACATCCTGTTTCGTACTTCTATTTACTTTTAAATAAGACATAATGGAGCTAGCATACAATTTTGGTCGTTCAATTAAAATGTTTGGAGATTTACTTCTCTTAACGGATAACGGAAGGAAAGTTTGAATTATGAGCAAATTTGGTGTAACCGGTATATAGGGAAATTCGTAGGTGATGAGTATGAAATGTTATCTGAATTGTAATTCGATTAAATGAATGGTTGATTTAGACTACTTGCGATAACATTTTAAATCTTTTAAGTGAAGTTGTGCTAAGATGTTCTCTCTTAACTCTCTCTCTTATGTAAAAAAAAAGAAGAAAAAAAAGAATAAAAAAATGTATATAATAATCCAAGGGTATCCAACATTGCTTGTAAATATAGCATTGGTGTGCAAACCCGCCAAGCTCTGTCCTAACTCTCACGTCAGTCCGCGAGGCAGTGCATGGGTAGGATACCTTGGTCTCATTTTATGAGTTGGACACCTAAGGATTACCGACATCTTGTTGACAAAGTCAGTGTCTGTCTGCACAATCTGCCAAGCTCTATCCCAAACTCTCACAGTTGGTATACCTTGGTCTTTTAGGTTAGGTGTTTGTAAATAGTAATAATGTAAATATTTTGTAATAAAGAGAGATTAAGCAGTTGAATTCCAAGCACTACCTTCACTTATTCGACCTAACTTGTTAACCAAATGGAAATTGAGATGTCTTTTTACGATTGTTGATATCAATTATAGAATTCATTTCATACTTGTACTATGTTTCTACCAAAACAACTGGCCAAGCTAGAGGAGTTTGTGGCGATAACATGACTTTTGTTTGAAGTTTTGATTAGTAACGGACTCAAATTTCATAGTGACAACCCAAATTTGTGTTAACTCATTCGTGTAATATTTAAAAGTAAATTATCCATTTGTAAATATTTCTTTAAAAGCTTGCATTCATCTTGTAAATATTTTTTAATCTTATATTTTGTAAATATTTTTTGCATTCAACCTTTGGATTTTGTGGGTAGTATCTGCTGAAAACCCTCACGAGACAACAATCGTCCTACTAGGGACACCCAGAGGTTTAACGGCTTTTTGCATACGCACAATGCAATCGTGCTCCCTACGAAAACGGATTTAGCTTAGTTTTTACTTTATTCGAGGATGAATAAAAAGATAAGTATGGGAGTATTTGATGTGCACGTAAAAATGCACATTTATATTTACATATTATTCTTGTTTTGTTGAATAAATGAACATTTTTGGGTATTTTATATGATCAAACCATGTTTTAAATATTTTCAGAATCATCACTTGTTTTTGGAAAAGTGAACACTTGTGCATGTTTTAATTTGTGAAATCTTTTACTTGTTCCTTGCATCTCTTGTAGGAATTTTGGATCTAAAAGGATATATATACACATGAAGAGATGAGGGAAATCATGCATTTACACAGAAGGAGGCAAAAAATTAATTCATTTTATGGATAGTGGAGGCCCACACCTTTCAACTAGCCCACTTGCTCTTAAGCTTCATATTAAAGACTAATCGAATGAGAAAAAAGGCCCATTCTACATGACTTATTAGCGGCTAATGGCAATTAGGAGCTTCATGAATGGGCATTTTGGGGATTCCCAAGGAAAGTGATTAGGGTTTTAGGTTTTTTTGATCATGTATATATACCCCTTTGTTTCATGTATTAAGGGATCTCCATTTTTTCATATGAAAGTGAAAGTGATCGAATAAATAAAAATGGCTTCCAAGCCTATTTCTTTTATGTCTCTCTTATGTCTCTTTTAATATCTATGCTCTACTTTATGTTAGTAATTTAGATTTTCTTTTCTACAAGTAGTGTTATTTTATTTTATGCAATTAATTAGTAGTTAATATCTTGTCTTCATTATTTACTCTCTGTTTTTGTTGTTCTTCAATGTTGAAATCTATTTGTGTTGAAATAATCACACAAATAAGGATCTAAACCCCTACAATTTAGGGGTGATGAAGCTCTCTAATCACATAGATTCAACATAGTTTATTTTTCATGATCTCTATTTGTGCTTATTAAAGAATGGATGTTTAGTGTATTTTGTTAATCATGCTTGGTTTTGGTGATCTATGCCTCTAATTAATAGAGGATAAATCATGCTTGGTCAAATGACACAACAAAATTTGCCTCTTCATCTATATACGATTTTGCCAAAAAGAAGAAGTGTTAATCAACATTTGATATTCTATATTACTGACTAATAGTAAATAGAGTATTCTTAAAATTGATGTTGCTTTCAACTTGTTGTTTTTTTCAAGAGAATTGAATAATGAATTAGATTTGTGCTATAGTTTGATGACTTATGTTATGCTAAATAATAGCATAAATATGTCATACTTATGATAAGCACAATAACTAATCTCACTTATGACCAAACAAAAAGAGATCATAACTTTATCATGTTGATTTGTGTGATCTAGAGAGTGAAAACACCTCTAAATTGCTCTTAACCAATAGTTTCATTCTCAACTTAGTCATTAGTTTTGTTAAATTTTAGTTAACACATTTTAAAATTTGGTTTAATTTGATTGAATTTAATTAAAATTATTTCTTTCCCTATGGAATGACTCGTACTCGCTAAGTACTAGAAGTGTATGTTGTGCGCTTGCGGTTTATTACACTTCGCGACGATTTTCTAATTCATAGAATATTCGTCGTCGAACAATGGTTAAGGCTTAAAACGTTATGTAAGTGATAATGAAGCTTCCAATGCTCACTGAAATAACTTAGGGACTTCTAACTCAAATCACAACAATGATTTACACTAGAATTCATGTAAACGAATTCAAACTCATAAATTGTAGAATTCACATAAAAACTATCCAAATCACACAATGCATATACAATATATATGTGCCAAAGGCACACTTGACAAGCATAAATGGTTGTTGCATAGATATGAGTTCATAGGAATTCACCGTTTCTTGTTAAAAACAAGAAATCGATCCAAAGCTTAGCTAAATCAACCACTCTTTTATTGTAGATTGCTAATCTCCAACTTATAACACGAAGGCATAAACTTCCTATAAGTTAGGTCAAAGGAAATTTAATAAAATGGAGATAAATCAAGTAAGAGAAGATGGAGACGATGAAGATGAGGCTTACCTAAGCTTCTATACTTGTTTTCCTCTTGAATTGAGCATCTAATTGCAAAACCTAGCTTAGGAATTGTAATTTCCCGTCTTTTCCCACATTTTTACTTAAGTTTTGATGAGAGGAAGAGAATGTGGGAGAGTGGGCAGATGGGGGTTGTTAAGTAAATGAGCTAGGTTGGCTAATCCAAGCCCTGACCAAAGAGCCAAATTTCTGAAACTCGTAATATACCGATGCTTATAATTTTTCTAATCGTAGACGACATTTGGAACTCAATGGAAGTGGTTTCGAGCACAAATTCATCCATATGAAAAAGTGACTTTTTGGACCTATATATGATTAACGATGTTATATTTAAATAATATATTTAAATATATAATCGTTAAATATGCGCGTTGTTACAAAAATTGAGGCTTGACTCAATTTGCAAAAACTGAGTCGCAGACTCGGTCCAAACTCAGTTTGCACACTGAGTCGGCTTAATGTGCAGAAACTGAGTCGTAGACTCAGTGTGAAACTGAGTCGCGTCCGAGTCTGCGACTTCGGTTGCAAACTGAGTCTCCTCAGCTTTTTCAAATGGAGTCGCCTCAGTTCGCAAAATTTGATTCATATATTCACGAGTCAGTTTGCAAACTGAGGCGACTCAATTTGAACATTGAGTCTGCAACTTAGTTTTTGCGATATGCTACAATAGTGGCCAACTTACAAAAACCAAAAAACGACATTATGAATGACATTATGTGTAACAACCCATATTTTTATGGTATAATAATTAATTTATTTAATAATTTAAATGTTGATTTGGTAATTTATAATGACTTGAATTAAATAAGTTAGAATATTTAATTAATATAAATAATTAAATAATATATTTAATTTCCGAAATAGTCGGAAATAGTGGAATTCATAATATTGTGTGAATTGGATTAGTTATAATATTTAATTCAGTTTGAAGTTGAATTATATTAACAACCTTGTTTTATAAATGTCAGTTGAATGTATAATTTATATTATAAACATAATCGAGGTCGAAATGGCACGACAGTTCGTACTTTGCCAATTTGAACTTCAAACGAATATACATAATCCGTTTTAAGCCGGATTTCTATGAAACAAGAAATGTTCGGAGCTGGTCAAGTATATTTCTCTAATGGAAAAGAAAAATCGGGATTTCGTCATGTAGATTTTGATTTATGATCAAATCAAATTTTCAAAAAATCGCTATGGAATTCCTTTATAGTTTATAACGATTTATCTATATTACAAAAGGATTTTTAATATAAATTAAATAATGATTTAATATGAATTTGAAATGCCGAGTTATAAATTCAGATAGGAATATTTTGGAGCTATATTACATTCTATATGAATATATACGATAATATTTATTTATAAATATTTAATTTAATTGTTTTAAAATATATTTATATTTTAACTAGTTTATTTAGAGCTTTAAAAAAACCATTTTTGCAAACGACCTCCGTTTTCGATGAAACTAATTTTGCTGGATCCAGATATTAAATTATTGCTAGATTTCAATTTTCGTGATTTTTGGAGCCAGTTTGTGGCCATGCGGAATTTAAATGTGAAAAAAGTCAATTATTCAGCTTTAAAAATACGCTGTGTAAGAAAATGGATTCGGAATTCGAGGAAACAAGTTTCATTGGGTCCGTAATGTCGAACTGTAGCCGTATATCCATTTTCGTCGAATTTTGATATGTTATATGATCATAGGAATTTTAAATATAAATAAAAATAATGAGATGATATAAATTAATATTAAAATATATGATGCTTCTTAAGGAAGCCAGACTATCCTATAAATAGACCACTTTCACCATTAACCCAAAAACTTTTTCAATCACAGTCAACCCACAAAGCCGCCAGTGTTCTTTTCTAGAAAACCAAATTCGTGGGTTCAAAAATTGATTTAAATTCATAGAAAAGTTTATAAATCCCAAATCAAATGTATTCGAGTTCAGTTGGTGATGCTCTCTGATGCAGTATATGTTTTGTTGGGTTCTACGAACATTTCATTCGTTGCCTGGGTTAACGCGTGAGCTAGGGTTAGTGTGTTTGCGGTTTTGGAGCTTGGTTTCGTGGATCCATTTTTGTAATTCGATTCAGGAGATGATTTCACACCTCTATGCAAAATTCTGGGAAATTCCACACAAATTTATGTCGAGGGTTGCTCAGTAGCGAGCTCCAGCAGCTGATGGTCGCGAATTACTTTATGGCTGCGAGCGTGATGAAACTAGGATAGTTGTGTAGCTCTTGAGATGGAGAAGAGTTTGGCGGTTGGTTCGCGACATTTCGTGGTAGGAAGAGTGAGGTATGAGTGAGTAAAGTCGCGGGAATGGTGCTGGAATGGGGTTCGCACGCACAGTGAAGAAGACACTGTAGCATAGAGGAGCGGGACTAATAGTATTAAACAAGATTAAGGTTTAACTTTATAATTTCTTTATATAGTTAATGGTGGAGTATAATATAAATGGAATGAGGCAAAAGGATACAACATGGTGTGTTACTGGGGATTTTTGGCTCTGCATTCGAACAGTATTAGGGAAGATGAGTTAACCAGGTCTGCGATTTTTACTGATGGACCAAAATGAAGAAAAATTGGGTGAGCCCAGTATTTTTATAAATTAAAGTTTAATTTAATTAAATAGTATACGAACTTGTAAAATACATAACTTGAGCATAATGTTTCAGAATTTCGAACGGTTAGTCACATTGGAATCATATGGATGAAAGCTACACAATGGAACTGACTCGGAGTGAATTGAAGCTCATTACAATTTATAGCGAAATTAATTGTCTGTCAGAATCAACCGAAAATTATCGTTATTTAACGATGATCGTCCAATGTGAGTAAATCTCACTAACTCTTCACAGTTTACATTTTTATGACGTATTTTCAGAATGGATAAATGATGGTTGATTACTGTGTGTTGATTGTTTGGATGAACTACTAGTTAATTGGTTGAAATATCGATATAGATCTATATATATATTGTTAATCAAATATTGATTCTGTTTATCAGAATATTTCATATCGAAATGAAATTGGATGTTGATTATATTGTTTAACATCTGTGAATGCAGGGAAATAGGTTGGAGGGATCCAACTGGATTCCTCAATAGTTATAATATTGTTTTTCATATATTGTGATATATGATGTGGTATATAACCTGTTATTGATTATGTGTGTTTGGATGATGATTGATCCTTTTGATTTGGTATTTTAAATACCAAAAGTGATACTGGAATGTGAAAAGAGAATTTTTAAAGTGTATAGTGAAATAAAAATATTTATATAAAATCAAAGGATTTTATAATAAAGGAAATTTTGAAGTGGATATTGAATTTAAAGAATTTTATAAAATCAAATGGATTTTATAAAAGGAGATATTTGAAAATTAAATAAGGAGCTTCTGTATAAAATTATTAACAGTTATATGGAATTTTAAAAGACCGTATTGGGTTAAAATACTTAATGGGAATTATTTGGGAAATAAATAGGATATTATAAAAGAAAATATATTTATATAAAATCAATGGATTTTATAAAAGGAAAGATTTATAAAATGAATAGAGTTTTATAAAAAGGAAATATTTATAAAATGAATAGAATTTTATAAAAGGAAATATGGGAAAAATAAAAATTAAATGGAAATCTGTTTTTAACAGATAAATGTAGAAGATTTATTTATAAATAACGTTTTATAAATTAAGTAAAATAAATATCATTGGATAAATTAACATATAAGTCTGAAATTATAGGAAGAAGCAGAAATCGGTTTTAACATCGATATTATAATGGGATTTGAACTCAGCATTGATAAAGGGAAATTTAAATAAGATTTTAAGTGTTAGAAGTAAAAAATAGGATTTTTGTATAAATAATTATATAAATAGAAGTATGAATAGAATTGGGAAATGGGATATTATTTTAAAATACAAAATTAAACTGAATTGATTTTATAAGAAAAATATTATCCACAATCGATGTGAATAATGGATTAAAATAAATATTTTATAATTAAAACATTTATAAGGAAAATTGGGGTTTGAAATAGGAATTCAAATGGTAATTTGAATGAGATAGGAAATAAGGTTAAAATAAAACTATTTATTCGAATAGAGCTAAACCGAATATTAGTTATTCGAATAGAGTTAATTGAATATTAGTTATTCGAAGAGAGTTAATCGAATATAAGTTATTCGAAGAGAGTTAATAGAATATAAGTTATTAAAAGAGAATTAATCGAATATAAGTTATGCGAAGAGAGTTAATCGAATATAAGTTATTCGAGTAGAGTTAATCGAATATAAGTTACTCGAAGAGAGTTAATCGAATATATGTTATTCGAAAAGAGTTATCGAATAGAGAATATTCGAGAGAGAATTATACATTGAAATTCGATTTTATCGAATTCGGGGAATTACTATTCGCTTTCCATTTTTAATCAAGATTTATGTAACAACCCGGATTTTCTGAACCAATTTAAAAATTTTATTTTACCAATTTTAGTGAATTTTGAATATTTAAAATGATTTATTTTAAATACTAACGACGTAAAATTTATTTAATCGAAGTTAGAATAAATAAATCTATTTTAATTATAAAACGAGCCTGAAATGGCGCAGCAGATTGAAAATTCGATTTCTAATTTCAATTTAACATAAAGAATTCAATATAAGTCAAAATTGGACAAAACGAGAAATATTTGAATCTTATTAACAATATCTTTCTAACGGATGTAAGACACTGAGATTTCGTTTTATAAATTGAAAGTTATGTCCAGTTTAAAATTCAGAATAGTCGCTACGGAATTTATATATATTTTATTATAATATATAGCCCTTAAAAATAATCATTTTGCGAACGACCTCCGTTTTCGACGAAACCACTTTTTGTTTGATTCAGAATGTCAAATTATTGCTAGATTCCAATTTTCATAATTTTTGGAATCAATATGTGATCGTGGCAAAAGAAAATGTGTTTTGACAGTTTCAGTCAATTTGGATCGACCAGGAAATGGCCATTTTTCAAACGGTCTCCAAATTCGACGAAATAAGTTTTTTTAGGATCGTATCATCAAAACATAAGTAGTTTATTTTTCTGGAATTTTTGGACTCAGTATGTGTCCCCAATAAATTAAAATGTACGTTTGAATTCAATATATATTGATTTATATTTTAATTTAAAGAAAAACTAATCAACACATTAGAATTGGCTTACGAAACATATCCCATTGTGTCCGGAATGGGGTAATTTGGCTAGGTGCAAAAGTTGTTGGGATTTATTTGGGGTTCGTGACACTAAACTAGTAATTTACGAATTAAAATATTATTAAATAAATATATAAATAAATCCAAAATCCTAATTCTATTTTCATTATCAGGGCCGCCGTTGTTTTATAAAGAATGATCGAAATCCTCTCTTTTCCTCCCTCCAAATTCTCACGGCTTGATCATGGATGGCTAGCACTTCCAGCAGCGGAGATGCTCAGAGCGACGAGACAATTCAATTAGACGGTGGTGATCAAAGAATACGCTTTGAGGTGGTCGGATTTTCCATTTGAAGCCGCCGAGTTCTGGTCCAAATTCTGAGATGATGGGTTGTTCGAATTGGTCCTGGTTGGCGGAGGAGGGAGAGCAAGCGTAGGGCTTTCTGGTGGTCACATGGATCGAACTCCGATCCGGGTTTGGGGAGGGGGCGATGTTGAAGAATTTGGGGGTGAGGTTTGGGTTTCCAAAACACAATGGTGAAGATAATTAACGAGAGGGGGTTAACTAAAATGGTAATTAAGGGTTTGATTAATAATTAAATTAATTAATTATCTTAAGAAATGTTAATAATGTCACTAATGTTTAAATTATCATATCTTCTACATATGACATCGGAATTCAGTGAAATTGGGTGCGTTGGGATCGTGGTGAAGCGAACTACAATATGGAACTGACTGGAACCAAAATGGAGCACGTTGGAATTCGAGACAAATTTGAATCCGAACAGAACAAAAATTCAGAATAAAAAGAATGGAGGAGTAGAAACAAATGTGAGAACTCTCTCACACTCACTTTAATTTACAGTTATTATTTACTAGGTTGCAGACGGGGCTTGGAAGCCCCGACACTATTTATTGTACAGACCAGTTGATTGTTTGTTTGGATGGTCATGTATCGATATTGTTGTATATCAAAATTATTTATATAAAATATATATATATATATATTATCATGAAATAAAATAAATATTCGTTTGAAAACTGGACAGTTTGTTTATGTACACCTATTTTACTAATATTGATCGGAACGTTAAATTTTACACATCGCCCAACTGCAAAAATAATAAACATTATTTGTTGTTTGACAACCCCACACGGGTATTGGGATAATATTTGACATACACTGATCCCAATAATTAAAGGTATGTCAATCGATGGGTTAACAGACTGTATAAGCGTTATTTATTTATTTTAATGCTTATATAGTTGTAAAATGCACTCTAGATGTTGTTTGAATTTTTAATGATTGTTTATCATTATTGTTGTATGCACACGTATGAAATCCATATAACTGAAATTATATGGTAATTGATTGAGTCTGATTCCAGTTCAGAATTAACGAATATTTTAAATTAATATTCAGTGGATATTGAAATGTGAAGCCATGTTAAGTAGTTAAATGCCATTTTAACACGAACGGGATTTTCTGTCGATTTTATTCATTTTATAATGAATATCGAAAAGTGATTTCAAAATCTGATATTTTGAAAATATTATCATTTTAATATTATAAGGATATGGAATATTCAATTTTTGACTTAAATTTGAAAATCGTTTTAAAATGAATTTAAAACAAATTTATAAAGGAATATTCAATTTTGATTTGAATTTGAAAATGAAATGTAAATCGTTTTAAAATGGATTTAAAACGAATTTATTTAGGAATATTCAATTTTGATTTGAATTTGAAAATGAAATGGAAATCGTTTTGAATGAATTTATATGGGAATATTCAATTTTGATTTAAATTTGAAAATGAAATTTAAATCGTTTTAAAATGGAATTAAAACGAATTTATAATGGAATATTCAATTTTGATTTGAAATGGAAATGGAAGTGGATATCGTTTTAAAACGAATTTAAAACGATTTATAAAATTCGTTTTGAATGGAAATCGATGACATATATATATTATAATGGGCTGAATAGAACGCGCCACGCGGCGACCGTTCGCGAATTTCGGCCATTAACTTCAAATGGACGTAACGGGAGATCTAACCGTCAGATTTTTCCTAAAACCGGAACTGTTGGTTCGTATCGAAAAGAGCTTTCCAATGAGTATAAGAGATTTGAAATCTAATGGTTGGATTTTGGAAATATGTCCAAATCAATTTCAGAAAAGGTCGCTATGGATGCAGTTCGGTGGCCGTTATGGAAATCGACTATATGGGCGACAATAAAATTATTAAAAATATGGAAAAATTATGTAAAATCATAATAAATGATTTGCAAAGATTTTGGATGAAAAATTCCAGTTTTGAAATGATAAAAAACATAGTTTATCGAAATGAACTAGTTAATAACTAGAATAATAATATAATTATTTTTAGAAATAAATAAATTGGATTTGAAAATGGTTTTAAAATAAATTGGAATAATTCAATATTGGATTCCGTGATTATACGGATATTGTTGAGGAATTTGGAAGATATATATATGTATATATATATCGTTATTCCCAATACGATATTGGTTGGTTTCAGAATTTGATATTGAATATAAGCCGATATAATTTCTATTCAGAGCCTTGTATTTGGTATCAAATTGGATTTTGGGTTTGTCGTGAACGGTGTCTTCATTAACACTGTTCTTAAACCCAGTTGAGAAAAGAATAAATCTTTTAATTAAGATTTAGTGAAATTTTACCAATTAATTAATATTTAATTGGATTGAAATTGGATTTTGGACTTGTCGTGAACGGTGTCTTCATCAACACTGTTCTTAAACCCAGTTGAGAAAAGAATAAATCTTTAAATTAAGATTTAGTGAAGCTTTCCAATTAATTAATATTTAATTGGAATTGAATACAAGAATTGGATTTTTGGGTTTATCGTGAACGGTGTTTTAAGTAACACTTGTTCTTTAACCCAATTAAGAGTGAAGATTATGATTTGGAATTTATAATCTTTTAATTAAGATTAATGGAATTTTCCAAAGTAAAGAATTCCAATTTAATATATTAAATTAGAATTGAATGGAATTCGATTTGATAATAATCGAAGTGAGCTTCTGTGGAGAAAGACTGTTAATATATATGGAATTTAAAAGGCTTCGTCGTTATTCCATTTATATTATTACTCGGACACGGAAATTTATATCGATTATATATATTGATATGTTTTCCGTGAAGATTCCATAATATATGGAATGTGATTTTGGGTTTATCGTGAACTGTGTTTTAAATGATATTGGTTCCCAATAAAGACATGATTATTTCCTAAATTTGAATAATCATTAAATAATGATTTTTGGGAATTAAAACTAAGTGGAGTTTTAATGAATCTTTAATTAGATTGAAAAGTGAACGTGATAATCAAAATATCCAATTCAAGAAAATGATCGAGAATGGAGTATTATTAGCTTTGCTCCAAGCGATAGTTAAATCTTTAATTAGATTTGAACGTGAAATGGTAATTAATTTTACCGATAACACCGTGGTGTTACTAGTTTTGCTCCGTGGGATGAATAGGTTGGGATTAGGAAATAAAATAAATGATTTCTTCGGTAAGGTTAGCTAATCCCGACTAGTTTGGAAAACCTTAATTTGGTTTAAATTGTGAAAAGAATATTCTAGATTGGAATGAGGCGCATGATGTGTTGTTATAGCACTTAATTATAAGATATGCAGGTTATTCAGAAAGACCGGTTTGAACCCATTCTGAATAATTGATACGACGACTATGTTTAAGAGAATGAAGACGGTGCAAGACCAACGATCTTCACATCGAATGGATGGGTTACTTCTAATGCCCATGATTGGAGTAGCTACTTTGAAGGGGCTACAGTGGTGGTCGTCCGGACGTACTTGTTGATTGTACGGATATGCGAGGGCCTCTCTCCTGTATTGGACATACGGGACGAGGAATAAGGTGCCTCTGGTTTCGTTCAGACCCAGAACGGACTTGTATATAGATAGTGTGTCGGACATTGTATTCTTTTATGCTGTATTCGTTGATCTCCACTAAATATATATCTGTTTGATAGCAGAGAATTTATTCTCTTGCTTAACACCTTTCTCTGAGACGTATGAGCTTAGAGGTTATATATTGGCAAAAATCAATGGTACGGCATGGATTGATATTGTGGCATGCTGAGATGCAGTGATCCAAACTTTTGTTGAAAAGCAAAGTTTGGTGGATGATGATCAAAGCACAACATTAAATAAAACAGCTTTGTGTAGCGTTAATTCGCGAGCCTCACACACCGGTATGGTGGTAAACTGATGGTTAGATCAGTATACTTTAGAGATGAGGATAGACTTCCTACGGGTTGTCATGGATTCGGTCGACCGAGGTGATACTGGGTGTGGTCGCCCCACACCAGTAGGGATAGGGGAACACCCCCCAATTCCCCGATGGATAGAGTTAGCGGTGTTTTCCAATGCTTGGACGTAAGTCACGGTAACTTGTTTCCTGGATAGTGCGGATGTGCATTACGGTGTTTTCGCATGCCTGCAACGTAAACCGTGGTGAATTGCACTACGTGATCGATCTCTCAAATCAGTAACCAACATGATGGAAATCCAACTTCCAAATATGACATTTTTTCGGTTTTGATTGTATACCTATAAGGTGACATAGTGGGATGGGGGGCTCATGTCGTCTATGATTGATACATTTATATTTGAAGTTGATTTCTTCACTTATAGTAATAATAAAAGACAAATTTCGTGTACCAAGCATATTTGGCTATTATAAGGTAAAACTCTATCCTCCGGCTTGCGTTGCATTGTGTGATGGGACCTGAGTCTTATAATAGCTTCATTCTTCTTTATTTAGCATTGCGCTGTTTGTTTTATGCACTGGTATTCTTGGGAGGAAACCCGTTCCGTGTTATACGGCGTGGTCCCTTGATTTACCTAACTTTAAAATCAAGTTAATAACTGTTTTAGTTCTCATACCAGTCCCATGAATGACTCGGAGTTTATTGCTTTAACCTAAACTCTGGGTGCCCATACTTTCCACACGGGCAGCTAGTAGTTTTGGTTTTGCAGATATTATATTCACAGGATCCTGGTTTACAGCTGGAGATATATTCGGAAAGCTCTGTATCCGTGTATTTCTTTCAGTTGTGTTATGTATTATTTTTCCGCTGCTATGTATTTAAATGTAATTTAAATCTCTGATATTTTTTTTGTAATATTTAGTCATACTCTGATATATTCTTGTACTCTGATGTAATTGTTGTAATAAGCAATGAAATGTTCTATTGTTTGTGTTCTGATTTGTCGTGTTCTCAACTCAATCCGGCTTCATCCGTCTCTTCGGAGATAGAGGGAGTTCGGGTTGTGTCAATTTATTTATTTATTAATAATTAGTTGTTTGTTTTATTTATCCAAATTAATAAATAAAAGTTATATTTAAGTTATTATATTTCGGAAGCATGGGATTATAAAAATATTGTTATAATCAAATGATTTCTGTAAAAGAAGTGGATTCGTAAACAAAATCCGAGAGTTATGTAAGGAAGTTTGTTAAAGATTTAAAAGGTGAACTTTGTCTATTTCGAGGTTAGAAATGTTGTACAGTTAAGGTCTGAGAGGTAGTTATACCCCAACTTGGTTGACTTCGTTTTTAACTAAGGAATGGTTAAGGTTCGATAGTAAAGGTTGGTGAAGTGAATCTAGTTAATGAGTGTAATGGTTTATGTTGGCATAGCGATGTTTTATTTAAACATCTGTTTAAATCCAATTGAAGGATTTCTGGATATGTTTTCCAAATAAGAATCAGAAATGTTTTCTAATATACAAAATAAGAAATGAGTGTAAATATGGAAATGTTTTCCAATGATTTATAACATATATTTTCTAAATTTAGAAAATAAGAACTTACGAATACATGGAAATGGGAATAGGGAAATGAATAATTGAATTAAAAATTAAATTAAAGGGGATTAGTGTTGATTGATGATTTGCACGGTAAGATTAACGTTTGGAAATACGACCGTTTTTTGTACATATGTTTTCCATTGATTGTTAAATAACCAACTATCGAAGTTTTTGACCATTTCCGTTGTCAATACAAAGAGACCGGGATCAGATTTATTATCTGAAAACCACTCCGTATGGGCATTGGCATTGTGAATCAATATGATGAAGATAATTGAAGAAGGATTTTGTGAAAGGGCTGTTCTGGCAAATCCTAGGTAGAAACTGCCTAAAATGGGTTTACATAATAGTGCCTTCGGTTTTTCCAGTCCCAGGACAACCTATATGGGAGAATGTCTGACAAAGTATATTCGATAGATCGCGTAAATTGATCTCTTCAAACATATTTACATTTGGTGGTGGAGGAATTCATTGCTCTTAGCTGTATACCGGCGGTATTTGTGTTGAAATCAATTTGTGGTTTGGCCGGTATGACGATGTGACATTCAAAGTAAATAAAAGTGTGATCTATACGTTATGGCCTCTAGCCTCACAACCAGAAATGGTATAAAATCGGGTAGGTCGCATGACTAAGTGGTTTGCTGCCAATTATGGTGTATTGTCACCTGATCTAGAGAAATTCCATTTTACTTCTATAATCTATTTTGATGTTGTCCCTTTCGGGAAACGGTTGCTGATCCTAACCATTGGTGATAATACATTCGGTACACTCAAGCGAAATGAGTGACCGAACATGTTTAGCCTGGGTTGCAAGATGTTCTTGTTGAACCCGGTGTATTCCTCTCTAGAGATACACTGTCGGAAGGTGGTCCCATACCTTGCCAGTTGGAATCCATTACCCAATAAGCGCCCGCAGTTTTTGGATTATATATTATTTATTTGGAACATGAGATGAAAGTGTTCCACTAGATTGCTATTTATTTGATGTAGACATTATTATAATATCATATGTGTATGGATTTTAAAAGAAATGTTTTGGGTTATTGTAAGGTAAAAACCATCCGTGTTTATGTGTGGATTGGCCTTATGATTATTCTTTCTTTTAAAAGGATTTTAAAAGCTAAACAAACGTTTGGAGTTTACTCACACAGTCACATGACCGACCCAGAGTTTATTTTTTTTGTTTTCCCTAAACTCTTGAGTGCCCAATTTGTACGGGCAGTCAAGTAGTCAGGATTTACAGAGATACTTGGAAAGCTGGAGCAGGAGGCTTCAGGATTATATAGCTATTGTTATTTCTGCTGTGTTGTAAGTGTTGAACTCTGATAATGGTATTGTATACAGATACTATTTTGATTTCAAGTTACGTTGTATGTTATATTTTATTCGTTCCGCTGTAAGATTCGTGTTACTCTGTTTCTGTTGTTGTGATCTTCTTCTATTCTAATTTTCTATCTTATCTATTCACACCCTTTAACTTCTTTCTATTAACCATCCGGTATTTCCAATGCTTGGATAGTCGACATTGAGTTTATGTCGATAACCAAGGTCGCAAATTCCCCGGGTCGTTACAGTGGTATCAGAGCTGAAGGTTAAGTAATTACCTTGGCTCTGTAGCGTTACTCAGTAGAGATGGGGTTAGTAATGCCCTAGGTAGAGTTTTGGTGTATATATTTGAGTGCGTATTTGTTATTTGATATAAAAATGGTTTTATATTGTGGAGATTTATTGGTTGAGTTGTTTATGGGTTCTGGTCGATCAGTTCGATCCACCCACTATATCGGTAGGGGTTTCTGAACACTCGAATACGATGGACCGACACAGTAAGGTTTGAAAAGAGGGTAAGTGAAATAATTTTATCCAAATTATATCTTGTTATAAAAAAGTATATATATTTGATATAGTATAGTATATTGGATGTATTGGTTGCTATATTAATCGAATAAGATTAAAATTGAGTTGGTTATACATACATAACCAAATAAAATTCGTATAAGTATTACGAAATTAAAACTGAATTTAAACCAGAATTGAAATTTAAATTCTGGGGTTTGGAAAGATGTTTGTAAATGGATTTGGATTAAGTATATGAGAATTTTAAAATCCTGGGAGATTTTAAATTATTTTACAAGCATTGTGAATAATATTTTGAAATGTATTTCAAAATGGAAATGGTTTTGAAAGTGATACAGTATTGAAATCACTACGGTCGCTAGGAAATAATTATATTGATGATTCGGACATCACCAGTGTTCATTTTTGAGTTTCTAAGTAACGGATTACTACCAAAGATTTTTTTTTCGAATTATTTTGAGAAAACAAGTTGTATTGAATCCTGGAAAGGGATACCTAGTTTTAGAAAAGTTAGACAGTTTAAAATTCCCGGGAAGAGATTGTTTGAATTAAAAACAAATTTAAATAGAAATTTGTGAAAGCAAATTGGAACTGAATTGAAACCAGTTAAGTAGAAATTGAATTGAAATGGAACGATATCAAGTAAAATGGATTTTGAATATACTTGGACTTAGGTGTTTAAATGGATTGATTTTTGAAATGAAAATCAAAATTTGAGTTATGTGATAAAAGTAACTAGCGAGAGAAATTAACCAGTTAATGAAAAATGTGGATGGAACTTAAATTGGTTAGGTATACTGGATCGATAAGTTAAGAATTAGGAATTAAAGATAGAACTTGAGTTCCAAATGAAATTTGGCTTGGATATAAGCGAATAATTGTGTTGAGATTTGATTGATTGAAATTGATTAGAAATCGATTGGTATAGATGGAAATATGATCAGCAGGTATTAAGTAAAACCAAGTGCAAGAAATAAAATGGTATTTTCAACAAAAGGTACATGTTTCATTCAGTTTGGTGATTTATGAGCCTGTTTAGCAAGCCGCTTGGCTATTTGATTTTCTTTTGGATTGGAGAAGGCCTAGAGAGGCCAGTTGTTGTTGTACCGATTGACCCGTACAAAGGAGGTGTTGGCGAAATTTTTCGAAATTTTAGGGTGTTAGAAAATTTTCAGAATTTTTGAAATTTTTTGTTAGTAGGAATAAATTAATTATTTAATTAAAATTTATTTATTCCGTTGAAACTGAAGTTAAGAAGTAAACAAATAATTTTTAACCCAGTAAATAAGGTTTGTTTTCTACGTTAGCAATTTCGAGGGCGAAATTATTTTAAGTGGGGAAGAATGTAACAATCGATATTTTTACAGTATAATAATTAATTTATTTAAATATTAATTTAGTAATTTACAATGAATTGACCTGAATTAAATAATTTAGAATATTTAATTAATATAAATAATTAAATAATATATTTAAATTTCGGAATAGTCGCAAATAGTGGAATTCACAATATTGTATGAATTGGATTAGTTATAATATTTAATTCAGTTTAGAGTTGAATTATATTAACGACTTTATTTATAAATGTCAGTTGAACGTATAATTTATATTATAAATATAATCGAGGTCGAAATGGCGCGGTAGTTTGTAATTTGGCGATTCGAACTTCAAAGGAATATACAGAATCCGTTTTACGCCGGATTTCTGTGAACTAAGAAACGTTCGGAGCTGGTGAAGTATATTTTTCTAATGGAAGAGAAAAATCGGGATTTTGTTGTGTAGATTTTGATTTATGATCAAATAAAATTTTCAAAAAGTCGCTATGGAATTCCTTTATAATTTATAACGATTTATTTATATTATAAAAGGATTTTTAATATAAATTGAATACTGATTTAATCTGAATTTGAAATGTCGAGTTATAAATTCAGATAGGAATATTTTGGTGTTGTATTACATTATATGTGCATACATACGATAATATTTATTTATAAATATTTAATCTAACTGTTTTTAAATATATTTATATTTTAACTAGTTTGTTTAGAGCTTTAAAAATAGTCATTTTTGCAAACAACCTACGTTTTCGACAAAACTAATTTTGTTGGATCCGGAATATTAAATTATTGCTATATTTCAATTTTCGGGATTTTTGGAGTCAGTATGTGGCCGTGCGGAATTTAAATGTGAAAAACAGTCAATTATTTGGCTTTAAAAATACGTTGTGTGAGCAAACGAACTCGGAATTCGAGGAAACAAGTTTCATTGGGTCCGTAATGTTGAACTGCAGCCATATGTCCATTTTCGTCGAATTTGGATATGTTATATGATCATAGGAATTTTAAACGATAAATAAAAATAATGAGATGATATAAATTAATATTAAAATATATGAAGCTTCTTAAGCAAGCTAGATTATCCTATAAATAGACCACTTTCACCATTACCCCTAAAACTTTTTCATTTATAGTCAACCCACAAAGCCGCCAGTGTTCTTTTCTAGAAAACCAAATTCGTGGGTTCAAAAATTGATTTAAATTCATAGAAAAAATTATAAATCCCAAACCAACTGTATTCGAGTTCGGTTGCTGATGCTCTCTTATGCAGTATATGTTTTATTGGGTTCTATGAACATTTCATTCACTGCCTGGGTTAATGCGTGAGCTAGGGTTAGTGTATTTGCGGTTTTGGAGCTTGGTTTCGTGGATCCATTTTTGTAATTTGATTTAGGAGATGATTTCGCACCTTTATGCAAAATTGTGGGAAATTCGGCACTAATTTATGTTGAGGGTTGCTCAGTAGCGAGCTCCAGCAGCTGATGGTCGTGAATTACTTTATGGCTGCGAGCGTGATGAAACTAGGATAGGTGTGTAGCTCTTGAGATGGAGAAGAGTTTGGCGGTTGGTTCACGGCATTTCGTGGTAGAAAGAGTGAGGTATGAGGGAGTAAAGTCGCGGGAATGGTGCTGGAATCGGGTTCGCACACATAGGGAAGAAGACACTATAGCATAGAGGAGCGGGATTAACAGTATTAAAAAAGATTAAGGTTTAAATTTATAATTTCTTAATATAGTTGATGGTGGAGTATAATATAGATGGGATGAGGCAAAAGGATACAACATGGTGTGTTATTGGGGATTTTTGGCTCTGGGTTCGAACAGTATTGGGGAAGATGAGTTAACCAGGTCTGCGGTTTTTACTGATGGACCAAAATGAAGAAAAATGGGGTGAACCCAATATTTTTATAAATTAAAGTTTAATTTAATTAAATAGTATACGAACTTGTAAAATTCATAACTTGAGCAAAATGTATCAGAATTTCGAATGGTCAGTCATGTTGGGATCGTATGGGCGACGGCTACACAATGGAATTGACAGGGAGTGAATTGGAGCTTGTTACAATTTATAGCGGAATAAATTGTCTATTTGAATCAACCGACAATTATCGTTATTTAACGATGATTGTCCAATGTGAGTAAGTCTCACTAACTCTGCATAGTTTACATTTTAATAACGTATTTTCAGAATGGATAAATGATGGTTGATTGTTGTGTGTTGATTGTTTGGATGAAATGCTAGTTAACTGGTTGAAATATCGATACAGATTTATATATATATATATATATATATATATATATATATATATATATATATCGTTAATCAAATATTGATTCTGTTTATCAGAATATTTCATATTGAAATGAAATTGGATGTTGATTATATTGTTTAACATCTGTGAATGCAGGGAAACAAGTTGGAGGGATCCAAATGGATTCCTCAATAGTTATAATATTGTTTTTCATATATTGTGATATATGATGTGGTATATAATCTTTTATTGATTATGTGTGTTTGGATGATGATTGATCCTTTTGATTTGGTATTTTAAATACCATAAGTGATACTGGAATGTAAAAAGAGAATTTTTAAAGTGTATAGTGAAATAAAAATATTTATATAAAATCAAAGGATTTTATAATAAATGAAATTGTGAAGTGGATATTGAATTTAAAGAATTTTATAAAATCAAATGGATTTTATAAAAGGAGATATTTCAAAATTCAATAGGGAACATTTGCATAAAATTATTAACAGTTATATGGAAGTGTAAAAGACCATTTTGGGTTAAAATGCTTAATGGGAATTATTTGGGAAATAAATAGGATATTATAAAAGAAAATATATTTATATAAAATCAATGGACTTTATAAAAGGAAAGATTTATTTAATGAATAGAATTTTATAAAAAGGAAATATTTATAAAATGAATAGAATTTTATAAAAGGAAATATGGGGAAAATAAAAATTAAATGGAAATATGTTTTTAACAGATAAATGTAGAAGATTTATCTATAAATAACGTTTTATAAATTAAGTAAAGTAATTATCATTGGATAAATTAAAATATAAGTTTGAAATTATAGGAAGAAGTAGAAATCGGTTTCAACACCGATATTATAATGGGATTTGAACTCAGCATTGATAAAGGGAAATTTAAATAAGATTTTAAGTGTTAGAAGTAAAAAATAGGATTTTTGTATAAATAATTCTGTAAATAGAAGTATGAATAGAATTGGGAAATGGGATATTATTTTAAAATACAAAATCAAACTGAATTGATTTTATAAAAAAAATATTATCCACAATCGATGTGAATAATGGATTAAAATAAATATTTTATAATTAAAACATTTATAAGGAAAATTGGGGTTTGAAATAGGAATTCAAATGGGAATTTGAATGAGATTGGAAATAGGGTTAAAATAAAATTAGTTATTCGATTAGAGCTAGATCGTATATTAGTTATTCACATAGAGTTAATTGAATATTAGTTATTCGAAGAGAGTTAATCGAATATAAGCTATTCGAAGAGAGTTAATCGAATATAAGTTATTCGAAGAGAGTTAATCGAATATAAGTTATTCGAAGAGAGTTAATCGAGTATAAGTTATTCGGAGAGAGTTAATCGAATATAAGTTATTATTCGAAGAGAGTTATTGAATAGAGATTATCCAAGAGAGAATTATACATTGAAATTCGATTTTATCGAATTCGGGAAAGTACTATTCACTTTCCATTTTTAATCAAGATTTATTTATTTATTAATAAATTAGTTGTTTGTTTATTTATCCAAATTAATAAATAAAAGTTATATTTAGTTTATTATATTCTGGAAGCATGGGATTATTACACTATTGTTATAATCAAATGATTTCTGTAAATGAAATGGATTCGTAAATAAAATATGAGAGTTACATAAGGAAGTTTGTTAAAGATTTAAAAGTTGAACTTTGTCTATTTCGAGGTTAGAAATGTTGTTCAGTTAAGGTCTGAGAGGTAGTTATACCCCAACTTGATTGACTACGTTTTTAACTAAGGAATGGTTAAGGTTCGATAGTAAAGATTAGTGAAGTGAATTTAGTTAATGAGTGTAATGGTTTGAGTTGGCATAACGATGTTTTATTTAAACATCTGTTTAAATCCATATGAAGGAGTTTTGAAAATGTTTTCCAAATAAGAATCAGAAATGTTTTCTAATATAAAATAAGAAATGAGAGTAAATATGGAAATGTTTTCCAATGATTTATAACGTATATTTTCTAAATTTAGAAAATAAGAATTTACGAATATATGGAAATGGGAATAGGAAAATGAATAATTGAATGAAAAATTAAATTAAAGGGGATTAGTGTTGATTGAAGATTTTCTCGGTAAGATTTCCATTTGGAAATACGACCGTTGTTTGTGCATATTTTTTCCTTTGATAGTTAAATAACCGACTATCCAAGTTTTTGACCATTTTCGTTGTCAATACGGAGAGACCGAAATCAGATTTATTATCTGAAAACCACTCTGTATAGGCATTAGCGTAGAAAATCAATATGATGAAGATAATTGAAGACGGATTTTGTGCAAGGGCTGTTCTGGCAAATCCTAGGTAGAAACTGCCTAAGATGGGTTTACAGAATAGTTCCTTTGATTTGTCCAGTCCCAGGACAACCTGTATGGGAGAATGTCTGACAAAGTATATTCGATAAATCGTGTAAGTTGATCTCTTCAAACATATTTACGTTTGGTGGCGGAGGAATTCATTTCTCTTAGTTGTATGCCCGTGGTATTTTTGGGGAAATCAATTTGTGATTTGGCGGGTATGACGATGTCACATTCAAAGTAAATAAAAGTGTGATCTATACATTATAGCCTCTAGCCTCACAACCAGAAATGGTATAAAATCAAGTAGGTCGCATGGCTAACTGGTTAGCTGCCAATTAGGGTGTATTGTCACCTGATCTAGAGAAATTCCATTTTACTTCTATAATCTATTTCGATGTTGTCCCTTTTGGGAAACAGTTGCTGATCCCAACCGTTGGTGATAATACATTCGGTACACTCAAGCGAAATGAGTGACCGATCATGTTTAGCCTGGGTTGCAAGATGTTCTTGTTGAACCCGGTGTATTCATCTCTAAAGATACACTGTTAGAAGGTGGTCCCATACCTTGCCAGTTGGAATCCATTACCCAATAAGTGCCCGCGGTTTTTGGATTATATATTATTTATGTGGAATATGAGATGAAAGCGTTCCACTAGATTGCTATTTATTTGATGTAGACATTATTATAGTATCAGATGAGTATGGATTTTAAAAGAAATATTCTGGGTTGTCATAAGGCAAAAACAATCCGTCTTTATGTGTGGATTGGCCTTATGATTATTCTTTCTTTTAAAAGGATTTTAAAAGTTAAACAAATGTTTGGAGTTTACTCACACCAGTCATGTAACAACCCGTATTTTTGATAACCTGTTATAACGTAAATCGAGGCAGAATTTAATTTAAAAATCTGAATTAAGGGAAACGGGCTATGCCATTGCGTTCGTCTCGGAAAAATACGCGAAATAGAGTCTGAGTTTTCGAAAATCGGTGTCCGTATGACCCGATTAAGGCCCAATGAAGTTTTCAGAAAATTTCAAGTTCAAAACAGATTTGAATTTCAAGTTCAAATTTCAAATTTCGGGCCTGGAAGGCTAGGCGGGAAATTTCCCGCCAAGCCAACCAAGTCGACAGGCCTGCCGACTTGGTAGTCGACTTGGTTGGACCCAAGTCGACAGCCCTGTCGACTTGGCTGTCGACTTGGTTCAGCCGGGCAGTTTTGCCTGGTGCACCATTTTGGGGTTTTGGTTAGGTTTTGGGGCCAGATTCGGTTTTAAGGGCTGAGATTGGAATTAGGGTTTAATCCTAAGGTTGAAACTAATCCTAATTTCTATAAATAAGCCCCTAACCTAACCCTAAATCATCATTATTCAACCCTACAACTAAACTATGGCAAAATTATTCCTCTCATGGCCTCCACTCTCTCTTAAAAATCTCTAAGCTTATTCCTATGAGAGATTCATATTCATTCTAGTGATTTCAAGTTTAAATGAGCATTATTAGCTTGCATTCAAGTCAAGTTGCAATCTTTACATCATAAAGCAAGGGTTTTTATTGATTTGGAGCTTCATATTTGGGTTTTATTGTTGCATAAGGGCTTCGTCTCAATCTATATATATTTTTGGGTCTTCATAGCATTGTAAGCCCTTTTCCTACTCTAAGATATGAACTATGAAGTTAAATGAATGTTGCAAGTTGGGGTTTGAACATTAAGTATGTTACATGCTATTATGTTATGCAAGTTTGCCATGTTATGATATGCAAGTTTACTATGTTATGCTATGCAAGTTTGCCATGTTATGATATGCAAGTTTACCATGTTATGTTATGCAAGTATGCCATGTTATGATATGCAAGTTTACTATGTTATGCTATGCAAGTTTGCCATGTTATGATATGCAAGTTTACCATGTTATGTTATGCAAGTTTGCTATGTTATGATATGCAAGTTTGCCATGTATGTTATGCAAGTTTGGGTTGATCGTTTTACTCATGTTATCATGTTATGCAAGCTTACCTTGAGTTTATGAACCTAAAGCTTCAAGCATTATGCTAAAGGTTGCATTTTGGCAACATGTAAGTTATCATATCCCTTATGATAACTTGCATGTGAGGCTAAATGCGAACTTATGGCCATTTCTACATGTCATTTATCACCATGTATCACTTATATGCTAAGTTTGGTTTTATGCATGCTTTTGAGGCCTAATAATGCAATATGCAAGTGTATGAACATATGAACATTTCATATGCCACCATGTTAAACTTGTGGCTTCAAAATCTTTTTGTCATGGTTATGCCAAGTTCCCTATTTTATCCTTTATGCGTTGTTGCGACTATGTAAACGATGGGATTACGTTGGGGTTGGGTAACATTATGACATGAACATGGTTTCTATAACATGACATGATATGTTAACTTATAATTATGTTTTGGAAACATAATGGACATGACACTTAGAAAATATAAATGTGTCCAACTCGAGGTTGGGTTGAGTTTGTAGCACAAATCTACCCGGAACCGACCGGCTTAACTAGTGGCTACAAACAATAAGACCCAATGTGAGAAGTTGGTCAAGTAGTGCTTGAACCCGAGGTTAGACTAGGTTGTGGTGTAAAGCTACCCGGACCCGCCCGGCTTAACTAGTAACCACAACGAGGTCTAACGTAAGAGGTTAAGGTGCATTAAATTAATTAATGCTACATTATAAGGTTAAGTAAATTTGACTTATGACACTTAACCAATCTGAACTCGGTAAATTAACGGGGTTAAGTTAACCTACACTTAACCAATCTGAACTCGGTAATTTAACGGGGTTAAGTTGAACTATACTTAACCAATCCAACTCAGTAATTTGATAAGGCTGAGAACCAATTTGATACCTGGCCTGGATAAACTAACTTGATTGATAAATTAAACGAACCTGTTTTGCGGATCTGTAGGACCCACACCAAGTTAGGCAAGTTTGTAAATCTGTTATCTGATCTGTTAGTCTGAAAACTGATCGTCTGAACTTTGTATGTCTGAACTCTGTTAATAAGTTAATCTGAATCTGATAGTCTGGGGACACAAGGGGGAATACTTGTGTCATTTGTTGTTTGGGACCCATATTAGTCAGTAACCCTTTCTGGTATCAAAACTTTGACCCAACTGTAGGTAGGGTCCGGGCACGCTTACTGAACTAATTATAAGTGGTTCATTCTGATAATGGCGATGGGTGTTGATGGTGCGTTCCAACCGGGTCATGTGCGTGCATGGATCCCGGTCTGCCTCTGAGGATGTAAGACGCCGTGACATCTGTAAATATGCCTGTGCCAATTGGTTGCCACTTTAGGGAGTGATACACCCTATCGTGGGGCCGACACAGGGTATTTATGTATTAGGGAGCCGATCGCTTGGGTAGGATTTAGGGTACACTTAGCTCTGTTTGATTCTGTTGGTACCGTCTGTTTTGTTGGGTGGTAACACCCGTCTGTTTCTGCGTGGTACCGTCTGTTAGGGTGGTAAAGGCCCACTACTAGTGTACACCTAATTGTAGTATTCCGTTTCTGTACTCTATTCTGTTAGGGTGGTAAAGGCCCATTATTGTTAGCATTCCGTTTCTGTACTTTATCTGTTAGGGTGGTAAAAGCCCATTTTTCCCAAACTCTATCTCTGTATGGACCATTCTGTTCTGTCCTGTTTCGATGTAAACATTGGGGTAACACCTAATCCTGTTATACTAGAATTGGTACCAAGAAGTTGGATCTTGATTTAAGTCAAACACCTGATACTGGGCCAAGTTTAGGCCAAGGGATAAATTCTTGTTTATACATGACATGTTAGAATGCTGGTACACCTGTGGTGAAAAACTTCACCTTGATTATGCGATGACTCCTTTGAACTATCTGTTAGATATTCACCATGCTAGTATGTAATTATCCTTATGTTCATCTCAGTTCCTCATGCCAGTTAACTTTACTAGTTTTTATTCTGATAGTAGATAGGGCTTACCAGTCTTTATGACTGACCCGTTTTCCTTTCGCTTCTTTTCTTCCGTTCCCCCCCCCCCCCCCCAAGGTTCTCAGGGTGGGAACATTGGTGCTTAGCTTGGATCGCTTTGCTTGCTTGCTGGATTGAGCTAATTACGTTTGGACAGTGAGCATGCTATGGTTTACCACGTCATTTTGGGGATAGTACTTTATATATTTCAGTTTTTCAGTTGATGTTTTATCTAGACTTGTTTATTTGGAAAGATGATACTTTGTTGTACCTGACTTGTTTTGAAATGGTTTAAAATCTTCCGCTGTTTTATCTATCTTATTTACTCTGATTACATAAATACATATGTTATGTTCTGCCTTGATATATCATTATGCATGTTTACCTGATTGAAACACCCCTCCAAAGTCAGAGTGCTTGCAAGAGCCACCCTGGCGGAGGTGCGGTGTTACATTTGGTATCAGAGCATATGGTTTACGAGAAGGAACAAAAGCTTTTGAAAAACTATTTTCAAATCAAGTATAAAGTATTTTCCAAAGAAAAGTCTAGTATTTTAAAAAAAAACTATTCCCCAAAAGCTATTAGCACAATCCTTAGTTATCTATTCTTAGTTTCCTCGTTCTGAATCTATCTTTTCCTTCGTTTCAGTATGGCAGATAACTTTGTTATCCCAAAGGGAGCGCAAGTTCCTGTTTGGTATAGGAGACTTATGGAGGCTAGGGCGACCGAAGCCGGCCCCGCAAATGTTACTCCTCCTCTGGTGGTTAATGTTCCTCCTCCTCCTGTCGCTGAGGTTCCTCCTCCTCCTCCCCCTCAACATCCTCCAGTAGAGTTCACGAAGATTTGCAAGGACTTCAAAGCAATGGGTGGCAAGAACTTTCTAGATACTGAGACTTTTGTAGAGGCCCGGAATTGGTTGAAAGAGACCGAGGATTTATTCGCTATCTTTGGATTGGATGATCAGAGAAAGATCTTGTTGGCGGTTTGGCTTATGAAGGATGAAGCCGCTTATTGGTGGGAGATTACTACCGCGACTAGGCCCGTTGAGACTTGGGCCGATTTCAGGACAAGATTCGGGCTTAAGTTTCTGTCTTCTGCTGAAGAGAATTTGCAAATGGAGAGGTTTGTTGCTTTGAAGCAAGGAGACATGTCTGTCAAAGAATATGTGAACAAGTTCAATCAGTTAGCTCGTTTTGGCTCGGATATGGTGAGTACTACTCAGAAGAAGGCTCTTCGTTTTGCTAGAGGATTGAATGAGCCGTTACAGGAGTTAGCTATGTCTCATGTGCCCATGGGGGCAACGTTTGAGAGTTTGGTAGATATGGCCCTACTCAATGAAGAGAACAAGAGTGCAAAGAAGGAGGTCAAGGTGAATGAGTCTCAAAACAAGAAAACGGGGCCCAAAAAGGAAATGCAAAAGAAGGAGGAGAAGTCTGAAGATAAGAAGGAAAAGAAGTGCTTTACTTGTGGAAGCTCAACTCATCTAAACAAGGATTGCAGAAAGAGGAAGGGCACTTGCTTTAACTGTGGAGAGATGGGACACTTCACTAGGTACTGCCCGAAGAAGAAAGGGACTACATCGAAAGGAACGATGAATACTCGCATGGCGAGTGAATAGATTAGGGCTAGAATAATTTGTCTGTAGGATGTTTAATTTTCCTTGTCTGATTTTCAGTTTGAAACTCTTTTTCGGGTATTTTGATTCTGTAATGGAAACTCGGTACTTTAATGCTAGTCTTGCTTCTGATCTGGTAATAGTCTCAAACTCCCTAAGAGTTATAACTCATCTTTTTGTGATAAATTGGGGTTTAAGAGTATCCGTGTTGGGCATGAGGGTAACTATGACGAATACATTCTGGGTTTCTACCATGCTTAGTTTCCTAAGAATCATTTGGGGAAATCTGATCTGTACTAGTAGTCTGTAAGTATATGTACCAAGTTTTTGTTTTATCTGTACTCGCTTCCATCACTCGACTGTATCTTGTTGAGATAGGAATCCTATGGATGTAAACATGTGTTTGAGACATGTTATGTTTGATGGTTGCAAGTGGATGCAAGTGGTTGCTAGTGGTTGCTCGTGGATGCATAAACACACACTAGGCACTAGATCGGCTTGAAATACACTCTCATATTGCATATGGACGTGTGTACATTTTCAATTCTTATGGTTGCAAGATGGTTAATTCAGCACATGGATGTTGCATATGGACGAATGTTTGTGCACACATATAGTATTATATGATTAGGACTATTTGCATACATAATGGATTCATTTCACTAACATACTTTGCATTGATGATCTTTGCATTAGATAAGAACATATACACACACCTTTTGCATATGTTCATACCGCATTAGAATCTTTAAGGACAATGACTGCTCGTGAATGATGATTTGAGTAGATGGATGATGGATGGTAGGATGCGTTCTTCCTAACTTGAAGATTTCGAGGACGAAATCCTTTAAGGAGGGGAGAATGTAACAACCCGTATTTCTGATAACCTGTTATAACGTAAATCGAGGCAGAATTTAATTTAAAAATCTGAATTAAGGGAAACGGGCTGTGCCATTGCGTTCGTCTCGGAAAAATACGCGAAATAGAGTCCGAGTTTTCGAAAATCGGAGTCCGTATGACCCGATTAAGGCCCAATGAAGTTTTCAGAAAATTTCAAGTTCAAAACAGATTTGAATTTCAAGTTCAAATTTCGAATTTCGGGCCTGGAAGGCTAGGCGGGAAATTTCCCGCCAAGCCAACCAAGTCGACAGGCCTGTCGACTTGGCAGTCGACTTGGTTGGACCCAAGTCAACAGCCCTGTCGACTTGGCTGTCGACTTGGTTCAGCCGGGCAGTTTTGCCTGGTGCACCATTTTGGGGTTTTGGGGCCAGATTCGGTTTTAAGGGCTGAGATTGGAATTAGGGTTTAATCCTAAGGTTGAAACTAATCCTAATCTCTATAAATAAGCCCCTAACCTAACCCTAAATCATCATTATTCAACCCTACAACTAAACTATGGCAAAATTATTCCTCTCATGGCCTCCACTCACTCTTAAAAATCTCTAAGCTTATTCCTATGAGAGATTCATGTTCATTCTAGTGATTTCAAGTTTAAATGAGCATTATTAGCTTGCATTCAAGTCAAGTTGCAATCTTTACATCATAAAGCAAGGGTTTTTATTGATTTGGAGCTTCATATTTGGGTTTTATTGTTGCATAAGGGCTTCGTCTCAATCTATATATATTTTTGGGTCTTCATAGCATTGTAAGCCCTTTTCCTACTCTAAGATATGGACTATGAAGTTAAATGAATGTTGCAAGTTTGGGTTTGAACATTAAGTATGTTACATGCTATTATGTTATGCAAGTTTGCCATGTTATGATATGCAAGTTTACTATGTTATGCTATGCAAGTTTGCCATGTTATGATATGCAAGTTTACCATGTTATGTTATGCAAGTATGCCATGTTATGATATGCAAGTTTACTATGTTATGCTATGCAAGTTTGCCATGTTATGATATGCAAGTTTACCATGTTATGTTATGCAAGTTTGCTATGTTATGATATGCAAGTTTGCCATGTATGTTATGCAAGTTTGGGTTGATCGTTTTACTCATGTTATCATGTTATGCAAGCTTACCTTGAGTTTATGAACCTAAAGCTTCAAGCTTTATGCTAAATGTTGCATTTTGGCAACATGTAAGTTATCATATCCCTTATGATAACTTGCATGTGAGGCTAAATGCGAACTTATGGCCATTTCTACATGTCATTTATCACCATGTATCACTTATATGCTAAGTTTGGTTTTATGCATGCTTTTGAGGCCTAATAATGCAATATGCAAGTGTATGAACATATGAACATTTCATATGCCACCATGTTAAACTTGTGGCTTCAACATCTTTTTGTCATGGTTATGCCAAGTTCCCTATTTTATCCTTTATGCGTTGTTGCGACTATGTAAACGATGGGATTACGTTGGGGTTGGGTAACATTATGACATGAACATGGTTTCTATAACATGACATGATATGTTAACTTGTAATTATGTTTTGGAAACATAATGGACATGACACTTAGAAAATATAAATGTGGCCAACTCGAGGTTGGGTTGAGTTTGTAGCACAAATCTACCCGGAACCGACCGGCTTAACTAGTGGCTACAAACAATAAGACAAAATGTGAGAAGTTGGTCAAGTAGTGCTTGAACCCGAGGTTAGACTAGGTTGTGGTGTAAAGCTACTCGGACCCGCCCGGCTTAACTAGTAACCACAACGAGGTCTAACGTAAGAGGTTAAGGTGCATTAAATTAATTAATGCTACGTGATAAGGTTAAGTAAATTTGACTTATGACACTTAACCAATCTGAACTCGGTAAATTAACGGGGTTAAGTTAACCTACACTTAACCAATCTGAACTCGGTAATTTAACGGGGTTAAGTTGAACTATACTTAACCAATCCAACTCAGTAATTTGATAAGGCTGAGAACCAATTTGATACCTGGCCTGGATAAACTAACTTGATTGATAAATTAAACGAACCTGTTTTGCGGATCTGTAGGACCCACACCAAGTTAGGCAAGTTTGTAAATCTGTTATCTGATCCGTTAGTCTGAAAACTGATCGTCTGAACTTTGTATGTCTGAACTCTGTTAATAAGTTAATCTGAATCTGATAGTCTGGGGACACAAGGGGGAATACTTGTGTCATTTGTTGTTTGGGACTCATATTAGTCAGTAACCCTTTCTGGTATCAAAACTTTGACCCAACTGTAGGTAGGGTCCGGGCACGCTTACTGAACTAATTATAAGTGGTTCATTCTGATAATGGCGATGGGTGTTGATGGTGCGTTCCAACCGGGTCATGTGCGTGTATGGATCCCGGTCTGCCTCTGAGGATGTAAGACGCCGTGACATCTGTAAATATGCCTGTGCCAATCGGTTGCCACTTTAGGGAGTGATACACCCTATCATGGGGCCGACACAGGGTATTTATGTATTAGGGAGCCGATCGCTTGGGTAGGATTTAGGGTACACTTAGCTCTGTCTGATTCTGTTGGTACCGTCTGTTTTGTTGGGTGATAACACCCGTCTGTTTCTGCGTGGTACCGTCTGTTAGGGTGGTAAATGCCCACTACTAGTGTACACCTAATTGTAGTATTCCGTTTCTGTACTCTGTTCTGTTAGGGTGGTAAAGGCCCATTATTGTTAGCATTCCGTTTCTGTACTTTATCTGTTAGGGTGGTAAAAGCCCATTTTTCCCAAACTCTATCTCTGTATGGACCATTCTGTTCCGTCCTGTTTCGATGTAAACATTGGGGTAACACCTAATCCTGTTATACTAGAATTGGTACCAAGAAGTTGGATCTTGATTTAAGTCAAACACCTGATACTGGGCCAAGTTTAGGCCAAGGGATAAATTCTTGTTTATACATGACATGTTAGAATGCTGGTACACCTGTGGTGAAAAACTTCACCTTGATTATGCGATGACTCCTTTGAACTATCTGTTAGATATTCACCATGCTAGTATGTAATTATCCTTATGTTCATCTCAGTTCCTCATGCCAGTTAACTTTACTAGTTTTTATGCTGATAGTAGATAGGGCTTACCAGTCTTTATGACTGACCCATTTTCCTTTCGCTTCTTTTCTTCCGTTCCCCCCCCCCCCCCCACAGGTTCTCAGGGTGGGAACATTGGTGCTTAGCTTGGATCGCTTTGCTTGCTTGCTGGATTGAGCTCATGTACGTTTGGACAGTGAGCATGCTATGGTTTACCACGTCATTTTGGGGATAGTACTTTATAAATATTTCAGTTTTTCAGTTGATGTTTTATCTAGACTTGTTTATTTGGAAAGATGATACATTGTTGTACCTGACTTGTTTTGAAATGGTTTAAAATCTTCCGCTGTTTTATCTATCTTATTTACTCTGATTACATAAATACATATGTTATGTTCTGCCTTGATATATCATTATGCATGTTTACCTGATTCAAACACCCCTCCAAAGTCAAAGTGCTTGCAAGAGCCACCCTGGCGGAGGTGGGGTGTTACAAGTCACACGACTGAACCAGAGTTTTTTTGGTTTTGTTTTCCCTAAACTCTTATGTGTCCAATTTGTACGGGAAGTCAAGTAGTCAAGATTTACAGATATACTTGGAAAGCTGGAGCAGGAGGCTTCAGGATTATATAGCTATTGTTATTTCCGTTGTGTTGTTAGTGTTGTACTCTGATAATGGTATTGTATACAAATATTGTTTTGATTTCAAGTTATGTTGTATGTTATATTTTATTCATTCCGCTGTGAGATTCTTGTTACTCTGATTCTGTTGTTATGATCTTCTTCTTCTTTAATTCTAATTTTCTATCTTATCTATTCTCACCCTCTAACTTCTTTTTATTAACTATCCGGTATTTCCGATGCTTGGATAGTTGACATTGAGTTTATGTCGATAACCAAGGTCGCAAATTCCCCGGGTCGTTACATTATGAAATTCATGTATCATACGAAATTTACCCACAATCATGAATGCTAACATTTTGTAAACCATGCTCCTTTTTCTTTGCAATGAACTTCTGATGCTTCATATAATTGGTACGGGTGGATGAAACAAGTGAACATACAAAGATAGCTTCAGTTTTTTGAATAAAAATCATCTTAAAAAATGAAAAAAAAAACTAGAATTTGGATGCTCCTTATAGTATGCATGATAAATACCTAAATAAAAATTGAGTTTTTATGATCATAAAAGCTTTGATATACAGAAAAATGTAAACAGAAGTACTTGGCTATCAACCATTATTTTCCAGCATGCAAGTTAAAAATCATAAATCTGGTTAAGTTGGGTAAACTGCAGAATGACTATATCTACTTATTTTATTTTTTCTACATGTATCCAGTTATTATAGCTTAACAGTTTTATGCTCCATAAAATTGTATCCTGAAAGAACTGTGTGTGTATATATATATATATATATATATATATGTGTGTGTGTATATATATATATATATATATATATATATATATATATATATATATATATATATATATATATATAGTTCCATTTAAAACAGGAAACAAGTAGAAAACAAAAGAAAATAACAAAGGTGAAATAATAACCCAATAGAAGTGTCAAAAACACCAGTGGTTTAAGTTAGCATAAGGCCTCCGTCCATAGCTCTCTGAGTGTAGTACAGAATGACGTGAGGCTAGGGAACATATCCAAATGACCTTGATCTTGTTAATGGTGCCATCACTATTCTGCACTTCCGTTATTTTGAAAATAATTAATGATGGTTGAAGAACACTTCACACAGATCGGTAAAAAAAACTGAGGTGACCATGCAAGTAGATTATGAGCAAGTAAATTAGTTGCCTCAGTACATAGATATCCAGATAAAAATTGAGTTGCCAACTATCTTATTGTAAAGATACTAGAATAAAATGCCTTATTCTGAATCCCAATTTCAGGTCTAAGAAATCTTAAGTATCAGAACACGACTCCTCTTTTATCTTTTGACCAAACAAATCTCAGCTTCCAATTATACTTTAAGTACAAATTTATAGACATTGTTTCCTGATAATGTTCCCTTAATCAACTTGTTATTATCAGTAATAAGTGAATCAATATTGACAAGAATATCCATCGGTTAACTACAATTTCAATTATGAACTTATATAATGAACAATTAACGTACTTAGGTACTTTGTCCCAAATCTACACAAGGTGAACATATAACTCAGAGGGGTTATCATACCTGCTTAGAATTAATGAATATTAGATTCTATATATTAATGGCTTGGTTGTAAGTTGTTATAACAGTTATAAAAAATATAAAAAATCTTTCTACTCAAAGTCAGCAAATTACTCATAAGCATGACCTCCCATCATTCTTTTACATTTACTGTATTTCTTGTGATAATTTTCTTTTTTTCTTTCAAACAATCAGCAACGGGACGAGTTTCCAAACAAGTTGGAATATGCACTTCTGTAGTTAAACCATATGGCTACATCTATGATGGGTCTGAGGTATAAATTAATGTTGGCCACTTCGGATCTGTTTGGTCTTTTGAAATTTTGAGGATTCTAATGCTTTTATTGATATTTTAAGTCAAATGTTATATAAACAACATTAAGTAGTCATCCAAATAGAAATTGATTGATTATGGAATTAGGACAAAGTGTCCTGGTGCTTTTCTTTAAATTATGAAAAAGTTGTTTGAAAAAAACAATTAAGGCAAAGATAAAATTTATGAATTTTTGGTTAGCTACCATAATAAAAATGCCAAAGTTCATAGAGCATATTTCACCTTTAAATGCAAAATAAGTTGCAGCTTACAGGGTGTCGATACTTTCAGAATGGCATCTGGTATTGTTTCCATATAGTCTATCATCCCATCACTAGGTTTATTTGTTGTGGACGAGGCTTCATAGTAAAGCTCAGAATGAGTTCATGTGTAAATATGGCTGTGAAGAATAAAATCAATTATGCCTTAAGTGTCACTATAATACTATTAAAAAATAACACTGAATGAAAAACGAATTGAATTTATGTTTTTGGTTTTCCCTCAATTAGTTCTTTCAAATTTGGATAAAATAATTGCAACTTTTGGAACCATATGTAAGTTTATAGTTCATCTTCCAGATTAAGTAGAATTTCTGCTTATACAAGATATGATATGAATTGTGAATTAAAGTCATGGCCATGTACTTGTGGATGAGCAATTTCATGTCATGAAGATTTTTCTGTGAGGCATATTTCATTTTTCCATAGTGTAAGAATGCGAGTAGTCTGCAGAGGATTATATCACTGAGCATTATTTCAGAAAAATAACATCGATGCTACTAATTATGTCATGTCTGATAATGCTAGCTAATAATGGAGCAAATCACACAGAGAGAGACAAGTCATAAATCAAAATCATTTGAAGTTATTGTTTATATATATATATATATATATATATATATATATATATATATATATATATATATATATATATATATCATAGTATCAATATCTAATCCAATATAAATATATAAATTGCACAACATTAAGGCAAAGAAAAATATTTATATATTCGACAGCTTGCAAACATGTTTACTTGCATGTGTCCCACCCTGTGCAGTTAAAGCGCTTAGCGGATCCAATGCGGTGGAGGTCCAAAAAGTCATAGCGGGGATAAAGCGAGGATATAGCAGATGCCTTCAAAATAACACATGTAACTCATTCATAATGTTTTAACGAATGTAAAAATTATAATTAGCTAAAAAAAGTAGCACTCAGTTTAATTATAATTAGTGCATTCTTAATTTTAATCAAAAACTAGTGCAAATATCTTTCAATAAACATAAATTGCTATTTATCTTAATTAAATCTTGTAGAATCTAGAGTATTTTTGTTTCTAAAAATATATAATAAAAAATTCTATTAAAAAACCGAACTTCATAATTTTTATAATGCACAAATGTCATTTTTTAGTTCGTTTCTTTCATTAAATATATACCGGGAATAATGTAATATAGCGTAAATAATTGAAAATATCGGGAATAGCGGAATATAGCGGGGATTAAAGAAGAGAGACTATATTAGAAACTATTTGGGAAAAGCATAGCGGTGGTTATCCTCTACGGGATATAGCGGGGTTATAATGGAGCATAAATTGCACGGGTCCCACCCAATATTTGCAAACGTCTAACACTTCATATGTTTAGCTATCAAACAGAACATGTTTACACCTTTATACGTTTAACAAAATGTTGCTGCAAAGTAAAGAAAAGATACAAACCACGGAAATTATCCTCAAAAACAATGTAGGGGGGCGCTGTGTACGCTACAACAACATGGAATAATAACTCAAGTGAGTAAAAATTATAGTGCAAATAGCACATCGCTTTTGCAAACTATGTATAACTGTATGACATAATATTTTTAAGACATAATAAAGTTGTTTTCAAAACTTTTTTTTTTACTAAGAAATGCAAGCAAAAAGTTACTGTGTACTATCCGTAAATGAAAAAAACCTACCTTAAGGAAAATAATAATGTATGAAAACCATACAACTATTAACATGACTTGAAATCTATTGTATAGACAGATAAATTAGTACATTATAATCATAACAGACTTCATTAAGGCGATACCCGTGCATGATCATGTCAGTCTCTTAACCGAGCTCTCCTAGTATAAAAAGTTAGTGTTTTCCTCATTCCTGTCATCTTTGCATTACATAGCTGAATGGCCTTGTCCCTGCTTGTGACTTGAAATATGTTGTACAGATAGATAAATTGTTCCTCAGTCTGTAAATACAAGCTATAGTTCAAGTGTTCTCTTTGACTAAAAATGATATTTCAAGCAAGGTCAAATTGCAAATATTAAAAAGTCACCTGATAGGAAATGACCATTTAGACAGTAACCGAAGAGTCCAGACAAATTAAGAGTGCCAGGTCCACAAACTAGTCCCTCAAGACCATTATTGCTACATAAATGGAACAAGTTTGCACATATCATGCAAACTGAAAGTATTTACAATGTGGCATTTATTAGTTTGATTGATAATATATTAAAGTGTAATTAATAATGTTAATTAACAGTCAATGAATATGTGAATTTAATAGATGAAATCAATGCTAGCAATGTATTAGATTTTGGGTTACTTAGAAGAAAGTTTAGATCATATAGTTGGACATTGTTTTGCTACAACCAAGCACAAGCTCCTAGACTTCAAATGCACAAGCAATGGATATAATTGCATTTGTAGTAGCTACCCAAGTACTTATTTTTACAATACCCTGTAACAAGCAATCGTTGTTCCTAATAGACAACTTATGGAATATAGAGATCAAATATAAAATATTATACTATACATAGTTTAAACATGCGTAGAACTAATTCTGAGATTCTGTGTATATATTAGTATTTTCTAGGATTTGAGATTTAGATTTTGCAAAAATCAACCTCAGGGAGAGGTTTAGAAAGTTGCACTTCGTTGATTATTTTTAAACACTGCAATTTTTATAAAACTTGGTTAATTTTTATAAACTTAGTTAATTTATTATTATTATTATAGACTTGTTTAATTTTTTTTTAAGCATAGTTAACTTATTTATTCATCATACAGGTCCAATAGGATATTTCCAGTATTCATGGTTGTAATTTTAGTGCAACCTAATTTTCATAAAACAAAGTTAACTTAACAAACTTGGATATTTTATAAACTTGTTTATTTTTATGACTTTAGTAAATTTTTAAAAAATTATTTGGTTTTTGTTAAACTGTGTCCTTAGTTTTTTATAATCTAGTTAATTTATTTTATAAACTTACTATGGTTGGCAATTTAGTTAATTTTTCCAAATTTAGTTAACTTTTTTCAAATATAGTTAACTTAATTGATATTGGTCAACTTAGCTTTTGGAAAACCTTAATTATTTTTAGATACTTAGTCATTTTGATAAACTTGTTTAATTTTATAAGAATTAAGTTAATTAGTTAATTTTTATAAAACTTAGTAAACTTTATTAAATTTAGTTAATTTATTAACATTATTTCCAGTAGATAGCATAACAAACAGAAACTGCTTAACATTAGATAGTTACCATGTTTATCAACATGATAGAAAACTACTGTTTAAATCAACATTAAATGCATAATATATGACACAAAACCATAAAAAGAACAGGAAACAACTTACATTCATCATTGAATGGAACATCCAGATCCAACGGACTCGCGAATTCACGTTGGCTGCATTTGCGTTTGTCTAGGAAATAACACCAAAATTTGAATAATTTGACATAATTATTTTATTTACAAAAAACAAATGAGAGAGAGGGGGACAGAAAACAATACACTCAAGTAAATGCAAAAGTTAAGATATTAGTAGAGCCTGAAACATTCGAATCCAACTGACCAGATGATTTACTGTTTGATACATATGCTTCTCCCGAACAAAAAAATTCACCAAAATAATAAGTAATCTGATACGAAATAAAATAGTTTACCAAAAGGAAACAAATAAAATTAAGAAACCTTATCAGCATTCAAGGACCGAGTAAAAGTGAGCCTTCGGCACTATTACCCTAAAAAAATAGGCAAGATAGCATAGTTAATTCTATTTACACAGAGAAATATGCCACAGATGAACTACACATCCAATGACAATAGAAATAAAAATTAAGAAACTAGTTTGTCATGCAATGTCATATAACGACCTAACTTTTTGCCCAGTTTCGCCGGTAATTAAACCAACTTAAACTGTTCATAAAAGCGGATTGTTATGGGTACTAACATTTATTGAACAAAATAACAGAACTTTTCATATTATAATACAATATTATGTCAGAGTTACAATGAATATCATAGTTACATACATATAGCAGCGGAACATAAATATACTCTCAGCGGAAGAAGCGATATGATATGACGGAAACACCCACTTTAGCTCAAAGCTCCGACTCAGATAGCGCTACAAATCTTGCTCCAAAGATCTATAACTGTAAAACTAAACCACTAGCTGCTTGTGTGAAAATTGTTGGGCACCCAGAGTTTAGGAAGGAACAATAAACTCCACATTAGTCATGGGACTGGTGTGAGAACATAAAACGTTTATCTTTAGGGTTTATTTTAAAGTTGAGGAAATTCACCGGACCATGCCGCTAGTGCAGAACATGTTTACTTCATGTGATTTCCCAAGCATATAAATTCGTAGTGACTTTTGGAAAAATGAAGCTATCATAAGCTCGTCCCACATCACACAATGCAAGCGCACACCATATGGGCGAGTTTTGTCTTATGATAACCAAAAATGCCTTCATACGTGAAAATCCTCTTTATATTATTAGTACATAGTGTTGAAAACCGTTTCGCAAATAAATATATTAATCTTAGAAAGCATAGTGGCTATGCCCACATACATAGTTTACAAACAAAACGAAAGGCTCGTATTGGTTGTTGGGTTCCAATATGATGGTTCCTGACACGAAAGATCAATCGGGAACACGATCAAGGTGCACGGTTTTCATCTAGACACAGACACCAAAAACCAGGTAAATCACCGGTTAACATCCAGACACGGACACCGAACATACCCTTATTTTCCCTAGGTTTCAGAGTAGATCTATCGCTGAATCTCTCGAGTTTCAATAGAGATATGTATACAACCTAACCGCCAGTTTACCATCAATCCGGGGTGTGAGGTTCGTCAAGGTCACAATATACACAATGTTATACTTCAATAAACCAAGCTTTGATCATCAGTAGCTCATTTCATAACTTGAGTATGCCACATTGTCAATTTACAATATGTCACTGATTTCTATCAATACATAACCTATAAGCACGTAAAACTTAGAGACAGGAATAATTAATTGCCACAATCCGATATGAATTAATAGAAATCAGTGCTACGCAGTCAATTACAATGTCAGACACACAATCCATACAAGTCCATCCTGGGTCTGAACGGAACAAAATCCGAAAATCCTCAAATATATTCAGACCTCATGCCACTTATAACCTTGTATTGGATGATCAGCCCAATCAAGACATCAGCAGTCAATCCAGATAAATCCAAATATTCCCGGTCTTCATTTGTCATTTCCACGTCTTTATTTTCTTTATCACGTCGTATTATTACTTGGAATGGTTTTCGAACATATATTCGATCCCGGTCTTCCCAAATAATAAGCTTATTTTTAAACAATAGTTATGGATCATTACGAATTTCCCATTTTAATCTTCCTCCAAATTCATATTCAAACTAGACTGAAATTTCATATCAATATCATGATTATTTAAACATCAATTTTTATCCAATGGAGAATATATTTTTATTTCAAATCTCAATTTGAATCGATGGTTTAAATCGAGAAAATTCCAATTTAATAAACATTACAAACCTTTAAATAACTTGAAAAAATAAATGGTTATAAATAAAACCTTTTTATGAATATATATATATATATATATATATATATTAAAATAATTAGAATATAATAAAATAATTTAAATCACTATATATACATATATTAAATGTTTTACAGAAAAAAATTCTTTTTAATAATAAATAATAAAACATAATTTATTTCAAAAATATAGGTATACATATAGTTAACTACTTTTTAAACCATAATTGTTCTAAATTCAAAGGATTTTTATTTAATTTCGAAAGAGATTTTGAAATAACCGTCCCATCCGTTGGATCAATTAGGGATAGTTAGGGAGAGCAGGAAACTGTAATTTCCAAACCTAAGCCTTAGACACTATCCTCTTTGTCACCCTAGAACATTCTGGCATATATATGTTTTATTGAAGAAATGTCGTTATCATATACATACGTTTTTATGCAATCAGTGATAGTTCAAAATTTTGTCCTTTTCTAATTTATAACTAAAGTTTCATACATCAATTAAAACCGTAGTTCAACTTTTATCGGAAACTTAACATAATAGCTCCAAATTTGTTTAATTATTTAAAGCTTACAAATGGTCTTTTAAAATGATGAAACCAAGTGTATTTAATAAACCAATGTTTAGTTACATGCTTAAATTAAATTTTCTCTTAAATTACATCTAAAGCTTATGGATAGCTAAACGTTTACTTAAATAAGTATAACTAAAAAAATCAAATTTTTAATTAGATTTCAAAACTTGTTCAAATCTTAAGAGTCCAAAACAAGATTTCACGATATTTCCAAAATCATTTCGTTGCTATGAAAAATCGGTTAATTATTCATGACTTACATTTCAAATTATTTAGAAGTTTGAATTCAAAATTAAAATTTTACTTTATTTCTAATCATGATTCACATAAGAAGATTTAAATTGACTACCCATATATTCCGCGACTACAGTGTGTGGGTGATGCAAAAAAATCAATCTATATAAAACACAAGTTCATCCACCAACATGGCAACAATCAAACAATTTATAAAATGGTGTGCAAGCATTACGTTAAATAACTCTTAGTGTTTGGTGTGTTCTAGCTACAAACATCCATCGCAAGCAATAGCAACTGCTTACACATCAACTGAATATACTTATAAACAAATTATGTCTAACCGCTAATTAAAATTAATCACTTTAATAAATTTAAAATTTATTAAATTAGAGTTCTCACCAAATACTACTTTCCAAATTATTCACCGTTAAAATGCTTCCATATCAACTGCCAACCATTGGAATAATGAACTTGTGCAACTTCACGGACGATGCACGTACTGTCTTTTATGTAGCTACTACGTATGCCAACTCTCAAAGCAGTGAAGTAATAAGGAAGATGTGATCTTAAAGAAAAGGAAGGGAAGAGGGTCACTGTATATATGAGAGGAAGGGGTTCAAATTGTAGTATTTGGGGAAGAAATGTTTTTTAGAAATTTAAAGAGAATGAGGAGAGAAATGTTGTGAAGGACCAAGAAGAATGAGGTATGTCCTTTTTATAGCGAAAGAAAAGGAACAAAAAGAAGAAGGAATATCACAAATCTTTGCGCTAATATGGCAAAATTTTAGGCTGGATTTAATCATATATTTGTTGCCTGCCATATCTCCTTAAAAGGAGGAAAACTTTATTTGTTCCATATAAACGGTACGCTAGGCTAAAACATGAACTAACAAACAACGTTATTTACATTATTTTAGAGTGTTATAAATTCAATTGTTATACACCATAAATTAAATTCAAATGTTAACACCAAATATGCGCGTTTATTTCACAATTTATTGCTTTCTTTTTTATTATGCATTTCTTATATATACGGGTTAGCTTTCTAGTTCGATTACACCGCTCATATTACAAATAGTCCTGTCGTGAAATAAATTTAGCGATTTATTTAACCAATATTAATCACTATTTCTACAAATTTGAAATTTCCAACAATAAAAATTTCCTTTCTTCAAAGTTAAATTACATATAAAGTTAAAACGTTCTCTATTAGCAAAGCGTTCATATTAAGAATTTAAATTCATAAAATAATCCATATATATTTAAAGCTTAATTTAGTTCGTTATATTTAAACTAGAAATTCTTAAGCTACATCACAACTACTATATTAATTACTTCGCAGTGAAGTAAGATTTTAGAATGTATTTTATATGTTCATTATTGTTTTCATCCAATCTATGACAAAAACAACTTTGAATATACCATAAAATAATGGGTAATAAATGGATATATTTTAAAACCTATTAATTGACATATGTGTCAATCAATCCCAGTTAATTTCCTATATGCACAATTAAACCTTTTCCATATATAGAATTAAAGACATTTCTATGTATACATATATAAGATAATTCGAATTTATACTAATTAATTGCAAGATATGCAGCTAACCTATCCATAATATACAAAGTTAATAAAATAGAAATCATCCATAAGTATCTAATAAGTAGAATACATTGAAAATTAATGCACAATTGATTGCTAATCTATGCAAATAAATTTTATTAGCAAAAGCATTAAATAGAGAATTTGGACCTTACATATTAGGTTCAAAATAAATAAAATTCAAGTCTAAACCGAAAACCAAATATAGATATTTAATCTAAACGTCAAATCTTGTTTTATACTAAGATTATATTTACAAATGTAATTTCACTGTAGTGTCCCGAAATTCCGGTCTAATTTCAGGTGACCAAATAACACAAGTCCAACCCAAATTACACTGGAAACCAGGAAACTAATAGAAAGAAAATAGAGGGTGCCAGTAGATAAGATAGAAACTTAGAATAGAAGAAGTAGAAGAAGATGCAACATCAGAGTAACACGAATCTCACAGCGGAACGAACAACATATAATAGATAATATATCCTTGAAATGAATCAGTATATGTATACAGTAACATTATAAGAGTACAACACTTACAACACAGCGGAAATAACTATAGCTATATAATCCTGAAGCCTCCTGCTCCAAGCTCTCCAAGTATATTTGTAAAATCCTGACTACTTGACTTCCCGTATAAAATTGGGCACCCAAGAGTTTAGGGAAAACAAAACAAAATAAACTCCGGGTCAGTCATGGGACTGGTATGAGTAAAACAGTTTAAAACAGTTTGAGCCATTAAACGATATCTCATAAGACCACGCCATATAACGGAACGATTTTTTCCCTTATGAGAATCCAAAATAATCTTTATATCAAAACTCATTGATATTATAATAGTGTCTATCAACCACAATATAATAATCATCTAGCAGAAACGCTTCCATCTCACGTTCTACATATATAGTATACAATCAAAACCGCGATGCTTATTGGATAATGGATTTCCAACTATGACAAGGTATGGAACCAGCTTTCGCTAGTGTACCTCTGGAGAGTACACTGGGTTCAACAAGAACATCTTTCAACCCGGCCACACATGACCGACCACTCATTTCGCTTGTGTATCGAATGTATATCACCAAACTCATATGAAATATAAACTTGTACCTTTTTTTGTTGGGCATATCATTAAATCTTTTCCATCTGCTGCCAATTCAGCATTATACCAATGTCAACCCAATCAAACTCAAATCACTTTTATCTCCTACACAACCATTCGCTTATTTTCATCCCAAATTCCATTTCAAATTCGAGTTTCATTCTCGATTCCAAACTCTTAACTTGATTATCAAATTACACTTCGAATTTGAGTTTCATTCTCGATTCCAAACTATAACGACCCAACTTTCAAACACATCGGAAGTTGTGCCATTAATATGAATAAGAATAGATAGAAGATAAAATCACAGGAAACATCAGAATCTCACAGCGGAGTTTTTACAAAAGATAATACTTCATAATATTACACAGCAATACATATTACATCAGAGCATCATAGATCTAGGGATACAAGCCACTTTATAGTACATCTTTAATTATACACATTGACGACTAACTTGCAGACTTTTAATTATACAGTAGATATGATACGTAGACCAGCACACAGAAAGTTCCATTCTAGCTTTCCAAGTTTTTTCCTAACCTGGTTCACTTGTCTATTCATAACAAGTGTTATCAATACCCAAGAGTTTAAGGGAACACAGAAAAGTAAACTCCGGGTCAGTTAGAGGACTGGTATGAGTAAACGATTTAAAACAAAAAAAATATCTCATAAGACCATGCCGTGAATACGGAACGGGTTTTTACCTTATGAGGATAAAACACTTTGTATATTTTAAATCAGATATTATCATAGTGTCTAGGGTTTTCACAAATAATTTAGAATCTAGAAGAATGCTTGCATCTCACACTCTCCTATATAGTATACAAATAAAAACCGCTTGGCGCTTAGGGAAATTGGATTTCCGACTTTGACAAGGTATGGAACCACCTTCCGATAGTGTATCTCTAGAGGCGAATACACTGGGTTCAATAAGAACGTCTTGCAACCCGGCCCACACATGACCGACCACTCATTTCTCTTGAGTGTATCGAATGTATATCACCAATGGTTGTGTACGGAAACCATTTCCCGAATGGGACAGAATCGATAGTGTAAGAAACAAAAAGAATTTCTCTAGATAGGTGATGCTACACCCTAATGGGAGCGACCCACATAGCCATGCTGCCTGCCCGATTTTTGTCATTTCCTGGATGTGAGGCCTGAGGCTAGACTTACCCTTTTCATCGTTGTTTCATTTTCTCTGAATTCCACATCGTCAAGACTCGCCAATCACTAATTGACTTCCCCAAAAATATATTATAGAATAAATCAAAAGAAACGAATTTCTCCGCCACCATATAAATACGTTTGGAGAGATCAACATACGTGATCCATTAGAATTACTCTGTCAGACATTCGTCCATAAAAGCTGTCCTGGGATTGGACAAACCGAAGGTACTATTCAAGAATAGCCATTGCATATCTCCGTCTTCAATTATCTTCAATACGTGTCACATAAATCAAATCAAAGTGGAATATTAATTCCGACCTCTTCGAAATGATCTACGTAAAATTTATCCTATCAATATTACTTAAGAATGGTTTTTAAATCAAATCTGAAATATTAGTTATTCGTTTACACTAGACAAGATTAAGTATAATTTATTTTCTATACTAAGATCTTCATCAAATCTGAAATGTTAGTTATTCGTTTACACTAGACAATATTAAGAAGCAAATAGATTTTCTCTAGATAGGTGATTATACACCCTAATGGGAGCGACCCACATAGCCATGCTACCTGCCCGATTTCTGTCATTTCCCGGTTGTTGAGGCTTGAGGTTTAGATTAACTTTTTGGAATATTTGGCCGCCATTCACTTTGAATGCCACATCGTCAGATCCGTCAATCACTAATTGGCATCCACAAATATACTCTGGATATAAAAGAAGAGCCCCTCTTTGCTACCACTCGGTATATTTGTAAAAATCAACGTACGTGGTTTCAGGAGATACTCTGTCAGACATTCGTCCATACAAGTCATCCAGGAACATGATGAACCAAAGGTACTCTCCTACTGCATCCAATATAGGAATCACCCCATGGATCAATAGCAAGAAGTCCTTGCAACCCGTAGATTCCAACCACGACAGAACCACAGCTTATCTCTGGTTGCAATCTCAGAGATTATTAATGATTCCTTCGTTTAATGAAGATCCACGGTCTTCAATGCTCCATATCGATCATCTCTTGATATCTTCTTGTAATTGTTGGTCGGAATGGTTTTCGAATATAAATTCGATCCCGATCTTTCCATACCAAAAATCGTATTGGACAGATTGATAGTCAGTGATTTAACTATCAAAATAATAAGTGATTCAATCATGACAATCCAGTAAGCTCACTGGTTCAGTATTCGGTCTCACTTGTCCTTTTAATTAAAAACAAATGTATATTTAAAAACCATAAATACTTCGATATTATAAATATAGTTTTCTCTCTTCTTTATTTAACATGAGATTCTTCTTTAAACCAATTCATTACTTATGATAATCCTATATCATATTTAGTTTTCTATTTTCACTTTCAAACCATTTACCACATTATCATATAATATTGGGAAATCAATTCAACTTATTCCTCATACCATAACATTACGAAACATCTTCGTTTGTTACTTGACAACGATAACAAATGCTTATTAATATAGAGTAAATCCATTTCAATACTCAACTTTACATTTCCTTTCAATCTTGCGGATATCGTTATAAATTTCACGCAATCTCCTTTATTCCCCTTTTTCTTTGAAATCATCATGTTATATATTTTTTCACCAAAAATATTTCGTTATCATTTCACTAATGAAATAATAAAGTTTATTAACCACATTTACCATTACAACTCATATCATTCTAAGATAATCCCGAAGTCGTTCAAGTTGGGGTATTTTAGTTACCTCTCAGACCTTGATCAACAACGTTCATACCTTAAAATAAATATAAGTTGTAATTCAAAACCAATATTTAATTCTAATCCCAATACAAATACCATTCCACTATTTTATTCAACATATGGTTTCATAAAACCTTCTTACGCTTTAAAAATCTCTTTCTCGGGTATTAAGTGACTTCTTATAAACAACACCCTTTAACTCTGCCTCTTTAAACCAAGTCATTTTAAATTTCAAATTTGTTTATCAAATCCGATGATCCACTTCTTTTACTATATTCACATTTACCAAACCCTTTCCAAATTCATTACACCATTTTCCACTTTGGGATCTTATTCTCAAATCCTCACTTTTACCTAACCCCATTATTAAGTAACGTTAGTGTAAAATTAACGCTTTAACACTTTAAAATCTCATTTATAAAAATCCTAGTTTATGATAAACCCTTTCTCTTAATTTCCTTTTACTTAATTTAAATAATTAAGTAACATTTATTTTAAGCTATAATATTCGCTTAAAATACTCTTTTATAACTTTGTTATAGAAACTCAGGTTTTAAACAAAACCTGTTTACAAACTCCTTTCACCTTTCCATTGGATTTCATTCCCCATTTCGAGTACTTTTTAAATGAAGTTCAATTAAAAAGTACTTCCCTAAATTATTATTAATTAAATAATAATTTACTTTGATAGTTAACTATTTCCGTAGTTAATTCCTTTATTTACTAAAATAAATATTAATTCCCTTTTAAAAGATCTTATTAAAATTAAACAATATTCACTAAACTATTCTATTATATTAATTCAAATCAAACTAATTTAAAATCAATTTCAATTACAATGGTTGGCTTTGTTAATCCAAGGCACGGTTATTTCGTTAACCCATTCCAATTCGTTCTCACTTTGAATTAATTAATAATATAAATTAATTTGAATAATTCCATTAAATTAATTCTTAATAACCAATTTCCCAAATATAACGGTTAGGTTAATTTCTATTCACATGTTTATAAATCTGATTAACATTAGAAGTTGCTTTATAAAATCGATTAATAACAAATCAAAGTCTTAAATAAATAAGATATTTATTTATTTCCCATTCGGGTATTTCGTTAACCCACTTGTCGAAAATATCTCATATAGGAATCATAGTAATTTCCAAATACCCATTTTCAATTCATACTGATAGTAGTTAGCATACTGTTAAAAGGAACCTGAAATTTAGTTGCTAATCTAAAATTTGGAAACTTAAAATGGATATTTATTTAGTAAATTATTATAAAGAGTGTAAATTTGACGAGTGGAAAATGTAAGGTTGAAAGCCGTTAGCTATTCAAACCAGGAAATTAGAAAATACAATTTTAGTATATTTTTAACATGAAATCTTCTTAAAGAAATTCGTTAGCTTATTTTTAGAGTTCGGATTTTTCTTAGGCAAAGATAAATTAGATGGAATCATTCGTATGGAGCTTGGACTCGGGAGTCGATGAACTGAAATTGGTACAAGTGCAAAATAAAATCACGGTGAGTAAATTCTCACTCAAGATTTTCATTTAAATTATTTTTATCATTAAAAATAATTTGTTGGTTGTTTGGTTGCATTTAAATATTACTGTGACTATTATACATATATATTAGTTATATAGGATTGGTGTTTGTGGCAATTATATATATATATATATATTGGTGGTTGGATTCCCGCAGTACCATTAGCGGATGCCCGCAGTATCATTAGCGAATGACCCTATATGCCCCACGCTATGATAGTGGATGACCTTCTATACCACGATATACTACCTTGAAGCAAGATGGGTATTATTTATGTGACTAACGTCTGTGGATGTAGGAAAACCGGTTGGAGGAATCCAACTGGATTCCTCAAAAATATTATCATTTTTTTTAATGTATGTTATCTTATATAATGTGTTAGAAAAACCCGTGTTGATGATTTGGTATTTTGGATGTTTGAATATCACTGGGCCTAAATGGTAATTTATAAAAATATTGTGAAAAAGAATATTTGAAATTTAATGGGAAAAATCTATTTATCTAAAAATAGAAATCGAATTTCAATTGGGCTATAAATATATTAACTTGTATTGAATATATATAAAACAAGTAGTGAATTTATAAACGTTGTTTATAAATTTATAATACAAGATTTGAAGTGAATTTATAAACGTTGTTTATAAATTAAATAATGCGGAGAATTGAGATGAATTTATAAACAGTGTTTATAAATAAAGTGGAAAAATTATCATTTGATAAATTCGAATATTTAAATTCAATTGTGAATTTAAAAATAGAAATGGGGAAATCGTTTTAAAGAAATAAACGATGGAATTTATTCTGATGTTTAGAATATAAATTGAACTATAATAAATCCGTAAGGATTTATGATTTGAATTCGATTAATTCGAATTTATTTAAATAGAAGTTGAATTGAATATGAAAATAAATTGGTTGTTATATATATAAGTTATTATAAATAGAATATTCCAAAATAGGATTTAGGTTTTAAATAGATTTTGAAATAGACTTGTTTAAATATAAAACAAGGAAATTTATAAAATGGTGTTTATAAATATAATGAATTTATTATCAAGAGATAATTTGAATATTTAAATTCAAATATGAATTTAAAAATAGAATTTGAAATCATTCGAAAGGGAACAACTATTTTTATTCCGAAATTCGAAATATCAAAGGGATGGAGTTTCAAATAGAAATTTGAAAAGGGAACTTGTTTAAATATATGAAACAAGGAAGTTGAATTTATAAATAGTGTTATGAATTTGGTGAAATAAATTATAACTTGGATAATTGGAACCATTTAAATTCAAATAGGAATTTTAAAATAAGTTGGAAAGTGTTTTAAAACAAAACGATTGATTATATTTTGGAATTCAGAATATAAGCTGAATTGAGAAAAATTCAACGGGTTTATCATTGAAATTCGATTATATCAAATTTTATAAATAATTTATTTATAAAAGGAATTGGAATTAAATATAGAAGATCGAAGTATAAATAAATATATTACCGAGTAAGGAAAAATAGACAATTGTAGATAATCGAAAATATTATGTTGAATTGGGAAACTGATTTGTTATATATTAAAAATATATCAGAATGGAGTTGAGTTTACTATAAACAAAGTTTAAACGTTTATATATATATATATATAATTAAAACGAACTCGCCGGAGCGCGGCAATTCGTAAATTGATGTTTCGAACTTCAATTGAGTATATGGAACTCAATTTAAGTCGGAACTCTTTGAAACAAGAACCGTCAGGACCGATTGAATAATAGTTTTCTAATGGAAGAAAAAAAAATCTGGATTTCGTCTTATAGATTTTGAGTTATGTCAAAATCAAATTTATAGAAAAACAGCACCAAAACCATTATAAAACCATAACGGTTTATTTAAATAAATAAAGGGATTTTAAGTAAATAAAATCCGAATTTCCATTAGAAAAATCCAGACATGAATTGTAAAATAAACACGAACTCAAGTTGTGTAAAGGAATCTGATTTTTGAAACAAAAACCAGATTTTTAATTATTGAATAGAATTGACTAATTTGAAGAATAATTAGTAAATGAAATTTTGAATCGAAACTGGGCGTTGGATAAGTAAATGAGGTTTAAGAATTTATATTCGAAATCGAATATGTAACTCGAGTTGAAAATGGAATTAGATTGAGTCCATGATTAGATAAAAATATATTTGAATGTGATATGTTCAAATAAGAAGTGAAACAGGCAAATATAGCTAATTAGAAAATAAATTAGCGAATTGGGTTAAGACAAATGGATTGAGTTGAAACCAAATGGAAATATTTGGATATGTGCTAAACAGGTATGGATTGAAGAGAATGAAGTTTATATATTTAGTACCCCGCAAAAAGGTACACTTTTAAATTCCATATGAGATTTTATGCGTCGAATCGGCAAGCCACTTGGCTTTTTGATTTTCTTTTTGAATGGAAAGGGCCTAGAGAGACGAGTTGACGTTTGAGCTATTTGCCGGTACAAAGGAGGTTATGGCGAATTTTTCCAGAAATTTAAGGAGTTAGAATATTTTTAAGAAAATTTTATAGTTAGAAGTCAATGTATCGATATATATAGAATTCGATAAGGAAACGAAATTAAAATAGAATATTATAAACAAAAAGGAGATCTATAATTAAATCTGATAAAATTAGAAAGCGAAACGTATACGGGTTTAAAAATGAATAATTGGTTTGTATGATGTTGATTATTCGAGTTAGCGGTCTTGTCTTTTTTGAAGTTAATAATATTTTCAGTCAAGGTCTGAGAGGTAATTATACCCCAACTTGATTGATTTCCTTATTAGCTGATAAATAGCAAGATTCAGTATCGAAGAGAAATGTTTAAAGAGATTTAGTTGAATGCAGTATTTTGGGTTGTTCTCACGATGTTTTACATAATATTTGTTTTAACCCAATAAGTGGAAATTTTGGAAATATAATAGTAAAAATTTCCTAAGTCTAAAAATGAATGGTCGTGAAAGAAATAAGTAATTGGAATATTTTCCAATTATTAATAGAATATATTTTCTAAGTATAGAAAATAAATGAAGGCGATATATGGAAATGTTTTCCAAATAGCGTAAGAGGCCAAGATGATTATCGAAAATATTATGTTAATGAATATGGATAAGGAAACGGAGAAGTGTTTTAATTAATGAAATACTAATTATAAGGCCCAGTGATTTGTTTGATGCTTTGAATGAATGTTTGTTTTTCTTCGATAGTTAAATAACCGAATATCGAAGTGTTGCCAATATCGTTGTCAATATGGGGAGACCGGTTGGATTATTATCCGTGAACCACTTCGTATTGGCAGTAACGTTGCGAATCAGATTATATGAAGATAATTGAAGACGGAGTAAAGTGCAAGGGCTTTTTCTATTAATAGAAATTGTGCCTTCGGTTTCGTTCAGTCCCAAAACGAACGTGTATGGACGAGTGTCTAACAGAGTATGTAAGAACCCGTAACTTCCCCGTGAGGGAAAGAGCGGATACTTTGAGAACAACACACAAATGAATGCAGACGGAAGAACATTTCATTGTTATTACAACAATTCCAACAGATACAAGAATATACAGAGTATAAATGAATAAATTACATTCGATAAATATCAGAGATTACAATAAATTACATAGCAGTGGAAAAATAATACAAAGCACAACTGAAGGTGATATACGGATACAGAGCTTTCCGGATATCATTCCAGCTGTAAACCAGGATCCTGTGAATATAAATCTGAAAACCAAAACTACTAGCTGCCCGTGCGGAAAATAGGGGCACCCAGAGTTTAGGTTAAAACAATAAACTCCAGGTCAGTCATGTGACTGGTGTGAGAACTAAAACAGTTATTTAAAACTTTACTTTAAAAGACATTAATTCAAGAGACCACGCCGTATAACACGGAACGGGTTTCCTCCGAAGAATACCAGTGTATATAGATAAACAACGCAATGCTTTTTCGAAAAATGAAGCTATTATAAGACCCAGGTCCCATCACACAATGCAACGCAAGCCGGAGGATAGGGTTTTACCTTATAACAGCCAAACATGCTTGGTACGTTTAAAACAAATCATTTGATACTATAATAAATTTATAGTGTCAAAACAATTTCAATCGTAAATATAAATCATAGACGGCATAGCATCCCATGCTACTATGTCGTCATACTAGGCTCTACAAATAAAGCCGAAATATCTCGTATTGGAAATTGGATTTCCGTCATGAGTCGAGGCAAGGGGCAAGCTCCTCTCCGCGTTCGAGACACTCTAGCAAATGTCCCAGGACTACGCACTCTGGGCAATCCTGGATCTTCAGGGCCGGTCCTCACTTACGTTAGAGGATTAATTATGTCTGAACACACGTTTCCCGGTCCTTACAGACCTATAATCGAGGCGCCTCATCCAACAACCACATAGGTGAAAAGTATATAAATGTCAGGGCTGGTAAGTCACTGACACCACCAAAGCTAGAAAGAAACGTCGTGCTCTCCCCGCAGTCCTTATCCCGTTTTTAACTCATACCGAGGTGTGAGGCTCACGAATTCACGTTATACACAAAGCTACGCCACAAAGGCCGCGCTTTGATCATCAACCACAAGACTTTGCTTTTCAACAGAAGCCTTGATCCATGCAACTCAGTGTGCCACACAGGCAATTCATGCCATGCGATTGATATCTATCGATATATAACCTCTAAGCTCGTACGTCTCAGAGAAGGGCGTTAAGCAAGAGAATAAATTCTCCGCCGCCAAACAGATATATATTTAACAGAAATCAATCAACACAAAATAAAATCCAATGTCAGACACACAATCCATTTACAAGTTCGCTCTGGGTCTGAACGAAACCGGAGGCACTTTCCTCGCATATCCATCCATCTCCAAGTACGTCTGGACGACAACCAACTGATTCCCTCATCTTGGGTGTACAGCCCAATCAAGATCATCAGTAATCACCCAAACGATGTGAAGACTTCCGGTCTTCAACCACCGTCTTCATCTTCGATATATCATCGAATCGGTTATTCAGAATGGGTATAAACCCGGACTTTCCGAACAACCCGCGTATATTGAAAACAAATGTTACACAAACACAACATACGCCTCATTCCAATTCTGAATATTCTGTTATTTAAATATCCACATCTTTTTGGGAAAAAGTTCCCATTAATTTTATCCAAGATAAATTCTTTAAAATTTATCCTTAATCTTCCTTTGGATGTCGTTTCAAACCAAATTATGGTTTTCTAAACTAGTCGAGATTAGCGAACCACACTGAAGTAATTATTTATTTTATTTCCCAATCCCAACCTATTCATCCCATGAAGCAAAACTGGTAATACTCCATATCTAATACTATGGTGTTATCGGTAAAATTAATTACCATTTCACGTTCAAATCTAATTAAAGATTTAACTATCGCTTTGAAGCAAAACTGGTGATACTCCATTCTCGCTCGATTTCTAAATTTGATAATTTAAATTATCAATTCACATTTCAATCTAATTGCAAGTTCATTAAAACTCCTTTTACTGGGTTAAAGAACTCGTGTCATTTAAAACACAGTTCACGACAAACCCAAATCACATTCTATTTATTATCGGGTTAAAGAACAAGTGTTGTTTAATACACTGTTCACGATAAACCCACAAATCAATTCTATTTACAGCCCATTTCAAATCCAATTTATTTATTTAAAAATAAATGGGTTTTAATCTCAGTTCAAAATTAGTTCATTTCGATAAAAATCAATTTTTATCTTTTAAAATATGGAGTTTTTCATCCCAATTTTTCCCAAATCATTTCCTATGATTTTATACAAATTATTGATATTTTTAATAATTTTATCAAGGCCCGTACAGTCGATTTCCATCAACGGCCATCGAACTGCACTTACAGCGACCTTTTCCAAATTTGATTTGGACGTATCTCCAAATCCAACCGTTAGATTTCAAATTTCTAGTATTCGTTAGAAAGGTCTTTTCGATACGAACCCAACGGTTCCGGTTTTTGGAGAATCCGACGGTCGGATCTCCCGTAATGTTCGTTTGAAATAAATGGTCGAAATTCACGAACTGCCGCGGCGCGGCGCGTTCTATTCAGGCCATTATATTATATATATAATATATATAATATATATTTTGTCGATTTCTATTTAAAACGAATTATATAAATAGTTTTTAATTCGTTTCAAAAACAATTTCAACTTCCTTTTCAAATTCAAATCAAAATTGAATTTTTCCTTATAAATTCGTTTTAAAATTCATTTCTATTCAATTCAAATTTCAATTCAATTCAAATTTCAATACAATTTGAATTCATTTAAATTCGTTTCCAATTCAATTCGAATTCGTTTTCAATTCAATTTGAATTGGTTTTATATTCAATTCAATTCAAATTTGTTATCTATTCAATTCAATTCGAATTCGTTATCTATTCAATTCGATTCGAATTCGTTATTTATTCAATTCAAATTGAATTTGTTATTTATTCAATTCAAATTCAATTCAAATCAAATTCGTTTTCTATTCTATTCAAATTCAATTGATTTTCTATTCTATTCAAATTCAATTGATTTTCTATTCTATTCAAATCAAATTGGTTTTCTATTCGATTCAATTCAAATTGGTTTTCTATTCGATTCAATTCAAATTGGTTTTCTTTTCGATTCAATTCAAATTTCATTTCAAAATATTCGATTCCGAAATCACTTTTCAATATTCATTTTAAAATGAATAAAATCGATATAAATATCGTTCACGTCAAAACGGCGTCAATCTAATCAACCCGGCTTCATATATTTCTATTTTCAAATATTCTATTTCAAATATTTCGTTTTCAAATATTTCTTTTTCAAATATTTCTATTTCAAATATTTCCTTTTCAAATATTTCTATTATTAAAATATTTCGTTCAACACATGACTAATCTCAACGGATGAGTACTGTCAACACATGAACCTTTACTTTATATTGGTACAGATGTAAATTTTATTATTAAAATATTTCGTTCAACACATGACTAGTCTCAACGGATGAGTACGGTCAACACATGAACCTTTATTTTATAATATTCTTTATTTTCTAAATTGGAATGAGGCCCAATCAATCACCATATAATATTAATTATATGGATTTTCATACATCACACGTATATAATAGCATTGAAAAATAATCAACCATCAACCAAAGTGCACTACACTGTATAAGCATCAAATATAGATATCTAATGCTTATAACAGCCTGTCAATCAATCGATCGACATATTTAATCAATCAGGATGAGTGAACTTCAAATTTCATCCCAACACCCATGTGGGGTTTCAAACAATCAAACACAGATTTTATTTGTGCAGTTGGGCGATGTGTAAAATTTATCGTCCCAATCAATGTCCTTCAAATAGGTGTACATAAACAAACCGTCCGGTTTGTAAATGAATATTTTATTTTATTCACTTCCAAGTTAAAAATTATATTTTTAACGATAAATTATTTTATTTCAACACATGAATTTCTATTCAGTTCATTTACACAATAAAAATGATATTTTTATTTTTCTAACTTATTTTAGAAAATTTCGGCGGCATAACGGCACGATACTAGAAACGGGACAAGGCCTAGCCTTATCCCCGGTCTAGAGAAGGCCCACGCCATTCACACATCAATCAAATCAATTTCATTTCACCAAACAATTCAATTCAAACCAAATAATCTAACCAACTACACAACCAAACAATTCAACAAACAAGCCATCCATGGTCTGTGGATGACGGGTGTCGGGTGCTACTAAACACCGTCTGCATCCTAGTATATATATATATATATATATATATATATATAACTAGAAAAGAAATTGAAGAGTGAGAAATTCTCACTGATATCTATCCCAATTCCACGACTCTTCATTTATAGAAATCTTCGTCGTTCTCGCCTTTTTGTCATCTTCGTTGCCCGTAGCCACTACATATGTAAAAATTGAATTTTTACTTCGTTATTCAATATATAAAAATCGAATTTTTACTTCGCTATTCAATATATAAAAATCGAATTTTTACTATGCTATTCAATATATAAAAATCGAATTTTTACTATGCTATTCATTATATAAAAATCGAATTTTTACTATGCTATTCAATATATAAAAATCAAATTTTTACTATGCTATTCAATATATAAAAATCGAATTTTTACTTCGTTATTCAATATATAAAAATCGAATTTTTACTTTGCTATATGGATAAAATTTCTATTTTCACACCGCTACTATATGGATAAAAATTCTATTTTTACCTCGCTATTCTCTATATAAAGATTTCGCCTTTTTAATTTCATCATTATAAAAATCACATTTTTATTTTGCTACACATATAACGATGATATTTCTAATATTCCTATCATGTAAAAAATATATTTGTAATTCTCTACATAAACAAAATTCACGCCTTGCTCCCTTTAAAAATATCGTTTTTCTATTTTAAAAAATCATATCTTTCTTCGAATAAAAATCTCACCTTCATGAATATAAAAATTCAACTTTTATATTATTGAAAATCATTTCCTTTTGCTATGAAAAATCGCTTCTTTACAATGATAAAAATATCGTCTTTACAATGGTAAAAATATCCGATCTTTCCATAGTTAGAAATCAAATTCCTTCATAGTTTAAAGATCTAATCTTTTATAGTTTAAAGATCTAATCTTTACTATTAAAATATGTTTTAAATTTTAAAGTAAATAAGTTTTCAGTTTTAAAGTAAATAAAATAAACGAATAAAAATGAAAACTTACAGCATTTCAGTCGGCGGAGGACCCGAAGAGGGGGTGGAGGGGCGGTGGTCGCGGTCAGGGCCTGAGGTGGCGAAATGGGTGCGGGTTTTGGTGTAGATGGCTGCGGATTTCAAAGGAGGAAGAAGAGGAAAAAGGAGAATAGGGGGACGGGGCTGAGGCGCGCAAGGGGGGGGGTCGGGGATGTCGGAAGTGGGCTAGGGTTGGGTGCGGCGGATTGGAATGGCAGGGGGCTGTGTCGCGAGAGGAATAAGGGGGGGGGGGGGTTCGGAGGTGACGACGCGAGGTAGGGGGTCTAGGCGGAGGGCGGCGGCTCCTTCCACGGCGGCGCGATGAGCGGTGGGGCGGCGCTCCACCCCCTTCCTTTTTTTCTTCTTTTTTTTTTTTGCTGATTGAATCGAACGGGGGGTTGGGGGGGCAGGTAAAGGAAGAAGAGAGAGTGGGATGATATATTTATATTTTTATTTATTTAATTAGTTATTTAATTTGTAAAAAGTTGACTTTTACATACGACCTCTAAACGAGGCCCACCGCCTGTCGTCCATAGCTAATTACCCCTATTCCGAACACAATGGGATATGTATCGTAGGCTAATTTGATCGTTTCGATCAGTTTCCATCAAAATCAACATATAACTCTATATATTGAATTTGAACGCGCATTTCAATTTACTGGGGTCACATACTAACTCTAAACATTCCCGAAAAATATTTTCTAGCTTCATATTGACGATACGGTCCTAACAAAACTGGTTTTGTCGAATTCTGAGACCGTTTGAAAAATGGCCAATTTCCAGTCGATTAAAATCAACTAAAACTGGTCAAACGCGTTTTCCTTTGCCACGCTCACATATTGATTCGAAAAATTATGAAATTTAAAACCTAGCAATAATTTGACATCACGGACCCAACAAAAGTGGTTTCGTCGAAATCCGAGGTCATTTGCAAAATTCCCATTTTTAAGGGCCTGAATTCCATAGCGACTATTCAGAATTTTCAATTGGACATATCTTTTGATTCCCGCTATGAAATCTTGATTTTTCGGATTCGTTGGGAAGATATTATCAATTAGATCCTAATGTTTATGGTTTCACTAAAATCTGGATTGTTTTGCACCCAGTACACTCAATTGAAGTATGAAATCGAATTATCGAACTACCACGCCATTTTCAATTCCTTTTATAATCTAAAATAAATATTTATATTCTAACGACGACGCGTATAAATATATACGTTCGAATTATATTCAAAATAAATTTCTCGTCGATATTATTTAAAATAATCTATTTTAAATGTTCAAAATTCGCTAAAATTGCTAAAATAAAAATTTTAAACTGGCTCAGATTTTCGGGTTATTACAATCTCCCCCACTTAAAACTTTTCGTCCCCGAAAAGGAACAAAGTCGAAAGTTGTTTGATTAATCAACTCTACGTTCGATCCGGCTTCCATTCTCCAGCTTTTCAGTTTCTGAGAATTTTCAAAAATTTCAAAAATTTGGCTAACACCCTAAATTTTCGAAAAATTTCGCCATAACCTCCCCTGCACCTTGAGCCACGGGGAAATCTCGAAATTGCCATATAGGCCTTCTGATCTCAAAAAGAAAAAGAAAAAGCCAAGCGGCTAGCCAATAGGCTCATAAAATCATCATCACCCAAACAAAACAGTAAATTATAGTAAACATGTACCTATTTGTCGGGCAAACAATTCTCTGCTCTAGCCTCCTTGCTATGACCTGTTCAATGTAAGTACATGTATATGCAAGCAAATGCTACCAATTTTCGATACAATTCAATATTTGATGCAATTAGGCTAAATAGTTCAAAATTATCAAACAAATAAACAAACAACACAAACATCAATCAATTAGTGGATTAGAGTTTCAAATTCATAATTTTGATATATATACAGAAAATCATGTTTTTGATGCCAATCACAACAAATAAATTTATCTATATAAGTTTTGGTTCTCACGCCAGTCTAATGGAAATATATAGATCTCACACCTTCGAAACACGAACATAAACATTGATGATGCCATGGTCATTATCAACATCATCTCCGGGCGACTAGAGTGTGATTCTATATCTATCTAATATATTAAAACTTCGAATATACGTTCATGACGCGTATACGCGAAATCTTTATATACTCAATTGTCCAAATTCAAAATAAATAAATAATCAAATACGTTTAAAACGATTTAAATTTTCAAAACAAAAATTGTTTTCATTTGGAAAATATACTCTTCACACTCGTTCTAGGATACTACTGATCCCATCTCTAACGAGTAATTCTAATTGGATATTACTAATCCAATATCTGATGAATTCTTTCGTATGGTTCTAATGTGTCTTGTTCTCGAGCTCTGTAAACCAAAGCTCTGATACCACTGTAAGAACCCGTAACTTCCCCGTGAGGGAAAGAGCGGATACTTTGAGAACAACACACAAATGAACGCAGACGGAAGAACATTTCATTGTTATTACAACAATTCCATCAGATACAAGAATATACAGAGTATAAATGAATAAATTACATTCGATAAATATCAGAGATTACAATAAATTACATAGCAGCGGAAAAACAATACAAAGCACAACTGAAGGTGATATACGGATACAGAGCTTTCCGGATATCATTCCAGTTGTAAACCAGGATCTTGTGAATATAAATCTGCAAAACCAAAACTACTAGCTGCCCGTGCGGAAAATAGGGGCACCCAGAGTTTAGGTTAAAACAATAAACTCCAGGTCAGTCATGTGACTGGTGTGAGAACTAAAACAGTTATTTAAAACTTTACTTTAAAAGAGAGTAATTCAAGGGACCACGCCGTATAACACGGAACGGGTTTCCTCCCAAGAATACCAGTGTATATAGATAAACAACGCAATGCTTTTTCGAAAAATGAAGCTATTATAAGACCCAGGTCCTATCACACAATGCAACGCAAGCCGGAGGATAGGGTTTTACCTTATAACAGCCAAACATGCTTGGTACGTTTAAAACAAATCATTTGATACTATAATAAGTGTATAGTGTCAAAACAATTTCAATCATAAATATAAATCATAGACGGCATAGCATCCCATGCTACTATGTCGCCATACTAGGCTCTACAAATAAAGCTGAAATATCTCGTATTGGAAATTGGATTTCAGTCATGAGTCGAGGCAAGGGGCAAGCTCCTCTCCGCGTTCGAGACACTCTAGCAAATGTCCCAGGACTACGCACTCTGGGCAATCCTGGATCTTCAGGGCCGGTCCTCACTTACGTTAGAGGATTAATTATGTCTGAACACACGTTTCCCGGTCCTTACAGACCTATAATCGAGGCGCCTCATCCAACAACCACATAGGTGAAAAGTATATAAATGTCAGGGCTGGTAAGTCACTGACACCACCAAAGCTAGAAAGAAACGTCGTGCTCTCCCCGCAGTCCTTATCCCGTTTTTAACTCGTACCGAGGTATGAGGCTCGCGAATTCACGTTATACACAAAGCTACGCCACAAAGGCCGCGCTTTGATCATCAACCACAAGACTTTGCTTTTCAACAGAAGCCTTGATCCATGCAAATCAGCGTGCCACACAGGCAATTCATGCCATGCGATTGATATCTATCCATATATAACCTCTAAGCTCGAACGTCTCAGAGAAGGGCGTTAAGCAAGAGAATAAATTCTCCGCCGCCAAACAGATATATATTTAACAGAAATCAATCAACATAGAATAAAATCCAATGTCAGACACACAATCCATTTACAAGTTCGCTCTGGGTCTGAACGAAACCGGAGGCACTTTCCTCGCATATCCATCCATCTCCAAGTACGTCTGGACGACAACCAACTGATTCCCTCATCTTGGGTGTACAGCCCAATCAAGATCATCAGTAATCACCCAAACGATCTGAAGACTTCCGGTCTTCAACCACCGTCTTCATCTTCGATATATCATCGAATCGGTTATTCAGAATGGGTATAAACCCGGACTTTCCGAACAACCCGCGTATATTGAAAACAAATGTTACACAAACACAACATACGCCTCATTCCAATTCTGAATATTCTGTTATTTAAATATCCACATCTTTTTGGGAAAAAGTTCCCATTAATTTTATCCAAGATAAATTCTTTAAAATTTATCCTTTAATCTTCCTTTGGATGTCGTTTCAAACCAAATTATGGTTTTCTAAACTAGTCGAGATTAGCGAACCACACCGAAGTAATTATTTATTTTATTTCCCAATTCCAACCTATTCATCCCATGAAGCAAAACTGGTAATAATCCATATCTAATACTATGGTGTTATCGGTAAAATTAATTACCATTTCACGTTCAAATCTAATTAAAGATTTAACTATCGCTTTGGAGCAAAACTGGTGATACTCCATTCTCGCTCGATTTCTAAATTTGATAATTTAAATTATCAATTCACATTTCAATCTAATTGCAGGTTCATTAAAACTCCTTTTACTGGGTTAAAGAACTTTTGTCATTTAAAACACAGTTCACGACAAACCCAAATCACATTCTATTTATTATCGGGTTAAAGAACAAGTGTTGTTTAATACACTGTTCACGATAAACCCACAAATCAATTCTATTTACAGCCCATTTCAAATCCAATTTATTTATTTAAAAATAAATGGGTTTTAATCTCAGTTCAAAATTAGTTCATTTCGATAAAAATCTATTTTTATCTTTTCAAATATGAAGTTTTTCATCCCAATTTTTCCCAAATAATTTCCTATGATTTTATACAAATTATTGATATTTTTAATAATTTTATCAAGGCCCGTACAGTCGATTTCCATCAACGGCCATCGAACTGCACTTACAACGACCTTTTCCAAATTTGATTTGGACGTATCTCCAAATCCAACCGTTAGATTTCAAATTTCTAATATTCGTTAGAAACTCTTTTCGATACGAACCCAACGGTTCCAGTTTTAGGAGAATCCGACGGTCGGATCTCCCGTAATGTTCGTTTGAAATAAATGGTCGAAATTCACGAACTGCCGCGGCGCGGCGCGTTCTATTCAGGCCATTATATTATATGTATAATATATATTTCGTCGATTTCTATTTAAAACGTATTATATAAATAATTTTTAATTCGTTTCAAAAACAATTTCAACTTCCTTTTCAAATTCAAATCAAAATTGAATTTTTCCTTATAAATTCGTTTTAAAATTCATTTCTATTCAATTCAAATTTCAATTCAATTTGAATTCAGTTCAATTCGTTTCCAATTCAATTCGAATTCGTTTTCAATTCAATTCGAATTGGTTTTATATTCAATTCAATTCAAATTCGTTATCTATTCAATTCAATTCGAATTCGTTATCTATTCAATTCGATTCGAATTCGTTATTTATTCAATTCAAATTCAATTTGTTATTTATTCAATTCAAATTCAATTCAAATCAAATTCGTTTTCTATTCTATTCAAATTCAATTGATTTTCTATTCTATTCAAGTTCAATTGATTTTCTATTCTATTCAAATCAAATTTTTCTATTCGATTCAATTCAAATTGGTTTTCTATTCGATTCAATTCAAATTGGTTTTCTATTCGATTCAATTCAAATTTCATTTCAAAATATTCGATTCCGAAATCACTTTTCAATATTCATTTTAAAATGAATAAAATCGATATAAATATCGTTCACGTCAAAATGGCGTCAATCTAATCAACCCGGCTTCATATATTTCTATTTTCAAATATTCTATTTCAAATATTTCGTTTTCAAATATTTCTTTTTCAAATATTTCTATTTCAAATATTTCCTTTTCAAATATTTCTATTATTAAAATATTTCGTTCAATACATGACTAATCTCAACGGATGAGTACTGTCAACACATGAACCTTTACTTTATATTGGTACAGATGTAATTTTTATTATTAAAATATTTCGTTCAACACATGACTAATCTCAACGGATGAGTACGGTCAACACATGAACCTTTATTTTATAATATTCTTTATTTTCTAAATTGAAATGAGGCCCAATCAATCACCATATAATATTAATTATATGGATTTTCATACATCACACGTATATAATAGCATTGAAAAATAATCAACCATCAACCAAAGTGCACTACACTGTATAAGCATCAAATATAGATATCTAACGCTTATAACAGCCTGTCAATCAATCGATCGACATATTTAATCAATCAGGATGAGTGAACTTCAAATTTCATCCCAACACCCGTGTGGGGTTTCAAACAATCAAACACAGATTTTATTTGTGCAGTTGGGCGATGTGTAAAATTTATCGTCCCAATCAATGTCCTTCAAATAGGTGTACATAAACAAACCGTCCGGTTTGTAAATGAATATTTTATTTTATTCACTTCCACGTTAAAAATTATATTTTTAACGATAAAATATTTTATTTCAACACATGAATTTCTATTCAGTTCATTTACACAATAAAAATGATATTTTTATTTTTCTAACTTATTTTAGAAAATTTCGGCGGCATAACGGCACGATACTAGAAACGGGACAAGGCCTAGCCTTATCCCCGGTCTAGTGAAGGCCCACGCCATTCACACATCAATCAAATCAATTTCATTTCACCAAACAATTCAATTCAAACCAAATAATCTAACCAACTACACAACCAAACAATTCAACAAACAAGCCATCCATGGTCTGTGGATGACGGGTGTCGGGTGCTACTAAACACCGTCTGCATCCTAGTATATATATAACTAGAAAAGAAATTGAAGAGTGAGAAATTCTCACTGATATCTATCCCAATTCCACGATTCTTCATTTATAGAAATCTTCGTCGTTCTCGCCTTTTTGTCATCTGCGTTGCCCGTAGCCACTACATATGTAAAAATCCAATTTTTACTTCGTTATTCAATATATAAAAATCGAATTTTTACTTCGCTATTCAATATATAAAAATCGAATTTTTACTATGCTATTCAATATATAAAAATCGAATTTTTACTATGCTATTCAATATATAAAAATCGAATTTTTACTATGTTATTCAATATATAAAAATCGAATTTTTACTATGCTATTCAATATATAAAAATCGAATTTTTACTTTGTTATTTAATATATAAAAATCGAATTTTTACTTTGCTATATGGATAAAATTTCTATTTTCACACCGCTACTATATGGATAAAAATTCTATTTTTACCTCGCTATTCTCTATATAAAGATTTCGCCTTTTTAATTTCATCATTATAAAAATCACATTTTTATTTTGCTACACATATAACGATGATATTTCTAATATTCCTATCATGTAAAAAATATATTTGTAATTCTCTACATAAACAAAAATCACGCCTTGCTCCCTTTAAAAATATCGTTTTTCTATTTTAAAAAATCATATCTTTCTTCGAATAAAAATCTCACCTTCATGAATATAAAAATTCAACTTTTATATTATTGAAAATCATTTCCTTTTGCTATAAAAAATCGCTTCTTTACAATGATAAAAATATCGTCTTTACAATGGTAAAAATATCCGATCTTTCCATAGTTAGAAATCAAATTCCTTCATTGTTTAAAGATCTAATCTTTTATAGTTTAAAGATCTAATCTTTACTATTAAAATATGTTTTAAATTTTAAAGTAAATAAGTTTTCAGTTTTAAAGTAAATAAAATAAACGAATAAAAATGAAAACTTACAGCATTTCAGTCGGCGGAGGACCCGAAGAGGGGGTGGAGGGGCGGTGGTCGCGGTCAGGGCCTGAGGTGGCGAAATGGGTGCGGGTTTTGGTGTAGATGGCTGCGGATTTCAAAGGAGGAAGAAGAGGAAAAAGGAGAAGAGGGGGACGGGGCTGAGGCGCGCAAGGGGGGGGGGGGGTCGGGGACGTCGGAGGTGGGCTAGGGTTGGGTGCGGTGGATTGGAATGGCAGGGGGGCTGTGTCGCGAGAGGAAAAAAGGGGGGTTTCGGAGGTGGCGACGCGAGGTGTGGGGGTTTAGGCGGAGGGCGGCGGCTCCTCCCACGGCAGCGCGATGAGCGGTGGGGCGGCGCTCCGCCCCCTTCCTTTTCTTCTTCTTCTTCTTCGTTTTTTATTTTTTGCTAATTGAATCGAACGGGGGGGGGGGGGCAGGTAAAGGAAGAAGAGAGAGAGGGAAGATTTTTTTTTTGTTTAATTATTTAATTTGTAAAAAGTTGACTTTTACATACGACCTCTAAACAAGGCCCACCGCCTGTCGTCCATAGCTAATTACCCCCATTCCGAACACAATGGGATATGTATCGTAGGCTGATTTGATCGTTTTGATCAGTTTCCATCAAAATCAACATATAACTCTATATATTGAATTTGAACGCACATTTCAATTTACCGGGGTCACATACTAACTCTAAACATTCCCGAAAAATATTTTCTAGCTTCATATTGACGATACGGTCCTAACAAAACTGGTTTCGTCGAATTCTGAGACCGTTTGAAAAATGGCCAATTTCCAGTCGATTAAAATCAACTAAAACTGGTCAAACGCGTTTTCCTTTGCCACGCTCACATATTGATTCGAAAAATTATGAAATTTAAAACCTAGCAATAATTTGACATCACGGACCCAACAAAAGTGGTTTCGTCGAAATCCAAGGTCGTTTGCAAAATTCCCATTTTTAAGGGCCTGAATTCCATAGTGACTATTCAGAATTTTCAATTGGACATATCTTTTGATTCCCACTATGAAATCTTGATTTTTCAGATTCGTTGGGAAGATATTATCAATTAGATCCTAATATTTTTGGTTTCATTAAAATCCGGATTGTTTTGCACCCAGTACACTCAATTGAAGTATGAAATCGAATTATCGAACTACCGCGCCATTTTCAATTCCTTTTATAATTTAAAATAAATATTTATATTCTAACGACGACGCATATAAATATATACGTATTACATTCAAAATAAATTTCTCGTCGATATTATTTAAAATAATCTATTTTAAATGTTCAAAATTCGCTAAAATTGCCAAAATAAAAATTTTAAACTGGCTCAGATTTTCGGGTTATTACAGAGTATTTCCAATGATCGCATACGTTGGTCTGTATAGATATATATGGTGGCAGAGAATTTATTCTCTTAGCATAATATCCAGGATGTATTTGTGCAAATCAATTTGTGATTAACGAATCTGACAATGTGGCATTCAAAGTGATTGTGCTATCAATGAATGATAAGAAATCGTAGCCTCAGGCCTCAACAACCGAGAAATGACAAAAATCGGGCAGGCAGCATGACTATGTGGGTCGCTCCCATTAGGGTGTATAATCACCTATCTAGAGAAATTCATTTTACTTCTTTAATCTATCGATGCTGTCCCTTTTCGGGAAACAGTTGCTGATCCCAACCGTTGGTGATATACATTCGATAAACTCAAGCGAAATGAGTGGTCGGTCATGTGTGGGCCGGGTTGCAAGACGTTCTTGTTGAACCCAGTGTATTCCTCTCTAGAGATACACTATCGGAAGGTGGTTCCATGCCTTGTCATGTTGGAAATCCAATCTCCAATAAGCGCCGTGCGGTTTTTGATTTTATGTTATATATGGAGCGTGAGATGCAAGCGTTCCTCTAGATTGTTATTTATTTGATTTAGACACTATTATAATATCACTGGATTTTCGTATCAGAGTGTTTTGGGTTATAGTAAGGTAAAAACCGTCCATGTTTATGTGTAGGCTGGTCTTACTATTATCCTTTCTTTCGAAAGGATTTTGAAAGTTATACAAATGGTTGGAGTTTACTCACACCAGTCCCATGACTGACCCAGAGTTTATTTGGTTTATTTTCCCTAAACTCTTGGGTGCCCAAATTTGTACGGGCAGTCAAGTGGTCGGGATTTTTCAGATTCACTTGGAAGAGCCGGAAGCAGTTGGATTCACCAGTTAGCTATAGACTCATATTTCCGCTGTGTGCTATGTTGTATCTCAAAACAGGTGTTTATAACTGTTCCAGGAATAACTGTTGTGCTCTGATAATTGTATGTATATACAATTACTGATTTGTATTTCAAAAGTTATGTTATTTAATATATTTTATTCGTTCCGCTGTGAGATTTGTGTTCTTCGTTTTTTTTTCTATTCTAACTTTTCTTTCTATTCGTCATCCTCTAACTTCTTTCTACTAATGATTCGTGTTTCTGTGTCATTTGGATTAGACGTGTGGTGGTATTACTCAATTCAAAGGGTATGGATATTCGGGCCGTTACATTTCATTTCTAAAATTGAATACTACATTCAAAATAAAGGTCCAGGTTCCATTTTGGATTTCAAATAAAAGCATACATTTTACTTAAACCGAAATACACGATTAATATTAAAATTAATATGGTAATACTTCTTGTTTCCAAAAAAGTTCATATTAAATTCAATAGAGAAACTCTAGCATTAAATATTCAAATCAGTTACAAATGTAAATCTTTATTTAAAATGTTTATAAATCCACGGAAAAAGTTCACCTAAATATCGCTCAAAATAGACAAAATTCCAAATATAATTTTTTTTTGCGCTAAATCTTAATTTAATTTATATTTTTAAATGTCAAATTTTCTAGGTCATTACACATCATATAAATTTCTACTTTTTGCAGTTCAGATTTATATAACTGATCATAAAAGTTACCAAACCAATCCTAGTACCATATCATGCATATAGCGGAGTGAAATATTATTATGCTTGAAATATTGGAATTGAAAACGTATCAATATTGGGTCGATATATATGTGATATATATGTAAAAATAATACGTATTATTTTAACATTTTCAAAAAAAAATCAACATTGAATAAGTACCTGCCCAAATTAAAACTGATCGTCTAGAAACCAATTTATAATATTTTCTTTAGACAAATTTTTTTTAGAAGGGAGGTAACACTTAACTTAGTCAATTTCATTGAATTCGAAAACATAATCCTTCAAAAAAATCTGTTTAAAAAGGGTTAACCATATCTAGTTCGAATCAATCTTAATTAAAATAAAAACAATGCTAATTTTGCCTGAATTCGAGGGTCCAATATAGTTCGAATCTATCTTAATTACGGTAGGTTCATGGGCTAGAACAAAGAATCTTAATAACTTTAAGCATAGAAATAATACCAAAAATATGAAATACAAGGTTAATCAAACCTAATGTTGTTCTGACACACGGAATTTGAAGTTTTTGGAGTTGTCAATCTCTTGACGATGGTCAGTGAATTGTCGAATTGCACATATCGTTAGAAATCGTAACCCTAAATAGGATGCGACAAACCATAAAGTTGATGTACAGTCACTAGTTGTTGTGCATGCCAAAAGAGAAGAGCCATCAGAGTTCTTGAGCATCGAATTTGTGTAAAGCGACTAAGAAAGAGAAACCCCTAAATTAAATTGAAATTGAGAAAATTGTGGTCGAAAGTTAGAAGAGTGGATATACGTGAAAAGGGGAAGATATGAAAAATGGTGCATTTGTTAATTAATTATTTCTAGAAGTACCCGCAATCATAACTCTTGTTTGTGTTGTAAAGTTTATACAAGGAAAATATTTATTTATGCCAACACTTATATTGCATTCTAACACTTTTTTTATTGCTAGTAATATGTAACATTTGTAAGTGTTACAAATTTACAAATATAAATGTTGTAAAATCACCAATTTGGTGTAGTGTTATTTTGTCATGCTACCTGACTCGAGTAGGGATAGATGCATCACCTTTTGGTAGATTTCTACATTTACCAACAGTTGCACACATCGATCGTTGTATAATAGAGGCATTTAATGAGAGATGACGGTGTACTACTCACACATTTTATTTTCTTGATTTGGAGTTAGAACTAACAACCCTTAGATTTTTGTGTGCTGATTGGTATAGTAGTGTAACGACCCTCCCTCTCGGTCGATCCAAATCGATCGTTAAACCGACTTGAATCGAACCAAAAAGGCAGATACGCTAACTTTAGGAGCACAACGCATCAGAATAAACAACAAAAGACTTTTATAAACATCATAATAATGTTACATCAGAGTACAGAATATCAGAGTATCAAAATAATATACAGCGGAAAATAAATTTACAACAAATGTAATACAATGCAGCGGAAACAAATAAACTAACACAGCGGAAGGCTATCAATGCTCTGGACACAGCTTTAAGCTTCAATCCAGAATCCTGCTAAATGAAATAATCTGCAAAACCAAAACTACTGACTGCCCGTGTGGAAAATATGGGCACCCTGAGTTTAGGTGGAAGCAATAAACTCCAAGTCAGTCATGCGATTGGTGTGAGAACTCAAAACAGTTATTAAACTTTAGTTTAAAGTAGGTAAATCACGGGATCATGCCGTATGTAACGGAGCGGGTTCACCCCCATGAATACCATTGCATAAACAACAACCAATAATAGTCATATGGACCTACAATGCATCATACAACATGTAATTCCTCAATCTACCCATTTAGGCTTAATCCCAAATTTAGATTTTCAAAATCTAATTCACTTTGCAGAAATTATTCCTTTGGACTTTATTTCCCGATTTCTTATTTCAAATCATTTGAAATACATGTTTAGCTTTATATCAAAGTAGATTTCACTTTGGGATCTCAAACCATAATCTTTGGAAATAGGAATTCCAAAACATAACAATGCATACAAACAAGCATGCAACCAAATATCGGGCTCCCCTTAGACAAGGAAAAGGGTACGTACCTCACCGACTCGATATATATATATATATGTGTGTGTGTGTGTGTGTGTGTGTGTGCACCTCCCACGACGGAGTAGGATACACTGACGATGCACAATCTCATGCCCTCGGGGACTACACCGCCATCTCACCCATACTTTTAGTCCTCAGAGTTACCCGAATCTTCAGCCACGTACTAAATCATTTCATATCCCGAAGTAGGTAAAATCATTTCACAATATAATAATCACAATTACTTTCCAAAATATTGTGCTTTACATTAGCAATTCACACATATGACCAGTCACTATTAATTACGTAACCTTTGAGCTCGTACGTCTCAAAGAAGGGTGTTAAGCAAGAGAATAAATTCTCCGCCACCAAGCAAATATATCATCAATAGCAAATAATCTGTTGTGTGATGAACTACAATGTCAAACACATAATACATTTCGAAATCATTTTGACAACATCGGGTATAGGCCTCGAAATCCTTTCTGTTTATTAAAACATTTTTATAAAACATTCCCTGTCCAAAATTGGGAATACATTTCTTTTAACCTAAGAAAAATATCATTTCAAAATCATTCATTAAATTTGAACCACAACAACATTGCTAAACATCTCATAGTCAAATCGTGAAGGGTTTCACAAGATGTTAGCATATAAATATTTCTACCCATCCCATTGCTAAATGTAAAAGCATATTTTGCTCATAAACTGGTCGAGCACAATCCAAACAGTCAATCAATCACAATCAATTTCAACGACCAAGTATATTTGGTTTATACTACATCTCATGTTTTAGTAAATTTAATCCCCATCCATTCACTCAAATCTAATTAAAGATTTATTAAAACTCTTCTTAGTTTTAATCTTCAAAAATCATTACTTAATGATTATTCAACTTTCCGGACATTAATCCTGCCTTTAATTGGGTTAAAGAATCAATGTCGTTTAAAACATGTTCACGGTAAATCCAAAATCATCTTCCATTCAAATTGGAATTTTCACGCAAATCCGATCAGTCGTAATCGATATAAATTTCCGTATCAAACTAATACTATAAATGGAATAATGGCTAAGCCTTTTTAATTCGATAAATAGTAACGGTCTTCCTTCACGGAAACTTATCTCTATTATTACCAAATCGAATTCCATTCAATTCCAATTTAGCATTTTAAATTGGAAAACTTTACTTTGGAAATTTTCCATTAAATCTTAATAAAAAGATTTATAAATTCCAAATCATATCTTCCCTGTTAATTGGGTTAAAGAATTAATGTTATTTAAAACACAGTTCACGCTAAACAAAAAATCCATTTTTAATTCAATTTCATTTCAATTCCAATTAAATATTAATTAATTGGTAAACTTCTCTAAATCTTAATTAAAAGATTTATTCTTTTCTCAACTGGGTTTAAGAACAGTGTTATTTAAGACGCCATTCACGACAAACCCAAAATCCAATTTGATATCAAGACTCTGAATAGAAATCGTATCGGTTTATATTCAATATCAAATTCTAAAACCAACAAATATCATATCGGGAATGATGATATGTATATCTTTCAAATTCCTCAACAATATCTGTATAATTACGGAATCCAATATCGAAATATTCCAAAGATTATTTCCATTTAAATCCTTTCAAATTCATACGCTGGAAAATTCTGGTTATATTAAAACCATTTTCAATCCAATTTATTATTCTAGTTATTAACTAGTCCATTTCAATAAAAATATATTTTATATTTTCAGATATGGAATATTTCATCCAAAATCTTTCCAAATCATTTATTATAATTTTACATAATTTTCTCATATTTTTAATAATTTTATTAAGGCCCTTACAGTCGGTTTCCAATAACGACCACCGAACTGCATACATAATGACCTTTTCTGAAATTGATTTGGACATAATTTAAAATCCAACCATTCAAATTTTAATCTATTATAATCATTGGAAATATCTTTTCGATACGAACCCAACGGTTCCGGTTTTAGGAGAATCCGACGGTCGGATCTCCCGTTATATCAATTGAAGTTAATGGTTGAAATTCGCAAACGGTCGCTGCGCGGTGCATTCTATTCAGGCCATTTAATATATATATATATATATATATATATATATAATATATCGTCGATTTCCATTCAAAACGTATTTCATAAATTCGTTTATAAATTTATTTCAAAACGATTTCAACTTCATTTTCAATTTTTAATCAGAATTGAATATTCCATATCATTATAATATTAAAATGATAATATTTTCAAAATATCATATTTTGAAATCAATTCTTTTCGATATTCATTATAAATGAATGAAATCGATTGGTAAACCCATTCGGGTTAAAATGGTGAATATCTACTTACTCGGCTTCATATATTCCAATATTTTCATATCCATCCAAAATCAGACATCAAAGTTATATTTTAATTCTTCACTGAACATTATTTTAAAATATTCGTTATTTCTAAATTAGAATGCGACTCAATCAATTACCATATAATTTTAGTTATATGGATTTCATACATCGCATATATTGAACAATAATGATAAATAATCATTCAACATTCAAACATCACCCAGAGTGCATTCTACAACTGTATAAGCATTAAAATAAATAAATAACGCTTACCACAGCCTGTCAACACATCGATTGACGTATAACTAAATATTGGGATTAGTGTGTGTAAAATATCATCCCAATACCCGTGTGGGGATTTCAAACAACAACAGTCTATTTAAATAAATCATTGGTTAATAAATTTAACCAATTTTAATTCGGTTTGAATTAATTTTCTACTTAAGAAATTTTCACTGTTTAAATTATAAATGGATATTTATATCACATTTCAACAACCATGAAGTGTATCCACATTATTTGAAATACGAGTGTCGGATATTCAAACAACGCTTCTTGTGCAGATAAGTCGTGAATAGTTCATGTGTTGAACTCAAGCAATGTCACATACAATAGATAAAAATCAACACTGGCAATTTCTATATATTTATAGTTATAAAATACATTAAATAACTGTACAAATATTTTAGTGAGAGAATTCTCACATTGGGTTCCACTCCGTCATTCTTTATTTGAAGATTTTATTTCTGTTCGGATTTGAATTTGCCTCAAATTCTAGTTTTCTCCGTTTCTATTCTGGTTAGTTCCATTGCGTAGTTCTTGTTGCCACGATCGCATTGCAACTGAAATCACTGAATTTCGTTTCCGTATGCACAAGTTACAATCGTTTAAACATCAAGCAATTAAAAATATAATTAACATATTTAATTAATTATTAATTTTCCTAACCCCTTGGTTTACTCTTTCTTTTTCGTTTGTTTACAGGAAACAAAAACCCATTAGCTCCACTTCAACAAAGCCGTCGTCGCCTTCTGAATTATGATCGGAATCGGATCCTCCATGATAACATTGAAGCCCCGACTCTCCTCCACTACCACCCGCGATGCCAGGTAACTCGAACTCCCCCTTGTGCTGGAAACAGCCTTCGAACGGTGGGCTTTTGAGCCAAAAATTCAAGCGTTTCACAACCTGATAATTGATCTCCACCGTTGAACATCTTGTCCTCGCTGAGTTCTACAATTTTCTTTTTTGAAGTTTTGAATTTCGATCACAGGATTGGGAGAATTTTATGGATCAATTTCGGTTGAAGCTGCCCATCGTTTCCAAGGTGATGGCGCATTTAACGTTTGACTGGGGAAAGGTTTGACTAGGGTTTTGACCTAGCTAGTAGTTTATATAATTTAATTTAATTAATATTAAATTCACAAATTACTGGTTTATTGGTTCGAACTCCAAATCTAACCCAACGACTGTCGTCCCTAACCAAATACCCCCATTTCAAACACAATGGGATATGTTTCGTAAGCCAATTCGACTGTTTTGATCAGTTTTTCTCACAATTAAAATATAAATCAATATATATTGAATTCAAATGTACATTTTAATTTATCGGGGCCACATACTGACTCTAAAAATTACAGAAAACTAAATCTAGCTATGTTTTGACGATACAGTCCTAACAAAACTAATTTCGTTGAATTTGGAGACCGTCTGAAAAATGGCCATTTTCTAGTCGATTAAATTCACAGTTAAAACTGAATAGGCATTTAAATTCACCATACTCACATATTAATTCCAAAAATTATGAAATTTGAAACCAAACAATAATTTGACATTCTGGATCCAACAAAAGTGGTTTTGTCAAAAATGGAGGTCGTTTGCAAAATGGTTATTTTTAAGGGCTATAAATTATATTGAAATTTAAATAAATTCCATAGCGACTATTTTAAAATTTAAATTTGATATAACTTTCAATATATATTATGAAATCTGAATTTTTCACATTTATTAGAAGGATATAATTAAACAGATTTTAATGTTTCTGGTTTTACTCACATTCGATTTATTTTTAATTCTGTACATTCAATTGAAATTTAAAATCGAATTTCCAAACTACCGCTCCATTTCAGGCTCGTTTTATAATTAAAATAAATTTATACGTTCTAACTTCGATTTAAATAAATTTTTAGTCGTTATTATTTAAAATAAATCATTTTAAATATTCAAAATTCATTAAAATAGCTAAAATAAAAAAAAATCAATTGGTTCAGAAATTCGGGGTTGTTACAAGTAGTTGGTCGACCGGATTGTATTAGAGAGAAATGTAATATTATAATAACACGCATTCCTATGAATTGTACAAAACGGGTTTACATAATGTAATAAGGGTCGAGTCAAGTACGCAATATGTATATATAAAGGTATCTGTGCATATTGAAAGATAATTAATAACACTATTTTCATTTTCCTCTCAAACACTACACCAGAAAAGATCTTTAGCAGCTTTTGAAAAACGCTACCAAAACCTTTTGGTAGCGTTTTAAATAACGCTACTACTGGTCCCACAACTAAAGTCTTGTTTTTTTGTTGCGTTTTGATAAACACTACCAAATTTTCTGTACAGTTGTGTTTTCCAAATGCTACTGAAGACATTTACGTGGGTCATTTTTATTTTTTTTGTAGCGCTTATTATATGCAACTAAAAACTTTTTGTTGCATTTATTTTTTGCCACTAAAAATTCAGGTGGAATGTTACATTTGTTTCTGTAGCATTTCTTAAATGCTGCTAAAACATGTTGAATGTTTTGTAGCATAATGTAAATGCTACCGTATACTGTTAACTACTAATGTTATTTCCAACAACCAATTAGATAATAGTCATATTAAAACAATTAATCATATAATCATCATACTCAGATAGCTAAGAACACATTAGTCACTTCAGTTGAATTTTTATAGTACGTTAAACAAACTAGCATTGCACTATTTTGATTCTTTTTAACTAGATGAATGTTTTCCTTATTCAGACAATAAATAAAATGATGTGATGTCACAACTCTACCAAAAAGTAAAGCAAAATAACCAATTAACAGTTTTGGCTATAAATTTTGTTTCTTTGGAATGAATTGAAACTTCTAGTTTAAAGAAAAGGCATACTTCGGCATATGGGTATATCAAACTAAATACAATACAAAAATTACAACTTGTTTCACACTGATGTGGTGAGGCGGCCATTTGACTAGTCCCAGGAATAATCTGTGAGGAGAGCAACTAACTGAATCATTAGTGCCATGGGGTCCACACAACTCTCCTGACCTTTTCACATTTTTTTTGTGTTTAATGAAATGGCTATTTCTAGTAGACCAAGCTACTTATCATCTGAAACTACTCTAATCAGAAATACTTAATATGACTAAGTTAAGAAATAGGGTACTAAGAATATACACAAATGTATATACTTATGATTAAGTTACAGAAACTATCAAGTTCATTTCCAAGAGAAGTTCGAAACTGCATCATTGTTTTAAATTATGAAAAAAATTCGAAGTGCTTACAATATTGTGCGTTGCCATGTAGTCTACATTTTGAACATCACTGTTTTAAATATGTTGCCTATTGCATTTGACTCAACGGATGCATGTCATTCTGCAATTGTTTTACGGTTTCGAGTAAGCGCCTTCTCCATAATATGTTTCAATGTTTCATACTGCTGCTCATCTTCTGGAAAATAGAAATTCAGCTTCATATGAGAACAAATGAAGATATATGAGAACTAAAGATATCCATGCAATATTTAATTGAAGTATACATCTTTATATTTATAGAAGGTGCTAAATTCTTTGAAGCCTCTTTGTTTTCAAGTATCCTTGCATTGTCTTAAACCACTACAGAATGTACGCCGACATGAATTTACCAGACATATTATAATTTAACAGACATTATAATTAACTTAGTTGTCCACTTGATCTAACATAGCAGTGCTAATTGCCAGTGAATTAAACACGGTTATATAAGAGCCAACAGAAAACTAACCTTCACTATAATCATTAAAAACATTATCGCAACACAATGAGCTAGAAGCCAAGGAAGAGTTGCTAGCAGTATCTTAAAACTCAACACCATATTTAATATTATTTCCAGAATCAAATTGCTGAGCCACCAGTCAAAAGAGAATGACAGGAAACAACAAAACAATTCTAAATGCCGCGTAAACCATCATCCTGCATACAATTTATTCATGCTGAGCCATCAGTGTACTTTTGATTTTCATTAAAAAGCAAAGGATATATTATTACTCTAAACCTCTAAGGCTGTATTTATCATAATATTTTGAGGCACGTGTGATAATCCCAGATATGAACTACATTTCTTACATAGGGTATTTCAGATGAGTAGGATGGATGAACTACGTTTCTTATTATGATTAGAAATTAAACAAAAGACACTATAAACATTTACCAACCAAGACAAATAGGCAGAAACATTGCTATTTCATCTGCGTGAAAAATTCTGATAAGAAGAGTATTGTGAGAACTACTACGATGATTGAAAAGCGTGAAAAGATAAAAGTTAATCAAAGCTTTATTGTGCTGTGACATGATCATATCACTTCTATATATTACTGCAAACATATCCAGGGTTTGAGAATAAACTGACATAGACCAATCAGAAGAATTCGACTTCCCTCTATCAGCACAAATTACCTCCTTGCTCAACCTAGAAGAAACAATATGTGGCACAACTGTTTGAGAATAATCCAATATATGAAAATCAGCAACCATATACATAGACTCCAATATAGCTGCTACCAAGACTTAAAAAAAACCAATCGACTTCAAGAAATCAGTGCCTATAGATAAAGCCCAATAACTACCTGCTACTTCTTCCAATTTAGGTTATACACTTGCACACTCAGGTTTTTCAGACACTGGAACATAAATTACTTTTGTTGGTTTCTGCTTCCCCACTCCTTATAAGGATACACGACTGAATCAAAATATTAGAAATTGCATAAGTGACAACAATCAAAAGTAGGAATTAACGCTGTGTCTGTTGTCATTGCCATAAACAAAAACACTAACAACACCTTCAATGTCAACACAAGATTCTCGACCCAACCCATACACATACTTGACCATCATAGCCCAATAACAACACCTTCAATGTGTATCCAAAGAGCTAAGATTGACTATTGGGTTTGGCGGAATTGCTCTAAGTCAGAACTCAGTGTGTATCCACAGAAGATGGCAATACTATAAAAAGAAAAGGGATTACTGTAGTTGACTGCTCATGGGCTGGCTTAAGTGATGTTCCTTTTGTGAAGCTTTAGTGTCCTTTTCCTCGCCTATTGCCAAGGTCGGTGGCAACAAATCCAGTAAACTATGGTCACTTGCGTTGAAGCATTAGCAGCTGCAATGGTTATATGTGGGGAAGAGGACATAGCTAAGCTTACAATAGGCAATTCATATGGGGTCACTAGTTCTTGCCATTAAAGAGAGAATTACTAAAGGCATACTCAAAAATGTGAGACAGGCGCAGAGATAATCTCATCCCAAAACCTTAGCTTTCAAATAATGCAAAGACCCCGAAAGAACTTCAAGACACAAAAGAAAATGCAGAGTCATCTTGTAAATTAGATATTGAGTCTGACTACGATTCGGAGGACGTACTTCCACCATTAGAAACTGTTATGGTTTGTGATATTTATCACATGAATATTAAAGTGGAGATATTGGAAGTTGTAGGATTTTAGGACATATTGACCGAGTTTTATGGATTTGTTGAGATATTTTAGGAAAAGTTTTATTTTGAATAAGTTTTAAGAAGTATTTATTTTTGAGATATTTTAGGATCCAATTAGATTTTAGATCTAGTCTTTTCATTCGTCTATATAAGCATGTCATTAGGGATAGATTTATTTGTACTTTTGAGGGAGAAAAACTTGTTTTTGTTTTTAGGGATTGAGATATCTTCTCAATTTTAGGTCTTTCTTTGTAATAAATTGGTGGAATAATAAAGGTTTGTTTGGAGGAACTTGTTTTTTATTGTTATCTTCTTCTCTCTTTCAAAATCTAATTGTGTAGTGATCTTGTGGGAATCCTAACAATTGGTATCAGAGCCTTCTACACAAATTTTTTGGAGAGGGTTTGAAAATGGATAAAATTGTTATTGAAAAGCTTAATGGAAGAAATTGGCGATTATGGAAGGCAAAGATGGAAGATTTCCTTTATCTTAATGATCTTCATCAGCCACTGGAGAATAATGGGGAAAAACCTAGCAATCTATCTGAAGCAAAATGGGAAACTATGGATACGAAGGCCGCTGCATCTATTCGATGTTTTTTGGATAATTCAGTGTTTCATATTGTTACTAATGAAACATCGGCTTATGCTATATGGAAGAAATTGGAAGGGGTTTATGCGAAGAACTCTGCAACAAATAAGGCTCTTCTTATGAGAAGGTTGGTGAATCTGAAGCTTAAGGAAGGTGGATCAATTGGGGAGCATCTTAATGATTTTCAGGAAATTGTGAATCAATTGGCTGCCGTGAATTTCAAGGTGGATGATGAAACACAAGCTTTAATGATGATGAGTTCATTGCCAGAAAGGTTGGAAACACTTATGGTTGCGTTGAATAACTCAAATTCGGATGACGTTGTTTCAATGGGGTCCGTGATTAGTAGCTTGCTTAATGAAGAGATGCGGAGGATGAGCCTTAAGGAAGGAAAAGATAAGGAGGAAACGGAAATTGAAACTCCAATTGCAAAAGCTTTTATTGCAAGGAAGGATAGTCAACGAAATATGGAAAGGCAATCGAATAGATCGGACATGAAAAAAGAATATGTTTGTTTTTACTGTGACTAACCCGGTCATCAACTGAGATTTTGTCACAAGCTTAAAAGGAATAAAGAGAAGATGAAGACATTGGAAGAAAAGGTTGATGAACAAAATAATAACGGTAATAAGGTGAATTTTGGCGAGGAGATTGAAGGAAATGTTTTATGCGTTAATAAAGGAAAAAGAAAAGATTGGATACTTGATTCAGGAGCTTGTTTCCACGTGTGCCATCAAAAGGAAGCATTTATCGATTATGAAGAACAAAGTAGTAAAGTGGAATCCGCCGACGGTCGAGATTTGCATGTTAAAGGTATAGGTTCGGTTCGATTGAAGATGAATGATGGAAAGGTGGTAAAGCTAACAGGAGTTAGGTACATCCCAGAAATTAACAAGAATCTTGCTTCAATTGGACAGTTGGAACAAAAAGGTTGCAATTTCTCGACTAGAGGTGGAGTTACAAGGGTTTGGAGGTTAACAAGGAGCTTCTGCGCGCAAAACGGGAAAATGATAACATTTATAAATTGCTTGGAAAAACGGTGGAGAATGTTATGAGTTCACAAATTGGATTAGGAGAGGTGAGTTCATCTGAATCAAGGTGGAGCCATCAACGTAAAACAACAAAGTCTATATGGAGGTCATTGTGGTATTACAAGCAATTTTGAGATCTTTTATGTGACGCATCTCATTAGGGAAATGCATAGCTTGGGAGTGGTTTTTTTTATCGTTGGAGTGATTTCATATCAAGGTGGAGTGTTTAAGTTTGTGATATTTATCACATGGATATTAAAGTGGAGATATTGGAAGTTGCGGGATTTTAGGACATGTTGACCGAGTTTTATGGATTTGTTCAGATATTTTAGGAAAAGTTTTATTTTGAACAAGTTTTAAGGAGTATTTATTTTTGAGATATTTTAGGATCCAATTAGATTTTAGATCTAGTCTTTTCATTCGTTTATATAAGCATGTCATTAGGGATAGATTTATTTGTACTTTTGAGGGAGAAAAACTTTTTTTTTGTTTTTAGGGATTGAAATATCTTCTCAATTTTAGGTCTTTCTGTGTAATAAATTGGTGGAATAATAAAGGTTTGTTTGGAGGAATTTGTTTGTTATTGTTATCTTCTTCTGATCGACGCTAAAAAAGTGCGATATTGTAAGAAATTCTGCAAGCGTACAGGTGTGTAGTATGCAGGTCGAACACAGGGAGGATAAATTAAAATTTGTTATTTATATATTCCTTGGGCGAGTTAGACAAAATTGGAGGGTGATTAAAATTTAAATTGCAACTTGGTTCAAAACAAAACTAATTGAATCAACGACCAAATTACAATTATTAATAAAACAAATTAAAACTGCGATTGAATTCACAACAGATTCGAATATAATCGAATCTATAATCAATTCAATGATTAGGAAATAAACAGATTGCTGGAAATAGACTTGCAAAATAGAAATAAATTAACAGGAAAATAAAATTGCAATAACAATTGTGTTCTAGCAAATCTAATTAACTAGACAACACCACTTGTCATAAAAATGCAGAAAAGAGAAAATAGAGAAAACTTTATTGATTCCCGAATCCTTTTTACAATGAGAGTACAATGGTATTTATAAGATAAAATGCCAACCTCAAACCTTAATCCAATATATGCATATATGGCCCTTTTAATAGCAATTATTTCTCTTATATTAATCAACAATTATTCCTCCTATATTAATCGGCACTTATTCCTCCAATCAACAATTATTCTTCCAATCAGCAATTATTCTTCCAATCAGCAATTATTCTTCCCATCAGCAATTATTCCTCTCATATCTTCCTTGTTTGATATGTGAATTATTGAAGGGAGATAAGATTGCATGTGATTAATTCTTCCAAACAAGGACGTTTATTAGATTCATAAGGCAACATATGATAAAATATTCAAAATTGGTCTTCTTCTTGTGTAATATCTTTGCTTTTCGGGGTGCATGAGAATTGATGAACAAATTGTGAAAATATATGAAAATACCCAATGTAAAATTTATTTATTTCCGATAAAGATAAATTATAAGCATAAAAAATTAACACTTTTACATATTAATCAAATACCCCTACACTTATCTTTTACTCGTCCTCGAGTAAAAAGAAAGAAAAAAAATGAAAAGCTAAACTAGATAGGTCACACTTTCGTGGGAAACACGATTGCATTGAGCGTATGCAACAAGCCGTTAAACCTCTAGGTGTCCCTAGTAGGACGAGTGGTGTCTCGTGAGGGTTTTCAGGGGATACTACCCACAAAATCCAAATACAGTATGTGGATCTAATGCAACTACATGAAAGCAACGGATATATACAAAAAACAAAAAATGACAACATGACTTGTTTCGGAAAAGTGGTACAACAATTTAAGTTAACAATTTCTAGTCAGTTGATTTTATTTTAGATACCTCAACTTGTCACAAAATTTCAACACAATTCAAGTTTTCAAATGTTAAATTCCAGTTTGGCCAGTTGGTTCGGTTGATAAATAGTGCAGCCATGAAATAGATTCGTAGTTTGCTTGTCACAGTTTGTGAAGTGGTATTCTAATTTCCTTGTGTATGGCTAGTCAAATCAATAAGGTTAAGAAATGTTTGGGCATCATCGCTTATTCTCTTTATAAAGTTAAAATTTATGATTAAGCACCCAACTTAAAAGACCAAGGTATATCACCCATACATTGCCTTGCGGACTAACGGAGAGTTAGGACAGAGCTTGGCGGATTGTGCAGACCGACGCTGACTTTGTCAACAACATGTCGGTAATCCTTAGGTGTCCAATCTCATAAAATGAGACCAAGATACTCCAACGCTGACTTTGTCAACAACATGTCGGATAGAGCTTGGCGGGTTTGCACACCAATGCTCGATATACAAGCAATGTTGGATACCCTTGGATTACTATTATTATTATTGAAAATATAAGAATAAGAGAGAGATATGCGAATTCAGCTTACCACAACTAAGTTTTAAAGATTCGAAAAGCCAATATAAATATTTTAAGTCCTCCACTTATTTAAACAAAGACTACAATATAGAATAGATTTCATGGCCATCACCTAAGAATCTCTCTATGTACCAGTTACACTATTATCCTTCAAAATTCAACTTTTCATTATATTTCTTATTTGATCTTAGTTGAGAGAAAAAATACTATCAACTGACAAAAAAGTGTAAACTTATTTAGCTGTATCAATCTAAAATGAGTCATGTTTTTTTTTTAAAATAAAAAATAAAAAATAAAAAAAATTGGCATGTTACTATGACCTAAAATGCATGATTGTTTAATCTAAATGCATGAAAATGAAAAGAAAAAAAATAAAGAAAAATGAAAAGGATGCAATGCAGACTCCCCCCACACTTGGACTAAACAGTGTCCACACTGTAAACACGTTTCCTAATTGTGAAAGATAGAACCCAAAGATGGATTAAATGCAAAATGATTTGTAAAATAAAATGCAATTTAGCAACTATATGCGTGTGAAAATCATTTGCAAGATGAAATCTACGAAGATGATAAATGGTTTGTGAAGGATGAAATTTCTTTTTCTCCCCACACTTGTTCTTATAGAAATTGTTGAGTGCTGGTTTCTTACCTCCAAACTCGTGACTTATCATAGGCATGTCAATAGATTCTAAAATCAAAATCTTCCCTATGAAGAGTTTATTGTGACAATGATTTGTGTTATTCAGCAAAAGATTATCAAAATCCCATAAATTTGAGCGTTTAACCACAATTTCTTTTGATGATATGGAATTACAATTATCTTTGAGATGTTCCATATATTCATTCTCTTCATTTAAAAGTTTAAGTTCGTCTTCAAAAATTTCTTCAAAAGACATTGTGGATATGTTTATTGAGGCAAGAGATTTTTCTTGAAGGGCTAAATCTGATGTATCTTCTTCAACTGTTTCAATCACATCAACTTCTCCTATTTCAGAATATTTGGGTTGATGAAAAATATTCAATTCAATGGTTAAGTGCCCAAACGATAGTCGAAGTTGGCCGCTCCTACAATTTATGATACCATGACTCAAAACAGGCTCGGTTTCTAGAACTATGAAATCGACAGGGAAGTAAAATTGTTCAATTTAAATCAAAACGTCTTCAATTATACCCAATGGCTTTTTAAAAGATAGATCAGCTAACTGAAGAGTGATGTTTGTTGGTTTAATCTCCCCTAATCCAAGTTGACAATAAACAGTGTAAGGAAGAAGATTTACACTGGCACCAAGATCAAGTAGGGCACGAGATATGTGAATGTTTCTTATTTTGCAATCACTTGTAGGGCAACCGGGGTCCTTGTACTTGACTGGGGTAGGATTCGAAAGAATGGAGCTTGTATTCGCAGTCAGAAAGGCAGTTTTAGGAACATTAATGGCTCGTTTTCGGGTGCATAGCTCTTTGAGACACTTGGCATATTGAGGAATTTGTTCGATGGTGTCTAAGAGTGGAATATTGACACGAACTTGTTTGAAGATTTCAAGAATTTTTTCGAAATTTGCATCCTTCTTCTTATTGTTAAGTCTGTGAGGATAAGGGGCTATTGGTTTATAGATTCTTTCAGAAATTTGGTTGTTCGAAGAAGAAGGTTTCGATGTGGAAAGTGATTGAGGTACAGGAATAGAAGGTGAGATGCTGGGATTGCCAACATTAGAGGAGGAGATATTGTCGGGGTTGCCGACATTAGAAGAAGAGATGTTGGGATTGCCAATATTCGAAGAAGATGGGGTTTCATAAGGTTCCAAGGAGTTGGCATTGGTTGCCATCGCAAGAGTGTCAAGCTTTTCAATTGGGGTTGAAATCGAATGGTTGTCGGGATCGCCAACATTATTGTCAATCATTTTTCTAGACCTCAGGGTGGTGACAACGTTAACCGAATTATTTCCATCCTCACAAGAATTCACAGTACGAGAGTTATATTTTGGATTCACCTCGGGTTGACTAGGCAACTTTCCCTTCTCGTTACTTTTCATTAGTTGCATCATCATATTCATTATTTGGTCAAGTTTAGCGTCGTGCGAGTTCATTTTAGCTTCATGAGAGTTCAACTGTTTCTCGAAATGCACAATGTCTTGTGACGGTTGAGTAGATTGAGAGGATTGAGTTGATGATTGAAAATTGGGGTGCCTATAAGGTTGCTTGGATTGAGGTGCAGATTGAGAGGATTGAGAATTGGGAGATGGAGCTAGGTAATTCGGATTTGGAATAGAAGGTTGCATGTGATATGGGTTTGCCAAATTATTAGGATTTGACCATGAAAAGTTTGGGTGGTTCCTCCAACTAGGGTTGTACGTGGATGAGTAAGGATTATTTTGAGCTATAGAATTGGCTTGGTCTTGAGAGTAATATTGGGGTAACCCTTCTCCGACTTGAGGGGTTTGATTTTCTAAAGGAATGTGATTTGGGTCCACGACATGCACTCCTCTAGTAGAAGTACGAGGGGGAACACGAATAGACTCCTATTGCATGTCCTTTTCAGAATAATCCTCTAAGAATTTCCAAGCTTCATTGATCGTTCTAGACATAAAATCTCCTCCACACATTGATTCTAGTTGAGTTCTAGTCTGATAGTTTAGACCCTCATAAACAATTTGACATAAGTGATCTTTTATGATTCCATGATGAGGACAACTATACAGTAATTGGTTGAACCTATCAAAGTATTTTGAAAAAGTTTCCCCCTCATTTTGAGAAAATTGATTTATTTCAGTTCGAATTTTTAGAGTCTTGTGGAAAGGGAAAAACTTTTTCAAGAACACAGTAACAAATTCATCCCAACTTCGTATGGAATGTTTTGGAAGAGAATTTAGCCATCTTTTAGCACTTTCAAGTAGTGTGAATGGGATTAGCCTTAGCTTGATTGATTCATTAGATAATTGTTGCATTTTTGTTGTGGACGAATATAATTCAAATTCACTTAAAAATTCATAAGCATTTTCAGAACCAGTGAATTTTGGTACCCCTTGAACAAACGAATGTTTAAGCTCAAAATTGTTTCCTTCAGCTGGTGGGAACACGATGACAGAGGGTTGAACGGTCCTAGTTGGATAACATCGATCTCGAAGAGATAAGGGTCTATCCATATTGAGATTATGCAAGTTTTGATTTGTTTGATTTTGATCCATCTCGTTTTGAAAGTTTTGGTTTACTTCAGAACATCTAGGAGAATTGTGTTGGCTAACACTTTTTTCACTCATTGATGTTAAATGCAAACAAAGAAAATCCTAGACTTAAGGTTGACACAAGAAGCTCCTAATCAAAATAAATAACGAACTCAAGTGTATCTTATTAATTGACAATCTCGATTTGAAGGGGGAAGAGGGTCTTATGGCCGTTCATGTATAGTATAAATACTAAGGGATACGACCAATGTTTTACGGGTAGTATGCAACCTCTTTTGCTAGAAGTTCAATAAATTGAACTAATATATATCCACGATCAAATCCTTGAGAAGATCAATTTCACAAAATACACTATTGCAGTTAAATATTTTGCAAATCAAATTAAATAAATAGATTGAAAAAGTTAATTTGCTAGAATGTCGAAAAATTCCTGATGTAATACGTATCACCGTCCTCTACAAAAGGAATAGAACGAATTCCACACAGCAAAATAAATTTTTAAATCTAAGCTATTTAACCTAATTTGTTTGTCCTATTGAGCTTGAGTTTTTGCTCCTAAGGCCAACGTCTAATCAATTTTTTATTTAAGTCCAGGTAGTATGCAAATGACAGAGTTTAATTTTTTGGAGCCAAGGAAAGGTAATGACTTCCTCACCTTATGTTTGTTAGGGCTGTGCTCGTAACTAGATTTATTTCGGAATGCAGCCAAAACAACAGTCAAAAACAAATAATTGCAGAAATTAAAATTTTACAAGCAAGCCGCTGCCCCTGCAGATTTTTTTTTTACAAGCAATGTCTGTATTTTTTTTTTGCCGCAGAGCACCTGTAGAGTTCGAAAATTATTACAGTGGGGCATGGCTGTCCATCCAGAAAAAATGAGTAGCATCAATGATTGAAATCTCACTATTTGCAATTTCTTTTGATTTCTGAATTCTTGATTTGTTGTTTGAATTCCTTTTGCTTTAGCCTTGAATCTTCTTCTTCTTCTTTTTTTTAACAGAAAAGAAACAAACTAAAAGAAAAGAGGAAAAAAATCTCAAGAGGAAAAGAAACTAACTCAGCTAGAGAAAAAAAAAACTAAACTCAAAATAAATTAATAAAGCTAATAAACAAAGCTTGACTCAACAAGACCAAAAGCAAAAATAAGCTCAACAAAAATGATGATAATGAAAACCGGCTTACAACAAATCTGCACAACTCAAAAATGGCAACCAACTTCACAAATATGTCGCTCAACCAAAAATCTTGACCCTTTCTATATTTATTCAAATCAACCCACACCAAAAGATGGAACAAATCAATTGCTCAAAATAATTAAAGTCACCACATCTAGTTTCTCTACTTTACACGCCTTAATAAAAGGATACAAATCACGCACCTATCAACAAAAATCAAGTTGACCTCTTTCCTTTCCTTCTTTTTTTACCTGTGGAAATGAAAACCAGCTTATTGAAAACGAGCAAGCTAATCCAACCAATTTAGGAGCACGCCATAGTTAAATATACACCATTAGAACTAGTTGAATAAACAGATGAAAGCACTCAATAGACAGCAATTACACCCAAAAAAAGGAAATCCAGCCCTTTTTTTCTTTTTTTGTTTATTTTTGGAATCAAATCAGATAAAATAAATGAACTAAAAAAGAATCAGTACACGCCCTACAATCTCGCATAAACAACGCTCAACTTTTAACGCACCCCTTCTTCTTTGTTTCAAATCGAGTTTGCGAATTAGGTATTTGATGGAGGGCGTGGGCTACTGAGATTTGAATTTGCGGTTTGTTTGTGAAGGGATGAAAGGGGATGGTGAGAGATGGGTCTTTGATAGAAACGTATGGTGATGAGATTTGGGTATTAGGGTGATTGGAGATTGTTGTGCTTGCTGAGTTTGTGGGTAGATGAAGATGGATGGAAAGGGAGGAGGATGAATAATGGACAGGGTTTCTTGTCTGCGTAAGGATGATGGTTGATGAAGGCAGTGATGGAGGAAGTTTGTTCGATTGAACTTTATATGGTAGATGTATATTAAAAGATTGGTGATGGAGAAATATGAAGAATAAAGGCCTAATAAAGAATGAAATAGGGAATATATGAAGAGCGAAAAGGAAAGAAATTAAAGAACTTGAAATGTACAGCAAGGAAAGAAAATCTAATCCAAAGAATTTATTTATTTTATTTTTATTGTTGTAGAAAGAGAATAAGAAAGAAACAAACGAAAAGAAAAAATGGAAAGAGAGATTAGAGGAAGTGAGAGAGAGTTGTAACAGGAAAGCAATTAGTAATAAAAAAATCGCAAGTTTTTTTTGTTTAATTTGAAAAAAGAAAAGAAAAAAAAGTGTGTAGAAAGGGAAGAAATAAAAAAAAGGGAAAGAAGTTATTGAAAATGAGAAAGAAGATTGCAAGGAAATAAATAAATAAATAAAAGCAAGTTTTTTTTTAAAGTAAATTTGAACAAGAAGAAAGGGAAAGAAATGAATGGGGAAAAAAAGAAACAAAATGGAAAAGAGGAAATAAATAAGGAAAAAAACTTGTAAAAAGAGAAAGAAATAAACAATGAAAATGAAAGGAAAATCAAGGAAAACTGGCAAGATTTTTTTCTCTCTTGTTTAGAAGATTACAGTATCAGCAAATAAAATCAAATCAACTAATCGAGATTTTTTTTAATATATATATACAAGTAAACAAAAGGGAACAAAATAAAAATAAAAATAACACGAATCAGAAATTAAATAAATAATAAAATTTAATCGTTACCTCCCCGGCAACGGCACCAAAAACTTGATCGACGCTAAAAAAGTGCGATACTGTAATAAATTCTGCAAGCGTACAGGTGTGTAGTATGCAGGTCGAACACAAGGAGGATAAATTAAATTTTGTTATTTATATATTCCTTGGGCGAGTTAGACAAAATTGGAGGGTGATTAAAATTGAAATTGCAACTTGGTTCAAAACAAAACTAATTGAATCAACGACCAAATTACAATGATCAATAAAACAAATTAAAACTGCGATTGAATTCACAACAGATTCGAATCTAATCGAATCTATAATCAATTCAATGATTAGGAAATAAACAGATTGCTGGAAATAGACTTGCAAAATAGAAATAAATTAACAGGAAAATAAAATTGCAATAACAATTGTGTTCTAGCAAATCCAATTAACTAGACAACACCACTTGTCATAAAAATGCAGAAAAGAGAAAATAAAGAAAACTTTATTGATTCCCGGATCCTTTTTACAATGAGAGTACAACGGTATTTATAACATAAAATGCCAACCTCAAACCTTAATCCAATATATGCATATATGGCCCTTTTAATAGCAATTATTTCTCTTATATTAATCAGCAATTATTCCTCCTATATTAATCAGCACTTATTCCTCCAATCAGCAATTATTCCTCCAATCAGCAATTATTCTTCCAATCAGCAATTATTCCTCCCATATCTTCCTTGTTTGACATGTGATTAATTGAAGGGAGATAAGATCGCATGTGATTAATTCTTCCAAACAAGGACGTTTATTAGATTCCAAAGGCAACATAGGGTAAAATATTCAAAATTGGTCTTCTTCTTGTGTAATATCTTTGCTTTTCGAGGTGCATGAGAATTGATGAACAAACTATGAAAATACCTAATGTAAAATTTATTTATTTGCAATAAAGATAAATTATAAGCATAAAAAATTAACACTTTTACATGTTAATCATCTTCTCTCTTTCAAAATCTTATTGTGTAGTGATCTTGTGGGAATCCTAACAGAAACAAATTTGAATCACATGAAATTATCAGAAAATGAAACTGATGAAAAAGAGGACTAATAAACAGGCTCTAATGCATGTCCCTTTTGTTGTTACTTCAAAAACCGTTTCGGTAGTTGCGGATTAATCGTTATATTTATTTAGGTATGGTCCTCATTTTTGGTTAAAAAGTAAATAAATAAGTAAATGGGGATTGCTCCATATTCATTGTTACTTACCTTACACTGTTCAGTGCAATGTTCAAAATTAAATAATGCTCCTGACTCTATTTAGTGTTTTTGATATATATATATATATATGTATGTATGTATGTATGTATGTATGAGGAGCGTTCAATGGCACCTCAAACAGTGAGCACCCCATTTGCCCCCTCTCTCCACCTCTCATTTATTATAAATTAAGTTAGTGGAAGGAGAGAGAAGTAGTGGAAGGAGAGAGAAACGTAATGTGTTGTCGAAATCAAGGGGCATTTAGGGGTGCTGCACTGTTTGGGGTGCCATTGAACACTCGCATATATATATATATATATATATATATATATATATATATATATATATATATATATATATATATATATATAGACACACACAAACACGTCAAGCTATCAGCCTAATATTTTAACAAATAATATCATGGTGACCACCTTTCCGAGTCCGAGTTTGTTCACACTTTATCCACAAGTGTGAACATAACTCTCGGATCCTATTGGTGGAAATCGGGGAGTCCCTCTGATTTTCCCTGATTTCCACAAGAAAATCAGAGGGACCCCCTAATTTCCACCAATGGGCTTTGAGAGTTATGTTCACACTTATGTATAAAGTGTGAACAAACTCCTACTGCCACCTTTGCTATTGTGAATTCTGAGAAAAAACTGTACAAACAGCCAGCATATCATCTTCCTCCCCAATCTTCAATACAAACATAACTCCAGGGAGATTCCTAATCCTACTATAACAGTATTGATCGTGATCATCAAGCCATACATACCATCCGCCGCATCCTTCTCACCCCCTCCTTCACTACTGCTACGAGTACCACGTGGGACTCACTGACCGGAACCCTTGCGGCCTGCACTGCAGCTGCAGATTCCAGCTGGGCCTTGCTTGCTGTAACCATCGTAGCCTGCGTCAAAGGCCTACGAGGATCCTGCAAACCACCCCGACCCTGACTCCTCACCGCGGGTGGTGGAGGAGACTTCCTTGTCAAATTCGCATTCCTACCAATGTCATCGCTGTAGTTTTTTCTTTTTGTTCTTGTTTTCCAAAGTGAACCGTATTACACCTATAATTATGGATCTTTTTTGTTTTTCCATGTTTTTTGTAGTTGTGCGCTTTATTCTCGTAGGGTAATTTAAAAGCACATAATAAAAGAAAATTTATCATTATCAATTCTCTAACTCAAATTGATTGCTTACACTCTACATACTTCTCTCGGCAGACGGTCAATATAGTTAATGTCGATCGAAGATTAAATCTTAAGAAGAGTGAGCTAATCTACCACTACCCATGTAGCCTTGGCATCATCAACACCTTTATCTGTTTCATCTGCGCTAACCACCCACAATGCCTTACTCCGAAAATCAAACCAAACACCATCAACTGACGATCAAAGCTCCTACCATCACCACTTTCCTATGTTCATCCTTTTTTCACGCTATACTCCTTTTCAACTTACCGTTGCCAATAGAAATCACCACAGCCTTCACCTTCAATACAATACAAACATCATTCAAAAAAAACTTTCCACAACACGTTTTTACATCAATTGAGCATCATAATTCAACCAAATGAAGTTATGGACGGTTGATGCAGGAGTTGTGGCTAAAGTTGAATTATGGTCAGTTGATGATTGTTTTATGTTACACAGCAGTGATGGAGCGTTTTGAATTAAGCTATAATGATTGTAAATGTAAACAGAACAGGTAGCAAGCAAGATGTTGATAGAGAAGTATGCATGTAAACAGTGAAAGAAAATAACATAAAATTCGCAGTTGAAATGGAAAATGTTTTGTTGTTTCCTTCTTTTTTGGTTTTCTATTACGCAACAAAAAAGAGAGTGTGATGTGATGAACAAAATGTTAACAAAGAATGAACATCAAAAATGGAATTCAAATGCAGAAATGTAACACAAAATGTTTGATTTTTTTCTAAAATGAAGAGTAGAACTTAAATGTAAAGTGACCAAGACAAACTGAAAATAGAATTTTCAATGCACATGCATGGACACTGGACAATGTAAAAAATGCAAAACAAAACAATGTGATACAATTTATTTTATTTTCTAATGAAAATGCAAATGATATTTTTTTTGAAAACTAACATAAACACCACTCGTGAAACCAATCACGGCCACCGTCAATGACTTGATCTCCTCCTAAAAACCACTATACTTTCTACACTTCCACCATTGAGCAACGTTGACACTTAAAACCAAACACACATCATGCAACTACCTTCTCTCCCCTCAAATCCTCCAACTACTCATCCAACATTTCCCTCTTCCAACGCCTACTGCGTTCAACCCGTAACTCAATACCAAACGCCACTCTGTACAACACTACCTCCCAAAACCATCACCAATTCTACAATTTCAACTCCTTCCTCCTTCGAAACATTGCTACAATCACTTAACTTCAACAGAAAACCATTTTGATTCAGACACGATTGTCTCCTCAATGCAAACATCAACAGCAACTCAACATATCCTTCAACTTCACTGTGAACTTCCCTTCATCAAAGAACCTGCCAATCGCCAATCTCTCCCATCACCGGAAACCATCGACTCCCCCGATGCCCTGAAATCAACCCCGCCATCAAATTCAACCTACATCATATCCATTACCAAATAGAAATTCCTTTTCCTTCTCTGCAAGATCAACTACCCTCCAGAGAATATATAAACAAGCATGTTTCACGTACTTGCACCCTTTCTTTAGTAATTCTTTGTTTCGACAGGAACATAATTCTTTAGTATCTTATTTGGTTTTACTTAGTACTCGTGTATCATGCATGTACTTAGAAGAAATTCCACATTTATTCGTCTTTACCCGCATTTTCTGGAATGACCAATACTAATTTGGATGCACACATTTATTAGTTTAAAATGACAACTTCTAATAAGCAATCATAAACATGGGGTTTTTCCTATCTAAAAGAAACGTTAGTTACATGTTCAAGGTCGTGATTTGAATCATTTAACTAACAAAATATAAATAAATTTGAGGGACAATTTTGGCATTGGATGTAATGAACAAGAATCAGTTACCACATTGTGCCCCCTTTGCTCCAACAAATTAAAACTAGATAATTTATTGTAGGAACAGATTATGGATAAAATTTTGATTATATATCTTCTTATATATACCATAATTTAAAATATACTGGCTAGTTAAGTCATATAAAACTTTTCTTGTTACGTAGAATGTAAGGTTAAAATGAAAAAAATTAATTGGTAAAATACCTTTACAAGCATTAGTGAGCCTCTTTGTGATGGATGTGCAAATCTCTAGTTTACAATTTCAGAAGTTTCCAATGTGACTGAAACCTACAAGACAACAAAACGATAAACTGCATTAGTGTTGCTAGAAGCAAAGCTACTGATTAAGATTCAATGCTCCCATACTCCTGAGCTAATTCAAATAGGAATTAGTATGTACTTTCACAGAACCAATGCATAGACCAATATAATTCTAATAGTCACAGCGTCTAGGTTTAGAGAAACTGATATATACTTCAATATATTAAAGAATTTTGTTTCAATAATATTGAAATATATTATGCAGAGCCGAGCTTTAATGAAAACACAATTCAGTTAAAATTGTATATGTGTTGTTGTTATATATTTGAAATTATACAATCTTTGAAAACTCATATGTATATGGGAAATTCATACTAAGCTCAACCCTCATCAAGATTTGAGTATGGATTTTTTTTTAAATCACAGATTTCCCTGAAATCAAACTTCATATACAAAACAACATATTCCCATGAAATCGCCGAAACAAAACATATTTCCAAGGCATGTGCAGGAAGTGTATACTTATAATTTTACTCATTTCTAACTCAAAGTCAGTGATACTCGTATGAAAATTTTAAATCGAAAAGGTTTTAAAGGACCTATTCATTTCTCATCTCGCAGTGACCGAACTTAGTTCCATCAGAATAAAATATATACAACTTTAAAATATATGATACTCATCGTATGAAATCGTATTTTTAATAGAATTCTTTTTAAAGGATCCAGTATGGGCTGCAATGCGAATCAGAGCTATAACTATTGCATAGAGCACACACAAGGGATGAGGCGCTACTTAGAGAGAAAGATGCAAAAGAAATGCTGCTTCATGTGACTCTTATGGGCAGGAGTTGCTGCAGCATGAGAGGGGGAGTGGATACTACTGCAGGAAGGCGTGCTCTAGACTGAACATGCATTGAAACTAAACCTTACCAACCTGCTGCAAGGAAGACAGGATTGGGTTATGCACATGAAGGCCACAAGACAAAACGATCAACCTTATCAAGCAGGTGCAAACAAACACTGAACACTAACATGATAGGCTAATTACATTTAGCTACATTAGAAAAATAGATACGAAAAAGATTATTACAGTAATCGAAGAAAAAGTTAGAAAGACATTGAAACTATACTCCTACGCCATGTTATTTGATAGAGAGAAAAAGGTTATAAACATAATTATTTCGACTTGACATGATAAATACTACTATATTTTAATGGTGACATTCCATTGTATCCTAAGAAAAAACCAGAAACAGTGGACTATAAGTTTTTAATAGTGGACCATGCTAACCAGAAATATCACACACGTAAATAATGGTTTGCATTGTTAGAATATACCAAAGTATTTAATCACAAGAAGGAAACCAGTCTGAAATTTTACAAACTTTAAGTTTCCAATTTTTACTGTATATATAATAAAACGCACGAGGATAATTAAGAGCTGGCAAACTATAATATTTTCCATGTTCACCTCCTTCAGACTGAAAGGCAGTCAATGTACTCCTATAAATATTTTTAATAGCTACAAAAAATTATTAATAGCTATGGACTGGATATTTTAACTAGCTTCAAAGATTACAATGCCGTTACGCCAAGCATGTTACTGGACGCCAACTTTCAAATGATCATAAGTTAGATTTAGTTAATACATTGTTCATAAGCTACTAAAAAATGCAAACCAAGGTATAAAAACAAATTCGATCAGATCCGTGAACAATTCAAATTAAACCAAAGAAAATCTCACTCATCGAAGATAATTCCCTGTCAAACCGATCAAATACCAGCGGAAAATTGAACGGCGGTGCGATGCTTAATCAACAAATTAGAAAATAAAATAGAAGAAACAAGATTGAAGAGAAGTTTTATTATTGATGAATTATATTATAGATAATACAAATTGTATATAGGAGTTCTCTATTTATAATACAAGAAATAATTGTAAATAGGCTTGAATAATAGGCATGTGAATGTTTCTTTGTTATAATAGGCATGTGATTGTTGCCATGTTATAATGGGAATGTGACCATTGCATTGTTATAATAGGAATGTGACCGTTGCTATGTTATAATGGGAATGTGACTGTTGCCTTCTCACTATTCTTTCTTTTATTACCACCCCTCATATTAAGGTTAGGTTTTATTGCCTTAATTTGCCGAGAAACATTCCATCTTCTACTTCGTATTTGTTTGCAATTCTTCAATTCCAAGTGCTTCTCTGAATCTATGAAAGTTTTTAGCTGAAAGTGATTTTGTTAGAATGTCAACCCTCTGATAATAAGCTGGAATGTGATTCACTTGTAAATTCTTCTTTTGGACTTGTTCTCGAACAAAATAAATGTTGATTTCTATGTGTTTGATTCAATTATGCTGAATAGGGTCTGCTGCCATGTAGATTGTGCTTAGATTATCACACCAAATTATAGGGTTCCTGTTGGATGATAGCTTTAACTCCTTTAGTAATGACTGCAACTATAAGATTTCTGTTGTAGTGCTAGCAACACTCTTATACTCTACTTCCGTACTAGATCTCGAGATGGTTGTTTGCTTTTTAGAACACCATGAAATAAGACTTTCTCCTACATAAATACAGTAACCAAAAACTGATTTTCTATCGTCTATATTTGTAGCCCAGTCTACATCTGAGGACGTTGTAATGCTTAAGTCTCTGCTGCCTTTTAATGATATGCCAAAGTTGATTGTTACTTTTAAATATCTGAGTATTCTTCCAATGCTCACTTTTGGGTTTCTGCACAAATTGAGACACTTTGTTAACACTAAAAGAAATATCAGGTCGTGTTATAGTAGCATATTGTAATGCTCCTACAACACTCCTATATTGTTTAATATTTAAGATAGCTTCCCCTCTGTTCTTTGACAAGTGCTGGTTTGAGATCATAGGAGTTGGTTGACCATTTGCTTCAATCATATTTGTCTTGTTTAGAAGCTCTACAATGTATTTTCTTTGACAGAGATGAATTTCTTTATTTTATTTCCTTTTGACTTCTATTCCAAGAAAATAAGATAAGTCACCCAAATCTTTTATTGAGAACTGATTGTTCAAATAATCTGCCAATTTTCTGATTTCAATTTCACTACTACCTGTAATAATTAAATCATCCACATATATTAATATATAAGTGGTAGATGATTCACTGATTTTTGTGAATAGTGATGTATCAGATCTAGTAGGTGAATAGCCTAGTGTTGTTAAACATGCTTTTAGTCTTTCAAACCATACTCTGGGTGCTTGTTTCAGGCCATAGATTGCTTTATTCAGTTTGCATACCAATGTTGGATCTTGTGTATAGCCTTGTGGTTGTTGCATGAATATTTCTTTATGTAGATTTCCATTTAAGAATGCATTACTGACATCTAGCTGCTTGATTTTCCAATTATTGCTTAATGCTATAGTCAATATAAGTCTAATTATTTAGGGTTTTACCACTGGTGAGAAAGTTTCATTATAATAAAAGCCAAATTCTTGTGTGAACCCATTTGCAACAAGTCCTGCTTTATATCTGTTGATAGACCCATCTGGATTATTTTTCAGTCTATATACTCACTTGCACCCAATTATATTCTTGTTGCTTGGTGGATTTACTAGTTCCCATGCAAAGTTGTTCATCGGTTCTTGATATTCTTCATCCATTTCCTTCCTCCATTATTTGTGTTTCATTGCTTGTTGATAACTATTTGGCTCTTTTAAAGTAATGACTGCAGTATAAATCTTTGGTATGAATATTCCCCTTTTTGATCTGGTTATCATTGGATGTCCAGTTTGATGATGTGGTGATCGAGTTGGTAAGTCATTTTGTTTGCTGCTAATATTTTGATTGCTCACATTGTTAGTTTCTTCTCTTATTGCTTCTGATTGCCTGTAACTTGATTTTGCAGGTGATTGAATGGCGTGGCTAGTGTGCTCTGGCTGATCATCACTAGTTTCACTATCGCTATGATGGCCTTTAGAGTTACTACTAGCGGCCTTGTCACCATTCTCTTGATGTCATATGTCAGCTATACTACACAGATCAGGTATACTAACCTTTGGATTATATATTTTGGTCGTGGTTCTGATCTGCTATAAGGAAAAATATTTTCTTCGAGAATAACATATCTGCTTGTAAAAATTCTACCAGATTTGTCTATACATTTAAACCCTTTTTGATTATTGCAATAGCCTATAAATGTGCAAGGTTTAGATATATAGTCAAGTATATGATTATTATAAGGTATTAGATAAGGGAAACATAGAAACCAATTTTTTTTAGACTATTGTAATCAGGTTTCACATTGAATAGCTTTTCTAGAGGGGTTATGTCTTTCAGTACTTTAGTAGACATTTTATTTATTAGATACACAGAAATACTGAAAGCATCAGGCCAAAATTTAAGTGGTAAAGATGCTTGAGCTAACAAAGTTAAACCTGATTCAACTATGTGCTTATGCTTCCTCTCAACTATACCATTCTGTTCAGAAGTATAGGGACATGTTACTCTATGTATAATACCTTTACTTTTAAAATAATCTGCCAGAGGTTTGTATTCTAATCCTCTATCAGATTGCATGACTTTGATTTGACAGTTTATTTGGTTTTCAAACATATTGATAAAACTGATGATAGCACTTTTAGTATCAGATTTAGCTTTTAAGAAATATATCCCAGTATATCTAGTATAAGCATCAACAAATGATATGTAGTATTTATACCCATAATCATAAAATATAGGAGATGGACCCCAAATATCAGTGGTAATTGATTGACCAGGTTTGGAATACACAGTTAATGAATCAGAGAATGGTAATTTGTGGCTTTTTCCCATCTGGCAATAAGTACATACATAAGGTAATTTTGTAGGATTTTTTTTATTTATCATTAAGAATTTTTGTTACAATGCTAGCACTAGGATGCCCTAACTTATAATGCCATAAGTCAAAAGTACTTCTAGTTTGAACTTCATCGGTTATATCAGTCAGATTACAACGTGGGTGATCATTAATAGTAGTACTTCGATTGCTGAAATTGAATTCATAAAGTCCCTTTACAGCATTACCCTGTAGAAGAATTTCTCTAGTTAGTATGTCTCTAACTACACAATGTTTAGGGAAGAATTCAAAATATACATTGTTATCCCTAGCAAATTGAGACACACTAATTAGGTTTTTCTTAATTGTGGGGGACTCTTAATAAGTTATGTAAAAATAATTTCCTATTGCCATTTATACTATTAGTACCAATATGTGAAATTTTAACACACTTACCATTACCCATACTTACGGTGTGATTACCTTTATATTCTTTGTTCCCGAGGTTCAAGTTGTCTAGATTGTTGGTAATATGATTGCTAGCTCCAGAATCTGGATACCATGATTCATCTTGAATATGACCAGCTTGATTAGATGGTCCACCTTGTGTTTGTGCAATATTGGCAGTATAGTTGGAGTTTCTTTGGCTGTTGTTGTTGCATTGTTTTGCTGAGTAGATTGAATTTTATCTAAAATAGCACTTGATGCTAGTGTGGCCAATTTTCTCATAAATTTGGCACTTTGGTCGATTATTGTTGTTGCTCTAGCGTCCTCTTCCTGTATTACCTCTGCCTCTGGTGATGAAATTGCGTCTTTGAAAGGTTTGTTCAGCTCTATAATTATTACTTGCATGTGTTTTGCTGTTATAATTGTTTTTGTTGATAGCATAGTTGATAGTGAAGTCACTTTCTTAAGATTTCTTGCTTTCAAGTCTGGCTTCATGTGCTAACAGAATTGAATGAACTTCATCTAAGGAAGAAAATTTCTTTTGTGAAGAAATAATGGCTTCGATGGCCTCATACTCGACACTCAAACCATTAAGAATTGTTAGAATCTGTTCTGAGTCTTGCACTTTATTGCCAGCTGCCTCTAACATGTCACAAATAGATATGATTTTGCTCAAGTATTCTCTCATGGTAATATTATCTTTCCTTATTTTTTGTAATTGCCTTTTATATAACATAACTTTGGCTGCAGACTAATTGTTGAAGTTGTTTTCTATTGTTGTCCATATCTCTTTAGCACTTTTGCAACCAATCACTTGTGGTAATAATCTTTGGCTGATAGAAGATAGTAGCCATGAACTAATTAAACGATCTTGCCTATGGTACTTCATGTATTCTTCATTACTGACTACTTTATTCTCTTGATCAGTACTGAACTTTGGTGGAATTGATAAAGTCCCCATGATGAAACAAGATTGAAGAAAATATGGATCAATGGTAGTTAAGCCTTAGTGCAGCTTTGATACCATATTAGAAAATAAAATAGAAGAAACAAGATTAAAGAGAAGTTTTATTATTGATGAATTATATTGTAGATAATACAAACTGTATATAGGAGTTCTCTATTTATAATACAAGAAATAAATGTAAAGTGGCTTGAATAATAGGCATGTGACCGTTGCTTTGTTATAATAGGCATGTGACCGTTGCTATGTTATAATGGGAATGTGACTGTTGCATTGTTATAATAGGCATGTTACCGTTGCTATGTTATAATGGGAATGTGACCGTTGCATTCCAACTATTCTTTCTTTCCTTTATTCCTTTATTACAACAATCTCCAATCGAAGAAATGCCTTGCTTGTTTCGAAACTGCGATTGACCTAGAGCTCAGAACAATAGGGTTAGTATCTAACCATGTTTAAACAGCGAGCTGAGAGAGATCGATTTGTAAAGAGAGATAAAGACCAAAATCAGCGATTCAAGACACATCTCACATAAGATTTAATCTTCTATCACCTCCTGTTTAGAGTAAATAAGAATGAAAAAAAATTGGTTTAGGGAATTTATTTTAATATTGGTTCATAGGAAAGAAAAGAGTGACTGCAAAGTAAGCGGGAACCTGAGAACTAAGCCCACATAAAATGAATTTTTCGTGCTAGCGTGTAGTGAACAGTTGCATTTATGTTTAAACGCAACGATCTAGTGTAACTAAATCCACATTTTCTTGTAGTGAAATCAAATCCTATTCAATATTTCAACATTCAAACCACAAAATCAAAACATCAAATTTCTATTTTAGTATCAGGGCCTCAAATACTTAATAGTACAAGATAGAATTTGCCTCGCCTGAAATCTCTCAGGTCTGATTTCATCAACGAGATCATTCTGCAAGTTATTGATCATCAGAGAATTCATAATTCTCATCACATGATTCAAAGTTTGGTCATACATGTTCTATGTAAAGGTCAGCGTCTGTTCTCACCAGTGTCATTTCATTTTGGTCATTGTTCCACAACAAGAGCTACTGCTAAAGTGTGGCTCATCATCCAGCAGTAATCTGGATGCAACAAAAACCTTGTTATTACGTTTCGTATCATCGCATTGACATATCATTTCGTCTTGGCAGAAGGAGATGTTAATAACTCCACTGCCAGTGCAACTTCAAGAAGAATACTAATCAAACTGCACTAAGAAACCAGCACAAGACCTGATCAAATCCATTAACCACCAAGCCAATAGTGGATAGTTATGATGAAGGAAAGTTATGTACTTTGGATGACGATAGTTATGTTGTTTGGAAGTCTCAGATCGAAACAGCCATTAGAGGCTACCAGCTAGAAATATTATTGATGAAGGAAAGTTTGTTAGAAATCAAGAATTCATCACAAATCAGAGACAAGATAATACTAACTAACACTTCACTATTATCAGCAATCCGTACAAATTTAATGCCAAGATAAATAGGCGGCAAGACCTCCTCTGAAGTGTAGTCTACCATAGAATCGCTCTTTAGCAGACAGAGTGGTGCAAGAGTAATGTTCTACGAAAGACAACTTCGAAACATAAAGCCAAAGAGAGAATATCTTATTTAATTTGTTGATTCAAATATTTTTTGAAGAGAAATATAATCAAACAATTGATTTGATTGATTGATCAATTAATTGATTGGTTGATTGATATATTGATTCATTGATTGATTGATCAATTAATTGATTTGATTGATTGATTTATTGATTCATTGATTGATTGATTTTATCTTAGAAAACAAGAAATAAAATTTTGTATACTTGAAATATTTTGAAGGGAAAATTAGGATATTTTCCTAGGTCTAGTCTGTTATATATGCAGCCTTCTTGGTTAGATCAAGAAATGAAAAACTGTGTGAGATATCTTGATAGGTTGTGTGCCTTCAGGGATTGTGTAACACCTTACTTCTAGTGAACACTACAAGAAAAATACCCTATTACAACTAGCTATTTGCAACAGGCTTCAAATGACAGTTGCAGTAAATGATATATAGCAACAGGCCTTTTGTTGCTGTTGCAATAGATAAGATTTAACAACATGCTTATTCTTTCTGTTGCGAAAAGAACATTTTTCGCAACAACAATTTCGTGCCTATTGCAAAAACATACTTTTAGCAACTGCACTTTCATTCCTGTTGCAATAGAAATATTATTTGCAACTACAATTCCAAACTAGTTGCAAACAATATATGTTTAGCAACTTTCTTTACCACTTGCGATAACTGTAAATTTTTTTGCAAGTAGTAAAGCCTGTTGCGAATAACATACTTTTGAAAATTATTTTTTCTCCAAGTAATATCCTGCTGTAATATAATTATATATATATATATGTATATATATGTATGTATTGAAAATTATTATTATTATTATTATTGAAAATTATTATTAATATATATATATTTGGAAATTACATGATTAACATTTCGTTATAGTTCCGAAATAACAAGCAATCAATAAAATTAGTAAATAATGAGTTAGATTTTAATAAGTAATTATCATAATATAATAAATAATTATTATTTGATACATAACTATATATGAATGTGGGCTAATTATTACTAATTAATATATTTATTAATGTATGATATTTGATAATCATAATTTAGTTCCCATATAATCTTAAAAGTTATAACTGTTTGCTTTTAAAATAAGTGCAAGTACATGAGTTAATAAAAAATCCTCTGCAATTAGTCACGCATCCAAGCAGTAGTCAATTTCAGAAAGTAAGAACGCGTTTTATTTTTTAACCTTTATGTACGTTGCGTGAAACTTATTGTCTCCTTTCCTCGCTTTCCACTTCTTAACCCTAGTTTGCGATCCCACGTTTCCTCCGTCTTCAATCGATCCGCCGCCATTCGACATCTCATTCAATCGATCCGTCCAGGAGCTCTCCGTTCGTGCCGATGTTCAATCTCCAGTCTCAAAATCGATCCGCTTCGTGGTGGCGTTCTGGTATCAGGTAAAATTCAAACCTATGTTTCCTTCGTTGTAATTGCTTGCTCGATTTCGATTAATCCCCATCCTGTTCAAATCTATGATGAAACGAATTTAAGATTCAATTTTGTTTTACTGTAGAAGTTGTTCTCAAATCAGTATGAAACTATTATGTATGAAGGAGATAAAATAGTAAATTGCTTGGTTTTAATCCCTCGTATTATGCTCCCGAAAAATTTTTGTTGGCTTGGATTCCCTATGATCGACTTAAATATAGTAACTTTTAGTTATTGGTGATTGATCTATGATAATTACTAATTAAAAAACAACCTGGTAGAAAACAGGTTGGCACAAATGACTATTTCTGGATAGTAAAGGGTACGATTGAAGCTTTCACATTAAGATTTTATTGGGATATGAACATTCCGGTTCTGGATTAATATTGAGGAAACGCGCTCTAGGATGCCTATATGATATACACATCAACTTTGTCATGTTTTCCTTTGAAAAAAAATTTTGATCGACAACTTTCCATCTCATGTATGTTCTTCGTCAACTTAGTAAATGTGTTTCTCCATGCAATTTTTCTTGCTTTACCTTGATGCATAATTTTAACAAAAGAATTTTTTTCTGGCACAAAACTAAACTATCCTACATGCGGTACAATTTTCAATATATTTTAGAAGCTAATTGATATTATTTTTTCAAGAAGTGAACCAATTTAAATTTTGATTCTGTCAACATTCTCAAATGATAAAAACTACATTCCTCCAATTTGATTAGTGCGTCACAATTCTGCTAGCATAACTGCTTCCCATGTATTTTTATTTTCACTGATCTTGATATTCCTTCAGTGGACACTGTTTTTTTTCCTTCGATGTCCAAATGCCAGATAACTGCCTCCATCAGAAATGAAAGTTTTCTTCCCATCTCTAATCTTCAACCAAAAGTTCGCCTTTTGATTTTCTTTTGCTTAAATTTATTTTAAAATAGGTACATTTAGTATTTTTATTCTAATATCCTTTGATATTGAATTTGTAAATTTATGTTGAATATTATAGGGATTGTTTTGGCAATTACTAGCACATAATAGAATATTTTGGCAACTATTTCGCCAATTACCAGTATAGTATTCCTTTATTATCCTTTTGATTTTTTTATTAATAGTGTTATATTACTAATATTTTTGAGAGAAGGAAACCATATTCTATGATTAATTTGTAAGAAACTTGTACATTATTGTTTTACAGGCACTACAATTTTGACTTAGTCAATATTAGTACACATAGGCTAATGCAAGTAGAATTGGTTCAGTGTCAAACGACATTAAATATTTTGATGAATTCTTAACAAAATAACACTTTCAAAATAGAAAAATATAATATGAAAAACTATAGTAATCACATGGAATTTTAGAACTCTAATGGATAACTATTATGAGTCAAAGGATACTTCAATTAGGTGAACAAGTAACACATGTAATTTTCTATACATAGGACTAAATAGAGAGACAAAAAAAATTAATGATTTTGACTAGTCTTTATTGTTTCTCTAAAGCAAACTAGAACCTTTTATGAATGAGGCTACTGAAAGAGGATAAATGTCTGGAATATGTTATCCTAGGTGATTTTTATTTTGGGGTGAAAATTTTCCTAAAACAACCACAAAAAAACACCTAGTGTTTAGAATGAGGTTGAAGTTGCCCTAACAAGCAATGAAAAGTTAGTAGACATATGGAGGATAATATGCATATATACACATACATACACACATACACATTAGCAAGAATCTAATGTATAAAGTAATATGAAATATTTGTAATAGTCCCTTCAAATGGTTGGCTAGCCAAAATAATACAAAATAACCATTTCTGCAATTGGCGAGCTGGGGAAGCTTTTATTGCCGCTATCTCTTTCCATGTCAAGGGTTTTGAGGCTTACTGATTTGGTAATTTCATGATATGTTGCTATTTTCATATTTTCTCATGCACGTTTTTTTTTCATGTTTAAATATAAAATTACCCCTAAATCTAAGGACATGGCTGTTAGGTTTTTTACACAGATAAAAATATGATTTTTTTTATATTGATATATTTTAGTCTTCAACAATATTGCTTCACATATCATGTATCGCAGAAAAGTATTTTTTGCAGATTTATTTAATTTTGTTTTTTAAACTACATGTATAGAGAGGTCAGCCATGATTATTTAACCCTTACATAACATGTATTGCAGAAAAATATTTTTGCTGGTTTATTTGATTTTGAAACTGCCAGTTTCAAAAGGTCAGCCATGATTATTTAATTTTTTTAAGTGATTTATATGGAAAAAAAATCCCCTTTATGTAGCTCTATTGAAGATTTGATAAATAACAGATCCTTGGGTTAATAATACCGATTATTTATATATTTTTATTTTATTGGCGCCGGGGTCTATTTGAGAACATGGATGCATAAACATAATTGTCATCCATACGAATAGATTTAGACCTTAAACTTTGAACTTCATACCAGAAATAAGGAAGATCGTTAAATCAACAGAATCGAACCAGCTTTTTCAGTTCAGTTGATTTTGGTTTTGAAAAATATTAGTTCAGTTAGAATTTGGTCTATTTTTATTTTTATTTTTTTTCTAAAGGCAACTATGAATACATCATGATGTCTTTCAATAATATGATGCTGTTTTATTGTTGTTTCTGCTATGCAGACGAGATTCAAGGTAGATGCAGTTTACAAGGACTCGCTGTTTCAGATGATGGGAGCACGATGGAAAGAGTCAAAATCGAGATTGGTTTTTGCTATTAAATCGGCGTCTGATTCTCCCAACTATTCTTCTAGGTTAGCCATGCTAAAACCAGTTAACATAAAGAGTGATGAAGAGTGGAATGACTTTGTAAAGGAAAAACTGTCAGAAAACTTTGAGGTAACAAGCTTTATCGGTTATAAATTCAAATGTAAATTACATATTACTAACGAAATTGTCTTGTGTAGCTAACCAGCAATAAATTCAAAGCAATTAGAGAAAAGAACAAAACTCCACACACAATGGGTAGAAAGGGTTACGCAAGGTTAGCAGAAGAAATGGTAAGAAAATGCATGTTTGGGTTATGTTTACATCCATTATATATATTCTCTTTGTTTCTTACTTTTTTTTGGGTAGAAAATGGAAAGTGGAACATCGGATGTTAGCCGAGACAATCTATGGTGCAAAGCCCACATAAAAAAAAATGGAAAGCCGCCAAATTCTGTCGTGGCTAACTGCATTGTAAGAATTTATTTATAGTAATAGTGTAACTTTGTTTTGTGTTACTTCCTGTCAACGTCCGTTCTAGTAAACTTCATTACTAAAAGAATTGACTCATTCTAAACACGACAATCACCTGAACAAAAGAATTTTTGATTTAGATGGAGGAAAAACCTTGTTACAATTTTAGATCTCACTCAAAAATGAGAACTATTTAAAAGATAAGCCTGGATTTGCACAATCCACAACCCTGAAAATATTTTTTTTTTAAAAAGAGAAAAAGCAGAAAATTGATGGTTGCCATCAATACAGACACCTAAGGCAACGTACATATATGGTAAGTTGCAAGCATCATTTAATTTCATACCTTAATAACTTACCTTGGGGCAATCAGTCAATCATATAACACTTTGAGTTGACCTGCATGTAATATGAACCTCAAAATGTTTAATGTTAATATCTTCTCTATCTTTTGCCTCTATCTAAACATAGGATACATATTGATATAGGTACTCTAATCCAGTAAAAGTTATAATAATAATAATAACAATATGCATATGATACACTATACAGCATGTGCAGTTAGCTTTTTCAGTTCACTTTGTCGACCAATATTTCATAATTTTCAGAATACAGTTCCACTTTTATAAAAAAAAAAACAGGTCTCAACAAATGCTTATGTTATTTTAGAAAAAGTTGCAGTTCCTTTCTTGCAGATATGTAATAAAGTAAGATTTATGCATTCATCTATTATTTCATGGTACAGTATGAAATTTAAAATAAGGGACCTCAGTTTCATCTTTGAGTTGGTGAACAATATTATTCATAGATTGGCTTTTAGTTGAAGAAACAAAAATGATTGGAGTTGCGTGTTAGATTCTTGTGGCAACATAATTGCCCAACCTGCCTTTGCATTAGCCTACAACTCGCTGTTCCCCAGCTCATCTATTACTTCAGTTAACATCTAATGGCAACCATCAATCAAAACTGCTCCTTTACCATCAACCAACATAATTTCAAAGCTCATTTATTAATGTGGATTTTTTTTATTACAAAAATCTGTAGGCTAAAATAAAAGAGAATAGCAGTAGCACTCATAGCTCTCAGGGAATGTCATCGATAGGTGAAGATGGAGTGTCGAAGGTTTTTGGCACCGAGCATAAGGGAAGAGTGAGAGGACTAGGCTTTGGCATTGTACCATCTTGAATTGGTATTCGTGTAAGCAATTCAAAAAAGGTGTCTGTATTGGAAAACCAAGTTGCTAGCTTGACGGCTAAAGTAGAAGAGTTAACTAAATTGGTCATTACAGTAAGTTATAGATAGTTAGCCCTATTTATGAATATATGATATGTTACAATAAGTTATAGTATCTAACATTATATATTTTACAGAACACGAATGAAAAGAGGATCGATAATGCACCACATTCGGAGACTCCTCGTACTCATGCGGCACAGGTAATATATGATTTGATTTCGAAAGATATTTTACATCACAAAATGATGAAGTCAAAAGTGGGTAGGCAAATCACTAAGGGACCAGATGTTAATAATGACAGTGATCCTATTCTTATCATTATTTGCAATATAGATTATTATTAGTTTTCTGAATAATCAAATAATATCAGTATTTGTATCTATTCTGTGAATTCTATTCTTCCAAAGGCATGGCAGCAACTAGATTTGGTTGTAGGAAACACAGATTTAGGTATAAATGCTACTTGAATGTTTGTTTTACTATATTATCGATAAAAATGAGCTAACTATGGAGCTCAACCGGTAATTTTATATATGCCGGTAGATTTATGCAATCTATACATAAATATCAGAACCAGGAGAAAGCAAATTAGTGTACCCAAGCATCCAGCCAATTTTTTCGGCTTTGTTTCAACTTTGTTTCTGTTTCAGCCATTTTTTTTTTTTTTTTGTAGTCACACCGTGAAAGTAATAATGTGCAAATTGAAGATCGTCAAAATAGCAAAAGTCCCGAAAGTTTGTTTAAAAGGAAGTGCAAGCTATTGGGTTTGAATAAGAACATAGTTGCAGAAGGAACGATTGCAAGCACCGAACTGAATGCTACGGTACACTTTATGCAACTTGGGCAGGACTTCTGGAAGGTATGGGTTAACAATGTGATATCACCTTCATCTTAATGTTCTGGGTAGTGTGTTCCGGTTTTATATGCTTGCAAGTTGAAAGCTTGTCATGTTAATATAGCTTACGGTTTATTTATTATATTATTATTAGTTGACAGAACATAGAATTCAGCACTATCACCTACCTTACAAAAAATTCAACTACAAGTCGAAAAAAAAAAAATCTTTACAAACATTTTTCTATTTGATGCGGCACAACACGTTCTTGGATCATCTCTGCTTCGAGATTGCTGCATACAATCAAACGTTTTTCAAACCAAAACACGTTCTTTTCCGATAATAAAGATATCAAATGTTCTAATTTTAACTAATTGGTTGGGAGCGTGGATCCATTGATCGTTACATTTATGCTGTCAATGATCGTTTACCACACACTTTGCCATGCAAATAGAAAGTATAACGAGTGTGCTTAGCATTTATCTTTTTGAAATTAAGAAACACATACATGGCCAGTCGGCGATTCTGGCATCGCTATTGCAAGCAGCAGGCATTTCTGTTATCAAAACACAGAGACATTTCGGAACATTCTATCATCGCAGCATTCCTATGTTGGTTTCTGCATTGCGCCGCTAACGTAAGGCAAACATGCAACGAGGTTCTGTTTTCACCCTTATTTAAAGAGGGGTTTCAAACGAGCATGAATTTATTTTATAATTTCAACAACTTACGTTTTCCAAACATAAATTCATAAATTATTAATTATCATATTAAAACCACTTAATACTTCATATTGAAAATATATTTCTACTTAAATATTAATTACTAATCAATATTTTATATTTTCAACATTCATTAAAACCATCATAATATAATATTAGAAACACAAATTGGAAAAAAAATTATAATTCTAAAAGAATTTAATTCATTCCAATATATACAAATTTCCTAATGAACCACAATTTTTTCATCTTGACTTATTATATGAGTTAGGCTCGCAAAATCGTATTTTATTCCTGTTGCTTTTAAAATTTACAGAACTAGATACAATTTGTTTACCCTAGGTTGTTACAAACTCCAACACATTTCAAATTCTTGATTAATACTTGCCGAACATTAATGGCAGCCCCTCTTAGCGATAAGGACATCCACCATCTTGTGAATCTCCCACCTTTTTTTCGTCTTGTCACATCTTAATCTATTCACAGCCTCCTTCTTCTTGATCCCTCTCATAACTCCCCCATCTTTACCATGCCTAAGAAAAAGAAGTCCAAACCCCATTTTTCAAACAGTGTTAGTTGATCTAGGTGAAGCTTTTCAGATCTTGGCAACGTTAATGTTCCCTAGTGCCAGCATTACTTCCAGGTAGCTCCCTTCTATTGCAAGACCTCGCTAAAGAATTGGCCTTCTTAAACCCAACCGTTCCTTCATCTAGCGTCCACGACCTGGTAACCGCGTATGTTACCCTATTGCTTAATGGTTGTGTGCAGGAAGCTCAGAGATGGTCATAAGTCAATGTCTTTGTTAACCTAGATGGTTCCAACTTTGCGAGCTTTAAAGGTAAATTTCCAAATATGTCGGGTATTGGGAATGCATCTGGTCGCTTATCTGTGGAATTGAATAATATGAATACGACCAGTAAAGATTTGAATAGTGAAGTTGTGATTGTGCCTTCCAAACCCGCTGTGTTACCTAACACACTCCCTGATCCTGCTTTCCCTCCAAAAATTAAAAGTAATGTTGCTTTCCTGTCCTATGTGTGTTAACCCAGACCCCAAACTTGTTTCTACCAGCACGCCAATTATTCAAGTCCATGTTGCTTCCAAGCCAGTTGTGCAAAACACTAAACTGCCAGTTCTACTCCAAATGCTTGTGTCAATGTCCCTACGTAGCTCTGGTATATATCTTTACATGTTAGAGCCAATTTACGTAGCTCTGCCTTCGAATTGGTTACTTTTTTGTTCTTTCCGGATTCGAGCTCTGCTACCTCTTCGACAACGTGAGGGATAAACATCCATTGTTCCATTGCAAGCTGAATATCCTACCAATTAATAGATTTAATCTTATATTAATCAACTGATTAGTGAAGCAAATTGCTATAAGTTTAAATATTGTTCATGATATTTGTTTTGGGTGCCCTATTAATGTATTTACATCTCGTTTTTTAGCTCAAATCAATAAACATTTGTGTTGGTAAACTAATTAATATGATTTTTTTGCCCTCAAGGAAATTTTTCACAAAATATTTTAAAGGTGTTAGCAAAGGTTTGAATATTTGACAGTACACGTAGCTTAAAAATCGAGACATGGAGGAGTAGCCATACTTTGTTTTCTTTCAGATAGTCTATTGCGTCTTGCAAACAAGTGATGATCCCTTCGGTAGCAATAGCTTTTACTTCACAAGTGATTGGTTATGAAAATTTTCAGATAGTATATTGTTTTCTTTCAGAAAGCTTCTGGCTATATATAAATCACAAGTGATTGGTTAAATAAATGGTTGTTCGACATGTTGAATGGATAACTGAAATCACAGTATTTACTAGGATGCATGAGTGTGTACCACTGTATTATATGTATAATACACATGCATTATCAATGGGTTAACCCTTCATTATCAGAGCAGAGATGATCCATGACCTTCATAACTATAGTATATATGCAGCAGTATTATATGTTTATCTTCTACAAATTGTGTGCAAGCAGTATTAAACTATTTATGGTTTTCAACTTTCTTTTATGATATTTTTCTTGTATTGCTCAACTTTCATTATGTTGGTCTTTGCTTTCACTATTTGCATTAAAATTAGATTTTTAACGTGTACCGTATTGCTTTTGGAAGGTATGGGTTAACGTAGCCGTGGATCCTGAAGCTTTTCTACTAAGGCCTAATTCAGAGATGTACACCATTAAAGAGGCCATTGGAACAACCGTGGCATGGCACAAAGACTTTATTTCACTAGAGTAGTATGTGATGCTTAGCTTCTAGATGTTATGTTATGCTATATTTTGGAATTGTTGGTATGGTATGATGCATTTATATTATGTATGGATCACGTTTGTTACTGTGCTAATTTTCGATTGTAACTTCAACTAATGTTTTGGAATGTTAAAGTTAGTGAATCTATTGTTTTGTCAATGTATTTTCAGATGTGTATTTCTTCGTAATATACCTTATCTTTACTACAGTAAATTATCAAATTTTGATATTGATGAATTGAATGTAGCATCTGCAACTGTCAGTTGCAGTTGAGTCATTAGCAACAGTAAATAGCAGTTGTACTTGAACTTATTGCAATTGTCAAAAACAGTTGTGGTATCACTATCTGTTAAAAATTTGCAACAGGTAATTGACTATTGCAAAATTACCTATTGCAATGATCAGTAACTGTTGTAATTTGACTTACTGCAACGGTCAAAAATAGTTGTGGTATCTTGTTTGTCGATACCTAATAGGGGCTTACAACGGTCATTTGTTGTGGCAAAAGTAGCTGTTGCAACAACAAAAGCCCGTTGCAAAAAAGTATACCGCAACATCTTACTGCAACAGGCGAAAACTGTTGCAGACCTTTAGCAACTTCGGCTATGCCAACGGGCGCTGGCATGTTGCAATAGGCCTTCTGCAACATATTTTGCCTGTTGCGAAAAGTGTTTTTTGTTGTAGTGGAAATATCAGTCCCACATCGTGGAAGCCTGTATGAAAGGGCAGACTTATATAGTAGAGCCCATCTCCTACTAACACCAAGGCCTTTTGAGGAACAAAACCCTACACCTATATGGTGGCTAAGTTGGGGACAATATCTTGCGCGAACGGAAGTGCGGGCTATTACAGTGGGATCAGAGCCAATATCCAGCCGGAATTGTGACTCCTATGTGGACCACAACGCCTGGGTGAGTTGTTCGTGGTCCAACGGGGATGTTACGCTCTGTAGTGGGGAGAATGTAACACCCCTACATCTAGTGAAATATAAGTTCCACATCGTGGAAGCCTATGTGAAAGTGCAAACTTATATAGTAGTGCCCATCTCCTACTAACGCTGAGGCCTTTTGAGTAACAAAACCCTACACCTATATGGTGGCTAAGTTGGGGACGATATCTTGCGCGAACGGAGGTGCAGGCTGTTACAACTTGCGCCCTGGAAAGGAAGATGTAGTAATTAGGGCCGAGAGAAGCTATTCCTATTTACTGCTGATAGATGCAGTTGGTATCTCCAGGTTGGTTCAAGGGTTCTTCGTCATTCTTTATTGCTCTTATTCTCCAATAATATTTGTAGTCATCTAGACATTCTTTCCCTTTCTCAATAAGGTTATTGATTCAATTGTATTTTGTTTATTTTTGGTTTTGTGATCCATTGAGTGTAAATAAAATTTTGGTGAATCAATAAAGAGGGTGTTTTTGGGTGTAATATTTGTGTATTGCTATTATTTCCGATCTATTATGTTGTTAGTTTCAATTAAATTCATCTTTAAGTGATTCGGTGAAAAAGATCTCTTTTTTAGTGTTTTGTCTTTTCCGTTGCGCACAAAACCCTAATAGATTAGTATGAGAGCTTAGACCATCGCATAAATCAGAGTGATTCTGGATTGGAGATTGTAGATTTCATAGATGATGTTGTTTTCGTATATGACTATTTTTATGGTAGATATAGGGGATCTGGAAGCCTATGATGTTGGATGTTCCTTGCCTCAATGGTTTGATTGATGGAGATCAGAAGAAGCCCTCTGATATGGATAAGGAAAGAAGGAAGAAGATGAAGAGAAGGTGTGGCCGTAGTCCATTCAAATCGACTGGGTGTGATTGTAGCTCGGAAATCAATTGAGTCTCGTTGTTCTCCAGAAACAGGCAGGGTGTACCTCGTTTCCTTGAAATCGAGGGTTGTAAATTCTGAGATGAGAAAGAGCTACAAATGATTTGTTTTGGGAATGTTGGAGATATGATATTAGAATCTAGATGGAGTGTTGAATTTGTTGACTCAAATATTTTTTAAAGAGGAACGTAATCAATTAATTGATTTGATTGATTGGTTGATTTGTTGATTTATTTGATCGATTAATTTTATCATAGAAGGAAAGAAATAAAAGTTTATATTCTGGAGATATTTTGAAGTGGAAATTTGGATATTTGCCTAGGTCTTCTATCCTCATGCATATGCAACCTTCTTGGTTAGATCAAGAAATTAGAAACCATGTGAGAAATCTAGAGAGGTTGTGTGCCTCCAAGGCTAGCGCCCTCGAGAGAAAGATGTAGGAATCATGGCAGAGAGAAGTTATTCCTATTTGCTGCTGATAGATAAATTTTGTTCCTCCAGGTTGATTCGAGGGTTCGCCGTCGTTCTTCATTGCTCTTCATCCTCAAGAGTGACAACATCCACTATTAAGTTTGTTCACTCTATTCTTCTTTCTCGTGAAGGACGAATAGAGCAAAAGAAAGCTAATGTGAATGATTCCTTTACCAACTAGATTGTAAAAGAAAAGTTAAGAGTCAATACTGAAATAACACTGGTAGAAGACAAAGTTTCGGACAGAGCGGTGGCTAATCTGCCAAAGGCAGAGGAAGAGGTGGAAAATTCAATAGCAACAATCGAATTAGATGTCAAATATGTGAAAAACATGGTCATACTGCAAATAGATGTTACTTCAGATTCGACTCTAACTATGCACCATCTCAACATAATAGCGGTAACATAGGAAATTATTAACCAAGTGCAAACATAATAAGAAACTCTCAATAAAACAAAATTCAATTTGAAACTGGAAGCATATAAATGACAAGAATAGAAGACATTCATGATGATGTGTTGCATCCAAATTTTGGTGCTACAAATCATGTCATGAGCGGCCTAAGCAACCTGAATTTAGGAAGCAGTGAATACAATGGTACATAGCTTTATATGGGTAATGGTAAACTTAGTAAAATCACACACAGGAAATGCAAGTTTTATGGTTAAAAGAAAACAGTTTTATCTCAACAATTTGCTAAGAGTACTGTAAATAAGAAATAACTTATTAAGTGTACAATAATTTATTAGGAATAATAATGTATTCTATGAATTTTATCCAAATCATTGTTTGGTAAAAGATATTTTGACAAAATAAATTTTGTTATAGAGTAGAAAATTTAGGGGATTGTACAGTTGCGATATAGCAAACACAAATTCGAGAAATTTTGGACATAGCAAGAATTATTACTATTTTTCTGTAATTAGTGAAGGAACTTGCCATAAGACCTATAGGTCATCCCAATGGAATCATTGCAAAGCACGTTTTGAAAAATAATAATGTTTCTATTGATAAATTCCCTCTACCTTATGTGTGCACTTACTGTCAAATGGAAAAAAAATTCATAAATTCGCATTTGTTGATTCACAAATAGTATACCAAAATCCTCTAAAACTATGGGTTGCCGACTTATGCGGACCATGGCCAATCAATAGTGATTATGGATACAAATACTACATATCATTTGTTGATGTCAGTTCAAGATATATGTGGATGTATTTTCTAAAATCCATATCCAAAACTTATAATGTTATATCATAATTTATAATTCAAGCTAAAAAAACAAACTAGTTGTCTATTTAAGCTATTCCAAACTGAAGGTGGATCTGAATTTAAACCTCTAAATGGCATATTTCAAAAAAAAAATCATAGAACAACATGTCCACGCACATAAAAAATGGACATGTTGGGTGAAATCACAGGCAAATTATAGAAACAGGTTTAAACACCATTTTCTCAAGCATATCTGCCTTTAAAGTTTTGTCCAGAAGCATTCTATACCTCTGTATTCTTAATAAATAGACTTTGTACAAAAAAATTAGATTTAAATTATCAAGTGGAAGTCATGCTTAATGTTAAACCTGACTACAATGTACTATAAGTATTCAGATGTTTATCTTTTCCATACTTAAGGGCATATTACTCTCATAGGTTAGATTATAGTTCCACACATGTTTTTCGGGATATGTCATTAATAAAAAAGGATACAAATGTTTGGATAAAAGTGGAAGGTTGTATATATCTAAACAAGTGGTTTTCAATGAAAGTGGATTTCTATTCAACAAGCTAGGTATGAAGTTACACAAAAAATATACAAGAAAAGGATGTTCATACCTGATCTGCCACAACAAGGTGAAGTTGAAAGTTAATCCATATTGAAAGTTAATCCATATCGGAAAATCAACCTGATCTAACCAAGATACAAAAATCGATGTGAAGAATCAACACTTGATCGAGCAATGAACGAAGAATCTCAGATAGATCTAACTGAAATCACTCCAAGGAAAATAAATCGTTTTAGATTTAATCCCTCGATTTCAAAATTGCTTAAACATGCACAAAATTAATCGTGAGATACTCAGATGAACAGCTCGTAGCATGTTTTGAGGAGTTTACTGAAGATATTTAGCAAAGATCAAGTTTAAAGATCAATTTTCTCTCCACCTCAATAAACCTAGATCAGATTTAAGGAGGGAGGGGGTTATTAGAGAGAGATATAATATTATAAAAGTGTTGTAATATATATAAATGTTGTGAATATGCTTTTATTAGTTCTCTGTTTAGTCCCACATCATGGGAAAAAGTTAAACATCAGCTCCAAAGCCTATATATAAAGGAGCCAATGTAACAGAAAGAATGACACATCTGAATGAATAGAAATGTTCTCTCTCCCTTATTTCTTATCTTCTGTGTTCATTTTATAACACGTTATCAGCACGAAGCTCTATTAGAGATATTGTTTGAAATATTCTAGATCTATATTTATGGATCTATCATGTAAGTTATATTTTTTTTATGTTTTGAAATCATATAAATCTACATATATGAACTTGTCGTGTCTTCTGCTTAGATGTGATCCATACTTCTAGATCACTTTTCTTTTTCAGTTTTTGTAGATCTACATTCTATTTTAGTGGATCTAACTTTTTAGATCTAATTATCTATTCTGAACCTAAATATGTGTAGATATAGTCTTTCAATTCTTTGCGGATCTAATTTTGAGTTTCCAAATCCAAATGGAGATTTGATTATATATGTATTGTTTACATTATTGATGATGTAGACGTAGATCTAGTTTTATCCTTTCTAATCTACTATTATTCTTCGTATGTGATTCTTTTGGATAGACTAAAGACAAAATATCTCTTGAAAAAAAATGATTTTTTTTAATGTATATCCAACAAAATTATGGGTATAGAATATAATGATATAGCATTTAAAGTCAAGAACAATATTTATTTATCACTGGAAGTGAGATTGAAAACTCATGATGTAAACCAATTAGGAACCTGAAGTTCATATGTAAATGACCTGAAGTTCATATACAATTTGTTTTTAAATAAGGAACCTAAAGTACATATGCAAATAAAGAACCTGAAGTTCATATGCAAATGAGAAAGATGAAACAAAAGCCCTAATTTTTATTAAAAGTTGTAACATAAAAAGATTGTACTTCCAGAAGAAGTTAAAAGAGACACACACATTATAATATGTGACAAAAACATCAGATACAATAGAAAATCTCTAAACATGTTTCATTTAACTGACATCTTTCATGTACAGTTTATATTAACTGAATATCCTGAAGATATAGTATACATATTAATCTTTTGAAGAGATATTTTAGAGATTTAATTTTATATAGCAAATCCAACATCCTAGAAGAGATGTTAGAATTTTTTTTGTTGCATTGCAATTACATAAGTAAAAGATATGTTCCCTGAAGGAATATCATACACTCCAGAAGTAGTGATTTCTTTTCTCTCTTGAATCTTATTTTTATTTAATGCACCTGATTTTGTTAATGCATTTAAGGTTTCAATGTATATTGATATGACATTTCAATAGTTTGTATATATTTATCTCTGGAAGAGATAAGTTCATCCCAGAAATGATGATAACAAAATATCTTTAGAGGACATTTGTATATTTGGAAATGGTAAAATATCTCCAGAAGAGATTTGTTTATTTGAAAATAATAAAATGTCTCCAGAAGAGATTTCTACAATTAAAGGCGATAAATATTTGTAAAAAAAATGTATTAAAACTGCATAAATGGTGTTTATGTAATATCCCAGAAGCGATATTATATTCTAATATGTCTATAAAAGAATTTGCATTGAAATATTTTCAAATATCAAAGATGATGATGCAAATTTAATGACTAAAGAAAAATGCATCTCGAAGATCATATTAAGTTAAGATCTAAATATTGATCTTAATTTTGCACACCGAAAGTGAATGCAAAAGTAATTTTTGTTATAAAAATGGAAAACTTAGAACCTGCAGTTTCTATGATGGTAAGAAGTAATTTTGATATAAAAACAAAGATCTATATATGGATAGTATAATTTGAAACATGTAATTTTTTTTATGTTGTGAATTTTATGCATAGAACTGCAAGTTTTTCGAATCATTCATATTAAAGAATGCAAAATCCCGGTTCTATAATTATGCATTTGTATTCAATTCTGGATCAGATATTATGCATGTACATGGTATTTAGAAAATATGATTATTGGGAATGCAGTACAACTGTAAGTTGTTTATTTCAGTTTTGATCAATACTGTAGCTAGATCCAAATTTTGTTATGTTGTTTTAAGTAAAATTTATTTATTTGATTCATATATTTAGGCCGTATAATGGTTATTTCCGTTATTTTTATAATAAATGCATTATATGTACCGTTATGGTAATAAATATTGTATTACCATATTATTATAAATGTATTAAAAGCATTGGCTATTGTAAGTTAATTGATGTATGTTTGTATTTGGAATAAGAATAAACATATGTATTATTATTCGATGTATTTAGCTAGTAATAACTAATGTTATGGAAGAAAGGATAGAACCACAACCTGAAGTTGTGCAAAGAAAATATTTATACTGGAAATTGTATAACTCAAAGTCTTGGACCTGAAGTCTTGAATTATATATATATATATATATATATGTATATGTATTATATAAACATTTTTGATAAAGTATACAAGTTTGAAATCTTGTCAATGAGCAAGAATGTAAAAGCTTCTAAAATAGAAGTATGTTAAAAGATTGAGAACCAGAAGTTCATCATAAATTTATAAAATTGATATGCATGTGTATGTGTATATATATGCATAGGAACTCGAAGTTCCTCAATCAATGAATTTGAAATACTTGATAATTCAAAAGCCTGAAGCTTTATTGAAACAATGTAACATTAATAAAGTTGATATCCAAAGATTTCACAATTTTCAAAATGAGTTGTATCATGCTAATATATTTATATTTACATATTGTATTGAAGAATAAATTTTAACAACTCGAAGTTGTTATATATTTTATTTGAACCAGAAGTTCAACAAAGTGGAACCAGAAGTTCAATACAGTGGAACCAGAAGTTCGATACAGCGGAATCATAAGTTCAATATAGTGGAACCAACAGTTCAATACAGTTGAACCAGAAGTTCAATATAGTTTAACAAACTTGAAAGTGTTTATATATTATTTGAACCAGAAGTTCAATATGGATTAACAACTCGAAGTTGTTCATATATTTCATTTGAACCAGAAGTTCAATACAGTTCCAAATCAGATATTTTAGATATTATGAAACGATCTTTAAGATTCACGTTGACATTGCTTGATAAGAAAAAATTAATGATTGGAACATTATAAACAATTTGTTCTAAAATCAATAACTTGAATGAGAAAGAATATGCAAATCAATTACATATGTAATACGTGGACGCACGTATATATACATATATGTGATATTTAATTAACAACCTAAAGTTGTTATGAGCTCATATTATAATTTATGCAGTCGATTGACATCAATATTGAATGACCTGAAGTCATGTGCATATTCAAATGATAGAAAATTCCTCCAAGTCATTAGATCATTGAAAGGGAATAAGCAATACAATACGAATGCATCTTATCAACTAATAAGAGCATTATCCTCCAACAATTGAAATACATCTAATGTATTTGCTAGCTATGATGCTATAATGGATCAAAAATGAATCCAAAGTAGGTTTATTATTTAAAGTGACAATGTTTGTCAACATTGAGGGGGAGGATAAATGAATCATCGATGTTAAATATTTGCAAACACATAGAATTATGCAAAGTGTTAAGTAACTTGCATAAATTATCAATTATGTCCCTAATAGACTTTCTCCAATATACATTTGAATCCTCGAAGGATCAAAAGGTGTAAATCACAAAATGTGGTATAAAAGTCAGTTCAAAATATCTTTGGAGTAAGTCATAAAGAAGCAAAATAAAGGAGGTGAGTGTTCCTGAAGAAACACTTAAGGGTACTTTAAAAGAAACCCATGACATGATTGTCAAAATAACCCCAGAAGTGGTTTAGGTACCTAAAGCATGATAAGTTTTGAGATCTCAATAAATTAAGAATAGAACTGATAAGAAATAATCATCGATGATAAATTAATAAATAATAAAGCGCTTATATTTATAAATGGATTAAAAATCTCATATTAGAGAGAAACATGATTGGCCATCATGAAATTCTCCTAAATAAGATATATGGACCTGTAGTCCATAAGATATGAACCTGTAGTTCATAAGATAAAAATAAAAATATATATAATAACTGAAGCACCATAGAGTGTCAACAACATATTAATGCCATGAGCATTGTATTTTTAGAGATAACTGAATTGATTAAAGTGGTAAAAGTGTTTAAAACACTTATAATACCCTGAAGGTATAAACAATGAAAGTATACAAATTCCAGAAGAATTTAAACAACTTTGGTAGTGATAAAGAGAAAGAAATGTAGATTACAACATTCTTTTAAGTATTGTTGTGATGAAAATCTTGAAATAATTCATGATGAGTAGATCACTTCCTGCTTTCAAGAATTGTTGTAATAAAACTCTTAATATTCGTTGAAGTGGTAGTTGCGATATGCAAAACTTATTATAATATATAAGTTCCTGAAGAACATAAATAACATTTGTTATTATAAATAATACCAAGAACATGGATGATATATTGCAACATTCTTCTAAGTATTGTTGTAACGAAAATCTTGATATACTTCAAGATGAGTAGATTACTTCCTGCTTAGTAATGAAAGTTGTCTTATTCATCAAATATGTATTGCAACATGCAAGTACGATTGAAACAGAAAATTATAAGCACCTGAAGTGTATTCATAAATGAATATTAGTATCATACAAATCACAAAAGGGAGGCATTTTAAATAAGAAAGCATGCCTGAAGCCTGAAAATGCACGTGAAATTTTAAAAGAAGAAAAAACTCCATTAAGATGTATTTCTAAGAAATTTGAGTTACCGAAAGAAGAATACGAATTCAGAGGAAATTTGAAATCAGGGGGAGCATCCATAAGTGTGACGGCCCGCCCCGCACCAACCGACATTTACTCCAAAGGTGCGCTATACACATGTCCAGTTAGCACGGAACGGGTCGTGAGAAGGAAAGGGAAGAAGGAAATGAACATACAAAGAACCTGTAGAATGTCTCACAGCGCATTGAACAAAATATAATAATAACATACTTGACATAAAACAGGAGAGACAGTGCATAAGCTGGAAATCAGAACTAAACATCACAGCAGCGGAAATCCAAAATACAGCTTATTACAACTTTCAAACTGTCTCAAAGAAAAAGTAAGATAAAGGAGGTACACTACTAATGCCCAAGTAGCGACCACCAACGACACAGGGAGAATGTGTATATATATATCATACGTGGAAGCCTCCTGCCCGCCTCCGAATCAGCTACTCGCGCATCACCAGCTAACCTGTCTCTAGTCTGCCCGTGTGAGCACCCAGAGTAATAAGAGGAGACATAAAACTCTGGGTCAGACATAAAGCTTGGTATGAGCGATAAGCATCTAAAGTGAACAATAACAGGTAGACTAAAACATACCTGAACCTGGACCTGCAACCAAAGAGTTAGCACTACATACTGTACAACACCCTAAGGTACCATATCAAACAGTGTAAAGATACGGAGGTGGGGGAGGTGTGCATGTCATAGGGATGGCAAAAATTCAAACATAGCATCCATCCTCACATCTCTCACTCAGTGCGTAAAGCATACGATATTCACCACTTCGATCACCCAACATACCTTGCTACGATCACTCTGCCCCATGAAGTCGTAATGGCTTCACTGCACTGATAACGTAGCAACAAATCCTTCGCTATATCCACTTTGCCCCATGGAGTCACAAGAACCCCACTGCACTGGCTCATAGCCTTACTAATCCTTACTATGTCCACTCTGCCACATGGAGTCGCAATGACCCTACTGCACTGGCTCATAGTCTTACTACGCATCACCTTGCCCCTCAGGTCATATTGACCCTACTGCACTGATAACGTAGTCTTGCTACCATCACCTTGCCCCTCAGGTCATAATGACCCTACTGCACTGATAAGTAGCCCATCATCCGTTTTTAGTGGTGAATCGAAGTTATGAACGTCGACAACTCCTTAGCACGCGTCCCGCAGCAAAGTCCAACTCATGAAGTCCACTCATTGGTTCATATCTGGATCCTGAGTCAATACCCTTCATTTGGACTACCTTTGCATCTCGGGTTATCAGTCTTCATCGGTTCGGTTCGGATCAGAATGCTCCTTCTTCACTGGATCGGGTCGGGTCTCCAGATTGCCACGGTTCGGATCGTCAACGCGGTCCTCTTTCTCTCTGCTTCGGATCGTGCTCCTCTCCTCGGTTCGGATCGGAATACCCCATATGGGTCGGATCGCGCTCCTCCAGCTCGTGGCTCCACCAGGTTCGAATCGGCGTCTCGTAGTGCATCGGATCGTGGATGCTGCTTCCCTCTAGTCGGATCGTGATGCGAAACACAAGTGGATCGGATCGGGTAGCAGTTCGCGGTTGGTGCTCGTGGGCCTTGCGCAGATTGTTCGGTTCGGAGGAGATGACTCGACTCGTGGTGATGTCCCACGATCCCATAAGGCGATCCGATCGACCCTCAATCCCCTATCCAATCCGAATCCCTACACCTTGTCCAGCGAGTTGTTTACGCCCCTCGACGGCATTTTCGACCATTCCAACTATTCTAACCAATCACAAAGCATACCATATAGTCATAGAAGCATGTATAATCAACCACAAATATCAAAACAACAATATGGTAGGTTAAAATGGATCAAACATAGCCAAAACCCCCTTATTTCCCTTAAGCATGTTGGGTGAAACTAATGATAGGATTAGCAAAACTTAACCAAATAAACCCAAATTCATAACAGAGGTCTAAAACATCATTCCGAATTTTATAAACATTTTTCCAGAATTTTATCATGTTTAAATTCGCTAATTAACACTAATCACACCTAATTAGCTATAATTAGTGCAAAACTATGCAAATCACTCACCTTAGCCACAAATAAACTAAAATCTGAAATAAATCTCTGATTTGATGCAAATCCCAACCCTAAACAGCAGCTCCAATGTTGATTTGGTGTAGATCTCCCTTGATTAGATGTTGCTAAGCTTAATCCTTGACCAAAAGATGATTTGAAGGTGATTTAGAGGTTAGAGGCCATTTTTAGGGTTCCTTGGTGATAAGTGGAGGCTAGAAAACTGAAATGGAATGATCCTCTATCTCATTTCAGCCTCCCCATAACCCTAATCCCGAAATGGGTTATGGGCCTACTCACTAATCACCCTTTTGGCCCGGTTAAGTAGTTTTTCACCCTCCAAACCTTATTTCAGCCATATCTCCCAAACGGTAAGTCCTTTTGGCTATTATGACCACTCTACGGAAAGGTAAACCATCAAACGAATCCAATGGAAGTGGTTTCAGGTCAAAATTCCTTTCCAATCAAAAGTTATGGCCAAAACAGTACCAACTAGGGGCAAAATGGTCATTTAAAAATCGACAAAAATCATGAACATGGGAAATGACTCTAGTGGATGTTTCCCAAAGTTACATCACCATATGACTTCACATGGGAAAGAAATAAATATTCTACAATCCTATGATGTGTAGAATACGGGTCGTTACACTCTCCCCCCCTTAAGAAATTTCGCCCCCGAAATTCCCTAATCAAAACACACACAAAGGTCCCGCATGCCTATCAATCATAAAAAAACAATCAAACATGCAAAACAAGCAAAACAAGTCTACCCTAGCATGCAGAAAAGTAAATTGCAAAGTAAATCTTACCAGGCAAAGAGTTCTGGATATGCCTTCCTAATGCTCTCCTTTGTCTCCCAAGTACAATCATTCTCGTCCTCGCCCCACTGAACCTTGACTAGCTTCACCGCCTTCCTTCGAAGTTGCTTCGTATCGTGCCCCACAATACGAATCGGCTTGCGGTTCCCAACCGCCTCGGGTTCTACTTCGAAGTCCTCTAACTGATCAAGTGAAATAGTCATATCTGAGTCGTGGACGAACTTCCTTAGTTGGGAAACATGAAATACATTGTGAACTCCCGCCATTTTCTATGGTAAGCCAACTCTATATGCCAAATTCCCGACTAGTTCAAGAACAGGGAATGGGCCAACAAATCTTGGTGCTAATTTGCCTCTCCTGCCAAATCGTATCACGCTTTTCAACGGAGAGATCTTGACAAACACCAAGTCACCAACGGAGAATTTCAAGTCTCTTCTCCTCTTATCAGCATAGCTTTTCTGCCTATCTTGGGCAGCTTTCATTCGTTGCTGAATGATCTTAATCTTATCCGAAGTTTCTCTCACCACATCTGGTCCAAGCACAAACTTCTCGCCAGTCTCTATCCAACATGATGGTGAGTTGCACGGTCTTCCGTACAAAGCTTCATATGGAGCCATACCGATACTGGATTGGTAGCTATTATTATATGCAAACTCTACTAGATGCAAATGGTCATCCCATGATCCACCAAAATCCAATATACACGCTCTCAAGAGATCTTCCAATATACGATTCACCCTCTCCGTCTGACCGTCGGTCTGAGGATGATATGCGGTACTGAGATGTAATCCTGACCCTAGAGCCTCTTGTAAGCTCTTCCAAAACCCACTAGTGAACAACGGGTCTCGGTCACTCACAATGCTTTTGGGTACTCCATGAAATCTCACTACCCACTTCATATACAATTCTGCCAACTTGGCTGCCGTTCTGGTCGATTTGACTGGTATAAATCTTGCACTTTTAGTCAATCGATCCACAATTACCCAAATGCTATCATATCCTGATCTAGTCCTTGGTAAACCATCGATGAAATCCATCGAGACTTGCTCCCATTTCCATTCGGGAATTTATAATGGTTCCAACAACCCACTAGGCTTCGTTTGCTCGGCTTTAACTAGCTGGCAATTCATGCATTTGGATATAAACTTCCCAACGTCTCTTTTCATCCCTTCCCAGTAGTAAGTCTGTCTCATGTCTCGATACATCTTATTACCACCAGAATGTACAGTCAGTTTTGAGTGATGACATTCACTAAGCACCTCATCCCTCAAACCATTTACGTTGGGTACAACTAGTCTTCCATTCTTTCGAAGCCATCCATCTCGATCAAGCCCATACACATTCATCTCCTCACCGTCGATACCCATCTCTAACTTGGAGATGATTTCCAATAGGTTAGGATCGTCCCTTTGACTAGGACCAATCCACTCTATCAAAGTGGGTCTGATCGTCAAACTAGCTAACATAACTGGTTCCAATTCGCACTTTGGTCTGAAATCAAACCCCACGATATACTCCAGTTGCTTCCACTCAAGAAACATTGCCCCTAAGATGGCATGTCTCCTACTCAAGGCATCGGCTACCGCATTACCTTTCCCAGGTGTGTATGCGATATCAAAATCATACGAAGCCAAGAACTCTAACCATCTCTGCTGACGGAGATTCAGATCTTTCTGAGAGAAGAGATACTTTAACGATTTATGATCGGTAAACAACTCAAATCTTTCTCGCAAGAGATAGTGTCTCCACATCTTCAGTGCAAATACAATCGCTGCCAATTCCAAATCATGGGTAGGATACTTCTTCTCATGCGGCTTTAGCTGTCGACTAGCATAAGCTACAACCCTACCTTCTTGCATCAATACAGCACCCAGTCTGGTACCACAAGCATCCGTGTATACCGTCATCTCTTCATTCCCTTTAGGAATGACTAACACTGGCGCACGCGTCAACTTCTCCTTTAGACTCTTGAAGGCATCCTCACACGCTCTGTCCCAGACGAAGGACTGATTCTTCTTAGTCAACTGAGTCAATGGTGCTGCTATCTTGGAGAAGTCCTGGATAAACTTACGATAATATCCAGCTAATCCCAAGAAACTTCTCACATCTATTACATTCTTGGGTGTAGGCCAATCCTGTACCGTAGCCACCTTCGCAGGGTCCACGGCAATACCACTTTCTGAAACAACATGACCCAAGAATCTCACTTCCCTTCTCCAAAAATGACACTTAGAGAATTTCGCTTTCAATTGGTGTTTCCTCAACACCTCCATCACTATCCTCAAGTGTCCCTTGTGTTCCTCCTCTGTCCTTGAGTAAACAAGGATATCATCCACGAACACAAGAACAAACTTATTCAACTGATCTCTGAATACTCGATTCATGAGATCCACAAAGTAGGCTGGTGCATTGGTCAACCTAAATGGCATGACCAACCACTCATAAAATCCAGACGGCGTCCTAAATGCCGTTTTCGAAACACTCTCATCTGCTACTCGAAGCTGATGAAATCCTGTCGCGAGGTCCAACTGGGAGAACACTCTTGCTCCTTCCAGTTGATCAAACAAATCATCTATCCGTGGTAGAGGATACTTATTCTTCCTCGTTACCTTATTCAACTCGCGATAGTCCACACACAAACGAAGGGAACCATCTGCCTTAGTGGAAAACACAACTGGTGCTCCCCACTTGGAGACACTCCTTCTAATAAATCCCTTCTTCAAAAGATTGCTGACTTGCACCCTGAGCTCTCGCTGCTCCCTTGGTGCCATACGACGAAGTGGCATCACTATAGGTCTGGCATCTTTCACTAAATCAATACGGAACTCAATCTCTCGGTGTGGTGGAAGCCCGGTCACCTCCTCGAAGACGTCCGGATACTGGCCAACCACGGGCACATCTGACAACTCATCCTGCGGGATGTCGAGGGAATTTACAAAACTAGCCATAACCCCATCACTAGGTAGACTACCAAACACTACCCTCCGCCCATCATCCGCCCTCACTGTCACCAAAAAGCCCTCACAGTCTACCACCACCCCGTATCTTTGGTGCCAATCGACTCCCAATATAATGCCATACCCAGTAAAGCCCAAAACAAAGCAATCACATACAAACATACATCCATGACTCGATAAGACCAAATTCCTGCAAATCATACTGAGGCTAGTCAAACCACCAATCGGGTTCGTCACAACCAATGGTCTATCGACTATCTCGGGTTTCAATCCCAACCTATCTACCAGGTCACTAGATATGAAGGAACGGGAAGCCCCAGTATCAAACAAAACTCGAACTGGTACATCATAAATAGAAAGCATACCTTGAATAACAACATTCTTTCCTTTCTCCGCCGCAGTCGGGGCATTCGACGAAGAAGGAACAACATCAATAGCATATGCTTTCACAATCTGCTTCTCCTTAAGAGGTTGCGGACACTTATCCTTCTGATGTCCCATTTGACCACAGTTGTAGCACTTCCTTTCCGCTGGCTTGGCCCGACATTCTTTAGCATAATGGCCCTTCTTTCCACAGCTGAAGCACTCAACATCCTTCTTGCTCTTTTTCTGACCACCTTTAGATTGGTCCTGCTTCCTCTTATTCTGAGAGTTATTCTTGCCTCCACCGCCTGCTTGCGGCTTTGGCCCTTCGGCAGATGCAGCCTCAGTCTTTGACTTAGGATAAAGGCTCTCTGATCTCAAAGCTTTCCCCACAATCGATTCAAAAGTCTCATCGATGTGGTTGATAAGCCTTTCCCCCAAGTATCCATCCAAACCAGTAATGAACTTCTCATTCTTCTTCTCAGGATTATCAATGAGAGACAATCCATACTTCGACAAAGTGTCGAACACAGCAATATAACCAGAAACTGCCCTCCCATTCTGCTTGAGTTCCAAGAACCTCTTAAACAACACTGACTTTTGGGCAGCTGGAATAAACTTCTCGCTAAAGCGAGCCTTGAACTGATCCCAAGTAACCTGATCTTCTGGAGTAGCCGTTCTTATGGCATTCCACCAATTCATCGCTCGCCCTTGCAGCTGACGAGACGTTAGCCTTCTCTTCATCGCATCCTCAAGACCCAAGTCATCAAAGATACGATCACAGCTATCCATCCAATCTTGAACATCTGTGGCCGACTCTGTTCCGTGGAACAGCTTTCCACCAAGATTAGTGTAATCTTTGCACAACTTGGCGAAATCGACCCTAGGCGCTTGCTCTACTGGGCCAACACCAACTCCGGGATTGGGAACTGCCCCTTGCACTTCTCTAAGCATGTCTCTCATGAGGTTAGTAAACATCGCCCTCATGTCAGCGGCATTCACTTGGTTGGTCCCTCTACCAGCACCCCTCGTATCTCGGCTCATCGTCAATCTGAAAAAGGGAAACGATTAACGACCCCATAGTGGTGCTAGTGCAGTGCGACTTCATTCTTATACTACTAATAGTATATATATACATAGCTTTTGAAAACCAAAGTAATCACAAATATGCGCTCTCATATACGTACTATCTCTCCCTAGTGTCTTTCCCTAGGTTAACTACGCAACCTAGAGCTTTGATACCAAGTGTGACGGCCCGCCCCGCACCAACCGACATTTACTCCAAAGGTGCGCTGTACACATGTCCAGTTAGCACGGAACGGGTCGTGAGAAGGAAAGGGAAGAAGGAAATGAACATACAAAGAACCTGTAGAATGTCTCACAGCGCATAGAACAAAATATAATAATAACATACTTGACATAAAACAGGAGAGACAGTGCATAAGCTGAAAATCAGAACTAAACATCATAGCAGCGGAAATCCAAAATACAGCTTATTACAAATTTCAAACTGTCTCAAAGCAAAAGTAAGATAAATGAGGTACACTACTAATGCCCAAGTAGCGACCACCAACGACACAGGGAGAATGTGTATATATATCATACGTGGAAGCCTCCTGCCCGCCTCCGAATCAGCTACTCGCGCATCACCAGCTAACCTGTCTCTAGTCTGCTCGTGTGAGCACCCAGAGTAATAAGAGGAGACATAAAACTCTGGGTCAGACATAAAGCTTGGTATGAGCGATAAGCATCTAAAGTGAACAATAACAGGTAGACTAAAACATACCTGAACCTGGACCTGCAACCAAAGAGTTAGCACTACATACCGTACAACACCCTAAGGTACCATATCAAACAGTGTAAAGATACGGAGGTGGGAGAGGTGTGCATGTCATAGGGATGGCAAACAATCAAATATAGCATCCATGCTCACATCTCTCACTCAGTGCATAAAGCATACGATATTCACCACTTCGATCACCCAACATACCATGCTACGATCACTCTGCCCCATGAAGTCGTAATGGCTTCACTGCACTGATAACGTAGCCACAAATCCTTCGCTATGTCCACTTTGCCCCATGGAGTCACAAGAACCCCACTGCACTGGCTCATAGCCTTACTAATCCTTACTATGTCCACTCTGCCCCATGGAGTCGCAATGACCCCACTGCACTGGCTCATAGTCTTACTACACATCACCTTGCCCCTCAGGTCATATTGACCCTACTGCACTGATAACGTAGTCTTGCTACCATCAACTTGCCCCTAAGGTCATAATGACCCTACTGCACTGATAAGTAGCCCATCATCCGTTTTTAGTGGTGAATCGAAGTTATGAACGTCGACAACTCCTTAGCACGCGTCCCGCAGCAAAGTCCAACTCATGAAGTCCACTCATTGGTTCCTATCTGGATCCTGAGTCAATACCCTTCATTTGGACTACCTTTGCATCTCGGGTTATCAGTCTTCATCGGTTCGGTTCGGATCAGAATGCTCCTTCTTCACTGGATCGGGTCGGGTCTCCAGATTGCCACGGTTCAGATCGTCATCGCGGTCCTTTTTCTCTCTGCTTCTGATCGTGCTCCTCTCCTCGGTTCGGATCGGAATACCCCATACGGGTCGGATCGCGCTCCTCCAGCTCGTGGCTCCCCCAGGTTCGAATCGGCGTCTCGTAGTGCATTGGATCGTGGATGCTGCTTCCCTCTAGTCGGATCGTGATGCGAAACACAAGTGGATCGGATCGGGTAGCAGTTCGCGGTTGGTGCTCGTGGGCCTTGCGCAGATGGTTCGGTTCGGAGGAGATGACTCGACTCGTGGTGATGTCCCACGATCCCATAGGGCGATCCGATCGACCCTCAATCCTCTATCCGATACGAATCCCTGCATCTTGTCCAGCGAGTTGTTTACGCCCCTCGACGGCGTTTTCGACCATTCCAACTATTCTAACCAATCACAAAGCATACCATACAGTCATAGAAGCATGTATAATCAACCACAAACATCAAAACAACAATATGGTAGGTTAAAATGGATCAAACATAGCCAAAACCCCCTTATTTCCCTTAAGCATGTTGGGTGAAACTAATGATAGGATTAGCAAAACTTAACCAAATAAACCCAAATTCATATCAGAGGTCTAAAACATCATTCCGAATTTTATAACCATTTTTCCAGAATTTTATCATGTTTAAATTTGCTAATTAACACTAATCACCCCTAATTAGCCATAATTAGTGCAAAACTATGCAAATCACTCACCTGAGCCACAAATAAACTAAAATCTGAAATAAATCTTTGATTTGATGCAAATCCCATCCCTAAACAGCAGCTCCAATGTTGATTTGGTGTAGATCTCCCTTGATTAGATGTTGCTAAGCTTAATCCTTGACCAAAAGATGATTTTGAGGTGATTTAGAGGTTAGAGGCCATTTTTAGGATTCCTTGGTGATAAGTGGAGGCTAGAAAACTGAAATGGAATGATCCTCCATCTCATTTCAGCCTCCCCATAACCCTAATCCCGAAATGGGTTATGGGCCTACTCACTAATCACCCTATTTGGCCCGGTTAAGCAGTTTTTCACCCTCCAAACCTTATTTCAGCCATATCTCCCAAACGGTAAGTCCGTTTGGCTATTATGACTACTCTACGGAAAGGTAAACCATCAAACGAATCCAATGGAAGTGGTTTCAGGTCAAAATTCATTTCCAATCAAAAGTTATGGCCAAAACAGTACCAACTAGGGGCAAAATGGTCATTTAAAAATCGACAAAAATCATGAACATGGGAAATGACTCTAATGGATGTTTCCCAAAGTTACATGACCATACGACTTCACATGGGAAAGAAATAAATATTCTACAATCCTATGATGTGTAGAATACGGGTCGTTACAATAAGTATGATATAATGCACTCTTTTTCCTTAACTAAGTTTTTCCCCATTGGGTTTTCTTAGTAAGCTTTTAATGAGGCATGGGTCATGATCCAGAAGTATCAACCCAAAAGTAACATACAAAAATAAGTTATAATGTACTCTTTTTCCTTATTTAAGATTTTTCCCACTGGGTTTTTCTTAATAATGTTTTAACGAGGCATAACATTGATGTAGAAGTATCATGCTACTTTTGACGTAGTAAATATAACATTGTATGTTGTACTCTTTTTCCTTCACTAAGATTTAACCCATCGGGTTTTTCTTAGTAAGATTTTGACGAGGCAACGTTTTGATCCAGAAGTATCAAACATATTTTGATGCAGTAAACTATTATTTATGAAGAAGACAAGGCAGTTTGCATGGCTCAGATTCAAGTGAATTATATCAAGTATGAAAGGATGGAGCACAATTCTTCTAAATTTCTCTTCACATATGCATGAAAGGATAACAAGAAAGAGGAGAAACAAATTCAATTTCAAGAAAAGAGGGTAGATCCGTTCTCAAAAGCAATTTCCAAATCAAAATTGCATAAGATGATATATAAAATTGGCATGCATCAACTACATCAATAGACTAATTGAATAATGAGTTATAAATAAGGGGGAGCATATAAAATTATGCTATAATGTACTCTTTTCCTTCACTAATATTTTCCCACTGGGTTTTTGTTAGTAAGGTTTTTAATGATGCATTATCTTGATCCTGAAGTATCAACCATTACGGTAACATTGTAAAACATGTTACCTAAAGACGAAATAAATTTGCACTCTTTTCCTTGTTTATGATTTTTCCCACAGGGTTTTTCATAAAAAGGTTTTTAATGAGGCATTGTTTTGATCCTGAAGAATCAAACTCTTTTAAGGAATATCATTTTAATATGATATTCATAATGTTAGACGTTGTACTCTTTTTCTCGTTCAAGGTTTTTCCCATTGGGTTTTCCTGATAGAGTTTTGAAGGAAACAAACAATAATTGTATCGACTGAACGGATATATGCAAGCAAGATAATAATAAGGGGGAGCAATCATCATATATGTTTTAAAAAGGACAACTTCAAGTTAGCAGAGCATTCAAGTTTTTGAAGACGCATATTCAAAGGGGAGTGTTGTAATATATATAAATGTTGTGAATATGCTTTTATTAGTTCTCTGTTTAGTCCCACATCATGGGAAAAAGTTAAACATCAGCTCCAAAGCCTATATATAAAGGAGCCAATGTAACAGAAAGAATGACACACTTAAATGAATAGAAATGTTCTCTCTCCCTTATTTCTTATCTTCTGTGTTCATCTATACTATATTATAAAAGATGAGTATGGAATGCTGCTCTCTCAGCCATCCTCCTTATTTGAAGCCAAAGCGTCACGCGTAAGCAAATGACGCAAAAGAAAACATTAATATTTCACTTTCTTTAGTCACCCGTTCTCCACCAAATAGGCCTATTTTAATTATGGTTTAATCTGCAAACTAACCCTAAATATCTCCGAATGAGCAATCAATGGTAGCTTGGTTGTCCACAGTAGGCGATTACGACCGTCGTCAACCCATGTCTTCCCCGTTCTCTCCGAATGAGTAACGTCTACCTCCAATGACGCTTACTCGCTCTAGCCTTCTTTTCTCTTGCTAACCGCGACTTTACATGCCATCTTGCGGACGCGGGGACTCGATTCATCGGAGGGTTTAACGCTGCCTCTTCTTTCGATGTTAGCGCCTATTGCTGCTTATTTTTGTAACAACCCGAAAACCTGGGCCAGTTTAAAATTTTTATTTTGGCAATTTTAGCGAATTTTGATTATTTAAAATGAATTATTTTAAATAATATCGACGAGAAATTTATTTTGAATATAATTCGAACGTATTTATTTATACGCGTCGTCGTTAGAATATAAATATTTATATATAATTATAAATAGAATTGAAAATGGCGCGGTAGTTCGATAATTCGATTTCAAACTTCAATTGAATGTGCCGGGTGCAAAACAATCCGGATTTTAGTGAAACCAAAAATAATAGGATCTAATTGATGATATCTTTCCAACGAATCCGAAAAATCAAAGTTTCATAACGGGAATTAAAAGATATGTCCAGTTGAAAATTCTGAATAGTCGCTATGGAATTCAGGCCCTTAAAAATGGGAATTTTGCAAATGACCTCGGATTTCGATGAAACCAGTTTTGTTGGGTCCGGGATGTAAAGTTATTGCTAGGTTTCAAATTTCATAATTTTTCGAATCAATATGTGAGCGTGGCAAAGGAAAACGCGTTTGACCAGTTTCAGTTGATTTTAATCGACTGGAAATTGGCCATTTTTCCAACGGTCTCAGAACTCGACGAAACTAGTTTTGTTAGGATCGTATCGTCAATACGAAACTAGAAAATATTTTTCTGCAATTTATAGAGTTCGTATGCGACCCCGGTAATTTGAAATGTACGTTTAAAATTCAATATAACGATTTAAATGTAAATTCAATGGAAACTGATCGAAACGATCAAATCAGCTTGCAATACATATCCCATTGGGTTCGGAATAGGGGTAATTAGTTAGGGGCGACAGTCGTTGGGTGCAGATTGGAGTTCGTAACGATAAATAAGAATTTGTGGAATTAAATTGTATAAAATAATAATATATTTTAATATAAATACCCCCCCCCCCCCAACTGAACCCTAGCCCTATCCTCGTTTCAGCCGCCAACCACGAATTCGAGGGCCAAAACCGCTCGTTCCTTCCTCCTTAAAATCCCCCCCAATCCAATGCAAATATCCTAGGGTTCCTATGTGAAGATGGTAGTACTTTTCGCTCTCTTCTAATCAATATCAATTAGAGGAATTTTCGTTCAGAGTGGAACTAGAATTTTGGCTTCAATGTCCGGAAGTTCGCACGCAATTTCCAGTTAGGGGGTCCCAGCGAATTCATCAGAACTCTGGGGGAAGGAGGCGCAGATGAAGGGCTACGGCGTGACACTCTTGGATCGGGTCCAGGCGACTTCGGCGACGTACGGTTCGAAGAAGACGGAGGCGAGCTGATGGGTTCCAGTTCGACGTAATACAGGGAAGTTGCTGAATGATGAAAACAGACTGTGAGCTCCTTCTTTCTATTTATTTTAATTAGCTTAAATAAAAATGTTAGAATTTTTTTTATATGAAACAATGTTCTGAAAATAAAAATATATATACAGTGGTTTAAAAAAATCAGTTTTAAAAATATATATAAAGTTTAAAAATCAGTTTAGAAAAATATACATATACTTTGTTTAGCAAAATATAATATGCTATGTTTTGAAAATATAAAGATACGATTTTTGAAAACAGAAAAATGAGATTTTTATGTCGATAGTATAGAAATAAAAATATGATTTTTATTTATAAATAGCATAGGATGAAAATAGAATTTTTAATATGGTAGAAGATGGATAACTGATATTTATTTTCAGCTTTTAATCTAAATAAGCGGTGTATTTATTTGCAAGTGTTAAAATAAATACGATGGAATTTTATGTTTAGTTTATAAAAATAAAATAGCGAAGTAAAAATTCGATTTTAACATATGTAGAGAATACGGGCAACGAAGGTGACAAAAAGGCGAGAGCGACGAAGACTTCTGCAAAAGAAGAGTCGAGATGGTTGGATAGCTATCGGTGAGAATTTCTCACCTTTCAATTTCTTTTTTTTTCTAGTTATATATATATACTAGGATGCAGACGGTGCTTAGTAGCACCCGACACAATCGTCCACAGACCATGGACTTGTTTGTTTGATTGCAAAAATAAGTTAGATTGTTTGATTGAAATTGAATTGTTTGGTGAGATGAATGGATTTGATTGATGTGTGAATGCCGTGGGCCTTCACTAGACCGGGGATAAGGCTAGGCCTCGTCCCGTTTCTGGTATCGTGCCGTTATGCCGCCGAAATTTTCTAAAATAAGTTAGAAAATAAAATTACCATTTTATTTAAAGAATGAACTGAATAGAAATTCATATGTTAAAATAAAATGTTTTATCGTTAAAAATATAATTTTTAACGTGAATATGAATATAGTGAAAGTGAATAAAATAAATATTCATTTACAAACCAGACGGTTTGTTTATGTACACCTATTTGAAGGACATTGATTGGGACGATAAATTTTACACATCGCCCAACTGCACAACTAAATCTGTGTTTGATTGTTTGAAACCCCACACGGGTGTTAGGATGAAATTTGAAGTTCACTCATCCTGATTGATTAAATATGTCGATCGATCGATTGACAGGCTGTTATAAGCGTTAGATATCTATATTTGATGCTTATACAGTGTAGTGCACTTTGGTTGATGGCTGATTATTTTTCAATGCTATTATATACATGTGTTGTATGAAAATCCATATAATTAATTTTATATGGTAATTGATTGGGCCTCATTCCAATTTGAAAAATAAAGAATATTATAAAATAAAAGTTCATGTGTTGACAGTACTCATCCATTGAGATTGGTCATGTGTTGAACGAAATATTTTGATAATAACAACTATTTTGAAAAAAAGAAATATTTGAAATAGAATATTTGAAAATAGAAATTTATGAAGCCGTGTTGATTAGATTGACGCCATTTTGACGTAAACGATATTTATATCGATTTTATTCATTTTGAAATGAATTGAATTGAAAACGATTTCGAAATGAATTGAATTGAAAACGATTTCGAAATGAATTGAATTGAAAACGATTTCGAAATGAATTGAATTGAAAACGATTTCGAAATGAATTGAATTGAAAACGATTTCGAAATGAATTGAATTGAAAACTATTTCGAAATGAATTGAATTGAGAACGATTTCGAAATGAATTGAATTGAAAACGATTTCGAAATGAATTGAAAACAAATTCAAATTGAATTGAAAGCGAATTGAAATGAATTCAAATTGAATTGAAATTTGAATTGAATAGAAATGAATTTTAAAATGAATTTATAAAGAAGAATTCAATTTTGATTTGAATTGAAATGGAAGTTGAGATTGCTTTTGAAACGAATATTAAAACTGTTTATATAATTCGTTTTAAATAAAAATCGATGAAATATATATTATATATATTATATATATAATATAATGGCCTGAATAGGACGCGCCGCGCCGCGGCAGTTCGCGAATTTCGACCATTGACTTCGAACGGATATTACGGGAGATCCGACCGTCGGATTCTCTTAAAACCGGAACCGTTGGGTTCGTATCGAAAAGAGCTTTCTAACGAATATTAGAAATTAGAAATCTAACGGTTTGATTTGGAGATACGTCCAAATCAAATTCGAAAAAGGTCGCTGTAAGTGCAGTTCGATGGCCGTTGATGGAAATCGACTGTACAGGCCTTGATAAAATTATTAAAAATAGTAATAATTTGTGTAAAATCATAAGAAATGATTTAGAAAGATTTGGGATGAAAAACTCCATATTTGAAAAGATAAAAATAGATTTTTATCGAAATGAACTAGTTTTGTACTAGAAATATAATTCTATTTATTTTTAAATAAATAAATTGAATTTAAAAAGGGTTTTAAAAATAACCAGAATATCCAATGATTGCATTGGAGTGGATTTGAATCGAAATTGTCTTCGGAATATTTCGATGTTGGAATTCGTGATTATACAGGTGTTGTTATGGAAATTTGAAAGATATATATTTGTATCGTTATTTCCAATACGACATTTGTTAATCGTAGAATTTGATATTGAATATAAGCCGATATATTTTCTATTCAGAGCCTTATATTGAATATCAAATGTGATTTGGGTTTGTCGTGAATGGTGTCTTCACTAACACTGTTCTTGAACCCAGTTGAGAAAAGATTAAATCTTTTTATTTAGATTTAATGAAGTGTACCAATTAAATAATATTTAATTGGAATTGAATTGATATTGATTTTTGGGTTTATCGTGGACAGTGTTTTAAATAACACTCGTTCTTTAACCCGATAATTAATGAAATGGGATTTTTGGGTTTATCGTGAACTGTGTTTTTAATGACACTGATTCTTTAACCCAGTCGAAGATTAAAACTAAGTGGAGTTTTAATGAATCTTTAATTAGATTGAAATGGTCGAGAATGGAGTATCACCAGTTTTGCTCCAGGCGATAGTTAAATCTTTAATTAGATTTGAACGTGAAATGGTAATTGAATTTACCGATAACACCGTGGTGTTAGATATGAAGTACTACCAGTTTTACTTCATGGGATGAATAGGTTGGGATTGGGAAATTAAAACCAATGATTACTTCGGTAAGGTTCGTTAATCCCGACTAGTTTGGATTGATATTCAAAAATAGATTAAAGAATAAATTCAAGGAATTTATCTTGGATAAAATTAATGGGAACCTTTCCCTATGAATGTGAAATTTAGAAACTAACTGTCGGCTAGCCAAGCAGAATGGTTTTCTAGATATTGATCTGATGTTGGTTTCGGCCTTCGGGGTTAATATTTGGGGAATTATTCTCTTGATTAATTTACTGTTAGTGACTGATAAATCGGAATGAGGCGTATGTTGTGTTTGTGTAACACTTTTATAATATATACGCGAGTTATTCGGAAAGACCGGGTTTGCCCCATTCTGAATAACTGACACGACGATAAGTCGAAGATGAAGACGATGGTCGATGACCGGAGGTCTTCACGTCGTTTGGGTGATTACTGATGATCTTGATTGGGCTGTACACCCAAGAAGATGGAAACAGTTGGTGATCGTCCAGACGTACTTGGAGATCGATGGATATGCGGGGTACTAGGTGCCTCCGGTTTCGTTCAGACCCAGAACGGGCTTGTAAATGGACTGTGTGTCTGACATTGGATTTTAGTCTGTGTGATTGATTTCTATTAAATATATATCTGTTTGGCGGCGGAGAATTTATTCTCTTGCTTAACGCCCTTCTCTGAGACGTACGAGCTCAGGGGTTATATATTGATGGATATCAAACGCATGGAGTGAATTGCCTGTGTGGCATGCCTAAGTGGCAATTGATCGAGGCTTCTGTTGAAAAGCAAAGTCTTGTGGTGATGATCAAAGCACGGCCTTTGTGGCGTAGCTTTGTGTAACGTTTACTTCGCGAGTATCACACCCGGTATGAACCAAAAACGGGAGACGGACCTCAGGGAGGGCATGCGTTTCCTTCTAGCTAAAAAAGTGGCATCAGTGGTTTTACACGCCCTGACGAGTTTGACTTATGTGGTTGTTGCTGTTGCGAGGCGCCTCGGATTGATCGGTCGTTCTCGAACCGATGGAGTCATTTAGTTGGCTCATTTACGCCCCAAAGGGCGGGGAAACGCATGTTCAGGCATTTTAATCCACATCGGTGGACCGGCCCTGAGGATCCAAAGGCTTGACTGAGTACTTGCCTGAGGGGCGGGCTAGAGCGTCTCGAATCGGTTGAGGACTATCTTTTGCCTCGGTTCATAGATGGAAATCCAATTTCCAAATACGTGACATTTGCGGTTTTATTTGTAGAGCCTAGTATGGCGACATGATATATGGTACCCATGCCGCCTATGATTGATACTTATGATTTGAAGTTGTTTTATACACTATACACTTATAATAGTATCAAACGATTTGTTTTAAACGTATCAAGCATTCTTTGGCTGTTATAAGGGAAAACCCTATCCCGGCTTGCGTTGCATTGTGTGATAGGACATGGGTCTTATAACAGCTTCATTTTTCTTTATTTAGCATTGCGCTGCTGTTTTATGCACTGGTATTCTTGGGAGGAAACCCGTTCCGTGTTATACGGCGTGGTCCCTTGATTTACCTAATGATTTAAAATAAAGATTAATAACTGTTTTAGTTCTCACACCAGTCACATGACTGACCTGGAGTTTATTGTTTTAACCTAAACTCTGGGTGCCCTTATTTTGACACGGGCAGCTAGTAGTTTTGGTTTTGCAGATTTATATTCACAGGATCCTGGTTTACAGCTGGAACGATATCCGGAAAGCTTTGTATCCGTATATCTCATTCTAGTTGTGTATTGTATTATTTTTCCGCTGCTATGTATTTAAATGTAATTTAAATCTCTGATATTTCTGTGTAATATTCATTTATACTCTGTATATTCTTGTAATCTGATGCATTGTTGTAATATACAATGATATGTTCTTCTGTATGTGTTCTGTTGTGGCATGTTCTCGAACTATCCGACACTTTCCTTTACGGGGAAGTTACGGGTTTTCACAGTTGGTATCAGAGCTTTGGTTTACAAAGCTAGAGAACAAGGCACATTAGAACCATACGAAAGAATTCATCAGATATTGGATTAGTAATATCCAATTAGAATGACTCGTTAGAGATAGGATCAGTAGTATCCTAGAACGAGTGTGAAGAGTATATTTTTAAAATGAAAACAATTTTTGTTTTGAAAATTTAAATCAATTATTCGTATTTGATTATTTATTTAATTGATTTGGACAATCCGATATATAAAGATTTTGCATATGCGTCTTGCAAACGTGTATTCGAAGTTTTAATATACTGGATGGTTATAGGATCATACTCTAGTTGCCCGGGGATAATTCTGGTGATGGGGCACCGTCGCCAGTATTTATTTTCGAGTGACGAAAGTGAGATCTCTATATATTTCCTATTGACTGGTGTGAGAACCAAAATATAGCTAGAATACATTGTTGTGAATTGGCATCAAAAACATGATTTTTGTATATATATCAAATTATGAATTTAAAACTCTAATTCACTAATTGATTGATGTTTGTGTTGTTTGTTTATTTGATTGATAATTATGAACCATTTAGCCTAATTGAATCACATATTGAATTATATTGAAAATTGGTTGTGTTTGCTTGCATATACTTGTACTTACCCTGAATAGGTCATAGCAAGGAGGCTAGAGCCGAGAATAAAATTTGTTTGCCCGACAAATAGGTACATGTTTACTACATAATTTACTGTTTTGTTTGGGTGATGATGATTTTGTGAGCCTATTGGCTAGCCGCTTGGCTTTTTCTTTTTCTTTTTTGAGATTAGAAGGACCGGGGAAGCTATTTGAGATTTCCCGATGCTCCCATTGCAGGGGAGGTTATGGCGAAATTTTTCGAAAATTTTGGGTGTTAGCCAAATTTTTGAAATTTTGAAAATTCTCAGAAACTAAAGAGTTGGAGAATGGAAGCCAGATCGAGCGTAGTGTTGATTGATCAAACCACTTTCGACTTTGTTCCTTTTTGGGGACGAAAAGTTTTAAGTGGGGGAGATTGTAATAACCCGAAAATCTGGGCCAGTTTAAAATTTTTATTTTGGCAATTTTAGCGAATTTTGATTATTTAAAATGAATTATTTTAAATAATATCGACGAGAAATTTATTTTGAATATAATTCGAACGTATTTATTTATACGCGTCGTCGTTAGAATATAAATATTTATATATAATTATAAATAGAATTGAAAATGGTGCGGTAGTCCGATAATTCGATTTCAAACTTCAATTGAATGTGCCGGGTGCAAAACAATCCGGATTTTAGTGAAACCAAAAATGATAGGATCTAATTGATGATATCTTTCCAACGAATCCGAAAAATCAAAGTTTCATAACGGGAATTAAAAGATATGTCCAGTTGAAAATTCTGAATAGTCGCTATGGAATTCAGGCCCTTAAAAATGGGAATTTTGCAAATGACCTCGGATTTCGACGAAACCAGTTTTGTTGGGTCCGGGATGTAAAGTTATTGCTAGGTTTCAAATTTCATAATTTTTCGAATCAATATGTGAGCGTGGCAAAGGAAAACGCGTTTGACCAGTTTCAGTTGATTTTAATCGACTGGAAATTGGCCATTTTTCCAACGGTCTCAGAATTCGACGAAACTAGTTTTGTTAGGATCGTATCGTCAATACGAAACTAGAAAATATTTTTCTGCAATTTATAGAGTTCGTATGCGACCCCGGTAATTTGAAATGTACGTTTAAAATTCAATATAGCGATTTAAATGTAAATTCAACGGAAACTGATCGAAACGATCAAATCAGCTTGCGATACATATCCCATTGGGTTCGGAATAGGGGTAATTAGTTAGGGGCGACAGTCGTTGGGTGCAGATTGGAGTTCGTAACGATAAACAAGAATTTGTGGAATTAAATTGTATAAAATAATAATATATTTTAATATAAATACCCCCCCCCCCAACTGAACCCTAGCCCTATCCTCGTTTCAGCCGCCAACCACGAATTCGAGGGCCAAAACCGCTCGTTCCTTCCTCCCTAAAATCCCCCCCAATCCAATGCAAATATCCTAGGGTTCCTATGTGAAGATGGTAGTACTTTTCGCTCTATTCTAATCAATATCAATTAGAGGAATTTTCGTTCAGAGTGGAACTCGAATTTTGGCTCCAATGTCCGGAAGTTCGCACGCAATTTCCAGTTAGGGGGTCCCACCGAATTCATCAGAACTCTGGGGGAAGGAGGCGCAGATGAAGGGCTACGGCGTGGCACTCTTGGATCGGGTCCAGGCGACTTCGGCGACGTACGGTTCGAAGAAGACGGAGGCGAGCTGATGGGTTCCAGTTCGACGTAATACAGGGAAGTTGCTGAATGATGAAAACAGACTGTGAGCTCCTTCTTTCTATTTATTTTAATTAGCTTAAATAAAAATGTTAGAATTTTTTTTATATGAAACAATGTTCTGAAAATAAAAATATATATACAGTGGTTTAAAAAAATCAGTTTTAAAAATATATATAAAGTTTAAAAATCAGTTTAGAAAAATATACATATACTTTGTTTAGCAAAATATAATATGCTATGTTTTGAAAATATAAAGATACGATTTTTGAAAACAGAAAAATGAGATTTTTATGTAGATAGTATAGAAATAAAAATATGATTTTTATTTATAAATAGCATAGGATGAAAATAGAATTTTTAATATGGTAGAAGATGGATAACTGATATTTATTTTCAGCTTTTAATCTAAATAAGCGGTGTATTTATTTGCAAGTGTTAAAATAAATATGATGGAATTTTATGTTTAGTTTATAAAAATAAAATAGCGAAGTAAAAATTCGATTTTAACATATGTAGAGAATATGGGCAACGAAGGTGACAAAAAGGCGAGAGCGACGAAGACTTCTGCAAAAGAAGAGTCGAGATGGTTGGATAGCTATCGGAGAGAATTTCTCACCTTACAATTTCTTTTTTTTTTCTAGTTATATATATACTAGGATGCAGACGGTGCTTAGTAGCACCCGACACAATCGTCCACAGACCATGGACTTGTTTGTTTGATTGCAAAAATAAGTTAGATTGTTTGATTGAAATTGAATTGTTTGGTGAGATGAATGGATTTGATTGATGTGTGAATGCCGTGGGCCTTCACTAGACCGGGGATAAGGCTAGGCCTCGTCCCGTTTCTGGTATCGTGCCGTTATGCCGCCGAAATTTTCTAAAATAAGTTAGAAAATAAATTTACCATTTTATTTAAAGAATGAACTGAATAGAAATTCATATGTTAAAATAAAATGTTTTATCGTTAAAAATATAATTTTTAACGTGAATATGAATATAGTGAAAGTGAATAAAATAAATATTCATTTACAAACCAGACGGTTTGTTTATGTACACCTATTTGAAGGACATTGATTGGGACGATAAATTTTACACATCGCCCAACTGCACAACTAAATCTGTGTTTGATTGTTTGAAACCCCACACGGGTGTTAGGATGAAATTTGAAGTTCACTCATCCTGATTGATTAAATATGTCGATCGATCGATTGACAGGCTGTTATAAGCGTTAGATATCTATATTTGATGCTTATACAGTGTAGTGCACTTTGGTTGATGGCTGATTATTTTTCAATGCTATTATATACATGTGTTGTATGAAAATCCATATAATTAATTTTATATGGTAATTGATTGGGCCTCATTCCAATTTGAAAAATAAAGAATATTATAAAATAAAAGTTCATGTGTTGACAGTACTCATCCATTGAGATTGGTCATGTGTTGAACGAAATATTTTGATAATAACAACTATTTTGAAAAAAAGAAATATTTGAAATAGAATATTTGAAAATAGAAATTTATGAAGCCGTGTTGATTAGATTGACGCCATTTTGACGTAAACGATATTTATATCGATTTTATTCATTTTGAAATGAATTGAATTGAAAACGATTTCGAAATGAATTGAATTGAAAACGATTTCGAAATGAATTGAATTGAAAACGATTTCGAAATGAATAGAATTGAAAACGATTTCGAAATGAATTGAATTGAAAACGATTTCGAAATGAATTGAATTGAAAACTATTTCGAAATGAATTGAATTGAGAACGATTTCGAAATGAATTGAATTGAAAACTATTTCGAAATGAATTGAATTGAAAACGATTTCGAAATGAATTGAATTGAAAACTATTTCGAAATGAATTGAATTGAAAACGATTTCGAAATGAATTGAAAACGAATTCAAATTGAATTGAAAGTGAATTGAAATGAATTCAAATTGAATTGAAATGAATTCAAATTGAATTGAAATTTGAATTGAATAGAAATGAATTTTAAAACGAATTTATAAAGAAGAATTCAATTTTGATTTGAATTGAAATGGAAGTTGAGATTGCTTTTGAAACGAATATTAAAACTATTTATATAATTCGTTTTAAATAAAAATCGACGAAATATATATTATATATATAATATAATGGCCTGAATAGAACGCTCCGCGCCGCGGCAGTTCGCGAATTTCGACCATTGACTTCGAACGGATATTACGGGAGATCCGACCGTCGGATTCTCCTAAAACCGGAACCGTTGGGTTCGTATCGAAAAGAGCTTTCTAACGAATATTAGAAATTAGAAATCTAACGGTTGGATTTGGAGATACGTCCAAATCAAATTCGAAAAAGGTCGCTGTAAGTGCAGTTCGATGGCCGTTGATGGAAATCGACTGTACAGGCCTTGATAAAATTATTAAAAATAGTAATAATTTGTGTAAAATCATAAGAAATGATTTAGAAAGATTTAGGGTGAAAAACTCCATATTTGAAAAGATAAAAATAGATTTTTATCGAAATGAACTAGTTTTGTACTAGAAATATAATTCTATTTATTTTTAAATAAATAAATTGAATTTAAAAAGGGTTTTAAAAATAACCAGAATATCCAATGATTGCATTGGAGTGGATTTGAATCGAAATTGTCTTCGGAATATTTCGATGTTGGAATTCGTGATTATACAGGTGTTGTTATGGAAATTTGAAAGATATATATTTGTATCGTTATTTCCAATACGACATTTGTTAATCGTAGAATTTGATATTGAATATAAGCCGATATATTTTCTATTCAGAGCCTTATATTGAATATCAAATGTGATTTGGGTTTGTCGTGAACGGTGTCTTCACTAACACTGTTCTTGAACCCAGTTGAGAAAAGATTAAATCTTTTTATTTAGATTTAATGAAGTGTACCAATTAAATAATATTTAATTGGAATTGAATTGATATTGAATTTTGGGTTTATCGTGGACAGTGTTTTAAATAACACTCGTTCTTTAACCCGATAATTAATGAAATGGGATTTTTGGGTTTATCGTGAACTGTGTTTTTAATGACACTGATTCTTTAACCCAGTCGAAGATTAAAACTAAGTGGAGTTTTAATGAATCTTTAATTAGATTGAAATGGTCGAGAATGGAGTATCACCAGTTTTGCTCCAGGCGATAGTTAAATCTTTAATTAGATTTGAACGTGAAATGGTAATTGAATTTACCGATAACACCGTGGTGTTAGATATGAAGTACTACCAGTTTTACTTCATGGGATGAATAGGTTGGGATTGGGAAATTAAAACCAATGATTACTTCGGTAAGGTTCGTTAATCCCGACTAGTTTGGATTGATATTCAAAAATAGATTAAAGAATAAATTCAAGGAATTTATCTTGGATAAAATTAATGGGAACCTTTCCCTATGAATGTGAAATTTAGAAACTAACTGTCGGCTAGCCAAGCAGAATGGTTTTCTGGATATTGATCTGATGTTGGTTTCGGCCTTCGGGGTTAATATTTGGGGAATTATTCTCTTGTTTAATTTACTGTTAGTGACTGATAAATCGGAATGAGGCGTATGTTGTGTTTGTGTAACACTTTTATAATATATACGCGAGTTATTCGGAAAGACCGGGTTTGCCCCATTCTGAATAACTGACACGACGATAAGTCGAAGATGAAGACGATGGTCGAAGACCGGAGGTCTTCACGTCGTTTGGGTGATTACTGATGATCTTGATTGGGCTGTACACCCAAGAAGATGGAAACAGTTGGTGATCGTCCAGACGTACTTGGAGATCGATGGATATGCGGGGTACTAGGTGCCTCCGGTTTCGTTCAGACCCAGAACGGACTTGTAAATGGACTGTGTGTCTGACATTGGATTTTAGTCTGTGTGATTGATTTCTATTAAATATATATCTGTTTGGCGGCGGAGAATTTATTCTCTTGCTTAACTCCCTTCTTTGAGACGTACGAGCTCAGGGGTTATATATTGATGGATATCAAACGCATGGAGTGAATTGCCTGTGTGGCATGCCTAAGTGGCAATTGATCGAGGCTTCTGTTGAAAAGCAAAGTCTTGTGGTGATGATCAAAGCACGGCCTTTGTGGCGTAGCTTTGTGTAACGTTTACTTCGCGAGTATCACACCCGGTATGAACCAAAAACGGGAGACGGACCTCAGGGAGGGCATGCGTTTCCTTCTAGCTAAAAAAGTGGCGTCAGTGGTTTTACACGCCCTGACGAGTTTGACTTATGTGGTTGTTGCTGTTGCGAGGCGCCTCGGATTGATCGGTCATTCTCAAACCGATGGAGTCATTTAGTTGGCTCATTTACGCCCCAAAGGGCGGGGAAACGCATGTTCAGGCATTTTAATCCACATCGGTGGACCGGCCCTGAGGATCCAAAGGCTTGACTGAGTACTTGCCTGAGGGGCGGGCTAGAGCGTCTCGAATCGGTTGAGGACTATCTTTTGCCTCGGTTCATAGATGGAAATCCAATTTCCAAATACGTGACATTTGCGGTTTTATTTGTAGAGCCTAGTATGGCGACATGATATATGGTACCCATGCCGCCTATGATTGATACTTATGATTTGAAGTTGTTTTATACACTATACACTTATAATAGTATCAAACGATTTGTTTTAAACGTATCAAGCATTCTTTGGCTGTTATAAGGGAAAACCCTATCCCGGCTTGCGTTGCATTGTGTGATAGGACCTGGGTCTTATAACAGCTTCATTTTTCTTTATTTAGCATTGCGCTGCTGTTTTATGCACTGGTATTCTTGGGAGGAAACCCGTTCCGTGTTATACGGCGTGGTCCCTTGATTTACCTAATGATTTAAAATAAAGATTAATAACTGTTTTAGTTCTCACACCAGTCACATGACTGACCTGGAGTTTATTGTTTTAACCTAAACTCTGGGTGCCCTTATTTTGACACGGGCAGCTAGTAGTTTTGGTTTTGCAGATTTATATTCACAGGATCCTGGTTTACAGCTGGAACGATATCCGGAAAGCTTTGTATCCGTATATCTCATTCTAGTTGTGTATTGTATTATTTTTCCGCTGCTATGTATTTAAATGTAATTTAAATCTCTGATATTTCTGTGTAATATTCATTTATACTCTGTATATTCTTGTAATCTGATGCATTGTTGTAATATACAATGATATGTTCTTCTGTATGTGTTCTGTTGTGGCATGTTCTCGAACTATCCGACACTTTCCTTTACGGGGAAGTTACGGGTTTTCACAATTTTTTTGTGCTAGGTTCAGGTTAGCTAGGTTCCTCTTTATCTCCATATTTCCTCCGATTTGGTTTGTCAATTTTCCCCAAAAACATTCTTTTTTTTTTTTTTTTTTTTTTTGCTCTGTTAGATTTGTCGATTTAGGTTAAAAACAAGGTATATTATGCAACAATTAAATTCTGGAATTGTGTATGACATGGAAATTAAGTAATAATACATTATATACTTCTTAGTCTAGATGAGAAGTGTGGATAGCCTGTAATGGTTTGGTTAGCCATATAAAAATTCATTTAATTTACTATTCTCTATTTGGGAATAGGAGTTTGTGATCAGATAATTTATAAATTATCCCATCAGGTCATCGTAAACATTTGTTTTTTCTTAGCATGTGATGGAAGTGAAATGAGGAAAAAAATTGTGTATATTTTTAGATTTTTAAATAGGTTTGTTCTACTAAATTTTACTGTTGTTTTAGCTTTAGTTTTTGGGTTTTCCCCTTGCATATCTATGGTTGTTAGACATTAATTTAATTTTTCCTTTTCCCTATAACTACTATATTTTGATGGAAATCTACAATACCAAAAGCCTCCCTTTTTATGTTACGCTTAGCAGATTTTGTGTGGACTTGATGAATCTATTTGATTTTGATTCTTCATGTAGGTATTTTTCTCCATTTAGTAGGACAACAAGACAATGAGAATTACCTCTTTCTTCTGAGTATAGGTGAGATGATTATATGTTTTTAAAAAAAATCACATTTAACATGTATTTTTTTGAATTGTACAAAGTCATGTCATTTTCTCATATTTGTCCCCTATGTTACATATGTTAGCTGTCTTTATATCTTTATTAGTATATCTAATTTTATTGTTTTAGCCCACACTTAGATACCTTCAGCAAAGCCTTGGTATCATGGTATTAAACAGGAATGAGTGCAGTAATTGGCAACTTCTTATACAAGTAGATTTTCTCTGTGTATAGCGATTTAATATTGAGATTCATAATTGTAAATAGTTCAAGTTTTAATGTAAAAAATCCTAAATATAAGAGCTATTATTGGTACACTTATAGAATACTAGAAAATACTTCCAAATTTTTCATCACTTGCAATATATTCAAATAAAAAAGCTGCAATTATTATGTTGTCCATGACTATTCAACCTGAATTCATTGGTTCCTAACATGTCAAATAACATGTATCTTATGATAGCTAGCCTTTGCTTACAATAGAGACATTGAAATGGATGTTTATGTGTACAAGCTCTTCTTTTTAACCTTTTTGGTTCTTTGGGTTTTAAGACCTAAAAACGTGTAATGCAATCTTATTCTCTCTTTCCTTTTTACTCTAATCGAAGATCACTTAAATTTGAATTTAATATTCAATCCTCAAGTTTGTTTTTTAAATAAATTTTTTATTATAAAAAGGTAGTTGTATAACATGATAGTGATCATACACTAGCTGCATACTTATCCTCATATCTAATTAGCTACACATAATATTTTATTATTCTTTCTCTACCAATTTTTCATACTAATATTAATTTAAAAGGAAGTATGGCTGCCATTGAATCATATTTGAATTATTTTGCAATAAGAGTCCGCCTTTAAATGGTGGATATAAAAAGGAAGTCTTAAGGGAAGATATATATATATATGTATATGTATATGTATATGTATGTATAATGGCAGCTTTTCTTCAAGATATTATTAAAGTTTTTAACTTCTAAAGTAACAAAAATGATAGCCATAATCCTTTTGCAAAAATTAACATTTACATACTTCTTTTTTGTTCTATGTGACTATGTCATACAAAATTATATTTGACATGTAAAAAATATGTAGCATTTATAAAGGTTCAAGAATCATTTAAAAGAGTTAAGACAAAAGTTTTGCTACTAGGAGTATCCTAACTTTCAAGACACGTGGTTTGAGTGGATATAAGTTTGTCACTATTGGCATGCAGCTAAAATGTGTTGTGCGGACTTTTCGTATGACAACAAAAGAAATCATAGGTAATTCAATTTTTTTTTTAATTAATTATCTTAGAGAGAGATAGCTTTTTGCATTATCATGCCACCATGTTAGACATTTAATACTAAATGTATTAGTCAATTGGGCTGAGGCTAAAAGTGTAATCATTTAATCTTGCATACAACATTTTAGAAGATAGAAGTTGAAATTTTACCAATCAATTATTAAATAGTTTTGATTATATGTTATGGCAAAACGGCGGATTGATCATTGGTGTGTAGTTCAGATAAAAGTATATATTAGGACATATATGTTTGTTAATAAATCAGAGTTAGCAATTTGCTAAATTTTCCTAATTAAAGTCATTTCAAAATAGAAAGTTTTCATTTCCAATTATGTAAATATTTACTGTGGAAGATATTTTTATGTGTTAGATTGGTTAATATGCTGTTGTTCTTTATATGAATGTTTGGAGAGCATAGAGTGCATATTTACTTCTTTGCTGCTGCTAAACCAGAAGTTTACCGTAAGTTTGGTAAGTTTACTGAATTGGAACTACTGATAAAAGCGGTTTTTGTTAAATGGTTTTGAGATAGTTTTCAAAGGACAAATATATCTATTTAGGGTATTACAAACAAACTGAAGCTAGATAAATGATAATAAAATATACGAACGTTCAAAACGTACACATGAACGTGTAATATATAAATAAGAGCTTAATGTTTGTCAGTTGCTTTGTAGAAAGAACTAGGAACCATGGTAGATTATTCATAGATGTCGATATAAAAATTCAAGGTTAACACTATCGGTTGGTAAGGACTGAAGATCGATTATCATGGTTACTAACAATATTTTATTCAGTGATTCATGTAAATACTCTCTTGAATTTTTTTTCTTTTCATCTGTAAATGTGAAGAATCTGTTATTACAACTCATGTTTATATCATTTCCACAATTCAATGTAACCCGTGTTTTAGGAAATCAAAGCCACATGACAACTCTATCATATTTAACTTGATTGATTTTCAATGTGATATTGAATTCTCAAAGTGCAGTGTGTAGATAAAACGCATTGTACATTTGTTTTAGAACTGAGGATACTTTTTTTTTCTTAGTGTTGTTTATGTTTTGTATCTGTGTTCTAAACCAATATCTCGTCCTCAAGGCATTGAAGGTAAATTCCAGTTCTTTTTGTATTTTCACTGTTTTAAAATTTTAATCAGTGGAATATGCAATATAAATTTATTTGAAAGTAATTTTTAATCAGAAAAATAACCAACTGAACATGTTTTCCTGTTGTTGGGAACAGTAACAAAAAATTGGTCTACATTCGTGATATCTATAGATGTAGACGAAAACTGATACACAAAAGTCTTTTGAATAATGACCATTTACTTTTAATTTGATTGTATGTTTTACTTTTATTTTCAGTAATTAAATTTTTATTTTTTGTAAATAAACATGTCAATTGCTTAAGCATGCTTTATCTTTGGATAGAACTGGATAATGTACGATGGAGTTGACTTACAATATCCTTGGACTTGAAGTACTGGAGAATGGGATCTGCAGTTTGTAACTTTTCAATAACTTAGTATTATTGAGTTAATTTATTCATCATAATCGTATCTTACACTTATAGTGTTACTGTATTAGGACTTTCTGCTTGCATTTATATGGACAATTCTGTTTTAACTTTAAAAATCCTTGATGCATGTATTGCTCCTGCGACAGCTTCAGCCAACCACAAATTTGCACTCATTCTACTCTGTCAAGTTATTTTATATACATATAAAAAAGGTTGTCATGTTGAAAACGAATACCATGTTCACTTATATAAGGAGTTAGCTAAATTATTTTGTAAGGGAAATAATTTTTTCCACCAGCCCACATAGTCAATTCATTACGTGCTAACCTAATATGTACATGCCATTATAAAACTAAGCAGTTAGTCGTTATTTTAGAACTACTCCTATCTTCCGCATGTTAACATCTGCAGCTTTTTTCCCCCAAAATTTCTATTTAACCCTAACATAAGAAACTAACTGAATATAATATTGTTTGTGCACAAAACTAAAATGATCATTATAAACCATATAATGCCACTTCTACAAGTTAGTTATTGACAGAATATCAAACGAGTGTTATGATGATTTTTAGAGTAATTATATTATCAGATCACAACGTTTATTAGCAGATATTTAAAATTTTGGGTTTAACTGATTGTGAACGTTAATTTTGACCAGAGTTCAATGCGGACTTAATCGGGGAAAAGAACGCGTATTCAACACATTCTCATCTGACACTAAGCCATTTACTTTGTTGTATGCCTGCATGATAAATCACTGCTATAAGCATTGTCTCCAGCACTGCGATGTTAAAATTAGTATGAAACTACTAGAAGAATTGCACGATCACACCAATAACCCAATGCTTGCAACTTCAAGGTCATAATATTTGTTTCTATTAGACTATTCCTGCATGTAAATAATGTTGCAGTCAGACTCTTGTGCTTTTGAACCTCACACAAATGTATATTGGTACATGTATCATAGTGAAATAACCCTGGAGTTTTATGTAATCATGTAGGAGTGAACAAACTTGACTTTGTGCAAATTATCACGTAGCCAATGCAGTAAAGAAATACAAGGTACATTAAAAAAGAGAAGTTCAGTTAAAAAAATTCATTCTGGCAACTCCAACTTTGGTAGGTTTTTAAACATTTGTTTCTCAACTTTCTCAACTGTACTTGACTGTTGTAACAATTAAATATATATGTGGACACCTATTGCATACAAACCGTATGCGAAGCACAGATTCACACTTGATTATCTTTATCCAAATAGAAAACTGAAATCGTTAATACTGAATTTTTGCAGTGGATGTTTCAATCAGGATAAATGGTGTCGTCATTATTCACTTGATGCAAATATTTGTATAGAAGGTATGCTATTTGTTCCCCTAGCTTGCATGCTTTTCACGCATCAGAGAAAAGTAGAAGTATTTATCGTAAGACCAAAGAAAAAAGAATCAATATTAGATTTTGGATTTGGTTAAGTCTTGAATTCAATAATTATCAATGAGAAACGCTAAAGAGATAAGGATAGGGAAACAAATATGCGGCAGCAAAAGAATGGAAAAAAATATATGCAGTAGATAAAGAATTTTTTTCCCTACTACATCCATTAACTGCCAATTGTGTTTGCCTTTTCATCCATCCAGTTAGCTTAGGGAGGAATAAAATGGGAAAGAGATATTTAAATATACCCCATTCTTTGACATAGTTTACTCACCAAATATGTGCTTTCATTTAACTACCTGTAGCACCTGAATTTATCAAGCTACCACAATTATAATTTTGGCATTCAAATAAGGTCTGGTATTTCATCTTATATACTTATCAAAATGGATACACTTAATTTTTGGAATCAATTTATCTAAAAAATGATGCTGCAGTTGTATGATTTTTTTTTCCATCTAAGATTTTCTAACGTGTAAGATATCCTCTTTCATTTAAGTATCATGAAAGTTTTGTGATATACGCTAATTTATCCTTTTTCTTTCCAAAATAAAGATAAAAAACGTCGATTATGCTTTTATGCTGTTTATAGTGGAAAACTTTGATTTGGTTTAGTTAATTTATCCTATGGCTGCAAATGTTTCATTTGTTTTGTATATTCTGGATACGAGACTAGCCAATAATTATAACACCTATCATGATTTTTAAATCTAAGTGTCATATCCCTTGCTTTTTTATAACCAATATAAATTGTTGACAGATTGTGGTTTATTATAATATATAGTATACAAAATTATTGTTATATTATTTAAGTTATTAATCTGAATGCAAAGAATTTGTTTGTCTACCTATAAACAAATGAAGATAACTTGGATACCTCAATAGTCTAGAAAACAAAAACAAAAAAATATGTTATTGACGTTATTATGGTTCGGAAAGTAAAAATAATATGAAGTAGTCCTTCAATATCAAAAATTAAGGAAAGAATAAAATTGATTTAAGGAAAAAATGAATAAATTGAATGGAGTGGTCCTTTTTAGACCATTCATTAAAATAGACCAATTTGTCAAATGGAAAACTCAACCAATACACACATACACACACATTCTTAGAAAAATCAATTTGGACAAAAATTTGAAAATATTTTCGAAAAAAAAAAACTAACATATAACCCATATAGTGGTATATTTGAATGTGAAATTTCAGTTCAATAAGTCATTAATAAAAAAAAACGCTGTCCAGAGATAGAGTTATTTTTCCAGTTGGCTACTCCAGTTTCTTCCCCACCGGCTTATTCATAAAGTAAAATCACACTATCATTATTGTTACTTTAGCTTGGGTAATTTGTATTAATTTTCTTCTACTTCAGTCCTTATTTAAATTTGTTATACTCTGAGGATGAAGAATTTGATATAACAGAAGGTCTTACTTCATAGTTGTTCAAAATAATTGATAAAAGTTTTTAAAAGATTTGCACATTCTTTGACTGTAGGAATCCAATGCAGATGAAAGAAGAAGGCCGATGATTCAGAACTCGGTCTGCTAACACACAGATAGTAAAGAAATAATATAGGTATGTCGTAAATTATATTATGGACAAAAGAGACGTTGTCAATATTGAAAGTAGCAAGATCTCTTTATAAATCCATAATGTCATCTTGCACAAAGTTCCAGTTCCTTATAAACTAATATTACAAAAGCAACATGCAAAAGTTAAAATTTCCAAACTACAAAATTTTAGATTTGATATGGAAGGACATTTAACTCACATGGTTAGAGGTAAGGTGTTCATGACAAAGGGTCTCAAGAATAAGGATTCGAGCCTCTGAGACGTCAAAATAAGTGCTCTGCTCAAATTAGTATCCTATTATCAAAAAAAACTAATGGCGTATCCTGTTTCATGAAAAACATAGGGAAATTTAGTGGAAACACCCATCTTAATATTCAGAATACATCGTCGTTCCTCCAAAAAATAAACATGTTATAAAAAGTTGTTATCCATCAATGATTATACTAAATTTGGTTTCACAAGTTTATCACAATGATGTCCGTGAATTACAACAAAAAGGCCCCCAATTCTAACTGATACAATAATTTATTTGTAGTTTTTTTTCTTCTAAAGTAAATATATTAGATATGTCTAGACCATTATAACGTAATGGTATGGCCAGAAAAATCAACCAAATAGACATTAAATTTTGGTCGTAAAGTAAGAGCATAAATTGAAATTAATTCTTGCTGCGAACTTTAATTGTAAAGGTTTAAAAAGTTAAGTACATAACTTTAGATAATTTTATTATCATATTGAGTTAGTGAGTCCAACGAGATTAATTATTGCTAAGGTATTTTAGGATACGCTAATGAATACCAATGGACTAAATTTTTTTTTTGAACTTTAGATGTTAATTACTGTGCACATAATCAAATTTAAAACTTTTTGCTGCATTTATTAACATTTGCATCTCACTCTATTTTTTACTGAATTAAGAATATTGACCCTCCTTTGATATACGTACTAAATTAAGTGTACAAATGTAATATATTTAAATGTTGTATATAAAGTAGACTTGAATGGAAAAATGAGCGCATAAAGCATATTAGAAGGACGAAATATTTTTTATACATGGTAATTAATATAGGGTGATAACAGTTGAATTAGATTTTACTTCAGTATCACACCTACTCACTTCATCTTTATACCTCTTCTAAGCTAAATATGTATTTCATCTATTAACTTAATATAAGTTTATTAAAATATTACTACGAAACAATTATTGCAGAGTAATTTCCAAGTGGTAAAGTATTCATCGTTATATAAGTGGTAACATCATCACCATGTCATGACTTTAAGTATGCATGTTACTTAAATATATTCTGTGCAAAAGGCATTTTAAATATTAAAAAATGAATCAATATGCATGTTACTTATTGCAGTGTCTCTCAAACGGGCACTTTCTTACTTGAGTTTAAAAAAAAAAGATTACAATTCCATAAATATGCCATTATTCAATTTTATTCCCTTTTATAAGCCTTCCATCCATGGGTTGTCTTGCATCGTCATTCACTTTTATATAGATATGGAAATGCATCCTCACATAAACTCATTTGAATGGTTGTTCTCCAAGTAGTTGTTTAACGCGATTTTTATTCAATATGTTCGTGTCTTCAGGACTACTTCATAATGCTAGAGTTAGTTTGGTTTCAGTTGTATTCAATTTCGTATGGACACTAATAGTGTATGACAGGACATCACACACAGGTATTAAAAACAACTCCCTGTAACTTCAGCGTTGGTTGATAAAGTTTTATGTTGTCCTCTGTGTCTGCGTTTCTAGACGCACGCACGCGCGCGCGCGCACGCACACACACACACACACACACACACACACACACACACACACACACACACATATATATATATATATATATATTGTTTATCATATGTCTTAGATGTGAGTTTGAATATGACATATGAAGACTGGAAGGAGTTTATCATTGTTCGCATCGACCACCACTTTTTGTTATTTTTTTTCTAAATGCATGAAATTGTGATTGATGACAGTATTTTATGTATGCATTTTTTCACATATGGACATTTCATTGTATGCTTATCACATGTCCGTTGCATCAATAGTTTTTGCGACCGTTCATGTTTTACAATCTGATTTTTTCTTCTTCTTTTCAATTGAAAGTTACGACAAGGGCTGAAATGATTTGAATGAAAATTTCATAAATAATACAAAACAGCATCTGAAACACGATATAACTTTTATATGATGCATATTGGTAAACCATAAACCCCATGAAGAATTAATTATATATTACAACATCAATGGAGCACAGAACAGCCTTTACAGTCAAAAAACTAGTCGAAGATTTACTCTAGGAGTTGCAGCTATGTGACATATACTCAGATTTTTCTTTTTTTGTAGACTATGCCATTGTTTTTATTATTAAGTATTTTCCTGCTATGCTATGCTTTGCTCATCCTATCAAATTTAACTGTTTACTCATTAAGCTTACAATAAATATTCTGATGTGTTGCATATTTTTATTGAATAGGAATGACAAGAAGTTAAAATGATCTTCTATTCAGAAAACTCTCCCTTCTTGGTTGATTTAAGCTGCTAAACTCAAGTTAAGGAAGTTATACACTTATACTGCTTGGACCGTCTTGCGCTTTGATGGAAACCAAATGCAGTTTTTCGTCGCTTTTCATGATGTTATTTAAGTAAACCTGTTATATATGTTGTTTTATAACAACATGCATGCATTTTATTACATTTATGCATTGCTGCTACTGTGGTTCTGATGTCTGAACGTGTACTATGGTTGGTTCAATTGAAGTTTTATTATTATTATGCATCTTCAGTTCTTAATCAGTTTACAAAAGGTAAAGAGATATTTTCAGCAGTTGGAAACAAGATGCATTTAGTTTGAGGTCGTTTTAACGCATAAACTGCCCATCGTATGTACTATTGATGCTTCATTTAATTACTAAAACAATTAGGTTATTACAGTCTAATGTTGACTTCCCTACGTTTGACTAAATTATATTATATTACTAATTCATCTTATGTTAATGTTTTAAATGCAAATTCTATCCCCATGTTGTGTTTGGGCTTTAGAATAAAATTATGAATCCTGCTTTATTCCTCACATTGTAAATATGACCACGATTGCCAATTAGTCTGGCTTAAATTTAAGAACATAATGACTTGATTTTGGTTTTCCGTATGCATAACTCTGTTGTCCACACATGATTAATGATTAAGAATAAGAGAGTAATATGAATGCGAATAATAACATGTCTTTTTTTGCAAGTTTCATTTGATAAATACATGCAGTTCTATTCATCAAGGTTCCAGGTTGCTTTCTGCTGAATGTTTAATGAATGAGAGTAATTTCCAGTTGTCAACTTCGAAAGTTTATACAAATACTTGCACTGATCCGTGTGCGAAGCACGGGTTCACACTTGTTTTTTTATAACAAAAAGATGAGTATCAAATGCTGCTCTCTCGTGCGCTCTCACGTTATTCTGAACTGAAACGTCTCCTTTAGTTTTACGTCCACCAGATTTATCGTCCTTTCGAAACAAAGGGTCACCAATTCACTTTACCCTTCTTCCATTCTGCGTTTCTCCTTCGTTCTTTTCCCCAGCCACCCAATTTTATTATTTCTTCCTTTCCATGTAACGCATTTCTTTTTTCTTAACCTACCACTGGATCTTCACTGCTCTCTTCCTTCTATTTTCTCACCAAATCGTAACAAATTACATCATTTTGATTTTAGCTTCTTCCGCATGAGTTGCCCACCTGCAGTGACTGGTCCTGCGCCTTGCACCTTTTCCCAGCCTCTATCGCCAGGTCATAGCTTCTCTCCATCCTTCACGGTTCTCATGATGATTCTTTCGGTAATCTTCTCTGCTGCCTCCGCCATACAATCGGTCGACAGTTATTGAATGATGTGGTTTTTTTTCCAGGCTACCATCTCTTCCCTGGATGTAAGCGGCTTTTTTTCCTTAGAATTTTACCTTTGATCGAATCAATTTTGGGTTCCATTGGTGCATTGAATTAGGGTTTAATTTTTTGCGCGCAACGGTGGTTTTGTTAGGTTGTGTGCCTTCAGGGATTGTGTAACACCTTACTTCTAGTGAAATATCAGTCCCACATCGTGGAAGCATGTGTGAAAGGGTAGACTTATATAGTAGAGCCCATCTCCTACTAACGCCAAGGCCTTTTGAGGAACAAAACCCTACACCTATACGGTGGCTAAGTTGGGGACAATATCTTGCGCGAACGGAAGTGCGGGCTATTACAGTGGAATCAGAGCCAATACCCAGCTGGAATTGTGACTCCTAAGTGGACCACAACGCCTGGGTGAGTTGCTCGTGGTCCAACGGGGACGTTAGGCTCTGTAGTGGGGAGAATGTACCACCCCTACATCTAGTGAAATATAAGTCCCACATCGTGGAAGCCTATGTGAAAGTGCAGACTTATATAGTAGTGCCCATCTCCTACTAACGCTGAGGCCTTTTGAGGAACAAAACCCTACACCTACAAGGTGGCTAAGTTGGGGACGATATCATGCGCGAACGGAGGTGCAGGCTGTTACAACTTGCGCCCTGGAGAGGAAGATGTAGTAATTAGGGCCGAGAGAAGCTATTCCTATTTACTGCTGATAGATGCAGTTGGTATCTCCAGGTTGGTTCAAGGGTTCTTTGTCATTCTTTATTGCTCTTATTCTCCAATAATATTTGTAGTCATCTAGATATTCTTTCCCTTTCTCAATAAGGTTATTGATTCAATTGTATTTTGTTTATTTTTGGTTTGGTGATCCATTGAGTGTAAATAAAATTTTGGTGAATCAATAAAGAGGGTGTTTTTGGGTGTAATATTTTTGTATTGCTATTATTTCCGATCTATTATGTTGTTAGTTTCAATTAAATTCATCTTCAAGTGATTCGGTGAAAAAAGATCTCTTTTTTGGTGTTTTGTCTTTCCCGTTGCCCACAAAACCCTAATAGATTGGTATGAGAGCTTAGACCATCGCATAAATCAGAGTGATTCTGGATTGGAGATTGTAGATTTCATAGATGATGTTGTTTTCGTATATGACTATTTTTTATGGTAGATATAGGGGATCTGGAAGCCTATGATGGTGGATGTTCCTTGCCTCAATGGTCTGATTGATGGAGATCAGAAGAAGCCCTCTGATATGGATAAGGAAAGAAGGAAGAAGATGAAGAGAAGGTGTGGCCGTAGTCCGTTCAAATCGACTGGGTGTGATTGTAGCTCGGAAATCAATTGAGTCTCGTTGTTCTCCAGAAACAGGCAGGGTGTACCTCGTTTCCTTGAAATCGAGGGTTGTAAATTCTGAGATGAGAAAGAGCTACAAATGAATTGTTTTGGGAATGTTGGAGATATGATATTTGAATCTAGGTGGAGTGTTGAATTTGTTGACTCAAATATTTTTTAAAGAGGAACGTAATCAATTAATTGATTTGATCGATTGGTTGATTAGTTGATTTATTTGATCGATTAATTTTATCATAGAAGGAAAGAAATAAAAGTTTATATTCTGGAGATATTTTGAAGGGGAAATTTGGATATTTGCCTAGGTCTTCTATCCTCATATATATGCAACCTTCTTGGTTAGATCAAGAAATAAGAAACCATGTGAGAAATCTAGAGAGGTTGTGTGCCTCCAAGGCTAGCGCCCTCGAGAGAAAGATGTAGGAATCATGGCAGAGAAAAGTTATTCCTATTTGCTGCTGATAGACAAATTTTGTTCCTCCAGGTTGATTCGAGGGTTCGCCATCGTTCTTCATTTCTCTTCATCCTCAAGAGTGACAACATCCACTATTAAGTTTGTTCACTCTATTCTTCTTTCTCGTGAAGGACGAATAGAGCAAAAGAAAGCTAATGTGAATGATTCCTTTACCAACTAGATTGTAAAAGAAAAGTTAAGAGTCAATACTGAAATAACACTGGTAGAAGACAAAGTTTCGGACAGAGCGGTGGCTAATCTGCCAAAGGCAGAGGAAGAGGTGGAAGATTCAATAGCAACAATCGAATTAGATGTCAAATATGTGAAAAACTTGGTCATACTGCAAATAGATGTTACTTCAGATTCGACTCTAACTATGCACCATCTCAACATAATAGCAGTAACATAGGAAATTATTAACCAAGTGCAAACATAATAAGAAACTCTCAATAAAACAAAATTCAATTTGAAACTGGAAGCATATAAATGACAAGAATAGAAGACATTCATGATGATGTGTTGCATCCAAATTTTGGTGCTACAAATCATGTCATGAGCGGCCTAAGCAACCTGAATTTAGGAAGCGGTGAATACAACGGTACATAGCTTTATATGGGTAATGGTAAACTTAGTAAAATCACACATAGGAAATGCAAGTTTTATGGTTAAAAGAAAACAGTTTTATCTCAACAATTTGCTAAGAGTACTGTAAATAAGAAATAACTTATTAAGTGTACAACAATTTATTAGGAATAATAATGTATTCTATGAATTTTATCCAAATCATTGTATGGTAAAAGATATTTTGACAAAATAAATTTTATTATAGAGTAGAGAATTTAGGGGATTGTACAGTTGCAATATAGCAAACACAAATTCGAGAAATTTTGGACATAGCAAGAATTATTACTATTTTTCTGAAATTAGTGAAGGAACTTGCCATAAGACCTATAGGTCATCCCAATGTAATCATTGCAAAGCACGTTTTGAAAAATAATAATGTTTCTATTGATAAATTCCCTCTACCCTATGTGTGCACTTACTGTCAAATGGAAAATAAATTCATAAATTCTCATTTGTTGATTCACAAATAGTATACCAAAATCCTCTAAAACTATGGGTTGCCGACTTGTGTGGACCGTTGCCAATCAATAGTGATTATGTATACAAATACTACATATCATTTGTTGATGTCAGTTCAAGATATGGCAAATTCTATTTAAACTCGTAAATGTGCTGAGTATACCCATGAAATTCTAAAAAAATGGTTAAACCCAGCGTTTTGCTGAGTTTACCCATACATAATTAAAAAAAAGACAATTTTGCCCTTCTACGTAAGAACACTACGTGGTGCCATAAAGGCACCACGTAGAGCAACTACGTGGTGCCTTTAGGACACCTCGTTGAGCCCCTACGTGGTGCCTTCATGGTACCACGTAATGGTCCTACGTGGTGCTCTAAAGGCACCACGTACATTTTCTACGAGGTGTGCTGAGAAACTAAAAAAAAATTTGTCGAGCAGGGGTAGTTTTGTCCTAATTTTTTTAATAAAAAATGGGTATACTCAGCAGATTTCTGGGTTTAAATAGAATTTGCCTCAAGATATATGTGGATGTATTTTCTAAAATCCAAATCCAAAACTTATAATGTTATATCATAGTTTATAATTCAAGCTAAAAAAACAAACTAGTTGTCTATTTAAGCTATTCCAAACTGAAGGTGGATCTGAATTTAAACCTCTAAATGACTTATTTCAAAAATAAAATTCATAGAACAACATGTCCACACATAAAAAAATGGACATGTTGGGTGAAATCACAGGCAAATTATAGAAACAGGTTTAAACACCATTTTCTCAAGCATCTCTGCCTTTAAAGTTTTGTCCAGAAGCATTCTATACCTCTGTATTATTAATAAATAGACTTTCTACAAAAAAAATAGATTTAAATTATCAAGTGGAAGTCATGCTTAATATTAAACCTGACTACAATGTACTATAAGTATTCAGATGTTTATTTTTTCCATACTTAAGGGCATATTACTCTCATAAGTTAGATTATAGTTCCATACATGTTTTTCGGGATATGTCATTAATAAAAAAGGATACAAATGTTTGGATAAAAGTGGAAGGTTGTATATATCTAAACAAGTGGTTTTCAATGAAAGTGGATTTCTATTCAACAAGCTAGTTATGAAGTTACACAAAAAATATACAAGAAAAGGATGTTCATACCTGATCTTCCAAAACAAGGTGAAGTTGAAAGTTAATCCATATCGGAAAATCAACCCGATCTAACCAAACAATCGATGTGAAGAATCAACACTTGATCGAGCAATGAACGAAGAATCTCGGATAGATCTAACTGAAATCACTCCAAGGAAAATAAATCGTTTTAGATTTAATCCCTCGATTTCAAAATTGCTTAAACATGCACAAAATTAGTTGTGAGATACTCAGATGAACAGCTCGCAGCATGTTTTGAGGAGTTTACTGAAGATATTTAGCAAAGATCAATTTTCTCTCCACCTCAATAAACTTAGATCAGATTTAAGGAGGGAGGGGGTTATTAGAGAGAGATATAATATTGTAATAATTCGCATTTGTATCTATACTATCTATACTATATTATAAAAGATGAGTATCAAATGCTGCTCTCTCGTGCGCTCTCACGTTAACTGAATCGTCTCCTTTACTTTTACGTCCACCAGATTTATCGTCCTTTCGAAACAAAGGGTCGCCATTCACTTTACCCTTCTTCCATTCTGCGTTTCTCCTTCGTTCTTCTCCCCAGCCACCCAGTTTTATTATTTCTTCCTTTCTATGTAACGCATTTCTTTTTTCTTAACCTACCACTGGATCTTCACTGCTCTCTTCCTTCTATTTTCTCACCAAATCGTAACAAATTACATCATTTTGATTTTAGCTTCTTCCGCATGAGTTGCCCACCTGCAGTGACTGGTCCTGCGCCTTACACCTTTTCCCAGCCACTATCGCCAGGTCATAGCTTCTCTCCATCCTTCACGGTTCTCATGATGATTCTTTCGGTAATCTTCTCTGCTGCACCCGCCATACAATCGGTCGACAGTTATTGAATGATGTGGTTTTTTTTCCAGGCTACCATCTCTTCCCTGGATGTAAGCGGCTTTTTTTCCTTAGAATTTTACCTTTGATCGAATCAATTTTGGGTTCCATTGGTGCATTGAATTAGGGTTTAATTTTTTGCGCGCAACGGTGGTTTTGTTCTTATGATGGCTGACAGCAGTGGTCCATTTTAGTGTTACAATCTGATTGCAATATTGTTATGCCATATATAAGCATGTTTCTGTGCTTTCTAATCTAATTTCATCTATAAAAAACCGAATTCAACATTTACCCATATTGTGTTACAAAGTTTACTGACAAAATTTTATTATTCGCTTCGTTTTCAGATCAGTGGTAATTAAATTTTGGGAGTTTTTATAATTTTCATGCATGCTTCCCTATACAAGTGGTAAGCACATGAATACATTATTTTTAACTTCTCATAAGCTGTCAAAAGACTCAAAACTGGGAACTGATGGAGAGGAAATAAATATCTGTGGCAGATATTTTTTTCTTGGTTTACAGGTTGGTTTGAATTCTTTGAAAGGAAGCTTAAAAAGCTTTTAGTTTTTTCATATTCACTTTTACACTATGGTCTGATGTGTTCTTTCCACGCTTCCTATAATATCTGTCCTTCTACTTAATATATTAACAACACTGTTGTTTGTCAATTCTATATGGCTGTGTGTTTTTTTTTTCATCTCTACATGTTTTCGTTTTTGCATTTCAGATTGATTCTCACAGCTATATTTGTTTTGGGTACGATTTATATAATAGATAATGTGGCAATTTATTAAGTACAAAGGCTACAATTTTGAATTCAGACACCTACCTATTGAACATACCAGATTAAACTTTGAATAAAGTAAACTAATACAAGTTTCATCAACTATGGTAAGGCTGTTGTATGTTATTCTATTCGTCACTTCATTATAATGGAAGTTGATAGATAATTACAGCAGTTATTGTATTATCACATGTTTTGTGCTTGAAATATACTTAGAAGAAGAATGCAAGTGCGCATATGCCTTTGGTCACCGTAAATTAGTTAAAATGACGAACATGTGCAAAATTATTCATCTTTTATGTTAGATCAACGTGCTTTCCATATATGAACAAAATAAAAAATGAAGCTAAAGTAAACTTCAACTTGACCTTATATGTTCATTTGCAATTGGGTTCATGTAAAAATAAAAATAAAAACGTTATGTCAGCTAATCCATGATTCCTCGCTGGACGATGTTCTTATCTTTTATTTTATTACCATAATTTGATCATGTATTTGTACTTAGTCTAAAATCATGAACACTGGCAAGTTTTTGATTTGAAAGATAAAAAATTGGCGTGTGTTTTATGGGGATAATGTGGTAATGTAACATAAAAAAAATGATTGGAGTTTGACTGTGTTTTAGCTTCAGGTCCAAACTTTTATAAAATGGAATCCAAAAATGTAGCAAATCTGGATTATATTTCTAATCCTTTCATTTCCATAGTTTTTTTTCTTCTGAAAAGTGGTAGAAACTAACAGTGTCAAAATTTTTGTTTTAAATATGTTGAATATGATCAACATTGTCCTTCTGCTCGGTTGAAAATAACCTATTGATTATAATTTAAATATTATCTTCCATTTTTTAATGGTCACGTATTGAGCACTGAGATAAATTATGGTATTTAAAGGAATATAATTGAAGAGCACTGAGATAAATTATGGTATTTAAAGGAATATAATTACATTAAATTTTGTCTATATTTGAATAGTACCAAGTTGATCAAATATAGATGTCCTCGGCAGTTCAACAATTATTTTGTTACCATAATTTGATCATGTTATTGTACTTACTCTAAAAACATGACTCTTTTGCATAATCACTGGCAAGTTTTTGATTTGAAAGATAAAAAAGTTGACAGCATGTTTTATTGGGATAATGCGGTGATCTGACCTTAAAGAAAGGATTGAAGTTTGAATGTGTTTTAGCTGCAGGTCCAAAATTTAATATAATGGAATCCTAAAATTTAGCAACTATGAATTAAATTTCTATCTTTTTAACTTTTTTGTTCTCTCAGCAACGTTATAGGTTTATTAGAAAGTTTGTCATAGTGGTTATATTTCCAAATTCGGATTATATTCGTAACTTTTATAGTTGTATTGATATGTTCTATAAATACACTATTGAGAAAATTGAAATAGAGGTATGGATAGATATCAAAATGAAATAATATAAAGAAAGGTACGCCGTAATGATGCCTTGATTTAGTCTTCCTAATATCATGTCAAAAAGTCATTAAATTTACTAATTATTATTCGTTTTATCATGAATTATTGTTTAGGAGCTTCAAGTACTTGCCTAAATTTGTTAGAAATATATATAGATATTCACAAGAGATGCAAAAATTTTGTCATAAGCTTTGTTGGTCCACACAATCAGTATTAACTACATCAAATCAAAGGAATGATATTATGCTTCGAACAACAATCTAAATTAGAAAACTTATTTGTTCTGAAAGAAAAAGAATATTCCTTTCCACTTTATGAATTCACAGCAACCCTATAAATTAACATGCACATTTGCGGTTAAAATGTATTTTCTTCCAGTTTTGTGAATTTAAATCAACAATTATATTTTCAAAAATTCATAATCATTTTAGAAAATTAACTTTGAAAGGTATTGTGATTTATATTATTTTAAATGGAATTCATTTCCATTGATTTTTTTTGAAAGGCAGTAGAAACTAAATGTGTCAAAATTTTAGGTATTGCCCCTTTTTTTAACATGTAAACATTCACCATGCTTACAACTCTACTTTTTTTTAATCTCTTTTTCTAGCCTGAAACCTACGAATCTCCCTATTATCCAGGGACTTCCTGCTACTATTCCATGAATAATTACATGGCAGACACTACACTGATGATAACTCCATTTTAAAGTTGAAAAAATGTACACACACACAGGTATATATACGTGTATGTTTTATATTTGGAGTCAATTTGTTCTCTCCTATTGGCAATTTGCATGTTAACGACATCGCAAGTCACTTGACTTTCAAGTTTGTTTTGTAATTTTTTCTCCTTTTACAATTTGAGCTGACAACATAATTTTGCCTTCATTGTTATTGTTGGGAAATTGTAGTTCAATGTTACCTGTGATACATTGTGAGCATGTTATCAATATCAACTATTTTCTATTAGTATCTACTGTTGTTTCTTAAAAGTATGCATGTATATGTATGTATACTTGTGTGTGTTGTTCCTTAAAAGTATGTGTGTATATGTATACTTGTGTGTGTGTGTGTGTAACAATAATTTGTATCTGCACTAAAATGATCATATGTATCCAGTTTTTTACAAAGTCATTCCATTTTGCATATTTATGATAATAAATCACCAAAGTTTCTATACAGTTTGTTTCATGCTTTCGAACTTTGATATGTTCACGTTTTTCATTTCAGTTTTTTTACAATTAAAAAGTTTCTTGAGGTTATAAATGTTGGTTTGCATTGTTTTAATATTGCTCATAGTAAAAAAAAAAAAGCATGAGTAAATCATTACTCTACGATTTTTTTTTTTCATTATTTATTTTATATTTCCATTTTCGATTTGGTTATTTTCCGATTCTATAACAAGGAATTTTCTGTTCTTAGAAATCATGTACTTACTTTGCACATTTTTTGTACCATATGCCATCTTTTTTATATTTTAACTCACACATTCTGTCATTTATTATTCCAAAGTCAGATTTGCATGCATTTTTTAACTGAGAAGGCAATATTTTCTTGAGCATTGACTTTAATTTAGCAAATGTAACGACCAAACTATTAGCATTCCGGTATCAGCCGCACTACAAGCTTCGGGTCATTATTAGGTTATAGGCGCACTGTAGAGATCAATATTACATCCACTTTGAGTATTATTAATAAACATTAGGTATTTAGAGATCAATATAGATGATAAATTTTACACTGTAGATCGTATATACTATTTTTGTCTGTTTTATTTCAAACACCATAAATATAACTAGACAAAGCACTTCCCTTTACCGAAACAGGGCACATATTTGCCAACTATATCGTTACATTAAACCGTTAAGGAAAAGGTACTAATAGTGAAGTAATTATAATAAGAGTATATTTTTTGTATTTGTTCTATTATTTTGTTTATCTTATCAATAAAACTAATGAATTTGGTGACATCTTTATTTTTTGCCAATAATTTTCTAATTCTGCAATATTTTAAAGAATAGCTTTGCAATATTTTAAAGAATAGCTCTGATTTAAGAACATGTAGTATGGTTATACTTGGAATATTCATGTACCTTTTTTTCATATGATGGTAATATAAAAGAACTAAATTGTGAAACTAATTTCTGACTTAAACGTGGTAAAGGTTGTAATAGATAAACATAATTATGACTTAATAAACGTTACAATCCATTTTCTTTTTGAATTATTAGGATTTCCATGATTATACCGTTATTTTGGGTTGGTTTCAGGCAGAGAACGTTGTTAATATCTGAGGCCATTGGATGTGTATACCCAAATTTTGGAGTACAACTACCATTCTTAAGTGGCCTATTATGGTAAAAGAACAAAGCTTGCTTTTATCAATGGAGATAGACGATCCATTCTGTCCAACTGTGTAATAGGTACAAGCACCACTACTAAATTATAATTGTTATGTTTTTTTTCCTTCTGTCATTTTTTGATTTTAGAATGTCTTTGTTTACATACTGTTTATCATATCACTTGAATTTGATTGAGTCTTCCTTTCAACTAATTTTGAAATTGATTCCTTTTATATCGCCGTTGAAAATCTATTTCCACAAAAACTGGGTTTCAACTGTTAGTGATCAAAATGATATAGGTATAGCAAGAGCATTATAAATTGTGCTTAAGTTAAATATTTTGCTTTTTGGGACTGATGTTAATTTGTATACATGGTTTTATAGCCCAATCAATTACTGATATACTAAATGATTTGTTTTAATTTTTAGCACATTGCACATATGTACTGTTGATGTTAAGGTTACAAGTCCCTGGGCCATAATCTGCATTTCTTATTAATCTGTTACTGTAATCATAGATTCATGAAGTTATCTATATTTTAATCAATTTTCTCTCCTTTCAGTGTTGTTTCCAGTGTTTCACATTCTCTTCTATCAACATTTTTCCATATTCTACCCATATTGTCGCTTCTTTCTCTTCTACGGTTTCCAATTATAATTTAGTAGAAATTTCTCAATAATAGGCTTGAATCAAATGAGATTCTTTCCATAAATAACTAATAAATCACAGAAGCGACCAAGCATTAACCGCTTCCTCTAACGATCAATATTTATGTGTGCCTTGACCCTATCATTTTTTTTACCCGTTATACCTTTGATATTGAATTCACATTAGCTTTTTTGCCATATGCGTTCGCCATTGCCAAATCATTCACTACTGTTGCTTACTTTGGTTTTAGAAACAAAAATCCATATTATTGTTCTCATACTTTGGTTAGTTTTCAATCTTTTGTACTGCTGCTGTTTTACAAATTTGCAGGTTTTGATTTCTAATTAAAATCCAATCATGAGTTTATTCAATTAATTTGAGTAAGTTGATTGGCAAATTCATTCGCCGCTTCTCATTTTTATATCATTTCTTAATTATTTATATACTTTAACTGCAACTGGTAAGTTGTTCTAATTCATCTATAATATGGACTTAACTGATAATCCAAGTTCTTTTCATTTATAATTTAACATATTAACACATTTTCACTGTAATTGTTATTATGCTCAACTTTTGGTTGTCCTAATTAAGCAATTATCATATGGATTGCAACCAGTAAGTTTATTATCATCCACCGAATTCTTGACTAACATTTTGAGTGACCAAAACCCAGTTAGATATCATGGGAGGAAGCTTAAGGCTTGCTAATTCGGTGGAACTTGTTTTTTTTCCCCCATTCTAATATTTGAATTATGAAAGTTATCAGCTTTGCACGTGGACCTCATTCAGTCTTTACCACATTAAAATGTATTAGAACACTTTATATTATTGACCATTTCAAAATCTTCATATTCATCGTATAAACAAGTTGCACTCTTTTAATTGCAGGAAGTTTCTCCTTATAGGTTGCATGAAGCTGCAATATTCACTGCTCAATTTACAAAAGATTGAAGGAGATTTATGGTAATAATAATTAATCATTTAACTATATGTGACTTTCCTGTTTATATATAAAAAAATAGTGCATCTCAATATTACATTTATAAACTTTGGGCCACGTTATTGTAAACTGACATGGATGACAACTATAGCCCACATTTTATTGTGATATAAAAATGTGTGATGTGGCATTAATTTAATATTGGGATGCCTTAACATTAAGCTAGCTACTACTGAATATCGATGTTGCTGCCATCAAGGCATTTTAATGATTCGTATTTTTACCAAATAATACTATTAACTCAGCTTGGGTTCAATTATGTCGCATACAAATTTGTTTAATTACGCCGTATGTAATTTTGTTGTCTTTTTATGCCCATGTGAATCATAACTACAATATTTTGGGGAAATGAAATAATCAATAGGAAATAAAACAACATTGTATGGCTGTGGCCTTTTGTGAAGATGAGGAGCATTTGGATTAAATAATATAAGCATTCAAAAACAATAAACATATGATTGCAATCTTTTGAGAAGACAAGCACATCTTAATTTTGAGATGTAAGATCCAATTTTGTATTTGCCAGTCCGCAGTGGAGAAGGGCAGCGTAAGAATTGAAGTAACAACCTTCAATACTTTGTAAAAAGAGAACCAAATTAAATTAATTTCTTCCCTTAAATAACAGTATATTATGATGTCCAAATCAGATGTTTTGGACTGTCCATTAAAATGCACGTAAATATGAGTTTACTACTATTTTAAAAAATTTAAAAACTTAAAAGACGAGCTATTATTACAAAACCAGAAGAATGATAATAATTCGTAGCTATACTTGATGAAATACAGGCATGCATCATTTACCACTTCTATCCAATTTTTGGTTAACTGTAAACTTCATTGTTGAAGCAATAAGAAAACCCCTGCAACTGTTTGGAGTTACATGACTAAACCAACTGAGAAGTAGGTTGAACAATGGGCTAAACAAATTCGCTTTGAAATTTCTTCATTTTAGGTTATATCTTCCGTTGACTAGGCAGTTAGTATATTTTTTTGCAAGTACTTTACAACAGCAGGCTATATTGGCGTTACGATGCGACCATTATTTTGGCTTTATCTCAAATCAATGTAACTTTTTTCTTACAGGGTAAATGGAGCGAAGAGTTTTCATGGAGGCCGATGAAAAATAATTTTCACTGTTGTCTTCAGGCTTTAGCATCCTGAGTATTTTGATTTGTTAAGTTGACTTCATGCAAGATGGATTCTTACAATCACATCTCCGCTAGAATTGAATGTTATTATTGTTGTTTTGTATTCAACTTATGTGTTAGTCTGATCATTTATAAATTTACAATTTTGAATAAGTTGTTTATTTGAAAGCTCAGTGGTTTATTGGTCTGTAGCGTTCTAAAAATAGTTATATGGGATTGCTTTCTTAATGAAGTGAGGATAATGATATATGCCGCACTTTTATAATTTATAATGGAATACCGAGCATCAGTAAAATTTGCATTGTTTTATGGATTGGACGGTTGATGGTTTACCCAGATAAGAAATATTGTAGTTTCCAAAGGTATTGACATTTACTAGAAATATGGCATTTCCCCTTGACTAATTATTCTTTTTACTTCATCCACGAAGATCTAAATAACACAAAATTTGTGTATTTTTAAGGTTGTTAAAAGTGTTGTAAATATATTTATTTTGCAATGTCCATGTGCGAAGCACGGGTGCGCACTTGTCTATTGTAAAAATCGAGTTTACATAAAGTACAATAGGCCGAGCCAAATATGCAATTCACAAGGGCAATAGGCTATTCCAAGGGTTATAGCAGTGCACAACCATTGGTAGTCATTGGGATAGTGTCCCTGATTTCTTATAGTTTCCTATGGAAACAACGATCAATGTCCAAAGGTTGTATCAATGGCATTTAGCTACGGCTATCAACACCCGAGTTGATTCGTGATATACCAATAAGCCATCAAGGGTCGTTGATAGCCATTGGAAAATAATGAACAAACAACCGTTGGTAATATGTTTTTTTTATATTCCAGCAAGCCATTCGTTTTCCAAATAACCCACATATATCAATGTACATTTCAGCTCCATTTCACATATATAATTCACACACACGCGCGCGCGCATACACACACACACGCACGCACACACACACACACACAGATATATATATATATATATATATGAAAATAACAACACATAAAACAATCAAACATAAACAAAATCAACTCCAATATATCCAAAATCAAGCATCCAAACATTCACAAACTAAACCCATAAACGTCACACATCATTAAAACAAGCGCACACCGTGATAATACATTCAAACATAACATCCTCACCAACTCCAAGTCAAAATATACAACATCAAAACACAACATCCTCACCAATTCCAAGTCAGTATGTACAATATCCATGCACAAACACAAAAAAACATACCTCTCAAGCATCATCGTCATCTATGGAAACACTGGACGACGAAGGAAAGGCACCATGTTGCTTCACATACTCCGATAAACATCTATTCAACAACTCCATCTGTATAGCGCGTAGATGATCCTGCTCCTGCAGATACTCGACTGCGGCTATAAGCTATTTTATTTCAACTTTTTCTATGCTTTTCATATATCTTTTGAGCTGACTTATCCTGTAAATAGATTAGGATATGTTCACATTTAAATTATGATTATATCCTTAATAAGCAATGCATAGTTCAAAATATAAAAACATAAACGCTACAAGAATAATACATTAGGTGATGGATGATTAGATGACCAAAGAGAATATATATTGAACATGAATTTGAAGGTTTTTGCTATTGATGGGAGACATAATTGACAAATCTAAATAAACTACAAACAATAACAATTTAATGGTGCTTTTCAAAATTATTATAGCACCAAATCTACCATTTTAATTATTGACATATTTACATAGAAAAATCAAGATATGAATTATTGTTTCATATTTAAGGCACATTAAATCAATTTTCTACATATTCACGTTAAATAATAGCATTTGAGCAAATGGTTGGTGAAGTTCATTAAATATAATATTGCAACGTTTTTAAGATTACCGCTTGGTTCACGTAACCATAACGCCTATTTCGTCGCGTCGGATCCACATTAGAGTCAAAAATAGCATCTTCCTCTGTACTGGTCAACTCACCACGATCTGATCTCTTAAGTAGTTGTGCTCACGCCTCTTGGTACTTTGTGTAACGGCCGGGAATTTAGCTCGATCAGAATCAGTCGTTAAACCGATTTGGACCGTTCGAAACCCCTGATCGTTCTGAGAATAGGACAAATCAGAACACAAACAGAAGAACATTTCATTGCTATTACGACAATTCCATCAGATACAAGAATATACAGAGTATAATTGAATAAATTACATTCGATAAATATCAGAGATTACAATAAATTACATAGCAGCGGAAAAATAATACAAAGCACAACTGAAGGTGATATACGGATACAGAGCTTTCCGGATATCATTCCAGCTGTAAACCAGGATCCTGTGAATATAAATCTGCAAAACCAAAACTACTAGCTGCCCGTGCGGAAAATAGGGGCACCCAGAGTTTAGGTTAAAACAATAAACTCCAGGTCAGTCATGTGACTGGTGTGAACTAAAACAGTTATTTAAAGCTTTACTTTAAAAGAGAGTAATTCAAGGGACCACGTCGTATAACACGGAACGGGTTTTCTCCCAAGAATACCAGTGCATAGAATAAACAGCGCAATGCTTTTTCGAAAAATGAAGCTATTATAAGACCCAGGTCCCATCACACAATGCAACGCAAGCCGGAGGATAGGGTTTTCCCTTATAATAGCCTAACATGCTTGATACGTTTAAAACAAATCATTTGATACTATAATAAGTGTATAGTGTCAAAACAATTTCAATCATAAATATCAATCCTAGGCGGCATGGGTACCATCTATCATGTCGCCATACTAGGCTCTACAAATAAAACTGAAATACACGTATTGGAAATTGGATTTCCGTCATGAGTCGAGGCAAGGGGCAAGCTCCTCTCCACTTCGAGACACTCTAGCAAATGCCTCGGGACTACACACTCTGGGCAACCCCAGGTGTCGGCTGGGCCGGTCCTCTCTTACGTTTGAGGATTAGTTATTCCTGAACACACGTTTCCCGGTCCTTACAGACCTATAATCGAGGCGCCTCATTCCAACAACCACAAAGGTGAAAAGTATATAAATGTCAGGGCTGGTAAGTCACTGACACCACTAAAGCTAGAAAGAAACGTCGTGTTCTCCCAACGGTCCGTATCCCGTTTTTGACTCAAACCGAGGTGTGAGGCTCGCGAATCCACGCTATACACAAAGCTGCCACGTAGGCCGTGCTTTGATCATCAACCACAAGAGTTTGCTTTTCAACAGAAGCCTTGATCCATGCAACTCAGCGTGCCACACAGGAAATTCATGCCATGCGATTGATATCTATCGATATATAACCTCTAAGCTCGTACGTCTCAGAGAAGGGCGTTAAGCAAGAGAATAAATTCTCCGCCGCCAAACAGATATATATTTAACAGAAATCAATCAACACAGAATAAAATCCAATGTCAGACACACAATCCATTTACAAGTTCGTTCTGGGTCTGAACGAAACCGGAGGCACTTTCCTCGCATATCCATCGATCTCCAAGTACGTCTGGACGACCACCAACTGATTCTCTCATCTTGGGTGTACAGCCCAATCAAGATCATCAGTAATCACCCAAACGATGTGAAGACTTCCGGTCTTCGACCACCGTCTTCATCTTCGACTTATCGTCGAATCGGTTGTTCAGAATGGGTATAAACCCGGCCTTTCCGAACAACTCGCGTATATTAAAAACAAATGTTACACAAACACAACATACGCCTCATTCCAATTCATTAGTCACTAACCGTAAATCTGTAAGAGAGCATTTCCCCAAATATTAACCCCGAAGGCCGAAACCAACATCAGATCAATACCCAGGAAACCATTCTTCTTAACTAACCTACAGCTGGTTTCTAAATTTCACATTCTTAGGGAAAGGTTCCCATTAATTTTATCAAAGATAAATTCTTTAAATTTATTCTTTAATCTTCCTTTGGATGTCATTTCAAACCAAATTATGGTTTTCCAAACTAGTCGGGATTAGCGAACCACACCGAAGTAATTATTTATTTTATTTCCCAATCCCAACCTATTCATCCCATGAAGCAAAACTGGTAATACTCCATATCTAACACCACGGTGTTATCGGTAAAATTAATTACGAGTTCACGTTCAAATCTATTTAAAGATTTAACTATCGCCTGGAGCAAAACTGGTGATACTCCATTCTCGCTCATTTCCCAAATTTAATAATTTAAATTATCAATTCACATTTCAATCTAATTACAGATTCATTAAAACTCCTTTTACTGGGTCAAAGAACTAATGTCATTTAAAACACAGTTCACGATAAACCCAAATCACATTCTATTTATCATCGGGTTAAAGAACTAGTGTTATTTAAAACACCGTTCACGATAAACCCACAAATCAATTCTATTTAAAACCCGTTTCAAATCCAATTTATTTATTTAAAAATAAACGGGTTTAATTTTAGTTCAAAACTAGTTCATTTCGATAAAAATCTATTTTTATCTTTTCAAATATGGAGTTTTTCATCACAATTTTTCCCAAATCATTTCTTATGATTTTACCTAAATTATTGATATTTTTAATAATTTTATCAAGGCACGTACAGCCGATTTCCATCAACGGCCATCGAACTGCACTTGCAACGACCTTTTCCAAATTTGATTTGGACGTATCTCCAAATCCAACCGTTAGATTTTGAATTTCTAATATTCGTTAGAAAGCTCTTTTCGATACGAACCCAACGATTCCGGTTTTAGGAGAATCCGACGGTCGGATCTCCCGTAATGTCCGTTCGAAGTCAATGGTCGAAATTCGCGAACTGCCGCGGCGCAGCGCGTTCTATTCAGGCCATTATATTATATATATAATATATATTTCGTCGATTTCTATTTAAAACGAATTTTATAAATAGTTTTAAATTCGTTCAAAAAAAAACATTTCAACTTCCATTTCAAATTCAAATCGATTTCAATTCTATTTCAAATTCGTTTTCTATTCGATTCAATTCGAATTCGTTTTCTATTCAATTCAATTCGAATTCGTTTTCTATTCAATTCAATTCGAATTCATTTTCTATTCAATTCAATTCGAATCCGTTTTCTATTCAATTCAATTTTACAAACGGATATAATCGATATAAATATCGTTCGCGTCAAAATAGAGCATCTCTAATCAACACGGCTTCATATATTTCAAAAATTCCGTTATTCTATTCAACAAATGAATATTTATTCAATTCAATACGTGAATCTATATTTTTGTCAACACATGACTAATCTCAACGAATGAGTATTGTCCACGTGTGACTATTTTTGTTATTTAATATATTTTATAAAAATTATGGTATCTATCGTTTGATTTAAATCAGACTCCAACCGTAAACTAGTAAGAGAACGATTCCCTGAATATTAACCCCGAAGGCCGAAACCAACATCAGATCAATATTCAGGAGACCACTCATCTTATCTATTTTCCAGTTAGTTTCAAATTTTATATGTGATAAAGATGCAAATTTTATCGTTTAAATATTTCGTTCAACACATGACTAATCTCAACGGATGAGTACTGTCAACACATGAACCTTTATTTTATAATGATAAAGATGTAAATTTTATTGTTTAAATATTTCGTTCAACACATGACTAATCTCAACGGATGAGTACTGTCAACACATGACCCTTTATTTTATAATGTTCTTTATTTTCTAAATTGGAATGAGGCACAATCAATCACCATATAGCGTTAACTATATGGATTCCGTACAACACATGTATATAATAGCAACGATAAATAATCAACCATCATCCAAAGTGCACTACACTGTATAAGCATCAAATATAGATATCTAACGCTTATAACAGCCTGTCAATCTATCGATCGACATACAACTAATTATTGGGATTAGTGTATGCCGTATTTTATCCCAATACCCGTGTGGGGTTTCAAACAATCAAACACAGAATTTATTTGTGCAGTTGGGCGATGTGTAAAATTTATCGTCCCAATCAATGTCCTTCAAATAGGTGTACATAAACAAACCGTCCGGTTTGTAAATGAATATTTATTTATTCACATTTACGTTAAAAATTATATTTTTAACGACCAAATTACTTTATTCAACCTACAAATATTCTATTCGGTTCATTTATTAAATACAATGATATCTTTATTTTTCTAACTTATTTTAGAAAATTTCGGCGGTATAACGACACGATACTAGAAACGGGACAAGACCTAGCCTTATCCCCGGTCTAATGATGGCCCACGCCATACACATATCAATCAAATCAATTTCTATCTCACCAAACAATCAAATTCAAATCAAACAATCTAACCATCTATACAACCAAACAAACAAGTCCATGGTCTGTGGACGATGGTGTCGGGTGCTACTAAACACCATCTGCATCCTAGTATATATTATAATATAACTAGAAAAAGAAAAATTAAAAGGTGAGAAGTTCTCACCGATAGCTAATCCAATTATCTTGACTCTTCTTGTGTAGAAATCTTCGTCGTTCTTGCCTTTTGTCACTTTCACTGCCCGTAGTCACTACATATATAAAAATCACATTTTTATATTGTTGCTATGTATATAAAAATCATATTTTTATTATCACTCCATATGGATAAAAATTCTATTTTTACATCGTTACTATATAGATAAAAAAATTATTTTTACATCGATATTCCATAGATAAAAATTCTATTTTTACATCGATATTCTATAGATAAAAATTCTATTTTTACATCGATATTCTATAGATAAAAATTCTATTTTTACATCGATGTTCTATAGATAAAAATTCTATTTTTACATCGATGTTCATATAATAAAGAATATATTTTTTATACTTCCTATATGCTAAAAATCATATTTTTATTCCTTTTTATAATATAAAAATCCTATCTTTAACTGAATAAAAATCTCTTCTACCTTTTCCTCATATAAAAATCATTTTTTTATAAATAAAAATATAATCTTTTCAATTCAAAATTCACTAAACATAAAACTGAATTCTATTAAGACTATGTTGCTTAAAAAAAACTGATTTTCTGTTTTTATATATATATATATTTAAAACTAATTTCTTTACACAAAAATAGAAATAAAGTAAATGCTCACCGTTTTCAGCGAAAGGAGGTGCCGGAGATGGGGGTGTTGGTCGGAGCAGTGGGCGTCGGTCTTTTGGTGGGCGGCGGTGATGTGGAGGTCGCGTCACTGGCTCGAGGTGGGAGGTCGTTCGAGGAAGAGGGGGAAGGAGGGGTTCGGATCTGGGCGGAGGGCTGTCAGGCGAAGGGTGGGGGCATGGTGGTTGGCGGGGGCCTCCTGGCGGCGTCGCGATGGTCGATTGGGGGAGGGGTTTTTGATTCGAGGAGGAGGGAGGAGTGGAGAAGAAGAAGAGGCGGAGGAGCGAGAGGAGGGGGGTGAACGGAGGTGGCGACGTGGACAAGGGGGTGGCGCGATGAGGGCGGCGACGCATCGGGGAGGCGCGATGGGGGATCGACGAGGCAAACGAGGTTTTTTTTTCTTCTGTATAAATGAAAGAGGGGGAGCATTTGAAAAATTTATATATATACAATATAAAATATTATAATTTTAAAAATAACTTTTTATTTCGAAGTCGAAATCAAGCCCACCGCCTGTCGTCCATAGCTAATTACCCTCATTCCGAACACAATGGGATATGTATCGTAAGCTGATTCGACCGTTTCGATCAGTTTCCGTTAAAATCAACATATAACTCTATATATTGAATTTGAACGCACATTTCAATTTACTAGGGTCACATACTAACTCGAAAAATTCCAGAAAAATATTTTCTAGCTTCGTATTGATGATACGGTCCTAACAAAACTAGTTTCGTCGAATTTTGAGACCGTTTGAAAAAAATGGCCATTTTCCAGTCGATTAAAATCAACTGAAACTGGTCAAACGCGTTTTCCTTTGCCACGCTCACATATTGATTCGAAAAATTATGAAATTTGGAATCTAGCAATAATTTAACATCGCAGATCCAACAAAAGTGGTTTCGTCGAAATCCGAGGTCGTTTGCAAAATTTCCATTTTTAAGGGCCTGAATTCCATAGCGACTATTCAGAATTTTCAACTGGACATATCTTTTGATTCCCGCTATGAAATTTTGATTTTTCGGATTCGTTGGAAAGATATCCTCAATTAGATTCCATTATTTTTGGTTTCACTAAAATCCAGATTGTTTTGCACCCGGTATGTTCAATTGAAGTTTGAAATCGAATTATCGAACTACCGCGCCATTTTCAATTCCTTTTATAATTATATATAATTATTTATATTCTAACGACGACGTATATAAATATATTCGTTCGAATTCTATTCAAAATAAATTTCTCGTCGATATTATTTAAAATAATCTATTTTAAATATTCAAAATTCGCTAAAATTGCCAAAATAAAAATTTTAAACTGGCTTAGATTTTCGGGTTATTACAATCTCCCCCACTTAAAACTTTTCGTCCCCGAAAAGGAACGAAGCCGAAAGTTGTTTAACAATTCAACTGAACTTCCAGTATTTTGATTACGGCTTAAGTTCTTCAACTTTTCAGTTTCTAAGAACTTCCAAATTCTTCAAAAATTTGGCTAACACCCTAAATTTTCGAAAAATTTCGCCATAACCTCCCCTACACCAGGAGCCACGGGAAAATCCCGAAATTGCCCTACAGGCCTTCTGATCTCAAAAAGAAAAAGCCAAGCGGCTAGCCAATAGGCTCATAAAATCATCATCACCCAAACAAAACAGTAAATTATAGTAAACATGTACCTACTTGTCGGGCAAACAAATTTTATTCTCTGCTCTAGCCTCCTTGCTATGACCTGTTCAATGTAAGTATATGCATATGCAAGCAAATGCGACCAATTTTCAATGCAGTTCAATATTCGGTTCAATTAGGCTAAATGGTTCAAAATTATCAAACAAATAAACAAACAACACAACCATCAATCCATTAGTGAATTAGAGTTTCAAATTCATAATTTTGATATATATATACAGAAAATCACATTTTTGATGCCAAATCACAACAATAAATCTTTCTATATAAGTTTTGGTTCTCACACCAGTCTAATGGAAATATATAGATATCACACCTCCGAAACACAAACACAAATTCTGATGATGATATATCAATCATCAGAATCATCTCCGGGTGTTTAGAATGTGATTCTATATCTACCCAGTATATTAAACTTCGAATATACGTTCATGACGCGTATATGCAAAATCTTTATATACTCGATTGTCCAAATTCAAAATAAATAAATATTCAAACACGTTTAAAATGGTTTAAATTTCAAAACAAAATTTGTTTTCATTTGAAAAATATACTCTTCACACTCGTTCTAGGATACTACTGATCCTATCTCTAACGAGTCATTCTAATTGGATATTACTAATCCAATATCTGATGAATTCTTTCGTATGGTTCTAATGTGTCTTGTTCTCGAGCTCTGTAAACCAAAGCTCTGATACCAAATGTAACAGTCGGGAATTTAGCTCGATCCGAATCAGTAGTTAAACCGATCTAGACCGTTCGAAACCCCTGATCGTTCTGAGAACAGGACAAATCAGAACACAAACAGAAGAACATTTCATTGCTATTACGACAATTCCATCAGATACAAGAATATACAGAGTATAATTGAATAAATTACATTCGATAAATATCAGAGATTACAATAAATTACATAGCAGCGGAAAAATAATACAAAGAACAACTGAAGGTGATATACGGATACAGAGCTTTCAGGATATCATTCCAGTTGTAAACCAGGATCCTGTGAATACAAATCTGCAAAACCAAAACTACTAGCTGCCCGTGCGGAAAATAGGGGCACCCAGAGTTTAGGTTAAAACTGTAACACCCCGCGAATTCTATAACTGTGAAACTCACAAATTAAAGTATAATTAATTTCAAATCAAAGAACTAAGGGAAACGGGATACGCCATTGCGTTCGCCTCGGAAAAATACACGAAATAGAGTCCGAGTTTTCGAAAAACGGATATCGTATGAAGAAGTTATGGACGAACGAAGTTGGGCGAAAAACCGAAAAAGGGCCAGAATGCACTGGCGCACTTGGGAAGTGCGCCAGAACAAAAATGAACTGGCGCACCTGTGAAGTGCGCCAGTGCATTTTTGACCTGGCGCACCTGCCAAGTGCGCCCAGGTCAAAAATAACCTGCTGGCCAGGTCTGGTCTAGCCCTGGCTGGCCCGGTCGGTGTGTGGTCGAATTTCTGTGGTCTGCTATGTCATTAGGGCTAGGTGGCGGGTTTTTATTGGTCTCTCTATCTAATGAATGGCTACGATCTAACCTAGCAACATCAAGGGTCCTAATCAATTCCTAACCTCTATATAAACAACCCTAGACTAAACCCTAATCTATTCATTCAAAATAAGATTATAGCCGCCATGTTGCTGAGGAACGACAAAGACTAGCCGCCGACTAGAGAGAGGGTTAGGAAGAAAGTTCTAAAGCCTAAAGCAATTCAAGCAACCTAAAGCTAACCAATTCAACAAAGGAATCGTGTCTCTTAATTAGAGAATTCGCCGCAACCATTGTAAGTAGAGTATTACTTTGGTATAATAAACAACTGTGTTGATGTGTATGCTTGAATTGTGGCAATGGAAGTAATTCATATTTGTGCGTTCTTATCAATTTATATACGTTTGGATTATGTTATTCATGTTATAAAGAACTACATGCGGTAGTTCTATGCAAGTAAACGTTTGGAATATTTCGCAAATTATTGAAGCTACATGTATGTAGTTGATGGAAATTCATGCAAGTTTGGGGCTTTGTTATTATGCCATCATGATGTATATTGTGTGCATAAATCATTATGCAAGTAATTGAAACAAGTTTGGTTGTTATAGTTCATATGAAACTATGTTGGAATTTTGACACCATAATCCATGTATTTGCAAAACTTATGAATATGGCTAGGCTATGAATGATGTTTGAAATATATGATTAAGTCTATCTTGTTTAAAGGAATCATATGATGACATATGTGAGACATGGCTAGGTTAGACTCAAAAATCCCTTTTTGCAAGTTTTAAAGCAAACACCATGTTTAGGAATATTTATGCATAAGTATGTTTATACCATCGTTATGTGATTAGGCTTAAATCATGATTAAGTTGAATTATGCTATGTTCATGCTAGAAGTATTTATGCCATGCTTATGTTTGACCATATGCCATGCCTATGCTAGAAGTATTTTATGCCATGCTTATGTTTGACAATATGCCATGCCTATGCAAGAAGTATTTTATGCCATGCTTATGTTTGACAATATGCCATGTTTATGCTAGAAGTATTTAGGCCATGCTTATGTTTGACATTATGCCTAAATAAGAATATAGGTTCATGTTGTAGTTAAACCTATGCAAGTTTACGTGCCTTGATTTATGTCACCTATGTTTTATGACCAAAATACATGTCACCACTATGCAAGTACACCAATTTCTATTATGTATTTTCCAACGTCATATGCAAGTTCATGCGCTCACTTTCCCCTCTTGGTGTATACGCCATAAGCCTCCCCTTTCGCATGGCTAAATTGGGCTTTAAAAGGCTAAGCCCAATATATATGAACGGACGTGTAAAACGGGGGAAAACAACGTTGGGTTAAAAAGGAATTAATGAATGAAAATATAAAATAGAAGGGCCCAAATTCAAGTATGGGTTGGGCCCGTGATTGGTGTAACCTTTACACCATTAACTTAATAATGGGCCGCAAATATTTACATATAAATAAAGAAGAATGACAAGATATGTAAATGTAGAAAAGACGATGTGTTTAACCCGAGGTTGGATTGAGTTGTGATGTAAACCTGCCCGGAACCGCCCGGCTGTCCAGTAGTCACAACAATACCTATCCAATGTGGGAGGTTAAACATGGAGCCCAGCAAGGACCCGAGGTTAGACTGAGTTGTGGCGTAAGACTGCCCGGAACCAACCGGCAACAGGCAGCCACAACAATACCTGTCTAATGTGAGAGGTCAGGGCCTTAATAAGACAATTAAGGCTGAGTCAGGATTGTTAGGATTAAGTGAACTAAAGACTTAATCAAAATGGAACATGCTAAACTAAACGGACTGGTGGGGTTAGGTTAGGAAACACTTAACCAACTTAGCATGTTGGCTAGAGATAGAAAACCTAGTAACGGGGGACCCTTTTCAGCAGTAACCCTAGAAGGTGTATTAGGATACCCTGAAACTAGGCAGGGTGGGGCACGATTACTGGGCTGATTGTAAGAGGTCAAATCGACGGCGGTGGTGTAGCAGTGTAGGTTCTAACGGTGTGCGGGCGTGCACGCACTCCGGCGCAGAAAAATAAAGCACTGGACACCAGTAGTATACCTGTGCACTCTAAGGTTGTGTCGGGTTGCCACTATGGGACTTGATACACCCCATGGTGGGACCAGCATAGGTAACTACAGACATCGGGGGCCGTAAGACACATGTAACTATGCGAGTAGGAGCCGATCATCATTGAATGGATCACATCACCCTGATTATGGGGTGCAAATTGGAAACTAGTTTATATGGGTTCAGAGATTAACATGGGGTACGATAGTATATTCGACCCTAGACAACTTAACCAAGTTTATAATGTTGCCCACTTCCTGTTTTACTTATCATACCCAGTTCTTTATTCATAGACAAAGTAGTACTAGACTTACTCGGGCTTTATGTCTGACTCTATTTTCCTTTCGTCTTCTTTCTTCCGTTTCCCCCCCCCCCCAGGTCCTCAGGGAGGGAACACAGCAGCTTGACCAGCCTCAACATCCAGCTTGAAGAAGAGAAATGTATTGCTTGGACTTTCCTGTTTTGAACTATGGCTTTGGACAATCCACTAAGGGGCTTTTGCAGTTTATCTATGTTTTATTTATGCTTCTTTAAATAATGTACTCAAGACAGATTATGAAAGTGTTATGTTATGTTTTTGGAAAGGATGTTGTTGTAACACGTATTTGACTTAATGAAATAAAATTTGTTGTTCTTCCGCTGTTTTACAAATATGTGTTCTTATATCTGTCTTGTATATCTGTGACTTGTACTTATAAACCTCCACCAAAATTAGGGCATTCCCTTTGAGAGTGACCCTAACGGAGGTGGGGTGTTTCACTTGGTATCAGAGCATAGGTTTACCAGATAAGATAAAAAGTTTTGGAAATTTATTTTCAAAAAGGAAATTTAAAGAAGCATTTTTAAAAGAAAAATATTATTTTGTTTTAAAAGGCAAAGTCCCCAAAGCCATAGGTATTATCTCTTATCCTTCGTTTTGAATCTATCCTTTCGGTTTCAGCATGTCTGGAGACCTTACTCCCCAGCTGCTAACGCTTTCACTCCTCCTCCTCCACGTAAACCAGCAAGTGGAAGAGTCCCAGAGTAGGAAGATGAATAATAGTCAAACAAGAAAGGATCGTAACAGTAATAATAAGAAACGAGAAAAAAATGGAAATGCAATTTTTGTGGTATGAAAGATTGGTACAAATGGCATTGCTTAATGAAGAGGATAAGGGCAAGAAGAAAGAGGGTTTGCAGCCCAAGAAGACAGACTTTAAGAAGGGCGGGAAAGGCAACAAAGAGAAGAGAAAGTGCAATTTCTGTGGCAAAGTGGGGCACTTAGTAAAGGACTGCCGGAAGAAGAAGGCTAAGGAGAATGGTGGGTGCTTTTCTTGCGGTGAGACAGGCCATAGGGCGAAGGACTGCCCAAAGAAACGAGGACAGGGGCAGGGGGTTGGATCCACCCCAGGGGCACAGGTACATGTGCTAGAAGCGCCACCATTGCAGCAGCGAGGTACAAACACTTCTGTAGAAAGTGTAGTTTATCTTTTTGATCACCCCGTTCGCACTTTATTTGATTCTGGAGCATCACACTCCTTTATCTCGTCTGCTTTAGTAGAATCTCTGCACCTAAAAACTAGTATGGTAGAGGACCCCTTAATTGTTTCAAACCCAATTGGGGGCCCAGCTCATTTGTCTATGATCTGTGTGGGATTGAAAATTTCTATCCTAAGTGTTGAATTTCTATGTAGTGCCTTTGTTTTGGGCTTTTCGGGGTATGGTTTGATTTTGGGTATGGATTGGCTATCCAGTAATGGGGCCATCCTTGATTGTGAGAAAAGGGTTGTTAGGCTCCTAACCCAGCTCGGTAATACTTTGGAAATTTCTTGTAATCCCTCGTATGCGGTTATGCTTAGTTATCTTGAATCGCTGGATGCCTCTGTTGAAAATTTGCAATCAGTTAGAATGGTCCGGGAATATCCGGATGTCTTTGAAGAGGTGAAGGGCTTGCCTCCGAAGCGGGAAATAGACTTCCGCATATATCTTGTAGATAATGCAAAGCCCGTTGCGTTGCCCGTTAGACATATGGCTCCATGAGAAAGGAAAGAGCTCAGTAAACAGATTAAAGAGCTTCTAGAAAAGGGGTTCATTAGTAGGAGCATTTCAGAATAGGGCGCTCCAGTAGTGTTCGCCACTAAGGCTGAAGGTTCATTTCGCTGATGCATGAGTTGCAAAGAATCACCTTAGTAAGTACATTTGGCAACATAGTTGACATTTGTTTATTTTCAAGAGATAATTCATCTAAGTGGAATACCTTCTAGTAAGTGAACAAGATCCAAGATTCACTAATGAATTTTGGAGAGCTTGCATGGAACCATGAGTACGCAGTTAAGGCTTGAGCCAAGCATACTAGAAGGAGAATAAGTGAAAGAGGAACGAGAGGCAAGGGTTCCAACTCATATTTTGGAAACAAGGATTAAGAAGCTACGAAATTGTGAAGTTATAGACGGACAAAGCATAATGGAGTTAAGCTCAAGAAATGCGACTTAGAAGATTGAAGACTAGATTCGTGCATAATATCTCTTCTTAAGAGTATATCCTTGATCCCTCTCTTCCTGTAGAGCTTACTTGCATGGTATCTTTTCTGTATATCCTCTCGGTCCCATTCTCAATCCAATTTCTGTTGCAAACCCCATAGGGAGTATGACTCATCTGTTAGTAACACATGTTGGGACTCGAGGGTGTTCATTGGTTTGACTAAAGTTTTTGGGTTTTAAATGATACAGATTGGTCTTAGGAAGGGACTCCCTTATGACCTAAAAGGAGTCCATCGTGCTTAGTTGCCTAGAATCATATATGGTGGTTGGGTTGATTAACTCTTTGGGTGTCAGTCTGATGTTGATTTCGGTCTTCGGGGCTGATGCTTAGAGAGTTCTTCTCCTAATCAATATATATGTGGCATAGGTTTTCAGTTTTGACATTGCCTAATGGGCACAAAGTTTTTACTTCGACTATACCTTTAGATAGGAACAATTGGGAAAATGTCCTATAGATTAGAGCTACCCGAGAAGTTGGCTGAAGTCCACAACGTTTTTCACGTTTCACATCTCCGAAAATGTCTACATGAGTCTGCTGAAGTGGTAGAGCCAAATGTCCTAGAAGAGGCCGAAGTGGAACGCGAAGCAACCATAAGAAGAGTTCCGACCCGCATATTAGGAACGGAAGTGAAGAGGCTACGCAACCGCGAAGTCAAGCTCGTCAAAGATCAGTGGAGCGACGCCGAGGGAGACGCGACTTGGGAAACTGAAGCTAAAATACGCACAGCCTACCCTTTTCTGTTCGAGGGTACATCCTTGATCTTTCTCTTTTCTTAAGTTGCGCTTTTATCTTTTTAGGTATATTTCCTCGACATTATCTTTTAGGTAGAATCTTTTTGGATGGAAACATGTAATTGAAACATGTTATGTATGATGGTTGCAAGTGGTTGCAAGTGATTGCTAGTGGTTGCTCGTGGTTGCATATACACACACAATCTAGGGTTAGATCGGCTCAGTCACTTCATATTGCATATGCATATATATGTTTGCATTCGTATGTGGTTGAACTTTAATGTGTTGTCATGTGGATGTTGCATTTGTATTGAATGATTGTGCACTCATGTAGAATCATGAATAGGAAAATTTGCATACATAATGGATTCATGGCACTTATATAATTCGCATTAAGGAGGTCAACTGAATCAGTAGACCGCCTGATTTTGCATTAGATAAGTTCATGTATACACACACACCTCGCATATGATCATGAAGCATTAGAAGTCTTTTAAGGACAATGGATGCTCGTGTTTGAAGGATGAGTAGATGGATGATTAGATGTTAGGATATACATTCCTCCTAACTTGAAGATTTCGGGGACGAAATCCTTTTAAGTGGGGGAGAATGTAACACCCCGCGAATTCTATAACTGTGAAACTCACAAATTAAAGTATAATTAATTTCAAATCAAAGAACTAAGGGAAACGGGATACGCCATTGCGTTCGTCTCGGAAAAATACACGAAATAGAGTCCGAGTTTTCGAAAAACGGATATCGTATGAAGAAGTTATGGACGAACGAAGTTGGGCGAAAAACCGAAAAAGGGCCAGAATGCACTGGCGCACTTGGGAAGTGCGCCAGAACAAAAATGAACTGGCGCACCTGTGAAGTGCGCCAGTGCATTTTTGACCTGGCGCACCTGCCAAGTGCGCCCAGGTCAAAAATAACCTGCTGGCCAGGTCTGGTCTAGCCCTGGCTGGCCCGGTCGGTGTGTGGTCGAATTTCTGTGGTCTGCTATGTCATTAGGGCTAGGTGGCGGGTTTTTATTGGTCTCTCTATCTAATGAATGGCTACGATCTAACCTAGCAACATCAAGGGTCCTAATCAATTCCTAACCTCTATATAAACAACCCTAGACTAAACCCTAATCTATTCATTCAAAATAAGATTATAGCCGCCATGTTGCTGAGGAACGACAAAGACTAGCCGCCGACTAGAGAGAGGGTTAGGAAGAAAGTTCTAAAGCCTAAAGCAATTCAAGCAACCTAAAGCTAACCAATTCAACAAAGGAATCGTGTCTCTTAATTAGAGAATTCGCCGCAACCATTGTAAGTAGAGTATTACTTTGGTATAATAAACAACTGTGTTGATGTGTATGCTTGAATTGTGGCAATGGAAGTAATTCATATTTGTGCGTTCTTATCAATTTATATACGTTTGGATTATGTTATTCATGTTATAAAGAACTACATGCGGTAGTTCTATGCAAGTAAACGTTTGGAATATTTCGCAAATTATTGAAGCTACATGTATGTAGTTGATGGAAATTCATGCAAGTTTGGGGCTTTGTTATTATGCCATCATGATGTATATTTTGTGCATAAATCATTATGCAAGTAATTGAAACAAGTTTGGTTGTTATAGTTCATATGAAACTATGTTGGAATTTTGACACCATAATCCATGTATTTGCAAAACTTATGAATATGGCTAGGCTATGAATGATGTTTGAAATATATGATTAAGTCTATCTTGTTTAAAGGAATCATATGATGACATATGTGAGACATGGCTAGGTTAGACTCAAAAATCCCTTTTTGCAAGTTTTAAAGCAAACACCATGTTTAGGAATATTTATGCATAAGTATGTTTATACCATCGTTATGTGATTAGGCTTAAATCATGATTAAGTTGAATTATGCTATGTTCATGCTAGAAGTATTTATGCCATGCTTATGTTTGACCATATGCCATGCCTATGCTAGAAGTATTTTATGCCATGCTTATGTTTGACAATATGCCATGCCTATGCAAGAAGTATTTTATGCCATGCTTATGTTTGACAATATGTCATGTTTATGCTAGAAGTATTTAGGCCATGCTTATGTTTGACATTATGCCTAAATAAGAATATAGGTTCATGTTGTAGTTAAACCTATGCAAGTTTACGTGCCTTGATTTATGTCACCTATGTTTTATGACCAAAATACATGTCACCACTATGCAAGTACACCAATTTCTATTATGTATTTTCCAACGTCATATGCAAGTTCATGCGCTCACTTTCCCCTCTTGGTGTATACGCCATAAGCCTCCCCTTTCGCATGGCTAAATTGGGCTTTAAAAGGCTAAGCCCAATATATATGAACGGACGTGTAAAACGGGGGAAAACAACGTTGGGTTAAAAAGGAATTAATGAATGAAAATATAAAATAGAAGGGCCCAAATTCAAGTATGGGTTGGGCCCGTGATTGGTGTAACCTTTACACCATTAACTTAATAATGGGCCGCAAATATTTACATATAAATAAAGAAGAATGACAAGATATGTAAATGTAGAAAAGACGATGTGTTTAACCCGAGGTTGGATTGAGTTGTGATGTAAACCTGCCCGGAACCGCCCGGCTGTCCAGTAGTCACAACAATACCTATCCAATGTGGGAGGTTAAACATGGAGCCCAGCAAGGACCCGAGGTTAGACTGAGTTGTGGCGTAAGACTGCCCGGAACCAACCGGCAACAGGCAGCCACAACAATACCTGTCTAATGTGAGAGGTCAGGGCCTTAATAAGACAATTAAGGCTGAGTCAGGATTGTTAGGATTAAGTGAACTAAAGACTTAATCAAAATGGAACATGCTAAACTAAACGGACTGGTGGGGTTAGGTTAGGAAACACTTAACCAACTTAGCATGTTGGCTAGAGATAGAAAACCTAGTAACGGGGGACCCTTTTCAGCAGTAACCCTAGAAGGTGTATTAGGATACCCTGAAACTAGGCAGGGTGGGGCACGATTACTGGGCTGATTGTAAGAGGTCAAATCGACGGCGGTGGTGTAGCAGTGTAGGTTCTAACGGTGTGCGGGCGTGCACGCACTCCGGCGCAGAAAAATAAAGCACTGGACACCAGTAGTATACCTGTGCACTCTAAGGTTGTGTCGGGTTGCCACTATGGGACTTGATACACCCCATGGTGGGACCAGCATAGGTAACTACAGACATCGGGGGCCGTAAGACACATGTAACTATGCGAGTAGGAGCCGATCATCATTGAATGGATCACATCACCCTGATTATGGGGTGCAAATTGGAAACTAGTTTATATGGGTTCAGAGATTAACATGGGGTACGATAGTATATTCGACCCTAGACAACTTAACCAAGTTTATAATGTTGCCCACTTCCTGTTTTACTTATCATACCCAGTTCTTTATTCATAGACAAAGTAGTACTAGACTTACTCGGGCTTTATGTCTGACTCTATTTTCCTTTCGTCTTCTTTCTTCCGTTCCCCCCCCCCCCCCCCCAGGTCCTCAGGGAGGGAACACAGCAGCTTGACCAGCCTCAACATCCAGCTTGAAGAAGAGAAATGTATTGCTTGGACTTTCCTGTTTTGAACTATGGCTTTGGACAATCCACTAAGGGGCTTTTGCAGTTTATCTATGTTTTATTTATGCTTCTTTAAATAATGTACTCAAGACAGATTATGAAAGTGTTATGTTATGTTTTTGGAAAGGATGTTGTTGTAACACGTATTTGACTTAATGAAATAAAATTTGTTGTTCTTCCGCTGTTTTACAAATATGTGTTCTTATATCTGTCTTGTATATCTGTGACTTGTACTTATAAACCTCCACCAAAATTAGGGCATTCCCTTTGAGAGTGACCCTAACGGAGGTGGGGTGTTTCAAAAACAATAAACTCTAGGTCAGTCATGTGACTGGTGTGAGAACTAAAACAGTTATTTAAAGCTTTACTTTAAAAGAGAGTAATTCAAGGGACCACGCCGTATAACACGGAACGGGTTTTCTCCCAAGAATACCAGTGCATAGAATAAACAACGCAATGCTTTTTTGAAAAATGAAGCTATTATAAGACCCAGGTCCCATCACACAATTCAACGCAAGCCGGAGGATAGGGTTTTCCCTTATAATAGCCAAACATGCTTGATACGTTTAAAACAAATCATTTGATACTATAATAAGTGTATAGTGTCAAAACAATTTCAATCATAAATATCAATCCTAGGCGGCATGGGTACCATCTATCATGTCGCCATACTAGGCTCTACAAATAAAACCGAAATACACGTATTGGAAATTGGATTTCCGTCATGAGTCGAGGCAAGGGGCTAGCTCCTCTCCGCTTCGAGACACTCTAGCAAATGCCTCAGGACTACACACTCTGGGCAACCCCTGGAATCGGCTAGGCCGGTCCTCTCTTACGTTTGAGGATTAGTTATTCCTGAACACACGTTTCCCGGTCCTTACAGACCTATAATCGAGGCGCCTCATTCCAACAACCACAAAGGTGAAAAGTATATAAATGTCAGGGTTGGTAGTCACCGACATCACCAAAGCTAGAAAGAAACGTCGTGTTCTCCCAACGGTCTGTATCCCGTTTTTGACTCATACCGAGGTGTGAGGCTCGCGAATCCACGCTATACACAAAGCTGCCACGTAGGCCGTGCTTTGATCATTAACCACAAGACTTTGCTTTTCAACAGAAGCCTTGATCCATGCAACTCAGTGTGCCACACAGGCAATTCATGCCATGCGATTGATATCTATCGATATATAACCTCTAAGCTCGTACGTCTCAGAGAAGGGCGTTAAGCAAGAGAATAAATTCTACGCTGCCAAACAAATATATATTTAACAGAAATCAATCAACACAGAATAAAATCCAATGTCAGACACACAATCCATTTACAAGTTCGTTCTGGGTCTGAACGAAACCGGAGGCACTTTCCTCGCATATCCATCGATCTCCAAGTACGACTGGACGACCACCAACTGATTCTCTCATTTTGGGTGTACAACCCAATCAAGATCATCAGTAATCACCCAAACGATGTGAAGACTTCCGGTCTTCGACCACCGTCTTCATCTTCGACTTATCGTCGAATCGGTTGTTCAGAATGGGTATAAACCCGGCCTTTCTGAACAACCCGCGTATATTAAAAACAAATGTTACACAAACACAACATACGCCTCATTCCAATTCATTAGTCACTAACCGTAAATCAGTAAGAGAGCAATTCCCCAAATATTAACCCCGAAGGCCGAAACCAACATCAGATCAATACCCAGGAAACCATTCTTCTTAACTAACCTACAGCTGGTTTCTAAATTTCACATTCTTAGGGAAAGGTTCCCATTAATTTTATCAAAGATAAATTCTTTAAATTTATTCTTTAATCTTCCTTTGGATGTCATTTCAAACCAAATTATGGTTTTCCAAACTAGTCGGGATTAGCGAACCACACCGAAGTAATTATTTAATTTATTTCCCAATCCCAACCTATTCATCCCATGAAGCAAAACTGGTAATACTCCATATCTAACACCACGGTGTTATCGGTAAAATTAATTACCATTTCACGTTCAAATCTAATTAAAGATTTAACTATCGCCTGGAGCAAAACTGGTGATACTCTATTCTCGCTCATTTTCCAAATTTGATAATTTAAATTATCAATTCACATTTCAGTCTAATTACAGATTCATTAAAACTCCTTTTACTGGGTCAAAGAACTAATGTCATTTAAAACACAGTTCATGATAAACCCAAATCACATTCTATTTATCATCGAGTTAAAGAACTAGTGTTATTTAAAACACCGTTCACGATAAACCCACAAATCAATTCTATTTTAAACCCGTTTCAAATCCAATTTATTTATTTAAAAATAAACAGGTTTAATTTTAGTTCAAAACTAGTTCATTTCGATAAAAATCTATTTTTATCTTTTCAAATATGGAGTTTTTCATCACAATTTTTTCCAAATCATTTCTTATGATTTTACCCAAATTTTTGATATTTTTAATAATTTTATCAAGGCACGTACAGCCGATTTCCATCAACGGCCATCGAACTGCACTTACAGCGACCTTTTCCAAATTTGATTTGGACGTATCTCCAAATCCAACCGTTAGATTTTGAATCTCTAATATTCGTTAGAAAGATCTAATTGATACGAACCCAACGGTTCCAGTTTTAGGAGAATCCGACGGTCAGATCTCCCGTAATGTCCGTTCGAAGTCAATGGTCGAAATTCGCGAACTGCCGCGGCGCGGCGCGTTCTATTCAGACCATTATATTATATATATATAATATATATTTCGTCGATTTCTATTTAAAACGAATTTTATAAATAGTTTTAAATTCGTTCAAAAAAAACATTTCAGCTTCCATTTCAAATTCAAATCGATTTCAATTCTACTTCAAATTCGTTTTCTATTCGATTCAATTCGAATTCGTTTTCTATTCAATTTAATTCGAATCCGTTTTCTATTCAATTCAATTCGAATTCGTTTTCTATTCAATTCAATTCGAATTCGTTTTCTATTCAATTGAATTCGAATTCGTTTTCTATTCAATTCAATTCGAATTCGTTTTCTATTCAATTCAATTCAAATTCGTTTTCTATTCTATTCAATTATAAAAACGAATATAATCGATATAAATATCGTTCGCGTCAAAATAGAGCATCTCTAATCAACACGGCTTTATATATTTCAAAAATTCCGTTATTCTATTCAACAAATGAATATTTATTCTATTCAATACGTGAATCTATATTTTTGTCAACACATGACTAATCTCAACGAATGAGTACTGTCCACGTGTGACTATTTTTGTTATATAATATATTTTATAAAAATTATGGTATCTATCGTTTGATTTAAAATCAGACTCCAACCGTAAACTAGTAAGAGAACGATTCCCTGAATATTAACCTCGAAGGCCGAAACCAACATCAGATCAATATTCAGGAGACCACTCATCTTATCTATTTTCCAGTTAGTTTCAAATTTTATATGTGATAAAGATGCAAATTTTATCGTTTAAATATTTCGTTCAACACGTGACTAATCTCAACGGATGAGTACTGTCAACACATGAACCTTTATTTTATAATGATAAAGATGTAAATATTATTGTTTAAATATTTCGTTCAATACATGACTAATCTCAACGGATGAGTACGTTCAACACATGAACCTTTATTTTATAATGTTCTTTATTTTCTAAATTGGAATGAGGCCCAATCAATCACCATATAGCGTTAACTATATGGATTCCATACAACACATGTATATAATAGCAACGATAAATAATCAACCATCATCCAAAGTGCACTACACTGTATAAGCATCAAATATAGATATCTAACGCTTATAACAGCCTGTCAATCTATCGATCGACATACAACTAATTATTGGGATTAGTGTATGCCGTATTTTATCCCAATACCCGTGTGGGGTTTCAAACAATCAAACACAGATTTTATTTGTGCAGTTGGGCAATGTGTAAAATTTATCGTCCCAATCAATGTCCTTCAAATAGGTGTACATAAACAAACCGTCCGGTTTGTAAATGAATATTTATTTATTCACATTTACGTTAAAAATTATTTTTTTAACGACCAAATTATTTTATTCAACCTACGAATATTCTATTCGGTTCATTTATTAAATACAATGATATCTTTATTTTTCTAACTTATTTTACAAAATTTCAGCGGTATAACGGCACGATGCTAGAAACGGGACAAGGCCTAGCCTTATCCCCGGTCTAGTGATGGCCCACGCCATACACATATCAATCAAATCAATTTCCATCTCACGAAACAATCAAATTCAAATCAAACAATCTAACCAACTACACAACAAAACAAACAAGTCCATGGTCTGTGGACTTTGGTGTCGGGTGCTACTAAACACCGTCTGCATCCTAGTATATATTATAATATAACTAGAAAAAGAAAAATTAAAAGGTGAGAAGTTCTCACCGATAGCTAATCCAATTATCTTGACTCTTCTTGTGCAGAAATCTTCGTCGTTCTTGCCTTTTGTCACTTTCACTGCCCGTAGTCACTACATATATAAAAATCACATTTTTATATTGTTGCTATGTATATAAAAATCATATTTTTATTATCACTCCATATGGATAAAAATTCTATTTTTACATCGTTACTATATAGATAAAAAAATTATTTTTACATCGATATTCCGTAGATAAAAATTCTATTTTTACATCGATATTCTATAGATAAAAATTCTATTTTTACATCGATATTCTATAGATAAAAATTCTATTTTTACATCAATATTCTATAGATAAAAATTCTATTTTTACATCGATGTTCTATAGATAAAAATTTTATTTTTACATCGATGTTCATATAATAAAGATTATATTTTTTATACTTCCTATATGCTAAAAATCATATTTTTATTCCTTTTTATAATATAAAAATCCTATCTTTAACTGAATAAAAATCTTTTCTACCTTTTCCTCATATAAAAAATCATATTTTTATAAATAAAAATATAATCTTTTCAATTCAAAAATCACTAAACATAAAACTGAATTCTATTAAGACTATGTTGCTTAAAAAAAACTGATTTTCTGTTTATATATATATATATATAACTAATTTCTTTACACAAAAATAGAAATAAAGTAAATGCTCACCGTTTTCAGTGAAAGGAGGTGCCGGAGATGGGGGTGCTGGTCGGAGCAGTGGGCGTCGGTCTTTTGGTGGGCGGCGGTGATGTGGAGGTCGCGTCACTGGCTCGAGGTGGGAGGTCGTTCGAGGAAGAGGGGGAAGGAGGGGTTCGGATCTAGGCGGAGGGCTGTCAGGCGAAGGGTGGGGGCGTAGTGGTTGGCGGGGGCCTCCTGGCGGCGTCACGATGGTCGATTGGGGGAGGGGTTTTTGATTCGAGGAGGAGGGAGGAGTGGAGAAGAAGAAGAGGCGGAGGAGCGAGAGGAGGGGGTGAACGGAGGTGGCGACGTGGACAAGGGGGGTGGCGCGATGAGGGCGGCGACACATCAGGGAGGCGCGATGGGGGATCGACGAGGCAAATGAGGGTTTTTTCTTCTTCTGTATAAATGAAAGAGGGGGGCATATGATTTATATATATATATATATATATATAATATAAAATATTCTAATTGTAAAAAGTAACTTTTTATTTTGAAGTCGAAATCAAGCCCACCGCCTGTCGTTCATAGCTAATTACCCCCATTCCGAACACAATGGGATATGTATCGTAAGCTGATTCGACCGTTTCGATCAGTTTCCGTTAAAATCAACATATAACTCTATATATTGAATTTGAACGCACATTTCAATTTACTAGGGTCACATACTAACTCGAAAAATTCCAGAAAAATATTTTCTAGCTTCGTATTGACGATACGGTCGTAACAAAACTAGTTTCGTCGAATTCTGAGACCGTTTGAAAAAAAATGGCCATTTTCCAGTCGATTAAAATCAACTGAAACTGGCCAAACGCGTTTTCCTTTGCCACGCTCACATATTGATTCGAAAAATTATGAAATTTGGAATCTAGCAATAATTTAACATCGCGGATCCAACAAAAGAGGTTTCATCGAAATCCGAGGTCGTTTGCAAAATTTCCATTTTTAAGGGCCTGAATTCCATAGCGACTATTCAGAATTTTCAACTGGACATATCTTTTGATTCCCGCTATGAAATTTTGATTTTTCGGATTCGTTGGAAAGATATCCTCAATTAGATTCCATTATTTTTGGTTTCACTAAAATCCGGATTGTTTTGCACCCGGTATGTTCAATTGAAGTTTGAAATCGAATTATCGAACTACCGCGCCATTTTCAATACCTTTTATAATTATATATAATTATTTATATTCTAACGACGACGTATATAAATATATTCGTTCGAATTCTATTCAAAATAAATTTCTCGTCGATATTATTTAAAATAATCTATTTTAAATATTCAAAATTCGCTAAAATTGCCAAAATAAAATTTTTAAACTGGCTCAGATTTTCAGGTTATTACACTTTGCCTATGATGCAAAAATAATAACAATTGAAAATTAACAAAAAGTTATTTTTATTCTACATACATAATTACTAAACTTATCAATATTAATATATTAAAATTTAAAGGCAATTTTTATTCTAATCCATGGTTTTAATAAGTTAATCCACCATTTTACTTTAATAAGTTAATACATAACTATTTTGTAAGTTAATCCACGAGTGGATTAACTTACAGATTTCACCCTATTATATATCTAACAATCGATTTTGTGCTCCTTGTTTCATAATTCTGCGTTATTTCACAATTCTCATATCAGATTAATAGTAATAATCCAACTAGCCTAAAATCAAGATCTCAGCACCAGATAATTATGTAAAAAAAATACACATTATAAATCTACTGTATGCAACCTTGATATTCTGCAGTTTCCTTAGTATTGTAACAACCGTCTCCCTCATCAAGATGTAAACGACTTCTCTTCTCATAGATATTTTTATCAATTTTTCAAGATTTCAGAAAATAACCAACTACAATTATATTTGATAATGGCGATATTAAAAAAATACAATTTTGTATACAATTAATAACCTTCAAAAAAAAAAAAAAAAAAAACTACTTACTATTATGTTGAATTACTCCGCTTAACGCTTAAGCTTGGATTTAGATGCTAAGATTCCAGAACCGAGAAGACGACGGAAAACACAAGAAGAAGATTGAGAAGAGGAGTATAAGTACAGTTTTCTTTTTTGGTGGATATACTGACTAAAGTTGAAATTTTAGTAAAAGTCAAAGATTCTATAAAATAGGGTGGATTAACTTACTAATACGATGGATTAGAATAAAAATTACCAAATTTAAAATATGGATACATACGCAGTCGTCGTCAGATCCTCATCCCCTATTGATATGTAAGTTTGCAAGCATTGTCGGCTTGCTTTAATGCATGGATGTGAGAAAATACATCCATTAGTGACACGGGATGTCTACACAGTTCTTTTATAATAAATAATGCTTATATTCTAATTTTACATATCTATTTACTGAACAAATCAATATATAAGTCTAATAACTGTATAGAATCATAATTAATAATTTTACACATTCTCAAGATGATGTTGGAAAGACTTGGATCGGCCACGATACAGTACCAAGTTCTTATTTCTATTTGTAGAGTTCCTCTTTGAATCCGTTTTTAAATTTAAATTGAATAATATATTTAATAATTGCAAAACTATTAATGAGATATTTGACAGATTTATCTGGAACTCATCATTGTTACACCATCTTACTAAAGAATCCTATACAGCATCGCCTATCCAATTTGGTTTCTTCCCCGACTTCTTAAGGTCTTACATCATCTCCTTGCAATTCTTGGCGGTCTTTGAATTCTAGTGGCGCTGGACTAGGGAAAACCTTGGCCTCCTGTAGATCTAGTTCCCTTTCCATAATAAGAAAATAATACTAATTATTCATTTATACTTAATTATATTACAAAGTGGTATAAACGCATATGAAAATCTTACCATATGCTCTCCTTGATGGGATCAAGGATCTTACCCCACCTTGGCCAGCAAGCTGACATCCTACTCTTGTATGTTTTCCTAGAAATTCGAAGAACCAATCATGACGGTTCGAACTCGAATCCCCTGTGTTAAATATAAAACAGAGCTTTAGACTATATATATATATATATATCACTATTACAAAACAGGTTATTTACGTCTGTTGTTTACTCCATTTTGCGTCGGTACCACAACTGTAGCAAATGCAGAGGTCACCACAGGCATAAAGCCATTGCTATGGTTTTTGAACCGACGCAAGAAGCTAGTTTTTGCGTCGGTTGTTTTAACAACTGACGCAATAGACCAAGCAAACTGATATGTCAGCTTTTAACGACCATGGGTCTTTGCTATTGTTTGTTAGTGCAGCCATAGTAATAAACTGACATGTTGCTATAGTTGTTTCTTACAGCAGTCACAAAAGATCGACCTTTTCATTCAAAATAGCCACTTCATTTGTGTTTTTTCTCTACTTTCATGATCACTCCAATTTAGCATTGTCCAAAGTTGGGTGTAATATATCAACAGTACACAATATAATATTTCTCGATATCACTCTACATACGCCTGCCACTAGAAAAAAAACACATGCTCTATTCTCGAATGTCTGATAAGGTTTACATTGACTAGAATATGTCAAGCAAACTGATGACTCATAATATGACAACATTAAAGAAAAAAATACATTTTACCTATAGTTTTAAACAATACATAAGTGGTAACAACTACGTATCTGGTATATTTAGATCACATTAACCTTCACCAAGTTATGAAGGACAGAAACAAGGGCTATAAACTTACTGGACATCTACTAGCTTAACTATGGTTATTTACACCCTTCTTGGCTTCTATAAAGTATATCCTCGCGTGTTTCATTTGTGTTACACAATAGAACTGATTTTCTATTCCTAAAGCCAATGAAGCCTTGTGATGCTTTCTGTTGTAGCCCAGGATTCAAGGGCAATGAAGCCTTGTAAATGTTTTTTGTTTCCAAAACCTACGAAGTGTTATGCACAGTTCAACATACATATAATTAATCTCAACTTGTGGCTTATCCCTTTTCTGCTTTAATATGTGGCAACATAGCAGTTTCAGCATAATTGCACAATTAAAATAAACATTGATTTTTTTCCCTATAAAAGTAAATAAATATAAACTTTCCAAAGATACATTTATATAACATGAATGCCTTGAGCAAAACGAAATATATATTAATATAATACAATATATAGAAGTGACTTGGAGTTGTGTTACAGATGGCACTAGCATTTTAGTTATAAACGAATAACACAAGAACAGAATAACCAGGAAACATGGAATGCAACTTTTATTAAAACTCCAGCATATATTATTTATATCACATACGCACAAGTACACAAACCAAAAATGAAAGTTTGACACTATCGCATACACAAATATGCTCCATGATACCACATGTCCTAATGCATATAATCATACCTTTTATTCGCAATTTTAGCTAGTAACATTCCAAACTGCAAAGCAATATCGTGTACCTATATAGCAAAGTAAAGGGAATAAAAATGATGCGAAAAAACGATATGAGTGCAAAAAGTGAATAAATTACATGCTTATAACGACAAGAAAAATAATGACTGAGCTTGGTTTTCCAAAACTTTAGCTTCATTGCAAAAAATGATTGCATTGCAAACTGAGATACATTTGCTATTTTGTTCTGCAAAACTTAGTTGAAAATGCAACTCAGTTTTGAAAACTGTGTTGCACATTAAGAAATAAATATCCATCGATCAAAACATTGCAAACTGGAAAGCTCATATATAAATACTTGCATTTGTTAAGGAATAGCTCTCAAATGAAAGAATCATCCCTTAACCATCCACTTGCTTCCTTCTCTTTACAAGGTGTAGTATTCATAATAAACGTTGACATTCCTCTATAATAGGCGAAGTGCTCACAATGCATGTTAGCATCATTTTCTAGCAACAATTTTCTAGGTCTGATTTAAATGCATAAAATTTTACTTAAAAACCACACCCATGATAAAGAAAAAAGAAAGAAAAATCTGAGATGATATATGTCTCTGCGTTATGCAAATAAGGATGCCAGTATAACATGTAATAATACTATTTCATTTTTGTAAATGCAGTCAATGATTTATGCTTATGCTTTCATCTACATATGTGACTATTTTGATTTACTTTCTGTTATATAAATGCACTTAAATTTTCCTTTAAATATATGTCCTTGAAAACTGCCATGCATGTTAAGTTGTAACAACATCTTGCAACACATGATATACGTTAGGTTAAACAGGTAAAAAGGGCCTCTGTTTGTGTTAGAGGAATAATATAAAAAGATGCATTCTCAATCTTGGTTTGAGAAAAATTGTATTGATGCTTCACTGTAACAAAATAGTTATGTTGTATTTCTTAATGGATTACATATTACAATTGCATTTTCTTCTAATTACCAGAATTTATATGATTTAATTTTAACGTCCCATTGCTATTGCTAATTTTACATGCAATATTTTAATTCAATCGTCAATTAGTGATATATTGAATCTATCTGATTTTATTTTTCTTTAAGAAATGGAATAAGAAGAAACATAACCTAAATAATTATGACATGGCCTAGTTTTTATACATGTTAAAGGTGGGTCCGCTACAACTAACAAGGATAATTAGACAAATACCAATTTTGTTTGAATTGGTAAGTTGCATTAGATACACAAAGTAAAATGAAATTCATATACAACTAAACAAAATTAATAATCCAAATAAATATTTGAAGAAAGTAAAAAATTTATACTTTTAGTCCCTCCTTTTTAGTTTTAATCAATTAATAATTTATATCATGGTTATACCGATGATTGTGATTTGGTATCAGCTTGAGAATGGAGAAAGTTACATCAAATAGAAATAGTTCAACGAAGCAACCAAAATCCAGACCAATGTAGTTCCAACCTAAACTGATTCACCAACAACTCTATCTACCATCAGCCATAACAAACAAGCGAATATCAAGTTTATTAGGTAGTGACCAGAATCCATGAACATCAACGCATGATGAGTTTGAACTTCGAAGAGGTATACATTGACTATATCTGTTTGAAATAAACTGGAAAGCTATTTGATTGGGTTGAAGAAATATGCAATTATGATGTGTGGAGTGTTAGTAGCCCAAGGCAAATTCAACATGCTTAATTAAATTATTGGATGAAGTAGGATTTCCAAAATTCTTTCAGGCCTACAAATATTTAAATATTTTTATCGTATATAAGATGGTAAATTTATATTTAATTTGGATAAACATAGCATGACGCTCATAGTAGCAGAAAGTAAATGTAATAATATTCTAATAAGAGTATTTTATTAGAGATGAAACATAATGTGAAAAAATATAACCCAAAAATGTATTCTATCATTTTAATGTGAGGCCACTACAAAGAAAGTATGTATTTAATTGCATTTATTAGTAGCGTTTGACAGATAAGAACAACTACTTGTCTAAAAGGATATGCAACAAAAAAAATTCATCTTCCTCCAACTAGGACATGTTTATGTGTTGACTTTTCTCATTTTCTCCTGTTATCATTTCCCCTTTTTGCTTCAGGAGAACTTTACCAAGTCTCAAATTATCCTCATCTTCATCATTACTTCATTTTTCGTTTATCATCCACATCAAGCTAAATCTCTCCTCACTTCATTATCGATGGACTCCTCCATTTATGTACTGCCATTTGATTGAGATTCTGCACCAACTTTTAATCACTACGAATTTTATGCTTTATTTTATGACCATAAGTGGCTTTAAATTATTCTATATTCATTTTTTAAGTCAAATCGCAAAAACCCTAATTTAACATTTCATTTCATATATTTGCACAAAATCTAATTTTATTATTCGTAGGATTTTAAGCTAAGGTACAGGTTTACACTCGTGCAGATACCTCTTCTCTAAGAAGAGTAAAAGCATGTTGGTCTCCCATGTGTATTTAGTCCATGCGTATGACTGTGTTTTCCATAATTCCAAGATAATTTTTGTTATAAATCTCAAAACAACTCTTAGGAGAAATTATTAATAAAATATTTGATTTGTTTGTTTAGAGTTTTAATCACTACGAATTTTATGCTTTATTTAATGATCATAAGTGGCATTAAATTGTTCTATATTCATTTTTTAAGTCAAATCGCAAAAACCCTAATTTTCTATTTCATTTTCATATATTTGCACAAAACCTAATTTTATTATTCACACAATTTTAAATTAAGGTACATGTTTACACACGTGCAGATTCCCCTTTTCTAAGAAGAGTAAATGCATGTTGGTCTCCCATGTGTATTTAGTCTATTAGTACGACCGTGTTTTCCATAATTCCAAGTTGCTTTTTATTATAAATCTCAAAACCACTCTTAGGAGAAATTATTAATAGAATATTTGATCTGTTTGTTTAGAGTTTTACCAAGGGAGTAACTATTTTCTTTTTATTACAATTTTTCGTAATGACCACTGCTTGTAAAATCAAGTATGTGTGAGAAGTTATCTTTGAATAAGTCTTGCTGCATAGATAGATAGTTGCTGGATTATTCATGTCATGTACTAGTTTATGACCAAATATTATGTTTAGTTATATTTAGTACCTACTGTTAAGTTTTACAAGTAGATGTATATGCCCATATATTGCCTATTTATTTAATGAACAAAGGAGTTAGTTTGGTTCGTTTCCATTAATAGGTTTAATTCTATATTAATTCTAACAAGTGGTATTCAAGTCTTAAAGCTTATACAAGCTTTTTGATCAAGAGTGATCCACTCCTTTGACGGTAGCCACCATATAAGGTTACTGTTTGCTAAGTTCTTATAGTGCTTTAAGTTTCAAGTGATTAAATTTCCGGTAGAGGAGGTAATCACATTGTGATCAGATGTTGGTTGAGTTGGAAACAAGTGTGCCACAAGGGGTTTTTCATGACAATAAACAAAAAAAGACGACATAAGATGGAGACAAAAGCTAGTGGAATTGACCTTGCCATAGTCTGATGAAACTCGACACGATTTTTTTTTTCTAAGATGAGTACAATTCTGAATTGCACTGCCTGGTGTTCATATGCAAGCTCTACTTGAATTGTGCAGCTTGGAACTAATATTGAAGATACCTGGTCTTCCATCTAACCTAATGACATGCTATTAATCAATTTTGACTGTGAATTTGTGTCAATATTATTGTGAGAAGAAAGTGAGTTCTAATTGTGACTACTATTCAAAATGGATTAGTCATCCAGTGATAGTTGCCCATATATTGTTTGTGCTTGCTGTATCTTGTACCATTGCTTCAACTCTCTCTAACTTTGGATTGGAGATATTGCTAAGAATCACGTCATAGATTGGTTGTTACTACTACTGAATTGACAGGATAGTCATGGCTATTAGATCCTAGCAAGGAGTAAGTCGGCAAAACTCCCCTTATGGTCTAGTTTAGTAGGTGGAAATAAGCCAGAGTATCATTGTGTGGGACATAGACAATTTCTATCATTATGATTTATGACTGCCAACAACAGTACAAGGGTGGTGAATGTTGTTAATCATCAAATGTGTGGGAGGTGCTGGGACTGATGCATTTTTCCAATGATGGGTTTCATTTGGTTATCTACATGTGTGCTAACAGAGGAATGTATATGTTAGGTTGTTTTAGAGTACCAATGAGTTTTCATATTTTGATATTATTTGGTTGGAGTTGACTAGAATAGTTCTGGTAAAGAAGCTTCGTATGATCATGAGTGTGTGCCCTAAATGATTTCATACCGGTGAAGAGAAGGTTTCTCACGATGTTCTATTGTGAGGTCATGATTGAAAAGAAAGAAGTAACTATTTAAAGATTGCATGTTTGGGTTGAATAAAATTTCTGATGAAGACACAAAAAAGAGGATATTCGAGAATGCTTCAAATGAATTTACGGTGATGGTTGTACGTATAACGTCTAAAGATAATATAGTAGGTTGAAACAAACATTATAGGGAAGCTGAAGCTGCATTCAACGATGGTAGAAATAAAGAGTTATGAGAAGTTTCAACGACATTAGGTAAAAAAGATGTATTTTGTAACAATCTGTAACTTTTGATTAGTTAAATAATTGATTTAGATGGATTCATAGATTTAATAAATTAAAATTGAATTACTATAAATAAATAAAAGTCACTTGTTTAGAATTATAAAATAGTTGGGAAGTATTTTGTCAAAATATATTAGCTTTTGATCTTAAATAGGAAAGTATACATTGAAATATGGTCACACTTATAAGCATTACAAAAGCAGAAACAGTTTAAAAGTGTTGCAAACCATGTTTCAAAATGCTAAGACAAAACCATGTACACATGTCCATGTTTTTCTAATACAAAGGCACATGGTTTCTATCCCAAGCACATAGTTTGTCCCTTAGAAAATTTAACTATACCCCCTCCTCTATTTCTATAAATAAGTTTCTAAACCATGCCTCCTTCATTCATCTCTCTTCCTCCACTTTCCACCTTCTTCTTAGTGCTTGTAGTCATGGCTTCCATGATAAAAATTCTTCTCCTTTCCCCTCATTTTTTCCTCCTCCTCCTCCTTAATATTCAGCCCCTTACACTTCCTTTCCAATTCCTTCATTGCCTCCACCCTCCTCTCCCCTCTCGGCACTTTGCCACATCAGCACGCCCCCGACCACACCCACTTCAACAGCCCCCACCTTGGCCTAAGCCACACCCTCATAACCAACCCCCAAACTCCCCTCCTTACGCCACCTAGGCAAGACCAAAAACCACACCTAAAGTGGTACAAGCCCCTTCTCCATCACCACCCTAGTCGGCCTCCTCTAATAAATAAAATAAAATATATTTATTATATATTATGTATATATAGTTGTTGGAAAAGTTGGTGACGTCAGTCAGTTGGTCCTAGGTAGCTATAATCAATCCAGTTGTCCTAAAATAGAGATTGGTCGAATGGAACATACGGTGAGAAACTCTACACTAATATTTGTTTATTACGTTTGTTATGGATGATGGATGTTGTTAGATAGTTAATTAGCTGTTAATCATAGTGTAAGCGTTGATTACTGAACGCTTATACGTATATAATGTGTTATACATGCTATGTGATGGTTGAATGGATGCCATGAATGTTGTAATGGTTGTTAGTAGAGATACTAGTTTATATCACACATGTTGCACACACCAATGTATAGATATTTAGGCATTGGTTAAGTCTTAAGCTTATCGATTATGAAAATGAATATTGTATTCAATTAAACATAGTGGAAAAATGAAAGTTGGAATTTGATGTCCAGAATTGGATAGAAAATATTTTTAAATGGTTTTAAGAAACTTTTATAAAGGTTGGAATTTTGGTAAAAACAGTTTTGACAGTAAACGGTATGTATAATCGATTGAAATTGAAGTCGATTTTGAAATTAACGTTCAATTTGGCCATAAAGAAAGTGTTTTAACTCAAAACGAGTATTCCTTTCAGCATATATATTATTTAAATTGATTTCTGGAAAGTGTGGTTTTCAAAAGATTATTTTTTGAAAAATAATAATATTTTGATAATTAAATAATATTATAATATTAATTAAAAATGAATGTTATAGTTTTAAGTCGGGAAGTTGAAATATTGTTTTGGATGGTTTTATATATGTTTTAAATGGTTTTCTAAACTATTTTGATGTTAATTGGACTATTTTTATTACTAATACAAAATACGTTTAGCGTAGAGGCAGTTTGTGAATTTCGACCACAGACTTTAAACGGCCATAACAGATTCATTTTAAATTGAATTTTCCTCAAATGAAAATTTTTTGCAAGCTTATAATGGTATTTTTTAAATGGAAAAATAATTTTCCAATTTTGATGAATAGTTTTCAAGTTATGTCCAAAGTCATTTCTAATAAAAACAGTGGTAGTGCAGTTTAGCGACCGATTTTGGAATTCAACTGAAATGACTTTATAAAAATTATTGAAAATATGGAAAAAAAAATTTGATAAATCATAGTAAATGATTTCAAAGTGATTTGGGTTGATTTTACAGAGTTTTAAAGCTATTTCCATCAATCTAGTGAAATAATCCTTTTTGTAATGTTTTAGAAATGGTTTTTTTTAATAATTGATTTGGAAAGGTTTAAACTCAATAATCGATATCCAACCTTTGTTAAACCATTTTAAAGGAATAATTAAATGTTTTGGTTCATGAATAGATGTTTCAAGAGTTGAGATGGGTTAAGACTGAAACGGAATTCAATATATCCATACTGTTTTCAAATGAGGCTTATTATTTGAGAAGTCTGGGATCAGAACTTGTGTCTGAAAACCATTCCGAATAATAATACGACGTGATGTAGAAGAGATATTTGAAGACGGTGATTGAAGACCGGGAATCTTCATATCATTGGACTGTTTGTTGATGTCTCAAATAGAAAGCCACCTATTATGAGGTTATATTGTGATACGTGTCCGAACGTACTTGGAGATTTTCCAAATTTGCAAGGACCTCTCTTCGTTATTGGATGAGGAATAAGGTGTCATTGGTTTTGTTCAAATCCAGAATGGACTCGTATGGATGCGTGTCTAACATTGTATTTTGTATTGTGTGATTGATCTTTACTAAACATATTTATGTTGATGGCGGAGAATTTATTCTCTTAGCTTAAAACCCTTCTTTAAGATGTATGAGCTCAAATGTTACATGGTTAGTGATTACCAGTTATATATTATATAATGATAGTGTGGCATACCAAGTGAGGAGCTATTGATGATCAAAGCATGGCTTAGTGAAGCATATCTTTATGTAACGAGACTTCTGCAAACCTCACACCCTGGTAAATGGCCAAAACAGGAAGAATGCGGTGAAGATACGGGTTGTCATCTCCTTCTAGATAAAAAGTGTACCATGGTATGAAGCCCAGGTATTACTTATGTGGATGTGGGTGTTGTGGGGCCACGATTAAATTTTGGAAATGTAATGTCTCGAATTTTTGAACATTAATTACGAATATTTTATTCTATGTTAAATATTGATTTAATGGGTTTTTATATTGGTTTTTATTTAATAAAACGAAGTTTGAATATATAATTTATAATTTAAATAAATCGAGCTCGTAACGTCATAGTAGTTCATAATATTTAGCTTTGAACTTTTATTGAATATACAAGATCCGATATAGGTTGGATTTCAGTGATACAAGAAACATTTGAATCTATTAGATAATAATTTTCCAATGAAAGAGAAAAATCGAGATTTCATCGTATAGATTGTGAGTTATGTCCAATTCAAATTTTCAAATATTCACTATGGAATCGTTTTTAAATTAAAACAATTTATTTATAACTATAAAAGGATTTTCATATAAATAGAATATCGTTTAATCCAGATTTCTTAATATTGAATTTTAAATCCATATTGGTTTATATAATTCCATTGGATATATATATATTCGACAGTATTGATTTATTATTATGAAATTAAGTTATTTTAGAGTTTAATATATATTTTATCGATATATAAGCTCTAGAAATAGTCGTTTTTTAGACGACCTCCGTTTTTAACGAAACTAATTTTATTGGAATACATATAACTAATTATTGCTAAATTTCCAGTTTGGAGCCAATCAGAGTTGTTTTGTCGGCAAATTTTAAAAGTGAACCGATGATTATTTGAAATTAAAATAACGTTGTTGTGCAAACGGAGTCGGAATTCAACGAAATTAGTTTCAATGGGACTGGAACGTTAAGACATAGCGATGAAACCATTTTTGTTGCGTTTAGAGCTAGTGTGTATTGATTCGAATTTAACGGACCCCGTTAAATATCGGTAAGGTAACCGAGTAAAATAATATATGTATATATTCAGTTCTAGGTTCTACCTACCTATTTTATTTCCATCCCATGTTATTACTCGCTACCATGCTTTCAATTCAACAACCCTATTATTTGCCTACCTACCCTAATTGCATGTGCAACAGCCTATCTGTTTAAACCAAAAATGGTTCGAACACCAAAGATCTCTTGGAGCACTTCATCAAATGGTTAGATTAAAAAATGGAACCGCTTAATTCAAAAAATAAAGAACCACGTAAGTTTAGAGTGGCTCGGTCAATTTAGACCTACGTCCAATATGGAAGAGATTTGCATTATCATTTCGGGATTTACAAAATATATGAATTCTCTCTTTACAATCATTTCTCTCTTTTCATTCTCTTTATGATCTAAATTTAACTTGAATTTGCAAAGAAATCGGTGAGATCTCTTGCTTCGTGATTGAGGATGTATGAATCTTCGATCACTTTAGCAATTGAACAATCTTCATGGATTCCATAGTGATTTAGTGTTAGATATAGGCTATAGAGTGGATTAGCAGAGATTAGAGAAGCTTTGATTGAATTTGAGAGAACTCTAATGGAGTTTGGAATAGATTTGATTCCTTTGTCGTTGGAGAGAGGTTGTTTGATCCTTGGAAGCCATTAATGAAGTTTGTAATGAAGCTTGAAGTGTTGGAGAAATGATTTGGCAGCCCTTCGAGGTAGAATTTTCGGTCCCCTTTCAAATGTAATGTGTAGGGGTATTTATAAAAGTGTTTTAGGGGTAGTGGCACACTTGTAAATATGTGTGTACAGTTGGAATTATTCCCTTAACAGTTGGCGCCTGCTGTCTCAACCACTGAGATGCGACATACGACATGAAGCTCGTGACCTAAATGAGATTTGCGACAAGACTTTTAAAATTGTTCCCACGGCATGATTAGAAGCTGAGCAACGTCATGAATTATATGGAGCTAGAATTTCCACCCGATGTTAGCGAGTGCAATTTTGTTGACACCCAAAAAGGGATGTCAACAAAACTTCCACCCCTGATTGGTGGAAATCAGGGAGGCCCATATGGGCCCCCCTGATTTCCACCAATCAGGGGTGGAAGTTTTGTTCACACCCCTTTTTTGGATGTGAACAAAATCGTATTCGATGTTAGCATGTGTTCAATTCTTTATATGGATGAGCTGTCTACAATATTATGCATGACAAAGCACAGAACGTCCTAACCACTTCATGCATTAACTACCTGGTGTACTTGGTCTATGCGACTTGAATATGGTAACAGCTGGCATGACTGTTTGCGGTATGCCAAATGTGGCATGAGTATATAGCTAGGGATTAACGGCATGGTGTGACTTCAATGCCATGATTCCCTTGATGTTTGCACGCCATGATAGTATGACCTGCTCCTTTAATTGTTGCGTGACATAGCATGTTTCACCCCATCCATCACCACGCGTCCTTCTTTTAGAGATTTATGTCCATACCATATGCACACATGGTCCTTGCTTCGCACATATATTTGTGCCACTTTACTGTTGTAGGCTATATTATCCTTTAATACTCAAGCAATTCATGTATAAACTAAATGAGCTGTTCACAGGTCTCAAATATCAATGAACTGGAATGGTATGCACTTGTACAACATGCGACATGAAGTATTCTTGCGGCATGTGCCATGCGTCATGCTTGTGAACGACATGATGTAGAAATTGGAACGACATGAGGCTTGCGTCATTATTTATAAATCACTCCCATGACTTGACCATGCTCTTATGTCTTGGTCGTGCGTGAACGACTTGAGTGCTGCATCATGCGGCATGACTTGGATTCCTTAATGCACTTATACCGTGTTCACAACTTATATTCATGTCATTGTGAACGGTTTAATACCATGGCATGCTGAACGCCTTGAGACCGTGGCGTCAGAAAAACATTTTGCGAAACTTCCTGGTCCATTATGTATTGTACAATCGACATATTTCTTCTGAACCGTGTTTATGTAACGGAGTTAACATTTGCCCCTCGAAGCTTATATTTCTGCTTGCAAGAAATTCGGGCTTCGAAATGAATATTGTCAATACAACTTTTGTTAGAGATTCAGTCGTAGTTTTTTTGTTTGTTATGACAAATCATGCTTTGAACTTATATGCTCCATGCCACCAGTTCTGTAATTAAAACAATGCACGATTTTGGACTTATATTTTGCAATTGATCGCCCACATCAATAATAGATTAGTTAATCATTAAAAATGAACTATAACGAATCTTATGTCTGGGACTGAATAACATGCCTATACATAATTATTTTGTTTAACTGTTTATAATTCGTCAAACATTGTCTGCATAGGTACGTTATTCTAATTTGAATTCGCTACGATACTGAATTTCTACTAATCGATATATATACCGAATACAGATTCCAAGCCTCACTCTTTTAATGACTTATATGATCTTTGTATGACGGTTTACATTTTATGAAACGTGTACCTGTTCAAATTGGTGCTCCGATTTGAGTTCCTGAGGCTAGAGCGGCTGCAGCTTTTGGATTGTAAGAGGATCTGTCTTTGGTTATTTCTTGTCCTCTTGACAATTTTGCCAGGAAGATACCATTCTGTGCTAGCTCAATATACTTTTTATCAAGTGTGCACTTATTTTGGCATTCCTAAATTTGTCGCAAGATTGTCTGGAAAAGGAGAGTTTGCTGACTGTCTATTTTTAGACCTGCTGCATTAGCTCAGTTATATTTAGAAATTTGAATTTGAATTTACTTTGCCAACATGGATCATCCTGGGATATGTAAAAAAATTAATCTTTGTTTCGTAACAGCTTGCCCCAGTGCATAATTATTGCTCAATCTCCTTTATATCTCATATTGAAATGTGAGGTATTTATGGTTGGAGCTTTGTAGATAAGGATGCCTTTGTGTTAAGAGATTCTAATTGGTTTTCCCAGGTTGATCTTATATCAGTGCAATGAGTTTTATCGGCATATCGAGCATATCGATTTTGCCGAATTCTTCAAATGCCCTATTTTGAAGGCAAGATCAAGCCAAGTGTATTGGCTTCCTCGATGAGGCTATGCTGGTTTTTGGCTCGTTGCAATGTTGTGATGGACCCATGGTATTTTTCCGAGATTTATTCAACTCTTATGTTGTTGTGTTGCCTCAGTACCGTGGGTCGTCACAAATCTCAAGATCTCGATGTGACATGTTTATCGAGTTTCCCTGATTGTAATTGTCATGCTAGAAGCTTTAACTTTGTCAGTCGAAGCTATTTGTGCTTGCCAACATGTATGAATCTTCTGAGCATTGTCATTACAATAGGAATTTCGACTTTTACTGACTAGTTAGCACTTCTACTTGGAGAAATTTTTATATCTTTATGCTCCCGTTAGGGGAGGACTTTATATATTTTGCCCCTGCTAGGGGAAGACTTTGGGTCTAGTGCCCCCAATCGGGGAGGACTTTGGATTTTGTGCCCCCTCTCGGGGAGGCCTTTATATTTTGCGCCCTCGCTCGGGGAGGCCTTTGGATTTAGTGCCCTCGCTAGGGGAGGTCTTTATATTTTGTGCCCCCACTTGGGGAGGACTTTGGATTTAGTTCCCTCCCCCTCGTGGAGGTCTTTGTGCTTCATTAGGGAAGTGTTCACTTTATTGTGGACGGATTTTCTCATTATATCGTTTCATGGGGCTAGCTCCAGTACCTTTGTCGCACGCTTGACTTGGCAGGCTATCTCAATTTAGGAACTGAGGCCTTGGATCTCTAATTTGGGAGAATGCCCTTTCGACAAAATTTACAACCCTTTTATTTGCTTATCGTAACGCTTGCTCACTTTTTGAATCTTTGCGACTCTTCCCATTCACTTTTCAAGGCAGTGCTTTTATATTTTCACATTTGTGCATATAAAACTTTCGACGCTTGAATTAGTGTTGTTAGGGTCGCTATGTTTCGTCAGATTTTAAAGGAACAAGCGCTCGACAGATGGCCTGCAATATAAAATCATCTTTTAAGCAAGTTTTGACTTGACATAAAATTTTGCAAGCAAGAAATTTATTCAAGTATATATGCTCTTAATCACAGAGCTAATGGTTCAGTATAGCATTCGTAAAATATTATAGATGTTATATGAAATTCATATACAACATGAAGTAAAGCATGAAGTAAAGCATGGAATAAAGTAGTGACGATGATGATTGCTTATTCTAAGCCGTTTAGATTGAAGTGCCAATCAATGGTAGTTAGTTAATGATCAGCCCTATATTAACTCGTGCTGGAGTTTCATTACTTGGACCGGTTTGATTTGTGGGTGCACTTTCCCCTTGAAGCGCTGGAGCAGAATTTGAGGTTTGCGGATCCTTTACGTATTGTTGTAGCCTGTTTTTCCTTATCAGCTCCTCGATGAGGTTCTTCAAGTGTCAGCATTCATTAGTGTCATTCCCAGGTTGATTATGAAAGCGATAGAATTTTCTAGAATCCGCTGCTTTCTTAGAAATATTCAGCGATGGTTGTTCTGGATAGTGTTCTGCATCTTTGGTAGTTAAGTAGATGATTTCCGGAGTATTATTTAGAGGGGTGGATTCAGCGGGTGTAAAGAAGCTAGTTTTCTTGCCATCTTGATTATCTTTCCCGTTATTTCCTCTTTTTTGACCTCTTGGATTTTTCAGATTGTATTGAGTAGCGTCGTTTTTGGGAGCTTCAAGAAGTGGGTTAGCATCAATAATCTGAAGAGGCACAGGATTATTGTCCACTCTCATATACTCCTTTGCTTTTTTATATAATTTTTCAAGTGTGTTTGGCTCTTTCATTTTGATTCATCTACCAAAGTAGCTCTTCTCATCTATGACGCCAATTAAAGACATTAGGATCATGCGGGGCTTAGGATTTCCCACTTCGGACAAAGCAGTATGGAATCTCTTGAGGAAAGCTTTAACAAATTCTTCCGGATTTTGCATCATTGATGTCATAGAAATAACATCCTTAACCTTCTTGGCTTGTAGCCTGAATTGCTCCTTGAATTTCTGAATCAAATCATCGGATTGGTCGACGGATTTGAGTGGCAGCCTTGTGAACCATAATGATGCGACACCTTCTAGATAGAGAGGGAAGCATAAGCATTTGATCTCGTCCGTTGGTTTGGCTGCATTCATGTACCATTCATATCTATATAGGAAGTGATTCAGATCAGTAGTTCCATTGTACGGGAGCAGAGTAGGATGAGTGAACTTTTTAGGAAACTTAGCTTTGTAGATTCTCTTTGTGAATGGATTTTTGCTAGGGAGAAGTCCCATTCTCTTTCACTGTCATTGCGAGCCATGCTACCTTTCATGATTTGTATTACCATATCCACGATATATTCCTTCGTGTTGTGTCGTTTCAGAAAGCGATCTTCGATCTCTTTTCCAGATGCACGTCTTGGCGAGCGATCGCGATTAGAGGATCTAGGCCTTTTACCTCCACTGTAGGGAGGTGCCCCCTTGGCGGGACTTGCAACTCTTCGGGTATTTTGGTCGGAATGACTTTTATCTTTCAGCTTTGAATCATGAATCTCAGCTTCGTTCCTATTGCTTTCCCATCCATCAAAGCCTTCCATATTATCATTACGATGATGATCAGAAGCTATCGAATTTGTGTTCTTTTTGAGGTTGACATGAACCTTTTGAGGAGGAGCGGGATTTGCTTGAGCGTTTAGAAGAGCATTCATCTTCTCCATTAAAGCATCATTAGCATCCATCAAAGCTTTATTTGAAGTTTCCATGCGTTGATTTAAATTGGCAACAACGACGTCTAGTTCAGCTCTAGTTACTCCGGCTCAACCTATTGAGTTTTCTCCAACTTCAAAGCAGTTGGTAATTGGTGTAGCTTCGTCATTAGCAATGTTATCGGTTTCTCCAATGGTTTTACTTGCGGTCTTCTTAGACTTAACAATTACCTCAGACAAGGATTTGAATTTGGAAGAGAGTTCGTCAATTGGCCTAGATCTTAGACTTGTAAAATCTATGTTAGAAGTAGGGTTAGAACATCAATGCAAGGCTCTTAAGCTTGAAAGAAGTGTGAGAGAAGGAAGTGTGAACGTAGCCCCACGGTGGGTGCCAAATGTTTAAACCAAAAATGGTTCAAACACCAAAGATGCTTTTGGAGCACTTCATTAAATGGTTAGATTTGAAAATGGAACCACATAATTCAAAAAAAGAGCAAAAATAAAGAACAATGAAATTTTAGAGTGGTTCGGTCACTTTGGACCTACGTCCACTGTGGAAGAGATTTGCGTTATCATTTCGGGATTTACAAAGTATATGAATTCTCTCTTTACATTCATATCCCTCTTTTCTCTTTCTTTATGATCTAAATTTCACTTGAATTTGCAAAGGAATTGGTGAGATCTCTTGCTTCGTGATGGTGTATATATGAATCTTCGATCACTTTAGCAATTGAACGATCTTCATGGATTTCGTAGTGACTATAGGCTTTAGAGAGGATTAGCGGAGATTAGAGAAGCTTTGATTGAATTTGAGAGAACTCTAATGGAGTTTGGAATTGATTTGATCCATTTTTCATTGGAGAGAGGTTGTTTGATCCTTGGAAGCCATTAATGAAGTTTGGAATGAAGCTTGAAGTGTTGGAGAAATGATTTGGCGGCCCTTCGGGGTAGAATTTTTGGTCCCCTTTCAAGTGTAATGTGTAGGGGTATTTATAGAAGTGTTTTAGGGGTAGTGGCACACTTGTAAATATATGTGTATAGCAGGAATTATTCCTTTTACAGCTGGCACCTGCTGTCTCAATCACTGAGATGCGACATACGACATGAAGCTCATGACTTGGATGATATTTGCAACAAGACTCTTCAAATTGTTCCCCCGGCATGACTTAGAAGCTGAGCAACGACATGAATTATATGCAGCTGGCATTTCCACCCTATGTGAGCACGTGTTCAATTCTTTATATGGATGAGCTATCTACAATAATATGCATGTCAAAGCACAGAACGTCCTAACCACTTCGTGCATTAACGACTTGGTGTACTAGGTCTGTGCGACTTGAATATGGTAACAGCTGGCACGATTGTTTGACGTATGCCAAATGCAGCATGAAAATTCTTAACGGCATTAGTATATAGCTAGGGATTAACGACATGGTGTTACTTCGACGCCATGATTCCCTTGATGTTTGTACGCCATGATAGTATGACCTGCTCCTTTAATTGTTGTGTGACATGACATGTTTCACCCCATCCATCACCACGCATCCTTCTTTTAGAGATTTATTTCCATACCGTATGCACATGTGGTCCTTGCTTCAAATATATTTGTGCCACTTTACTGCTGTAGGCTATATTATCCCTTAATACTTAAGCAATTCATGTATAAACTGAATGAGTTGTTCACATGTCACTACACCATATCAGCCAATTTAGCACACAACGTTGCGGAGATAAAATACGGTTTATAGCCGTATCATATTTGATAGGTCTTAGATCCATAGCAAACTACATTTTGTGATCTGCACCACCCTAAACACCTTAAATCTGACCGTCCATCGAGAGAGCTCCGGATCGGTTCATTTGACATGGCCTTTGGCCAAATCTAATTCGTATCATATTGTGCACCCCTTTAGGCACTCCAAACACAAATTTTAGCCACTCCCTTTTCCTTTTGTTTTAGTTTAATGGTGACTGAAAACCCAAAGTAGGATTTTGGATCGGTGACCAAATCGTGCCTCCACCTTTCTCTGGAATCTACTCCTCCGGCAGAGATGATTCGATTTGTGTGTCTCCAGCTTTGCACTGGTTAGATCACAGGCATTTCCAACCATGCTTTACCTAATTCAGCTATAAAGTGGAAATTGAATAGCCACTCTGTAAACGTAAATGATGCCAATGATCGACCAGCGTAAAGCTAGAGACCCCAAATTTGGGTAATCTGAAGATTGTGGACTTTGGGTAATTCCGATGTGCTAATCAACTTATTCTTAATTTGTATCGTTACATTCAGGTAATTCTTTTTACTTGTTCATATTATCTTAATGTCACTCTCAAGGACGGAGCCAGGATTTTAATTTCCGCCAGGCTAAGTAAAAGATTAATTAAAAAAGGACTGATCTTGATTATAATAACTTCATTCACAGAGTAGATTTGGGGATAAGAATAAACATTTGTACTTGTAGGAAAATGAAATTTAGATAACCACATTTACTTGGTCCTTCACAGAGTAGATTTGGGGATGTAGTTGGGTTGACAGCTTTATGTGCTTTGTTAAAAACATAGAAGATTGAAACAGGATCTCCTATCTTGAAATGTAAGAAAACCATGCAGGCAGCCAAGTTGCATTGTTTCTATTCTATGTGTAATAATAGATAGATGGATTTCAAGGTTAATATCTATGGTAGCGATCAATATGGTCATTTTGTTGGCAATGTCTAGTTCAATAACATTTTTATTAAGGTAATTCTATCATGGTGTACAACCCTTCATGTAATACGAAAAGTTGTTAGTGTTTTGAATCGTATAATAGGTTATAACTATGTAGTAAAACCTTAATTGTGCAGGATCTGCTGGAGTGGGATTTCTGTCATGGTACTTAGCAGGAAAAATCAGAGCATTTTTGATATAAACTTCAGGTAATATCTCGCTTTTTCCATCCCCTCATCTCGGATACACTACATCAGCTAGATAAGGGTGATAGAATAGAAAGGGCAAGGCTATAGCAATGTTATATCTACAATATTGCAGCCAACTGACAAGGAGAATTATAATGAGTTTGTGGTTTAATACTTTTAGAGTGAATTAGTGAGTCATTACGTGAAAATCATGTTTGCGGAGATTTTGGAGAATGAAAAATAAACTGGTTCAAAGCAAAGGAATTGTTTTGGAGAATGAAATCATGTCATGTAGCATTACATAAACATGTTATACATATAATTGACAAATATGCACACACGAATACAAAGACATGATATGCCCTTCACTGTTATCAGTACGAACACAAAGACACGATATTTTGTGTGCAATCAGGCATAAAATTACTTCTTTTTCCTGTAGATTTTGGGCGCTTTTGTGTTGCTGGAACTCAGGCGCTGGCTATCACGATTCAGTTTTACTGCCAATCATCAGGTTGGCCTTTTAAGTTTTTGTTTTAAACTGTGTACATAGTAACATATATAAATATTTATGCTGTTACATATAAAACTTTATGATCAGCATCATGAGCTAGCTTATTCTCATAGTAGTACTGCTTTGATTTACAACAAACACATGGATTTCATCGGCATGATCAGCACGTATGCTCAGTCTTCCCGGCCTTGACTGGAGTTATATATATCAGGCTGATCGTATGTTTTTACCTTTTTTTGTTAGTTCGTATTGTTATGAAAATCTTTGACAGTTTCCTTTGTATATGTTAGTATGTTATACATTGTGTTCGTGTTATGAAAAATCTTGTAATGCTTTGAGTATATATATAAAATATAAATTGTGTTATTCTTGTGTATAAATTGTGGTGTATATGCTGTGTTATATGAAAAATATGTGCTACAGTTTCTATATATATATATGCATATACATAAATATGTGCACACATAGATATAATTCGATACGTTCAAAGGCCATGTCTGAATACTACTTAGATACGGCTATAAGTCGTATGTTATTACTAATGAGATACGGTTTTTAGCCGTATCTAAAATTTAACACGCCGTTTTTTGATACGGCTATTGGCCGTGTTTAAGAGCCTTAGATACGGATAAAAACACAGCTTAATCAGCATACATGGTGTGGTGTGTCTCAAATATCAATGAACTGGAATAGTATGCACTTGTACAACATGCGACATGAAGTATTCTTGCGGCATGCGCCATGCTGATGAACAACATGCTGTAGAAATTGGAACGACATGAGGCTTGCGTCATGATTTAGAAATCACTCCCACAACTTGACCATGCTCCGATATCTTAGTCGTGCGTGAACGACTTGACTGCGACATCATGCAGCATGACTTGGGTTCCTTAATGCATTTATGTCGTGTTCACAACTTATATTCATGTTGTTGTGAACAGCTTAATACCATGGCGTGCTGAACGCCTTGAGACCATGGCGTCAGAACAACATTTTTGTGAAATTGCCGGTCCATTTTATATTGTACAATCGACGTACTTCTTCTTAACCGTGTTCATACAACGGGGTTAACACTATCTATCATCCTAAAACCCAAACGCAACCACTATTTCTTTTCAAATTTATTTCCTGCACATGTATCATGCCTAATAGTTGAAACCTTTCCAACCAAGGAATTAAACAAACCCAGGCCAACCTACTTGAAATGAAAACTTTGAACAAAAACGTAAAACAACTTCATATTCAAATATGCAAGGTACACACACAATACACTAAACAGCCTGGAGCTCAAGAGGAGAATCATACACGCCCGCCTAAGGAAGCATGGAGAAAAGAGGCTACAACCTACGATTGTACCCTTGGATAGAACATTAATCTTATCCTTCTGATTCTTGTTTCATATATATATATATATATATATATATATATATATATATATATATATACACACACACACACACTTGCGCTGACCTCTTCATTTTCTTTTTTCTACAAACGATAAAATCGTTTCCTCTATGGCATAATTAATTTAAAAACTCGTTAGCCTTCACATATGAACCGTAAGTGTCAACTGAAGAATCAAAGTTGCTGGTGAACAATGATGCGCAGTTCGGCGGGTGGATGGGTGTGTTTTTGGTGCTCAAATTATGGAGGGTGAGGTTTGCATTTCAGGGTTGTAGAATGTTTGAGTGATGATCAGTGATGGTGGAAGTTGACCATGTGTGGGTTATCTGTGCCTGGATCGAAGCATGAGTGACGTTGTGATGAGTTTACAGCAAAACAAAAAAAGGGAAAGGATGAAGTTGCATGAGGGGTTAATGGCGCTCTAGAAGGGACTGGTGATCATGGCGCCAGAAATGGTGTGGGAGGTGTCTGGCAAGAGGGGTGATGGGCGGTTGCATGGTCATAATGTGTTTCGTGAAAAAGAGACAAACGAAGAGTAGGGAGTTGCTTTCGAAATATATTGTTTTGGGTGGAAAGAAGAAAAAGACGGAACAGGTAGGCTGCTGGAGGAATAGATAGGCTTCGGGCTTCTTTCCTTAAAATAAAATAAATATAACGATGTGGGGAGAGTTTCAGCCTTTCAAGTATCAATGAGAAGAATGGAAACAAATGTATAAAAGTGGGGAAGGAGAGAAGAGCTAAGGGGAGGTAGGCTGCTATGATTAAGTTGGGCGGTGGGCTTTATTTAATGATTAAAAAAAGGGAGGTGGGTGAAGCTTTTAGTTTTGGAACGGAAGCACGAAGAGAAAAAAATACTGGGAATAAATAGTGTGAACATTAGAGATTGTTGAAGATTGAATACATAAGTTGCAGAATTTTTTTGGCCCACAGGGAATGTTTGGTAAGGCCCGACGTTATTAATCTAAAATTTGAGTTAAAATTAAATTAAATATTCGTGCTAACTTTATAATATAATATATAACTCATACGTTAACGTAATCAAACATGGTCATTCACGATGAAACTGTATGGTCGTAGACTACATTGGTGGAGTTGGTTCGATCGGAAACGGAAGCAGCTAGTATTTTTAGTCAAATTAAACATTTGTTTAGTTTGACGAGAACAAATCGTTTTATCGATGGATCAAATCAAGGTGAGTTTAACCCACTTAGTTGTCCTACTTAAATTTTATATAAGTCGGGTTTTTAATTTGTGTGCAATGTTTGCTAATTTTTGGATGATTTGATGACTGTTTGCATGTATGCTGTATATTTTTATATTCATTGATTAAATTAAACGTTTGTTTAATTTAATTTAATTTAAATAATCGTTATGTTAACGATTTTTTCCAAAATGAGATAACTTACCTTGTTGGTTAAGTTTACAATAATATAAACTTAGTTAATAAATAATTGGATGCTTGAATGGATGTTATTAATTGATTGTTGACCGTTATTGGTTAAACCATTTATTTCCGCTATTTGTGAAAAATAAACATATTGTCGTATTGAATTTGAGATGACCCATTTTGATGCAGGGAAGGACAGGTTGGAGGAATCCAAACGGATTCCTCAAATATGATGTTTATTCTCATATTATAGTATGAACTGTTTATCATTATGAGTTGATTTGTTTGATTTGATGTGAAATTGTTAATATCTCACGGTTTAGTACTTTAGTAGACATTTGCCTCTCTAGTACCATCGAAAAAAATAAAGTTTTTGGAATCGATATTAAGTTGATCCCGAACATTTCCAAGATTATATTCGTTTATAATTTTGAAATATTATTTTTGTTTGAAAATAATCAGTGAAGATTAATTACGTTTTTATAATCATTTAGAGTATAAATAAATGGAAATCCCAGGATATTATTATTACATAAATGATTAAGTGGTTTATAACTGGACGTATATGTGAATTTACGTATTAAGGACATTTAAAACATCATAAATGGAATTTATAAGATTTTGAGGGATTGACTTGAGTTAAAGGAATCGTAAGTATATGGAAAATTGGTTTAAAAGGAATTGAAAGGATTTCCTGTAAATAATGAACGTTTTTGATAAAATTATTTGCAGATATATGAAATGTGATCAAATTGGTTTTTGTTAATGGAATTCATGAATAGACAGAAATTTAAAGTTATAAATCTTGAAATTTAGTTCCTTAATGGAAATTTATGAAGACGTAAGGTCTGACATGTAGAAAATGAGATATTAAGCGTACTTATATTAATAAGAATATAAATTAAAGTTTAAGATGAATGTTATTGGTCGGGTTTTTATAAAATTTAAAGTGGGCAAATATAAGGCCAAGTTATAAATGAATTAATGTTGTAAAATATTTTTGAGAATATTCTTATGTTGTAATAAGAAGTTCTTTTTGAACCTCAGTGTGGCCGGGTTGCAAGATGTTCTTTTTGAACCCCAGTTTATCTCCTCTAGAGTACACTGATCGGAAGGTGGTCCCATACCTTTTCATGGTTGGAATCCAATCTCCAATAAGCGCCCTGCAGTTCTTAATTTTGTACTATGTATGTGGAGCATGAGATGTAAGCGATCTACTATTTGGTTATTTATTTGATATAGACACTATTATAATATCACCGGATTTTGGGTCAAAAATATTTTGGGTTATCATAAGGTAAAATCCTTCCTTGTTTATGTGTAGATTGGTCTTACGATTATCCTTTCTTCCAAATAGGATTTTCTAAAGTTAAGTAAGTTGGATGCTACTTAAACTTAGTGAGTTTTACTCACGCTGGTTCACCAGACTGATCTGTGGCATTTGAAATGCTCGGGTCAACCGAGTTTTACAGGTTTAGGTCAGGAAGCTGCAAACTTCTGAAGATGTGCTGAAGGGGTCCAGGCGTATTAGTATTTATTCCGATGTGTGTTGTACGTAAGAACAGATCATTATAGCTATCCAGATGTATTGCTATGCTATGATGAATGTAAGTACTTTTTTTCAAGCCGTCAATAAAGATTTATTTCTATATTATATTTTTACCGCTGCGATGTGAGTCTTTGATTCCGTGTTGGTTCTTTTTCTTTTCTAATTTATCTATCTTACCTTTTCTCATCCTCTAACTTCTTTCTCTTAACTTTCCAATTTTCTGTATAATTTAAGTTGACTATTGTCGGTTTAAACTGTATGGAAAATTTGGGACGTTACAGTTGGTATTAGAGATGAAGGTTGAGTAGTAACCTTGGCTCTATGGTATAACTCGATAGATATGGGGTTAGAAATACCCTAGATTGAGTTTGAGTGTATATACGAGAGAACACATTTTTAGATTTTACATTAAAATGTGTTGTATGGTGTTGATTGATCGGTTCAAGTGTTAGGAAACCATATTGAACTGGCAACACAATATTGTTTTATAAAGAGTGTGAAATAATTTTTCCCAAATTATATTTTTATAGAAAAAGGAAATAATTTTCTATAGTATAGGAATATTGGTTGTTTTGCATGAAATTGAACTAATTAGAAAAAAAATCAATTAGCCAATTGAACTGGATATGAAAATGAAAATTAACCTGGTTAAATAAAAATAATTTAAGAAATGGAATTGAATAGAATAAATTTGTAAATTGGAAATCGAATGGATAATAATGGAAATCAATCAGATATTAATTGATTAATATTAATGTATGTTAAACCAAAGTAAATGCAGACCAGTAAGTATCAATGTTGAATAAAATTCAAATGATTTGGTTGTTTGTCATTTGGATGTTGGATTGGTTGAATAAAATTCACCAAACAGGTCAATAAAAGGTTAAATGAATTGAAACTAAATTCTAGTATAATGAATTGGAAATAAAAGCACTAAGAAATGAAACTAAATGATTTAACCCTGTGCTTTCTATTTGCATTGTAAATTGAGTTAAGTACAAATATTAGAAGGTTATGGGAATTTTCTTGATTACAGAGATTGAAGTACAAGTTGGAAGATGAAGAGCTGTTAGTTGGTTTGCTTCAAATTTGGAATTACGTTGCCCGAAAAATAGGTAAACCTTAGTTGAAGTGATTAATTTTATACCCCTGAGTTGGGTAGCCATTTGGCTTTTGGTGAAGTTGATGCCCAGAGTGGCAATTGCAGTTGTACCGATCGAGCCACACAAAGGAGAAGCTAGCGAATTTTTTCGAATTTTTTATATAACTTAGAATATTTTTTATGACAATTTTAAAAAGATTATTTTAAAAAGAAATTGGGTTTGGGGCCATTCCCTTTACTTCGTAATTTCGAGGATGAAATTCTTTTAAAAGAGGAAAAACGTAACGTCCCGGGTATTTGAACATTAATTATGAATATTTTATTCATTTTTGAATATTGATTTAATGGATTTTTATATCAATTTTTATTTAATAAAATGAAGTTTAAACATATAAATTTATAATTTAATTAAAACGAGCTCGTAACGTTGCGGTAGTTCTTAATATTGAGTTTTGAACTTTAATTGAATATACAGGATCCAATATAAGTCGGATTTCTATGAAATAAGAAACATTTGAATTTATTGGATAATAATTTTCCAATGAAAGAGAAAAATTGAGATTTAGTTATATAGATTGTGAGGTATGTCCAATTCAAATTTTCAAATAGTCATGGAATAGTTTTTAAATTATAACAATTTATCTATAAATATAAAAGGAACTTTTATAAATTGAATATCGTTTAATTTGGATTTCTGAATTTTGAATTTTAAATTCATATTGGTTTATATAATTCCAATGGATATATATATATTCGATAGTATTGATTTATTATTATGAAATTAAGCCATTTTGGAATTTAATATATATTTTATCGATATTATATAAGCTCTAAAAATAGTCATTTTTCAGACGACCTCCGTTTTCGACGTAACGAATTTTATTGGAATACGTATAACTAACTAGTGCTAAATTTCCAGTTTGCAGTCAATCAAAGTTGTTTTGTCGGCGGATGTAATTTTAAAAGTGAACCGATGAAATTATTGAAATAAAAATAACGCTGTTGTGTAAACGGAGTCGGAATTCAACGAAATTAGTTTCATTTGGATTGGAACGTCAAGACATAGCGGTGCGACGGTTTTCGTTGCGTTTGGAGCTCGTGTGTGTCGGTGCTAATTTTATGGACCCCGTTACGTATTGGTGATCGTGTAAAATAATAATATATATATTTTGTCCTTGGTTCTGCCTACCTATTTTCATTCCTTCCCATGTTATTACCCACTGCCATGTTTTCGATTCAGCCAACCTATTCTTTGCCTACATACACTAATCGCATGCACAACAACCTATCTATCATCCTAAAACCCAAACTCCTCCACTATTTCTTTTCAAATTTAATTCCTACACATATTTTCTGCCTAATAGTTGAAACCTTGTCAACTAGGGAATTAAAAAAACTCAGGCCAACCTACTTAAAATGAAAACTTTGCACAAAAACGTATAGAAAGCCTTATATTCAAATATGCAGGGTACACACACAGTACACTAAACACCTTAGTGCTCAAGAGGAGAAGCATGCACGCCGGCCTAAGGAAGCAAGGAGCACATAGGCTACCACCTACGATTGTACCCTTGGATAAAATGTTAATTTTATCCTTCTAATTCTTCTTCTATATATATACACACTTGCGCTGCCCTCTTCATTTTCTTTTGTCTACAAACGATTAAATTGTTTCCTTCATGGCATAATTAACTTAAAAAGTACTCAGCCCTCGCATATGAACCGTAAGTGTCAATTGAAGAATCGAAGCTACTGGTGAATGGTGGTGCGTAGTTCGGTGGGTGGATGGGTGTATTTCTATTGCATAAATTATGGAGGGTGAGTTTGCATTTCAAGGAAGTAGAATGTTTGAGTTATGATTAGCGATGGTGGATGTTGATCATGCACGGGGTGTTTGTGCTTGGAACGAAGCATGGGTAATGTTGTGAAGAGTTTCCAGCAATAAAAAGGAGAAAGCATGAAGTTGCATGAGGGATTACTGGCGCTCGAAAAGGGACTAGTGATCGTGGCGTCAAAAATGGTATGGACAGTGTCAGGCAAGAGAGGCGATGAGCGGTTGCGTGGTCATGATGTGTTTCGTGAACAAGAGCCAAATGAAGAGTGGGGAGTTGCTTTCGAAATATACTATTTCAGGTGGGAAGAAGACATAGACGGAACGGGTGGGCTGCTGGAGGAATAGATGGGCTTCGAGCTTCTTTTTAAAATAAAATAAATATATAAATATAACGATGTAGGGAGAGTTTCAGCCTTCCAGGCATCAATGGGAAGAATGGAAACAAACATGTAGAAGTGGGCAAGGAGAGAAGAGTTTAGGGGGAGGTGGGCTTCCATGGTTAAGTTGGGCTAGTGGGATTTATTTAGTAAAAAAAAGGGAGGTGGGTCCATTGTATTCATGTCATTGTGAACGACTTAATACCATGGCGTGCTGAACGCTTTGAGACTGTGGCATCAGAACAACATTTTGTGAAACATCCTGGTCCATTGTATATTGTGCAATCGACGTATTTCTTCTTAACCTGTTTATATAACGGGGTTAACACTATCTATCATCCAAAAACTCAAACGCAGCCACTATTTCCTTTCAAATTTAATTCCTGCACATGTATCACGCCTAATAGTTGAAACCTTGCCGACCAAGGAATTAAACAAACCCAGGCCAACCTACTTGAAATGAAAACTTTGAACAAAAACGTACAAATAACTTCATATTCAAATATGCAAGGTATACACACAGTACACTAAACAGCCTGGAGCTCAAGAGGAGAATCATACACGCCCGTCTAAGGAAGCAAGGAGAAAATAGGCTACCACCTACGAGTGCACCCTTGGATAGAACGTTAACCTTATCCTTCTGATTCTTCTTCCATATATATACACACTTGCGCTGACCTCTTCATTTTATTTTTTCTGCAAACTATAAAATCGTTTCCTCCATGGCATAATTAATTTAAAAACTCCTTAGCCTTGACATATGAACCATAAGTGTCAACTGAAGAATCAAAGCTGCTGGTGAACAATGGTACGCAATTCGACGGGCGGATGGGTGTGTTTTTTGTGCGCAAATTATGGAGGGTGAGGTTTGCATTTCAAGGTAGTAGGATGTTTGGGTGATGATCGGCAATGGTGGAAGTTGACCATGTGCAGGTTATCTGTGCCTGGATCGAAGCATGAGTGACGTTATGATGAGTTTATAGCAAAAAAAAAAAGGGAAAGGATGAAGTTGCGTGAGGGGTTGATGGCGCTCGAGAAGGGACTGGTGATCGTGGCGTAATAAATGGTGTGGGAGGTGTCAGGCAAGAGGGGTGATGGGCGGTTGCATGGTCATGATGTGTTTCGTGAAAAAGAGACAAATGAAGAGTGGGAAGTTGCTTTCGAAATATACAGTTTTAGGTGGGAAGAAGAAAAAGACAAAACGGGTGGGCTGCTGGAGGAATAGATAGGCTTCGGGCTTCTTTCTCAAAATAAATGTATAAATATAGCGATGTGGAGAGAGTTTCAGCCTTTCAAGCATTGATGAGAAGAATGGAAACAAACGTATAAAAGTGGGGAAGGAGAGAAGTGCAAAGGGGAGGTGGGCTGCTATGATTAAGTTGGGCAATGGGCTTTATTTAATAATGAAAAAATGGGAGGTGGGTGAAGCTTTCATTTTTGGAACGGAAGCACGAAGAGGAAAAAAAATTCTGGGCATAAGTAGCGTGAACATTAGAGAGTGTTGAAGACAGAATATATATATTGCAGAATTATTTTGGCCCATGGGGAATGTTTGGTAAGGCCCGACGTTATTAATCTAAAATTTGAGTTAAAGTTAAATTAATTATTTGTGCTAACTTGTTAATGTAATATATAACTCATACGTTAACGTAATCAAACATGGTCAGTCACGATGAGACCGTATGGTCGTAGACTACATGGTGGAGCTGGTTCGATCGAAAACGGAAGCAGCTAGTATTTTTAGTCAAATTAAACATTTGTTTAGTTTGACGAGAACAGATCGTCGACGGATCAAATCAAGGTGAGTTTAACCCACTTAGTTGTCCCACTTATTTTTTATATAAGTCGGATTTTTAATTTGTGTGCAATGATTGCTAACTGTTGGATGATTTGACGATTGTCTACATGTATGCTGTATATTTTATATTCGTTGATTAAATTAAACTTGTTTAATTTAATTTAATTTAATTTAATTTTAATAATCATTATGTTAACGATTTTTTCCAAAACAAGGCAACTTACCTTGTTGGTTACGTTTATAATAATATAAACTTAGGTAATCGGATGCTTGAATGGATGTTATTAATTGATTGTTGATCGTTATTGGTCAAACCGTTTATTTCCGCTATTTGTGAAAAATAAATATATTGTCGTATTGAATTTGAGATAATCCATTTTGATGTAGGGAAGGACAGGTTGGAGGAATCCAAAAGGATTCTTCAAATATGTTTTTTATTCTCATATTATAGTATGAATTGTTTATCATTATGATTTGATGTGAAATTGTTAATATCTCACGGTTTAGTACTTTCGTAGACAATTGCCTCTCTAGTACCATCGAAAAAATTAATTTTTTTGGAATCGATATTAAGTTGATCCCGAACATTTCCAAGATTATATTCGTATGTAATTTTGAAATATGATTTTTGTTTGAAAATAATCACTGAAGTTTAATTACATTTTTATAATCATTTGGATTATAAATAAATGGAAATTCCAGGATATTATTATTACATAAATGATTAAGTGGTTTACAACTGGACGTATATGTGACTTTACGTATTAAGGACATTTAAAACATCATAAATGGAATTTATAAGATTTTGAGGGATTGAAATGAGTTAAAGGAATCGTTAGTACATGGAAAATTAGTTTAAAAGGAATTGAAAGGATTTCCTGTAAATAATGAACGTTTTTGAAAAAAATATTTGCAGATATATGAAATGTGATTAAATTGGTTTTTGTTAATGGAGCTCATGAATAGATGGAAACTTAAAGTTATAAATCTTTAAATTTAGTTCCTTAATGGAAATTTATGAAGACGTAAGGTCCGACATGCAGATAAATGAGATACTAAGCGAACTTATATTAATAAGAATATAAATTAAAGTTTAAGATGAATGCTATTGGTCGGACTTTTATAAAATTCAAAGTGGGCAAATATAAGACCAAGTTATAAATGAATTAATGTTGTAAAATATTTTTGAGAATATTCTTATGTTGTAATAAGAAGTTCTTTTTGAACCCCAGTGTGGCCAGGTTGCAAGATGTTCTTTTTGAACCCGTGTATCCCCTTTAGAGTACACTGATCGGAAGGTGGTTCCATACCTTGTCATGGTTGGAATCCAATCTCCAATAAGCGCCCTATGGTTTTTGATTTTGTACTGTGTATGTGGAGCACGAGATGCAAGCGTTCTACTATTTGGTTATTTATTTGATATAGACACTATTATAATATCACCGAATTTTGTATCAAAAATATTTTGGGTTATCATAAGGTAAAATCCTTCCTTGTATATGTGCGGATTGGTCTTACGATTATCCTTTCTTTAAAAATGGATTTCTAAAGTTAAGTAAGTTGGATGCTACTTAAACTTATTGAGTTTTACTCATGCTAGTTCACCAGACTGATCCATGACGTTTGAAATGCTCGGGTCAGACCGAGTTTTACAGGTTCAGGTCAAGAAGCTACAAACTTCTGAAGACATGCTGAAGGGGTCCAGGTGTATTAGTATTTATTCCGATGTGTATTGTACATAAGAACAGATCATTATTACGGTCCAGATGTAATGTAAGTATATTTTTTTCAAGCCCTCAATAAAGATTTATTTATATATTATATTTTTTCCGCTGCGATGTGAGACTTTGATTCCATGTTGTTTTTCTTCTTCTTCTTTTCTAATTTTTCTATCTTACCTTTTCTCATCCTCTAACTTCTTTCTCTTAACTTTCCAATTTTCTTTAAAATTTAAGTTGACTATTGTCAGTTTAAACTATATGGAAAATTTGGGACGTTACAGTTGCTATCAGAGATGAAGGTTGAGTAGTAACCTTGGCTCTATGGTATAACTCGATAGATATAGGGTTAGAAATACCCTAGATTGAGTTTGAGTGTATATATGAGAGAACACATCTTTAGATTTTACATTAAACTGTGTTGTATGGTGTTGATTGATCGGTTCAAGTGTTAGGAAACCATATTGAACTGGCAAATCAATATTGTTTTATAAAGAGTGTAAATGAAATAATTTTTCCCAAATTATATTTTTATAGAAAAAGGAAATAATTTTTTATTGTATAGTAATATTGGTTGTTTGGTTGTTTTGCTTGAAATTCAAATTGAAAATTGAACTAATTAGAAAAAAATTCAATTAGCTTACTGAACTGGATATGAAAATGAAAATTAACTTGGTTAAATAAAAATAATTTAAGAAATGGAATTGAATAGAATAGATTTGTAAATTGGAAATCGAATGGATAATAATGGAAATCAATCAGATATTAATAGATTAATATTAATGTATGTTAAACCAAAGTAAATGCAGACCAGTAAGTATCAATGTTGAATAAAATTCAAACGATTTGGTTGTTTGTTATTTGGATGTTGGATTGGTTGAATAAAATTCATCAAACAAGTCAATAAAGAAGCTAAATGAATTAAAACTAAATTCTAGTATAATGAATTGGAAATAAAAGCACTAATGAAATGAAACAAAATGATTTAACCATGTATTTGCTATTCGCATTCTAAATTGAGTTAAGTACAAATATTAGAAGGCTATGGGAATTTTTTTGATTAAAGAGATTGAAGTACGAGTTGGAAGAGGAAGAGATATTAGTTGCTTTGCTTCGAAATTGGAATTGAGTTACCCGAAAAATAGGTAAACCTTAATTGGAGTTATTGATTTTATACCCTTGAGTTGGGTAGCCATTTGGCTTTTGGTTTTCTTTTGGTGAAGTTGAGGCCCGGAGTGGCAATTGCAATTGTACCGATCGAGCCACGCAGGGGAGGTGCTAGCAAATTTTTTCGAATTTTTTATATAACTTAGAATATTTTTGATGATAATTTTAAAATGATCGTTTTAAAAAGAAATTGGGTCTAGGGGCATTCTCCTAAATTTGTAATTTCGAGGATGAAATTCTTTTAAAGGAGGAAGAACGTAACGCCCGGATATATAAACATTAATTACGAATATTTTATTCAGTTTTGAATATTGATTTAATGGATTTTTATATCGATTTTAATTTAATAAAATGAAGTTTGAACACGTAAATTTATAATTTAATTAAAACGAGCTCGTAACGTCGCGGTAGTTCGTAATTGTTTACACCAAAAATGGTCTAAACACCCAAGGTACTAAACTGTACTTCACCAATTTGGTAAGAAATAAATGGAACCGTGTTTAATCAGCAATTGAAAATGAAAAATGCGAGAAAAGGTAAAGTAGAGATGAGATTTATAGTGGTTCGGCCGTTATTTATGCCTGCGTCCATTGTGAAGGTGATTTTCAATCTTATAACGAGGATTACAATATACATCAATTCTATCTTTCCACACATCTCTATATTCACTCAATATACCCTCATTTATATATTTCAATCTTGGAATTATACAAGAGAATGGGAGAATTTGAGGAGAAGAAGGACGGATGAATGGTTGAGAAGGAGGATGTCTTCGCCTTCCATGATCACAAGATTGTTCTTGATGCCATGGTCGAATCAGTGGTTGAGAATAGAATTTAGCAGCACTTCGTGGTTCTCAAGATTCGATCCCCTTTATATTGGCAGCCATGGTGCATTTATAGGTGAGCTTCCCCTGGGAAATGATCTGAAATCGGTTTATGCAGGCTGCGGGTCGCTAAGTCTATTAATTACAATCATGTCATCGGCTAGCTGTAGCCAGCTGTTCGTGGCCGTATCCAATTATCATATGCGAGCGACCCTATAGAGCGAGTGTCTTGAGTAGCTAAGTGAGTGACTTCGGTCGATTCTCTTAGATTATGCCTATTTCTAGCATTCGATGGGTAGATATCTGATTTGATTGATGGCGAGAAGAAGGAACGACTGATCATGGCTCCTTAATGTGGTTATGTCTGATTTGAGTGGGCGGGTTACAACCTTCTTTAGCCTAGAAGTGACTGACTGAGGCTTGTGACTCTGAGATGTAAATGTGCTGTTTCTAAGGATTGGTGTATGACCGACCAGTGGGTTTCTGATTCAAGTATCAAGTGACAGGTTTTGCAATTCACGAGCGGTTGTTAAATTTATGTGCGACCTTGACTCCCGTCTTGATGTGTGCGACCGAACTTTGATATTAAATCAAACATGCTATGTTGTTGTGAGCGGCTTTACAGAGCGTACTATCCTTTTCGCTGTTGAGCCGCATTTTTCATAGTATGTCATACCATCCTTTTCAATTGTACTGATCGATCTGATTTGTCTTGGGTTTGATACTTGAGTCTTGCTCTGTATGGTTGCGTCCTATCCATTGCGAGCCGTTTAAGTGCCTCGGATAACATTGCGCACGACCGTCCCTGATGATATCCGTTCCATAACTTTTACTCAATGTACATATGGATTTTTTAGGGATTAACACTTGCCCCTCGAAGTCTGTGATTTCCTTTAGTAGGGAATTACTGACTTCGACATGTTTGATCGCACATTGTTTGATAGATTTGTCGAGGGGTCGGTCGTACAAAAATTTGGGATTATTTCGTTGTAGTGGACTGGTATTGTCTCTTTCTGTGAGCGAGAGGCTCGATGTATCCTTTTTTTCTTTCTTTTTTTGGGTATTGTGCGAACAGTTGAATTTCGGGATGCCAGCTGGAGCTTGATGGGACATTTTTGTGTAGTCGGGCACTAAGCTAACGTGGTGAGAATGCTCTGGATGGATGTCTTTTAATCTTCCTTATTTACTTTTAATCTGCTTCATTCCACTTTTATCCTTTTCGAGAAATTCTTTGGTCGTAGCCGCATTTCCTCGAGAGTTTTACCAGGTAATCCATGTTTGATATTTCTGCTTTGGTTTTTCTTCAAAAGGTTTTGGCTGCCTCATTCTATCATTTTGCCCAGTGCTTGCAGCAACACCTGCTTTTCTTGAGCGATTTTCTTCCGGCTCCGAGGTACCATGATCTTCCTGGGTGAGTTTTTCTTTTATTTTGTTTTGTTTGAGTACTCATGTGTTTCCAAGTTAGGATGCTCCAAACATGACCTGATCGAGCTGTGTATGAATTCGGGATTTGGGCAACAGCTAGGTTTTTGTAGCGTAGATAACATTTCTGTAATCATCTTTGAAGAATATGAACCATCTAGTGGTTTTTTTTAAAACCTCGATGCTTAGTATTTGTTTTTAATTTGCTTGATGAAATGCCCAGGGTTCTCCAGTTGAAATGTTTCTGTTTATGCCTGAGCCTGGCTAGGGTGTTTCCTTTTCTATGGTAGTTGTTTGAGTCCACACCGATCTCTTTTGAAACAAGTCGTCCGAGGATGGAATTCTTCATGTCTAAGAGGCATAAGAAAAAATCGTCAAGGAGGGCTGTTAGTAAAAAGATGCTCCAAGGCTAGGAGATCCTGGGTGCGACTGATACTCAAAGTCATTGTTTGTTGAATGAACTTCCTGATTCAGATATTCAAACTGCTCTTGGTCGTAAGGATTCTTCGTCCATCACTTTGGATCCTGCAACTATCCCAGAGCCTCTTTCTGTTCCTAACCCTTGCCGTCCTGAGCTCGTTGAGGATTTTGTAGCTCAGCGTCCATCTAGCTCTCGTTCTGGTGTGTATATAGACCCATCTAATAGATGGATTATTGCAGGTAAGATGGACGCCATGAAGGATTGCATATTGGCTGAGTTCAATCAGCTGGAAGCACGTCCACATCTGGTTGAAGGCCTTATCACAACTGTCAGAGATTACATTGTGGAGCAGAAGGGTGTCTGGCATTCTCTTGTCGAAGATCTTCAGCTGTCAAATAAAGAGAACTTTAAACAACTTTATGCCTTGAAAAATACAGGCTCAAACTCGTCGAGGCCCTTGAGTCTAGGGAGAGGATCATCTCTTACCTCATCTGAACATTGTGGCTTGCTAATGCTTTACATGTTTTGTTATTTTGGTTTTGATTTAGAATGGTACTTTTAGTCTGGTTTGTGTATGTGGGAGCCAACCTCGCTTATTCTCGTACGCTTAGGTTTATGACTTTTATGGTTTGTTTTGGGCCTCAACGCACTGCAGTTATTATTATGTGATTCGTTTATTTTCACGCGGGTGCGTCGCACGCTGCACCTTTACTTTCTGATTTACATATTCGGCCAAGCGCTTTATTAATCGTTCGGTTGCGCCCGATTTTCTATTATTACTATTATTATTGTTGGGATTTAGTTAGCTTTTGAAGTTCATCGCTTATCGAAGGTTATTACGCATTTTTATTATTGTAAGCGCATTTGGTATCTTTTAGTTAGTAGTATTCAACCCCGCGCCTGACTGACTGGTAGTCCGAGCCCTTCGAAGGCTGGTTTTGAATACGTGCCCCCTGGGGAGTTCTTGGGTTAAAGGTTTTCGATCCATTCCAGGCCCCATTTGATTGTTTTAGTTCTTCAAAAAGGTTCTAGTATGGATACCCCCTTTCGGCTAGGATTTCTGACACCCCCTTTCGGCTAGGATTTCTGTTTTGCGTTGGTCCTTCCAGGATGTTTAATTCTTCCTCATTTTTATGCTTCATCCCGAGGAGCGGACACTAATTCATCTCAACGAGCTTTGACTTAGAAGAGATAAAATTCGTGTCCTTCACCTAACAAGGTGCCCCTCGCTTTTTTTGGATTGGCAATTTTTCCATTTCGGGACACGTCAGATTTTCCGACTTTGTTCCCTGCCCTAGGAAACAGACACTAGTTCGCCTCGTTGAGTTTTTTTTCAAGTTGGAGAACCCGTGTCCAGCACCTAAGAAGGTGTTTCTTTGGTGGGCTCGGCGATTTTATCCGTGGGACTTTTAACCGTGGGACTTTTTGAGTTGCTTCTGCTCCGGCATTGACTCCTAGGAAGTGGACACCAATCCTTACTACCGAATTTAACTCCGGTTTTGAGGAATTCATGTCCTGCATCTGAGAAGACGCCTCTTTAGGATTAGCAATTTTATCCGAGGGACATATTTGGTAGTGTTCCTGTACTTTCAACGAAACCTGACACCCGTCCTTTTATTGGGTGTTTACTAAGCATTCAGCATATTCCATATTGAGAGGTGCAGCCTTTCGACTTGCGTCTGTCTTAGAATAGCTTGTCCTTTTTAAGGTGAGGTGTCTATTCATCTTGTTTGATCCTGCTTGATGTTCGCGATTCCCAAGCTTCTTTGTTTAATGTGTGCCCTGAGATTCTTGTCACAGTCCTGCTGTATGAGGCGGATTGCTTTTACCATGCCTACATTTCAATAGATTGTTTTTCTTTTGGCATGGATCAAGAAGTATGTTACTCAGGTAGACATATAATTAATTTCGATGCACAAAGTTTTTGCAAGTAAACCGTTACTTTATACGATCATAGCGAATAATAAAGTCAGGTGAAACAATCTTAATAACAAGATAAAACTATGGGAGTGAAGCAAAGTAATGAGAGCTCTAGTTTAATGCTCCATTATTGAGACATTAGTGACTGGTCCCCTTGATGAGTGTCCTCTTTGGATTGGTTTAAGCCCTTCTTCTTTTCAAGGCATATTGCCTATTGTTTGCGGAGAGTCGGGATAACTTTTATGATCCTTTACATACTGTTGCAAATGGTTTTTCCTGATTAACCCCTCGATCACTGACTTCAAGTGCCTACATTCATCGGTTTCGTGTCCTGGCTGTTTGTGGAATCGACAGAATCTTCCTGACTTTATAGCGATATCTTTGACCTGTCTTTGTTTCAAAACCGGGCATCTCTCGGTGTTTTTAGTTGCCATGAAGATATTTCCCACGGTATCGTTAAGGGGAGTGAACTCAAAGTTCTTGAAAAAATGCAGCTTCTTTTTTGCCCGACTGTCTTCTCCTTCATTGCTCCTTTTTTGACTATCAAGGCTGCTTTGCGCATTTCCATTCTTCTCTATCTGTGCATTTTCTCCTTCAATACTTGAATATTTTTCGGCGTTGTTGAGTAGTTGTTTGAGTGTTCCTGGTTTCTTTTTCTTGATCCACCGCCCCAGCTTGGTTCCTTTACATATGCCCACTTAAGAGCCATTAAGATCAGGCTGGTTTCATGATTCTTTACTTTAGCCACTGCCATATCAAAGCGAGTGTGAAAAGCTTTGATGGGCTCTCCTGGTCTTTGTTGCAGTCCATTTAGCTCCATAACATCCCGAGCTTTGAGTGCCTGGGATTTGAACTGCTTATTGAATAGTTTAGCCAAGGTCACGAAATTGTCCACAGACTGCGGCGGCAGCTTTGTGAACCATAGATAATCCACCCCTTCTACATAAGTTGGGAAATATAAGCATTTTATTTCATCGGTAGCGCATGCCCCATTCGTGTACTGGTCATATTTACACAGAAATATATTAGGGTCGCTTGTCCCATCATAGGACTGTAATGACGGAGGCTCGAATCTTTGTAGGTATACAGTTTTCTTAACCCTTTCAGTAAGCGGGGTTTTAGTTGGGAAGGACTCCCATTCTCTTCGATCATCCTTCTTATTCAGGCTTCATTCACAATTTCCCGTGCCATTCCTAAGATGTATTTCCGTTCCTTGCTTGGATCCATGGATTGGCTGCCTTCTTCGTTATCGAACTGTGATCTATATGTTCTTCATGAACTGGGGTCAAGGAATTTAGGCGTCCTCATAGTAGTGGGACTGTCTTTCCATTTCGCGATCGTGTCATCAAAACGACCGTGCACATATGCTTTGTTCCCTTCATAATTCAGATTAGTGCGATGCATGACCCCCTGAATGGAATCCTGCTGCCTTGGGCTCGAAGCGTAGAATTCTGCTTCTGGCTCTCGATCCGTTCGGGATAGCGAGGAATAGGTGGCATTTAATGTGGCTTTTACGGTGGCGGCTTGATTGGCGAGTATCGACTTGAGCTTCTTCATCATTGCATTGTTTGCAATAGTTATATGACTTGTTAATCCTGTCATTGCCTCTTCCAGTTCCTTCCTGGTTACAGTCTCTTTAATTTCAGGCAACCCCTCTGCCCCGGAGTCACTGGCTGATGGTGTGACGGCGTTGACGTTGTTGTTATGGCTGTTGACTTTTTTGGTGATTCTCCTCAGCGTGTTCATATTTTTAGATATAGTTTTTTTCAGAGAACCATATCAGATCTGAATGGGGAAAGAAGCTAACACGGCCCCACGGTGGGCGCCAAAATGTTTACACCAAAAATGGTCTAAACACCCAAGGTACTAAACTATACTTCACTAATTTGGTAAGAAATAAATGGAACCGTGTTTAATCAGCAATTGAAAACGAAAAATGCGAGAAAAGGTAAAGTAGAGACGTGATTTATAGTGGTTCGGCCGTTATTTAGGCCTACGTCCACTATGAAGGTGATTTTCAATCTTATAACGAGGATTACAAAATACATCAATTCTCTCTTTCCACACATCTCTATATTCACTCTATATACCCTCATTTATATATTTCAATCTTGGAATTATACACGAGAATGGGAGAATTTGAGGACAAGAAGGATGGATGAATGGTTGAGAAGGAGGATGTGTTCATCTTCCATGATCACAAGATTTTTCTTGATGCCATGGCCGAACCAGTGGTTGAGGATAGAATTTAGCAGCACTTCGTGGTTCTCAAGATTCGATCCCCTTTATGTTGGCAGCCATGGTGCATTTATAGGTGAGATTCCCTTGGGGAAATGATCTGAAATCGATTTATGCAGGCTGCGGGTCGCTCAGTCTATTAATTACAATCATGCCATCGTCTAGCTGTAGCTAGTTGTTCGTGGCCGTATCCAATTATCATATGCGAGCGACTCTTTAGAACAAGTGTCTTGAGTAGCTAAGTGAGTGACTTTGGTCGATTCTCTTCGGTTACGCCTATTTCTAGCATTCGATGGGTAGATATCTGATTTGCTTGATGGTGAGACGAGGGAACGACCGATCATGGCTCCTTAATGTGGTTATGTCTGATTTGAGTGGGCGGGCAACGACCTTCTTTAGCCTAGAAGTGACCGACTTAGGCTTGTGAGTTTGAGATGTAAATGTGCTCTTTCTACGGACTAGTGTATGACCGACCAGTGGGTTTCTGATTCAAGTATCAAGTGATAGGAGTTGCAATTCACGAATGGTTGTTAAAGTTACGTGCTACCTTGACTCCCGTCTTGATGTGTGCGACCGAACTTTGATATTAAATCAAACGTGCTATGTTGTTGTGAGCGGCTTTACAGAGCGTACTATCCTTTTCGCCATTGAGCCGCATTTTTCATAGTATGTCATAACATCCTTTTCGATCGTACTAATCAATCTGATTTGTCTTGGGTTTGATACTTGAGTCTTGCTCTGTATGGTTGCATCCTATCCATTGCGAGTCGTTTAAGTGCCTCGGATAATATTGCGCACGACTGTCCCTGATGATGTCCGTTCCATAATCTTTACCCAATGAGCGCATGGATTTTTTAGGGATTAACAGTAATATTGAGTTTTGAACTTTAATTGAATATACAGGATTCGATATAAGTCGGATTTCTATGAAACAATAAACATTTGAATTTATTGGATAATGATTTTTCAATGAAAGATAAAATTCATGATTTAGTTGTATTGATTGTGAGGTATGTCCAATTCAAATTTTCAAATAGTCGCTGTGGAATAGTTTTTAAATTCAATTTATCTATAAATATAAAGGGAACTTTTTATAAATTGAATATCATTTAATTTGGATTTCTGAATATTAAATTTTAAATCCATATTGGTTTATATAATTCCAATGGATATGTATATATATACTCGATAGTATTGATTTATTATTATGAAATTCAGCCATTTTGGAATTTAATATATTTTATCGATATTATATAGGCTCTAAAAATAATAGTTTTTTAGATGACCTCCGTTTTCGACAAAACGAATTTTATTGGAATGCGTATAACTAACTAGTGCTAAATCTCCAGTTTGGATCCAATCAAAGTTGTTTTGTCGACGGATGAAATTTTAAAAGTGAACCGATGAAAATATCGAAATTAAAGTAACGTCGTTGTGCAAATGGAGTCGAAATTCAATGAAATTAGTTTCATTGGGATTGGGACGTCAAGACACTGCGGTGCGACCGTTTTCATTGCGTTTGGAGCTCGTGTGTGTCGGCGCTAATTTTATGGACCTCGTTAAATATCGGTGACCGTGTAAAATAATAATATATATATTCTATCTTTGGTTCTGCCTACCTATTTTCATTCCTTCCCGTGTTATTACCCACTGCCATGTTTTCAATTTAGCCAGCCTATTCTTTGCCTACCTATGCTAATTGCATGTACAACAGCCTGTTTATCATCCTAAAACCCAAATGCCTCCACTATTTCTTTTCAAATTTAATTCCTGCACGTATTTTCTACCTAATAGTTAAAACCTTATCGACCAAGGAATTAAACAAACCCAGGCCAACCTACTTGAAATGAAAACTTTGCACAAAAACATACAGACAGCCTCATATTCGAACATGCAGGGTACACACAGTACACTAAACACCATAGAGCTCAAGAGGAGAAGCATGACGGTCTAAGGAAGCAAGGAGCACATAGGCTGCCACCTACTATTGTACCCTTCGATAGAACGTTAATCTTATCCTTCTAATTCTTCTTCTATATATATACACACACTTGTGCCGCCCTCTTCATTTTCTTTTGTCTACAAACGATTAAACTGTTTCCTTCATGGCATAATTAATTTAAAAAGTCCTATGCCCTCGCATATGAACTGTAAGTGTCAACTGAGGAATCTAAGCTACTAGTGAATGGTGGCGGGAAGTTCGATGGGTGGATGGGTGTATTTCTGTTGCACAAATTATGGAGGGTAAGGTTTTCATTTCAGGGCAGTAGGATGTTTGAGTGATTATTAGCGATGGTGGATGTTGATCATGCACGGGGTGTTTGTGCTTGGAATGAAGCATGGGTAATGTCATGAAGAGTTTCCAGCAATATAAAGGGGAAAGGATGAAGTTGCGTATGGGGTTAATGGCGCTCGAGAAGGGACAAGTGATCGTGACGTCAAAAATGGCGTGTGCGGTGTCAGGCAAGCGAGGCGATGGGCCGTTGCCTGGCCATGATGTGTTTCGTGAACAAGAGCCAAATCAAGAGTAGGGATTTGCTTTCGAAATATATTGTTTCAGGTGGGAAGAAGAAATAGACGGAAGGGGTGGGCTGCTTGAGGAATAAATGGGCTTCGGGCTTCTTTTTAAAATAAAATAAATATATAAATATAACGATGTGGGGAGAGCTTCTGCCTTCCAGGCATCAACGGGAAGAATGGAAAAAAACGTGTAGAAGTGGGGAAGGAGAGAAGAGTTTAGGGGGGAGTTGGCTGCTATGATTAAGTTGGGCCAGTGGGATTTATTTAATAAAAAAAGGGAGATGGGTCCATTGTATTCATGTCATTGTGTACGGCTTAATACCATGGCGTGTTGAACGCCTTGAGACCGTGGCGTCAGAACAACATAAGGTGAAACTGCCTGGTCCATTGTATATTGTACAATCGACGTATTTCTTCTTAACCGTGTTTATATAACGGGGTTAACACTATCTATCATCCTAAAACCCAAACGCAGCCACTACTTCTTTTCAAATTTAATTCCTGCACATGTATCCTGCCTAATAGATGAAACCTTGCCAACCAAGGAATTAAACAAACCCAGGCCAACCAACTTGAAATGAAAACTTTGAACAAAAACATATAGACAACTTCATATTCAAATATGCAAGGTACACACAAAGTACACTAAACAGCCTAAGGAAGCAAGAAGAGGTGTGGGCTTTATATTCAAGAGGAGAATCATACACACTCGCCTAAGGAAGCAAGAAGAACAGAGGCTACCACCTATGATTGTACACTTGGATAGAACGTTAATCTTATCCTTCCGATTCTTCCTCCATATATATACACACTTGCGCTGTGATGAGTTTACAACAAAACAAAAAAAGAGAAACGATGAAGTTGCATGTGGGGTTGATGGCGCTCGAGAAGGGACTGGTGATCGTGGCATTAGAAGAGGTGTGGGAGGTGCCAGGCAAGAGCGGTGATGGGCGGTTGCATGGTCATGATGTGTTTCGTGAAAAAGATACAAATGAAGAGTGGAGAGTTGCTTTCGAAATACACATTTTTAGGTGGGAAGAAGAAAAAGACGGAATGGGTGGGCTGCTGTAACACCACACACCCGCTAAGGTCACTCACTAAGGGAATGCCTTAACTTTGGTGGAGTATTTTAAGTGAATATAGAACAGAAAAATTACAACAAGATAGATATAAGTAATACTTGAAATTTAAAACATCATTTCATTGCAGCAGAAGGTAAACATGTTTTGGTTACATATCAAAAACCAACAAGAGTCAAGTACAAAATATCCATCTCGATAAAACATAAGTACATAATCCCACTACATACTAATAGCCATAATAGAAAAGATAAGCTGGGCTTTACATCAACGGTCCAAGCTCCAAAAGATAGATAAAGCAATCTGATCAAAGCCCACTAGTGCTAGGCCCACTCTGAGAACCTGAGGGTTGGGAAAAAGATAAAAACAACGGGGTCAGACATAAGTCTGAGCGAGTCCTATAACTTTAACAATACAATCATTAAAGTAATTAGGGTATGATATAAACTTGGTACGGTAATGACTGGGGATAAATGACTACACTAAGCAGCCAACTAGACATAGGAAGAACGAAGATAACGGTAAAGACGCATCTACCCACCCAAGGATAATTACTAAACTGCACCACACCAGTCATTCCTAACTTAAAGGTTGATCCCACACAAGGACTTAGAAAATTTAAATAGTAGTTTCATGTACCCCTAGCTGACCACATAGGTGTCGTTTGCCCCTATCTCCACTAGGTGTACCCACTACTCCCCAAGCGATCGGCTCCCTAACGTAGATACCCGTGCTGGCCCCACAGTGGGGTGTATCATTCCCCAAAGTGGCAACCCGATACTATCAACGGTGCACGGCTTATACCTACACGATGTAACAACGTCTTACCTACCAGCCCGGGTCCACACACGCATATGAAACCCGTTGGACTTGCGTTGCCACCGCTAACCCGTTTTGGCCTCTTATAGTCAAGCCCAGTACGCGTGTCCCGTCCTCGACATGGGTCAAGCCCACAAAGATACATATGGGTTACTGGTTGAAATGGGCCCCCCACAAGCTACCCACCTAAGCTTGTCCCTTTTCTAGTGCATCCCACTTAACCCTTTAATCGTGTTTAATTACTTGTTTCCACTTGGTTAAGTATTATAATCGTATTTTCTATTGCCACCCAAGGCAACCCACTAGATTTCCACATGCCACCCAAGGCACTTGATTTCCACATGCCACCCAAGGCACCCACTTAACCCCTCATGCCCCACTACATGCTTATCGGGTTAAGTGTTTCTTAATTGATTAAGAAGGTAACCTTTGTAAAGACCTCTCACATTAGACTGTCTTTTATGGCAGCTGGATTTGCCGGTTGGGTCCGGGCAGCCTTACGCCATAACAGAGTCTAACCTCGTGTCTTTACACTTGTCACATATTTAGTTTATGCCTAAGACCTCTCACATTGGGCCAATCATTTGTAGCCGCTGGATTTGCCGGTCGGGTCCGGGCAGTCTTATGCTACAAAAGGGTCCAACCTCGTGTCTTAGTCGATTAATTACCCCTAATTAATCACCCCCATATTTTGAATTAATTTTCCCTAATTAATTCCAATTTAATGATGTACATAATTGACTCAATTATGTCCATCCACTTATGGTATGCAACATCATACCCATTTCACCATAATTTTGTTAACATGAATATTAACCCCATCGTTCCCCACGTAATACGCTAACATGACATACTTAAAAGGGAAGATTCCTCACAAACACAATGGGTTCCACTTTGCATAGCATTAGCATCAACATGGGTTTTAAAGGTGTCAACTTGCATGTATGACCATAGCATCAAACCCAACTAGCATAAATAATCAACCCAAACTTGCATGAATCACATATGTCATAAAGAGGGTAACTTGCATAGATGTTCATGTCATAGACCTATCATAAAGGGATAAACTTGCATACATGTCATAGGTCTAAAAAGGGATGAACTTGCATATGTTACTCATATCATAAAAAGGGGTAAACATGCATATATATGCATGACATACAAAGGGGTAAACTTGCATATGTATGCATATCATACAAAGGTGTAAACTTGCACATGTTACTTGCATATAATCAAACACCAAACTTGCATAACATGTCATATATGAACTTGCCTATAATCAAACACCAAACTTGCATAACATGTCATATATGAACTTGCATATAATCAAACACCAAACTTGCATAACATGGTGTCATAATGGATCAATGTTTATCATAGTGATTTGCATAACTAGCATCATGAACATATAGCATAAAACTAGCATCATGGACATATAGCATAAAACTTGCATAACTAACATCATGAGCACATAGCATATGATAACATAACTTGCATTGATCCACATTCATAACCATAACCTCGTTATATAGTATCATAATTAGTTTAGCAATTGCTTGCTAAAGGCATAGAAACTCACAACTTGTTGATTAGCACTCCTATGAAGAAGATTTAGTTGCTAGAGTTGATTAGAAGTTGATTTGAGAAACTATCTTCCTCTTTAATTTGTTGGTGGCTCCTTCTAGTTGCAATTTGACAGCATGATGACGTTGTATCCAATTTTAGTATGAATTAGGGTAGTCTTAGGGTGTATTTATAGATTTAGGATGTAGTTTAGGCCCTTAGATTAACCCTAATTTAGGTTAGAGCCGTCAGATTTCGTCACAAGTCCCCAAACACAGCCCAACAGCCAAAACAGTGCACCCAGGCCAAACTGGCAAGGCCACCTGTGTCGACTGGGGTGTCGACACTACTGTCGACACACCCCCCTGTGTGTCGACTCCCCAGTCGACTTGGGGCGGCTGGCGGGAATTTTCCCGCCTAGCTCCATTTCTGCATTTGAAATCTGTTTTTCAAAATTTAAATTTTCTGAAAACTTCTTCGGGCCTTAACTCGGTCATACGGACTCCGATTTTCGAAAACTCGGATTCTATTTTGCGTATTTTTCCGAGACGAACGCAATGGCATAGCCCGTTTCCCCTGATTCAGATCTTAAAATTTAATTCTGCCCTGACTTATATTATAACAAGTTATTCAACATACGGGGTGTTACATTCTCCCCTACTTAAATGATTTCGTCCCCGAATTCTCTAAGTCAAGAAGAACGTATCCTACCAACCAAACAACCATCTACTAAACCATAAAACACTGGCATCCATTGTCCTTAAAGTTTCTAATGCTGTATGAACATATGCAAAAAGTGTGTGTATATGTTCCCTGTCTAATGCAAAATCAGGCGGTCTACTGATTCAGTTGACCTCCTTAATGCAAACCATGATAGTGCCATGCATCCAATATGTATGCGAAAGAACCCTATCGACACATACTATTTCTACATGAGTGCACAATCATACACCAAAATGCATCATCCATATGATAACACAACCATTATACATCCATTAATATAGCTACCTACACACAATTATATGCAATATGCAATATGAAGTGACTGAGCCGATCTAGTGTCTAAAGTGTGTGTATATGCATCCACGAGCAACCACTAGCAAACACTTGCATCCACATGCATCCATCAATCATAGCATGTCTCAAACACATGTTTCAACCATAGGTTCACCCTATCTAAAGGTCAAAGGTACTAACGAGAGGACATACTAAAGATAATATAAGTACTAGACAAACGATAAAGGAGAAGTTAAAAGACATACCCTCAAAAAGGAATGGGTACAGTGAACGCATCTTCGCTTCTGTCTCCCAAGTAGCGTTGCTCTCATCATCTCCCCATTGCACTTTGACTAGTTGAACCTCTCTGTTTCTCAACTTCCTAATCTCTGACCCAAGGATGCGGGTAGGAGCTCATCGAATAGTCGCATCACGCTCTACCTCCACTTCTCTAAGCAAGCTCGGCTCTACCACCTCTGTGGTCTCATGTAGTCACTTCCTCATATGTGACACATGGAATACGTCATGTACCCTACTAAGTCTCTCGGGTAAATCCACTCTATATGCCATCTGTCCAATCCTTTCCTTAATATGAAACGGTCCTACAAACCTTGGTGCTAACTTCCCAACGGACCCAAAGCGAACAACATTCTGTAATGGAGATACTTTAACAAAGACCATGTCCCCAACATTAAACTCAAGATCCGTCCTCCTCTTATCCGCGTAAGATTTCTGTTTGTCTTGCACCGCTTCATCCTTCTTCGAATCAAATCAATCTTTACTGAAGTCTCTCTAACCATATCAGGCCCAAGAAAGATCTTATCCGTAGACTCCCACCAACATGTAGGTGATCGACAAGGCCTTCGATAAAGAGCTTCAAAAGGAGCCATACCAATACTAGACTGAAAGCTGTTATTATACGCGAACTCCACCTATGGAAGATGCTCTTCCCATGTACCTCCAAAATCTAAGATACATAGCCTCAAAAAGTATTCTAGAATACGATTCACCCTCTCGGTCTGGCCGTCCGTCTGAGGATGATATGCGGTGCTCAAACACAACTGAGTCCCTACCGCCTCTTGCAAACTCTTCCAAAACTCGCTAGTGAAGATGGGATCTCGATCACTCACTATGCTAGAAGGTACACCATGCAATCGAACTATCTCTCGAAGGTAAACTGAAGCTAGCCATGGAGCAATCATCTTAATCTTCACGGGTATAAAATGGGCGCTCTTAGTAAGTCTGTCTACCACAACCCAAATTCCCGTATTACCCTTCCTCGATCTCGGTAACCCATCAATAAAATACATCGAGACGCTATCCCACTTCCATTGTGGAACTTCCAATGGGTGAAGCAACCCACCGGGTTTCTTTTGCTCCGCTTTCACTTGTTGGCACACCAAGCATCTAGCGACATACTCGGCCACATCTCTCTTCATACCGGCCCAAAAGAAAACTCGCTTCATGTCTTGGTACATCTTGTCCCCACCGGGATGAATGGTCATCTTTGAACGATGTGCATCATCAAGTATAGCCTTCCTCAAACCCTCATCTTGCGGTATACAAAGTCTACCGTCTCTACGCAACCACCCCTTATCATCTAGGGTGTACCTACTCAAATGGCTGGACGACTCCCCCCCTATGAGCCTCTCTACCAACTCAACCAATTGTGGGTCGTCCCACTGTGCCTCGCCAATCCGTCCCAAAAGAGTAGGTCTGGCCTCTAAGGATGCTAGCAAACCGGGTACAAAGTCAACGGAAGGTCTGAAGTCAAACATCGAGATAAATTCCAAGCTTCGTCGTTCAACGAACAATGGACTCAAAGACAACCTTTTTTTGCTTAAGGTGTCTGCCACCACATTACCCTTGCCAGGGGTATATGCTATCTCAAAATCATAGGATGCTAAGAACTCCATCCACCTTTGTTGCCTTAAGTTCAAATCCTTTTGAGAAAACAAGTACTTCAACGATTTGTGGTCAGTGAACAATTCGAACCTCTCGCCAAGAAGATAATGGCGCCAAGACTTAAGCGCAAAAACAATAGCGGCCAACTCTAGATCATGTGTAGGGTAATTTTTCTCATGCGCTCTCAACTGCCTTCCCCCATAGGCTATTACCCTTCCCTCTTGCATTAAGACAGCGCCTAGTCCTGTCCCACAAGCATCGGTATAAACAACAAATGGCTTACTCCCATCTGGCAACACTAAGACTGGAGCTGTGGTTAAAGCTCTCTTTAACCGTTGGAACGCATCATCACAATATACGTCCCATGTGAAGACTAGATTCTTCTTTGTCAAGCGAGTTAATGGGGCTGATATCTTCGCGAAGTCCTTGATAAACTTCCTATAGTAGCCAGCCAACCCCAAGAAACTCCTCACCTCGGTAGCATTCTTCGGAACCTTCCAATCTTGGATGGACACTACCTTCGCGGGATCCATAGCTATCCCTTCCTTAGAGACCACGTGTCCTAAGAACCGCACTTCCTTCCTCCAAAAGTGACATTTAGATAATTTAGCCTTAAGGCTATGCGCTCGAAGAGTCTCCAACACTTCCCTAAGATGTAGGGCATGCTCTTCTTCACTCTTAGAAAAGACTAAGATGTCATCCACAAAGACCACCACGAACTTATTAAGGTACTCCATGAACACCCTACTCATCAGATCAACAAAGTATGCGGGGGCATTCGTCAAACCAAATGGCATCACCAGCCACTCATAGAAACCATCTGGAGTCCTAAAGGCAGTCTTGCCTATGCTATCCTCATCCATTCTCAACTGATGAAACCCCGTGGCTAAGTCCAACTGCGAAAACACTGAGGCGCCAACCAACTGATCAAAGAGATCATCAATCCTCGGCAATGGGTGTCTATTCTTCTTTGTAAGCTTGTTGAGTTCTATATAGTCTACAGAAAGTCTGAGAGACCCATCCGCCTTCGTGGCAAAAACCACTGGAGCACCCCACTCCGATATACTTCGTCTTATGAACCCCTTCTCAAGTAACTCCCCTACTTGCTTATGGAGTTCCCTCCTCTCACGAGGAGCCATGTGGCGCACTGGCAAAGATACTGGCTTAGCATTGTCCACCAGATATATTCGGAAGTCTATCTCTCGCTTCCGAGGTAAGCCCTTCACCTCCTCAAACACATCCGAGTATTCCCGGACCACTCTAACAGATTGCAAACTCTCGACCGAAGCGTCAAGCGATTCAAGATAACTTAGCATAACAGAATTCATGGGATTACAAGAGATCTCGAGAGTGTTCCCCAAGCGGGTCATGAGCCTAACCACTCTCCTTTCACAATCAAGAACGGCACCATTACTGGATAACCAGTCCATGCCCAAAATTAACCCATAGCCCGTGAAGCCCAAAACAAAAGCATCACATCTAAACTCAACGCTAAGTATAGAAATCTTCAAGACCAAACATATCATGGACAAATAAGTGGAGCCCCCAATTGGGTTTGAAACAACCAAGGGATCATCTACTAGAATGGTGTCTAAGTGCAGTGACTCAACTAATGATGATGAGATAAACGAATGCGATGAGCCAGAGTCAAACAAAGTACGGACAGGATAATCAAACAGAAAAACCAGACTTTCAACGGAAATAGTTCTACCTCTTTCCTGAATCGGTGGAACCGCGAGAGCCTGAACTTGCCCCCTTGCCTAATCTGGTGCCATAAGAGCTTGCACCTGTCCTCCTGAGGTAGATCCCGTCCTCTGCCCCTTCTTAGGGCAGTCCTTCACTAGATGCCCTGCTTCGCCATAGTGGAAGCAGCCAGTCTTCTTCTTCTTCTTCCAACAATCTTTGCTTAGGTGGCATGGTGTCCCACAATTGAAGCACTTCTTCTTTCCCTTGCCACCGTTGCCTTTCCCACCCTTGTTTTGCTGTTGCTGTTGAGGTCTCTTCTGATCTCCTTTCTTCTCGGGTGCCTTATTAGCATTGGGACCCTTCTCTTCCTCATGCATAAGTGCCATGTCTACTAGCTTCTCAAAGGTGTCCCCCATAGGGATGTGAGTCATAGCCAATCCATGCATCGGTTCATTCAAGCCTTTAACGAACCTCAGAGCCTTCTTCTCCGGTGTATTCACCATGTCTATGCCAAACCTTGCCAACTGATTAAACTTGTTGACATATTCCTTCACTGATAGGTTTCCTTGCTTTAGAGTCAAGAACCTTTCCATATACAGATTTTCTTCCGCCCTTGAAAGAAACTTTGCCACAAACCTTTGTCAGAAATCCGCCCAAGAGTCAACAGGGCGCTCTCCATTAGTGACCTACCACCAGAACGAGGCCTCTCCCTTCATTAACCAAGCAGCTAACTTGACTTTCTTTCCTTCTTCCATCTCAAAGATATATATCAACTCTTCCACCTCCTTAAGCCAATCCATAGCTTCCACAAAAGTTTCTGATCCTTGAAAAGGTTTCCCTCCCATTGCCTTAAATTCCTTGCAAGTCTTAGCAAAAGTATCCGCTCGAGGAGGAGGAGGGGGAGGAAGATCGGGTGCAACCGGTGGTGGAGGAACATCTGCTGGACCCGCAGCGGCGGCCCTAGCCTCCATCAACCTCCTATACCATACTGGTATCGCTACACCCTCCGGAAAGTTAAGATCTTCAGCCATGCTGAAACGAAAAAGGAAAGATTCAAAACGGAGAATTCGAAAGATAAAGATATGGCAATCGGGGTTATGCTTTTCTTTCAAAAACTTTTCTCTCAAAGACATGTTTTTGAAAATACTTCTTTCAAAAAAATAGTTTTTCTAAAAATTTTATCTGTTCTGGTAACCTTCAGCTCTGATACCACGTGTAACACCCCACACCTGCTAAGGTCACTCACTAAGGGAATGCCTTAACTTTGGTGGAGTATTTTAAGTGAATATAGAACTGAAAAATTACAACAAGACAGATATAAGTAATACTTGAAATTTAAAACATCATTTCATTGCAGCAGAAGGTAAACATGTTTTGGTTACATATCAAAAACCAACAAGAGTCAAGTACAAAATATCCATCTCGATAAAACATAAGTACATAATCCCACTACATACTAATAGCCATAATAGAAAAGATAAGCTGGGCTTTACATCAACGGTCCAAGCTCCAAAATATAGATAAAGCAATCTAATCAAAGCCCACTAGTGCTAGGCCCACTCTGAGAACCTGAGGGTTGGGAAAAAGATAAAAACAACGGGGTCAGACATAAGTCTTAGCGAGTCCTATAACTTTAACAATACAATCATTAAAGTAATTAGGGTATGATATAAACTTGGTACGGTAACGACTGGGGATAAATGACTACACTAAGCAGCCAACTAGACATAGGAAGAACGAAGATAACGGTAAAGACGCATCTACCCACCCAAGGATAATTACTAAACTGCACCACACCAGTCATTCCTAACTTAAAGGTTGATCCCACACAAGGACTTAGAAAATTTAAATAGTAGTTTCGTGTACCCCTAGCTGACCACATAGGTGTCGTTTGCCCCTATCTCCACTAGGTGTACCCACTACTCCCAAGCGATCGGCTCCCTAACGTAGATACCCGTGCTGGCCCCACAGTGGGGTGTATCATTCCCCAAAGTGGAAACCCGATACTATCAACGGTGCACGGCTTATACCTACACGATGCAACAACGTCTTACCTACCAGCCCGGGTCTACACACGCATATGAAACCCGTTGGACTTGCGTTGCCACCGCTAACCCGTTTTGGCCTCTTATAGTCAAGCCCAGTACGCGTGTCTCGTTCTCGACATGGGTCAAGCCCACAAAGATACATATGGGTTACTGGTTGAAATGGTCCCCCCACAAGCTACCCACCTAAGCTTGTGCCTTTTCTAGTGCATCCCACTTAACCCTTTAATCATGTTTAATTACATGTTTCCACTTGGTTAAGTATTCTAATCGTATTTTCTGTTGCCACCCAAGGCAACCCACTAGATTTCCACATGCCACCCAAGGCATCCACTTAACCCCTCATGCCCCACTACATGCTTATCTGGTTAAGTGTTTCTTAATTGATTAAGAACGTAACCTTTGTAAAGACCTCTCACATTAGACTGTCTTTTATGGCAGCTGGATTTGCCGGTCGGGTCCGGGCAGCCTTACGCCATAATAGAGTCTAACCTCGTGTCTTTACACTTGTCACGTATTTAGTTTATGCCTAAGACCTCTCACATTGGGCCAATCATTTGTAGCCGCTTGATTTGCCGGTCGGGTCCGGGCAGTCTTATGCCATAAAAGGGTCCAACCTCGTGTCTTAGTCGATTAATTACACCTAATTAATCACCCCCATATTTTGAATTAATTTTCCCTAATTAATTCCGATTTAATGATGTACATAATTGACTCAATTATGTCCATCCACTTATGGTATGCAACATCATACCCATTTCACCACAATTTTGTTAACATGAATATTAACCCCATCGTTCCCTAGGTAATACGCTAACATGACATACTTTAAAGGGAAGATTCATCACAAACACAATGGGTTCCACTTTGCATAGCATTAGCATCAACATGGGTTTTAAAGGTGTCAACTTGCATGTATGACCATAGCATCAAACCCAACTAGCATAAATAATCAACCCAAACATGCATGAATCACATATGTCATAAAGAAGGTAACTTGCATAGGTGTTCATGTCATAGACCTATCATAAAGGGATAAACTTGCATACATGTCATAGGTCTAAAAAGGGATGAACTTGCATATGTTACTAATATCATAAAAAGGGGTAAACATGCATATATATGCATGACATACAAAGGGGTAAACTTGCATATGTATGCATATCATACAAAGGTGTAAACTTGCACATGTTACTTACATATAATCAAACACCAAACTTGCATAACATGTCATATATGAACTTGCATATAATCAAACACCAAACTTGCATAACATGTCATATATGAACTTGCATATAATCAAACACCAAACTTGCATAACATGGTGTCATAATGGATCAATGTTTATCATAGTGATTTGCATAACTAGCATCATGAACATATAGCATAAAACTAGCATCATGGACATATACCATAAAACTTGCATAACTAACATCATGAGCACATAGCATATGATAACATAACTTGCATTGATCCACATTCATAACCATAACCTCATTATATCCTATCATAATTAGTTTAGCAATTGCTTGCTAAAGGCATAGAAACTCACAACTTGTTGATTAGTGCTCCTATGAAGAAGATTTAGTTGCTAGAGTTGATTAGAAGTTGATTTGAGAAGCTATCTTCCTCTTTAATTTGTTGGTGGCTCCTTCTAGTTGCAATTTGACGGCATGATGACGTTGTATCCAATTTTAGTATGAATTAGGGTAGTCTTAGGGTGTATTTATAGATTTAGGATGTAGTTTAGGCCCTTAGATTAACCCTAATTTTGGTTAGAGCCGTCAGATTTCGTCACAAGCCCCCAAACACAGCCCAACAGCCAAAACAGTGCACCCAGGCCAAACTGGCTCGGCCACCTGTGTCGACTGGGGTGTCGACACTACTGTCGACGCCCCCCCATGTGTGTCGACTCCCAAGTTGACTCCCTAGTCGACTTGGGGCGGCTGGCGGGAATTTTCCCGCCTAGCTCCATTTCTGCATTTGAAATCTGTTTTTCAAAATTTAAATTTTCTGAAAACTTCTTCGGGCCTTAACTGGGTCATACGGACTCCGATTTTCGAAAACTCGGACTCTTTTTCACGTATTTTTCCGACACAAACGCAATGGCATAGCCCGTTTCCCCTGATTCAGATCTTAAAATTTAATTCTGCCCTGACTTATATTATAACAAGTTATTCAACATACGGGGTGTTACAGCTGCTGCAGGAATAGATAGGCTTCGGGCTTCTTTTCTTAAAATAAAATAAATATATAAATATAATGATGTGCGGAGAGTTTCAGCCTTTTAAGCATCGATGAGAAGAATGAAAACAAACGTATAAAAGTGGGGAAGGAGAGAAGTGCTAAGGGGAGGTGGGCTGCTATGATTAAGTTGGGCGGTGGGCTTTATTTAATAATGAAAAATGGGAGGGGGTGAAGCTTTCAGTTTTGGAACGGAAGCACGAAGAGAAAAAAATGTTGGGCGTAAATAGCGTGAAGATTAGAGAGTGTTGAAGACAGAATACATATGTTGCAGAATTATTTTGGCCCGTAGGGAATGTTTGGTAAGGCCCGACGTTATTAATCTAAAATTTGAGTTAAAATTAAATTAAATATTTGTGCTAACTTATTAATATAATATATAACTTATACGTTAACATAATCAAACACGGTCCGTCACGATGAGACCGTATGGTTGTGGACTACAGGGTGGAGTTGGTACGGTCGAAAACGAAAGCTGCTAGAATGTTTGGTCAAATTAAACATTTGTTTAGTTTGACGAGAACAGATCGTTTTATCGACGGATCAAATCAAGGTGAGTTTAACCCACTTAGTTGTCCCACTTATATTTTATATAAGTTGGGGTTTTAATTTTGTGCAATGTTTGCTAATTGTTGGATGATTTGATGAGTGTTTGCGTGTATACTGTATATTTTTAAATTCACTGATTAAATTAAACATTAATTTAATTTAAATAATCGTTATGTTAATGATTTTGTTCCAAACGAGGTAACTTACCTTGTTGGTTACGTTTGTAATAGTATAAACGTAGTTAATAAATAATTGGATGCATGAATCGATGTTATTAATTGATTGTTAACCGTTATTAGTTAAACTATTTATTTTCGTTATTTGTGAAAAATAAATATATTGTCCTATTGAATTTGAGGTAACCCATTTTGATGCAGGGATGGACAGGTTGGAGGAATCTAACTGGATTCCTCAAATATGTTGTTTATTATCATATTATAGTATGAATTATTTATCATTATGAGTTGATGTGTTTGATTTGATGTGAAATTGTTAATTTCTCAGGGTTTAATAATTTAGTAGACATTATCCTCTCTAGTACCATCGGAAAAAATGAAGTATTTGGAATCAAATTAAGTCGGTCCTGAACATTTCCAAGATTATATTCGTATATGATTTTGAAATATTATTTTTGTTTGAAAATAAGAACCGAAGTTTAGTTAGGTTTATATAATCATTTATCATGATCAATTGTTGGAAATAAGAACCTTCAGATATGGAAGTTCTTTTGCCTGATCAATTGTTGGAAATCATTCTCCACCACGAACCCGTACGATTTCAGTTGTGTACTATATGTCATCATAGTATATGATACCTATGTTGGCTAAGATTGATACATTTACTTACGAAATGTTTTTCACACATTTCGTTCTTTATTGGTAAGCCAACTTTGATTCTCTATCAACCAATAAAGTTAGACCATTAACAGAATAATTAACCGAAGAAATCAAAGAATTCTTTTGATATATTCTAGTAATTAAACGTATCAAATGGTTTTTGCATATCAAGCATTTTTTGTTATCATGAGGAGAAACCTCGCTCATGTGTGTGTTTGTATTGTGTGTGTGCCGCTAGACCTTAAGGTAGCTTCATTTTCCGCAAAGCATTGCAAATTTTATTGCACATAACAAATATATCGAGTTTCTCACACCAGTCCCACGACTGACCTGGAGTTTATTTGTTACCCTTAAACTCTGGGTGCCTATAATTTTCACATGGGCAGCCTAGTTGTCAGGTCTAGTAGCAGCATCCTGGAGCAGTTGGTCAAGGCTTTGGTAGGAGCATTTTGAAGTATTTCTTTGAAGTTGTCTTTAGGAGCTTTTGTGGTTTGGAGCTTTCTAACGTGAAGATGGATGAATTTCGATTCACCAAGTATATCCTATTTGTGTTTCTGCTATTTGTCTTGTATCTAGTAGTCAGTATAACTGGATATGTATATACTATGATATTGTAGTTGGGATGTAGCCCTATGTAACCCAAATGGTGTATTAATGAATATGCTATTTCTTTTTCATTATGTTGTTCTAATGTGTTATAATCCTAGGCGATGCGGATTCCAACGTTTGAAATTTCAATATTTGAGTACATGGATGTATTAATTGTCAATTTTCGAAGGTTGAAAATCCGGGTCATTACAATGTGGTATCAAAGCTATGGTTTATAAAATCTTACGTGATATAACTCATTTGATAACTCATTAGAGATGGGTTTAGTAATACTCTAAAATGAGTGAAACCCAATGAAACGTGAATGGTTTGCTACTCCCCAAGATATTTCGTCCGTATTCCCTAATAGCACTTTCGAACTATTTAAAGATAATTGAAAATGATCGGTAGACGAGCACGAAGTAGAGGAAGAAGAAGCACCGCTGCGAATGGTTGAGATGCCATTATGGTTAATGAAGTTGATAATCAATATTAGTCTCAAATGAATCTTTCGGTTCTATATAAGCACTATACTAATCTGAGAGGAAAATCCTTTAAAGGACCAGATGATATTATTGAGGCCCAAGCATGGATTAATTCATGTGTGAAAATTTTAAGATGCCTGAGCTTAGAAGACAACAAGAAGAGGATGTTCGCTACATGGCAACTGTAAGGAGGATCAACAACTGGTAGGAGACCATTATTCAAGGGAAATCAGAAGATGACTTTTCATGGAGTCAGTTTAAAGAAGTCTTTAAAGAAAGATTCATGCCTTCTCCTGGTATTTCTAGGATGTATTAGGAGTTTCTGGGTTTAAAGCGTGGGAACATATCTTTGGAGGAATACTTAAATAAGTTCAATGAGCTCTCTCGGTTTGGTCAAAATCTGATTAATACTTCGCTGAAGAAGAATGAAAGGTTTATTAAAGGGATGAAGCCAAAGTGTCATGAAAGGATGACTACACATGTGAAGCAAAATTTTGTCCTAAGTATCATGAAAGTATCATGAAAGGTGTATATGGGATACAGATACGCTATTATAAATCAGGAGAAGACTCCTGAGAAGCAGGAAGGCCAAAGTTGCAGCAATTGGAAGAAATGAACGTTTTGCGGAAGAAACCTAGCCTGAATAAAGGGAAAAGGAAGGTAGGGAAGATCGTCCTAAGGATGCCACATGCTTCAATTGTCAGGGATAAGGACATTATTCTAACAACTATTGTATGCCCAAGAAGCCGAGCAAGCCGAATCAAGGAATTAGAGAGTGCTATAACTGCCACAAACCTGGACGTCTGATTAAGGATTGTCCGAGTATGAAGAAAGCTGAAGTAGCAAAGGTTTATGCTATCATTGAGGGTCCTTACTTTGTTAAGAAAGAGAAGAGGAAGGAAGTGTTGGAAGGTAATAATTTCATTAGTGATAAATTAGTCTGATTTGTTTTTGATACTAGTGCCTCACATAGTTTCGTTGCAAAACCCATCACAGAAGAACAAAAACTTAAACCCAAATTTGTTGACGAACCCCTATATGTAAGGAATCCATTACCCCACTATTTTATTTTTGTATTGTTAAAGCGTCCCTATCTCGCATCACATTACGAGTTCCTTTTTAGCTTAGATTTTGATGAATTTGATATTGTACTGGAATTGATTGGGGAACTAAATATGAAACACATCCAGATTGTGCAAATAGAAAAGTATTGGTGAAAACAAATCTCGGAAATTTTATTGAAATCTATTGTGAAGACCCCAGCCCCAAAAGAAATAATTTGATCCATACCTTGGGTTACCCCCAGCACCGACATCAAAAATATACCTATTGTTAGGGATTTTCCTCATGTATTAGAAGAAGTCAAAAGCCTTCCTCCACACCGAGAAATTAAATTCAGGATCAACTTAGTATACTGTTGTTTATCCTAGCCGAAGAATCGCCCTAAGAGAAAGAGAAGAATCGAATAGGCAAATACATGATCTTGTGGATAAAGAATTTATTCGACCCAGCTGCTCAAATTCAGGGTCAGTTGTGGTATTCGTAGCCAAGACTGACGGTTCATTGAGATTATGCGTTAATTATCGTAACCTAAACAAAAAAACTCTTAAGAAAAAATACCCATCGCCTTGAATAGACGATCTATTTGATCAGTTAAGTGGTGCTTGATTTTTCTTGAAAATGGATTTAGCAACTGGTTTTCATCAGCTTAGAATTGTTTAGGATTGTATCCATTAGACCACTTTCCATGGACCAGATACTTTTTACAAATGGTTAGTAATTCCATTAGGATTGACTAATTCCCCCAGCTATTTAGTTTTGATGACTCGAGTATTTCGTGAAGTATTAAATAAATTTGGTCTTCATTGACGATATTCTGGTTTACTCCAAAACCGAGGAGGAACATACGAAACATTTGAGAGTTTCTTTGGAGATATTGAGAAAGAATATGATCAAGGCAAAGCTCTCTAAATGTCATTTCTAGGAAAGATAAGTGAAGCTCCATAGACACATTGTATCTGAGAAAGGAATTTCCATAGATCTAGGAAAGATATATGCCATTCTTGATTGGAAGCATCCGAAACGCCAATGGAAGTTCGGTGTTTCCTAGGATTTGCTGGCTACTACATAAAGTTTATTCAAGATTTTTCAAAGATGGCATCTCCTCTGACTAAGTTAACAATGAAAAATGAAAAATTAGTCTGGTCCGTAAAATGTGAAGAAGCCATTCTAGAGCTAAAGAAGAGGTTGACATCTACTCCAGTTTTGGCAATTATAAATAGGAATAAAGGACTATCAGTTTATAGGATTTGTGCAAAGAAGGAGTTGGCGCAGTTCTAATGCAAGAAGGCAGAGTAATTTTTTACGAAAGCAGACAGTTGAGACCTCATGAAAGGAATTATCCAACTCATGACTTAGAACTTCTAGCTATAATATTTGCTTCAAACATTTGGAGGCATAATTTATTGGAGAAAAGTCTGAATTTTGCACAGACCATAAGCCTCTAAAGTATTTGCTTACTTAGATAGACTTGAGTTTGAGACAGCAGCGTTGCTTAGAATTTCTAACATCATACGATCTGAATATTCAATATCGCCTGGGAAAGCCAATGTTGTAGCTGATCCTTTAGTAGGAAATACGTTGTCATCACTTACTTGGTTATCGCACCAACTCTTATTGAAAAGGTTGCCAATAAGCAAGGAGAAGATAGATTTTCACAAAGAATAACTGAGAAAATAAAACAAGGTAAGGATTCTAGTTTTAAGATTGATGACAAAGAATCACGTATTGGGATGACCCAACATGAGAAAACTACATGGAATATATTTAATAGTATCATAAGTTATCTTCATAGTGACAGTAATGTAATGGTCCTCAGACCTGAAATCATTATAATTTTATTCGAGGATATTAGTATTTTGATATCATCTAAAGTTACTTGTAACAGAGTAGACAATAACGGTGATTATTGGATACATCTTGAATCAAATGAAAATTATGAATGATCTAGATGGAATTTAACCATACATTATATTTGTAGTGATATTCATGGGCCTCTTGATTGAGTGAGACTATGAAATGGATGGTCGTGCTCAAATATTGAATTGTTTTATATATAGTCCACTCATCGATCAAGATAAACAGATTAAATTATAAAGAAATATTGGACGAGTGCCACAAGTCTAGGTTCAACATCCACCCTGGAGTTAATAAAATGTATTGAGATGTTAAATGAACATTTTCGTAGAGAACGATGAAGAAGGATATATATTTTTATGTCGTCCATTATGCTACATGGCAACAAATAAAGAATGATCAATAGAAGGCGACAGGATTACTCCAACCTCTACCAGTTCCACAGTGGAAATGGGACCAAGTCTCCATAGATTTCATAGAAGGATTGCCTATAACTCGAAAGGGAAATAAAGGAATTTGGTTCATTGTGGATCATATAACCAAAAGTTCCAATTTCATTCCTGTAAAATCATCCAAAACTGCTGCAAGCTTGGCAGAGTTATACATAAAGGTGATTGTTCAACTACATGGGATACCAAGCAGCATAGTAAGTGACAAAGATCGAATTTTCACTAGCCATTTTTGGGAAGCTTTTCAAGAAGCTTTGGGAACGATACTCAAGTTCAGTACTGCTTATTTTAACACTAAAAGGTTTATCGGCCAAATATAAAGAAGCAGAAGCTCTAAAACAATAAGAGCAAAAGGTTTCGGAAGCGAAACCGGAACCATGTAGGAAAAAGTCTTGAAGAAGGCTAAAGCGACACCGTTAGCAAGCTCTGAGAGTTGGGCAAGCGATACCAAATAGAAGAAATCTTGGGATAGTTATGTCAAAAAAAAAGCAGTGGGCTGAAGGCCGACACTGGTAGCAAAGAGGTTCGGAAGAAGCACTGAGAGAATCGGAGCCGACACCAAAACACAAGGATACCGACCCAACACCAATAGCATAAGAATAGAAGAAGCAACAAAAATGAAGAAAGCGGGAAAATATGGTGTCAAAACTAGCATATAATGCACTACTATCCTGGTGACGACATCGAAACAAGGACAACATAGAGCTAAAAAAGGAACAACTATAGCAATGATTCTCGAAAGACTGAAGAAGAAGATAGAAACCTGGTATTGATACCAATGGACAATGTACAATTTAGCTTGGTATCGGCAGTAGAACAACAAAGCAAACATGTGAAAGTGACATCTAGAAAGCCAACATCGAAAGGGAAAAAAGATCAATACGTAAGACTAGCACCAAAAGGATGTTTCGGAAGCATAATCAACACCAGACCACTGAGATAGCCGATACTGAAAGCAAGAGAAAAAGAACATAGTCAGGGTGCTATTGGCACCAACAAAAGAGGTAAAGCTTGGTACAAATCCAAATAAGATGGCAGTAAGGCAACATTGAAAGCATCAAAAAAGTAAGGAGCAATCAAGAGCAATTACAGTACCACCATCGAGAGGAAACAATCTGGTTTCGACCTCGAAAGCACATCATTCAACACTAAAACCTGGAATCATGAAAGAAAAGTACAAATCCAAGGTAGAAGAGAGAAAAGGGCAATCGATACCTATATGGTTGGTATCAATACCAACAATGAATATTCAAGGTGAAGGCATGAAGCCGAAACTAGATTCATCATAGGGGATAAAGGGCTAAAAACAAGTAAAACAGGGCAAGGAGAAGCTATCAGTACCAACGATCTCGATATCGATACCATCGGGCAAGACCTACACCTGCTAGAACAAGCATCAACGGTAGAACTGAATGGAAAAATATGATGGAGATTGGAGGTAAAGCCAAACACATAAAGAAATGAAAGCAACTAAGCCGGCACTGAATTGCATTCGACACCAACGCCCAGGTTATCACATTTCGACACCGAAAGCTGAGAGCGAGGGAAAGGAGATAATTAAACCGGCACCCAAGCACATGCAAAACTTCGGCACTAAAACAAAGAAGTGCGGAAGCAGACCGAAACTAATGGTCTCGAAGCTGAAAGCCACCTTGGTAAGCCAATATACAGGGGTTATAGCGGAACTGGGCATTCTTCCTGAATGTTACCAAATGAGGCCCATTTCACCTGTAAACATGACCCCAAGAGTCACATTTGGAGGGACTTTTCCTATGCCACACTCTCATTCTCAATACTAAGAGAGCTAACCCTAATTTATAAATCAATTTGGGGATTTCTTATGTAACCTCCTCCATGAATAAAATAATCAAGGCTCATAGAGTGGACGTAGGTTCAATCCGAATTGAACTACTATAATTTGTAGTGTTCTTACTATTTTCGCATATTATACTGTACTTTACCATGCTTCTGACTATGTTCTACTATGCTTTCAAATGACCAAAATAAACCTTCTTACACCGTTTAGCTTTCTACGTGTGACGAGCTTGTGAAACCCTTATCCTAAGGTTATTGTTGGTCCTTAAGTCGCATAAGCGTGATACTCACCACTTGTGGGAAGAGTGACTAATCTTCGGGCTTAAGACCTTGATATCTAGGAAACGGTGAACTAACTCAAGCTTGTAGGAACTAAGCAATCCCTAAGTAGCCTTAGGTCCACAACCATAAACCTTCATTTCAGTGTCGACGAAAAATATCGTTAACATTTTGGCGTCAGAAGGAGGGCCTGAACCTCCGATCCTTTGGATAACCTACCACATCCCTAATTGTTCCAACCTATTGGATTAAACCTTTAAAAAATAAATCATGGATAAAGGGTTTTAATAAGAGTCTGCTTCTTCAAATGCCATTGATCCAAGAGCTATCTGAAGAATAGTATAACCTTTAACCTCTGTCCTTATTGTGACCCCTACGTATTCATCTTAAACCTTCCGACCTTATTTCTGATACTTCCGCCCTTGGTTTATCCTCATTTCTCCTATATCCATCCTCATCTTAAAACCTTCTATCCTTATTCTCCCTTTCCACTATAGATCCCTTTACCTATTTCCATTCCTGTCAACATGGATACCCTCAATATATGTTAGAGATAGTCAGACCAAAAAGGAATCATGAACAAGATTTGAGTGCATCTTCCACCTTAGAGGATGGTATACTTCTGGACTTAAACATAGAAATTTTTCAAACCGGGAAATCTTCAAGCCCGATGAAAGAAGCGAATGATGCATTGGAAATATTGTACCTAGCTTCACAGATTGATACCGTTAGGAGATTTATTGAAGAGGACGTGGTAAAAGGGTCTTCTAAAGCAAAACCTTATGAAGCAGAACCAAGAATGATGGCACCATAGGAGCTTAATAGACAAATTAGGGCCACAACTATCCCACAAGACAATCAAGTTATGCAAGGAAGCAATCAATTATTAAAGGAAGTGGAAAGTCCAAAAAGAAGCGAGAGCCCAACGTCATCAGAAAGTAGAGATTCACAAGGATTTTCTTTCTCCAATAAAATAATGTTAGCTAAAGTTCCCTTTGATATGAAAATACCACAATTCATGTATGATGGAACTAGGGATCCCGAAGAGCACCTCTCCATCTTTGAAAGTTATATGAATTTATACAATACTCATGAAGCATTTCGATGCAACTAATAAATGGTGTAGGCATTATCATGGCCCAGACATCACAACTTGGAAACAATTATCCATTGCATTTGGCATGCAATTCCACGTGTGGAAAGATCCAACAATCATCATTTATGACCTATCCAGAATTAGACAGAGACTTGAAGAGTCTCTCTACCATTATCTGAAGAGATTTCACACTGAGTCTCTTAAAGTAAAAGGAGCAATAGATTAAAAAAAGCCGATAGTTACGCATTAAGGGTTACTCGCACCAACACCTTTCTGGAAGGATCTTACCCTGAATGAATGTGAAAGCTTGGATGATTTTTTCCCTAGAGCAGACAAATTCATCCTCATGGAAGAGATACTCAACACAAAGAAAAAATTGGGGTAAAATCAAATGGCAGAAGAGATTCGTTCTGATTTCTTTGCAAGCAACTCTTCAAAGTCAAACGAAGGAAAATATTATTATTCATATCATAAGACAGTAGGACACCAAAATAGTCAATGTAATGATTTGATAAAATTACGCCAAGCTAAAGGAAAAGGAAGCCTATTTAAGAAGGTTGAAAGATGATCAGTGGAAAGAGATGGTTAAAGACACCGCAACATGGGATTAGAATCTAACAATAACTAAAAACAAAACTCTTCTCAGGCTTATGCATACAGCCACAGCTCAGGAGGAGCACCTAAAGCGCCTCCAATTTCTATTTGTCTCATCCCATAGGAGGGAACGAAAGCTCAAATGAGAGCACTTAAAGAATGTAATGCATGACTAAATGCACAACAAAGTTATCAACCAATGGAAAGCTTTGATGGAAGCCACCCAAAGGAATATGAAACAAAGAAATAATTAAATGCCAATCATTTCCCTCTTAAATGAGATTTCTCAAAATCTTATCTCCTTTATCTCAAAATTTCATAAATAATCTTTATCAAACACGTTATACTGACATGTACGAATTCATGCTTCTATGAAAGGTGTTGAACATACAATCAATAAAGCCTTTGGAAGAAGGAGCAAGTCAATAAACCCTTCAGAGGGAAGGACAAATCCATAAAGCTTTTACAAGAAAAGGCACAACAAAAAAAGCTTATGAGAAGTGAATTGACCTCAAAAAAGCTTCCGGGGAAAGAAGCACCATCAAATAAATCTTCCAAAGAGAGAAGACGCAACAGATCAAGCTTCCAAAGACAGAAGAAACAACAACAAAAAAACCTCCTAGAAGAGGAGCGACAAACAAAACCTCCCAGAAGATGAGTGACAAAGAAAACCTCCCGGAAGAGGAGCGACAAACAAACCCTCCAGAAGAGGAGCAGAAAATAAAAATTTCAAGAAGAGTAGCAACATCTTCTACAATAGAGTCACCTTCAAGTAGGGCTACAATACCTACATCTCCAGCAATGGAGTCGCCCCCTAAGTAGAGCTAAATACTTGTGTTACTACCAAAATTAGCACTGAGAAAGGTTGACGGTGAAGGGGTATCGGACCGTCACATGCATAGAAGAGTAGTCCGTAAGCAATGACCTAGCACAAGATAAAACCAAAAGCCTAAAGGAAGTGTTCAGAAAGGAAAGCAACCGGACCCGTCATCAAAGAGAAAATACCAACATGGTAGTTCTGGCATTAAAGGTAATTAACAAGAGGCCACCCAAAATCGGAAGCCAATGAAGAGAAAGACCGGGAACCCTACAAACCAAGACCTAGAAGGACAAAAGGGCTATCAGTATTAACTTTCTTAATACCGATACATCGAGGAACGAGAGCATCAAAAGTACAGAGTTTAAAACATAAGGGAATTATCCGGGAACCAGCTTTCGAGACCCCTATCAAATGGTTACAGAGAGGCCATTTTAGTAAGCAACAAGTAAAGCAACGAAAGCAACCCTCTGGAAAGCCGAGATACACTTCAGGAATCTACCGAAAGTCAAGTCGGAACCTCGAAGAGAGACAAGATATCCACACTAATTTTCTTAGTGTCGATACCAATAAGGGTGGTGGATCCGGTAACCATCCACTTGAATCATGAAGGCAAATTCCATGAGGAATTAATAGCAAGACCGAAAGCTCGTGACCGGAAGCCTATACCCGGGATCCTAAGCATTACGAAAGCTATCCACACCGACATGCTCAGTATCAATACAAAGAAGACAGACATGACATCAAAAAGAAGTTTCGAAGACTGGGACCATCCTTCTGAGAGCCAGAACCGACACCTTGAAAGCAATAAGCAAAGCTAAAAGAGCGGCCGAGTGCCAAAAGCAACCAGAACCAAAGGGAAAGGTGGCCGATAGGGGCTTATGCTGTCCCAATAGCAAAAGGGGCCCCGATTTATCTATAAATAAGGACCCAGGGTCTCATTTTGGGGGTTGAATTTTCATTTCCCAATCTTGTTCACTTTCTCGCAAGGGAAAACCCTAATTTCTAAATCGAATTGGGGATTTCCTCAACTCTTGTAATTTATCCACGATTAATAAAAAGGGGAAGTCTGGGACTTAAGAATTTCTCGATTTGATAATCATATTGTGTTTATAATTATAAGACAAGGAGTTAACGTTAACCTTTCTTATGATAGAGTTAATCACCGTTCTTTCGTAGGACAGAAGGTCTTGGATAAAACCAAGGCTCTTCCCATTTCGAATGGTCCTATGTGACTTAACTCTCTCATAGTAAGTCTAATGCTTGTGGCTATATAAACGATGCAACCAAGGCCTCTCTAGGCCGATTCGATGCGGATGTATCATATAAGTCAATGAGTAATATGGCTTGAAAACAACCCGAGAGTTGTGAGGCATTAGCCTGTTTCCTCTTAGCACAATGCATATTATTTTATCCAGGGTCTACAGGTGAGTATGGCCTAGAGTTTCAGTCTTATTCAACTTGTAAAACCTTTCTCCAAGGTTGTCATTGACTTCGTTGTCTCGTAAGTGTGATACTCACCCCCCGAGGGAAGAGTAACTAATCTTTAGACTTAAGGTCTTGGGGCCTAGGAAATGGTGGAACTAGTTAAAGAACACTGGTTCAAGGTTGTGTTCCAATAACCTTTAGATCACTCTTGCATCGAACTTATATGCGTATGCATTGTTCATCCTAGTTTGGGTGTTGACAAAAAATGTCGTTAACATTTTGGCGCTAGAAGGAGGGCCTGAACCTCCGCCTTTGTATTTATCCTATCAAAAATGAATTTGGTAAACTTATTGCTCCATGTTAGGAGAAGAAAAAATCGAAGAGATCGGATGAACGAAATAAAGAACCAACTCCTAATACAACCCCTGAAGGGAACGTGGATCTAACGCTCAATCTAAACAACGATGAAGAGGGAACACCTTCCAACCCTATGCAGCCACCAAACCCAAATGCCATGGAAGAAAATGCAGCCAAAATCTTGGTTCTAGAGAAACAGATCCAGGAAATGAAAGCTCAAATGAATGCTAATCAAGCACAGAGGTCTTCAAAGCTCACCAAGTCCAGCTAAGGGGAGGTGAATGAGTCCCTGAAGAGAAAGGCTCCCATCCAACAATCTGAATTAAAAGAAAAGATCAAAGCAGCTTCCTCTAAGAAGAAAAGATCCCTTTTAACTGGGATAAATCATCAAGGAAATCAATGTGAATAGGAGCAGTCTGGGAGCTCTACTTCTAAAGGTTATGATCCTAAAAGGGCAAATTATGAAAACACAGAGACTTATCTCAAAGACATCACTAGAAAAACTGTCATGGACCTATTGGGAAGCAAAGGGAAGAGAAGCCAGTATTATAGGGTTAATGATAACGAATAATATCCCCTTTTACCGATGAGATCATGAGCACTATAATACCATCTAGGGTGAAGGTTACCACTATAAAGTATCTCAGAACCACTGACCCTGATGATCATCTAATGGTTTTTGACAGTCAAATGGATCTCTATAATGCTTCGGGGGCCGTCAGATGTCGTCGGCCAAATGGTATCGTTAATATGGAGAGAATACCATTTACTCATGGAAACAATTCGCCTATGAATTTCCCGCACAATTTTGCATCTGTAAGGATCCGATAGTTGACTACACAGTTATAGCTAATATTAAGCAGAGGCAAGGGGAGTCCCTAGGAGATAACTTGAAAAGGTTCAACATAGAAGTGTTAAAGGCCAAAGATATGAATTATCGTGACAAGTTAATTGTTGTGCACTAGGGATTGATTCAGAATACCCCTTCTGGAATGAACTATACATATAGGGCTGTAAAAACTTACAAGACTTAGATTTTCAAGCTGACAAATTCATCCGTATGGATGAATTGTAGTTCACGAAGAAGTTCGGGCCTTGAGGGGAAGGAGGAAAGCCGAGCTTTGGTAGAAAGCCTCAAAGTGGAAGGTTCGGTTTGGATGGAAATCAGAAAAGGCCAAGGTGGGAGGATTCTAATTCTAATTCCAACTCAGTCGCTTTAAGCAAGCCTACTTCCTTAGTGTATGCTATGGCCAAAGAAAGGATCAATAACTTCCCCGTCTCGTTCAAAGCCGAGAATTCCCCTGAAACCCATGCTGGTGGAAAGTATTGTATCACAAAACGAACGGACATAAAGCTAATGGGTGCAAGGTTTTGGATGGGATTATTCAGAAGCTTATCTGCGAGGGACATCTGAAAGAGTTTGTTTTAAACAAGCCATCATTTGCCCAACATACAAGTGGACAACAAAAGGTTTCAGCCAACGCAGTAGAAACCACTGTGGAGGGAGGTAATCTATACTTAGGCCCACCAATAAACCGAATCAATGTGATCCATGGTGAGCCACACCCTGTTGGAAATAGCCCGATAGCTAGGAATCGATACCTAAAGGAGGCTCGTGAAGGGATATTCTCTATTCGAAAGGAACCATCTTTGAAAAATGCCCGTTACACTCTCAAGATGCACAACCTGGTGATTTCTCCAGACGAGATGAAGAAGGAGGTCCGTCATCCACATAGTGACCCTCTTATGATAACAGCTTAGATTGGGCTCTCTAAAATATCCAAGTTCCTTGTTGATACTGGAAGTGCAGTCAATGTCATATTTAAACATGCCTTTGATCAGATGGGAATTTGCGAGCAGAAGTTAGAACCAAGCAACGAACCGATCTTCCGCTTCAATAACAAAGGATCAAATGCGGTAGGACAAATCAACCACCTGGTACAAGTTGGGTTTTCTCCGCTTTACAGGACCGTTGAAACTCTTTTTTTCATGATTGACCAACCATCCTACTACAATGCCTTCTTTGGTTGACCTGCTCTGGAGAAAATGGATTCTTTTTTCTCTTCCAAGTACCTTATGCTAAAGTTCTTAACAAAACAGGGATGGGGTACAATCATGGGAGAACAGTTTAGTTCTCGTGAGTTGTACTTTGCAACGGTTGACAAATACAAAAGGGGGTATTCTTTGTACTTTGATTCCTATACTATTTTTCAACCTTCGGATGATGGATTCTTACATCCAATATTTGAAGCTAAAGTAAAAATCAACAAAACTGACAAGCGTACAAATGGTAGGTACACTTCTTTGAGACGAAAAAGGAAGAGGGTTGATAACTCAAATTTGGCAGAAGAAGAAGAAATTGTCACAGACTTGGATTCTAGAAGAGACACTAAAAGGATAAAACCAATAGAGGATTTGGAGGAAGTTAACGTTGACCCAAAGGATAAGGCCAAAGTCATCAAGATAGGGAAGAGATTGACAAAACCCTTGAGAAGTGACCTAGTTCGGTTCTTGCAGCTCAACAAGGATGTTTTCGCTTGGACTCACTTGGACATGGTTGGAATCAACCCTTCTATCATGATTCATGCCCTAAACATCAACCCTTATGTAATCATGGTTCGACAAAAGAAGAGGCAATACAATAGAGACCGATCAGCGGCTTTAAAAGAGGAAGTCAAAAGGTTATAAACGAATGGGTTCATCCGAAAAGTTTTTTATCCCAATGGCTAGCCAACCCTGTGCTGGTAAAGAAGCACAATGTAAATTGGAGGACTTGCGTTGATTATACAGATTTAAACAAAGCCTGCCCAAAGGATTATTATCCCCTTCCGCGGATAGACCAGTTGGTTGATGAAACCAGTGGCCATAGGATAGTATACCTTATGGATGCCTACTCGGGGTATAATCAAATTCCCATGCACGAACTTGATGAGGAGCATATGAGCTTTATCACTGACCGGGGGAACATTTTGTTATAAAGTAATACCCTTCGGTTTGAAAATTGCGGGGGCAACATACCAAAGGCTGTTTAACAGAATGATCCAATAGAAGATAGGGCACAACATGGAAGTATGCATAGATGATATGCTGGTAAAGTCTGTCAAAGCATAGATCCACCTAGAGGACTTAGAGGAAATGTTCAACATCTTGAGGAGTTACCAAATGAAGTTGAACCCACAAAAATGTTCTTTTTGGGTTCAATCCGGAAAGTTCCTAGGATATGTGGGAAGTGAGCATGGCACTAAGGTTAGTCCTGACCAAATCCAGGCCATAAAAGATATGGAAGAACCCAAAACAAGCATAGAAGTCATGAGCTTAAACGGAAAGGTAGCAGCTCTCAGTAGGTTCATTTCCAAAGCCACCGACAAATGCGTTCATTTCTTTTATGTTATAAAGAAAATGAAGAACTTCGAATGGAATGAAGAATTTAAAAAGGTCTTTCAAGAATTGAAAGACTACATTGGAAAAACCCCAGTTTTGTCCTGTCCCGAGAAAGGAGAAGATCTATATCTTTATATGGCCGTTTCAGAATATGCGTTAAGCTCAGTCCTTATAAGAGAAAGTGATGGAACTCAACAACCAAATTACTACGTTAGCAGAAGGTCGAAGGATGCAGAAACCTAATACCCCATAGTAGAAAAACTAGTTTAATTTAAACAAGAGTATTCGACAATTCTTGGAATCATTCGAGATTTAGACTGAATATGAATTTAAATCCCTTTGGTTTGAAAGGTTGGACTTGAATGTTAGTTGAGTTGAGATATGGAAATGAAAAACTTTATCAAAGATGAGATAAATCTCAAGTCATTGAAATTTGAAAGAAGAAACAATTATGGTTTTAGATTTAGTTAACTATAGATATATACCCACAGTTTTGAAATAAATTATGTTATATTGTATTTACTATTTAAAAATTTATTTAGTAAAGCATTATATACATGTATACCTGTAATTTGAAATAAATCATATTATATTATTTAAAGATTATTATAGCAAAGAATTTAATATGTATATATATAGTGATTTAAATTATTTTATTTTTACCTTAATTATTTTAATATATATTTTTTCATAAAAGGTTTTATTTATAATTATCTATTTTTTTCAAGTTAGTTAAATATTTGAAATCTCTTCCTTAATTTTAAGCGTTCTCGATTTAAACCATTAATTTCAATTTGAAATTGAAATATACATTCTCCTTTAAATATAAACCGATTTTGAAAAAACTATGATATTGTGATTAGAAAGAATATTCTATTTTGAATGTAAATCAATTTGAAATAATCATGATATTAATGTGAAATTTTATTCTATTTTGAATGTGAATCGATTCTGAAGTTATTATGATATTTTGAAACAAAATTTCACTTTATTCTGAATATAAATCGATTTTTTTAATGATTATGATATCACGATATGAACAATATGATAATTTGAATGTAAACTGGTTTAAAATATAAAACTGGAAATAAATATTGAATTTCATGAAAGGAGTTAAAGCAATAACGGATATATGAAAACCGGAATATAATCCAACTTTGATTATAACTGAATCAATAACAATTTTTGAAGGCAATTTAAATGGGGAATCTGAAATGATCCATAACTATTGTTTTAAAAATGCGCCTATTACTTGGAAAGACTGGTATCGAATAATTGTTCGAAAACCATTCCAGGTAGTAATACAACGTTATAAAGAAATTAAAGACTTGGAAATCGATAAGAGAAGACCGAAATCTTCTAATTGTTTGGATTGATTGTTGATGTCTCATTTGGGTCGATCGCCCGATACGAGGTAACTAGTGGCATGAAATATGAATATATTTAGGGATTTTCAGGCATGAAATATGAATATATTTAGGGATTTTCATATTGTTGTTCCGTTCAGACCCAGAACGGACTTGTATGGATTGTGTGTCTAATAGTGAAATCGACTGTGTAGCACTGATCTCTGTTAATATATATCGAATTTGTGGCAAATTATTTATGCTCGTCATATGAGCTTAGAGGGTGTGTATTGATAGAAATCAGTGACACGTCATGAATTGTCAATGTGGCATACTCCAATTATGAATTTAACGAATGGATCAAAGCTTTGACTTATTAAAGCATAACTTTGTGTATATCGTGACATCATCGAACCTCACACCCCGGAATGATGGTAAACTGGCGGTTAGTTTGTATACATAATCTCTAGTGGAAACCGAAAGCTGTGGAGGTAGATCTACCTAAAAACCTGAGGGAATAAAGTATATACGGTGTCTGATGTCTGGATGTTAACCGGGATATATACTTTCTCGCTATATATTTGGTGTCCGTTGTTTAGATGTTAACCGGGAATACTTAGCTTCGTGTCCTCCAATGATCTTTCATGCCAGGAACCATCACGTTGGAAAACCCAATAACCAATACGAGCCTTTCGATTTGTTTGTAAACTATATATGTGGGCATAGTCACTATGCTTGCTAAGATTAATATATTTATTTGTGAAATGGTTTTTCGACACTATGCACTAATACTAGTATTACAAGTGGATTTTCACGTATGAAAGCATTTTTGGTTATCATAGGACAAAACTCGCCCATTTGGTGTGCGCTTGCATTGTGTGATATGGGAAGATCTTATGATAGCTTCATTTTTCAAAAACTCATTTGTGAATTTCTATTCACGGAAATTCACATGGAGTAACCCGTTCCGTGTTAGCAGCGTGGTCCGGTGAATTTCACACGACATTTCTTTTGATTATTGCACCCATAACACTCAACTTATTTTGTATTTTAATTTGACTAATATGAGAATGATTTAGTTCTCATCCAAGTGTTTGTTGTGTTTCTTTTTATGAAATACGCTCGGGTCAGGTACAAGTTGCAGTTATCGAAGATACCATGCCTTCGAGATCGAAGACGAAGATTTGGTATATATATATATATTCTATTTATGTGTTCCCACTACACTTTGTTCCGTTGTCTTGTTGTATATACCTGTGTATGTGTAACTCTGATAATCATTGTATATTATAGTCAAGTGTATATTTTCAACTGCTTTTGAATTGTTAATTGTTTATTATATGTTATCCTTCTGCTGTGAGATTCTGTTGTTGTTTTCTCTTCTTCCTTGCTTTTCTTTTATTTTCCCAATAACTACCTGCATTTGCGATCTATTTGGGTCGGCATGGGTTGATCATTATCAATTTGAACGGTCAAAAATCCAGGTCGTCACAAAGTGGTATCAGAGCTTAGGTTAGCGACAACCTTGGCTCTGTTTGGGAATTTACTTATTAGAGATAGGGTTAGAAATGCCCTAGAATGTGTTTGAGAGTATGTATAAGAGAGCACACTTGTATTTTTTATATAAAATGGTTTTATATTGTGTCGATTATTTCCATTGAATATTTTTAGATTCTGGTTGATACATGGGACGCCATGGTATCGATAGGAATTTCTAAATACTAGAACAGAACAGATCGACATAATATGGTTTGGATTATATTTTAAATATAAATTTGGTTATGAATTACAAATTTTGCTTGTATTCATTGTTGGATGGTGATAATATTAAGTTATTATCAATTATAGATGCTTAGATAATAAATCTTATAGGGGGAAAATTAAATGATTTTAGAAAATATTTGAAGATGAAATCTCTTAAATATAATTGGTTGCAAAATATATTTAGCAAATAAAATGGAAATGAACCTGAGAACTCAATTCTAATACTTTTGGAAATGGATTTGCAAAGATTTTTAAATAATATGGTATTATAAGTAAGTATTTTTGAAATGGAAATGACTACGAACAATTTTAAATGGAATAAATGTGTAATACCTTTTTGGACCTTAGAATAACTTCGATAATGAGTGCACGCATTATCGACATTTATTTTGAAGAGTCTAAGTGGGGGAGACCACTCAGTAAATTTTATAACTTGTTTAATAAAGGATTTTTGATTTAATTTCCTATGGTATAAATTTTATATAAGGATATTAGTATATGTTATCTAAAGTTGAATTTAAATTAAACCAGAATAGAAATTCCTATGTTCTTTGTTAATTAAGGATTTGGATTTAAATTCTATAGGGTATAAGATATATGTACATATTATTCTAAACTTAGTTTATAAACTCGGGATCTAAGTTTAAGTTTATCTTAACTAATAATATTAACTTATGTACTAAGGTTAATCGATTTATTAGAATTTTAGATTACGAAACTAGGAAATGGATTTAAGTATTAAGAGAAAGAGAAATTATCACGTAAACTCTTAAAACTTGAGGGACAATAAGATTTAACAAATTCCAAATTTGGTCGATAGAAGTGTTTAAGGAAGTTGAAATTAAATGTGAACTAAATTCGATTGAACTTGACTAAAATGAACTGGAAAATTTTGTGGTGTAAATAAAAATGGCAACAACTCATGACTTGGGTAATTAATAAGTAAATTAAGCTAGTTTGAGAAGAAATGGAAAGGACCTAAATTTGTTAATAAAATGTGAATTGTCGATAAATTAAAATGAGGATTAATGGAAACCTAAGTAAATGTAAAATCTATTATATGAATGATGAAGCAATAAATAATGTTAAGTGTTAAAGATTTACCAAATATTTGAAATCAAAGAGTTGAAACATCGAATAAAATAAAATCAAAATCAAAATTAATTTAAATGAATGGCTAATCAAATATGAATAAATGGAACGACACTCAATTTAACATGGATAAAATAGGAATATATTTAAACAATAAAAGGATAATCCATAATTTGAACATGGTGGAGCATTAATAAATTCTAACGGTTAAGCTTTGCTAAGAGTTGGATTTGGAGAATTTGAAGTTAGAAAATTTAATGCAATGTAAATTTGTCAATTATGAAATTGCGACATGAGCTGAAGCAAAATAGCCATAACTTCTAAATGGATAACCGGAATTCGACGATTCCGGACTTCTTGGAAACCTTAGAAACTGAACTAAAACTCTTGTTAATAGGGCCTTGTTAAATTTTCATGTTTAATAGGTTGAAATCCGAGAGTTAGTCGTAATTCTATGCGCTAAAAATAAAAACCTGAAGCGAATATCAATATTGTTTTCACCATAACTTCCTAACGGATCGTCGGATTTCGATGTGCTTGTACAATTCGAAAAGCTTAGGATCTGAATTAATACCTTTCTTCAATATGCTTAGTGAAATTATAATGTTTAAAAGGTTGAAATCTGGGTTGAACAATTCGGGCCTGCATTTTATTTGTTTGGACTAAAGCGTTCGCTTTCGCAAAAACGGTCGTAACTTTTGAATGGATTATCCAAATTCGACGAATCCGAGAAATTCGGAAAGCCTGAAATGAATGCAACAACTTTTGCCTATACTTCTGGCAAAATCAATCATTTAAATGGTGATAAACCTTGATTTGTTCGCTGGCCTATTGCTAATATTTTTGTTTTGTAGTTGAAATGCTTAATATATGCGGTGCAAGTCATGTAAGTTTTCTACTTATTGTATATATGTTTGAATCTCATGTATATTTGAGTATTTTAGTAGGTGCAAGGACTGGCATTACGCTTTGGAGCTCGCTTGCGCTAAATACAAAGGTGCTAAGATAAATAAATTTGCAAAACAACGCTAAAGGAGGTACGTATTTGTGTTATATAGTTTGTGGTTATATATATATATATATTGTTTTCCCCATTACTGGGATGCCTCATCATGTGATGGGATGTATATTTGAGTTTATATGTATATTGTGATTTTTTCGGACCTCTCCGTACAGAGGAGATGCTGCAGAAATTTTCTGCGATTTCTAGAGTTAGAAAATTTATGAGATTTTATGACTCGATAACTTACTTTATAAATGCTATTTTATAAGTTATGGATTTGAAAATATATATGCGCTCAATACCATATTTCGTTCCCTTTTTGAGGACGAAAAGATTTGAGTGGGAGAGAATGTAACACCCCATAGTTTTCTGTATATTTAAATTCAAATTTAAATAAATAAATTGAATAATATTGGAAAAAAAATTAGATTGATTATAATAATGATGATGGTTTGAATTGAGTATAAACGTATTTTTAACTGAGTTTATATTTGGAGTGTTGTCATTTGGAATTAAATATTTAATTAGTTAAATAAATTTGAGTTGTTTAATTTATAATTGGAATTCAAAATTTATTTGTTAAATGGTGGAATTCTGAGTTAATATTAGAATAATTGAAGATAAAGTCGAGTTCGTTTATCTATGATTGCAATTCAAATTTAAATTTGAATAATCAAATTTGGGAACTTAAAATTTGTGAAATCGATTTACAAAATTTACTTAACTTGAAATTGGATTGAAATGGAATTTAATAAATATTTAAATTGAATTAAAACAGTTAAGCGAGTAATTGAATATTTTATTAATTAATTAACTGTGAAATTTAGCTATTTTGGCAACTGTTTAGGAATTCGACGAAAACAGTTCCATCGGATCCGGAATGATGAATTATTGTGGAGTTTCAAATTTAGTTACAATCGGACATTTTAATTGATCGTACAGAATAAAACGTGAAAGGAATTAATGTAATTGGATAATTGTTTGTTTCTCCTATTGGACCTTCTATATAGATAAATAAAATTTCATTTCCACTCATCAGCCCATTTTCATTGTACGTATATTTTCCGTCTGCCTATTTCTTTCTCTAATGGCAGAAACAAATTTCTAAACCCTAGATTCAAATAAAAATCCTAACTTCAAATTCAAATCTCCATCAAACCTAGCAAATTATATATCGTTTCGAAGTCCTCGACGATACGAAGCTGCAGGTACCATTTATTTCGACATGCAATAAGCGGAATTACTGGAATTAGTGGTCAAAGGTGCTGATTTTCGAAGTCTAAAGCCCAAAATTGGGTGTTTTTGATTTAATCTTTAATTGGAGAAATTAACTTTTAAGTATTGAAGAGATCAACGAGAAGAGTTGATTGCATGTGGTTGGAGGTTCTATCGTGGAGTAAACCATCGGAATGTGTATGTTGAAGGGTGAAAAACTCGTCCATTCATCTCGGCGTCGGAGATGAAGGGAACCACCAGAGTTGCTGCCATCTGGAGGAGGACGTGCGACTCATTGTAGGGGTCAGAAAGCCAGAGGTTTCGGCAGGTACGGTGGTCGGAATTGTGGATGGAGGATTGGTCAAAGTTGCGGTCTAGGTTGGGTTTCTGCGTCGAGTACTGTAGCAGAACGAAGAGTATTGGGAAAGTATTTGGTGTTAACGTGTAGGTATGGTTTATTTATTTAATTATTTTATATATATACATATATATACATATATATATATATATCGATCATTCTAATCACAATAACTATTGCATACGAGGTCGGATTTTGACGCGGTTGGTTGCGTTGCGATCGTGGTGAAATTGCGAATATTCTGGTACTGATTTGGCTACGTTTGAAGGATGTAAATTTTTGGCCTTTGGTTAGACGTTCGATCAACTAAAGTCCCAAAGGCGAGTGAATTTCGCGCTCATAATTAATTGATTTATTCCCATATTTATTGAATTAAATTATGAAATAATTTTTTATTGTTTGGTTGTGATTAATTATTGATTTGTTGCTTAAACTAACATGCAAATGTGTTAATGTGAAAATTTAGATGGTAAATTAGCTATTTTAATTAAATCAAATCTCTAATTGAAAATCCTGAACCTTATTAACCAGTGAAACGATTCAATATTTACCATTTGGATGAAATGGCTACGATGGATGATTTGATTTGAAATTGGTTGCTGCACAGATATCGATGCCGAAATGTTTCATTAAATTGTTAAGGAGATTATTCCAAATAAATCGGAAATTTGGGAATGGGATTTAAATATGTTTTGAGTAGTCAAATTTAATTGTTTAAAGCCAAATTTAATAACTCTTTTTTAATTTAATTTAAATAAGAGTATTCGACGATACTTGGAATCGTTCGAGATTTAGATTGAATATGAATTTAAATCCCTTTGGTTTGAAAGAGTGGACTTGAATGTTAATTGAATCGAGATATGGAAATTAAAACTTTATCGAAGTTGAGAAATCACATGTCACTGAAATTTGAAAGAAGAAACAATTCTGAATTTTAGATTTAGTTAAATATAGATATATACCCATAGTTTTGAAATAAATTATATTACATTGTATTTACTATTTAAAAATTTATTTTAGTAAAGCATTATATATATGTATACCTATAATTTGAAATAAATCATATTATATTATTTATAATTTAAAGATTATTTTAGTAAAGCAATTAATATGCATATATATAGTAATATAAATTATTTTATTTTTACCTTAATTATTTTAATATATATATATATATATATATATATATTCATAAAAGGGTTTTATTTATAATTATCTATTTTTTTCAAGTTAGCTAAAATCTCTTCCTAAATTTTAAGCGTTCTCAATTTAAAACGATGATTTCAAACGGAATTTGAAATATATATTCTCCTTTGAATATAAACTGATTTTGAAAAGACTATGATATTGTGATTAGAAAGAATATTCTGTTTTGAATGTAAATCAATTTGAAACAATCATGACATTGATATGAAATTTTATTCTATTTTGAATGTGAAATGATTCTGAAGTTATTATGATATTTTGAAACAAATTCTCACTTTATTCTGAATATAAATCTATTTTTAAATGATTATGATATCTCGATATGAACGATATGATAATTTGAATGTAAACTGGTTTGGAATATAAAACTGGAAATGAATATTGAATTTCATGAAAGGAGTTAAAGCGATAACGGGTTTATGAAAACTGGAGTACAATCCAACCTTGATTATAACTGAATCAATATCGATTTTTGAAGGCGATTTAAATGGGAAATCTAAAATGATCCATAACTATTGTTTTAAAAATGCGCTTATTACTTGGAAAGACCGGGATCGAATAATTGTTCGAAAACCATTCGAGGTAGTAATACGATGTTATAAAGAAATTGAAGACTTGGAAATCGATAAGTGAAGACCGAAATCTTTGATTTGTTTGGATTGATTGTTGATGTCTCATTTGGGTCGATCACCCGATACGAGGTTACCAGTGGCATGAAATATGAATATATTTAGGGATTTTCATATTGTTGTTCCGTTCAGACCTAGAATGGACTTGTATGGATTGTGTATCTGACATTGAAATCGACTGTGTAGCACTGATCTCTGTTAATATATATCGAATTTGTGGCAAATTATTTATTCTCGTCATATGAGCTTAGAGGGTGTGTATTGATAGAAATCAGTGACACGTCGTGAATTGTCAATGTGGCATACTCAAGTTATGAAATGAACGAATGGATCAAAGCTTGGCTTATTAAAGCATAGCTTTGTGTATATCATGACATCGTCGAACCTCACACCTCGGATTGATGGTAAACTAGTGGTTAGGTTGTATACATAATCTCTAGTGAAAATCAAATGCTGCGACGGTAGATCTACCTCTAAACTTGAGGGAATAAAGTATATACGGTGTCCGACGTCTGGATGTTAACCAGGATACGTACTTTTGTGCTATGTATTCGGTGTCCGTTGTATGGATATTAACCAGGAATACTTAGCTTCGTGTCCTCCAATGATCTTTCGTGCCAGGAACCATCATTTTGGAAAACCCAATAACCAATATGAGCCGTTCGATTTTTTGTAAACTATATATGTGGGCATAGTCACTATGCTTGCTAAGATTAATATATTTATTTTTGAAATGGTTTGTCAACATTATGCGCTAATACTAGTATTAAAAGTGGATTTTCACGTATGAAAGCATTTTTGGTTATCATAAGACAAAACTCGCCCATTTGGTGTGCGCATGCATTGTGTGATGTGGAACGAGCTTATGACAGCTTCAGTTTTCCAAAAATCATTTGCAAATTTCTATACATGGAAATTCACGTGGAGTAAACCCATTCTGCGTTAGCGGAGTGGTCCGGTGAATTTCATACACGACATTTCTTTTGATTACTGCACCCATAACACTCATGTTATTTTGTATTTTAATTTGACTAATATGAGAATGATTTAGTTCTGATCCGAGTGTTTATTGTGTTTCTTTTTATGCAATTCGCTCGGGTTAGGTACGAGCTGCAGTTATCGAAGATATCTTGCCTTAGAGATCAAAGACGAAGATTTGGTATATATATCTATTCTATTTATGTGTTCCCGCTACACTTTGTTCCGCTGTCTTGTTGTATACCTGTGTATGTGTAACTCTGATAATCATTGTATATTATAGTCAAGTGTATATTTTCAACTGCTTTTGAAATGTTAATTTTTTATTATATGTTATCCTTCCGCTGTGAGATTCTGTTGTTGTTTTCTCTTCTACCTTGTTTTTCTTTTATTTTCCCAATAACTACCTGCAATTGCGATCTGTTTGGGTTGGCATTTGTTGATCATTGTCGATTTGAACGGTCAAAAATCTAGGTTGTTACAATTAAACTTTCACATAAGGAAAACGTGCAAAATGTAATGAATATGTGTTTATAGTGGTCTAGTTTGAATTGAACCTACATTCACTTTGAAGGCTTTGTTGATTTTATTCACTATTGAAAGAGTATAACAATGGACATCGTTGTTACAAGTGTTTACAATGATTAATTAAGTTCTATTAATCCTTACTTTCGGGAGTTTTCACTATCCGAGAGTTCAAAGCATTCAGAAAGAGGGAGTTTCTTTTTCCCTAATCTTCAAGAGGCTTTATCGGTGTCCAAGTTCTAGAATTTTCTTTCCAAGATGTCCAATCATCCAAATGCTAACCCTCTTCACGTTGGGAATGGATGGGTATTTATAGGTAGTGGAATAGGCGAAAAAATAGGCCCATTGGCTAAATTTCATATCACAGGATGACGTGTCGCTTTTCATATACAAGGTATACAAAATTTGTACCCTGAGGGATGCGAAGTGTAGCAAGTAGGGACACAAGTGGGATATGAAAAAAAATTAGTGGGATTTTTTAAGGAGTTTTGAGGTCCATACCTATGCGATTCCCTCCGGGATTGAATCTTAAGTATCTTGGTGGCACTTCGGGATATTGAACCACGCGATGGACTGAGTTATATGGGACTGCATTGCTTTTGGGAACCAGGCCAAAAGATCAGTTAACACTTGCCCTCCAAAGTACGTCTTGTAATGACATGATGTGCTTTGAGTTGAGTCTAGTGTTTTTAGGAGCTAGAAAGATCTACAAGATGCGTTGAGCGACTGGTCATTACCTTTTCATTGTGACTTGTCGATGGCAACATGAAATTCGAGCGTTGTTGAAATTTCTTATTGCTAGAACTAGAATCCCATCTGATTGTTAAGGTTGATTATTATTTCCTGTTGACTCTATAAATTTAAACATTAGTTGTCGACTCCCGCTTATGCCGGAACGTAAATAGGTCGTCGTTGACACAGTGTTACGTATGCACTCACATGTTCACATGTGATTTTGTGCGATATGATTGGGGCTTGTAATGAAGCATATACAGTCAATACATCTTAGACGTATGATTGCGTTAGTTATCTTTTGGAAACTATATCGAAAGGTAAATTCGATCGCTTGACATACGCTCTTTAGTCATTTAAACTCGCGAGCATATGATCGGTCAGCGAGTCGAGTTCGGCTCGACGGTCGAGGTTCCAAAAGCACATGCACGTAGTCGTAGCTAGAGTTGTGAGTTAGGAATTCTTTGAAGTAGGGATTTCCCTCCACTTTCTCCCCTCTCCCTTCTTTTCTATTTTTTTAAAAAACATTCTTATCCTTTGTAGAAAACAAAATCGTAGGATACGGAATTTCGTATCCCAAGGGATATGATTTTGCATATTCCCTAACTCTCCCTCTTCATATAAATACTCGAATACGAAGTCTCTTCGCTTGGCATATCGTATCTCAGGGACTTAAGTTTTCTACGAAAGAGAAAATCGAGTCTTTACACCATCACACTTCAAACCCATCCTCCCTCCTCTGACTCAAACATTAGGTGGGGTTTCGAATCTCGCACGTGGTTACACTTGACCAAATTTTGAGTTTCGATGTGGGGTTTGACCGATTTTGCGGCGTTTAGGGCACGAAGACATGGTTTGAGAATCAGGCATGGTTTTGATGTAAGGGAGGGAGTGGAGTTTTGATGTAAGGGATGGAGTGGAGTGACCTTGATTTCGTCGTTGTTGGAGAGTCGCAAATGCAGAGTTTCTAGGAGTACGAATTCCAACTTGTATCCCAAGGACTTTGCGTCTTGGGGGTAACTCAAAGAGAGAGGCGATGGAAGGAGATGGGCATTCTTATTATCGTATCCTAAGGTTGCAGGGGATACGAAATTTGGATTTCTTATTCGATGCAGCAGAGAGGATACAAAATTAATATTTTGGTATCCTAAAGGGGATATGAATTCTTAATTTCGTATCCTCTTGGGGAGTCGAAACTCTCCAAGTCCCAGGATACAAAATTAAAATTTTGCATCCTTGTGACTTAGAGAATTTTCATCCCATAGGGGATACGAAGAGGATGGATAGCTTCAGGATGCAGATCTTCGTAATGCAAGGGGGATACAGAATTTTTTTGGATTGGGATAAGAGATTACCCCAGCTTGGGGATACGAAATTCCGTATCCCTGATACTTAAGCAATTTTCGACTCCCTAGTGGAGTGGGATACGAAATTTCTCTAGTCAGCTTGGGTTTTTGGTGCGACCAGATATGAATTTTCGCATCTTGACATGCCTAAGGAATATTTGACTCCTAAAAGATTCATTGTCAGACTTGGGTCATTTTCGCGACATTGCGTGATTGGATCAGACTCGAATTTGAGCATGTTGATCTACAATGCCTTTACACTCGAAATAGAACTGATAATTCGGACATGCACAAAGGATTAGAGCATAATCTCGAACTATGGACATATGACTGGACTACCGATCTACAAACCTGATTTCCGACTTCAATCATGATGTAATTGTGACTCGACGTGAATCCAACAATATCGGTTAACGACGAAGATCGTTTTAGTTCTAGGGACTAGTGGTTGTCGCTGTTCCCCGAGATTTTTACTATAACCGCAGCAACACCCCACGACACTGCACATTTCATGTTAGTTTACACCAACACAAGGGGAATCGATTTTTCACTGTGGTAACAAATGCGACTATCTTAAAAATATAGCTTACTATAGCATCTAGAACTTCACGAAGACTTAAAGGCTTGAAAGTCAAAACCATGAAACTCCCACCATTCCCGAATATGTCATCTCACGATTCCAGTCTATTGGACAACGAGCTTAAGATCTCTAACGCTTCCACCCCTTCCCAATGTGTAAGCCCATCTTTTGCACCCGACCAAGGTGGGCAGCCAGAAGGACCACGATAGTCTGTGAGGGGTACAATCAAGCCAATGATACCGGAAAGGGATGGAACTATAGAAAGGGACCCAGAAGAAGAAGAGGATGTGGATAATGAGTAGGAAGACGTTCGTGAGGCACCAGACATAATGGAGTATGCCGCTATAGTCAACAATCCGCTGGATCCAGCTCCTTTATGGATGGATGAAGCTGCGTTGAGGCGCATTTGTAAGAAGTATTACATATCTTGGGCCAACGTTCTTTTCCCTAAGGAAGGGGATAAGACACATGTTCCTTTGGAAGGGTACACTACCTAGAATAGGCACATGTGCACTGTCGGATGCACATCCCTGTCCTTTTGATTTGTTCGGAATATGTTGCGCTACTTTCTCTTAGCGCATACGCAGTTCCATCCAAACGTGAATGGCTTCATGCTTGATACCTGCATCCTGTTCTTAGAATACCTATATAGAGTACCAACAGGAGAGGGCATTCAGTTTATTTTTCAAATGAATAGGAGAACTGCAGTCGCACCTTCTCTCGTTTACTTGGAGGCACAAGCCAACACCCGATTCATCCTAGGAGCGTGGAACAAGCTTAGCAATTTTAAATATGACTGTATCTATGTTCGGTGCCCCCAGGATTCGCAAGGCAATGGTTAGCCAGCAGTAAGTACTTCTTTCTTATGCAGGGTTGGAAGTTAAATGAGTCGTAAGGTCGAGACTAACTTGAAATTTATGCGATAGGCATCCCTTTGATCTCCGAAGGCAGAGTGTATCACAAGCGACTTGAAGCATTGAAGGCCATTCCAACTGAATCCTGTAATGCCTAAAATATATTGATCGATCGCCTCCTTCATTGAGTGGTCTTACTTCCTGCAGGTCAACCAACACGTCGTCCAGGCGGCGCTGGGGAAGGGGAAAGATAGGAAGATGGGGGAGTAAACACTCCTCCGGGTCCACAAGTGAGAGTGCCTTTGGTCGCGCCCCAAGGACATGAGACCATAGGAGCTTAGGGAGAAATTGATGGGTGCAATGATGGTGATGGTGAGGTGCCTACGGAGGAGAGAGTCTGGCAGCCACCCTTGTCCTGTCCCCAATCGAATGGGACAAGGTCAGGAACGTAGCCCAGGCCGGTTTCTCCAGTTTCCACCTTCGACACCACCGTGTCGCTGGAAATGGAAGTCTGGTTCAAATATTTGGACAATGTTCCGATTAAGATAACAATATCCTAGCCGGGTGAAACTAATGTCGAAAGCCGTATGCTGAGCGTTTAGGAGGTTACACTTTCTAGTGGGCTAAAATCTAGTTTGTGGAGGAAAAACTTAGAACACACATTCATAAACATTACATGACACAACATTTGTTTATGTGCGTGGAATGTCTGATTTTAACTCAAAATATGCCCCATGTAGATGCAATGGTTAGGGACAGCGATAAAGACTGAGGTCGAGGATCTGAGGGTTGTCGACTACTGAAGAGCGTGGCTATGAGCAATTTCAAAGGGAGTACAGATTTGTATTTGCAATCACCTTGATTCCACGACCGTAGTTGTGACCAGCGTCCTAAAGACCAACCTCGACACCCGGAATATTCACCACCCGCTCTTCATCCATCGGGAGCAGATAAAGGGTCGGAAATTGCGAGCACGAGGCAACTAGTCAACGGTAGCCCCTTATGCACCATTCGTGGTGTCTATGACCAAGTCTGTAAGCAAGAGATAGTGCTTGGGGGGTTGGGACACAAGATGAAAGTCATAGCAAAACTGGTCCAACGATTCTCGACATGTCTGGGATCCCATAGCTCAACAATGAGGAAAAGAAAGAGATACTTAAGAAGTCATTCCCTAGCTTCTACTTCGATGAGTTGATATGGTTGCCGCACATGCATCAGATTTCGTTGAACGTGGATGATGACGTATGCAGTAAGGTGTATTATGTCTACTATAAGTACAAGGAGAAGTACAAGTGCACGTGGAAGCTCTCAGAGTTGATTGTTAAAAAAACAGGGAGATCCAGGGCTTATAGCTCAAGCTCAAGTGTGTAAAGGAGAGCCTCAAGAATCGGGAGGCCTAACTGGGTAAGGAAACACTTCGATCAATGTATATTTCTATGTATTCGAGTAACAAATTTTTGTGATAACTCTCTGTTGCCAAAACAGACGAGATAAAAAGGGAGCTTCTGAAAGTTAAAAGTGAAATGGTCGAGGCCCGGGAATCGTACAAAGAGACGCTGACTTCAATATCCACCTGGTACACTGCTTTCGAACAAGACAACAAAGATATGTTCGAGGCAAATGCCTGGTTAATGAAAAAGAACATGGAAGTGTATCAGCTCCACCAAAGATAGGAAACCCTGACTCGGGAAAACAAAAGGCTACAAGAAGAGAATGACCGAGCGCAGTGGCTCATCAAGGAGAATAACAAGCTTAAAAAAGCTTCTTGATTCAAGCCGCACCGAGCTAAAGAAAGCCATGAAAGAGAAGGAGGCGGCTGAGGCTTCAAATAAGGAGGTGCTATGTTAGGTGGATGGTATAAAATCTAAGTACTAGGTAGAATTGGAGAAGTTGAGGGATGAGGTGGTAGAAGCCAAGGAGAGAGCATAGGCGGAGTTGGAGCAGCGGAGTTGGAGCCATCAATATAGGGCTTGTATGTCAAGACACTACCATTCCACGGAATCTCATGGATCAAAGATTATCCCCGAACTCTTGCTCAAGCCTGGGACAAACTGGTGGAGTATGAGGTGAGGCAACTATAGATGGGCTCAGAGTGGTGCCGATATTCGAATACTTCGCCAAGGAAAAGCGCCATGTGTTGGCCGAATGAGGAGTGTTGTTGAGAGAGGATGCGGAGGCAGAGAGGGTGATACAACTTACTATCGCGATAGTGAAAGAAGTCTTCACTGAGAGCGTAATAGTTGCTCATGCATTTAATGGTGGCAGCTCTCAGCCGAAGCAAATTGCCCCACTCGTATCTACTAGCAGTTCGTCAGTCCCAACCGTCATCATTACCGAGTATGGCCACGATAATCCAGGGATGGAACACAGAGGCTCTCTTCAGCCAACAATCGAAAGCATTATGCATGTCGAGGCCACACAACAAGTATTAGAAGGTAGAACCACTTTCTCATGAGTGTCCAGGAGGATGGTAGCACAGAATCAAAGTAGACTAACTTGTCTTCTGCTTCACCATGCAGGTTCCTCTGGAGGCAGAGGTGACAACCGATTTGGCACCAACAGTGCCTACCATTCTCGAGTTGGGCATGGAAGCTCATTGGGAACAGTTAGGAGACGGGATCAGTCACATGGATGCATTCTCAGATTTGGAGTTAGGGGAGTTCAAAATGGTTGATATCTTCCTATAATTGAAAGGAAAGCCCGAGGAAAGTATTCAGATGGCTGAACCAATGGAACCAGATGGGCAAACTATACATGAGCTGGTTGAAAAGCAGAAAGCCTAACTGCTCGCAAAATCGAAGGTATAGGAGAAAGAGAGACAATTTGATGAAGAAGCTCTCCACATAGCTCAAGATGCAGAAAGGAAAAAGGCTGAGGAGGAGGCTCAGGATAAGGTGCAGGAGGCGGCAAGAAAGAAAGTCGAGGACGAGGCCTTCCATAAAAGAGTCGAGGATGAGTTTAAGAGGCGTAAGGTGGAGGAGAAGAGGAAGCTAAGGGAGGGACCAAGGCTCAAAAGTAGGCAGAAAGGAAGGCCAAGTGCAAGGCTGACAGGGACGCCAAGAAAGCCAAGGAGGCTAGGAAAGAGGAGGATACATCAGCAGTGCTGGCACTATCCAGCGAGTTCCGACCCAGGCCTTTAAAATCCACTGACAGCTCTAGAACGGACACCACTGAAGCCTCAAGTGGGACCAAGGATGAGGAGTTCTTTATGATCCCCCGGAAGAAACCTACCTCGACAAAGGGAATAAAGGGAAGTGGGGGAAGCGGCACCAGGAAGAGGAAGACAAAAGACGATGATGAGCCGTCCAGGTTGAATTTGAGAAAAATATGAACGGAGGCTCGTCGAAGTGATTGTTATAAACATCTTTTTGGCTATGTAGGCCGATAAAATATGCGTGTACAACCCTTGCTTTTGGAGGCAAGATGTGGTTTTTTATGTACATAACGTCGTTAGAAAGAAAATGATTGTTGTATTTTTCTTTATGAATGAAAGTTAGTAAACCTTTCCTACCTCACATGTTGTTCTAAATGTTCGAATTTTTGTTTACGCTTTTCGATTTTTTACTTGCATAAAAGTATTCATCGTTACACTTAAACCAATGTTGTTTGCGGCTTCACTCTTAATATGCTCAAGTCACGCAAAACTTACATGCGCTGCTCTGCTCTCGGAGCTTCCTTTCGACCGACGGCTTTGAGTCACACGGCGTTCGAGTTTGGTGTCCCCTCTCTTGGGATCTCCCTACGGTCATTGATCCAGGGTCGCTAGAAGGTAAGGTGGATGTCGTTTTTGCGTCCTTTATACTATTCTGCCGTTTTGTTTTGGTTAGAGTTGAGAGCTTCTTTGGTTCGCCGATTTTGCACCCAAATTCGAACCATGTGGGTCGGATGTAGCCAAGCAAGCGGTAATATCACACTTACTCGGCTGATGGGTTGCCTCTGAGTCTGGAGACTTAGGAACGGAGTTGGACACTTGAGATAATGAGCGTCGCGAGTTGTTTATACTTGGCATCGTCATTGGTTCGAGACTCGAGTTGACTTGTGAAGGGAATACCGCTTCACAAGGTTTGATTATTTGTAAAGACTTGAGAGGGTGGATCGATGTCAAGCTTGAGGTGCCGATTTAGTGTTTTGTGCTCACGTATGCAAGTCAATTGTTGTTATGGTTCAGACATACTGCGCAGAAAGTAAACACATCAAGAACATGTTGTCTGAAATTTCTCTACGATAACTTTTGGTAGTAATGGCCTTTTCTTTACAATGCCTTGAATTTTTAAAACAAAACATTAGTGGAAAGTAGTAAATCTGTATAATAAACTAAGTAAAGTAGCAGAGAAGATGCTCATTTTTCCATGCTCTTGGCAGTTCTGTAACAGCCCGCATTTTTACGTATCGGAATATCACAAAATATTTTTATGTTATTCCCTGAGGGTTGGATCATTCTCAAATTGTAATATTTTGTTTAAGGGGATGTGAGACATGTCCATAATTTTTATTAATTTTGTTTGTGACCATTTTTCCCCTGTCAGTTTTGTACAGGGCATAACTTTTGACTCGGGTTGAATCAGGTGTTGAAACCTGTGCCATTGGAAAGGAAGTGATGTTTCCTTTCCATAAAGTGGTTACATTAGAGGTGTGGCTCACCGGTTTGGGAGGAATCGCTATTTTAAGGTTTAACAGTTGGTTGTTCATGTTTGGTAAGCCAAAATGGGTTGATTTGGGGAGGCCCATTTGCGGGCTGGTGGAAAGCTATAAATAGGGGGTGAGAGGTATGGAGAATAGTTTGCTTTCTCCATTCTCTCACTTGGTGGCCTTGTGTTCCTTCTTCCTCTAACACCTTTCCACCATTAAAATCGAGATCTAAGGAAGGGAATCATAGATCTACACCACTTGAAGCTAAATCTACATCATTTGAAGTGAGAATTCATCGAATCGAAGGATTTTGATCAAGTTCTTCGCTGTCCAGAATCTAATTTCACCGTTTTTGCTTTAATTTGGAGAATTGGTGAGTGATATGCATCTCTCACACGGATTCAATCAAGTATATGAATTCTATGATCTTAATTTCATCATTTTTAAGTTGTTTTCCTTAGATCTACATTATGGTAAGTTTAATTTCATATGAATCACCACAGGATCTAATTTAGCAACTTGAAACCGGTAATTACTATGATATTTCATATGTTTATGCAAGTTAGATCCATATTTTAGTTCTATGTTCATTTATCATAATTTTGGTGAAGTTTGCATAATTTTGACGAAAATCGTCATTTTCATGTTATTAGCGATTTCATAACATGCTTATGGTTGTATCGGATGAATTGGATGAGTTGATTTCGTTGATATAGTCGTTTGGCAAAATTTTGGTCAAATCAGGATTTTGGATTGACGCTACAGTGTTTTGGATCGGGTCGGGCTACAGTGTTTTGGAGCGGATCATGCTACGGTGTTTTGGATCGGATTAGGCTACAGTGTTTGGATCGGATCGACGCTACAGTGATTTCGGATCGAGCTACAGTGTTTTGGATCAGATCGGGCTACAGTGTTTTGGATCGGATCGGGCTAAAGTGCTTTGGATCAGATCGGGCTACAGTGTTTGGATCGGATCGGCACTACAGTGATTTCTGATCGACGCTACAGCGATTTCGGATCGACGCTACAGTAATTTGCTACAATGATTTGTCATTTGACCGTCATAATGCAACGAATGCGATGGCAACTCAAAGGTTGTGAGTTGGAGATGGTGAATAATGGCTACTCGAGAAGGTTATCGAGTTATGAAAAGTCGTCAAGGTTGGATGACTAAAGATGTGAAGGCCGAGAAGTTATCGTTGTCGTAAGTTCTAGCACGCTTGAAGCATAGGTATAATAGGGGCACATAAAAGACCGGAAAGTTGCTGGTCGAGTACCCTAGGTAACGTTGAAAGTCCTTGTTGTCAAGGTTGGACAAACATACGTATCATTGAAAGGCGTATGGAGCTTATGCTAGATCTGGGGTTACCATTAGCTCTTGACATATGGCAAGGTTGGCCGTCAGACGATTAACGATGGTTTCAAAGCAGGATTAGTGGTGATATCCAGAGTCGGTCATGGATGATTAGTTGCCTTGTTTGCACTGTCTCACGTAAATTGTCCAACGTTGAAGGAGATGTTTCTTGGGTGCTAGTCTGATATTGGTTTAGGCCTCTAGGGCTCGTGCTTTGGAATGTCGAATTCGATTAGAATGGTTTACATGAGATATATAATCAGGATGCTATAAGTGTTATCATTGACTGTTCTATTGCCATGAATGGACTGTTATTCCTTTGGTTGAATGGATTGTAAAGGTTATCACTGTCCGATGTGGGGAAGACGAGGTTGAGTTCTTTTCTGGTGTTGTGGGTATATTAGTTTGTTTATTTACCCATTCCCATATACTTTGTTGTTGATGTTTGTTAGCTGTTTTATTGCTCACTATGACTGTTGTCTGACCCAAGGTTTTATGTTTCCCTCTTATTACCTTGGGATGTTCATCCAATTGTGGATCGGCAGACTAGGTGGCAAGTGGCAGGTGATAGCTTAGTGAGGACGATGTTGCAATTCGGAAGCGAGCAGGAGGATGACGTATTATCTTACTTACTATCTAGTATTTCTATTTCCGCTGTTTGAGTTGCTCTCTGAGTGTTGTAGTGAGGCTTCATGTACAGACTTTGATATTTCCTATGATGTATGGATAATCTTTCAGGATGTCGTGAAAATTTTCAAAAGTTTGCTATATGATATTCCACTATTTCTACCTATTGTATATGTTCTATTATATTTTATCCTTGCGCTGTGAGTTCTACGACATATTCCGATGTTATTGTTTACCCATGATGATCGTCCACAGCTACCTGGCACACCTTTCAGCACATTATTCCTCTTGTTTAGTGAAGGGGTTGTGGGTGGTCATCACATTTGGTATCAGATCTCTAGTTATCGATTTTAGCCAAAGTTCGAAGACGTAATTAGGTATGAGAGACGTACTTGTAGATTTCAGCTAGATGTATACTATATGATATTATATAGTATAGTAGCGTTTGTACTTTTTTAGCAGCTTTTCTTGCAAGTGGCTAATAATGCCAATTTGTAGATTTAGAATGAGTTGACGTGCTTCAAGACATACTGCTAGGGAAAGGGCTGTGCCTTGAGGGGGTAATGGCATTATAGCAGACTACCCAGCCATATTTGAGGTCGTGATGGAAGGAGTCATGCGAAGGGTACCCTCTCCAGTGGAAGCCACGGTAAATGTAGGTGTGCGAGTTCCTAGGGTTGTGGATTTTGCGAAGCTATGCAAAGATTGTACATCTCTAGGAGGGAAACCATTCAAAGGAACTGAGCCAGCTGAAGAGGTTCATACGTGGATGGATTCTTGTATCCGTATTTTTGGAGACTTGGGGTTGGAGGATGCAACTAGGAGAAAGCTTGCGTCAAGGCAGTTGCAGGGCAAGGCCATGCAGTGGTGGAATTCTTTTACACTTGAGACTCCATAAGAGGAGTTTTCATGGGAGCAATTCCAAGCTAAGTCTGAAGCAAAGTTTATCTCCACTGCTCAGAAGTCAGCTTTGTTCAAGAAGTTCATAGATCTGAAACGGAATGGTCATTCTATGCTTGATTATGTTTCTGATTTCGAGGCCTTGTCAAGATATGCTCGTTCATACATTGACACACCATATAAGAAGAACAAGAAGTTTGTTATTGGTCTGAATACCTATATTGGAAGGCTGTTAGTGGATCATCTTAACAATTCATTTGAGAAGATTGTGGAAAAAGATGTTCGCCATGAGAGCTTGTTTCCTAAGGAAGAAAATGTTGTCGCTGCAACCAAAGAAGTTTAGAAACCACAGCAAGGTGGTAATAATAAGAAGACGAAGCAGCAACAGCAGAAAGGAAAGGATGGCCATAAGATGCCTAAGTGTGAGATAGTTTGCTTTAACTGCCACCAGAAGGGTCATTACCCGAATGAGTGTAAGAATCCAAAGCTGAGAAGAAGAGCTTCAAGTGTGGGAAGCTTGGGCATGAGATGAAGGATTGTCCAGAATCGGCTAAGGGAAAGCAGGTTGTGAAGGCATATGCTCTGGAAGCTGTATCATCTTCTTCAAGAGCTCCTACTATAGAGGAGAAGGGAAAGGGTGTCGTCGTCCAAGGTACTCTTTCTGTCCAAGGTGTTTCAGTTCGAGTTTTGTTTGATACTGGAGCATCGCATTCATTCAATTGCAATGAATTTGTGTGCCGCTTGGGTTTGGAACCTGAAATTTGTGATAGACCTTTCATAGTGACTAATCCAGTTAGGGGTTCGTCCAATCTTTGTATGATTTGTCATGGTCTAGTGTTGTCGAGTCATGGTTGCTCTTTTATGTGTGATGGCTTTGTTCTTAACTTCGCTGCGTTTGGGATTATCTTGGATATGCATTGGCTCAGGAGGTATGCGGCAAGAGTGAATTATGAGAAGCTGGAGGTGAGGGTCGGGGATGTGGAAGGGCGAATGGTTTTGATTTGATGTAAGCTCAAAGATGGTGTCTTTGTGAGCTATCTGTATTCGCTTGTGATTACACAGGAAGACTTATCATATGAACTGATCACTAATGAGTATAAGGATGTCTCTGATGAGGTCAAAGGTTTACCACCATATCGTGAGATCGAGTTTAGGATTGATTTGGTCAAGGGTGCTAGACCAATCGTTATGCTTCTTGGGCAGATGGCGCCTAAGGAACAGCAAGAGTTAGAGGTGCAAGTTCATGACCTTTTGGGAAAAGGATTCATTCGGAGATGTGTATTCGAGTAGGGTGCACCAGTCGTGTTTGTAACCAAGGCAGATGGTTCATTGAGATTATGTGTGGACTATCGTGAGCTAAACAAGGTGACTAAGAAGAACAAGTATCCATTACCGAGGATTGGTGACTTATTCGATCAGCTTCACGAAGCCAAAGTGTTTTCTCAGATGGATATGGCAATGAGATTTCACCAGTTGAGGGTGGCAACGGATAGTGTGATAATGACTGCTTTTAGGACACCATTCGGTTTCTTCGAATGGTTGATAATGCCATTCGGGTTAACTAACGCGCCAAAGTATTTTGTGGGTCTTATGAATAGGGTGTTCAGAGATTAGTTGAACAAGTTTGTGCTTCTGTTCGTGGATGATATTCTAGTTTATTCTTGGAATGAGGAAGAGCACAAGACACACTTGAGAGTTGTGTTGGAAGTCTTGCGAAAGCATCAGCTAAGAGCTAAGTTTTTGAAGTGTCACTTCTGGAAGAGTGAAGTGAGGTTCTTAGGCCATGTATTTTCTGGAAATGGAATAGCGGTTGACCCTGCTAAGGTGGCAGCAATCCAGGACTAGGATCATCCTAAGGATGCGACGGATGTTCTGAGTTTCTTTGGGTTTGCAGGGTATTACCGACGATTTATCAATGATTTCTCCAAGATAGATTCACCGTTAACATGATTGACGAATAAGAACTAGGCGTTCACATGGGATGCAAAGTGTGAGCAAGCATTTGGAATCCTGAAGGAGAGTCTGACAAGTGCTCCTGTGTTGACCATTCCAAGTGGGAATGAAGAGATGGTGGTATACACCGACGCATGTGGCACTGGGCTTGGAGCAATATTGATGCATAAGGATAAGGTTGTGGCCTATGCGAGTGGACAGCTGAAGCCACATGAAAAGAATTATCCAACTCATGATTTGGAGTTGTCAGCGATTGTGTTTGCTGTGAAGATGTGGAGTTACTTATTGGGAGTACGATTCGAGTTGTTCATGGATCACAAGTCTTTGAAGTATCTTTTCTTCCAAAAGGATTTGAATCTTTGGCAGCAACTGTGGTTAGAGTTTCTAGCATCGTATGATTGTGGTATAACCTATACTCCTGGCAAAGGTAATGCAATTACAGATGCATTGAGCAGAAGACACGCAAGTTTAGGAGCGATGTTTTCGGAATGGAAGAACCTCAATTATTTGGCAAGGTTCGATTTCAAGCCACGATGTGAGTTGGAACCTGAAATGTTGGCAAGCTTGTCGATAAGACCTACTCTTATCGAAAGGATTAGCGAGAGCCAAAAGCGAGATGTGAAGCTTATCGAGTTGATACAGAAGTTGGAACCAAAAGATAAAGAGTTCGAGGTCGATCATGAGAGTTGGCTTCGAAAGTAAGGGCGACTAGTTGTTCCTGATATCGACGGATTGAGAGATGAGGTTCTGAGGGAATGTCATCACTCGAAGTTGACAATTCATCCCGGTGGTAATAAGATGTATACATGAAGCGAGTCTACTATTGGGAGGGGATGAAAAGAGATGCTGGAAAATTCATTTCCATGTGCATGAACTGTCAGTTGGTGAAAGCTGAACAGAAGAAGCCAAGTGGGTTGCTTCAGCCATTGGAAGTTCCTACGTGGAAGTGGGAGGAGATATCGATGCACTTTATTGATGGACTACCTCGAACCAGGGCAGAATCGAAGGGATTTGGGTCATCGTGGATCGCTTGACCAAAAGTGCAAGGTTCATTCTTGTCAAGTCGACTAGGACGGCATCAAAATTGGTTGGGAAATGGATAGTTTGATTCCATGGTATCCCTAAGAGTATAGTGAGTGACCGATATCCATGGTTCACAAGGGGATTTTGTAAGAGTTTGCAAGAAGCTTTGGGAACCGAGTTGTGTTTAAGTACGGCTTATCATCCCCAAACAATTGGTAAAACCAAGAGGGTTAACCGAGTGTTGGAAGATCTCCTAAGAGCTTGTGCGTTAGACTTTAGAGGATCGTAGGAAGACCATCTACATCTAGTTGAGTTTGCTTATAATAATAGCTACCAATCGAGCATTGGGATGGCACCATATGAGGCGTTGTAGGGAAGACCGTGCAATTCTCCATCTTGTTGGTTAGAAATTGGAGATAAGTTGATACTTGGGCCATAGATGATAAGAGGGACCTCGGATTGTATTGAGATCGTTCGGCAACAAATGAAGGCAGCCCAAGATCGTCAGAAGAGTTATGCTGATAAGCTTTGAAAAGACTTGGAATTCGACGTTAGTGATATGGTTTTCGTGAAGATTTCGCCGTTGAAGCATGTAGTTCGATTCGGAAACAAAGGAAAGTTAGATACAAGGTTCGTTGGCCCATTTCTGATAGTCGAGCGAATTGGAAAGCTCGCATACAGATTGGAGTTACCCGAAAAGTTGTCAAGTGTGCATAATGTGTTCCGTGTGTCGTTCCTACGGAAGTTCGTGCATTATTGAATGTAGTGGTATCTCCAGAGCAGTACGAAGACCTAGAAATCGAGACCACAGTTACGAGACCTCATAAGTCGCTTCGTGTTGTGGGGAATGACACGCAACAGCTTAGGAGGAAGATGGTTAAGCTAGTAAAGGTACAATAGAGTGAGGATGGCAACGATTGTACATGGGAGACGGAAGAGAGCATGAAGGCGACCCATCCAGAACTCTTCATTGGTATGACCCGTTAGTATCGTATTGCCTTACATCATTGTAACTTGTGCTATGATTGTTTTTTTAGGATTTCGCGTGCTAGGATAGGGCTATGAATGCATGGTCTGATAGCTGCTAGTTTGGATGATAAAATTGGCTGCTTATGAGTGATGAGCATGCGGAATTGTTGTGGTTGCTTGTGTTTGTTAGAATTTTGGGGGCGTAATTCCAGAGGGGGGAAGAATGTAACAACCCGCATTTTTACGTGTTGGAAGATCGTAAAATATTTTTATTTTATTCCCTGAGGGTTGGATCATTCTCATATTGTAATATGTTGTTTATGGTGATGTGAGACATGTCCATAATTTTTATTAATTTTTTTGTGACCATTTTTCCCCTATCAGTTTTGCATAGGGCATAACTTCTGACTTAGGTTGAATCAGGTGTTGAAACCTATGCGATTGGAAAGGAAATGATGTTTCCCTTTCCGTAGAGTGGTTACATTAGAGATTTGGCTTAGCGGTTTGGGAGGAATCACTGTTTTAAGATTTAACAGTTGGTTGTTCAGGTTTGGTAAGCCAAAATGGGCTGATTTGCGGAGGCACATTAGTGGGCTAGTGGAAAGCTATAAATAGAGGGTGAGAGGTATGGAGAATAGTTTGCTTTCTCCATTCTCTCATTTGGTGGCCTTGTGTTCCTTCTTCCTCTAACATCTTTCCGCCATTAAAATCGAGATCTAAGGAAGGGAACCATAAGTCTACACCATTTGAAGCTAGATTGACATCATTTGAAGTGCAAGTTCATCGAATCGAATGATTTGGATCAAGTTCTTCGCTATCCGGAATCTAATTTCACCGTTTTTGCTTTGATTTGGAGAATTGGTGAGTGATATGAATCTCTCATACGGAATCAATCAAGTATATGAATTCTATGATCTTAATTTCATCATTTTAAGTCGTTTTCCTTGGATCTACATCATGGTAAGTTTGAATCGCCATAGGATCTAATTTAGCAACTTAAAACCGGTAATCACTATGCTATTTCATATGTTTATGCAAGTTAGATCCATATTTCAGTTTTATGTTCATTTATCATGATTTTGGTAAAGTTTGCATAATTTTGATGGAAATCATCATTTTCATGTTATTAGCGATTTCATAACATGCTTATGGTTGTATCAGATGAATTGGATGAGTTGATTTCATCGATATAGTCATTTGGCGAAATTTTGGTCAAATCAGGATTTCGGATTGATGCTACAGTGTTTTGGATCGGATCGGGCTACAATGTTTGGATCGGATCGACGCTGTAGTGATTTTGGATCGACGCTACCTTGATTTCGGATCGGGCTACAGTGTTTTGGATCGAATCGGGCTACAATTTTTTGGATCGGATTGGGCTACAGTGCTTTGGATCGGATCGGGCTATAGTGTCTGGATCGGATCGACGCTCAGTGATTTCGGATCAACGCTACAGTGATTTTCTACAACAACTTGCTACAATGATTTGTCATTTGACCGTTGTAATGCAATGAATGTGATGGCAACTCAAAGGTTGTGAGTTGGAGATTGTGAATAATGGTTACTCGAGAAGGTTACTCGAGTTATGAAAAGTCGTCAAGGTTGGATGACTAGAGATGTGAAGGCCGAGAAGTTATTGTTGTCGTAAGTTCTAGCAGGCTCAAAGAAGGGGTATAATAGGGGCACCTAAAAGACTGGAAGGTTGCTGGTCGAGTACCCTGGATAACGTTGAAAGGCCTAGTTGTTAAGGCTGGACAAACATACGTATCGTTGAAAGGCAAATGGAGTTTATGCTAGAACCAGGGTTACTAGTAGCCCTTGACATATGGCAAGGTTGGCCGTCATACGATTAACGATGGTTTCGAAGCAGGATTGACGGTGATAGCCAGAGTCGGTCATGGATGATTAGTTGCTTTGTTTGCACCGTCTCACGTAAATTATCCAACGTCAAAGGAGATGTTTCTTGGGTGCTTGTCTGATATTGGTTTAGACCTTTAGGGATCGTGCTTTGGCATGTCGAATTCGATTAGGATGGTTCACGTGAGATATATAACCTGGATGCTATAAGTGTTATCATTGACTGTTTTATTGCCATGAATGGACTGTTATTCCTTTTGTTGAATGGATTGTAAAGGCTGTCATTTTCCGATGCAGGGAAGACGAGCTTGAGTTCTTCTCTGGTGTTTTGGGTAGATTAGTTTGTTTATTTACCCATTCTCATATACTTTATTGTTGATGTTTGTTAGCTGTTTTATCGCTCACTATGACTGTTGTCCGACTCAAGGTTTTATGTTTCCCTCTTATTACCTTGGGTTGTTCATCCGGTTGTGGATGGGCAGACTATGTGGCAAGTGACAGGTGATAGCTTAGTGAGGATGATGTTGCAATTCGGAGGCGAGCAGGAGGCTGACGTGTTATCTTACTTACTATTAAGTATTTCTATTTTCGCTGTTGGAGTTGCTCTCTGAGTGTTGTAGTGAGGCTTTATATACAGACTTTGATATTTCCTATAATGTATGGATAATATTTTGGGATGTTGTGAAAGTTTTCAAAAGTTTGCTATATGATGTTCCACTATTTCTACCTGTTTTATATGTTCTATTATACTTAATCCTTGCGCTGTGAGTTCTACGACAGGTTCCGATGTTACTGTTTACCCATATGATCGTCCACAGCTGCTTGGCACACCTTTCAGCGCATTATTCCTCTTGTTTAGTACAGTGGTTGTGGGCGCTCGTCATAAGTTCGGTGCCATCAACAACCGTTAGCTTGAAGGTACCATCTCCAAACCTCCATTGTACGAGGACCGAAACCGGTCGGTGTGGGAAAGATCCGTTTCAGGATGAGGCTACCAATGTCGAAGTGCTTTGGGCGAACTTTGGAATTATAGCATCGGGCGAAGCATTGGCAGTAAGCAGCTGCTTTGAGTTCAACTTTATCTCTTTTCTCATCGAGTAAGTCGAGTGATTCCAAGAAAAAAATTGGTCTGTCTTCGGGTCATAGTATGTAACTCAATGAGATTGGAACTCAAGCTCAGTGGGAATGACGGCTTCAGACACATATGAGAAAACGAAGGGAGTGTGACTTGTCGTTGACTTATGAGTAGCCTGGTAAGCCCAAAGGGCTAGAGGGAGTTCGTCTACCCATAAGCCTCCGGCCTTTTCCAAACGCATCTTGATGATGGACTTGATCACTTTGTATATATCCTCGACTTGTCCATTGGCTTAAGGGTGAGCTACTGCCCATAATCGTTTTTCAACATGGTGTCGGCGGTAGAAGGTCTTGAATTCAGAACTCTTGAATTGGGTCTCGTTATTAGAAATGATAGTGTTGGGAACTCTAAAATGGTAGATAATTTACGCAAGAAGAAGTTGATTATTGTTTTAGTGGTGATTGTGATAAGGGGCACGGCTTCGGCCTACTTGATAAAGTAATCAATTGGGATGATAACATATCGTGCAATGCCTTTGGCCGTCTAAGAGTTTCAGTGATATCGATTCCCCATATTGTAAATGGCCATGGACTGACTATCTGCATGAGCTCGGTTGGTGGGCTCTTAGAATTTTGGAAAATCTCTGGCATTTGTCACACTTGCTGGTGTAGTTTGCGGCATCCTACTCGAGAGTTAGCCAAAAATTGTCGTATTGGAGAATCTTCTTATCCATAGTTTGCCCTATAGTGTGATCACTGCACTCGCCTTTTGTGTACATCTAGTAGTACACGGTCAGCACTTTTGTAGGAGTAACGGAACGGAAATTCCTCTCCCGTAGAGCACTCCATCTTGAATCATGTAGCGTGATGATTTGTGGATGAGTGCTCATTTTTTATTTGGTTGTCAGGGAGGTCCCATGTTGCAAGTAGTTCTTGATCGGTATCATCCAAGACTCAGATTCGGGCTCCTTCATCATATCGAATCAGACTGCATTTGATCGATACTCGAAGAGTCGAGTACTTAAACTGGACGAGTCCCTTGAGTTGCGCATCCCTAGAACTACCTAGTTTGGAAAATGAATCAGCCTTATCGTTCTGTTCTTGAGGGATGTGAGTGATGATGTAGCGCTCGAAGTTAGTAAGAATTTCACGAATCTGCGCGAGGTAGGGAGTGAGCCATGCCCCTTGGCTTGATACTCACCCTTGCACATGGCGCACGATGAGTTATGAGTCGAGTGATTTGGATATTCTTAATATTGAGTTCGATCACAATTTTGAGTCCAACAATCAAGCCTTCGTATTTTGCATCGTTGTTGGTGACAATAAAGTTGAGTTTTAAAGCGTAACAAATTGAGGTTTCCTTAGGAGTAACGAGTACAATTTTGGCGCTAGAATACTATTATTAAACGACCATCCACGAATAGTTTTCACTTAATATTGGGAGTCTCACTATCCGCTGGAGGATCTTTGGGAATAGTGAACTCCGCGATGAAGTCTGCTAGGGCTTGTCCAAGGATGGCTTGGTGAGGGATGAAGGTGAGCTCGAACTGACTGAGGTCGATGTTCCATTTCAAGAGTTTCCCAAATGCCTTAGGTAGTTGAACGAGCTATCGTGGTGGCTGATCAGTGTAGACCTTGATTGGATGAGACTGAAAGTAAGGTCGAAGCTTCTGGGATGAGATCAACTAGTAGTAAGCAAGTTTTTCAAGCTTTGGATAGTTCTAATATACTCCCGTCAATCCCCTCCTGATATAATAAACAGGACGTTGGACACAATCTTCTTTGCGCACTAGCGCCGAGCTAATTTCCTACACAGAAACAACCAGGTAGATAAATAATTCTTCGTGGTCTATGGGTTTTGAAAGGATGAGTGGCTGTTCTAAGTGATTCAAGAGAAACTAGAATGCAACGATACGCTCCGGTGTCCATGCAAAGCTGTGCTACCCTTTCCTGAGCAAGTCAAAGAAAGGAATGCATTTGTTGGTTGCTTTTGATATGAATCAACTTAAGGAGGACACCTTCCCAATTAAGCTTTGAACATCTTTGATGCTCCGAGGGGCTTAAGTATCCTGGATAGCTTGAATCTTTTTCAAATTTGCCTTGATCCCCTGTGAATTGACAATGAAACCCAAAAAAATTTCTTATACAGTGCCAAAAGAGCATTTCAAGGGATTGAGTTCATACCATATTTACGGAAGACGTCGAACATTTCTACAAGGTTGTTGACGCGGTCATTCGACATCCTCGATTTTATGAGCATGTCATCCACATAGACCTCCACGGATCTTCCGATTTGATCCTTGAACATGCAGTTGACCAATCGCTGATAGGTGACTCCAGCATTCTTGTGATCGAAGTGCATGAAGATATAGCAATAGAACCTTAGTTGAACTCCAACATTCTTCTTAGGCGGTGCTGGGCAGACTTCTACCACAATTTGAACTTAACCTCGTGTCCTAGTGCGGTTATCTACAATTTTCCAATCACTGTAAATTTTCCTTACAAATTAGGAATATTTATTCTTTTTCCATTATTCCTAGTTTCACTGTAATTTGATTTACAATATCCAATTTGCATTAACAACATTTTTAGTAACATATTCATTTGTTATTTCAAATACCACAATTTCAGTATTACAGTAACTTATAATCTAAACAGAAGATTAACTGAATAGAATACAGCAGTATATTCTTAACGTTCTTAGAAAATAAATCATATTGCAACTACCGCAATTTACAGTTATTACCATGTTAAGAATAATGGGGAATGTAAATACCGTTATCCAAAAAGTATAATTCTAAATCCACTCACCTGACAGCTTTCCAATGCTTGAATCTGATTCAGATTTGTGATTCCGTGGTCTTCGTAACTGAATCTAACATTAAACAACCACGGATTTATGAATATGATACTAAAAGAAGAGGGAAAGAGGAAAAGAAACCTAAATAAATCAGATTCAAGAACTTACCTCATGTTGATCGGAATTCTGAACACCTATGTTGTAGATTTATATTCTTTATCTTCAAATCTTGACTCAGAATTCCCAGAATATAATTTTCTAATTTCTGGAAGATTTGGAGAGGAAAGGAAATGGCAGAGCCTTTGCAGTCTCAAAAAATATGAGCTTATAGCTAGGCCCTACTTGTCTATTTATAGGTGTACGAGAAAGTTTGGTCCGTCGGATTTAACCACATTAAATTTGAACCATACGATTCAGAAAAACACGTCAATTGGAAAACAGATCTGACCCCGATGGGTTGACCTCTGAGTCGATCCATGTAAGAGAGGGGTCGACCCATCCTGGGTCCAGAAGAATTTCCTGCATCATTTTGATTTCTGGTTTTAACGTTAATTAATAATGTCAATTTCTTACTTAATATAATTATCTGATTTGTGATATTCCAAATATAAACTATACTTAGGTTTTCAATTTTGGATCCACGTGTATACATATACATACAATCTCTTGATTATATAATTCATTAATAACTCTTGCATATATGCTCCATTTTGGACATGCTATATACCAAAATGAATCAGAAAATTGCTACAAACACCATAGTATATGTTTCGCGACTAAATTCCAAAATGACAATTTATCGATATTTTCATTTTATTATTAATATAAAATACGGGGTGTTATAGAAGGGGTTGGGTACTAGTTCCTGGTTCGTCGTTAGGACCCAACCAAGAACGGTCGTGTTGACGTGTTCCCTCATTGAAAGTGACGGTAATTCCATTATCATTACCATTTCCATTGGAATTAATCTTCCACCTTTGGCTACAATTTACGTGGTGAGCATCGGGAGAAGAGCTTTCCGAGATGTTTTACTAAGGACGAGGGTTTCTGTTGACCTCGACGCATGCGACGCCGCATTGAATGTTTTCTTGGAGTCGTCGCATCAACTCGATGTTTGTATTCGTTTGTTCATTGAGATTTCTTTTCCTCTCTTCCAACTTACTATTAAGCTCGAAAAATTGGGCTTGGGTAACCAGAGCATCAGGATTGTAGGAGGTAGCGATATCCATGTCGGTCGGAATTTATGAAGATTCAGACAGAGGGGAAGTTTCCATGTCATTAGCGGTGGAAGTTACGATCATATGGTTCTTTCCTTTTCTAACCATTGTAAGAGAACTTAGGAGGTAGGTCTAAAGGACCTAAGTAGCACTTCTAGTTCGAAATGGAAGTCAGACGGAAAGAGGTTAGGTCTCGAGTCTTTGAGCACTCAATGAAAGAACCAAAATGTTGATGCGTAAAATCGGCGCAACACGCAAAGATTTATAATTTATCAAAAATTAAATTTTCACGTAAGGAAAATATGCGGAAAGTAATGAACACGGTGTTTATAATGGTTCAGATTGAACCTACGTCCACTTTGAAGGCATTGCTGATTTTATTCACTATTGAAGGAGTACAACAATGGACATCACCGTTACAAGTTTTACAATGGTTAATTAAGTTCTATTAATCCTTGCTCTCGGTAGTTTTCACTATCTGGGAGTTCAAAGCTTTGAGAAAGAGGGTATATTTTATTCTCAAGGCTTCAAGAGGCATTAATGGTGTCTAAGGTCTAGAATTTTGTTCCCAAGATGTCAAATCATCCAAATGCCGACCCTCTTCATGTTGGAAATGGAGGGTTATTTATAAGTAGTGGAATAGGTAAAAATACGGGGATCACTGGCTAAATTTTGTATTCAGGGATGACGTACCTCTTTTCGTATCCAACGGGATACGAAATTTGTGTTCTAGGGGATACAAAATTCTACCCTAAGAGATATGATATTCGTACCCTAAGGCATATGAAATCCGTACCCCGAGGGATACGGAATTTCTATCCCCCCCCAAAGGATACGAATTGTAGCAAGTTGGGATATGCGTGGGATGCGAAATTGTTCTAGTGGGAGTTTTTTAGGAGTTGTGAGATCCATACTATGCGACTCCCTCTGGGGTTGAATCCTGAGTATCTTGGCGACATTTCAAGCTATTGAACCACGCGATGGACTGAGTCATGCTGGCCTGCATTACTTTTTGGATCCGGGACAAAAGACCAGTTAGCAATTTTCAAGCACACAAATTGCTTCTACCAAATTAATATTTGCTTTTAAAAGATGTTCTCTGTTGATCACGTTTGAGCATAAAATTTAAAGAAATAAACTTGTACGATGTGCAGCATCACGCAGATCCTTGTGTTATGGATAAGAATGTTGAAGCAATAACGGAAGTAATTGTTGTATTATGACATGGTAATCAGGCGACTTCATATTTGTTAGTTCAGGAGGATTGATGATCACATTGTTATTGAAGTTGGAAGAGAATTTACTAGGCACTTTCAGGCTTTTCAAAATGGCACAAAATTGTAAGCTTTCGTCTTTGCTCAAGGCGAAAGCTATCTCTGGTACGATTACTTTATTTGTTTTAGGATCTTCCATCATCCGCAATTTTTGTTTTATACGCATAGTTTTTAAATCCTTACTTGCATTGATGTCGTCTTTTGACTTGTCTTTATGCCCCCATGATATTGCTGATGAGATGCTCAGTGGTATTCTTCTCCGTATGCAAACCAAATTTGCTTTCCAATATGGTAAACCAAAGAGGATGGACCTCCTACACCATGCAGGAACATTGTCAACTTCTTTTTCATCGGTTTTCTTTTTTCGTTTTCGATCGATTTTCGGTTTGTTTTTACCAATTTCATCTTGATATTAGCTACCTTCTCTTCAAATTTATAACCAATCAATGGTCATAGAGGACGACGATATTCTTTTTTGTAATCAAAGTTTTTATATTGTCTCAAAACTTGTATTTGGAAGGAAGAAATCTTCGACGTCCCATGTAACACATCTTTATACTTTCAGAGAGATAGTAAGAATAAGTGTCTTCTCCACATGTAGGACATGCAAAATAATCATGAGTTGTGCACCCCAATAATGTCCCCAAGGTTTTAAATCTCGGATATCGGTCGCGTTTCGTCTCGGGGATTTTAGACACTTGATCTCATATCGGGGTAGATCTCAGGTGAGATGACTCTAACTCGGGTGTTCATCTCGGATTTCCATCTCGGGTCTAAAACTTCGTATCGGAACAATCTCGGGGTACATGATATGTTAAAAAATGATATTATTACACAATGATTTTTACGAATGTTATCATAAACATAGTAAGTTAAACTTAAATTACAAAATCACTTTATTATTCTTAATTTATGAAAGATCATTAGTACAATAAATAGTAATATGCTTAAAATAGAAATATAACAAAAATCAAATATATTTGTGCTTACAACATATGATCCATAAGCATGAATTATTATTAGAAACAAAACATAAAAAAGATAAAAAATATTGAAAAGGTCAGTATAAGTAGAACATAAAATACATAATTTCGTTGGTAAAATGTATGTAAAAAAGACGAATATGAAAATCGTAAACATTGTAGAACATATATGAACATATGATATGGTCCTTTAACTAGAAAAATGGTAAATAGCAGGAGATTATCGCGGCTAGATTTGATTTTTCTAAGTGTTGTTATGATTCAGTCATGGATTTTAATTTTAACCCAAAAAACAAAGATCTCAGACGATATTCCAATTTCTCGTCTCGGTCGATATATCGTTCGATATTGCAATATCTCGAGCGATATATTCGAAAGGAGATTTACAGTGATATTTGTTGTTTCGTTTCGCAAGGAGCCAAAAATGAGATCTCGGACTAGATCTTGGGCGATATTTTCGAAATTTGAAACGGTGAATGTCCCTAGTGAAGGATGATCATGAGTTACCCACACCAACCTAGCTCTCATTGTAAACTCAAATTTATTAAATGAGTACAAATGCAATGACTCCTTCCCATAACTGCTGTAAGTCTTCCATCAATGGTTGCAAATAAACATCAATATCTTTTCCTGGTTGTTTTGGTCTAGAAATCAACAGTGTCAACATTGAAAACTCTCTTTTCATGCCCATAGACAGAGGAATATTATATGGTACTACAACTACTGGCCAACAACTATAATATCTACTCATACATGCATTTGGATTGAAACCATCTATTGCTAATTGAAGTGTGACATTTTGTGATTCCACAACAAACGTTTTGTCAAAAGAATTTGCAGCTCGCCATTAAGAAGTTCCACATGGGTGATGCATTACATCTGAAGTAGACTTGGCATGACCATGCCAAGTCATAGCATCTACTATCTATGGTATAGTATACAATCTCCTCAACCTAGGAATTATAGGGAAATGCCTCGATGTTTTTTAGGTACTTTTGGCAGCTCTTTTCTCTTCGCTGAATGTTGTCTTATATCTTGGATTTTTGCAAACTGGACAAACATAACTCTATTTGCATCATCCTTGCAATATAAAATGCAGTTCTTAATGCTTGCATCATAAGTTTTGTAATCCATCCTAACTTGTTTAATCATCTTCTTTATGTCGGGATACTTTACAAGTAGTGTGTGTTACCTTCATGAAGTAATACATTTATAAATTCAAGGAGTGCAGTCACCTTGTTGTTGGAAAAGTCGTACTGGGTTTTCAAGCTACTTAGCTTTACAATAAAATATAATTTTGTTATCCTTTTTGGATATGAAGGATATAATTTCTCTTTTGCATGATCAAAAAGTGGTTTATACTTCTTACTTTGATTGACCTGCCAATCAACATCGACCGAAGGAGATTCCCCAATATTGTCTGACAACAAACATGTAAGTTAAAGATGATGAAATCTATTAGCATCACTGACCAGGTCTTCCGTCTTAGGAAGTTTAGACTCATTAGTACTTATGCTTAACTAACGGGTTGTTTTTGCTTCCTTGCTGACTCTTCCCCATAAAAATGTCAGACGGTATATGATTAGACAATTCCCCATCTAAGCAGATGATAATGAATTTCATCTAATTTAATCTTCATCTTCATGTTGTTCCAAGATGTATAAGGAAAAGAATAGATTTCCTTATTACCACCATTTTTTACAACAAAGTCAATAAACTTCTTCACTCCTTCCAAATATCGTTTAGTTCTTCGGTTGGACTCATTCATCCACTCTTTTTCCATACTGGAAGACATATTGACCTGCTATATATATGATATGTCATCAATTATTTTTCTAGTGGCTTAATATAGTACTAACCCATAACGTACACAAACACATAATGCATCTCAAACTAGTTAAATATGTATTCGCTGATTTTACACAAGTTTCACCATTGTATCATTTCAATGGGACAATGTAAAAAATATATTACCCCATCCCAATACTTATTACCATCATTTACACATTGGATGTCATAATTTGTACCTACTAGATAAATTGGGTGCTTGAGATGTACATGAAACTGGGTTAAATAACATCATATGCCGATTCATGGAAAATTGGGTACTTGAGATGATAATCATGAAATTTGTATCTACTAGAGGGGAACGGCCGAAGACAATGGGACATGTTCATAATTCGTTGGCACCATAAAAAGAGAATACAGTAAGCAAATCCATTCGATGTTAGACGTTGGACAAAATAAGTCGTCATCAGTCCGAAAACTGTGACTGGTTTTCTAAGACTAGAAATATAGATCTGTAACAACCCTGAATTTTGGGGTAAATTTTAAAATTTATTTTAAATAATTTTAATGGGTTTTGATATTTAAAATAATAATGATTAAAAATTTATTTAAATCGAAGTTAGAATGAATAATTTAATTTTAATTATAAAAGGAGTTAGAAATAGCGCGGTAGTTTGAAAAGTCAAACTTAAACTTTGACTAACCGTACAGGATGCAAAATTTAACGGATTTTAGTGAAACCAAAAATATTAGAATCTCTTTTAAAATATCTTTCCAACGAATCCGAAAATCGAAATTTTATAGCGGGAATCAAAAGTTATGCCCAGTTTAAATTTCAGAATAAACGCTATAGAATTTATATATATGGTCCAAAAAGCTACTTTTCGCATATGAAGGAATTTGAACTCAAAACCACTTCCATTGAGTTCAAAATGATGTTTCTGCATTAAAAAAGAGTAAGCATCGATATATTTCGAGTTTCGGAAATTATTGGTATAAAAATTTATTTTTAATATTAAATATATACGTCTTGAAAATTGAAATTTTGCAAACGGTCTCCAAATTGAGCAAAATTAATTTTTCTGGGTTTGTATCGTCAAAAAAAAGCTATAAATGATTTTTCGGTAATTTTTAGAATTAATATATAATTATAATTGATTTTTCAGTGTAAACGGACAATTTCTTACTTTAAAAATTCAAAAAAAAATCATATGGACTCGAAAATTTACAAAACCAGTTTCTATAGGTTCGTATTGATTAGGATTAGCTGTGATCCAAATTCCATCGAATTTGGAATTAGTATGTGGTCGTACGGTTTTTAAAACTGCAAAATGGATGTAAATAATTACACTAAAGCTATAATTAAAATGGGCTAAATTACATATGGGCTGAATTAAAGTAACCCCTATATAATATCTCATAGACCATCCATAACGTAATTCTGAAAATCTAAACATATCCTAGCCTCCATCTTCTTCATCTTCATTTCCATGGCCTCCTTCTAAAAAAAAAAAAAATTCTTTGCACAAAAGTCCCGGAAACTGAAAAATTTATATCTCCAAATCAGAATAATATCCGACCAAACCCTTTCTGCGTTTTGAACACCACGACATTCTCTACCTACCACGAAAAATCCAAGAACTATTGACGCACGGATTCGCCGGAATCTGAGTTTGATTGCAAAAAGTCACTTTCGGATTTGGTGATTTTCCCGCCAAACCGTCGAGAATTAGACGACGGCCCAGTTAGAGAAAATGTAGCCAAGAGACATACGAACAACTTTGCATCTCGTATTTTCACCTGAAAGTCGAAGGAATTTCATGAAAATCGAGATGATCTGAAAATCGAATTTCTGGCCAAAACAGCGAGCTCAAAACGTAAATCAACAAATTCCGGCAAATCGAGCGAGAACCGGGCGAAGTCACCAACAGGAAAGTTCTTCGTCTACGTGAGATCTAGACGCTCAGGAAAATTCAGGTCGATCAGAGGTGGGTGGCGGCCTGTAGGGCCCCCGAGGCGAAGCGGCTTCTTTGGCCGATTTCCGGCGAACAACGGCGAAGTGGGCAGCGGGACCAGGTGGCGGTGGAGCTCCTCGCCAAGTCGGTTCCAGCGGTGGTCGGCGTTCGGCGATCGGAGGTCTGAGTCAACGGGAAAACGCGGTCAAAGTTCGGAAGGGGCTGGTTGACCAACTAGGGTACTATTTTAATGATTTAATTATTTAATTAATGTATTCAAACTTCAAAATTGTATAACTCTCTCATACGAACTCGAAATTTGATGATTTCAGATTCGCTGCGATCGTGGCAATGAGACCTTCGCGTGGACACTAAATTCGTCCAATTTGGAGGAAGTTGAATTTTTGGGTATTTTCCATAATTAAATTAATTATTTAATTCGTTCGAATTTCAGAAAATCATAACTTTTTGATACGAACTCAAAATCGCACGAAACAGGATTTGCCGCGATCAGCACGTCGAGAGCTTTGCGATGACACCAATTTCGTCAATTTTGAAGCAAGTTAAAATTTGGGCCAAAATTGGGCCCGAACCGTCAATTTAAACCCGACAAATTGAAAACCAAGGTGAGAACTCTTTCTCACTCAATCTTTATTTTCAGTTATTATTTATTTTCATAAATAACTGTTATTAAATGTCTGTAGTGAAATGTTTATACCTGTTGCACGTATATATTGATGTTTGGATGTGATGTGATGTTTGAATCTGAAAATATATGACATGTTAATTAATGTTATCTTGTTAATCATCATTAAATTAATGTTACGCTACCATTAAATTAAATTAATGCACAAATATTATTTAATTATTTGTTGGTTGAAACCCCACACGGGTCTTGGAATATATTCCGACTACACGTATTCCTTGGGATTAGTTGTCAATTGCACTCTGGATGTCATTTGGATGTGATATGAATTGTGACCATTATTGCTAAAATTTATGTTATGAATGAAATCCATATAAATAAATTATATGGTAACTGTTAAGCCTCATTTCAATTTAGAATTTAATTTGTTACTATTTCATGTTGATTAAAGAAAGAAATGGAAATTTTACATTTTTAATGTAATAAATGTATGATTTGAAATTTTACATTTTTATTAATGTAATTGAAAGGAAATGGAATTTTACATTATTTTTAATGTAATTGATATGAAATGAAAGAGTACATTATCTTTATTAATGCAATTTAGAAGAATGAAAAATTACATTTGTATTTATGTAATAAGATATGGATAAGCATTTACATTATTAATGTAATAAGTTAAATTTTACATTTTTATGAAACTAAGATGAAATGGAAGATTTACATTTTTATTAATGTAATAAAGAAAAGAAAAGGAAAGATTTGATTTTAATGTTATTATTTACATTAAAAAGGAAAGAATTGAAAGAGAAGTATATTTTTATCAAAATGAATGTTTACACGTAATTTTGTTATGAAATGAAACTATATATTTTAAAGTATGAGATGTAATGATATATATTAATGTATGTGATGTAATAATATATATTAATGTATGTATGTAATGATCTATTTTAATGTACGAAAGGAAATGATATATTTTAACGTGTGAATTACATTTATAATGTAATTAAGATGATGAGGTATGAATCTTACCTTTATTAATGTAATAAGATATAAATACTTACATATTTATTAATGTAATTTAAATTAGAATGAAAACTTTCATTTTTATTAATATAATAAGAAAGGAATGAGAAAAATACATTTACAATGTATCAAATAAGAATAGAATATATATTTGAAATTAAAATTACTTTTTTTTATGTAATTAAAGATTAAAGTTTTGCATTGAAATTAAAATTACATTTTTTATGTAATTAAAGATTAAAGTTTTGCATTGAAAATAAAATTACATTTTTATATGTAATGGAAGAATAAGAATTTGCATAGTAATAAAATTTCATTTTTATATGTAATGGAAGTGTAACACCCCCCTCCCGCTATGATCACTCACTAAGGGAATGCCATAGCATCGGTGGAGTATTTTAGTGAATATAGAACAGAAAAATTACAACAAGACAGATATAAATAGTACTTGAAATTTAAAACATCATCTCATAACAGCGGAAGTAAAACATGTCTGGTTACATCATAAAACCACAATAAAAGTCAAGTACAATATCCATCAAAATAAAGAAGTACATAATCCCACTCTCATACAATAGCCATTACAAAAGAAAAGATAACTGGGTAACTGGAGCTTTACATCTATCCAAGCTCCTAAAGACTGGAACAGCAATCCGATCAAGCTCCACTACTGCTAGGATCCACCGTAGGACCTAAGGGTTGGGAAAAAGATAAAAACAACGGGGTCAGACATAAGTCTGAGCGAGTCCTATAACTTTAACAATACAATCGTTAAAGTAACCAGAGAAGACATAAACTGATATACGGTAACTAATGGGGATGAATGGCTACACTAAGCAGTCAACTAAACTAAGATATAAGATAAAGACGCATCTACCCTTCCAAAGGTAAATTACTAAACTGCACCACACCAGTCATTCCTAACTTAAAGGTTGATCCCACCCATGGACTTATAAAATTAACTTAATAGTTCTCGCGTACCCCTAGGTGACTAAGTAGACGCCACGGGGCCCTACAATCCACTAGGTGTACACCCTACTCCCCATTCGATCGGCTCCCTAACGTAGATACCCGTGCTGGCCCCACCGTGGGGTGTACCATTCCCCAACGTGGCAACCTGATAAAATTAACGGTGCACGGCTTATATCTACACGATGCAACAACGTCTTATTTACCAGCCCGGGTCCACACACGCATATGAAACCCGTTGGTCATGCGTTGCCACCGCTAACCCATTTTGGCCTCTTATAGTCAAGCCCAGTATGCGTGTCCCGTCCTCGACATGGGTCGAGCCCACTAAGATACGTATGGGTTACTGGTTGAAATGGGCCCCCAGCACAAGCCATCCCCCTAAGCTTGGCCCACACACTAGTGTTTCCCACTTAACCCTTTAATCATGTTTAATTACATGTTTCATCTTGGTTAAGTATTTAATCATATTTTCTATTGGCAACCACTAGCAATTTCCACATACCACCCAAGGTACCCACTTAACCCCCATGCCCCCACTACATGCTTATCTGGTTAAGTGTTTCTTAATTGATTAACACCGTAACCGTGTAAAGGACCCCTCACATCGGACCGTCATTTGTAGATGCCTGGTTAAGCCGGTAGGTTCCGGGCAGTCTTACACTACAAACGGGTCCAACCTCGTGTCATTTACCCTTGTTATGTATTTAATTTATGATTAAGACCCCTCACATTGGACCGTCATTTGTAGATGCCTGGTTAAGCCGGTAAACTCCGGGCAGTCTTACACTACAAATGGGTCCAACCTCGTGTCTTAATCGATTAATTACTCCTAATTAATCACCCCCATAATTTGTATTAATTATCCCTAATTTATTAATCATGTTTTCCAGAATATGGGTAGACCTAACTCAATAGGTAAATTCCCAAATCCGTAGTGTGGGTACACCTAACTTAATAGGCAAATTCCCAACACATAGTATGGGTACACCTAACTTAATAGGCAAATTCCCATACTATGTTCATTTATTTTATGTTATGCATAATTATATTAATTTCACACAATCTTATTAACATATGTATTTAATTAACCCATCGTTCCCACGTAATTTCGTTCTCATGACATAACACATATAAAAGGTGTCAACTTGCATATGTATGAACATGTTTCAAAGGTGCCATCTTGCATATTAACAAACACATAACTTGCATATGAACTTGCATAACATGTCACATAACTTGCATATAATCTTGTATAACATGTCACATAACTTGCATATTAACTTGTATAACATGTCACATAAACTTACATATTAACAAATACATGACTTGCATATGAACTTGCATAACATGTTACATACTTGCATATGAACTCATAAACTTGCATATGAACTTATAAACTTGCACATGAACTTGCATAACATGTTACATACTTGCATATGAACTCATAAACTTGCATATGAACTTGCATAACATGTTACATACTTGCATATGAACTCATAAACTTGCATATGAAGAAACATACAACTTACATAGTTATCATACATGTAACTTGCATATTAACATACATGTAACTTGCATATTAACATATGATCTCAAAGCACAAAACTTGCATAATGCATGTCATAAAAAGAGACATACTTGCATGTCATAATGTATGCATAAAATCAAATACTTAGCATGCATAAAATCAAATACTTAGCATGCATAAAATCAAATACTTAGCATGCATAAAATCAAATACTTAGCATGCATAAAATCAAATACTTAGCATGCATGAAACCCATCACTTAACTTGCATAAACCCACATACTTAGCTTGCATAAACATAGGGTTAACATTAAACATAGATTAGCAAACTAACATCATATCATATGACTTAAAACCCATTAATCCACATATAAAACCATATGATCTCATCATATCTCATCTACTTAGTTTAGCAATTGATCATTAAAGTGATAGAAACTCACAACTAGCAAATTTGCACTCCAAATGAAGAAGATTAAGATGCTTAGAATGGATTAGAGGTTGATTAGAGAGTGATTAGCTTGCAACCCTCTTCATAAATTAGTGGAGGCTCCTTCTAAGATTTAATTTGGCGGCATGTAGCCCTCAATTCTATTTTTAGTATGGATTAGGGTAGGTTTAGGGTGTATTTATAGATTAGGTGAGTGTTTTAGGCCCTTAGATTAACCCTAGATTAGATTAGGACCCTTAGATTTCGGAACTCTCCAGAAACCAGCCCTAAGACCAGGCCCAAACCCCAAACTGGTGCACCCAACCACAGAACTCTCTAGAAACTGTGCAGGATTTCTGTCCCGACATGGGCGCACTTCACAAGTGCGCCAGTGTAATTTTGTACTGGCGCACTTCACAAGTGCGCCAGTGCATTTCTGGCCTGTTTCGGGTTTTTCTGCCTAACTTCGTTCGTCCATATCTCTTTCATACGGTACCCGTTTTACGCAAAATCGGACTCTATTTCGCGTATTTTTCCGAGACGAACGCAATGACGCAGCCCGTTTCCCCTGATTCTTATATCTGAGATTAATTATACTTTAATTACTAACCATTAGTGTTAATTGAAATTCGGGGTGTTACATTCTCCCCTACTTAAAGGATTTCGTCCTCGAAATCTCTAAGTCAAGAAGAACGTATCCTACCAACCAAACAACCATCTACTAAACCATCAACCACAAGCAACCATAATCCTTAGAAACTTCTAATGATGTATGAACATATGCAGAAAGTGTGTGTATATGTCCGTATACTAATGCAAAATCAGGCGGTCTACTGATTCAGTCGACCTCCTTAATGCAAACCATGATAGTGCCATGCATCCAATATGTATGCGAAACCCTATTGACACATACAATTTCTATATGCGTGCACAACCATACACAAAAATGCATCATCCACATGATAACACAGCCATGATACATCCATCAATCTAACTACCACATCCATTTATGCGATATGCAACATGAAGTGACTGAGCCGATCTAGTGCCTAATGTGTGTGTATATGCATCCACGAGCAACCACTAGCAAACAATTACATCCACATGCATCCATCAACCATAACATGTTTCAAACACATGTTTCAACCATAGGCTTTACCCTATCTAAAGGTCATAGGTACTAGCGAGAGGATATACTAAAGATAAGATAAGTACTAGACAAGCGATAAAGGAGAAGTTAAAAGACATACTCTCAAAAAGAAATGGATACAAAGAACGCATCTTCGCTTCCGTCTCCCAAGTAGCATTGCTTTTGTCATCTCCCCATTGAACTTTAACTAGCTGAACTTCTCTGTTCCTCAACTTCCTAGTTTCTGACCCAAGGATGCGAGTAGGAGCTCGTCGAATCGTCGCATCACGCTCTACCTCTACATCTCTAAGCAAGCTCGGCTCTACCACCTCTGCGGTCTCATGTAAGCACTTCCTCAGATGTGATACATGGAATACATCATGAATACCACTAAGTCTGTCGGGCAACTCCACCCTATATGTCATCCGTCCAATCCTTTCCTTAATAGGAAACGGCCCAACAAACCTCGGTGCTAACTTCCCAACGGACCCAAAGCGAACAACATTTCTCAACGGAGATACTTTGACAAAAACCATGTCCCCAACCTCAAACTCAAGATCCGTCCTTCTCCGATCCGCATAAGATTTCTGTCTATCTTGCGTTGCCTTCATCCTTCTTCGAATCAAATCAATCTTCACTGAAGTCTCTCTAACCATATCTGGCCCAAGCAAGATCTTATCCGTAGATTCCCACCAACATGTAGGAGATCGACAAGGCCTTCCATAAAGAGCTTCGAAAGGTGCCATGCCAATACTAGACTGAAAGTTGTTATTGTATGCGAACTCCACCAAAGGAAGATGTTCTTCCCATGTACCTCCAAAATCCAAGATACAAAGCCTCAAAAGATCTTCTAAGATACGGTTCACCCTCTCGGTCTGACCGTCCGTCTGAGGATGATATGCGGTGCTCAAACACAACTGAGTCCCTACCGCCTCTTGCAAACTTCTCCAAAACTCACTAGTGAAGATAGGATCTCGATCACTCACAATGCTGGATGGTACGCCATGCAATCTAACAATCTCTCTAACATAGACTGAAGCAAGCCATGGAGCGGTCCTCTTACTCTTCACGGGTATAAAATGGGCACTCTTGGTAAGTCTGTCTACCACAACCCAAATTCCCGTATTGCCCTTCCTCGATCTCGGTAACCCATCGATGAAATCCATCGAGACACTATCCCACTTCCATTGCGGAACTTCCAATGGGTGTAGCAACCCACCGGGTTTCCTTTGCTCCGCTTTAACTTGTTGGCACACTAAGCATCTAGCCACATACTCGGCCACATCTTTCTTCATACCGGCCCAGAAGAAAACTCTCTTCATATCTTGGTACATTTTGTCTCCACCGGGATGAATAATCATCCTTGAACGATGTGCATCATCCAAAATAGCCTTCTTCAAACCCTCATCTTGCGGTACACAAAGTCTACCGTCTCTATGCAACCATCCCCTATCATCTATGGTGTATCTACCCAAATGGCTGGACGACTCCCCCCTTATAAGCTTCTCTACCAACTCAACCAACTGTGGGTCGTCTCGCTGAGCCTCGCCAATCCGTCCCAAAAGAGTAGGTCTAACCTCCAAGGATGCTAACAAACCAGGTACAAAGTCAACAGAAGGTCTGAAGTTGAACAAAGAAAGAAACTCCAAGCTTCGCCGTTCCACGAACAATGGACTCAAAGATAGCCTTTTTCTACTCAAGGCGTCCGCCACCACGTTACCCTTGCCAGGGGTATACGCTATCTCGAAATCATAGGATGCTAAGAACTCCATCCACCTTTGCTGTCTTAAGTTTAAATCCTTCTGAGAGAATAAGTACTTCAATAATTTATGGTCCGTGAACAACTCGAATCTCTCACCAAGAAGATAATGGCGCCAAGACTTAAGTGCGAAAACAATCGCGGCCAACTCTAGATCATGGGTAGGGTAATTCTTCTCATGCACTCTCAATTGCCTCCCTCCATAGGCTATTACCCTTCCCTCCTGCATCAAGACTGCGCCTAATCCTGTCCCACAAGCATCGGTATAAACAACAAACGGCTTACTCCCATCTGGAAGCACTAAAACTGGAGCGGTGGTCAAAGCTCTCTTTAACCGTCGGAAAGCATCATCACAATCTACGTCCCATGAGAAAACCAGATTCTTCTTCGTCAAGCGGGTTAATGGGGCTGATATCTTCGCGAAGTCTTTGATGAACTTCCTATAATATCCTGCCAACCCCAAGAAACTTCTTACTTCGGTAGCATTTCTAGGAACTTTCCAATCCTGGATAGATACTATCTTTGCGGGATCCACAGCTATCCCTTCCTTAGAGACCACATGCCCTAAGAATCGCACTTCTCTTCTCCAAAAATGACATTTAGAGAATTTAGCTTTAAGACTATGTGCTCGAAGAGTCTCCAACACTTCTCTGAGATGTAAGGCATGCTCTTCTTCACTCTTGGAAAAGACCAAGATGTCATCCACAAAGACTACTACAAACTTATTCAGATACTCTCTGAACACTCTACTCATCAGATCAACAAAGTATGCAGGGGCGTTTATCAACCCAAATGGCATCACAAGCCACTCATAAAAACCATCCGGAGTCCGGAAAGCAGTCTTCTCTATACTGTCCTCCGCCACTCTCAACTGATGAAACCCTGTAGCTAAGTCCATCTGCGAAAACACTGAGGCGCCAACCAACTGATCAAAGAGATCATCTATCCTCGGTAATGGGTGTCTATTCTTCTTCGTGAGCTTATTAAGTTCTCTATAATCCACACAAAGTCTGAGGGACCCATCCGCCTTCGTGGCAAACACTACTGGAGCTCCCCACTCTGATATACTTCGCCTTATGAACCCCTTCTCAAGCAACTCCCCTACTTGCTTATGAAGTTCTCTTCTCTCACGAGGAGCCATGTGGCGCACTGGCAAAGACACTGGTTTGGCATTATCCACCAAATAAATTCGGAAATCTATCTCCCGCTTCGGAGGCAAACCCTTCACTTCTTCAAACACATCCGGATATTCCCGGACCACTCTGACAGAACGCAAACTCTCGACCGAAGCATCGAGCGATTCAAGATAACTTAGCAAAACAGATTCCATGGGATTACAAGAGATCTCGAGAGTATTACCCAAGCGGGTCATAAGCCTGACAACTCTCCTTTCACAATCAAGAACGGCACCATTACTGGATAACCAGTCCATGCCCAAAATCAACCCATAGCCCGTGAAGCCCAATACAAAAGCATCACATCCAAACTCAACACTAAGTATAGAAATCTTCAAACCCAAACATATCATAGACAGATAAGTGGAGCCCCCAATTAGGTTTGAAACAACCAAGGGATCATCTACTAGAATGGTGTCTAAGTGCAGTGACTCAACTAATGATGATGAGATAAACGAATGCGATGAGCCAGAGTCAAACAAAGTACGGACAGGATAATCAAACAGAAAAACCAGACTTTCAACGGAAATAGTTCTACCTCTTTCCTGAATCGGTGGAACCGCGAGAGCCTAAACTTGCCCCCTTGCCTGAGCTGGTGCCATAAGAGCTTGCACCTGACCTCCTGAGGTAGACCTCGTCTTCTGCCCCTTCTTTGGGCAGTCCTTCACAAGATGTCCTGCTTCACCACAATGAAAGCAACCGGTCTTCTTCTTTTTGCGACAATCCTTGCTGAGGTGGCCTGGGGTCCCATAATTGAAGCACTTCTTCTTCTTCCCCTTGTCACCATTGCCTTTTCCACCCTTGCCTTGTTGTTGTTGTTGCGGTTTCTTCTGATCCCCCTTCTTCTCTGGTGCCTTAGAACTCTTATCATCCTCATGCATAAGTGCCATGTAGACAAGCTTCTCAAAGGTGGCCCCCATAGGAATGTGAGTCATAGCTATTCCTTGCAATGGTTCGTTCAAGCCTCTAACGAACCTCAAAGCCTTCTTCTCCGGTGTATTCACCAACTCTATGCCAAACCTTGCTAATTGATTGAATTTGTTGACATATTCTTTCACCGTGAGACTCCCTTGCTTCAAATTCAAGAACTTCTCCATAAACAGATTCTCTTCCGCCCTTGAGAGAAACTTAGCCCCAAACCTTTGCTTGAAATCTGCCCAAGAGTCAACAGGGCGTTCTCCGTTAGTGACCTCCCACCAGAATGAGGCCTCTCCCTTCATTAACCAAGCCGCCAACTTGACTTTCTTTCCCTCTTCCACTTCAAAGATATCTAACAACTCTTCCACTTCCTTAAGTCAATCTCTAGCCTCTACGAAAGTCTCTGAACCTAGAAAAGGTTTTCCTCCTATAGCCTTGAACTCCTTGCAAATCTTAGCAAAATTATCCACTCTAGGCTGAGGAGGAGGAGCGGTTGCCTCCGGTGTAGTAGCATTGGCTGGACCCGCAGCCGCGGCCCTAGCCTCTTGTAACCTCCTATACCATAATGGTATAACTAAGCCCTCCGGGATGTTAAGATCTTCAGCCATGCTGAAACGAAAGAGGAAAGATTCAAAAAGGAGATTCCGAAAGATAAAGATATGGCTATTGGGGATTATGCTTTTCTTTTTCAAAAACTTTTCTCTTAAAAGACATGTTTTTGAAAATACTTTTTCCAAAAATAATACCTTTACTATTTTCTAAAAAATGTATTTTTCTCAAAAATTTATCTGTTCCGGTAACCTTAAGCTCTGATACCACGTGTAACACCCCACTCCCGCTATGATCACTCACTAAGGGAATGCCATAGCATCGGTGGAGTATTTTAGTGAATATAGAACAGAAAAATTACAACAAGACAGATATAAATAGTACTTGAAATTTAAAACATCATCTCATAACAGCGGAAGTAAAACATGTCTAGTTACATCATAAAACCACAATAAAAGTCAAGTACAATATCCATCAAAATAAAGAAGTACATAATCCCACTCTCATACAATAGCCATTACAAAAGAAAAGATAACTGGGTAACTGGAGCTTTACATCTATCCAAGCTCCTAAAGACTGGAACAGCAATCCGATCAAGCTCCACTACTGCTAGGATCCACCGTAGGACCTGAGGGTTGGGAAAAAGATAAAAACAACGGGGTCAGACATAAGTCTGAGCGAGTCCTATAACTTTAACAATACAATCGTTAAAGTAACCAGAGAAGACATAAACTGATATACGGTAACTAATGGGGATGAATGGCTACACTAAGCAGTCAACTAAACTAAGATAAAAGATAAAGACGCATCTACCCTTCCAAAGGTAAATTACTAAACTGCACCACACCAGTCATTCCTAACTTAAAGGTTGATCCCACCTATGGACTTATAAAATTAACTTAATAGTTCTCGCGTACCCCTAGGTGACTAAGTAGACGCCACGGGGCCCTACAATCCACTAGGTGTACATCCTACTCCCCATTCGATCGGCTCCCTAACGTAGATACCCGTGCTGGCCCCACCGTGGGGTGTACCATTCCTCAACGTGGCAACCTGATAAAATTAACGGTGCACGGCTTATATCTACACGATGCAACAACGTCTTATTTACCAGCCCGGGTCCACACACGCATATGAAACCCGTTGGTCATGCGTTGCCACCGCTAACCCATTTTGGCCTCTTATAGTCAAGCCCAGTATGCGTGTCCCGTCCTCGACATGGGTCGAGCCCACTAAGATACGTATGGGTTACTGGTTGAAATGGGCCCCCAGCACAAGCCATCCCCCTAAGCTTGGCCCACACACTAGTGTTTCCCACTTAACCCTTTAATCATGTTTAATTACATGTTTCATCTTGGTTAAGTATTTAATCATATTTTCTATTGGCAACCACTAGCAATTTCCACATACCACCCAAGGTACCCACTTAACCCCCATGCCCCACTACATGCTTATCTGGTTAAGTGTTTCTTAATTGATTAACACCGTAACCGTGTAAAGGACCCCTCACATCGGACCGTCATTTGTAGATGCCTGGTTAAGCCGGTAGGTTCCGGGCAGTCTTACACTACAAACGGGTCCAACCTCGTGTCATTTACCCTTGTTACGTATTTAATTTATGATTAAGACCCCTCACATTGGACCGTCATTTGTAGATGCCTGGTTAAGCCGGTAAACTCCGGGTAGTCTTACACTACAAACAGGTCCAACCTCGTGTCTTAATCGATTAATTACTCCTAATTAATCACCCCCATAATTTGTATTAATTATCCCTAATTAATTAATCATGTTTTCCAGAATATGGGTAGAACTAACTCAATAGGTAAATTCCCAACTCCGTAGTGTGGGTACACCTAACTTAATAGGCAAATTCCCAACACATAGTATGGGTACACCTAACTTAATAGGCAAATTCCCATACTATGTTCATTTATTTTATGTTATGCATAATTATATTAATTTCACACAATCTTATTAACATATGTATTTAATTAACCCATCGTTCCCACGTAATTTCGTTCTCATGACATAACACATATAAAAGGTGTCAACTTGCATATGTATGAACATGTTTCAAAGGTGCCATCTTGCATATTAACAAACACATAACTTGCATATGAACTTGCATAACATGTCACATAACTTGCATATAATCTTGTATAACATGTCACATAACTTGCATATTAACTTGTATAACATGTCACATAAACTTACATATTAACAAATACATGACTTGCATATGAACTTGCATAACATGTTACATACTTGCATATGAACTCATAAACTTGCATATGAACTTATAAACTTGCACATGAACTTGCATAACATGTTACATACTTGCATATGAACTCATAAACTTGCATATGAACTTGCATAACATGTTACATACTTGCATATGAACTCATAAACTTGCATATGAAGAAACATACAACTTACATAGTTATCATACATGTAACTTGCATATTAACATACATGTAACTTGCATATTAACATATGATCTCAAAGCACAAAACTTGCATAATGCATGTCATAAAAAGAGACATACTTGCATGTCATAATGTATGCATAATATCAAATACTTAGCATGCATAAAATCAAATACTTAGCATGCATAAAATCAAATAATTAGCATGCATAAAATCAAATACTTAGCATGCATAAAATCAAATACTTAGCATGCATGAAACCCATCACTTAACTTGCATAAACCCACATACTTAGCTTGCATAAACATAGGGTTAACATTAAACATAGATTAGCAAACTAACATCATATCATATGACTTAAAACCCATTAATCCACATATAAAACCATATGATCTCATCATATCTCATCTACTTAGTTTAGAAATTGATCATTAAAGTGATAGAAACTCACAACTAGCAAATTTGCACTCCAAATGAAGAAGATTAAGATGCTTAGAATGGATTAGAGGTTGATTAGAGAGTGATTAGCTTGCAACCCTCTTCATAAATTAGTGGAGGCTCCTTCTAAGATTTAATTTGGCGGCATGTAGCCCTCAATTCTATTTTTAGTATGGATTAGGGTAGGTTTAGGGTGTATTTATAGATTAGGTGAGTGTTTTAGGCCCTTAGATTAACCCTAGATTAGATTAGGACCCTTAGATTTCGGAACTCTCCAGAAACCAGCCCTAAGACCAGGCCCAAACCCCAAACTGGTGCACCCAACCACAGAACTCTCTAGAAACTGTGCAGGTTTTCTGTCCCGACATGGGCGCACTTCACAAGTGCGCCAGTGTAATTTTGTACTGGCGCACTTCACAAGTGCGCCAGTGCATTTCTGGCCTGTTTCGGGTTTTTCTGCCTAACTTCGTTCGTCCATATCTCTTTCATACGGTACCCGTTTTACGCAAACTCGGACTCTATTTCGCGTATTTTTCCGAGACGAACGCAATGACGCAGCCCGTTTCCCCTGATTCTTACATCTGAGATTAATTATACTTTAATTACTAACCATTAGTGTTAATTGAAATTCGGGGTGTTACAGGTAGTATACAAATTTACATTGCAAATTTAAAAGCAAGATTAGACATGTTATGTTAATCACATTTTTAATGTAATTAAAATGGGGATTTTTGCATTGTAGATTATTACATTTTCATGTAATTAAAAGAATGGATTTTCAATGAAATTATAAGAATGTAATTAAAAGAATGAAATGCAACGTTGAAATATAATTTACATTTTTATGTAATGAAAAGATTAGACTTTGACATTGTAAAATTATTTACATTTTTTTATGTAAATTAGATTAAAAAGGAAAAGTCACATTTTTAATGCAGATTATATTAAAAAGAAAACTTTACAATTTTAATGCGATAATAACAATAGAATTGAAATATATTTTTATCGTCATTTTAGATGCGATAAAAGGATAGAATAAATATTATATATTTTTATCGTCATTTTAGAGACGGTAAAAAGAAATTACATTTTTCAATGTAAATAGAAGAAAAATAGTAAGTTACATTTTTATATGTAATTAGAGGAATATAGAAATTTACATTTTCCAATGTAAATAGAAAATGAAATAAAAGTTTACATTTCTCAATGTAAATAAATTTAGAATAGAAAGTTACATTTTTCAATGTAAATAAAAGGATTAGAAATTTATATTTTAATGAATGGTTTTTCATTAGAAAGAATAATGAAACCAAATATACATTTTGTGTAATTTGAAAGATAAAAGAAATATACATTGTTATGTTTAGGATGTGTATGTAATAAAAATAAAAATAAACACTATTGTGTGTCATGTTATACCTCGACATTATATACACAAATAAGGATATTCGATATTAGCAAAATATAGTGAATGGAATGGATGACGGAATTAGATATAAGTATATATATATAGAAATTAAAATCAAACGAATCGAGTGTGGTAGTTCGCATTTTGGAATCAAGCCTTTAAAAGATTGTACCGAAAGATCCGACCATCGGATTTTCCCAAAACTGAAACCGTTAGGTTCGCCTTGGGACAATCTTTCCAATGATATGAATTGTGTTAAAATCCAACGGTTACGTTTAGAGAAATGTGTAAAACAAATTTGGGTGAAAACAGCGCCAGGGTCGCCCAATGACCCGAAGCGTCGTTAAATTGATTTGGACTATTTTTATATAAATAAAAATAGCGATAGATCGTTATTAAATACTAAAAACGATATGAAATGATTTTAAAATATATATATATATATATATACGAGAATCATTTGAAAGGTCCGAGTTCAATCTCATTTCAAATCATTATACGACGACATAAGTCGAAGAGTTGAAGACGGTGATTGAAGACCGACGATCTTCACATCGAATGGATGTGTTGCTACTGAGGCCCATGATTGGAGTAGCTACCTTGAAGGGGAGTCATGGGTAGCCGTCCGGACGTATTGTTGATTGTTCGGATATGCAAGGTATAAGGTGCCTCCGGTTTCGTTCAGACCCAGAACGGACTTGAAAATGGATTGTATGTCTGACGTTGTATTCCTTTACACGGTATTCGTTGATCTCTGCTAAATATATATCTGTTTGGTGTTTAACACCCTTCTCTAAGACGTACGAGCTTAGAGGTTATATATTGGTAGGAATCAATGGTATGGTATGGATTGACAATGTGACATGCTAAGATGCAAATGATCAAGGCTTTTGTTCAAAAGCAGGCTTTGTGGTTGATGATCAAAGCACGGCCTGTTTAGGCGTAGCTTTGTGTATAGCATGACTTCGCGAGCCTCACCCCTGGTATGAGTCAAAAACGGAGCAAGGGAACGCAGGGAGAGCAGCACGTTTCTTTCTAGCTAGAAGTGGTGTTTGGGTTTTACACGGCCCGGCATTTTACTTATGTGGATGATGGAATAAGGCGCCTCGGATATTAGGTCCTATAGGACCGGGAAACGTGTGTTCAGGAATAACTAATCTGCAAAAATCATATGTGCGGACCGGCCCTGCAGCTTTCCAAGGGTTCACTGCGGGGGATCCTGAGACATTAGCTAGAGTGTCTTGAATCGGTAAGGAGATCGTTCCTAGCCTTGACTCATGATGGAAACCCAATTCCCAATACCACCCTACGGACTTGATTGTATTACTAGTATGGAGGCATAGTATATGGTAGCTATGCTTCCTAGGATTGATACATTTACTTTGAAATGTTTTTAAAACATATATATACACTAATAATAATATCAAATTCGATTTTATCGTACCAAGCATGTTTAATCATCATAAGGTAAAACTCTATCCTCTGGTTTGCGTTGCATTGTGTGATGGGACTTGAGTCTTATGATGATTCCATTTTTCTAAAAAGCACTGCGTTGTTTAACGATTTACTTTAATTTATGCACCGGCAATCCATTGGAATAAAACTCGTTCCGTGTTAGCGCCGTGGTCCTTGGATTTACCTTATTGCTATTAGCTATATTAGTTAAGAATTCTTACACCAGTCCCATGACTGACTCGTAGTTTGTTTCACTTTGCAAACTCGGGTGCCCTCTTTTCCACATGGGCAGTCGAGTAGCTTTTTGCAGATATTTATCTCTTGAGCAGGATTCTGGATCGAAGCCTAAAGCTGTGTCCAGAGCATAGTTGTCTTCCGCTGCCTTAGTTATTTTATTTCCGCTGTTTATTGTATTTAATTTATTGAAATTTATCTTCCGCTGTAATTTTATTCGATGTACTCTGATGTAACATTATTATGATGTTTATAAAAGTCTGTTGTTATTGTTCTAATGTGTTGTATTCCCAGAGTTAACGTATTCGGGTTTTGAACGGTCTTAGTCGATTTTGCGATCGATTGAGTCCGGGCGAACCCAAGCCGTTACAGTTGGTATCAGAGCTCTGGTTAGCTCAAATCTTCGGGGTACAACTCGTTAGAACTGAACAAAAGACTCATCAGAGATTGGATTAGTAATATCCAATAAGAATACTCATTAGAGATAGTGTAACACCCAGGATTTTTGAATAATCGAATTAACTAAATTAAAGAATAATTAATCTCAGACGTGAGAATTATGGGGATTGGGTTGCGTCATCGTGTTCGTCTCGGAATTCTGGTTGAAATAGAGTCCGAGTTTGCGGGAAACGAGTACCGGATGAAAGAGTTATAGACGAACGAAGTTTGGTGGCAAAGTAAAGAAAAAATGCACTGGCGCACTTGGGAGGTGCGCCAGTACATATTAACACTGGCGCACCTGCCAAGTGCGCCCAGGCCGAGGCTGGAGCCTGCACAACTTTCTGGTTCAGGATGACCCGTGTTGTTGAGTCCATTCTGACTCCTTGCTGAGTCATTAGGGCTTACTCATCACCCTATCATAATTGAATGGTTTTGATTAACCCTAAGTACATCCGACGGCTTAAATTAATTCATAACTCTATAAAAAGACCCATAGACACAAACCCTAAATCAGAATTAAAACTAAAACTATGGCCGTCATGCTGTTGTCTTGAGCCCTAGAGCAGCCGCCACCAAATCAAAGAGAAAGAACAGCAACCAAATCAGAACCACTCAACCCTAACAGCGATTCTTCATCAAAGGAGCGCTAATTCAACTCCAGAAATCAAAATTCAGAACTCAAGACTGCTTTTGAGTTGTGAGTTCGATAGTTTTAGCAAAATAATTAGTAATTTAATTAGATTAAGTTATAACGCGGATTGTATGGATGTGATATGAAGTATTGATTGCATGTTGTAGGATTATGATTGAATATCTATGATGTTATGATGTGATGCTATCATGCAAAGTTATGTTGCTATCATCCATGTTGTAATTTTATATACAATCAAATCGTCATGTTTCTTATGCTAGTTTGCGATATTGATTCATATGCTAAATCATTATTAGGCAAGTCTAGATTTTGGGTTCAAACACGAATCATATACATGTTGGGTAGAATTACATGTGACCTTACATGATTATGGCACCTAGTTTATGTGAGAATGAAATTGAAAGATTAGGCTATGTCATGATACTTTACATGTTAGTTCACACCATTGTTGCGATGTATAAATCACATATGTGAATTTATGAGTTGGACATGAATCATGTTATGTTATTACCTATGCAAGTTTAATCCCTTTAGATATAGGTTCATGACATATGATGTCTATGCAAATTTGTGGCCATTATTTCATCAAGTTCACACCTTTAGATTTGGGTCTATGTTATACATGATGTTTATGCAAGTTTGTGGCCATTATTTCATCAAGTTCACACCTTTAAAATTTGGAACCATGACATATGTTGTTATGCAAGTTGTAATCTTGGCTTATGCAAGTTTTAGATGTAGAACATCATTCACATATGCAAGTTCACCCCTATGTTAGATCTATGCTTTAATTATGTATATATGTGATGCTTTCTTTTATTTCATGAGTTAGACTATTCGAGTCTAACGTATATTTTTACGTTAAACGAACAAACGTACTATGTGGGGAAAAAGGGAATAATATTAAAAATATTTAATTGGCATAATTGCCTTAAAAGGCATAAAATAAAATTGTGGTGAAATTGGTATGATTTTACATACCATAAATGGATGGACATAATTGAGTCAATTATGGACATCGCTAAATTTGGAATTGATTGATAATTTGAATAGGGAAAGTAATTCAAATTGGAGGTGATTAATTAGGAGTAATTAATCGTCTAAGACACGAGGTTAGACTCTTTTGTGGGGTAAGACTGCCCGGACCCGCCCGGCAAATCCAGCTGCCACAAATGCCAGTCTAATGTGAGAGGTCTTAGGCATAAACTAAATACGTAACAATTGTAAAGACACGAGGTTAGGCTCTTTTGTGGTGTAAGACTGCCCGGACCCGCCCGGCAAATCCAGCTGCCACAAATGCCAGTCTAATGTGAGAGGTCTTTATGAGGTTACGGTCTTAATGAATTAAGAAACACTTAACCAGATAAGAATGTAGTGGGACAGGAGGGGGTTAAGTGGGTGACTTGGGTGGCATGTGGAATCTAGTGGGTGCCTTGGATGGCATTTGGAAACACGATTATAAACACTTAACCAAAATATGGAACATGTAATTTAAACATGAACAAGAAGTGGGTTAAGTGGGATGTACTAGAGGGGACCAAGCTTAGGTGGATAGCTTGTGTCAAGTAATGGGGGGCCCGTTTCAACCAGTAACCCATACGTATCTTTGTGGACTCGACCCAAGTCGAGGACGGGACACGCATACTAGGCTTGACTGTAAGAGGCCAAACCGGGTTAGCGGTGGCAACGCAAGTCCAATGGGTTCATATGCATGTGTGGACCCGGGCTGGTAGGTAAGACGTTGTTGCATCGTGTAGGTATAAGCCGTGCATTCTTTGTTGTATCGGGTTGCCACTTTGGGGAGTGATACATCCCACTGTGGGGCCAGCACGGGTATCTACGAGTTAGGGAGCCGATCGCTTGGGGGTAGTGGGTACACCTAGTGGAGATAGGAGCAGACGGCACCTATGAAGGCAGCTAGGGGTGCACGAAACTACCAATATCATTATTAAGTCTGTAGGCGGGATCAACCTTAGGGTGACTAGTAGTGGTGCAGTATACTAGTGGCGGTGCAGTTTAGGAATTATCCCATAGTGTTGGTGTAGTTCAGTAATTATCCTACAGTAGTTTAGGTGTGCTTTAACGATATCGTAATTCATCTTGTTTCCTTGTTTACTCTGTCATACTCAATGGCTCATGGTCATTTCCCTATTTTCCAACTTATGCCTTAGCCTAGTTACTTTGTTAATTATATTGTTAGAATTATCGCACTCGCCAGACTTTATGTCTGACCCCCCCCTTTCCATCTCTTTCCTTTTCCCCCTCCAGGTGCTCAGGTTGGAACTAGCACCAATGGAGCTTGATCTTGGACTGCTTTTAGAAGATTTCTTGGACTTCGGCTTCTCTTTATTTATGGCTATTTTAATGTTGGGGATTATGTCTTTCAGTTTATGTACTTTGTTTTATCAAGATGGATATGATGTACTTGACTTTGGTTTATAGTTTTGATGATGTAATCAAACATATGGGTTTATCCGCTGCAATGAAATAAAGTTTTAAATTTTCAAGTACTGTTTTATATTTGTCTTGTTGTGATTTTCTGTTCTACATTATCTTAAAACGCTCCACTGAAGTTAAGGCATTCCCTTTGCGAGCGACCTTGATGGAGGTGGGGTGTTACACGTGGTATCAGAGCTGAAGGTTACCAGAACAGATATGAATTTTTGAAAAACTATTTTTCAAAACAATTTTTTATAAAGAAGTACTTTCAAAAGTATGATTTAAGGAAAGTATTTTCAAGAGAAAAGTATATTTTGGAAAGCATAACCCCAAGAGCCATATATCTTTCCTTCAGTCCTTTTTGTATTGAATCTTTCCTTTTTCGTTTCAGCATGTCTGAAGCATCTGAGATACCAGAAGGGGTTCATGTGCCCGATTGGTTCCGTCAATATCTTGAGGCTAGGGCCGCCGCCGCAGGTCCAGCAAATCCTCCTCCTCCTCCTCGTGTCGATAATTTCGCAAAGATATGCAAGGACTTTAGAGCAATGGGTGGGAAACCTTTTCATGGAACGGAGACATTTGTTGAAGCTCGTAACTGGCAAAAGGAGGTGGAAGAATTATTTTGAATTTTTGAAGCGGATGATGGATGGAAAGTCCAGCTAGCTGCGTGGCTGATGAAGGATGAGGCCTCGTTTTGGTGGGAGGTAACTAATGGGGGTCCCCAGTTGATACATGGCCAGATTTTAGGCAGAGGTTTGAGGCAAAGTTTCTCTCACCGGCTGAAGAGAATCTATACATGTAAAGGTTCTTGTCACTGAAGCAAGGGAATTTATCGGTGAAAGAGTACGTTAACAAATTCAACCAATTGGCAAGGTTTGGCTTAGACTTGGTGAATACTCCAGAAAAGAAGGCTCTAAGATTTGTTAAGGGTTTAAACGAGCCGCTTCATGGGTTAGCTGTGACCCACATTCCCATGGGGGCTACCGTTGAGAGGTTAGTTGACATGGCACTCATGCATGAAGAGGAGAAGGCCGCCAATGCTAATAAGGCACCCGAGAAGAAAGGGGATCAAAAGAAGCCGCAACAGAACAAGAAAGGTGGCAAAGGCAACCATGCTAAGGGGAAGAAGAAATGATTTAACTGTGGGACACCCGGTCATCTAAGAAAAGATTGTAGGAAGAAGAAGAAGACCGGTTGTTTCCACTGTGGCGAAGCGGGACATCTTATTAAGGACTGCCCAAAGAAAGGGCAAAGGGTGGGGTCTACTTCGGGAGGACAGGTGCAAGCTCTTATGGCACCCGGGCAGGCAAGAGGACAAGTTCAGGCCCTCGTGGTCCCACCGCTGCAAGAACGAGGTATAGCAATTTCCGTTGAAAGTTTAGTTTTTCTGTTTGATCATCATGTCCATACTTTATTCGATTCTGGCGCATCGCATTCATTTATCTCTACATCATTAGTTGACACACTGCACCTAGATACTAGTCTTGTTACTGATCCCTTAGTAGTCTCAAATCCTATTGGTGGTTCGGCTCATCTTTCTATGATTTGTCGGGATTTGAGAGTGTTTATCTTGGGCGTTGAGTTTGAGTGCAATGCTTTTGTTCTTGGCTTCATGGGCTACAATTTTATTCTAGGTATGGATTGGCTAACTAGATATGGGGCCATCCTAGATTGCGAAAGAAGGGTAGTTATATTGTTGACTTGTTCGGGAAAGACCCTTGATATTTCTTATGACCCTAGAGGTCCAGTAATGCTTAGTTACCTAGAATCCCTTGACGCATCCGATGATGATTTACATCCTGTTCCCATAGTCCGTGAATATGCTGATGTTTTCGATGAGGTGAGGGGTTTACCCCCAAAACGTGAGATAGACTTTCGAATATATCTAGTGGACAATGCAAAGCCAGTTGCATTGCCAGTGCGCCACATGGCTCCAAGAGAGAGAAGAGAACTCAGTAAGCAAGTGAAAGAATTGCTTGAGAAGGGGTTCATCAGACGTAGTATATCGGAGTGGGGTGCTCCAGTAGTATTTGCCACGAAGGCGGATGGGTCCCTCAGACTTTGTGTGGACTATAGAGAACTTAATAAACTTACTAAGAAGAATAGACACCCACTGCCGAGGATTGACGATCTTTTCGATCAGTTAGTTGGCGCCTCAGTGTTTTCGCAGTTGGACTTAGCCATGGGTTTCCATCAGTTGAGAGTGGCTGAGGATAGCATAGACAAGACTGCCTTTAGGACTCCAGACGGTTTCTTCGAGTGGCTGGTGATGCCCTTCGGTTTGACAAACGCCCCCGCATACTTTGTTGATTTGATGAGTAGGGTATTTAGGGAGTACCTTAACAAATTCGTGGTAGTCTTTATAGATGACATCTTGATCTTTTCTAAGAGCGAGGAAGAGCATGCCCTACATCTCAGGGAAGTGTTGGAGACTCTTCGAGCGCATAGCCTTAAAGCTAAATTTTCCAAATGTCACTTTTGGAGGAAAGAAGTGCAATTCCTAGGGCACGTGGTTTCCAAAGAAGGGATAGCCGTGGATCCCGCGAAGATAGTGGCCATCCTAGATTGGAAGGTCCCTAAAAATGCTACCGAGGTGAGAAGTTTCTTAGGGTTGGCTGGCTACTATAGGAAATTTATCAAAGACTTCGCAAAAATATCAGCTCCATTAACACGCTTGACGAAGAAGAACTTAGTCTTCACGTGGGACGTAGATTATGATGATGCATTCCAACGTTTAAAGAGAGCTTTGACCACAGCCCCAGTCTTAGTATTGCCAGATGGGAGTAAGCCATTTACCATTTATACCGACGCTTGTGGGACAGGACTAGGCGCAGTCCTAATGCAAGAGGGAAGGGTAATAGCCTATGGTGGAAGGCAGTTGAGAGTGCATGAAAGAAATTACCCTACACATGACCTAAAGTTGGCCGCTATTGTTTTCGCGCTTAAGTCTTGGCGTTATTATCTTCTTGGCGAAAAATTCGAATTGTTCACTGGCCACAAATCGCTAAAATACTTATTCTCTCAGAAGGACTTGAACTTAAGGCAGCAAAGGTGGATGGAGTTCTTAGCGTCCTACGACTTCGAGATAGCATATACCCCTGGCAAGGGTAACGTAGTGGCAGATGCCTTAAGTAGAAAAAGATTATCCTTAAGTCCGTTGTTTGTTGAGCGGCGAAGTTTAGAGTTCATCTCTACGTTTGACTTTACACCTTCCATTGACTTTGTACCTGGTTTGCTAGCATCCTTAGAGGTTAGACCTACGCTTTTGGGACGGATTGGCAAGGCACAGCGAGATGACCCACAGTTGGTTGAGTTAGTAGAAAAGCTCAAAGGAGGGGGGTCATCGAGCCATCTCCGTAGGTATACCCTAGATGATAAGGGTTGGTTACGTAGGGACGGTAGACTTTGTATACCAAAAGACGATGACCTAAGGAAGACCATTCTTGATGATGCACATCGTTCGAAGATGACCATCCATCCCGACGGGGACAAGATGTACATGGACATGAGACGAGTTTACTTTTGGGCCGGCATGAAGAAAGATGTGGCTGAGTATGTCGCTAGATGCTTGGTGTGCCAACAAGTAAAAGCGGAGCAAAAGAAGCCCGGTGGATTGCTTCATCCATTGGAGGTCCCACAATGGAAGTGGGAAAGTGTCTCGATGGACTTTATTGACGGATTATCGAGATCGAGGAAGGGTAATACGGGTATTTGGGTAGTGGTAGATAGACTTACTAAGAGCGCCCATTTCATTCCCGTGAAGAGTAAGAGGACTGCTCCATGGTTAGCCTCCGTATACATTCGAGAAATAGTTCGTTTGCACGGTGTTCCTTCTAGCATAGTGAGCGACCGCGATCCTATTTTCACTAGCGAATTTTGGAAAAGCTTACAAGAGGCGGTAGGGACTTAGTTATGTTTGAGCACCGCATATCATCCTCAGACGGACGGCCAGACCGAGAGGGTGAATCGTATTCTAGAGGACCTATTGAGGTTATGTGTCTTAGATTTCGGAGGTACATGGGAGGAACATCTTCCGTTGGTAGAATTCGCATATAATAACAGCTTTCAGTCTAGCATTGGCATGGCACCATTCGAAGCTCTATATGGACGGCCGTGTCGTTCGCCTACATGTTGGTGGGAAGCTACAGATAAGATCTTGCTTGGGCCCGATATGATTAGAGAGACTTCGGAAAAGATTGATTTGATCCGAAGAAGGATGAAGACGGCGCAAGATAGGTAGAAATCTTATGCGGACAAGAGGAGGTCAGATCTTGAGTTTGAGGTTGGGGACATGGTCTTTGTCAAGGTGTCTCCATTACGGAATGTCGTTCGCTTTGGGTCCGTTGGGAAGTTAGCACCAAGGTTCGTAGGGCCGTTTCCTATTAAGGAAAGGATTGGGCAGATGGCGTATAGAGTGGAGTTGCCCGAGAGACTTAGTGGTGTACACGACGTATTCCATGTATCACATTTGAGGAAGTGCTTGCACGAGACCGCAGAGGTGGTAGTGCCGAGCTTGCTTAGAGAAGTGGAGATCGAGCGTGATGCGACGATTCGACGAGCTCCTACGCGCATTCTTGGGTCGAAGATTAAGAAGTTGAGGAATCGAGAGGTCAAACTAGTCAAAGTGCAATGGGGAGATGATGAGAGTAACTGTAACAACCCGAAAATCTGGGCCAGTTTAAAATTTTTATTTTGGCAATTTTAGCGAATTTTGAACATTTAAAATAGATCATTTTAAATAATATCGACGAGAAATTTATTTTGAATATATTCAGAACGTATATATTATATACGCCGTCGTTAGAATATAAATAATTATATATAATTATAAAAGGAATTGAAAATGGCGCGGTAGTTCGATAATTCGATTTCAAACTTCAAATGAATGTACCGGGTGCAAAATAAACCGGATTTTAGTGAAACCAAAGATAATGGAATCTAATTGTGACTATCTTTCCAACGAATCCGAAAAATTGAAATTTCATAGCGGGAATCAAAAGATATGTCCAGTTGAAAATTCTGAATAGTCGCTATGGAATTCAGGCCCTTAAAAATGGAAATTTTGCAAACGACCTCGGATTTCGACGAACCACTTTTGTTGGATCCGTGATGTCAAGTTATTGCTAGATTCCAAATTTCATAATTTTTCGAATCAATATGTGAGCGTGGCAAAGGAAAACGCGTTTGACCAGTTTCAGTTGATTTTAATCGACTGGAAAATGGCCATTTTTCCAACGGTCTCAGAATTCGACGAAACTAGTTTTGTTAGGACCGTATTGTCAATACGAAGCTAGAAATTATTTTTCTGGAATTTTTCGAGTTAGTGTGCGGCCCCGGTAAATTGAAATGCACGTTTAAATTCAATATATAGAGTTATATGTTGATTTTGATGAAAACTGATCGAAACAATCGAATCAGCCTATGATACATATCCCATTGTGTTTGGAATGGGGGTAATTAGCTATGGACGACAGGCGGGGGGCCTCGTTTTGAGGTCGAAAATAAAAGTTGCTTTTTGGTGGAGAACAAAATAATTAAAAAAAAACCTCTCCCCATTATACTCAGCCCCCCCCCCCCCCCCGATTAGAAAAAGCATTTCAAAAAAAAAAGAAAGAAAGAGGAAGACGGGGGGGAGAACTCGTCGTCGCCCCCCCCCCCCCCCCCCCCAGATCGATCGCGACGCCGCCAAGGGGGGCCCCAACCACCGCCGCTCCTTCATCTTCTTCCTCCTCGACCGCAGCACCCCCTTCCTCCCGCCGCGATCGAAGACCCCCCACCCCCTTCCCTCGCGACACAACCCCCCCCCCCCCCCCCCGACACCAAAATCGACCGCAACCACCACCGAACACCCCCCCTCCTTCCTCCTATTGCCGACCACCGGCGAAGCCAACACCCCCCCCCCCTCCTCCGAAAATATGTAAGTGGTGTTTCCCTTTTTATTATTTTATTTTCTTTTAATTTAGTTATATACCTTGTTTTATTTTCTGATTTTAAAATAAATGTAAATGCATGATTTAAATTCAGTTTTTAGTTTATATATATAATTAGCATTGTAAAAATCTGATTTTTTTCATGTGTAGAGGATTAAAAACATGATCTTGTATATGTAGGAAAGGAAAAGATTTGATTTTTAATATATGAAAAGCGATATTTTTATATGTGAAATACGAGATTTTTAAAGATATAATCTTTATAGTGAAAAAGGCGAAATCTATATTTTTGAAAAGGCGAAATCTATATTTTTGAAAAGGCGAAATCTTTATATAGTGAATAGCGGAATAAAAATAGAATTTTTATCTATATAATAGCGGTGTAAAAATAGAATTTTTATCCATAAAGCGTGAAAGTAAAAATTCGATTTTTATATATTGAATAGCGAAGTAAATATTCGATTTTTATATATTGAATAGCGAAGTAAAAATTCGATTTTTATATATTGAATAGCGAAGTAAAAATTCGATTTTTATATATTGAATAGCGAAGTAAAAATTCGATTTTTATATATTGAATAGCGAAGTAAAAATTCGATTTTTATATATTGAATAGCGAAGAAAAAAATTCGATTTTTATATATTGAATAGCAAAGTAAAAATTCGATTTTTATATATTGAGTAGTGAAGTAAAAATTCGATTTTTATATATGTAGTGGCTACGGGCAATGATAGTGACAAAAGGCGAGAACGATGAAGATTTCTATAAATGAAGTGTCGTGGAGTTGGAATAGCTTTTGGTGAGAACTTCTCACTCTTCAATTTCTTTTTCTAGTTATATATATACTAGGATGCAGACGGTGCTTAGTAGCACCCGACACCCGTCATCCACAGACCATGGATGGCTTGTTTGTTCAATTGTTTGGTTGTGTAGTTGGTTAGATTATTTGGTTTGAATTGAATTGTTTGGTGAAATGGAATGGATTTGATTGATGTGTGAATGGCGTGGGCCTTCACTAGACCGGGGATAAGGCTAGGCCTTGTCCCGTTTCTAGTATCCTGCCGTTATGCCGCCGAAATTTTCTAAAATAAGTTAGAAAAATAAAAATATCATTTTTATTTTGTAAATGAACTGAATAAAAATTCATGTGTTAAAATAAAATATTTTTATCGTTAAAAATATAATTTTTAACGTGAATGTGAATAAATAAATATTCATTTACAAACTGGACGGTTTGTTTATGGACACCTATATGAAGGACATTGATTGGGACGATAAAATTTACACATCGCCCAACTGCACAAATAAAAATCTGTGTTTGATTGTTTGAAACCCCACACGGGTATTGGGATAAAATACGGCATACACTAATCCCAATAATTAGTTGTTTGTCGATCGATTGATTGACAGGCTGTTATAAGCGTTAGATATCTATATTTGATGCTTATACAGTGTAGTGCACTTTGGATGATGGTTGATTATTTATCGTTGCTATTATATACATGTGTTGTATGGAATCCATATAATTAACTTTATATGGTAATTGATTGGGCCTCATTCCAATTTAGAAGATAAAGAATATTATAAAATAAAGGTTCATGTGTTGATTGTACTCATCCGTTGAGATTAGTCATGTGTTGAACGAAATATTTTAAACAATAAAATTTACATCTTTATCATATATAAAATTAGAAACTAACTGGAAAATAGATAAGATGAGTGGTCTCCTGGATATTAATCTGATGTTGGTTTCGGCCTTCGGGGTTAATATTCAGGGAATCGTTCTCTTACTAATTTACGGTTGGAGTCTGATTTAATATCAAACGATAGATACCTTAATTTTCATAAAATATATTAAATAACAAAAATAGTCACACATGGACAGTACTCATTCGTTGAGATTAGTCGTGTGTTGACAAAGATATAGAGTCGTGTATTGAAAGAAATATAGATCCATTTGTTGAATATAAAGCCGTGTTGATTAGTGATGCGCTATTTTGACGTGAACGATATTTATATCGATTATATTCGTTTTTGAATTTAAAACGAATTTGAATTGAATCGAATAGAAAACCAATTTGAATTGAATCGAATAGAAAACCAATTTGAATTGAATCGAATAGAAAACCAATTTGAATTGAATTGAATAGAAGACCAATTTGAATTTAATCGAATAGAAAACGAATTTGAAATGAATTTTAAAACGAATTTATAAGGAAAAAATCAATTTTGATTTGAATTGAATTGGAAGTTGAAATTGTTTTTGAAACGAATTTAAAACTATTTATATAATTCGTTTTAAATAGGAATCGACGAAATATATATTATATATATTATATATATAATATAATGGCCTGAATAGAACGCGCCGCGCCGCGGCAGTTCGCGAATTTCGACCATTTATTTCAAACGGACATTACGGGAGATCCGACCGTCGGATTCTCCTAAAACCGGAACTGTTGGGTTCGTATCGAAAAGAGCTTTCTAATGAATATTAGAAATATAAAATCTAACGGTTGGATTTGGAGATACGTCCAAATCAAATTTGGAAAAGGTCGCTGTAAGTGCAGTTCGATGGCCGTTGATGGAAATCGACTGTACGGGCCTTGATAAAATTATTAAAAATAGTAATAATTTGTGTAAAATCATAAGAAATGATTTGAAAAAAATTGGGATGAAAAACTCCATATTTGAAAAGATAAAAATAGGTTTTTAACGAAATGAACTAGTTTTAAACTAAAATTAAAACTCATTTATTTTCAAATAAATAAATTGGATTTGAAAGGGGTTTTAAATAGAATTGATTCATGGGTTTATCGTGAACTGTGTTTTAAATAACACTGGTTCTTTAACCCTGTAAAAGGAGTTTTAATGAATCTGCAACTAGATTGAAATGTGAATTGATAATCTAAATTATCAAATTTGGAAAACGAGCGAGAATGGAGTATCGCCAGTTTTGCTACAAAGCGATAGCTAAATCTTCAATTAGATTTGAACGTGAAATGGTAATTAATTTTACCGATAACACCATAGTATTAGATATGGAGTATTACCAGTTTTTCTTCATGGGATGAATAGGTTGGGATTGGGAAATAAAATAAATAATTACTTCGGTGTGGTTCGCTAATCTCGACTAGTTTAGAAAACCATAATTTGGTTTGAAACGACATCCAAAGGAAGATTAAAGGATAAATTTTAAAGAATTTATCTTGGATAAAAATAATGAGAACTTTTCCCTGAGAATATGAATTGGAATGAGGCGTATGTTGTGTTTGTGTAACATTCGTTTTAATATACGCGGGTTGTTCGGAAAGGCCGGTTTATACCCATTCTGAATAACCGATTCGACGATATGTCGAAGATGAAGACGGTGGTTGAAGACCGGAAGTCTTCACATCGTTTGGGTGATTACAGATGATCTTGATTGGGCTGTACACCCAAGATGAGGGAATCAGTTGGTGGTCGTCCAGACGTACTTGGAGATCGATGGATATGCGAGGAAAGTGCCTCCGGTTTCGTTCAGACCCAGAACGAACTTGTAAATGGATTGTGTGTCTGACATTGGATTTTATTCTGTGTTGATTGATTTCTGTTAAATATATATCTGTTTGGCGGCGGAGAATTTATTCTCTTGCTTAACGCCCTTCTCTGAGACGTACGAGCTTAGAGGTTATATATCGATAGATATCAATCGCATGGCATGAATTGCCTGTGTGGCATGCTGAGTTGCATGGATCAAGGCTTCTGTTGAAAAGCAAAGTCTTGTGGTTGATGATCAAAGCACGGCCTCTGTGGCGTAGCTTTGTGTATAACGTGAATTCGCGAGCCTCACACCTCGGTATGAGTTAAAAACGGGATACGGACCGTTGGGAGAACACGACGTTTCTTTCTAGCTTTGGTGGTGTCAGTGACTTACCAGCCCTGACATTTATATACTTTTCACCTATGTGGTTGTTGGAATGAGGCGCCTCGATTATAGGTCTGTAAGGACCGGGAAACGTGTGTTCAGGAATAAATAATCCTCTAACGTAAGTGAGGACCGGCCCAACCGATCCAGTGGTTGCCCAGAGTGCGTAGTCCTGAGCATTTGCTAGAGTGTCTCGAACGCGGAGAGGAGCTTGCCCCTTGCCTCGACTCATGACGGAAATCCAATTTCCAATACGTGTATTGCGGTTTTAATTGTAGAACTAGTATGGCGACATGATATATGGTACCCATGCCGTCTATGATTTATATTTATGATTGAAATTGTTTTGACACTATGCACTTATTATAGTATCAAATGATTTGTTTTAAACGTACCAAGCATGTTTGGCTATTATAAGGGAAAACCCTATCCTCCGGCTTGCGTTGCATTGTGTGATGGGACCTGGGTCTTATAGTAGCTTCATTTTCCGAAAAAGCATTGCGTTGTTTATTGATATGCACTGGTATTCTTGGGAGGAAACCCGTTCCGTGTTATACGGCGTGGTCCCTTGATTTACCTAACTTTAAAACCAATATTAATAACTGTTTTAGTTCTCATACCAGTCACATGACTGACCTGGAGTTTATTGTTTTAACCTAAACTCTGGGTGCCCTTATTTTCGACATGGGCAGCTAGTAGTTTTGGTTTTGCAGATTTATATTCACAGGATCCTGATTTACAGCTGGAATGATATCCGGAAAGCTCTGTATCCGTATATCACCTTCAGTTGTGCTTTGTATTATTTTCCACTGCTATGTAATTTAATGTAATCTCTGAAATTTATCGAATGTAATTTATTCAATTATACTCTGTATATTCTTGTATCTGATGGAATTGTTGTAATCAACAATGAAATGTTCTTCCGTCTGCGTTCATTTGTGTGTTGTTCTCAAATTATCCGCCCTTTCCTTAACGGGGAAGAAACGGATCCTCACATTTGGTATCGGAGCTTTGGTTTACAGAGCTCGAGAACAAGACACATTAGAACCATACGAAAGAATTCATCAGATATTGGATTAGTAATATCCAATTAGAATGACTCGTTAGAGATGGGATCAGTAGTATCCTAGAACGAGTGTGAAGAGTATATTTTTCAAATGAAAACAATTTTGTTTTGAAAATTTAAACCATTTTATATGTATTTGAATATTTATTTATATTGAATTTGGACAATCTAGTATATAAAGGTTTTGCATATACGCGTCATGAACGTATATTCGAAGTTTTAATATACTGGATAGATATAGAATCACGCTCTAGTTGCTCGGAGATGATTTTGAAGATGGAGCTCCATCACCAATATTTATGTTCGTGTTTCGAAGGTGTGACTTCTATATATTTCCATTAGACTGGTGTGAGAACCAAAACTTATATAGTTAGAACACATTGTTGTGAATTGGCATCAAAAACATGATTTTTTGTATATATATCAAAATTATGAATTTGAAACGTTAATTCACTAATTGATTGATGTTTGTGTTGTTTGTTTATTTGTTTGATAATTTTTAACCATTTAGCCTAATTGAACTAAATATTGAACTGTATTGAAAATTAGTCGCATTTGCTTGCATATACATATACTTACATTGAACAGGTCATAGCAAGGAGGCTAGAGCCAGAGAATAAAATTTGTTTGCCCGACAAATAGGTACATGTTTATTATAATTTACTGTTTTGTTTGGGTGATGATGATTTTATGAGCCTATTGGCTAGCCGCTTGGCTTTTTCTTTTTGAGATCAGAAGGCCTATATGGCAATTTCGGGATTTTCCCGTGGCTCCCGGTGTAGGGGAGGTTATTGCGAAATTTTTCGAAAATTTAGGGTGTTAGCCAAATTTTTGAAAATTTGAAAATTCTCAGAAACTGAAAAGTTGGAGAATGGAAGCCAGATCGAACGTAGAGTTGATTAATCAAACCACTTTCGACTTCGTTCCTTTTCGGGGATGAAAAGTTTTAAGTGGGGGAGATTATAACAACCCGAAAATCTAGGCCAGTTTAAAATTTTTATTTTGGCAATTTTAGCGAATTTTGAACGTTTAAAATAGATTATTTTAAATAATATCGATGAGAAATTTATTTTGAATATATTCAGAACGTATATATTATATACGCCGTCGTTAGAATATAAATAATTATATATATAATTATAAAAGGAATTGAAAATGGCGCGGTAGTTCGATAATTCGATTTCAAACTTCAAATGAATGTACCAGGTGCAAAATAAACCGGATTTTAGTGAAACCAAAAATAATGGAATCTAATAGTGACTATCTTTCCAACGAATCCGAAAAATTGAAATTTTATAGCGGGAATCAAAAGATATGTCCAGTTGAAAATTCTGAATAGTCGCTATGGAATTCAGGCCCTTAAAAATGGAAATTTTGCAAACGACCTCGGATTTCGACGAAACCACTTTTGTTGGATCCGTGATTTCAAGTTATTGCTAGATTCCAAATTTCATAATTTTTCGAATCAATATGTGAGCGTGGCAAAGGAAAACGCGTTTGACCAGTTTCAGTTGATTTTAATCGACTGGAAAATGGCCATTTTTCCAACGGTCTCAGAATTCGACGAAACTAGTTTTGTTAGGACCGTATTGTCAATACGAAGCTAGAAATTATTTTTTTGGAATTTTTCGAGTTAGTGTGCTGCCCCGGTAAATTGAAATACACGTTTAAATTCAATATATAGAGTTATATGTTGATTTTGACGAAAACTGATCGAAACAATCGAATCAGCCTACGATACATATCCCATTGTGTTCGGAATGGGGGTAATTAGCTATAGACGACAGGCGGAGGGCCTCGTTTTGAGGTCGAAAATAAAAGTTGCTTTTTGGTGGAGAATAAAATAATTAAAAATTAAAAAAAAAAACTCTCCTCATTATACTCAGCCCCCCCCATTAGAAAAAGCATTTCAAAAATAAAAAATAAATATAGAAAGAGGAAGACGGGGGGGAGAACTCGTCGCCGTCACCCCCCCCCCCCCCCAGATCGATCGCGACGCCGCCAAGGGGGCCCCCAACCACCGCCGCTCCTTCATCTTCTTCCTCCTCTGCCTCGACCGCAACACCCCCCTTCCTCCCGCCGCGATCGAAGACCCCCTGCCCTCGCGACACAGGCCCCCCCCCACCAAAATCGACCGCAACCACCACCAAACACTCCCCCCCCCTCCTTCCTCCTACTGTCGACCACCGGCGAAGCCAACACCCCCCCCCCCCCCCTCCGAAAATCTGTAAGTGGTGTTTCCCTTTTTATTATTTTATTTTCTTTTAATTTAGTTATATACCTTGTTTTATTTTCTGATTTTAAAATAAATGTAAATGCATGATTTAAATTCAGTTTTTAGTTTATATATATAATTAGCATTGTAAAAATCTGATTTTTTTCATGTGTAGAGGATTAAAAACATGATCTTGTATATGTAGGAAAGGAAAAGATTTGATTTTTAATATATGAAAAGCGATATTTTTATATGTGAAATACGAGATTTTTAAAGATATAATCTTTATAGTGAAAAAGGCGAAATCTTTATATAGTGAATAGCGGAATAAAAATAGAATTTTTATCTATATAATAGCGGTGTAAAAATAGAATTTTTATCCATAAAGCGTGAAAGTAAAAATTCGATTTTTATATATTGAATAGCGAAGTAAAAATTCGATTTTTATATATTGAATAGCGAAGTAAAAATTCGATTTTTATATATTGAATAGCGAAGTAAAAATTCGATTTTTACATATTGAATAGCGAAGTAAAAATTCGATTTTTATATATTGAATAGCAAAGAAAAAAAATCGATTTTTATATATTGAATAGCAAAGTAAAAATTCGATTTTTATATATTGAGTAGTGAAGTAAAAATTCGATTTTTATATATGTAGTGGCTACGAGCAACGAAAGTGACAAAAGGCGAGAACGATGAAGATTTCTATAAATGAAGTGTCGTGGAGTTGGAATAGCTTTTGGTGAGAACTTCTCACTCTTCCATTTCTTTTTCTAGTTATATATATACTAGGATGCAGACGGTGCTTAGTAGCACCCGACACCCGTCATCCACAGACCATGGATGGCTTGTCTGTTCAATTGTTTGGTTGTGTAGTTGGTTAGATTATTTGGTTTGAATTGAATTGTTTGGTGAAATGGAATGGATTTGATATATGTGTGAATGGCGTGGGCCTTCACTAGACCGGGGATAAGGCTAGGCCTTGTCCCGTTTCTAGTATCGTGCCGTTATGCCGCCGAAATTTTCTAAAATAAGTTAGAAAAATAAAAACATCATTTTTATTTTGTAAATGAACTGAATAAAAATTCATGTGTTAAAATAAAATATTTTTATCGTTAAAAATATAATTTTTAACGTGAATGTGAATAAATAAATATTCATTTACAAACCGGACGGTTTGTTTATGTACACCTATATGAAGGACATTGATTGGGACGATAAATTTTACACATCGCCCAACTGCACAAATAAAAATCTGTGTTTGATTGTTTGAAACCCCACACGGGTATTGGGATAAAATACGGCATACACTAATCCCAATAATTAGTTGTTTGTCGATCGATTGATTGACAGGCTGTTATAAGCGTTAGATATCTATATTTGATGCTTATACAGTGTAGTGCACTTTGGATGATGGTTGATTATTTATCATTGCTATTATATACATGTGTTGTATGGAATCCATATAATTAACTTTATATGGTAATTGATTGGGCCTCATTCCAATTTAGAAATAAAGAATATTATAAAATAAAGGTTCATGTGTTGACTGTACTCATCCGTTGAGATTAGTCATGTGTTGAACGAAATATTTTAAATAATAAAATTTACATCTTTATCATATATAAAATTAGAAACTAACTGGAAAATAGATAAGATGAGTGGTCTCCTGGATATTAATCTGATGTTGGTTTCGGCCTTCGGGGTTAATATTCAGGGAATCGTTCTCTTACTAATTTACGGTTGGAGTCTGATTTAATATCAAACGATGATACCTTAATTTTCATAAAATATATTAAATAACAAAAATAGTCACACGTGGACAGTACTCATTCGTTGAGATTAGTCGTGTGTTGACAAAGATATAGAGTCGTGTATTGAAAGAAATATAGATCCATTTGTTGAATATAAAGCCTTGTTGATTAGTGATGCGCTATTTTGACGTGAACGATATTTATATCGATTATATTCGTTTTTGAATTTAAAACAAATTTGAATTGAATCGAATAGAAAACCAATTTGAATTGAATTGAATAGAAGACCAATTTGAATTTAATCGAATAGAAAACGAATTTGAAATGAATTTTAAAACGAATTTATAAGGAAAAAATCAATTTTGATTTGAATTGAAATGGAAGTTGAAATTGTTTTTGAAACGAATTTAAAACTATTTATATAATTCGTTTTAAATAGGAATTGATGAAATATATATTATATATATAATATAATGGCCTGAATAGAACGCGCCGCGCCGCGGCAGTTCGCGAATTTCGACCATTTATTTCAAATGGACATTACGGGAGATCCGACCGTCGGATTCTCCTAAAACCAGAACCGTTGGGTTCGTATCGAAAAGAGCTTTCTAACGAATATTAGAAATTTAAAATCTAACGGTTGGATTTGGAGATACGTCCAAATCAAATTTGGAAAAGGTCGCTGTAAGTGCAGTTCGATGGCCGTTGATGGAAATCGACTGTACGGGCCTTGATAAAATTATTAAAAATAGTAATAATTTGTGTAAAATCATAAGAAATGATTTGAGAAAAATTGGGATGAAAAACTCCATATTTGAAAAGATAAAAATAGATTTTTAACGAAATGAACTAGTTTTAAACTAAAATTAAAACCCATTTATTTTCAAATAAATAAATTGGATTTGAAAGGGGTTTTAAATAGAATTGATTCATGGGTTTATCGTGAACTGTGTTTTAAATAACACTAGTTCTTTAACCCTGTAAAAGGAGTTTTAATGAATCTGCAACTAGATTGAAATGTGAATTGATAATCTAAATTATCAAATTTGGAAAACGAGCGAGAATGGAGTATCGCCAGTTTTGCTCCAAAGCGATAGCTAAATCTTTAATTAGATTTGAACGTGAAATGGTAATTAATTTTACCGATAACACCATAGTATTAGATATGGAGTATTACCAGTTTTGCTTCATGGGATGAATAGGTTGGGATTGGGAAATAAAATAAATAATTACTTCGGTGTGGTTCGCTAATCTCGACTAGTTTAGAAAACCATAATTTGGTTTGAAACGACATCCAAAGGAAGATTAAAGGATAAATTTTAAAGAATTTATCTTGGATAAAATTAATGGGAACTTTTCCCTGAGAATATGAATTGGAATGAGGCGTATGTTGTGTTTGTGTAACATTCGTTTTAATATACGTGGGTTGTTCGGAAAGGCCGGGTTTATACCCATTCTGAATAACCGATTCGACGATATGTCGAAGATGAAGACGGTGGTTGAAGACCAGAAGTCTTCACATCGTTTGGGTGATTATTGATGATCTTGGTTGGGCTGTACACCCAAGATGAGGGAATCAGTTGGTGGTCGTCCAGACGTACTTGGAGATCGATGGATATGCGAGGAAAGTGCCTTCGGTTTCGTTCAGACCCAGAACGAACTTGTAAATGGATTGTGTGTCTGACATTGGATCTTATTCTGTGTTGATTGATTTTTTTTAAATATATATCTGTTTGGCGGCAGAGAATTTATTCTCTTGCTTAACGCCCTTCTCTGAGACGTACGAGCTTAGAGGTTATATATCGATAGATATCAATCGCATGGCATGAATTGCCTGTGTGGCATGCTGAGTTGCATGGATCAAGTCTTCTGTTGAAAAGCAAAATCTTGTGGTTGATGATCAAAGCACGGCCTCTGTGGCGTAGCTTTGTGTATAACGTGAATTCGCGAGCCTCACACCTCGGTATGAGTTAAAAACGGGATACGGACCGTTGGGAGAACACGACGTTTCTTTTATCTTTGGTGGTGTCAGTGACTTACCAGCCCTGACATTTATATACTTTTCACCTATGTGGTTGTTGGAATGAGGCGCCTCGATTATAGGTCTGTAAGGACCGGGAAACGTGTGTTCAGGAATAAATAATCCTCTAACGTAAGTGAGGACCGGCCCAACCGATCCAGTGGCTGCCCAGAGTGCGTAGTCCTGAGCATTTGCTAGAGTGTCTTGAACGCGGAGAGGAGCTTGCCCCTTGCCTCGACTCATGACGGAAATCCAATTTCCAATACGTGTATTGCGGTTTTAATTGTAGAACTAGTATGGCGACATGATATATGGTACCCATGTCGTCTATGATTTATATTTATGATTGAAATTGTTTTGACACTATGCACTTATTATAGTATCAAATGATTTGTTTTAAACGTACCAAGCATGTTTGGCTATTATAAGGGAAAACCCTATCCTCCGGCTTGCGTTGCATTGTGTGATGGGACCTGGTTCTTATAGTAGCTTCATTTTCCGAAAAAGCATTGCGTTGTTTATTGATATGCACTGGTATTCTTGGGAGGAAACCCGTTCCGTGTTATACGGCGTGGTCCCTTGATTTACCTAACTTTAAAACCAATATTAATAACTGTTTTAGTTCTCACACCAGTCACATGACTGACCTGGAGTTTATTGTTTTAACCTAAACTCTGGGTGCCCCTATTTTCGACACGGGCAGCTAGTAGTTTTGGTTTTGCAGATTTATATTCACAGGATCCTGGTTTACACCTGGAATGATACCCGGAAAGCTCTGTATCCGTATATCACCTTCAGTTGTGCTTTGTATTATTTTCCGCTGCTATGTAATTTAATGTAATCTCTGATACTAATCGAATGTAATTTATTCAATTATACTCTGTATATTCTTGTATCTGATGGAATTGTTGTAATCAACAATGAAATGTTCTTCCGTCTGCGTTCATTTGTGTGTTGTTCTCAAAGTATCCGCCCTTTCCTTAACGGGGAAGAAACGGGTCCTCACAGTAACGCTACTTGGGAGACGGAAGCGAAGATGCGTTCATTATACCCTTTTCTTTTCGAGGGTATGTCTTTTGATTTCTCCTTTATCGCTTACCTTGTACTTATCTTATCTTTAGTATGTCCTCTCGCTAGTATCTTGGACCTTTAGATAGGATAGTCCTATGGTTGAAACATGTGTTTGAGACATGTTATGTATGATGGATGCAAGTGTTTGCTAGTGGTTGCTCGTGGATGCATATACACACACTTTAGGCACTAGATCGGCTCAGTCACTTCATATTGCATATTGCATATAAATGTGTGTTCATATGTAAGTAATGGATGTATAATGGTTGTACCATCATATGGATGTTGAATTTTGATGAATGGTTGTGCACACATGTAGAAATGATATGTATTGATAGGGTTCTTTCTCATACATAATAGACGCATGGCACTATCATGGTTTGCATTAAGGAGGTCAACTGAATCAGTAGACCGCCTGATTTTGCATCAGATAAGGAACATGTACACACACTTTTTGCATATGTTCATATAGCATTAGAAATTTTGTAAGGACAATGGATGCCCGTGTTTGATGGTTAAGTAGATGGTTGTTTGGATGGTAGGATATACATTCTCCTTAACTTGGAGATTTCGGGGACGAAATCCTTTAAGGAGGGGAGAATGTAACACCCCGGATTTTTGAATAATCGAATTAACTAAATTAAAGAATAATTAATCTCAGACGTGAGAATTATGGGGATTGGGTTGCGCCATCGTGTTCGTCTCGGAATTCTGGATGAAATAGAGTCCGAGTTTGCGGGAAACGAGTACCGGATGAAAGAGTTATGGACGAACGAAGTTTGGTGGCAAAGTAAAGAAAAAAAATGCATCGGCGCACTTGGGAAGTGTGCCAGTACATATTAACACTGGCACACCTGCCAAGTGCGCCCAGGCCGAGGCTGGAGCCTGCACAGCTTTCTGGTTCAGGTTGACCCGTGTTGTTGAGTCCATTCTGACTCCTTGCTGAGTCATTAGGGCTGACTCATCACCCTATCATAATTGAATGGTTTTGATTAACCCTAAGAACATCCGACGGCTTGAATTAATTCATAACTCTATAAAAAGACCCATAGACACAAACCCTAAATCAGAATTAAAACTAAAACTATGGTCGTCATGCTGTTGTCTTGAGCCCTAGAGCAGCCGCCACCAAATCAAAGAGAAAGAACAGTAACCAAATCATAACCACTCAACCCTAACAGCGATTCTTCATCTCAAGACTGCTTTTGAGTTGTGAGTTCGATAGTTTTAGCAAAATAATTAGTAATTTAATTAGATTAAGTTATAACGCGGATTGTATGGATGTGATATGAAGTATTGATTGCATGTTGTAGGATTATGATTGAATATCTATGATGTTATGATGTGATGCTATCATGCAAAGTTATGTTGCGATCATCCATGTTGTAATTTTATATACAATCAAATCATCATGTTTCTTATGCTAGTTTGCGATATTGATTCATATGCTAAATCATTATTAGGCAAGTTTAGATTTTGGGTTCAAACACGAATCATATACATGTTGGGTAGAATTACATGTGACCTTACATGATTATGGCACCTAGTTTATGTGAGAATTAAATTGAAAGATTAGGCTATGTCATGATACTTTACATGTTAGTTCACACCATTGTTGCGATGTATAAATCACATATGTGAATTTATGAGTTGGACATGAATCATGTTATGTTATTACCTATGCAAGTTTAATCCCTTTAGATATAGGTTCATGACATATGATGTCCATGCAAATTTGTGGCCATTATTTCATCAAGTTCACACCTTTAGATTTGGGTCTATGTTATACATGATGTTTATGCAAGTTTGTGGCCATTATTTCATCAAGTTCACACCTTTAAAATTTGGAACCAAGACATATGTTGTTATGCAAGTTGTAATCTTGGCCTATGCAAGTTTTAGATGTAGAACATCATTCACATATGCAAGTTCACCCCTATGTTAGATCTATGCTTTAATTATGTATATATGTGATGCTTTCTTTTATTTCATGAGTTAGACTATTCGAGTCTAACGTATATTTTTACGTTAAATGAACAAACGTACTACGTACGGAAAAAGGGAATAATATTAAAAATATTTAATTGGCATAATTGCCTTAAAAGGCATAAAATAAAATTGTGGTGAAATTTTATGATTTTACATACCATAAATGGATGGACATAATTGAGTCAATTATGGACATCGCTAAATTTAGAATTGATTGATAATTTGATTAGGGAAAGTAATTCAAATTGGGGGTGACTAATTAGGAGTAATTAATCGTCTAAGACACGAGGTTAGACTCTTTTGTGGTGTAAGACTGCCCGGACCTGCCCGGTAAATCCAGCTGCCACAAATGCCAATCTAATGTGAGAGGTCTTAGGCACAAACTAAATACGTAACAATTGTAAAGACATGAGGTTAGGCTCTTTTGTGGTGTAAGACTGCCCGGACCCGCCCGACAAATCCAGCTGCCACAAATGCCAGTCTAATGTGAGAGGTCTTTATGAGGTTACGGTCTTAATGAATTAAGAAACACTTAACTAGATAAGCATGCAGTGGGACAGGAGGGGGTTAAGTGGGTGCCTTGGGTGGCATGTGGAATCTAGTGGGTGCCTTGGGTGGCATTTCGAAATACGATTAGAAACACTTAACCAAAATATGGAACATAATTGAAACATGAACAAGAAGTGGGTTAAGTGGGATGCACTAGAGGGGACCAAGCTTAGTTGGATAGCTTGTGTCAAGTAATGGCCGACCCGTTTCAACCAGTAACCCATACGTATCTTTGTGGGCTCGACCCAAGTCGAGGACGGGACACGCATACTGGGCTTGACTGTAAGAGGCCAAACCGGGTTAGCGGTGGCAACGCAAGTCCAACGGGTTCATATGCGTGTGTGGACCCGGGCTGGTAGGTAAGACGTTGTTGCATCATGTAGGTATAAGCCATGCATTCTTTGTTGTATCGGGTTGCCACTTTGGGGAGTGATACACCCCACTGTGGGGCCAGCACGGGTATCTACGAGTTAGGGAGTCGATCGCTTGGGGGTAGTGGGTACACCTAGTGGAGATAGGAGCAGACGGCACCTATGAAGGCAGCTAGGGGTGCACGAAACTACCAATATCATTATTAAGTCTGTAGGCGGGATCAACCTTAGGGTGACTAGTAGTGGTGCAGTATACTAGTGGCGGTGCAGTTTAGGAATTATCCCATAGTGTTGGTGTAGTTCAGTAATTATCCTATAGTAGTTTAGGTGCGCTTTAACGATATCGTAATTCATCTTGTTTCCTTGTTTACTCTGTCATACTCAATGGTTCATGGTCATTTCCCTATTTTCCAACTTATGCCTTAGCCTAGTTACTTTGTTAATTATATTGTTAGAATTATCGTACTCGCCAGACTTTATGTCTGACCCCCCCTTTTCCATCTCTTTCCTTTTCCCCCTCCAGGTGCTCAGGTTGGAACTAGCACCAGTGGAGCTTGATCTTGAACTGCTTTTAGAAGATTTCTTGGACCGCTGAAGTAAAGTTCAGCTTCTCTTTATTTATGGCTATTTTAATGTTGGGGATTATGTCTTTCAGTTTATGTACTTTGTTTTATCAAGATGGATATGATGTACTTGACTTTGGTTTATAGTTTTGATGATGTAATCAAACATATGGGTTTATCCGCTGCAATGAAATAAAGTTTTAAATTTTCAAGTACTGCTTTATATCTGTCTTGTTGTGATTTTCTGTTCTACATTCACTTAAAACACTCCACTGAAGTTAAGGCATTCCCTTTGCGAGTGACCTTAATGGAGGTGGGGTGTTACAGATAGGATCAGTAGTATCCTAGAATGAGAAAACTAATTAGAGATGGGGTTAGTAATGCCCTAGAATGAGTTGAGAGTGCTCTGTTTATAATTAACGTATTTTTGATTATATATAATCCGATCTTTGGAAATATGATTTTTGAATATATAAAGTCATATATTTTAAAAGTTAATCAACAAATAAAATTATTTAAGATAGGATACTTAAGCAACTTTTAGCTTCGTTCCTTTTCGAGGACGAAAAGTTTTTAAGTGGGGGAGACTGTAACAACCCTGAATTTTGGGGTAAATTTTAAAATTTATTTTAAATAATTTTAAGGGGTTTTGATATTTAAAATAATTTACTTAAAATAATTATGATTAAAAATTTATTTAAGTCGAAGTTAGAATGAATAATTTAATTTTGATTATAAAAGGAGTTAGAAATAGCGCGGTAGTTTGAAAAGTCAAACTTAAACTTTGACTGACCGTGCAGGATGCAAAATTTAACGGATTTTAGTGAAACCAAAAATATTAGAATCTCTTTTAAAATATCTTTCCAACGAATCCGAAAAATCGAAATTTTATAGCGGGAATCAAAAGTTATGCCCAGTTTAAATTTCAGAATAAACGCTATAGAATTTATATATATATTATATATATGGTCCAAAAAGCTACTTTTCGCATACGAAGGAATTTGAACTCGAAACCACTTCCATTGAGTTCAAAATGATGTTTCTGCATTGAAAAAGAGTAAGCATCGATATATTTCGAGTTTCGGAAATTATTGGTATAAAAATTTATTTTTAATATTAAATATATACGTCTTGAAAATTAAAATTTTGCAAACAGTCTCCAAATTGAACAAAATTAATTTTGTTGGGTTCGTATCGTCAAAAAAAGCTAAAAATGATTTTTTGGTAATTTTTAGAATTAATATATAATTATAATTGATTTTTCAGTGTAAACGGACAATTTTTGACTTTAAAAATTCATACAGACTCAAAAATTTACGAAACCAGTTTCTATATGTTCGTATTGATTAGGATTAGCTGTGATCCGAATTCCATCGAATTTGAAATCAGTATGTGGTCGTACGGTTTTTAAAACTGCAAAATGGATGTAAATAATTACACTAAAGCTATAATTAAAATGGGCTAAATTACATATGGGCTGAATTAAAGTAACCCCTATATAATATCTCATAGACCATACATAATCTAATTCTGAAAATCTAAACATAACCTAGCCCCCATCTTCTTTATCTTCATTTCCATGGCCTCCTCCTCAAAAAAAAACTTCTTTGCACAAAAGTCCCTAAAACTGAAAAATTTATATCTCCAAATTAGAATAATATCCGACCAAACCCTTTCTGGGTATTGAACACCTCGACATCCTCTACCTACCACGAAAAATCCCAAGAACTATTGACGCACGGATTCGCCGGAATCTGAGTTTGATTGCAAAAAGTCAGTTTCGGATTTGATGACTTTCCCGCCAAACCGTCGAGAATTAGACGATGACCCAGTTGGAGAAAATGTAGCCAAGAGACATACGAACAACTTTGCTTCTCGGAGTTTCACCTGAAAGTGGAAGAAATTGCACGAAAATCGAGATGATCTGAAAATCGAAATTCTGGCCAAAACAGCGAGCTCAAAACGTAAATCAACAAATTCCGGCAAATCGAGCGAGAACTGGGCGAAATCACCAACAGGAAAGTTCTTCGTCTACGTCAGATCTAGATGCTTAGGAAAATTCAGGTCGATCAGAGGTGGGTGCCGGCCTGTGGGGCCCGCGAGGCGGAGCGGCTTCTCTGGCCGATTTACGGCGAACTGGACGGCGGGACCAGGTGGCGGTGGAGCTGCTCGCCAAGACGGTTCTAGCAGTGGTCGGCGTTCGGCGATTGGAGGTCTGAGTCAACGGGAAAACGCGGTCAAAGTTCGTAAGGGGCTGGTTGACCGGCTAGAGTACTATTTTAATGATTTAATTATTTAATTAATGTATTCAAACTTCAAAATTGTATAACTCTCTCATACGAACTCGAAATTTGATGATTTCAGATTCGTTGTGATCGTGGTGATGAGACCTTCGCATGGACACTAAATTCGTCCAATTTGGAGAAAGTTGAATTTTTGGATATTTTCCATAATTAAATTAATTATTTAATTCGTTCGAACTTCAGAAAATCATAACTTTTTGGCACGAACTCGAAATCGCACAAAACAGGATTTACCGCGATCAGCGCGTCGAGAGCTTCGCGATGACACCAATTTCATCAATTTTGGAGCAAGTTGAATTTTGGGCCAAAATTGGGTCCGAACCGTCAATTTAAACCCGACAAATTGAAAACCAAGGTGAGAACTCTTTCTCACTCAATCTTTATTTTCAGTTATTATTTATTTTCATAAATAACTGTTATTAAATGTCTGTAGTGAAATGTTTATACCTGTTGCATGTATATGTTGATGTTTGGATGTGATGTGATGTTTGAATCTGAAAATATATGACATGTTAATTAATGTTATCTTGTTAATCATCATTAAATTAATGTTACACTACCATTAAATTAAATTAATGCACAAATATTATTTAATTATTTGTTGGTTGAAACCCCACACGGGTCTTGGAATATATTCTGACTACACGTATTACTTGGGATTAGTTGTCAATTGCACTCTGGATGTCATTTGGATGTGATATGAATTGTGACCATTATTGCTGAAATTTAAGTTATGAATGAAATCCATATAAATAAATTATATGGTAACTGTTAAGCCTTATTTCAATTTAGAATTTAATTTGTTACTATTTCATGTTGATTAAAGAAAGAAATGGAAATTTTACATTTTTAATGTAATAAATGTATGATTTGAAATTTTACATTATTATTAATGTAATTGAAAGGAAATGGAATTTTACATTATTTTTAATGTAATTGATATGAAATGAAAGAGTATATTATCTTTATTAATGCAATTTAGAAGAATGAAAACTTACATTTGTATTTATGTAATAAGATATGGATAAGCATTTACATTATTAATGTAATAAGTTAAATTTTACATTTTTATGTAACTAAGATGAAATGGAAGATTTACATTTTTATTAATGTAATAAAGAAAAGAAAAGGAAAGATTTGATTTTAATGTTATTTATTTACATTAAAAAGAAAAGAATTGAAAGGGAAGTATATTTTTTATCAAAATGAATGTTTACACGTAATTTTGTTGTGAAATGAAACTATATATTTTAAAGTATGAGATGTAATGATATATATTAATGTATGTGATGTAATGATATATATTAATGTATGTATGTAATGATCTATTTTAATGTACGAAAGGAAATGATATATTTTAACGTATGAATTGCATTTATAATGTAATTAAGATGATGAGGTATGAATCTTACCTTTATTAATGTAATAAGATATAAATACTTACATATTTATTAATGTAATTTAAATTAGAATGAAAACTTTCATTTTTATCAATGTAATAAGAAAGGAATGAGAAAAATACATTTACAATGTATCAAATAAGAATAGAATATATAATTGAAATTAAAATTAAAATTAAAATTACATTTTTTTTATGTAATTAAAGATTAAAGTTTTGCATTGAAATTAAAATTACATTTTTTTTATGTAATTAAAGATTAAAGTTTTGCATTGAAAATAAAATTACATTTTTATATGTAATGGAAGAATAAGAATTTGCATAGTAATAAAATTTTATTTTTATATGTAATGGAAGTATACAAATTTACATTGCAAATTAAAAAGCAAGATTAGACATGTTATGTTAATCACATTTTTAATGTAATTAAAATGGGGATTTTTGCATTGTAGATTATTACATTTTTATGTAATTAAAAGAATGGATTTTCAATGAAATTATAAGAATGTAATTAAAGTCACATTTTTAATGCAGATTATATTAAAAAGAAAACTTTACAATTTTAATGTGATAATAACAATAGAATTAAAATATATTTTTATCGTCATTTTAGATGCGATAAAAGGATAGAATAAATATTATATATTTTTATCGTTATTTTAGAGACGGTAAAAAGAAGTTACATTTTTCAATGTAAATAGAAGAAAAATAGTAAGTTACATTTTTATGTGTAACTAGAGAAATATAGAAATTTACATTTTCCAATGTAAATAGAAAATGAAATAAAAGTTTACATTTCTCAATGTAAATAAAATAAGAATAGAAAGTTACATTTTTCAATGTAAATAAAAGGATTAGAAATTTATATTTTAATGAATGGTTTTTCATTAGAAAGAATAATGAAACCAAATATACATTTTGTGTAATTTGAAAGATAAAAGAAAATATACATTGTCATGTTTAGGACGTGTATGTAAATTAAAATAAAAATAAGCATTATTGTGTGTCATGTTATACCTCGACATTATATACACAAATAGGGATATTCGATGTTAGCAAAATATAGTGAATAGAATGGATGACGGAATTATATATAATTATGTATATATAGAGAGAGAGAAATTAAAATCAAACGAATCGAGCGTGGTAGTTTGCATTTTGGAATCATGCCTTTAAACGATTATACCGAAAGATCCGACCGTCGGATTTTCCCAAAACTGAAACCGTTAGGTTTGCCTTGGGAAGATCTTTCCAACGATATGAATTATGTTAAAATCCAACTTTCAGGTTTAGAGAAATGTGTAAAACAAATTTGGGTGAAAACAGCGCCAGGGTCGCCCATTCACCCGAAGCGTCGTTAAATTAATTTGGGCTATTTTTATAAAAATAAAAATAGCGATAGATCGTTATTAAAAACTAATAACGAAATGAAATGATTTATATATATATATATATATATTTATATACGAGAATCATTTGAAAGGTCCGAGTTCAATCTCATTTAAAATGATTATACGACGACATAAGTCAAAGAGTTGAAGACGGTGATTGAAGACCGACGATCTTCACATCGAATGGATGTATTGCTACTGAGGGCCATGATTGGAGTAGCTACCTTGAAGGGGAGTCAGGGCTAGCCGTCCGGACGTATTGTTGATTGTTCGGATATGCAAGGTATAAGGTGCCTCCAGTTTCGTTCAGACCCAGAACGGACTTGAAAATGGATTGTATGCCTGACGTTGTATTCCTTTATACGGTATTCGTTGATCTCTGCTAAATATATATCTGTTTGGTGTTTAACACCCTTCTCAAAGACGTACGAGCTTAGAGGTTATATATTGGTAAGAATCAATGGTATGGTATGGATTGACAATGTGACATGCTAAAGATGCAAATGATCAAGGCTTTTGTTGAAAAGCAGGCCTTGTGGTTGATGATCAAAGCACGGCCTGTTTAGGCGTAGCTTTGTGTATAGCGTGACTTCGCAAGCCTCACCCCCGGTATAAGTCAAAAACGGAGCAAGGGAACGCAGGGAGAGCAGCACGTTTCTTTCTAGCTAGAAGTGGTGTTTGGGTTTTACACTGCCAGACATTTTACTTATGTGGATGATGGAATGAGGCGCCTCAGATATTAGGTCCTATAGGACCGGGAAACGTGTGTTTAGGAATAACTAATCCGCAAAAATCGTATGTGCGGACCGACCCTGCAGCTTTCCAAGGGTTCACTGCGGGGGATCCTGAGACATTAGCTAGAGTGTCTCAAATCAGTAAGGAGATCGTTCCTAGCCTTGACTCATGATGGAAACCCAATTCCCAATACGACCCTACGGACTTGATTGTATTACTAGTATGGAGGCATGGTATATGGTAGCTATGCTTCCTAGGATTGATGCATTTACTTTGAAATGTTTTTGAAACATATATATACACTAATTATAATATCAATTTGTTTTTATCGTACCAAGCATGTTTAATCATCATAAGGTAAAACTCTATCCTCTGGTTTGCGTTGCATTGTGTGATGGGACTTGAGTCTTATGATTATTCCATTTTTCTAAAAAGCATTGTGTTGTTTAACGATTTACTTTAATTTATGCACCGGCAATCCATTGGAATAAAACTCGTTCCGCGTTAGCGGCGTGGTCCTTGGATTTGCCTTATTGCTATTAGTTATATTAGTTAAGAATTCTCACACCAGTCCCATGACTGACTCGTAGTTTGTTTCACTTTCCAAACTCGGGTGCCCTCTTTTCCACACGGGCAGTCGAGTAGCTTTTTGCAGATATTTATCTCTTGAGCAGGATTATGGATCGAAGCCTAAAGCTGTGTCCAGAGCATAGTTGTCTTCCGCTGCCTTGGTTATTTTATTTCCGCTGTTTATTGTATTTAATTTATTGAAATTTATCTTTCGCTGTAATTTTATTCGATGTACTCTGATATTCTGTACTCTGATGTAACATTATTATGATGTTTATAAAAAGTCTGATGTTATTGTTCTAATGTGTTGTATTCCCAGAGTTAATGTATTCGGGTTTTGAACGGTCTTAGTCGATTTTGCGATCGATTGAGTCCGGGCAAACCCGAGCCGTTACAAGATCAAAAAACAATGATCTATCGACTATTTCGACAACCATTCGAGACTCAAATTCACATTGAGTCGTGACCCTTGGAAAAAATAATGCGAAAGATGACCTAGATCACAGTTACATACAAAAATTTAACAGATTAATATTCTATATATATCCGTTATTTTTATTTACATGAGTTATAACATATCAGCATAAGGATAATTAGTGGTGGTTGAACTTCCATTACTTGACCTAAATAAAACGTTGAATCCTTGAGCAGGTTCATCTATCATATTACTTAAATGAGACTAAGTTGGATTATATACATCTGAATTATATATTCAATTTATATTATACATTTTTTTATTCATATGTAATTTAGCTTATTTTATACTCAACATACATAACCACATAATCTAAACTAAGTATATATATATATATATATATATATATATATTTATATAATCATTAAAATTTGGTATCAATTTATATGAACCAACAACTAAGATGCAAATACATAAATATGCAGAGAATAACACATGCAACACATACACATATATGAACTCTCATACATGCTACTCTTGAACTGGTTGAATTTACACCTAAAAATCACACAACCAAAAAATTGAACTCTCCAACTATCACCTAATTTAATTGATTCTAATTATTATAAACTAATTGATATTTATAAAATATGAGCAATAAAATTTTACTTGATTCATGTTAATTATATAAAATTGTACACATATATTGATATACGATAGTTTTTAATGTTTGACGTGGATTAAAAATTATCTTATATGATTTGTATTAAATATAATGTGAATTTTGATAGACTTTCCTGGCATGTAGACCCAACTTTAGAGTCCCCTACACCTCATTTTGAACCTTTTATATTAAACTTTAATATGAACCGTTGAATGCAAGTCTCATGTAATTGCCAAATATATTGAGGTCAACCCAGTTTTCATCCAAAGATTATATTATGGTGCTTGCAATTATAGAGAATGTTTCATATTGGAAAGAATAAAATAAGTAGAACCGGGTTAATAAGCAAAACAAGAAGCCTGCTCATTTTAACAAGGGTGAATGTCATCACTATCACCATAAAGAAAATTAGAAATAGAATTTCCCAAAGCACTTAAAGATTGTCTAAGGAAAAATTAAATAGTTTTACAGCTCCTACATGTATATTTATGATGCAAATTTTTTTAATTCACAACTATAATAATTACAGGGGATATAAAACAGATTTTATGCGAAAAAGGTGGAGATAGAATTTTAAATTGTTGACGGATCTCTGGTAAATGAAATGAAAATCAATGATTTTCATCTAAGTCCGCATAACAGGTTAGGTTTTTTTTTAAATGTAAATTGGTTTTTGAGTTATCCATCGTCTATTAATACATCACTAAAATAACAAGCATGAGATAAAATATCTTAGTAGATATAAACTCATGCATTACAGATAATTTTAGTATGTAAAGTTGTAGATTAATAATAGCACATAAAGTAATATATCCATTGATAATACTAACACAAAGATTCCTTAGATGGACACAGGTTTGTTATACTTTGCTCAATCTCAACATCCAAGTCATTTGGACTAGCAGGCTTGGAGAGGATGAATGGAGCTACAATAGCAAAAGCAGTGGCCAAACAATGCATTAAATTTGAGAAAGTTAATCAATTTTAATGGATCAGTTAATGTGTGCCAAGTGTGTGTACAAATTTGAAGCACATGGTATAAATAAGAGAATCATTAATTATTTAGGGGTATAAAAATGAATATTTAGTTGATTTCCACTTAAAATGGGGTCTCAATTCTAGTTGATAATTTTCTAGGATAACATTTCAAAATAACTCATTTTAATGATAAAAGATAAAAGAAATTATTATTTAAATTAAAATGATAAAATTTTATTTATAGTAGGGAAAAAACCATTTATCATTTTCCTATAAAATAATACATTTTTTAAAATCTTTATTTCACATAATAATTCAAGTATTGTGTTAATACTTCTCATCTCACAGAGTACTGCTAAGGTTGATTGTTAAAACCGAAATTTGATTTCAACACCAAGGGTGCTTTATAAGCACTTCACCAAATGGTTAGATTAGAATATGGAACGCGTAATCACAAAATAAAGAGCATAAAACTGTTAAAGTTGGTGATACAAAATCACAAATTGATTGGAGCAAAATTTGCAAAGAATGGAAAGTAAATATTTTTATAATGGGAATGCATTGATTGCATTTGATGAGATGACAGAGAAATAAATGAAGGGATTAATTTCTTTCATCTATGCTAAAGAAACAAATTGATTTACTTTCTATGTTTGCACAATTGTTGCTATGGTAATTTACCTCCATTATATTATTACCATATGTTGGTAATTTAATTGATAGCTCACATAGATTTGCACTGGCTATATATTGAGGGGCAGACTTTAGTATAAACCCATCCTGGCCTAGAGCCAGTGATCCCCAATGGTGTCTCTTCTTGTTAAACCTGATTGAGGTTTGGATGTGTAAACTCTTATTTCGTAATCTCTTATTTCGTAATCTCTTGTAGTTCTCTCATGTGGAATAAAATCTCTCTCTGTTAGACTGGACGTACACTATGATGATAGTGGAACCAGTATAAATATTGTGTCTCTTTGTTTCTCTGCTATAGTTATTTACTATTTTGTTGATGTAATAGAATAATTGCTATCATATTAGATTGGTGCTCAATTGGCAAATCTAGATCCTATTTATTGCGCTTCCGCATGTGCACAAAAATCATAACAGATTGGTATCGGAGTGAGGCGATTTGTATTAAATTGTGCATCAATTATTTCTACAAAGGTTGGTAGATTCAGTGGTAATTATGCTATTACTATTTTGGGGAAATAAAGAAGACTTTAGTGGAGGAGATTATGTTGAGAGTGAAAAGCGTTCCAATCTGGGAACTTTGACGTGATATGGAGTTTACTGCGTTGAAGGGACTATTGAATTTGGGAAGTTTTGATCATGTTTTAGACAGGGGTCTTCATGTTGATGATGCTCGAAGGATCCAAGATGATCAGGAAAGGAGCTCAGGTCAAGTGATAGACGGGTGTCAAGACAGAGATCATTGTGGTTTAGACAGGGGTCTTCACGTTGATGATGCTCGAGTGATCCGGGGTGATCGAGGAAGGAGCTCAGGTCAAGTGTTAGACGGGTGTCGATGTGTATTGCAAGCACTTTTAGACCGTTGGTTTATGCGTGGTGCAACTCATGGTGGTAGATGCATCTTTTTCAGGCGGTGGGTGAAGCTTGTAATGGTTTTGATTAAGTGGCAGGAGAGAGATTTTTTGTGAGTACAGAGATTTGGATTTTGGCTCTGTATTTGAATTGGTGATTGAGAGAATTATTTTTGGCCTAATTGGTGGTGTTGAGATTACGTTGGTGTCTGCCTTCTTTGTTATTTTGGATATTTGCAACAGTTTGTTGGCGAGCGGGGACGTAGTCTGAGCTCGTTAACAATTGTGTGATGGGGGGTGGCTTTGCTGGAACCCATTAAGCAAATATTCATTTTTGGTTTCTATCTCATTGTGAGATTTTGATTGAAGGTGGAGTTCTGTTGAAGAGTTTTATGTTGTGAAGAGAATTTGATTGGAGATGGGGTGTTGCAGATATGTGATTTTGCATCAAGGTGGAGTGTTAAAATTGGTGATACAAAATCACAAATTGATTGGAGCAAAATTTGCAAAGAATGGAAAGTAAATATTTTTATAATGGGAATGCATTGATTGCATTTGATGAGATGGCAGAGAAATAAATGAAGGGATTAATTTCTTCCATCTATGCTAAAGAAACAAATTGATTTACTTTCTATGTTTGCACAATTGTTGCTATGGTAATTTACCTCCATTATATTATTGCCATATGTTGGTAATTTAATTGATGACTCACATAGATTTGCACTGGCTATATATTGAAGGGCAGACTTTAGTGTAAACCTGTCCTGGCCTAGAGCCAGTGATCCCCAATGGTGTCTCTTCTTGTTAAACCTGATTGAGGTTTGGATGTGTAAACTCTTATTTTGTAATCTCTTGTAGTTCTCTCATGTGGAATAAAATCTCTCACTGTTAGACTGGACGTACACTATGATGATAGTGGAACCAGTATAAATATTGTGTCTCTTTGTTTCTCTGCTATAGTTATTTACTATTTTGTTGATGTAATAGAATAATTGCTATCAGATTAGATTGATGTACAATTGACAAATCTAGATCCTGCTTATTGTTCTTCCGCAAAGGCGCAATTTTTCATAACAAAAACGATGACAAAGGAATTTTTATAGTGGTTCGATCCAAAATGGATCTATGTTCACTTTTCAATCACTTCTCATTACGATACTTCATTTACAACATGCACTAACTCTCTATTTACATTCATTTCCCTCTTTCCTCTTTTTTCGCTCTCTTTATGATCTAAATTACACTTGAATTGGCAAAGGAATTGAAGAGATCTCTTGATTTTTGATGGTGGATGTATGGATCTCCAATCACTTTAGCAATCAAATAATCTTCATGGTTTCATAGCGATTTGGTGTTAAATCTAGGCTTTAGAAAGGATTAGAAGCGGTTGGAGATTATTTGAATCGTGTAAAAGAGAAGTTCCATGGCGCATGAAGGAGATTAGAGAAGCTTTGATCGAATTGGAGAGAACTCTAATGTAGATCGGAATGGATTTGATCCATTTGATGTTGAAGAGAAGTTGTTTGATCCTTGGAAGCCATTGTTGAAGCTTGAAATTGAGCTTTGAATGTTGAAGAAATGATTTGGCGGCCCTTCGGGGTAGAAGGAATCGGTCCTTTGAGTGGTGGTGAAACGGGGTATTTATAGGTGGATTTTGAAGATAGTGGCGGAGTTGTAATTATGAGGTACAGGTACCGATCGGTATATGGCGATATTTACAAAACAGCCACCGGATAGAGCTGTGTACAATTGTCATTGGATACCAATCGGTCATGATTTATATACCGATCGGTAGGTCCATTCTCTAACTACCGGTCACCTTAGTTTAAGAAGATATTGATCGCCTTTCTTCTAATGATATCGACGGCCTCCTTTTAATTACAACTATGCCCCCATTTGTTTTCTTTTGAGCTTTACACCTGGCATACATGCATTTGACCGATCAATACTTCCATTTACAGATCGATCGCTTAACTACCACCTGTGCCACCACTTAATTTATCCAAGATCGTCCCTTACTGCTGTTTGCTTGGACACCGAATCATATAACATTATTATGAGCCAACCCTTCATTTGAGAACTGCAATGTGTAAAATTTCTCGTATATTCACACAATATGATATATATGCTTTATCTTTGAAGACCATGTCAGCATGTTGTGCTCATTTCGAATGATCAGTATATTATCAACAGCACTTTATTCCAATACATAGCAAAACGTGCTTCACTCATATGAGTTAAACATATGTACTGTTTACGAATATACATTGAATGAACTTCTCTTTATGTTGAACTGTGTCACGGCCTTCACTATATGCCGATATGTTGTAAGAAGTTTATGGACCGATCAGTGTATACATTTTAATACCGCTCATATTACTTGAAGCTAATCCATTGCATGTCTACATGGCATGATAATATTCCACTTTTCATTTCTTATTTTGTTATCCCCTACTGGTCGACCAGTTCACAAATACTCCTTGTTTCCTGACCGACCGACTTCGATTGAGCCGTGCATGTGGCAAACATATATTTGCCTGATGTCATATGTTTGCCTGATGTCATACTACGGAACCATGAAGGAGGTATATATTGATATGTTCTGTTGACGTGTTTGTCATGTTTAAATATAATAATGTGCCGCTACTAATTTAACCGTAACACATATAAATGAAAGCTGGTTGTAAGTTGACGTTAACTTGATACCGACGGGTGCTTTGCATCCGATACCGATCGGTTGCATCAAATACATGGACTGATCCATGCACACGCTTGCGAACCGATCACATTACTTTGCATTTGTACGCAACTGATCGATCTGTAGCATAGCGTAAATCAATCGAACTGGTGTACGACTAGTCTAATATCATGACGCTCGACTAATCGCTTCACTCAGAAGTCGTCGTATCAATTTCTGAACCACGTTAATAACGGGGTTAACATTTGCCCCTCGAAGCTTTTATTTTTTGATTGCGAAAAATGCGGGCTTCGAAATGAACATTGTTGTTGATATATTTTTCACTGAGATCTGATTACAACGTTTTGTTTGCTATGAAAATCATACTTTGCGTTCATATGCTTCATGTCACCTATTCTGTAATTAAAACAAGAACTTGCACGATTTTGGACTTGTACTTCGCCATCGGCCATCCATATCGATAGCGGATTAGTTAAATCACTAGAAAATGAATTATAGCGAATTTTATTTTGAATTGAATAAAGTGTTTGCACAAGAATGTTTTATTCAACGATTTATAACCCATCGAATATTATCTATACAAACACGCCATTCTAGTTTGAATTCGCATTAACGCCTGAAATCAACTAAAGCCGACTGTGGATTTCAAACATTATCGTTTTTATAACTTATATGATGGTACATGACATTTCTCGTTTGGGAAATGTGCATCTGAGATTTTTTGCTTCCTTTCGGAGAAGATTTGGATATTTGTGCCCATGTTTTAGGAAGTTGTTATCAGTCTTCCCTACGGGAAGTATTTTGGATTTCATTTACCCGCTTAGGCTAAAGTCTAACACTTATCGTGTCTGAGATTTTTAGACACTATGCAAGTTAATTTATTAAGATCCAACACTTGTAGCATCTGATATATTCAGACGTTATGCAAGTTGTTTGGTTAAATCCGAATTTCGTTTACAGTCTAGCTTAGTTAATTTAGGCATTGGAGACTTTCATCACTCAATTATACTGATTAATCCAAGCGTCGGAAGATTCAAAAGGAATCCCCCTAGAGAGGGCTTTGGTTAGAATCCCAATGCTCGTAATCGGATCAGATACTCCCTGATGCTGACGATCAATTGGGTGCTTGACATTCTTCACATCTGAGATTTCCAGATGCTATGCAAATGAATTAACACTCTTCACATCTAAGATTTCAGATGTTACTCAAGTGGATTTTTCATTCTTTACATCTGAGATTTCAGATGCTACGCAAATGGTTTTCATTCTTCACATCTGGGGATTCCAGATGCTACGCAAATGATTTTCATTCTTCACATCTGAGGATTCCAGATGCTACGCAAATGATTTGATGCTCTTCGCGTCTGAGATTCCAGATGCTACGCAAGTGGATTTCATTCTTCACATCTGGGGATTCCAGATGCTAAGCAAATAGTTTTCATTCTTCACATTTGGGGATTCCAAATGCTACGCAAATGGTTTTCATTCTTCACATCCGTGGATTTCAAAAACTACGCAAATGGTTTTCATTCTTCACATATGGGGATTCCGGATGCTACGCAAATGGTTTTAATTCTTCACATCTGGTGATTTCAGATGCTACGCAAATGATTTAGGCGGCTGTTATATCATTTCATGAGGAAGATATTGTTTTCTTTGTCAGATTTTTGACTAGGCAGGCTATTTCTGTATAGAAAGTGGTGCTTTGAACCTCTCACTTAGGGAAATGCCCATTCGATAAAAGCTACAGCTCTCTTGTTTGTTTGTCGTGGTGCTTGCTCGCTGTTTGAATCTTTGTGACTTTCCCATTCACTTTTCAAGGCGGTTCTTTTTCTATTTTTTGCATTTGTGCATGTTGACATTTACAACATTTGGCTCTTGAACTAGTGTTGTTGAGGTCGGGATGTTATAGGATCAAGCGCTCGACAGACGACCTGCAATATGAAATCATCTTTTAAGAAAGATTTGATTTGACGTATAACTTTGCAAGCAATAAATTCATTCAGACAAATATGATCTTAGTCGTAGAGCTAATGTTCAGTGCATTACTTGCAGATTATTATAGACTGTTTACAAGAAGTCCTTAATATAGCAGAAAGTAGAAAGCGAAGTAAAGCATGGACTAAAGCAGGAAATAGAGCATGAAGTAAAGCGGTGACGATGTTGATCGCTTATTCTGAGCCATTGAAATGGGATTTCCATCAGCGGTTAACAGTCGATAATCAGCCTTGGATTGGTTTGAGCAAAAGCTACGTTGCTTGGACCAGACAGATCATTTGATGCCACTTACCCCTGGGGGGATGCAGAAGGATTCACGATCTGCGGATTCTTTACATACTACTGCAGCCTATTTTTCCTGATCAATTCCTCAATGAGGTTCTTCAAGTGTCGGCACTCATTAGTGTTATGACCAGATTGGTTATGAAATCTGTAGAATTTTCCCGAGTTTGCTGCTTTGTCGCTTATCCTTATTGGATTTGGCTCCGCATACTCTTCAGAATTCTTTGTTGCAAGATAGATATTTTTAGGAGTGTCGTTCAATGGCGTCATCTCTAATGAGTTGAAAAGGAGAGACTTCTTATTATCCTTGTTGTCGTTCCCATCATTGGCGCGCTTCTGCCCCTGAGTGTTCTTCTGATTATACTGAGCAACAACATTTTTGGGAGCTTCAAGAAGCGGGTTAGCATCAATAATCTGAAGAGGTATAGGATTAGTGTCGACTCTCATGTACTCCTCTGCTTTTTTATACAATTTGTCAAGCGTGTTTGACTCTTTCATCTTAATCCATTTACCAAATTCTCTCTTTTCATCCATGGCGCCAATTAGGGACATTAAGATCATGCGGGGCTCAGGATTTCCTACATCGTCCAAAGCATTGTGGAATCTCTTGACAAAGGCTTTAACAGACTCTCCCGGATTCTGCTTCATCGATGTCAGAGAAATAACGTCCTTAGCCTTGGTAGCCAACAACCTGAACTGCTCTTTGAATTTCAGAGTCAAATCATCGAATCAGTTAATGGATTAAAGCGGGAGTCTTATGAACCATAACGATGCGGCACTTTCTAGATAGAGAGGGAAGCACAAGCATTTGATCTCATCCATTTCCTTGGCTGCATTCATGTGCCATTCGTATTTGTATAGAAAGTGATTCGGATCAGAAGTCCCGTTGTACGAAGGCAGAGTAGGATGAGTGAACTTTTTGGGGAATTCAGCCTTGCGGATCATCTTTGTGAATGGATTTTTGCTGGAGAAATCCCATTCCCTTCACTATCCTTGCAAGGCATGTTATCTTTCATGATTTGCTTTACCATATCCGCGATATATTCCTTCGAGTTGTGTCGTTCCGGAGAGCGTACTTCGATCTCTTTTCCGGATGCTCGTCATGGTGAGCGATCACGTTTAGAGGATCCAGGTCTTTTACTTCCACTATGGGAAGGTGCCTCCTTGGCGGTACTTGCAACTCGTCGGTTATTCCGATCAGAATGGTTTTTAGCTTTCAACTTGGAGTCTTTGATATATGCGTCATCTTTGTCAACAAATCCTTCCATGTTGTCATTGTGAGGAACGAAGGCCGATGAATTCGCATTCTTTTCAAGGTTGACATGGATTTTCGAAGGAGGAGTGTGATTTGTTTGAGCGTTTAGGAGAGCACTCATTTTATCCATCAAGGCTTGATTAACATCCAACAGAGTTTATTATCATCGATTAAGGCTTTATTGGAAGTTTCCATTTGTTGACAAAAGTTAGCGATGACGGTACCTAATTCAGCTTTAGTCACTCCAACTCCGGACATTGAATTTTCTCCAACTTCGAAGCGGTTATTGAGTGGAGTAGTTTCATTGTTGACAATGTTGTCATTTTCCTCAACGGTCTTGCTTGTAGTCTTCTTAGATTTTGCAATTATTTCGGATAAGACTTTCAATTTGAAAGAGAGTTCGTCGATTGGTCTAGATCGAAGACTTGCGGAATCTATGGTAGAAGTAGGCTTAGAACTCCAATGGTAGGCTCTTAAGATTGATAGAAGTGCGAACGCGACCCCACGGTGGGCACCAAATGTTAAAACCAAATTTGATTTCAACACCAAGGGTGCTTTATAAGGACTTCACCAAATGGTTAGATTAGAATATGGAATCGCATAATCACAAAATAAAGAGCATAAAATGAAGACAAAGGAATTTTTATAGTGGTTCGATCCAAAATGGATCTACGTCCACTTTTCAATCACTTCTCATTACGATACTTCATTTACAACATGCATAAACTCTCTCTTTACATTCATTTCTCTCTTTCCTCTCTTTTTGCTCTCTTTATGATCTAAATTACACTTGAATTGGCAAAGGAATTGAAGAGATCTCTTGCTTTGTGATGATGGATGTATGAATCTTCAATCACTTTAGCAATCGAATGATCTTCATGGATTCGACAACGATTTGGTGTTAAATCTAGGCTTTAGAAAGAATTAGAAGCGGTTGGAGATTATTTGAATCATGTTAGAGAGAAGTTCCATGGCACAAGAAGGAGATTAGAGAAACTTTGATCGAATTGGAGAGAACTCTAATGTAGATCGGAATGGATTTGATCCATTTGATGTTGGAGAGAAGTTGTTTGATCCTTGGAAGCCATTAATGAAGCTTGAAATTGAGCTTTGAATGTTGAAGAAATGATTTGGCTGCCCTTCGGGGTAGAAGGACCGTTGTCCTTTGAGTGGTGGTGAAATGGAGTATTTATAGGTGGATTTTGGAGGTAGTGGCGGAGCTGTAATTATAACATACAGGGTACCGATCGGTATATGGCGATATTTATGAAACTGCCACCGGATATAGCTGTGTTTAGCTGTCATTGGATACCGATCGGTCATGTTTTATATACCAATCGGTAGGTCCATACTCTAACTACCAGTCACCTTAGTTTATGAAGACACTGACCGCCTTTCTTCTTATGATACCGACTGCCTCCTTTTAATTACAACTATGCCCCATTTGTTTTCTTTTGAACTTTACACCTGGCATATATGCATTTGACCGATCAATACTTCCATTTACAAACTGATCACTTAATTACCACCTGTGCCTCCGCTTAATTTATCCAAGATCGTCCCTTATTGTTGTTTGATTTGACACCAAATCATGTAACATTATTATGCGCCAACCCTTCATTTGAGAACTGCAACGTGTAATATTGCTCGTATATTCACACAACATGACATATATGCTTTATCATTGAAGACCATGTCAGCATGCTATGCTCATTTCGTATGATCAGTATATTATTCAGTAGCACTTTATTCCAATACACAGCAAAACGTGCTTCACTCATATGAGTTAAACATATGTATTGTTTACGAATATACATTGAATGAACTTCTCTTTATGTTGAACTATTTCGTGGCCTTCACTAGATACCGATCGGTTGTAAGAAGTTTACGGACCGATCAGTGTATACATTTTAATACCGCTCATATTGACTTCGATTGTTGACTTTTATTTTGTGATACTAAATCAACAAGAAAAAAACCAAAATCAAATTTTGCATACCAAGAGTCGATCGACTTTGATTTCGAGATATTGGAAAGTTTTCGATCTAGAAAAATGGATCTTAGGAAGTTTTCTATTGAGATAACTAGGGCAAGTTGCTTCGTCTTTTTGCTTTCTGCATGAATCTGGAAAATAGAGGTGGAAAATGAAAGCGTACATTACGTTAGGAATGGGGTACTGTACGGAAGAGTATATTTAATTTTAGAACGATTTTGAGTCATTGCACAAGTTATAAGGATTGGTGACCTAGTTATAAATATTTGCAACGGACCATAGATGTTGCTATTTCGCAACGGTCCTATGTCGTTGAAAATCTTCCGCACTTGGTGGTTGCCAAACAACTTGCAAGGTTTGGTGTGTGCTTCATGGTTGGAACGAATATATTAGATAGTGCGTGTACCCTGAGAGGCAAGCCTAGATCAGGAAGGAACGTGTCAGTGAGACATGGAGTTCAGCTATTAATGGATCAGGTTGAGGGTGTACTCAAACGAGATGGATTGGGGAGCCCAGATGATTTAAGAGTGCCGATGATTCGTGATAACTCAGAGTGTTCTAGTGAAATCAAAGAAAAGGTACATAGATTGAGGTTTACCCATAAGACCATTCGCGGTGGTCTAGTACCTTTGGTGGTGAACCTCAGCCTGCGAGGCACATATGACAGACGCAAAGTTCCATTAGAATTGGTGTATTATCCGCAATTGACAGATGGTATAGCCAGTTATAACGGGTTATCAACTTAGGCTTAGGAGGTGATATATAAGACTTGTTTGATGGATGCACTGATTGTTTTGGTTACTCCTATCTTATTACTCTTAGTAGACTATCACCTCTAGGATTTTGGAGAGAGGATGTGACGTAGGGACGAAGCATGCTATAAAGATTCTTCTATCCTAGTACAATTTCCTCTTTTGTTATTCTGAGTAGCATATACCATCTTGATTATATATGAGGACACTATGTATGCAGGGACAGGACAGGTATGACTTTCCCTACCTGTGTCCCTTAAACTATTACGACTTGTATAGTATTTTGAGAGTTGATTATTGCTTACACCAGACTATTATCTGACCCAAGGTTTTATGTTTCCTCTTACTACCTTGGATCCTCATCAACAATGTTGATGAGTAGGCGAGGTGACATGTATTAGCATTGCTTGAGCTACGAAGGAGAATTTGCAGGACGCAACAACTTTTCAGATTATACCTATATTATTGTTGTTTATTCCACTGTATTACACTATGGCAGTGTTATTTATTATTTAAGACAGTTCATTTGTGAGTTTATTTATCTTTTGTATAAAATTTGTTATAATTATGTATAACTGTATGAGATAGTACTCTGATTATGTGGTTAGTATAGTTATCATTGTCTTGCCTGTTATATCTGTTATTATTATATATTGTCAGATGCGATGTAAGATATTCAACAGGTTCTGTGATTATGTTCGGTGTTTTGTCCTCTTCTCTTCCTTTCCCTTATGTTCTATTTCCTTCTTTTTCTCTTATTTCTTTCTCTTAGCAATTTTCCTACACTTTTGTAGAGCGGTCGTTACATGTAGCACCCCACATTTTGTAACAATTAAATAATGCATATATGTATGCACAGACATAAACATTCAAGAAAAGGAAATTTTGAAGAGCTTCCAGAATTTGGCCATGGGATTAGCGTCACTGCGTTTGTGACGATTTTCTGGTCAATTTATACCTATGGATTGCAGAAAACTGATTTAAGATGAAAGAGATACCTTTAAATGAAGTATTGTAGCAAAACATGAAAATAAGGTAAAAGAATGAGAATAATGACAACTATTGTAACATAGAGGTCGGGGGATCGAACCCCGGTGGCGACATAATTTTTATCTTTGTTTTAGAGAAGGCCAACTGAACATACAAATATGTGTACGCATACAAATTCAAAATTTGTAAGGATAAGAACGCATATATAAGGAAATAAAAAAACTATATATGTATATATATGAGAATATATATATATGTATATATATGTAGAAATATACGTATACAAGGGATAAAATTCAAGATAAGGCTGGAATCAATGAAAAATGGCAAGAATCAAATAACGGTGCAACATCGTTTGAATTTTGAAAACCAAACATAAGTTGTGCGTGTGTGTATATATATATATATATATATATATATATATATATATATATGTGTGTGTGTGTGTGTGTGTGTGTGTGTGTGTAAAATGGTCATTGGAAGAATTGTATACGTATAAGAAAATTTCATGTGAATATAACAGCCAAATAAATTCCAGAAATTCAAAAGTCCAAATTCAAATTTCTACGCCAAAACTGCCCATGGGACCCAGCGGAGGTTGACACCAGGGGGTCGACACCCCTATAGAGGGGTCGACACTGGGGTTGTCACCAGCCCAGATTCGCGTAGATCCATTGACGTATCTAGACCGTTTTCTTAACCAGGTTCAATGTTGACTCAGCGCTGCGTGTACGATAAGATCATGAACACGTATAAATAGGCTAGCAGAGCCTAGCTAAATCTCACATTTCTGAGACGACGTCTATACTCTGCCATTCTTTCTCCTCTTCAAATCTCTTTAGAAAATTTAGATTACTAGTTTAGGAAAAATTCTAAATCAAGATCTGGAGGAAAAGAATTGACGTTAATAAAAAAGTGTTCAGAATCAAATGCGAAGTAAGGTAATTTTTTAGATCTGGTCTATTCAATTTTCTTCCACTTTCTTCCCTTTTTCTTTTAGTAAAAGTTATGAATCCATGGTTGTTAGATTCTGAATTCAATTAGGGAAAAACCATGGAATGTTAGACCTAGACTTGATCAAGGATTTGGAAAGCAAATAAGGTGAGTGGATTTAAGTTATATCATTTTAGATAATGATATATTATCGTTTAACATTCCTCGTTATTGTACAATGTGAATTGGCTAGAATAATTAAAAGTATTGAAATGTTATTATGACATGTTTAAATATGATATGTTGAAATGTTTAAACATATGTTAAAAGGATTAGAGTGACAAATATGACATGTTGGAATATTAATATGCTAAGATATTAATATGTTGGAAAATTTGTCAAAATATGTGTAGTAATTATTGTTGTTTCAATTCCATGTTAACTTGTGACATTTATGTGCCTGTACCATTAATGGTAGAAATTGAGAAAATTACATGATTTGGCAATCACATGTTATTGTTAAATTTGAACAATTATCTGATTAATTGATTACATGATGGAATAGAATTTATGTATGTTAGAAAGAACGTATGACATAAAACAGGCATAATATGATGACATGTAAAATATAAATTACAGTTGAAATTTGAAAGAATATACATGCCTAGATTATATAGAAGATTTACAGTAAATAAGAAACTGTAACCGCGCTTAGACACAATGTTAGATTACACTCGTGGTAGAAGTCTGCCCGGAACCGCCCGGCATATCCAGCATCCACAAGTGGTAAATCTAATGTGAGGGGTCTAAGTGCATAAATAAAACATGTAACTGTGCTAAGACACGAGGTCAAGTCAACTTGTGGAAGAAGTCTGCCAGGAACCGCCCAACAAATCTAGCATCCACAAGTGTAGGCTTAATGTGAGAGGTCTAGTATATAAACATATATATATAAATATATGTAAATGGAAGGACTGATACACATCATTAATTGTAATCAATGGAAATAAATGGAATTAAATGAAAGATAATTACAACTAGTAATGGAAAGGGAATGAACGAGGAATGGTAATAACCTATTATAAATAAATTACATTAATGAGAATGTTATATAATAGGTAGACTTGTCCTAGGGACAAGTGGATATTATGACTTAGGTTATAATAAACTAGTGAGAAAATGACATAACTTGTGTAATGAGAAAAATGGTACTTAATTGTAAATTAAGTGATCAGCAAATGGGGGAAAATTTTGAGTAAGAAGTTGTACTTAATTATAAATTAAGTAATTTGAAAACTTGGAAATCTGAAATATGCTGATAAGAATAACATGTTAAGGCTTGTCCTAGGGACAAGAGGAAATTATAACATAGGTTATAATAAATGGAAAGAAGACTTATTGGTGAACCTTAGTTGGTAGAACTAGGTTAAGAAGTAAGCAATGATAAGTTATAGTGACAGTGTAAGAAGGAATTATGATTAAATAGGAAAGAGTGAGGCAAACTTATGAAATAAAATAAGTTATATTTAATCATAAATGATAAATGACATGTTAAACAGAAAACATGTAAATAGAGATATACTTAATTACATGTTATTGTAACTGTGAAATCAAACAAGAGTATAAAGGGATTGTGGATTACAGACCTTGGATCACAATCTAGAGAATAACATGTTGTGGGCTTATTAATAAACTTAAGTGGATTAAGTTATATGACTGAAATTAATAAGCGAGAGGAACTTGGTAACTTGATTAAGAATTCAATTTGAATGGGAATAACCAAGTTAAACGGAAATCTGATGAGGTACAGCAAGCACATTAAAGAATGTTCAGACATAGGGTCTAATAACATATTAAAATGAGGCGCTTGGACCAGTCTGCATGTTTGAGGGTGAATAATCCAATGGGGTAAATCAACGTGGTGTCATGAGGCACGAGTGGAGCGCACGTTCATCTGATTATTCTGTCGGTTCCGAAGGACTGGAAGGGGAAGCACACGGCTTCCTGAGGTACGTAAGGTGCTTCTGGTAGTCCTTTGTGTGGTGGAAGATGTTTAGGTTGTGCTCTCAGGGGTTGGGTCTGCGCGTAACTACCAGGTGAGTGGGCCTTGACAGCAAAAATAGCTTTGCAGTCAGAATGCTGTCATGTGGTGACACTAGGGTGATTTAGTGGTTGACTCAATGGGGAGGCAGAGGTCAGGATCAACCGATATAGTAGATCGTCGGGTACCCGTCATCGGCAGCCAGTGGGATGCGAAAAGACTAGAGCTAAACCCAATAGACCATTCACCTTTCACTCTCAGAGTACGGTGGTTGAGGGGAGACGCCAACTGGATGTTTAGATTGTTTGTTAGGGGCAAGTTGCTTAGCTCTTGTAGTCTTTACTAGTTGAGGGAGGAGCCGAGGTGGGGCCATAGCCACCATGAAAAAATAGACCCTAGGAATATCTGTATTTAGAGGCTCTTAAAGATGGACCTGTACAGATATGGAAAAGCTCCCGAATGAGTTCCGTGTTTCTTGTATATCCCTGCCATAGAACCCGGTGCACATTATGTGCAGTTAAGGCATCGAATACGATTGACGATACGTACGTGGGAAAGTATATATACATGCATATCGGCTCTGGGTGGTGTATTGTAGACTTAAGGGCATTACTCTGGTATGGAATCTGATTCGATCAACGGTGACAATCCATACGCTTACATAGCATAGTAATGACAGATATATGCGGAACGTAACAATGTTATATAGAGATTGTACATCACTCCGGCGTAGGATGAGAGACTGCGTTTATTTCTATGAAATTACGGTGGAGACCGAGCGAGTGGGGTACCATGAGGAGTACCTCAATATTGGAGGAGGGTAGCTACATATATACTGTATTAGGTTAATCCACTGGGAAGTAAATGGGTACAACGTGTGTGTAAGCCTTGAGTGTTATTAACCCAAGTGACCTAATAAATAAGAAAATGTCATTGAACGATATATGTATGATTATCAAAAGTGTATAGTTTAAATCCAGTCACCAGAACTTGTGTTCTGACCCCCTCCTAATCACATACTCGCAGGTTAGATTTGTGGCAAAGACATGATAGCTTTGGATACTGGTTAAGCAGTATTATTACTACGGTAAGGCTATATTTTGATTACATTATATTTCATCCATTCCGATGTGAGATATTTTCTGAGCTGTGACATATTTTATGTCTCTATCTTTTCTGCAGGATACCAGAGCAAACCAACATGAGTTTCGATAGATTAGAATTTGAAAAAAAAATGGTCTATCGGAATTCGGGTTGTTACGTTATATTAGGATCCATACCAATCCCTTTAAAGGATTGGTAGCGGTCCTTATAAAATACAGGGATACAATTTGATCCCTCCCCGACTCGGTCGACATACCAATCCTTTTTTCTTTCTTGATTCATGACTAATCCCTGCTATTCTACAACTATAAATAGGACACCAAATGACTTATTTTGGGGATCTTTCTTGTCTTTCAAACACTGCTCCAAAAGAACATTGTTATAGCCTAGCAAAATGTATTTTTTCTCCACATTCGTAAGATCAAACCGAACTGTACTTGTAATCAAATAGCATAAACAATTGATTACACCTCAGTGGACGTAGATACACTTGCCGAACCACTATAAATCTTGTGTCTCTGTTTATTTTACTGCACTCTACAACTGAAATCTGTAACTATTTCGCAATTATTATCTAATTTACATACGAATCAGCTGTTAACATTCAATTGACCAAAATCGAGTGTCTACAATTTACAAAAAAAACCAGTTAAATAACCTTTGTATATTAAAATTGCTGAATGGACACTAGAAGTCATTATTTTGGCGGGTGCATCGGAAAATAGCGGGGTTTAAAGTCGATCTATTATTCATTAGCACTAAATTGAATTAGCATACAGTTGAAGATTACTACAAGTTATAGAGAAGATTTTGTAAGGCTTTAATTGCACAGTTTTATTAAGGTAGAATTATTTTAATTTTAATGATATTTGTTTTGAAAATTAACAAACTATATACCTTTAATTTTAAAGACATTCTTTAAATATGAAATGATGGTTATTTTTGTGTAAGTGAATGATTTGTTGAAATTTTTTATGTGAATAATATATTTGATTTGAAAATGAAGTCTTTATATGTAGATATTGTCAAAAGAAAAAAAATAAACATAGTAAAAATATTTTGTTTCAAATGTTTTTACTAAAAAGATATTTTAATTAGTAATTGAAAGTTGAATTGGTTTTAAAGAAATATTTTAGTGTGAAGATCTTTCATTATCTTAAGCATACTTTTGAGAAGGTCTTTTACACTGAGATTAAGGTTTTGAAGCACTTAGCTAATGAAGGAAAGAGAGATTTCTATTGAAAAGTGTCATATTTGAAAAATAAATTACGGAAAGATGTTTTGATTTAAAATATTTTCTTTTTATAGAAATATTTTAATGAGATTCAAAGTATTTTTAATTTGATAACACTGTTCGATACGTATATATTGGAAGGTATATACTAATCTCATCATGAATTGCAAAATTATTTTCTAAGAGATTTTGAAAAGTAATTTAAGATTATTAAATAAATAAGTATATGTGACATATATTTATGGAAAGGAACGTCGACTTCCTAAATTCAAACCCAACATAGCCTTTTAATTTTACTCATTTCATTTTAAATACAAATTGTTTCTCTTTCTTATCACACTATATAATTATTTATATGGGGCATTGCATGAAAAGTCCCTACCTTTTTATGAGATAACTTTTTCTAGAAATATCGGATTAACAAACTGTTTTTACCATTAAATAAAAAAATTATTATCTTCCTAACGATCTGCATTGTGAACATAAAAAAACTAAAACTTGAAAATGCTTTAAACTCAAATTTTAGAAAGTTTTCTTTAAAAGTTGCATTTGTGAAACATAGGTAATTTTTTGGCTACTAAATGCAATTTTAAGCTACATTTGTGAAATACATCTAAAAAAACTACATTTGAACACAATAGTTTTTAGCCGAATGCGAAATATTGTTACAAAATTAGTTCATTTTAATGAAGATTTAAGATGTGTAACACCCCGTATTTTCTGTAATCATTATAGTAACGAATGAAAGAATACTTAATTATAAATGTGAGAATTAAGGGAAACGGGTTAAGCCATTGCGTTCGTCTCGGAATTCTGCTTGAGATAGAGTCCGAGTTTGCGTAAATCGGAATCTGTATGAAGGAGTTATGACCTTCAGAAGATTCAAGAATTTAAATAAATTAAAACAGTTCAAAATTAAAATCCAAAATTCAAATTCAAACCCCGAAGCAGGCTGGGCGGGAAATTTCCCACCCAGAAATCAGGTCGACCAGGGGGTCGACCTGGAGGTCGACCTGGGTCATACAGGTCAACCAGGGGGTCGACCTACCCCTCGCCCAGATCCAAAAATGAGACGATGCTGACTAGTTGTTGAGCCTTTTCTGTCCTATTGTTGAGTCACTAAGGCTTAGGTGGCAATCTGGATAACTCTGTCTAGCCTGGACGGTTGTGATTGCTCCTAAAATAATCTAATGGCTCACATAAGATTAAACTTCTATAAAAGCAACACTAATCCTCAAACCCTAAGCCACACAAAAATATTCCTAGAGTCGTCATGCTATCAATACTCAACCTAGAGTAGCCACCATTCTCCTTAAACTAGAAAGCAAGTTAGAAACTACGAATCAAATCTAATTCAACTAAGAGAATTCAACGTCTACAACAAAGAAGAACTATTCAGTTTCAGAATACAGATCCCAGAACACAAGACTAGTCTCCTTTTTGTAAGTCCAGTTATCATTTAGACCTAAATGATATTAGAATCGTGACTAAAATGACTGGATGTAGAACAACGCCTAAATGTAAATTTATGCCTATCCTTTATTTTAAAACTGAATTAACTAAGACTATGACTCTTATCATGTTAAGTTTTTAATCATGTTGTATGTAATTTGATGATAAAACTACCATGTTAAATGCTTGGCAATGAACCTATATGTTGTATGTTAATTTGGCGATGACATATCATGTTGTATAATTTGGCGATGACATATCATGTTGTATAATTTGGCGATGACACCTATATGTTGTATGTCAATTTGGGAATTTTGCTATGTTTATGCAAGTTCAACCATATTCACATACATGACTAGAACTGCATGCTAACAAGTTTAGGTTTATGTTAATTTGATCCAACTCAATTTGCAAGTTCACGACTACATGCCTAATTAAGTTTATGTAGTTCTATGTAAAGCCCCTATTTTATGATTCATGTTGAGTAGATCTAAATTTGAAAGTTCATAATTAAATGTATATTGCTCTATGCGGAATTCATATGACACATGTGTAGTTAGATCCATATTTTTATGATGTTGGAATATTACATGTTCCTCTTTTTCCCCTTTTGTGTATGAGTTAGGCTACGTAGTGAGCCTAATATTTTATGTGATTTATGCGAACGTTTAACGGGGGTAACGTTGGGGAAAAACATGAAATTACATGTAATCGGCATATTTGGCTCATAAACATGTAAATGGTTTATGGCATAAAGTGGTATAATTTTTATACCTAAAATTATGAACTTGATTTAGAGGGAAGGTGGGGCTTGACTTGAATGACAATAATTTACATATAAATATAAAAGGTAAATATGTAAATTTAGAAAAGACGAATATGCCTAACTGGAGGTTAGATTGAGTTACGGTGTAAGACTGCCCGGAACCGCCCGGCACATCCAGAAACCGTAACAATATACATCTAATGTGAGAGTTTAGTGCATTGAGCCCAAAAGAGCCCGAGGTTAGACTGGGTTGCGGTGTAAAACTGCCCGGACCCGACCGACACATCCAGTGACCGCAACAATACCTGTCTAATGTGAGTGGTTGGTGCTTTAATGAATGAATTAAAGCTAAGTAAGGAATGGTAGGATTAAGTTAATTATGGCAACACTTAACCAATACAACATGTTAACTAAACTGATGGGTGGGGTTAGGTTAACTTGGACACTTAACCAATTTAACATGTTGATTAGGAAACCCTAGTAACGGGGACCCATTTCAGCAGTAACCCACATAGATGTATCATGGTACCCTGAACTAGGCAAGGTGGGGCACGATTACTAGGCTGATTATAAACAGTCAGAATAACGGCGGTTGGTGCGCCCGTGTAGGTTCCGCCGGAGTACAGGCGTGCACGTACTCCGGAGTGGAAAAAGAAGGCACTGGGCATTAGTAGTTATACACTGTGCACCTTGAATCGTGTCGGGTTTCCACCATAGGATTTGATACACCCCATGGTGGGACCAGCACAGATATCTACAATCAAGCGGGGGTCGTATAACACACGTGATAAATACATGCGAGTAGGAGCCGATCGATAAAGGGGATCATTTTATCATGAACATGTGGTGCTAGTTGGAACAAGTATAAATAGGTGCAGAGAATATGGATATGAGTGTGATAGTATGATTAGTTTATCTTGCCTTGTTTATCTTGCCTTATCCTATGTTTCCTTATTTCTTTGTTATTGTCCTGCGTCCAGTTTATTCATGTCATGGTTCTATTACCAGTTTACATGCTGAATAATCACTGGACTTACCAGACTTATGTCTAACCCATTTTTCTTTCGCTCTCTTTTCTTCCATCCCCTCCCTCAGGTAGCCAGGGAGGGAATAGCTCAGCTTAATTTGGACTGTTCATCTTTCCAAGCTAGAAGACTCTGTGATGTATGGCTTGGAACCTCTTATCTTTGGCTATGGCTTTGGACACACTACCACTTGGGGATTTATGCAGTTTTATTTATGTTTTATGCTTCTTTATGTTATAATCAAGACAGAGATTTTGATGTAATGATTTGGAAGTTGTTTTGAGACAGTTTGCTGTAATGTTTTTGTTATGAACCACATATGAAATAAATTTAGTTTTTTTCGCTGCTTACATATGTCTGTCTTGTAAATTATCTGTGTCTTTTACCTATAATGCTCCACCAAAGTTAAGGCATTCCCTTTGTGAGTGACCTTAACGGAGGTGGGGTGTTTCACTTGGTATCAGAGCAAAGGTTTACTAGATCAGATAAAAGTTTTTGAAAAGTAATTTTCAAAAAGGAAATTTAAAGAAGCATTTTTCAAGAAAAAGTGTTGTGTTTATTTTTAAAGGCGTAATCCCCAAAGCCATATGCACTATCTTTCTATCCTTTGTTTTAAATCTTTCCTTTTTCGTTTCAGCATGTCTGGGGATCTTAACCTTCCAGAGGGTGTGCCGGTACCTGACTGGTCCAGAAGGTACCTAGAGGCTAGGGCTAATGTCATAGGCCCAGCAGACCTTCCTCCTCCCCCAACTGCAGCGGTTCCTCCTCCTCCTCCGCATATAAATGCTTTCTCAAAAATATGTAGGGACTTTCGAGCCATGGGTGGAAAGAACTTCAATGGAAATGAATCCTTCGTGGAAGCAAGGAACTGGCTCAAAGAAACTGAGGATTTGTTTGTTATCTTCGAAGTGGATGATAGGCAGAAGATACAGTTGGCCGTATGGTTGCTTAAAGACGAAGCCTCTTATTGGTGGGAAGTTACTAATGCTGAAAGACCAGTTGAATCTTGGATGGATTTCAGAATGAGGTTTGAAATGAAATTCCTCTCACAAGTTGAACGAAGCCTACAGATGGAGAAGTTCTTAGCTCTCAAATAGGGAAGTATGTCGGTAAAGTAATACGTTAACCAATTCAAGCAGCTCGCTAGGTTCGGATTGGAGTTAGTGAACACTCCACATAAGAAGGCTCTCCGTTTTGTTAAAGGATTGAATGAGCCACTGCACAGCGTAGCTATGTCCCATATACCTATGGGTGCGACTTATGAGAGACTGGTGGACATGGCACTGTTACAAGAAGAAGATAAGGTTGGCAAGAAAGAGGCAAAGGTGGAAGTACCTCAAGATAAGAAAGTGGAGGGATCACAGAGAAAGAAGACAGATTCCAAGAAGGGCGGGAAGAAGAACAAACCCCGTGACAAGAGGAAGTGTAATTTTTATGGCATTCCTGGACATCTAGTTAACGACTGCAGAAATAAAAAAAGGAAGATGGGTGGTTGTTTCCATTGCGGCGAGACAGGACACATAGCTAAGGACTGCCCAAGAAAGCAACGGCAGAAGACTGGGTCTACTCTTGGAGGCAGGTTCACGCTCTCATTGCACCTCCGCAAGAATGAGGTAGAAATGTTTCTATTAAGAGTTTAGTTTATCTTTTTGATCATCATGTTCGTACACTCTTTGATTCTGGCGCATCGCACTCTTTTATATCTACTACTTTAGTTGAATCTCTGCATCTAGACACCAGTTTAGTAGAGGATCCCTTGGTTGTTTCAAATCCAATTGGGGGCTCAACTTATTTATCAATGATTTGTTTGGATTTGAAAATTTCTATACTAAGCATTGGGTTTAGATGTAATGCTTATGTTTTGGGCTTCACGGGCTATTGGTTGATTCTAGGCATGGATTGGCTATCCAGTAATGGTGCCATCCTCGATTGTGAAAAGAGAGTGGTTAGACTCATGACTCGCGTCGGTAACACTCTCGAAATTTCTTGTAATCCCATGAACTCTGTTATGCTTAGCTATCTAGAATCTCTTGATGCGTCTGTTGAGAATTTGCAGACTATTAGAGTAGTCCATGAATACTCGGATGTTTTTGAAGAGGTGAAGGGCTTACCTCCGAAGCGGAAGATAGACTTTCGCATGTGCCTCATTGATAACGCAAAACTCGTTGCTTTACCCGTTAGACACATGGCTCCAAGGGAGAGAAAAGAGTTTAGCAAGCAAGTCAAAGAGCCGCCGCAACCAAAGCAGATGGTTCGCTTCGCCTATGCGTCGATTATAGGGAGCTAAACAAGCTGACCAAGAAGAATAGGCACCCACTTCCAAGAATAGATGACTTGTTCGATCAGCTTGTACGTGCCTTGGTTTTCTTCCAACTAGATCTATCTACCGGGTTTCATCAGCTAAGAGTGGCTGAAGACAGTATTGATAAGACCGCGTTCAGGACCCCAGATGGTTTCTTCGAATGGCTTGTTATGTCTTTCGGCTTGACAAACGCACCCACTTATTTCATTGACTTGATGAGCAGGGTGCTCAGGGAGTTCCTTAATAAGTTTGTGGTGGTCTTCGTAGATGACATTTTGATTTTCTCGAAGAGTGAGGAAGAGCATGCTCAGCATTTAAAAGAAGTCATGGATACTCTTCGAGCACATCAGTTGAAAGCCAAATTCTCCATATGCCACTTCTGGAGAAATGAAGTAAGGTTTCTTGGACATGTGTCCAAAGAAGGGTTAGCTATGGACCCTGCAAAAGTAGTTGCGGTGCAAGATTGGAAGGTTCCACGGGATGCAACCGAAGTCCGAAGCTTTCTTGGGCTAGCGGGATTTTAACGAAAGTTCATCAAAGACTTTGCGAAAATCTCAGCTCCACTTACAAGGTTGACGAAGAAGAACCTAACTTTCACTTGGGATTTGGATTGCGATGTTGCTTTCCAACGTTTGAAAAGGACTCTAACAACAGCCCTAGTTCTGACATTGCTGGATGGGAGCAAGATGTTTACTGTATACACAGATGCATGTGGTACGGGACTAGGTGCTGTCTTGATGCAAGAAGGGAAGGTAGTAGCTTATGGAGGCAGACAGTTGAAAGTACATGAGAAAAACTACCCAACCCATGATCTATAGTTGGCTGCCATCGTTTTTGTGCTTAAGTCTTGACGCCATTATCTCCTAGGTGAGAAGTTTGAATTGTATACTGGCCATAAATCGTTGAAGTACCTTTTCTCGCAGAAAGATCTTAACTTGAGGTAACAAAGATGGATGGAGTTCTTAGCATCCTATGATTTTGAGATTTCCGATACCCCTGGCAAGGGCAATGTAGTAGCAGACGCCTTGAGTAGAAAGAAGCTGACCTTAAGTCCTCTCTTTGTAGAAAGGCAGATCTTGGAGTACATAGCCAACTTTGACTTTAGACGCTCTATCGAACATCTGACTGGTTTGTTAGCATCGCTAGAGGTGCGGCCTACTCTTTTGGACTCAATATGAACTACACAACGTGAAGACCCTCAGCTAGTTGATGTGATGGATAAGCTAATTAGGGGTGAGACTTCTAGTCACCTCAATAGATAGTCCATCGATGATAAGGGTTGGTTGAGGCGGGATGGAAGGCTATGTGTCCCACAAGCAAGGGATTTGGTGAAGAAGGTTCTCGAAGAAGCACACCATTCTAAGCTGACCATACACCCAGGTGGAGAAAAAATGTATAAAGACATAAAAAGGGTTTTCTTTTGGAATGGCATGAAGAGGGATGTAGCTAAATTCGTTGCTAAGTGCTTGATATGCCAACAGGTCAAAGCGAAGCAGAAGAAGCCTGGCGGTCTGCTTCATCCTCTAGAGGTCCCACAGTGGAAATGGGATAGCATTTCGACGGACTTTGTTGATGGGTTGCCTAGGTCAAGAAGGGGCAATACCAGTATTTGGGTAATAGTGGACAGGCTCACAAAAAGCGCTCACTTTATACCCGTTAAAAGTAGAAGGACTGCCTCATTTTTAGCATCCATTTATCTTAAAGAGATAGTTCGACTCCGTGGGATACCTACCAGCATTGTGAGTGACCGAGATCCTATCTTTACGAGCGAGTTTTGGAGGAGCTTGCAAGAGGCTGTAGGCACACAGCTATGCTTAAGCACGACCTATCACCCCCAAACCGATGGTCAGATGGAAAGGGTGAACAGAGTATTAGAAGACCTCTTGAGATTATGCATTCTTGACTTTGGAGGAAACATGGGAGGATCATCTTCCTTTGGTGGAGTTTGCCTACAACAATAGCTACCAAGCCACCATAGGCATGGCACCCTTCGAAGCTTTATATGGAAGACATGCCGATCACCAACTTGTTGGTGGGAGTCTACAGACAAGCTCATACTTGGACCAGACATGATCAGAGAAACTTCAGAAAAAGTGGACTTGATACGAAGGCGAATGAAGACCGCACAAGATAGGAAGAAATCCTACGCAGACAAAAGAAGGATTGACCTTGAGTTTGAGGTTGGAGACAGAGTTTTCCTTAAAGTATCTCCATTAAGGAACGTCGTTCGCTTTGGATCCGCAGGAAAGTTGGCACCAAGATTTGTAGGGTCGTTTCCTATCATTGAAAAGATTGGAAAGATGGCTTATAGAGTAGAGCTGCCTGAAAGATTGGCTGGAGTTCATAATGTCTTTAATGTTTCTCACTTACGAAAGTGCTTACATGAGTCAGCGGAAGTGGTGGAACCAAGCATACTAGAGGAAGTAGAAGTAGAACGAGAAGCAACTGTGAGGAGAGTTCCAACTCGTATCTTGGGAACTGAAGTCAAGAAGCTACGCAACCGCGAAGTCAGACTTGTTAAAGTTCAATGGAGCGACACCGAGGAAGACGCGACTTGGGAAACTGAGGACAAAATACGCGCAGCCTACCCTTTCCTTTTTGAGGGTACATATTTGATCTCTTTTTCCTTACGTTTATTCATTCTTTTTAAGTATATATCCTCAGTCCTATCATTTATCCTTAGGTAGAAACCACTGGATGTAAACATGTATTTGAAACATGTCATGATTGATGGCTGCAAGTGGTTGCTAGTGGTTGCTCATGGATGCATACACACACACACATTAGGTGTTAGACTGGCTCAGTCACTTTCATATTGCATATGCATATATGTATTTGTATATGGATTGAACTTGATGTGTTATCATATGGACGTTGCATTTGTATGAATGATTGTGTACTCATGTAGAAAGTATGATTAGGAATAATCGCATACATAATGGACTCATGGCACTGACATAATTTGCATTAAGGAGGTCAACTGAATCAGTAGACCGCCTGATTTTTCATTAGATAAGGACATGTACACACACTATGCATACAGTCATGGAAGCATTAGAAGTCTTTTTAAGGACAATGGACGCCTGTGTTTGATGGTTGAGTAGATGGATGATTGGATGGTAGGATATACGTTCTTCTCGACTTGAAGATTTCGGGGACGAAATCCTTTAAGGAAGGGAGAATGTAACACCCCGTATTTTCTGTAATCATTATAGTAACGAATGAAAGAATACTTAATTATAAATGTGAGAATTAAGGGAAACGGGTTACGCCATTGCGTAAATCCGACTCCGTATGAAGGAATTATGACCTTCAGAAGATTCAAGAATTTAAATAAATTAAAACAGTTCAAATTTAAAATCCAAAATTCAAACCCCGAAGCGGGCTGGGCGGGAAATTTCCGGCCCAGAAATCAGGCCGACCTGGGGGTCGACTTGGGTCACACAGATCGACTAGGGGGTCGACCTACCCCCTTGCCCAGATCCAAAAATGAGACGATGCTGACTAGTTGCTAAGCCTTTTCTGACCTATTGCTAAGTCACTAGGGCTTAGGTGGAAATTCTGGATTACTCTATCTAGTCTGGACGGTTGTGATTGCTCCTAAAATAATCTAACGGCTCACATAAGATTAAACTTCTATAAAAGCAACCCTAATCCTCAAACCCTAAGCCACACAAAAATATTCCTAGAGCCGTCTTGCTGTCAATACTCAACCTACAGTAGCCGCCATTCTCCTTCAACTAGATAGCAAGTTAGAAACTACGAATCAAATCTAATTCAACTAAGAGAATTCAACGTCTACAACAAAGGAGAGCTATTCAGTTTCAGAATACAGATCCCAGAAAACAAGACTAGTCTCCTTTTTGTAAATCCAGTTATCATTTAGACCTAAATGATATTAAAATCGTGACTAAAATAACTGGATGTAGAACAACGCCTAAATGTAAATTTATGCCTATCCTTTTTGATAAAACTGAATTGACTAAGACTATGACTCTTATCATGTTAATTTTGTGATCATGTTGTATGTAATTTGATGATAAAACTACCATGTTAAATGCTTTGCAATGAACCTATATGTTGTATGTTAATTTGGCGATGACATATCATGTTGTATAATTTGGTGATGACACATATATGTTGTATGTCAATTTGGGAATTTTGCTATGTTTAAGCAAGTTCAACCATGTTCACATATATGACTAGAACTGCATGCTAACATGTTTAGGTTTATATTAATTTTATCCAACTCAATTGCAAGTTCACAACTACATGCCCAATTAAGTTTATGTAGTTCTATGTAAAAACCCTATTTTATGATTCATGTTGAGTAGATCTAAATTTGCAAGTTCATAATTAAATGTATATTGCTCTATGCCGAATTCATATGACACATGTGTAGTTAGATCCTTATTTTTATGATATTGGAATATTACGTGTTCCACTTTTTCCCCTTTTGTGTATGAGTTAGGCAATGTAGCGAGCCTAACATTTTATGTGATTTATGCGAACGTTTAACGGGGGTAACGTTGGGGAAAAACATGAAATTACATGTAATTGGCATATTTGGCTCTTAAACATGTAAATGGTTTATGGCATAAAGTGGTATAATTTTTATACCTAAAATTATGAACTTGATTTAGAGGGAAGGTGGGGCTTGACTTGAATGACAATAATTTACATATAAATATAAAAGGTAAATATGTAAATTTAGAAAAGACGAATATGCCTAACCCGAGGTTAGATTGAGTTACGGTTAAGACTGCCCGGAACCGCCCGGCACATCCAGCAACCGTAACAATATATATCTAATGTGAGAGGTTAATGCATTGAGCCTAAAAGAACCCGAGGTTAGATTGAGTTGCGGTGTAAAACTACCCGGACCCGACCGGCACATCCAGTGACCGCAACAATACCTATCTAATGTGAGTGGTTGGTACTTTAATGAATGAATTAAAGCTAAGTCGGGAATGGTAGGGTTAAGTTAATTAAGGCAACACTTAACCAATACAACATGTTAACTAAACTGATGGGTGGGGTTAGGTTAACTTGGACACTTAACCAATTTAACATGTTGATTAGGAAACCCTAGTAACGAGGACCTATTTCAGCAGTAACCCACATAGATGTTTCATGGTAACCTGAACTAGGCAGGGTGGGGCACGATTACTGGGCTGATTATAAGCGGTCAAAATAACGGCGGTAGGTGCGTCGGTGTAGGTTCGACGGAGTACGGACGTGCACGTACTCCGAAGTGGAAAAAGCAGGCATTGGGCATCAATAGTTTTACACTGTGCACCTTGAATCATGTCGGGTTGCCATCATAGGATTTGATACACCCCATGGTGGGACCAGCACAGGTATCTACAATCAAGCGGGGGCCGTATGACACACGTGATAAATACACGCGAGTAGGAGCCGATCGATAAAGGGGATCATTTTATCATGAACATGTCATGCTAGTTGGAACAAGTATAAATAGGTGCAGAGAATATGGATATGAGTATGATAGTATGATTAGTTTATCTTGCCTTATCCTATGTTATCTTATTTCTTTGTTATTGTCCTGCGTCCAGTTTATTCATGTCATGGTTCTCTTACCAGTTTACATGCTGAATAATCACTGGACTTACCAAACTTATGTCTGACCCATTTTTCTTTCGCTCTCTTTTCATCCATCCCCCCCAGGTAGCCAGGGAGGGAATAGCTTAGCTTAATTTGGACCGTTCATCTTTCCAAGCTTGAAGACTCTGTGATGTATGGCTTGGAACCTCTTATCTTTGGCTATGGCTTTGGACACACTACCACTTGGGGATTTATGCAGATTTATTTATGTTTTATGCTTCTTATGTTATAATCAAGACAGAGATTTTGATGTAATGATTTGGAAGTTGTTTTGAGACGGTTTGTTGTATTTTTTTTTGTTATGAACCACGTATGAAATAAATTTAGTTTTTTTCCCGCTGCTTATATATGTCTGTCTTGTAAATTATCTGTGTCTTTTACCTATAATGCTCCCCCAAAGTTAAGGCATTCCCTTTGTGAGTGACCTTAACGGAGGTGGGGTATTTCAAAATGCATTTATGAAGCTAAATACCATGTTCAAATGCCGAAATTTTAACTGCTTTTGTAATGCAGCTAAAAGACAACATTCAAATACAAAGTTTTTAGTTGCATGTGTGAAATGCTGCAAAAATTTATTGCATTTTAATGCAGCTTTTGACTGCATGTGTGAAATGCAGCAAAAAAACTACATTCAAATGCAGTGGTTTTTAGCTGCAATTGTAAAATACATCTACAAAACTACATCCAAATGCTGCAATTTTTAGCTACATGTAGGAAATGGAAGTGTTGCATTATAATGCAGCTTTTAGTTGCATTTGTGAAATGCAAAAAAAATGCATTCTAATGGAGTAGCTTTTAGCCCATGTGTGAAATGCAGTAACATCTTCTACATTCAATGTATTTTTTAATAGCATTTGTGAAACGCTGCTAAAAACAACATTTGTCAAATGCTGCCAAAAACTCCATTTAGTTGCAGCAACTTTTAACTACATCTTGAAATATAGCTAAAAACTGCTATATAAAATTATTGTATTAAAAAAATCAATTTTGCATATCAACAATCAATATCGTTAGGAAGTTTATTGATTTTTTGATTTAATGATGAAAGTGGTTCTTAAGTCGTATTAATCTACAAAAAAAAACTTAAAGATCAAAATTAAATGGGTTAACGAATGCTAATAATTACAGATGTGAAATGAAAAGAGACAGGGACCTAATTTATATAATTAATGACTAAGAGATTAGCTTTACAATTCAATCATGAAAAAGAGACCCAAGAGTAGTACTCAATTACTGTAATAGAAATGAGTGGTTGTAACTAAACGATTGTTTTTTAGGATTGAATTTAATAGGCTGCTAACCCATGATTCATATTGTTGATCCATTTTTTGTAAAGCAGTCACATGTCAAATTTATGGTAACGACATGCTCGAGACTCTAGCACATTCGCTGAAGTTCGTAAAGCGGCTCAGTCGAAGTCGCAAAGAGGTAAAACTCATCGAAGGAAAATATTATGGTTTTTGCTAATTCTGGTGTTGATCACTCAAAAACTGCTACGCGACACGTGTTAATCATTAAAAAAGATGTGTCAACTCAACAAATAAAAATCAGGCAATCTGGAAAAACTCGGATTTGGCACTTCAAAAAGTGCTGAGTGACACGTGAAAACCGTCAATTTCCATGAGTGCGCATCAGCCCCCGACACAACCTTAGATTGGCAAAGGAACGTGGGCTACCCACGATTTTCGTACCTGCTGGGATACGAAAATACGTATTCCGTATCACCATATACAATTTTGTATCCCTACAAGGGATACGGTTTGTTCAACATTTGGAAGCTCATTTCAGTTGAGCACTCTAGTGTGATCAGGCAATTCCATTGGTTTTACTCGGGGGTTTGGGACTCGAACTTGGTATGGATCCGGGATACGAATTTCCCAAGCAGGAATCTGGCAACTCGAAAATGGTTGAGCACCTCTGGTAGATCAGCACTTTCATGAATTCGCATAATAGATTCGAAATTCGGATTTTGGCAAGAATGGGATTTTGCATCCCAGGCTTTGGATTTTGGCACATGGAAATGGGCTGAGCGAGTTGGGCGGTCATGTAATTTGGCTTGAGCACAACTGCATTTCAGGATTTGGAATCTCCCCATGCGGAGGTGATGTGAAATTCCTGTAGCTTGCTAGGGTAAACTTGGCATGTGTTGATCATCGCTTTTTGAGTGATCAACACGCATCGATCAATATTTTTTCAACATCGACCTGAGATACGAAATTTCTGTTGTAGCCTACAAACCTCACCTATAAATACCCCATTGCTTGGCTTTCAAAGGGGTTGGCATTCTTGGACTTTGACTACACTTTAGCATACAGGATTGGAGCTCCAAGTAACCATTAATGGCTTCCATGGTGAATTTCATGGCTTTGGACTTCTTCTTGGACTTGTAAACTTCACATAGAAGTCTGCCGATCACTTTTTGGCATTTACTTGGAATTTTGGCTTGCTTTTGGACACTTTTGGCATATTTGGAGATTCTTGGGCATTAGTGTTCACTCAAATACACTTTGACTCAACAAAGAAAAAGATGAGCATTTTGGTCAAAGTTAAGAATTAACAAGATATTTGTATATTCAAAGTGTCCGAACCTGGATAAACATTGTAATCGATAAAACTATGATGAATGATTACTACACAATGGACGTAGGCGTTAGTACCAAACCTGTAACAACCCGGAAATTCTGAACCAATTTAAAAATTTTATTTAACAATTTATTGGATTTTTAATATTTAAAATGATTTATTTTAAATAATAACGACTAAAATTCTATTTTAATTGAAGTTAAAACGTAATAATTTAATTTAATTATAAAAGGAGTTGAAAATGGCGCGACAGTTCGAAAATTCGATTTCAAATTTCAATTGACTATACAACATTCAAAATAAATCGGATTTCAGTAAAACCAGAAATATTAGAATTTGTTTAACAATATCTTTCTAACAAATGTGAAAAATCCATATTTCATAACTGGAATAAAAAGTTATGTCCAGTTTAAAATTCAGAAAAGTCGCTATAGAATTTATATATATTTTAATATAATATATAGCCCTTAAAAATAGCCATTTTGCAAACGACCTCCATTTTTGACGAAACCACTTTTGTTGGATTCAAAATGTCAAATTATTGCTAGGTTTCAATTTTCATAATTTGTAGAATTAATATGTGAGCGTGGCAAAAGAAAACGTGATTTAACAGTTTTAGTCAAATTTAATCGACTTGAAAATGACCATTTCTCAAATAGTCTTCAAATTCGACGAAATTAGTTTTATTAGGACCGTATCGTCAAAACATAACTAGAAATAATTTTTCTGTAATTTTTAGAGCCAGTATGTGGTCCTAGTGAATTTAAATGTACGATCGAATTTAATAAATAAATGACATAAATTTTAAATTAAAGAAAACAGGTTGAAAACAATCGTTTGGGCTGACGGGACCTAGCCCATTGTGTCCGGAACGGGGGCAAGTGGGTAGGAACAACACTCGCTAGGTTAGAATTGGAGTTAGTTAGAATTAATGGGCTTTTCTGAAAAACTAGAGAATTAAATATTATAAATACCCTTTAAGAAAACAAACCCTAATCCTATTTTAAAACCTACAGCCGCCGCCATGTTCACTGAATGGCCAGAATACACCGAAAACAATTCCTTAAAATCTCTAAATCCATCGAGGATTAATCCATATCGCTACAAAGAGGAAATCGAATAGATTCTCCTCATCTTCGTTTCTATATGGAGATGATCAGTTTTCATCAAGTATCGAGTTCGAATTTGGCACTCAAAGTGACCGCGTTCACCGGGGTATTCTGATGGGAGGATAGGTGCGAGTGTAGCCTGGTTCACGGCGTGGGAGTGGTGTGCGATGCTCTTCAATGTGGTGTTCTCAGATCCTTGGATAATCACATATAGGGAGGTGCGATTTGGGAGGAAGGAGCGGAGCAATGGGTTCGTCGAGGTACAGAAAACAGATGATGAGGAAGAAAGTAAATTGAGAGGCCCAGATTTTCTAAACAATGTAATTAAGAAATAATTATTTATTGAAATAATTAAGGTATTAATGGTCATAACTTCTTCAAATCAGAACGGAATTGAACGAAACAAAGTTCGTTGGACTCGTGTTGATGAGATCTACAACCTGGAACTAACTAGAACCAATTCTGAGCTGATCAAATTTTGGACCAAATTTCAGATCTGAACCATTCAGATTTAAACGACTGTGATAAATCTATTTATATCTTTTTTTAATAATTAGAAATAGTTCTGATTTTATTGTCACCAATCTACAGTTAATTCCTATTTGTTATTATTCATGATTTGTTCGGTACTGAATATAATATATAGATCTGTTTGTTTGGTGATGTTATGTGGTGGTAAAATTGTTAAACATATTGATCTGTAGTGATATAAGTTGTTAGAAACATATAGATCAAATTGTAGTAATAAACTGAGTAAAACAATAACATATAATCATTGGTTTAGATAAAAATGAATCAAACATTTTTGTTATTTTTGTTGAATTAAAATATTCAACAAAAATGAAGTATCACCTTTTATACATTTTGTTGAATCAAAATTATCAACAAAAATGAATCATACCTTTTTGTCACTGTAACAACCCGTATTTTTGAATAACATGTTATAACATAAATGGAGGCAGAATTAAACTGTAAAATCTGAATCAAGGGAAACGGGCTATGCCATTGCGTTCGTCTCGGAAAAATACGCGAAATAGAGTCCGAGTTTTCGAAAATCGGAGTCCGTATGACCAAGATATGGCCTCGCGAAGTTTCACGAAAAATTCCCAAATTAAAGTATACTTAATTAAGTGAAATGAGTTGCGCAGAGAAATATATATATATATATTGATATATATATATATAATTGAAAATTAAATAAATAAATATGCAAAAATGTTCAAAACAGCGAATTGGGAGAAGGGAATAACCGAACCGGCCGATTTTTGAGGTCGACCCGAGCCCGCTGGGTCGACTAGGGGTTAATCCAGGGTGTTTGGCTGTCAACCCGTGGGCCGATTCGCTCAAATGCAGATTTTGCATTTGAATGGTTCTCATGGTTCATCTTTAATCTAAAGGCCCTAGATGGTTCCTACACTTGACTTCTTCCCCAAGACATGCTTTGATGGCTTGGATTGAATCTAGGTTTAATCTTATGGCCTAAAACACTTGCCTAATCTATAAATAAGCCCCTAACCCTCTCCTAAATCCTCATTATTCATTCATGTAACTAAACTATGGCCAAATTTCTACTCTCATGGCCTCCACTCAACTATCCTAGCCTCCACTTCATTTCTATGAGAGGTTTCATGATCATGAGAGTGTTAGAGAGTCCCTATGTTAGTATGAGAGCTTCTCAAGTTGATTTCAAGGCAAAAGCTTTGATCTTTGTTCATAAAGATGGTGTTTTGGTGGGTTTGGAGCATCCATCTTTGGGTTTTTGGGTGATGGCATGCATAGGCTTCATCACAAGCTTTAGTTTAATCGATTTAGGCCTTCATAGCAATGTAAGCCCTTCTCCTACTATTAGATATGAACTTTAAACTTAATATGACATGTTGTAAGTGGGTTTAAACATTAGTATGTAGCATGCTATCATCTTATGCAAGCTTATAAAGTCATTACCTTGGTCTTGTGGTCATAAAGCTTTGACCTTTATGTTGAAATGTTGCATTATGCAACATGAGAATCTTCATAATCATTATGTCACCTTGCATATGAAGTCATAATCCTTATATGATGATATATGCGAGTTTCTAGCCATCATTCCATGTCTTTTGTCACCATGATTCGCTTATGTACCAAGTTTGGGTTTATGCATGTTTTTGAGGCTTAAGAATGTAACATGCAAGCTAATGAACACATTTGTGCCTCATTTGCCACCATGATTAACTTGTGGCTTAATACCCATTTTTGTCATTCCTTTGCCAAGTCTCTTCTTTTAATCCATCACGTTGTTGCGAACGTATATGCTAGTTTAAAAAAAGCGTTGGGGTCACATTATGGGGAAACATAATGACATGAATATGACTTGGGTAAATGGGTATAAACATGACAACATGTAACGTTAAATATGACATGTGTTTATACTTGAAAACATGATTTGAAATATAACATGGAAGTTGACATGTAAGTATGCATAAAAACATAAGCTTGGGAATTTACCTATTAAGTTAGGTCTACCCATTGGGAATTTACCTATTAAGTTAGGTCTACCCAATTGCTTGAAAACTTGACTATGAACATGACACTAGACTAAACATGAAAATGTCCAACTCGAGGTTGGGTTGAGTTTGCAACGTAAAACTACCCGGAACCGACCGGCCTAACTAGTAGTTGCAAACAATAGGACCCAATGTGAGAAGTTGGTCATGTTGTGCTTGAACCCGAGGTTAGACCAAGTTGTGGTGTAAAGCTACCCGGAACCGACCGGCTTAACTAGTAACCACAACAAAGTCTAATGTGAGAGGTTGGGGTGCATTAAGTAATTAATGCCACATAATAGGGTTAAGTTAATTTGATTAATGAGGCTTAACCAAATATGACATGGACAAATGGGTTAAGTAATTTAATTTAACTAATGACACTTAACCGACATGACAGGGTTGGGTAGGTTAAGTAACTTGATTTGCCTAACGACACTTGACCATTTTTATACGACGAGGGGACGGGATTAAGTTAACCAACACTTAATCAATCCAACACGACAACTTGATAAGGTTAAGTAAATTTTCTTAGTAACACTTAACCGTTTAATACAGTTAATGGATGGGGTTAAGTCAACTCAGACCTAACTAATCTAAACATGGTAATTGGACGGGGTTAAGTTAATTTACACTTAACTAATCTAACTCGTTAGTTTGATGTGGTTAAGTGACCTATACTTAACCAATCTAACGTGAAAACATGATAAGGCTAAGTCACGAATCACTTGAATACGCTTGACCGATTTGACTCGGTAATTTGACAAGGTCAAGTTAATTTATATAATTAACCAATCTAAAAATGATAATTAGACGAGGTTAAGTTATGGATTGCTTAATATACTTAGCCAACTTGACACATGGTTTGTAGGGTTAAGTCTTGGACTTGGATACTTAGCCAATTTTGACATGGTTTGTAGACGGGCTAAGTTATGAACTTAAGTGACACTTAACCCATTAGATAAACCCTAATTCGGAGGATTAGGTAAATAACCATAGTTAACAAGGATTATGGAAATAAGGCTAAGTGGTAAACCTTAGTTAAGGGAGACTAAGTATTAATTCTTAGTCAAGGAAATTTGGACCATTTCTTAGATAGATTAGTAACCCGATACGTTAGGTCAACGTTTAAGTATGCGTGTAGGAGCAGGCTATCTGATTTAGATAAAGGCTCCAACGAACTGGGTAACGAAGCAGCGGCTTCGGGGAACGTGAGGATATTCTTGGGATCCCTCTGTGAGCTGCCAGGTCATTATACTAGGCTCACGAGAGGTTGAGGTCTGCGGTAGAAGAACCAAGAATATGCCTTGGTTGCTATGCGAGCGACCTAAAGACCGGGGTGGATAGCAGTGAGTCGACGAATACATAAGGTGCCCGAGATAGCAAGTTCGTCGATCATCTACCATCTTGAGTCAAGCGTGTACGTACGGAAAGGCAGGGAACACCCAACAGACCATAATTGCTATCTAATTATGGGTGAGGTAGGCCGTAGGATGTGGGCTGGCCGGAGTGTAGTTCTCATGCAAGATTTTCTCTTGTGTTGCCTTTCACTAGTTGAGGGAGGGGTCTCGTGGGACCATAGCCACGTGTAGAAAAGCAGACCTTAGTATCTGCATCGGCAGATAAATCTAAAGCTCCCGACCGAGTCCTGTATTTCTTGTTTTGCCCTGTGACAGGACTCGGATGGCACGATGTGATACATGTGCATACAGTTATAGAAAAACGATTCACGATGAATGCGTGGAAAAAAGGGCGCGGTTGAGGGTTAGCGTAATCCCTAGTGGCCTAGGTGGTTTAACCCAAACCAAAATACGAAAGCGTGCAATAGGCAAGCGTAATCCCTAGTGGTGCTAGGTGGCGTAAGTCCTAGTAGTTCAAACGATGATTCATATGGAAGAGCCTAGCTAGAACAAGGGTGACAGTCCAAACGATTTCAAGGATAATACGACATGAGGAAGCCCGTACGAGGTACGGCAAAGGACTGAACTTATATACATGGAAAGAAACATATGATTTGAGTAACCTATATATGCGATATGTTAGGTTGACATGGACCATTACACGATTTTGAGTAAGGGACATTCATGGTTAACACATAACAAGGCTGGGATACTAGTACGGAGGGTGCAGAGCAAATATACATGTTAGAACCAGGAAGAATATACGGAATAGATACCGTGGAATGTTAGACGGGGTAGATACCTTGGGATAGTATACTTGATAGAAGTCTGACGATATGATACCTTGATTTATCATGACACCGTAGTTTATCATGATACCTTAGTTCAATAGTTATCCTGTTATTCTGATTTAGCTTATCTATCTTGTTATCATGCTTATGTTCATCTCAGTTCCTCATGCCAGTTAACTTTACTAGTTTATATGCTGATAGTAGATAGGGCTTACCAGTCTTTATGACTGACCCCGTTTTCTTTTGCTTCTTGTCTTCCGTTTCCCCCCCAGGTTACAGGGAGGAAATACTGTTGTTTAGTTCAGACTTCTTCTGCTTGAAGGTCATCATGGATGGCTTGGACTTTTCTTGGCTATAGCTACTTTACTGTTTTATTTGGGGAATAATTTATGGAAAAGTCTTAATGCTTCTTTATTATTACAAGACAGGTTTTGATGTACTCTGATGTAAAAGGCTTTAGACCTTAATTATTAATGTTTATGAAAGTTCGATTTTACTTCCGCCATTTTATATGTTCTGTCTTATGATATTTCTGTGCATGTTTACCAATAATGCCCCTCTAAAGCTAGTGCATTCCTTTGCGAGTGACCCTAGCGGAGGCGGGGTGTTACATTTGGTATCAGAGCAGAAGGTTACTAGACTGGGCAAAAGTTTTTAAAGACCTTCTGAAAATTATTTGAAAAACCGTTTACAAAGAAGCATTTTTCAAGAAAAATTTCTTTTAAAAAGAAAAAGGCTATTCCCCAAAGGCCATTAGCATTATCCTTGTTTCCTTGATTGAATCTCTTTTCCTTTCTTTCCTCCATCTGTAGTCACAGTGGTTTTGACTGCGACTAGTCTTTCTAGCTGCGTAAGTGTTTCCCGTACGATGGAGGTGGTTCTCGAGAGACCGTTGCAGAGTTATGCATGAAAGGATAGTAAGAACAAGGATAAAGGATACGAGCTCAGGGATAAGCAACATGTTGGTATGGCTGAGTCCTAAAAGGAGGGAGAAAGATGAACAATGAAACCCATGACGAGAGAGTACCTTTGGCATGGTGAAACGGGACGGATAGTTAAGTATCATGGAACAGGGACAAGATCATTCGGAGGGCAATAGTATGCTCTCATTTCTAGGGTACCTCAGAAGGAGGGTAACGATCTTGTTAAAGGTTTAGCTTTTCTTCTCTATCATCGTGTCGGGACTTTGTTTTGATCACCGCATCTTTTAAGTCCGCTTCGATAGTTGAGTCTCTGCACCTTAGTACTAGCGTAGTAGAGGATCCCGTTTTTGTCTCAAGTCCTATTGGAAGATCGGTCCATTTACTCATGGCTTGTTTGGATTTGAGAATGTCTATATCAAGTGTTGAGCTTGGAAATAATGCTTATGTTTATAAGTTGTGGATGGATTCTAGGGATGAAGTGGTTATCCAGTAAGGGGTGCCACTCTCGGTTTTAGAAGGAGGGTAGTTAGACTCTTGGCTTGCTTTGGTAATACCCTTGAAGTATCGCGTGACCTTTTGGGTTCTGTCATGATTAGTTACTTAGAATCCCTAGATGCCTTTATTGGAAATTTGAAGCCCGATCGGATGGTGTTCGCCGATAAGACGGATGGTTTATTTCACTTATGCATGGGTTATGGAAATCACCCTAGTAAGTGCACTTGATAACCCGGTTGGCATCTGTTTACTTTCAAGAGAAAGTTCTACTACGTGGAATACCTTATGGTACGAGGTCCGAGATTCACTAGTGAATTTTGGAAAGCTTGCATGAGATCATGAGTACGCAGTCATGTTTGCGCTAAGTGTGCAAGTGGAACGAGAGGCGACGAGGAAATGAGTTCCAACTCATGTTATGGAAACAGGAAATAAGAAGCTACGAAATCGCGAAGTTAAAGGACGGTCAAGGCACAATGGAATTAAGCTCAAGGAGATACGACTTTGATGGTCAAAGACTAGATACGCGCATGATATCTCTTTTTGAGAGTATATCCTTGATCCCTGTTTTCCTGTAGAGCTTGCTTGTAGGCTATCTTTTGTGAATATCCTCTCGGTCCTATCTTCTGTTACAAACCCCGTAAGGAATTTGTCTTGTTTATCTTCTCGACCCTGTTTCAGGGAATCCTAGGTAGAACCCTATGGATGTAAACATGTATTTGAAACATGTTATGATTGATATGGTTGCAAGTGGTTGCAAGTGGTTGCTCGTGGATGCGCGAATACACATTAGATACTAGCTCGACTCGATCACATTTCATATTGCATATGCACGAGTATTTATACTTGTTTATGGTTGAAATCGAATGTATTATCATGCGGTTGTTGCATATGAATGATTGATTGTGCACGCATATAGTATCTATATGACTAGGACTATTTGCATACATGTTGGATTCATGGCACTATACATATTTTTGCATTAGAAAGATTATTCAGGCCTGATCATTAGCATTAGCTAAGGAACATGTACACACACGTTTTGCATATATTCATACAGCATTAGAAATCATCTAAGGACAATGGTTGCTTATGGATGATGTTTTGAGTAGATGAATGATGGATGGTAGGATAGGTTCTTCCTAACTTGGAGATTTCGGGGACGAAATCCTAAAAGGTGGGGAGAATGTAACAACCCGTATTTTTGAATAACATGTTATAACATAAATGGAGGCAGAATTAAACTGTAAAATCTGAATCAAGGGAAACGGGCTATGCCATTGCGTTCGTCTCGGAAAAATACGCGAAATAGAGTCCGAGTTTTCGAAAATCGGAGTCCGTATGACCAAGATATGGCCTCGCGAAGTTTCACGAAAAATTCCCAAATTAAAGTATACTTAATTAAGTGAAATGAGTTGCGCAGAGAAATATATATATATATATTGATATATATATATATATAATTGAAAATTAAATAAATAAATATGCAAAAATGTTCAAAACAGCGAATTGGGAGAAGGGAATAACCGAACCGGCCGATTTTTGAGGTCGACCCGAGCCCGCTGGGTCGACTAGGGGTTAATCCAGGGTGTTTGGCTGTCAACCCGTGGGCCGATTCGCTCAAATGCAGATTTTGCATTTGAATGGTTCTCATGGTTCATCTTTAATCTAAAGGCCCTAGATGGTTCCTACACTTGACTTCTTCCCCAAGACATGCTTTGATGGCTTGGATTGAATCTAGGTTTAATCCTATGGCCTAAAACACTTGCCTAATCTATAAATAAGCCCCTAACCCTCTCCTAAATCCTCATTATTCATTCATGTAACTAAACTATGGCCAAATTTCTACTCTCATGGCCTCCACTCAACTATCCTAGCCTCCACTTCATTTCTATGAGAGGTTTCATGATCATGAGAGTGTTAGAGAGTCCCTATGTTAGTATGAGAGCTTCTCAAGTTGATTTCAAGGCAAAAGCTTTGATCTTTGTTCATAAAGATGGTGTTTTGGTGGGTTTGGAGCATCCATCTTTGGGTTTTTGGGTGATGGCATGCATAGGCTTCATCACAAGCTTTAGTTTAATCGATTTAGGCCTTCATAGCAATGTAAGCCCTTCTCCTACTATTAGATATGAACTTTAAACTTAATATGACATGTTGTAAGTGGGTTTAAACATTAGTATGTAGCATGCTATCATCTTATGCAAGCTTATAAAGTCATTACCTTGGTCTTGTGGTCATAAAGCTTTGACCTTTATGTTGAAATGTTGCATTATGCAACATGAGAATCTTCATAATCATTATGTCACCTTGCATATGAAGTCATAATCCTTATATGATGATATATGCGAGTTTCTAGCCATCATTCCATGTCTTTTGTCACCATGATTCGCTTATGTACCAAGTTTGGGTTTATGCATGTTTTTGAGGCTTAAGAATGTAACATGCAAGCTAATGAACACATTTGTGCCTCATTTGCCACCATGATTAACTTGTGGCTTAATACCCATTTTTGTCATTCCTTTGCCAAGTCTCTTCTTTTAATCCATCACGTTGTTGCGAACGTATATGCTAGTTTAAAAAAAGCGTTGGGGTCACATTATGGGGAAACATAATGACATGAATATGACTTGGGTAAATGGGTATAAACATGACAACATGTAACGTTAAATATGACATGTGTTTATACTTGAAAACATGATTTGAAATATAACATGGAAGTTGACATGTAAGTATGCATAAAAACATAAGCTTGGGAATTTACCTATTAAGTTAGGTCTACCCATTGGGAATTTACCTATTAAGTTAGGTCTACCCAATTGCTTGAAAACTTGACTATGAACATGACACTAGACTAAACATGAAAATGTCCAACTCGAGGTTGGGTTGAGTTTGCAACGTAAAACTACCCGGAACCGACCGGCCTAACTAGTAGTTGCAAACAATAGGACCCAATGTGAGAAGTTGGTCATGTTGTGCTTGAACCCGAGGTTAGACCAAGTTGTGGTGTAAAGCTACCCGGAACCGACCGGCTTAACTAGTAACCACAACAAAGTCTAATGTGAGAGGTTGGGGTGCATTAAGTAATTAATGCCACATAATAGGGTTAAGTTAATTTGATTAATGAGGCTTAACCAAATATGACATGGACAAATGGGTTAAGTAATTTAATTTAACTAATGACACTTAACCGACATGACAGGGTTGGGTAGGTTAAGTAACTTGATTTGCCTAACGACACTTGACCATTTTTATACGACGAGGGGACGGGATTAAGTTAACCAACACTTAATCAATCCAACACGACAACTTGATAAGGTTAAGTAAATTTTCTTAGTAACACTTAACCGTTTAATACAGTTAATGGATGGGGTTAAGTCAACTCAGACCTAACTAATCTAAACATGGTAATTGGACGGGGTTAAGTTAATTTACACTTAACTAATCTAACTCGTTAGTTTGATGTGGTTAAGTGACCTATACTTAACCAATCTAACGTGAAAACATGATAAGGCTAAGTCACGAATCACTTGAATACGCTTGACCGATTTGACTCGGTAATTTGACAAGGTCAAGTTAATTTATATAATTAACCAATCTAAAAATGATAATTAGACGAGGTTAAGTTATGGATTGCTTAATATACTTAGCCAACTTGACACATGGTTTGTAGGGTTAAGTCTTGGACTTGGATACTTAGCCAATTTTGACATGGTTTGTAGACGGGCTAAGTTATGAACTTAAGTGACACTTAACCCATTAGATAAACCCTAATTCGGAGGATTAGGTAAATAACCATAGTTAACAAGGATTATGGAAATAAGGCTAAGTGGTAAACCTTAGTTAAGGGAGACTAAGTATTAATTCTTAGTCAAGGAAATTTGGACCATTTCTTAGATAGATTAGTAACCCGATACGTTAGGTCAACGTTTAAGTATGCGTGTAGGAGCAGGCTATCTGATTTAGATAAAGGCTCCAACGAACTGGGTAACGAAGCAGCGGCTTCGGGGAACGTGAGGATATTCTTGGGATCCCTCTGTGAGCTGCCAGGTCATTATACTAGGCTCATGAGAGGTTGAGGTCTGCGGTAGAAGAACCAAGAATATGCCTTGGTTGCTATGCGAGCGACCTAAAGACCGGGGTGGATAGCAGTGAGTCGACGAATACATAAGGTGCCCGAGATAGCAAGTTCGTCGATCATCTACCATCTTGAGTCAAGCGTGTACGTACGGAAAGGCAGGGAACACCCAACAGACCATAATTGCTATCTAATTATGGGTGAGGTAGGCCGTAGGATGTGGGCTGGACGGAGTGTAGTTCTCATGCAAGATTTTCTCTTGTGTTGCCTTTCACTAGTTGAGGGAGGGGTCTCGTGGGACCATAGCCACGTGTAGAAAAGCAGACCTTAGTATCTGCATCGGCAGATAAATCTAAAGCTCCCGACCGAGTCCTGTATTTCTTGTTTTGCCCTGTGACAGGACTCGGATGGCACGATGTGATACATGTGCATACAGTTATAGAAAAACGATTCACGATGAATGCGTGGAAAAAAGGGCGCGGTTGAGGGTTAGCGTAATCCCTAGTGGCCTAGGTGGTTTAACCCAAACCAAAATACGAAAGCGTGCAATAGGCAAGCGTAATCCCTAGTGGTGCTAGGTGGCGTAAGTCCTAGTAGTTCAAACGATGATTCATATGGAAGAGCCTAGCTAGAACAAGGGTGACAGTCCAAACGATTTCAAGGATAATACGACATGAGGAAGCCCGTACGAGGTACGGCAAAGGACTGAACTTATATACATGGAAAGAAACATATGATTTGAGTAACCTATATATGCGATATGTTAGGTTGACATGGACCATTACACGATTTTGAGTAAGGGACATTCATGGTTAACACATAACAAGGCTGGGATACTAGTACGGAGGGTGCAGAGCAAATATACATGTTAGAACCAGGAAGAATATACGGAATAGATACCGTGGAATGTTAGACGGGGTAGATACCTTGGGATAGTATACTTGATAGAAGTCTGACGATATGATACCTTGATTTATCATGACACCGTAGTTTATCATGATACCTTAGTTCAATAGTTATCCTGTTATTCTGATTTAGCTTATCTATCTTGTTATCATGCTTATGTTCATCTCAGTTCCTCATGCCAGTTAACTTTACTAGTTTATATGCTGATAGTAGATAGGGCTTACCAGTCTTTATGACTGACCCCGTTTTCTTTCGCTTCTTGTCTTCCGTTTCCCCCCCAGGTTACAGGGAGGAAATACTGTTGTTTAGTTCAGACTTCTTCTGCTTGAAGGTCATCATGGATGGCTTGGACTTTTCTTGGCTATAGCTACTTTACTGTTTTATTTGGGGAATAATTTATGGAAAAGTCTTAATGCTTCTTTATTATTACAAGACAGGTTTTGATGTACTCTGATGTAAAAGGCTTTAGACCTTAATTATTAATGTTTATGAAAGTTCGATTTTACTTCCGCCATTTTATATGTTCTGTCTTATGATATTTCTGTGCATGTTTACCAATAATGCCCCTCTAAAGCTAGTGCATTCCTTTGCGAGTGACCCTAGCGGAGGCGGGGTGTTACAGTCACTTTGATTGAATTGGAATTTTCAATCAAAATAAAACATACATTTTTGACATTTTGATTGAATCAGAATTTTCAATCAAAATGAAGTATCAACTTTTATACATTTTGTTGAATCAAAGTTTTCAACATAAATGAAATAAACATCTTTGTCATTATGTTGGATCAAAATATTCAACAAAAATGAAATAAACACTTTTGTCATTATGTTGAACCAGAATTTTCAACATAAATGAAATACACATTTTGACATTTTGTTGAACTAGAATTTTCAAAAAAAATGAGATACACATTTTTAGCATTTTATTGAGTTAGAATTTTCAACAAAAATGAAATATCAATTTCTATCATTTTGTTGAATTAGTATAAATAAAAATATGGTTACATTAAAATTCACATTTTAATGTAATATTAGAAAATGGATAAATGTACATGTTTTTAAAATAAAAACATGATTTCATTAAAAATTTACATTTTTAATGACATGTATAAAATTGGGAAATATTCATGTTTTACATAAAAACCTGGTTACATTAGAAATTCACATTTTCAATGTAATATTAGAAAATATTCATGTTTAACATAAAAACATGTATTACATTAAAAGTCTACATTTTTAATAAAAACATGTATTACATTAAAAGTCCACGTTTTTAATATAATGAATAGAATATAGAAAATGTTCATGTTTTAGGATAAAAACATGATTTCATAAAAAAAATCGTATTTTAGTGTCAAGAATGAAATATAGAAAAATGTTCATGTTTAGGATAAAAACATGATTACCTTGAAATTAACATTTTTAATGTAATGTTATAAAACTAAGAAAAGTGTTCGTGTTTAAAATCAAAACATGATTACATCTAAAATATACTTTTTAACGTAATATTAGAAATTAGTGAAAAGATTCATGTTTTAAAAAGGGAACATGTTTTACATTAAAAATTCACTTTTTAATGTAATAATAGAAATGTAGAAAAAGAAACATGTTTTAAAATGAAAATATGTTTTACATTAAAAATTCACTTTTAATATAATAGTAGAAATTTAGGTAAAGATTCATGTTTTAAAAAGAAAACATGTTTTACATTAAAAATTCACTTTTTAATGTAATAATAGAAATGTAGAAAATGAAAATATGTTTTACATTAAAAATTTACTTTTAATGTAATAGTAGAAATTTAGGTAAAGATTCATGTTTTAAAAATAAAATATGTTTTACATTAAAATTCACTTTTTAGTGTAATAACAGAAGTTGGACAAACATTCATGTTCTCTAAATAAAACACGCTTACATTAAAAACTTTGTTTTTAATGAAAAGAATAAATCACTAGAAAATGTTCACTTTTAAAACAAAAACATATTAACACTAAAAATATCATTTTTATAAAAGAATGGTTCATATGAAAATTGTTCATATTTGAATAAAAATGTTGAAAACATTAAAATCATATTTTAATGTAAAGTTTGATACATTGAAAATATTGACTGTTTGAATGAAAAAGTTATGGTAGATTAAAATATCATTTTTGCTAGAAATCTTATGATAGATTAAAAATATCATTTTATTAGAATCATGTTATGATAGATTAAAAATATCATTTTATTAGAATCATGTCATGTCAAATAAAAATACCATTTTATTTGAATCATGTCATGTTAATGTAAAAACATCATTTATTTAGAAATGTTATGTGAATATAAAACCATCACTATTATTAGAAATGTTTATATAAAATAAATATGTCATTTTAGTTAGTAATGTCGTTTATGTTAATTTTGGAAATGTCACTTATGGCAGACATAATAAAACGTCATTTTATTGAATTAGAAATGTTAATGATAGAAATGTCATTTACATTAGAAAAAGGTTATATTAGATTAAAAATGACATTTTTGTTATAAATGTTATATTAGATTAAAAATAACATTTTTGTTATAAATTAAAAATAAAATTTTGTTAGGAATGTTATATTAGATTGAAAATAACATTTTTGTTAAGAAATGTCATTACATTAGAAAATGTCATTTAAATAAAAATGTCATTCATGTAAAAATGTCATACATTTAGAAATATCATTTATTTAGAAATGCCATGTTGATAAAAATGTCATTTATTTAGTAATGTCAGTTATATAAAAATGTCATGTTAACAAACGTCATTTTGTTAGGAATGTTATGATGAAGATAAAATATGTAAATGATAAGATTACATTTTTATAGTACATATAGAAATGATTAAAATGATCATTAGTTGGAAATACAAAATTCGCTAGATTAAAGCATTATCATTATTATGATTAGCGATATTAGAAATAATTCAAACTGAATTAAAATTGGTTAAATTTATTAACCAATGATTTAGTTAAATAAATTGTTGTTGTTGTTTGAAAACCCCACACGGGTGTTGGGATGATATTTGACCTACACTAGTCCCAATATTTAGCTGTATGTCAATCGATAGATTGACAGTCTGTGACGAGCATTATGTATTTATTTATTTTTATGATCACACAGTTATAAATTTCACTTTGGATGTGAATGGATTGTTTATTGATTATTTCTCATTATTGTTATATACATGCGATGTATGAAATCCATATAACTGAAATTATATGGTAACTGATTGAGTCGCATTCCGATTCAGAATATCTTTTAAATAAACAATATTTGAAAATAAAGAGCATTCTTATATAAAGAATATTTTAAAGTAATGAATCTTTAAAATAAAGAATAAATCTTTAAATTAAGATTTAATGAAGTTTTCCAATGAATTAATATTTAATTGGAATTAAATATAAAAGAATTGAGGTTTAGGTTGTCGTGAATGGTGTCTTCAATAACACTATTCTTAAACCCAGTTGAGAAAAGAATAAATCTTTTAATTAAGATTATTAGAGTTTCCAATTATATTTAGTAATTGGAATAAAATGAAATGTGAATTGGGTTTATTGTGAACTGTGTTTTAAATGACATTTGTTCTTTAACCCGATTTCCAATGAAAATATGATTTGGAATTTATAAATCTTTTTATTTAGATTTAATGGAAATTTTTCCAAAATAAAGTTTTCCAATTTAATATATTAAATTAGAATTGAATGGAATTTGATTTAATAATAATCAAAATAAGCTTCTGTAAAAGAAGACCGACACTATATATGGAATTTAAGAGGCTTTGCCATTATTCCATTTATATTATTGGTCTAATACAGAAATTTATATTGATTATATATTGATTTGATTTCTGTGAAAATTCCATATTTAATGGAAGACGATTTTGGGTTTACCATGAACTGTGTTTTAAATGACATTAGTCCTTTAACCCAATTAAAGATAAGATGAATTTCTTAAATTTAAATAATCATTAAATAGTGATTTTTGATATTAAAAACCAAATTGGAGTTTTAATAAATCTTTAGAAGAAAGATTTAAGATTAACTTTAAAGAATTTATCTTTGATAGAACAATGTGAATATTTTATTGAAAGAATATTCTGAATTGGAATGAGGCGTTTTATGTGTTTTTATAACACTTGATTTTTGATTTTAAAATACGCGAGTTATTCAGGAAGACCGGGTTTAACTCATTCTGAATAATTACTGCGACGATTAAAAGTCGAAGATGAAGACGGTGGTTGAAGATCGGCGATCTTCACTTCGAATGGATGACTACTGATGCCTTTGATAGGAGTTGCTGCCTTGAAAGGGTTACAGTGGTAGTTGTCCAGACGTACTTGTTGATTGTCCGGATAAGCGAGCACCTCTCTTCCATATTGGACAAACGGGACGAGGAATAAGGTGACTCCGGTTTTATTCAGATCCAGAACAGACTTGTAAATGGATGTGTGTCTGACATTGGATTTCATTCCATGTAAATTAAATTGATTTCTATTTAATATATATCTGTGGTGGCGGAGAATTTATTCTCTTGCTTAACACCCTTCTTTGAGACGCACGAGCTTAGAGGTTATATATTGGTAGTTATCAATCACATGGCGTGAATTGTCAATGTGGCATGCCAAGATGCAAAAGATCAAGGCTTTTGTTGAAAAGCAGAGCCTTGTGGATGATGATCAAAGCATAGCCTATTTTCGGCATAGCTTTGTGTATAACGTTACCTCACGAGCCTCACACCCTGGTAGAGTCAGAAACGGGACATGGGAACGCAGGGAGTGCACACGTTTCTTTCTAGCTAGAAGGGGTGTCAAAGTTTACAAGCCCTGACATTTTTACTTATGTGGTTGATGGAATGAGGCACCTCGGATTTATTGGTCGATTGTGACCATTTTATAGGTCCAATAGGATCGGGAAGCGTGTGTTCAAGCATAACTAATCCACTAACGTTATTTGTGGACCGGCCCTGCAGGATCCAAGGGTTGCCCGTAGGTGTGATCCAGAGACATTGCTAGAGTGTCTCGAATCGGTAAGGAGATCGTTCCTAGCGTTGACTCATGATGGAAATCCAACTTCCAATACGACATAATGCAGTTTTGATTGTAGAACTAGTATGGCGACATAGTAGGATGGGGTACTATGCCGTCTATGATTGATACATTATGATTGAAATTGTTTTTGAAAACATATATACACTAATAATAATATCAAATCAGTTTTATACATACCAAGCATTTTTGACCATTATAAGGTAAAACTTTATCCTCCGGTTTGCGTTGCATTGTGTGATGGGACTTGAGTCTTATAATGGTTTCATTTTTCCAAAAAGCATTGCGTTGTTTAACGATTTACTTTATTTATGCACTGGCAATCCAATGGAGTAAACCCGTTCCGCGTTAGCGGCGTGGTCCTGTGATTAGCCTTATTATTAGATAAGTTAAGTTAGATTTCTCATACCAGTCCCATGACTGACCCGTAGTTTGTTTCACTTTGCAAACTCGGGTGCCCTCTTTTCCACACGGGCAGTCGAGTAGCTTATTTTGCAGATATATTGAGCAGGATTTTGGATGAAAGCTTAAAGCTGTGTCCAGAGCATTGATAGGCTTCCACTGTATCAGTTTATTCTTTTCCGCTGCAATGTATTAAATTCATTGTAAATTATCTTCGCTGTTGTATTATTATATCGATGTACTCTGGTATTCTGTACTCTGATGTAACATTATTATAATGTTTATAAAAGTCTTCTATTATTTTTTCTGATGTGTTGTATTAGCGCATTCGGGTTTTGAACGGTCTTGGTTGATTTTGCGATCGATTAGGTCCAGGCTAACCATATCGTTACAAAACCACCATGAAAATTGTGTATCACTTCACATTTCTCGTACTTTGGTTGTTTGATTATCGAGTTTATAACTAAACTCACACTTGGGGTTGTCATGCGTAAATGGAAAACTTTCCATGTCAACACTTTGGTTTGCCAGGTAGGGGTGCAACAACTTCGACTTCAGCTTTGGTTTTGGTTCTCGGATTTGGTCTTCACATTTGGTTTTGGTCCTCGACTTTGTTTAAGACTTGGTTTCAGAAACAGATTTCGCCCGCTTTTCGTAATGGTTAAATGGAAGAAGCTCGACGCTACCTCTGAGATTCAGAGTACTAGTAGCGAAGGAAGTCAAGAACACTATATGACTAAAGATCTCTCGGACTTAGTTACTCGAGAGGATTTGGCCAAATTGGCTAGGGGATTGATCACTTGTATGGATCGGCAAGCAGGGGTTATGAATACTTTTCTCGCTCGGATCGAAGGTAGATCGCAAGGTTTTGGGAGGTCTACTGACCAAGCGGACATCGTTGGAACATGTGCGAATATTCCGCAGATTGCGACTCAGAACTTTGCGGCAACCCCACAAACTCTGCATTAGGGCAATGCCAATCCTCGGATCAGTGATGCTCCTGCTACACTCGGGGGCATCCCTAATCACGACGAAAGAGAAGTTGTGGGAACTTTGATTAGTCGAGCTAAAGGTTCTAGTAAAGGCAAGTCTTCTTCTAGGAACAATTGCTCGGTGTCTAGGAATAAATCTAAGTTCTCGTCTTATTCAGAGCTTACTCACACCTTGAAAGATATCTTCTTGGAGGTCTAATCCATTGCTCCGTTAAAATAGCCTCTTAGGCAGGAGCCTACTCAAAGAAAAAGAGATTCTGGTCGGTATTGTTTATTCCATGATCTCGATGGCCACAACACAAACAACTGTCATCTTAGGGATATGATCGAGGAGCGTGTCAGAGGTAGTAAGCTGGCACAGTTTGTTAGGACCTATATGGTGGCGCCTTGAGAGGCACAACCCCCCGCTACTACTCAAGATAGGGTGGGCCCAGCGCTCATGGTTTGATTATCAATTGATCTTGGTTTTCCGCGGCTTTGATATCTTTGGCCCTATCCTCCCGGGCATCAGCATCTTTTGGCTGTTGGTTTTGGGACTCCTGGTTTTGGCTTTCTACGAATCTTTAGATTTTGGTATTCCGTATTTTGGACCTTTTGGCTCTTTGGTTTTGGCTTTTGGGTTTCTAGCTTTTGGACGACGATCTTCCTACTTATGCCTTTTTCGTCTTATGGATTTCTTGGTATTCTCTGGCTTTAGGTTATTGAGGTATCGTCCCGTAGTTTTGGCTTTAAGGGTTTCGATCCTCCGGATGTATCCTTCTGGTTGTTTTGGTTGTAAGATGGTTGAGTTGACCTACCCATGCACCGGAACCGATGAGATCCCTAGGCATGTTCTTCGTCCGACGATACACCATAACCCCCTCTAGTTATTAATGAAAGGTTTACTTTCCCCGATTCTGAATTCTGAATAGTTAAATCTGTTTACTCATGTACAGGAACCAGTGAGATCCTCCATCGTGCTCTTGGCGAACGATAAACTGTTCAACCTCCTTTTTTGAATAAACTTGAAATAAAAAAACAACCATGCTCCTATACCTATGCATGGGGGTAGGCCAGCCCTTATGCATGTTCTTCGCGGGTGATGAACCATTGTGTTTTCTTTTGGCTTTACTAAAAACTCCTTAACTTTTATAACTATAATAAAATTACTGCACTAAGTAAGGATGCTTTTCTGCAAACTATGAAACCTAGAATTGAATTGTAAACTTTAAGTAAGCGTCTGGCTATTCTGGTATTCTTGTCCTACTTAGGCAAGTTCGCCTTGATTTGCGACAAGTATTGAATACTACTCATTTGGCTTTGGATCGCCATGTCAAGCTGATTTATCTGGTTATCTAGTTACATCAGGTGGACTTGTCAGTGGCGCAACAAGATATTCACTTGTAGCTTTGGATTGTCCTGTCATGGCGATTCATCTAGTTATCTGGTTATGTCAAGTGGACTTGTCGGTGGTGCGACAAGATTATTCATTTGTGGCTATTGGTTATCTAACTATCCGGCTATCTGGTTATTAGTTACTTTGGTTTTACGGATTTCGAGTTTATCCGATTTCTCAACAATGGTCATTACGGTTACTCTAGTTCTCAGATCCTTGTGGTCCCTCGGTTATTCAGGCTAATCAGGGTATTCTGGTTACTTCGATTACTCTGGTTATTCGGGCATCTCCCTTTGATCAAGGAAAATATGTTTTAGGCGGGAAAATGTTGATCCGCTTTTTGGTAAAGCAGTCACACATCAAATTTATGGTTAACGACATGTTCGAGACTCGAGCATATTCGTCGAAGTTCGCAAAGAGGCTTGGTCGAAGTTGCAAAGCGCTAAAACTCATCGAAGGAGAATATTATTGTTTTGTCTAATTCTAGTGTTAATCGCTCAAAAACTACTACACGGCATGTGTTGATAATAAAATAAATGTGCAGAACTCAACAACTTAAAATCCGGCAATCTGGAAAAACTCGGATTTGGCACTTCAAAAAGTGATGATCAATACATGAAAATCACCAATTTCCATGAATGTACATCACCCATAGCACACCCTAGGCTTGGCAAAGGAACATGGGTGTGATGACCCCAAACTCCCGTAATACGAAAGTAAGGATAATCATTGGAATATAACACATAAACAGTAACAACGAAACATAAATATAGAATTACAGCAGAAAATGTATCTCAAATTACACTGGAAATAATATCATCAGAGTTACACATCATAATAGGATCATACGTAGTACATAATAAAGTTTTCAACTTAATATAAAATGTCTGCACCGGAATAAACATAATATACTAAGTGAAGTCTAAACAGCATAATAGAAATGATAGTGTCCATTTTCAGCTCCATTGCTACCCAGAATGAGTCTGCTAAAACATGCATACAAGGCTGCCCATGTAGAAAAGAGGGCACCCATGTTTGCAAAGTGAAACAAACTACGAGTCAGTCATGGGACTGGTATGAGAAATGTATTTAACCAATTTAATAATAAGGCTAATCACAGGACCACGCCGCTAACACGGAACGGGTTTACTCCATTGGATTGCCAGTGCATATATAAAGTAAATCATTAAACAACACAATGCTTTTTAGAAAAATGAAACCATTATAAGACTCAAGTCCTATCACACAATGCAACGCAAACCGGAGGATAGAGTTTTACCTTATAATGGTCAAAAATGCTTAATACGATAAAAACGGACTTTATATTATTCTTAGTGTATATATGTTTCAAAAAATTATTTCAATCATAATATATCAATCATAGACGACAGAGCTACCATATACTATGTCGCCAAATATAGGTTTACAATCAAAACCGTGTGGGTCATATTGGAAGTTGGATTTCCATCATGAACCAAGGAAAGAGATAGTCCTTACCGAATTCGAGACAATCTAGCCCATGTCTCATGACAAGTACTCAGTCAAGCCCTTAGGAGTCACAGGGCCGGTCCACACATATGTTAGTGGATTATATAAAATTCCTGAACAATACGTCTCCCCGCCCTATGGGGCGTAAATAGAGCCAGTATGGACTCAATATCCGAGGTACCCCTCTTTCCATCATCCACATAAGTAAAAATATCTGGGCTTGTAAAACCCAAACACCACTTCTAGCTAGAAAGAGATGCATGTTCTACCTAGATCCTTCTCCCGTTTCTGGTTCATACCGGGGTGTAAGGCTCGCGAAGTAACGCTATACACAAAGCTATGCTACAATAAAGCGGTGCTTTGATCATCAAGCACAAGGCTTTGCTTTTCAACAATAAGCCTTGATCATTTGCATCTTGGTATGTCACACTGATAATTCACTCCATGCGATCGATAACTATCAATATATAACCTCTGAGCTCGTGCATCTCAGAGAAGGGTGTTAAGCAAGAGAATGAATTCTCCGCCACCAACAGATATATATTAAATAGGAATCAATTTACATGGAATGAAATCCAATGTCAGACACACATCCATTTACAAGTCTGTTCTGGGTCTGAACGAAACCGGAGACACCTTATTCCTCGTCCCATATGTCTAATACGGAAGAGAGGTACTCGCATATCCGGACGATCCACAAGTACGTCCGGACAACTATCACTGTAACCCTTTACTTGGAGCTAACCAATGTCGGGCATTAGCAGTTATCCATTCGATGTGAAGATCGCCGGTATTCAATCACCGTCTTCAAATCTTCGACTTCTAATCGTCGTATAATTATTTGAAATGAGAGTTAACTCGGACTTTTCAAATAATTCTAGAATATATATGCTTTAAATCATTTCTTTTCATTCCATATCGTGTATAATAATTTATAATGAATTATCGCTATTTTTATTTATTTAAAAATAGCCATTTTTAATTAAACGACGCTTCAGGTCATTACATGGCCATGGCGCTGTTTTCACCAAAATTTGATTTATACATTTCTCAAAATCTAACCGTTAGATCTTAGCAAACTTCATATCGTTGGAAAGATCTTTCCAAAACGAACCCAACGGTTCCAGTTTTGGGAAAATCCGACGGTCAGATCTTTCGGTATAATCGTTTGAAGTTACGATTTCAAAACGCGAACTGCAGCGGCGCGATTCGTTTTAATTTAATTTATATTTATATATAACTATATAAATATAAATCGTTCGATGATTTCAAACCATTTCCAATTCAACATTGATTTCTTTTATATATGAAATCCAATATTGCAATAAAAATGAAATATCTAATGTTAATACAATTTTTTCCAACATTGAATCTTTTATATGATTCCTATGTGTTACATAAAAAATGTAATATATTTTATCCTTCGTTTATTACATTAAATTGAAAATTTTCATTTAATTCTTTAGATTACATTAAAAATGTAAATTTCATTCTTTTCTTTGATTACAAATAAAAATGTAATCTTTATTCTTTCTATGATTACAAATAAAAATGTAATATTTATTCTTTTCTATATACTATCACAAAATGTAAATTCCTATGCCATCCTTTTCATTACATTGAAAAATGTAACTTTTATTTCAATATTTCCTTCACATTGAAAAGAATGTAACTTTCTATTTCAATGTATTTTATTGCAAATTGTAATCTTTTATTTCAAGGTAATTTTACATTGCAAAAATGAAATCTTTCTAACGAAATTTTTATTTCATTAAAAATGTGAACTTTTAATTCAGTCCACGATTACATTGAATATGTAATCTTTCATTCTTTTCTTTATCTTCATTGAAAATGTAAAATTTTCATTTCAGTCTTTATTTACATTGGAAAATGGATTTTTCTCCCTCATTCTTTGTTTACATTGAAAAATGTAAATTTCTAGATCATACTTTATTTACATTGAAAAATGTAAAATTTTCCTCATTCTTTCGTTTACATAGAAAAAATGAAAATGTTTATTTCATATTTTATTTATATTGAAAAATGTAAATTTCTAATCATATTATATTTAAATTGAAAAATGTAAATTTCTATACTTTCTTTGATTACAAACAAGAAATAAAATTTCATTCTTTACTTTAATTACATATAAAAATATAACTTTTGATTTCATAATATGTTCACATTTAAAAATGTAACTTTTAATTTCAATATATGATTACATTGAAAAATGTAATTTTTTTCATTTCAATATAAATGTATAATTCAATGTTAATACATTTCTGTATGACAAATGACTAATTTTTAATTCTGCATTACATTCAAAGTGTATATTTCGATTTAAGCACATTTCCGTTTAACAATGTCTATTTTTAATATTTCCTTACGTTTAAAAATGTATATTTCAACGTAAAGACATTTTAATATAACAATGGTCATTTTCAATGTTTTGTTTACATAAAAAAAGTCACTTTCAATGAAAACACTTTTTTTGCTATTTCAATGACCATTTTATAAGATTCATTGGCATAAGAATGTAAAATCTAATGTAAAACATTTTTATTGTAACAATGTTCATTTTAATGTAAAACATTTAAAATGTACAATCCAATGTAAATGCATTTCATATAGAAATGTGGTTTTTTAATGGTTTCATATACATTAAAATCTAATATTTCAATGTAAATACATTTTATATAGTAATGTTTTATATTTTAATGTTTTCCTATACATTGAAATGTAAATCTAAAGCAAACACATTTTTATTTCATAATGTTTTATTCTTAATGTACCATTTACATTAAAATGTGAAATCTAATGTCAAAACATTTTTATATCCAAATGCCTATTTTAAAGTTGCATTACAAAAAAAAATGTAAAATGCAATGCAAATACAATTCATATTAGAATGTTTATTTTAATGTTTTATTTACGTTAAAAATGTAAGATCACATGTAAATTCATTTTTCTCTAAATGATTATTTAAATTCACATTTATTAAAAATGTAAAATCGAATGTAAATTCATTCTTATGAAACAAATGACCATTTTTGATTACATTGAAGATGTAGATTTTATGTTGGCGTATAACGATCATTTTCATCTCTCTCTCTCTATATATATACATATATATATATATATATTAAAAATCTGATTTTCATATTATACACACAATTAATATATAATAACATGAATATTTTATAACACAAAAATATTTCAGAAAATTTCGGCAGCATAACGGCAGGGTAATTAAAACCGGCATCGTCCCGATGTACGGCTCCTTGCACTACCTTAGGCCTCGCGGCTTCACATGGAGTTTAATTTCCTAATACATTTTTCTAGGCAGTCTAATGCCACAATATCAATCAATTTCATTTTTTTCCAACCACAATCTAACACCAAAAATCAACCAATCACATACCACCAAACAATCAAGTCGTCCATGGTCTGTGGACGACGAGTGTCGGGAGTTTCTAAACTCCGTCTGCATCCTAATATAATTTTTATTTAATTTATTCGGATTTAGTAATCTCACATTGCTTTTTAATTCATCTAAAATTGTAGAATGCTCCAAAAATTCTCCAATCAGTTCTGAAATGTAGATCGCAAATTTACGGTTCCAACGCTTCCTGTTTCATCAAATTTCGATTTCGTATGAGAAAGATATGAAAATACGAAGGTTGTTAACATTTTGAATATAATAAATAATTTAATTAGTGAAATAAACCACCTTCTTCTTCAACAATTTACACATCCAACCGTTTTACCACTAGTTCGAAACTAGGGTTGCCATTCACTCGAGATTCGAAGCACGCGGCGTTGATCGAGTGGTGCCACACCCTGGAGCTTCGAGAGGCGCACGCAGGGGGACCAATCTCGTCGAGATCGGTGGTGGTTTTGGGGGTGTACGGCAGTTGACGCGACAACTTCGAGCACGATACTCACCCAAACCCGATCAAACTCGTACCCAATTGAAGATCAAATGTTGTTGTTTGATTCTTGTTTTACAGCCATGATTCAATTCGACATGGATTCAGAGAAATTGATGGAGGAAATTGGAAGAATATCGGCCATAGAACGATGGAATATGGCGGCTACAGTATTTTGGAATTAGGGTATTAGACCGTATACGCGTATTTATACGGTATACTCTTCTATTTTATTTTATTTAATTTCATTTAAATTCAATTTAATTTCTATATCGCTCTTAACTCCAAATCAAACCCAACGAGTGACGCCCCTAGCTAAATACCCCATTCCGGACACAATGGGATATGTCTCGTAGGCCGATTCGACTATTTCAGTTGGTTATTCTTCAAATTAAATCTAGCTATGTTTTGATGATACGGTCCTAAAAAAACTAATTTCGTCGAATTTGGAGACTGTTTGAAAAATGGCCATTTTTTGGTCGATCGAAATTGACCGAAATTGTCAAAACACATTTTCTTTTGCCACGCTCACACATTGATTCCAAAAATTATGAAAATTGGAATCCTGCAATAGTTTGACATTCTTGATCCAACAAAAGTGGTTTCATCGGAAAACGGAAGTCGTTTGCAAAATGGCTATTTATACGGGCTATATTATATATTAAATTCCATAACGACCTTTCTGAAAATTTAACTGGCCATAACTTTTGATTCCCACTATGAAATTTCAATTTTCGGATTCATTGGGAAGATATTATTAAATAGATTTAAATTTTTTTGGTTTCACAAAAATCCGATTTATTTTGCATCCTGCACAGTCGGTCAAAGTTCGAATTTAAATTTTCAAACTACCGTGCTATTTCTAACTCCTTATAAAATTAAAATAAATATATTTGTTCTAACTTCAATTTAAATAAATTTTTAATCATTATTATTTAAAATAAATTATTTTAACTATTCAAAATTCAACAAAATAGCCAAAATAAAAAATTTAAATTGGCTCTGATTTTCCGAGTTGTTACAATCTCCCCCACTTAAAAGCTTTTCGTCCCCGAAAAGGAAACAATAGTAATGTAGGAAACAAAACGGAAAATGTAAAGTATTATAAATGTACCTTGCACTAGAACTAATCAGAGATATCCACTCTGCACTGGGGATAAGCCTGTTTGATGCTATCCTCAATCTCCCATGTACAGTCTCTAGGATCTCCGCTCCATTGCACTTTGACTAGATGAATTATTTTGTTCCTCAGAATTCAGGTTTCTTTGCCAATGATCTTTACCGGCTCCCTTCTTACTGCTAAGTTTGGGGTAATCCCCAAATCCTGCTGTGCAGCTTCCTCCATAATCAAGTCTTGATCATGTACATGCTTCCGAAGTTGAGACACATGGATTACATCATGTACCCCTGGCAACCAGTCAGGCAGCTGAACCCTGTAAGCGAGAGTTCTAATTCTTTCTAGAATAGGGAATGGACCAATGAATCTAGGAGCCAACTTCCCAGTCATCCCAAAGCGAACTACTCCTCTCAATGAAGAAACTCTAAAGTACACATAATCGCCCACAGAAAATTCTAAATCCCTTCTTCTTGAATCTGCATAACTTTTTTATCAGCTCTGAGCTACTAGTAATATCTTCTTAATAAAATCAACTTTGTCTGAAGCTTCACGGATCATGTCGGGACCCAATACTAGTCTATTGCCTGGTTCAACCCAACATGCGGGAGATCTACAAGGCCTGCCATATAATGCTTCGAATGGCGACATTTGCAAGCTTGCTTGGTAACTGTTATTATAAGAGAACTCAACCAAGTGCAAGTGATCTTCCCATGATCTGCCAAAGTCAAGAATTCAAGCCCGCAACAAGTCTTCTAGTATACATTTCACCCTCTCAGTCTGGCCATCTATTTGAGGATGATAAGCGGTGCTCAGATTTAATGTTGTCTCAAGTTCTTCTTGGAGAGCTTCCAGATTTTACTAGCGAATATTGGGTCACGGTCACTAACAATGCTACTGGGAACTCCATGTAGTCGGACAATTTCTTTGAAATAAACTTTCGCCAAAATTTGAGCTGTTCTGGTAAATCTGACATGAATAAAATGGGTAGACTTCATGAAACGATCAACGATCACACAATTTCTATCATTAACTTTTCTGGTTCGGGGCAAGCCATCGATAAAATCCATGGAAATCTGATCCCATTTCCAACTTGGAACCTGTAGTGGTTGTAACAAGCCAGCAGGTTTTTGCTGATCACTCTTGACTTATTGGCAAGTAGAACACCTGCTGACATAAATAGAGATGTCTCTTTTCTTAGATTTCCACCAGAACGTTTGCTTGAGATCATGATACATCTTGCTCACCCCTGGATGAATACAAAGCTTGGATTTATGACATTCATCCATTACTTCTCTTCTGAGCTCAGAAACATTTGGGAAACAAATTCGGCCTTTTAACCTCAGAAATCCCTTGTTATCAATTTGAAAACTGGAGGGTTAGCCTTGCCGGACTCTTTTACTAATCCTCTGAATAAATTCGTCATCCTTCTGAAGAGCAGAGATTTTGTCAGTCAATGTAGGTGTAATGATGAGATTGGCGATGATAAGTTTGGCGACGCCCACATTCTTTCTGCTAAGTGCATCTGCCACAACATTGACTTTCCCTGGAGTATGTAAGATGTCCAGATCATAGGCCGCAAGAAATTCTACCCAACGTTGCTGCTTCAAATTCAAGTCCCTTTGGGTGAACAGATACTTCAAGGATTTATAGTCTGTATATAACTCGAACTTCTCACCCAAAAGATAGTGCCTCCATATTTTTAAAGCAAATACGATGGCCATCAACTCAAGATCATGAGTGGGGTATTTCTTCTCATGTGGTTTCAATTGACGGCTAGCATAAACAACTACTTTGTCTCTTTGCATTAACACTGCACCAATACCTTCTCTAGAAGCATCTGTCCAGACTTTCAAATTTTGATTGCCATCAATAATAGTTAACACTGGAGCAGTAGTCAACCTTAGTTTCAGCTCTTGGAAACCTGCCTCACATTCAGGTGTCCAAATAAACTTTGTATGCTTCTTTGTAAGCTTCGTCAATGGACAACTAGCCTCGAAAAATCTTTAACAAATTTTCGATAATAGCCAGCCAATCCTAGAAAACTTCCGACTTCAGTAGGAGTGCTAGGCTGCTTCCAATCCTGAATGGCTGTGATTTTACTGGGATCCACTGAAATTCCTTCCTTCGATACTACATGACCGAGGAACTTCACTTCTTCTTGCCAGAATACACATTTAGAAAATTTGGCTTTTAACACATTCTTTCTCAGAATTTCCAAAACTTGTTCCAAATGCTTCTCATGCTCGGCAGTTGACTTGGAGAAGATTAAAATGTCTTCGATGAAAACCAACACAAATTTATTTAGGACATCGCGAAATACTCTGTTCATTAAATCCACAAAATAGGCAGGAGTGTTGCATAAGCCGAACGGCATTAGTACCATTCATAAAATATGTTTGGACCTCTGAAAGTTGTTAAAGGAACACACTCTTCAGCAATACGCAATTGATGGAAACCTATAGCTAGGTCCATCTTTGAAAACGCTTTTGCTCCATTCAACTGATCCAACAAATCATCTATACGAGGCAATGGATATTTATTTTTGAGCGTCTGCTTATTGAGGTCTCGGTAATTCACACATAGTCTGAGAGTACCGTCTGAGTTTGGAACAAATACTATTGCTGCTCCCCAATTCGAAAAGCTAGGCTTGATCAGACCCTTCCATAATAGCTGTTTAGTTTGATTGCCCAACTCTTCTTTCTCCTTCCATGTCATTCTTCGAATAGGATGTACCACTGGCCTGGCATTCGGGACTAGATCAATCCTGAAGTCTATTTCTCTCCACGGAGGTAAGCTATCAACTTCTTCGAACACATCTACATAATTTTTGACGACAGGGATATCTTCAATGGCAGTAAGAGAAACCTCAAGAGCAGCCCAAAATTCCTTTCTGTCTGAATCTGAGCCTACACAGGGTATAACAATATTGGCAAGCTTAGTTTTAACTTTAACCACCCTTTCTGCACATCTAACCTCGACTTTATGTTTAGTTAGCCAATCCAGTCCAAGAATAATATCAAATTCAGAAAAATGCATGACGATCAAGGTACAAGGAAATCGATAATGGGAAAAAGAGACGGGCACTTTACAATACACTCCGAGAATAAGGGATCCTCCTATCGGGTTATGAACTCTAACCGATTCCTTAAGGTTCCTTAGTTTTAACTTCAACTTCTTAACCGTAGGGCTGGAGATAAATCTTTGTGACGCGCCCGTATCAAACAATACTTTAACTGGAATATTGTGGACAGTGAGAGTGCCTTCTAAAACATCTAGCCTTTGCTGACTAGCCGAGGGTGCTGGAGTTTCTGCTACTTCATTTACATGAGCAATTACATACTCCTTTAACGGCAGACAATCCTTTGCAACATGACTTGTCTGGTGGCACTTACGGCATTTCCTTTTACTATGAGATCTCTTTTGCTTCTTAACGGATTTAGATCCATCATTCCTCCATTTCTTTGAAGCTTTGCAATTTCTAAACAAATGCCCTTGCTTGTGGCAGTTATTACATATGGCAGTTGTTAACGGTTCTTCTTTAGATTCAACCTCTCTCTTATCAGCTTTAGGATTCTTACTGACCTCAGGCTTTGAACTTCCTCAGGGCCCTCAGTTTCAAACCTCCTTTTGCTGCTAGAACTGCCTTCCTCTTCATCTTCCTACCCATGTTGTTTATCATTATACTCATAGCGATAAGCCATTTGTATCATTTCAGAGAAAGGGAGATTCACATGAGCAAGTACTCTACCTTCGTATTGATTTCGAAGTCCTTTGATAAATCTCAAATTCTTCCTTACAAGATCTTGAATTAGTTCTGGGGCAAAGCGAGAAAGTTCATTGAATTTGCTGTGATATTCTTGGATGGTCATATCCCCTTGTTTTAGATTGTAAAACTCATCATATAACCGCTCAGTTGCTTCTGGAGGAATAAATCTTTCTTTGAAAATTTCTTTAAATCTATCCCAGGTAATATTACCTTCTGGATTTTCCTCTGTATTAGTTTCCCACCAAATTAGAGCTTCGTCTTTAAGTGCCCAAGATGCTATTAATCTTTTCTAATCATCTCTCAACTTTAAGCCTTCAAGAATTCTCTCAGCAGAATGCATCCATGCCTGTGTTTCAATCATAGATTCTTTGCCCGAGAATTGTACTCCATCCAAATTTCGATATTTAATCACTAGAGCTTCTAGACCTGGTTCTGGTTGTGGGAGTACGATTGGCTCATTAGATTGTCGAACCATAGAATTACTTCTTCTGTTTCTGCCACTCATTTCTACTATGTATGCAAATAGCAGACAAAGAGTCAGGCCAACAGAATAGATATTGTAAAGCATAGAGACATATATTTAAATGTAAATGAATCTATGGGGGGGGTGTTTTATTCTTCTATACTCACTCTAGGACATTACTAGTCCTATCTACAATGAGTCATTTGTTTTAAAATACTGTTGATTCCACTTCTGTCCGGTTCATTTATATGTTATATTCCGAGCTAAGTTTAACCAAAGCTCTGATACCAAATGTGATGACCCCAAACTCCTGTAATACAAAAGTAAGGATAATCATTGGAATATAACACATAAACAGTAATAGCAGAACAGAAATATAGAATTACAGCAGAAAATGTATCTCAAATTACACTGGAAATAATATCATCAGAGTTACACAACATAATAGGATCATACTTAGTACATAATACAGTTTTCAACTTAATATAAAATGTCTGCAGCGGAATAAACATAATATACTAAGTGAAGTCTGAACAGCATAATAGAAATGATAATGTCCATGTTCAGCTCCATTGCTATCCAGAATGAGTCTGCTAAAACCTATATACAAGGTTGTCCGTGTAGAAAAGAGGGCACCCATGTTTGCAAAGTGAAACAAACTACGAGTCAGTCATGGGACTGGTATGAGAAATCTACTTAACCTATTTAATAATAAGGCTAATCACAGGACCATGCCACTAACGCAGAACAGGTTTACTCCATTGGATTACAAGTGCATATATAAAGTAAATCGTTAAACAACGCAATGCTTTTTAGAAAAATGAAACAATTATAAGACTCAAGTCCCATCACACAATGCAACGCAAACCGGAGGATAGAGTTTTACCTTATAGTGGTCAAAAATGCTTAATACGATAAAAACGGACTTGATATTATTATTAGTGTATATATGTTTCAAAAAAACATTTCAATCATAATATATCAATCATAGACGGAATAGCTACCATATGCTATGTCGCCAAATATAGGTTTACAATCAAAACCGTATGGGCCATATTGGAAGTTGGATTTCCAACATGAACCAAGGCAAGAGATAGTCCTTACCGAATTTGAGACAATCTAGCCCATGTATCAGGACAAGTACTCTGTCAAGCCATTAGGAGCCACAGGGCTGGTCCACATATATTTTAGTGGATTATGTAAAATTCCTGAACAACACATCTCCCCGCCCTATGGGGCGTAAATAGAGCCACTAGGGACTCAATATCCGAGGTACCTCTCTTTCCATCATCCACATAAGTAAAAATATCTGGGCTTGTAAAACCCAGACACCACTTCTAGCTAAAAAGAGACGCATGTTCTCCTGGATCCTTCTCCCATTTCTGGTTCATACCGGGGTGTGAGGCTCGCGAAGTAACGCTATACACAAAGCTATGCTACAATATAGCAGTTCTTTGATCATCAACCACAAGGCTCTGCTTTTCAATAAAAGCCTTGGTCATTTTCATCTTGGTATGCCACACTGACAATTCACTCCATGCGATTGATAACTATCAATATATAACCTCTGAGCTCGTGCATCTCAGAGAAGGATGTTAAGCAAGAGAATGAATTCTCCGCCACCAACAGATATATATATTAAATAGGAATCAATTTACATGGAATGAAATCGAATGTCAGACACACATCCATTTACAAGTCCGTTCTGGGTCTAAACGGAACCGGAGACATCTTATTCTTCGTCCCATATGTCCAATATGGAATAGAGATTCTCGCATATCCGGACGATCCACAAGTACGTCTGGAAAACTACCACTATAACCCTTTACTGGGAGCTAACCAATGTCGGGCATCAGTAGTTATCCATTTGATGTGAAGATCGCCGGTCTTTAATCACCGACTTCAAATCTTCGACTTCTAATCATCGTATAATTACTTGAAATGAGAGTTAACTCGGACTTTTCAATTAATTCTCAAATATATATGCTTTAAATCATTTCTTTTCATTCCATGTCATATATAATAATTTGTAACAATTTATCGCTATTTTTATTTATTTAAAAATAGCCATTTTTAATTAAACGACGCTTCAGGTCATTGCATGGCCCTGGCGCTGTTTTCACCAAAATTTGATTTATACATTTATCAAAATCTAACCGTTGGATCTTAGCAAGCTTTATATCTTTGGAAAGATCTTTCCAAAATGAACCCAACGGTTCCAGTTTTGGGAAAATCCGACGGTCGGATCTTTCGGTATAATCATTTGAAGTTACGATTTCAAAACGCGAACTACAGCGGCGCGATTCGTTTTATTTTAATTTATATTTATATATAACAATATAAATATAAATCGTTCAACGATTTCAAATCATTTCCAATTCAGCATTGATTTCTTTTATATATGAAATCCTATATTGCAATAAAAATGAAATTTCTAATGTTAATACAATTTCTTCCAATATTGAATCTTTTATATGATTCCTATGTGTTACATAAAAAATGTAATATATTTTATCCTTCATTTATTACATTAAATTGAAATCTTTCATTTAATTCTTTAGATTACATTAAAAATGTAAATTTTCATTCTTTTCTTTGATTACAAATAAAAGTGTAATCTTTATTCTATTTATGATTACAAATAAAAATGTAATCTTTAATCTTTTCTATATACTATTACAAAATGTAAATTCCTATGCCATCCTTTTCATTACATTGAAAAATGTAACTTTTATTTCAATATTTTCTTTACATTGAAAAGAATGTAACTTTCTATTTCAATGTATTTTATTGCAAATTGTAATCTTTTATTTCAAGGTAATTTTACATTGCAAAAATGAAATCTTACTAATGAAATCTTTATTTCATTAAAAATGTGAACTTTTAATTCAGTCCATCATTGAATATGTAATCTTTCATTCTTTTCTTTATCTTCATTGAAAATGTAAATTTTTCATTTCAGTCTTTATTTACATTGGAAACTGGAATTTTCTCTCATGTTCTTTGTTTACATTGAAAAATGTAAATTTCTAGTTCATACTATATTCACATTGAAAAATGTAATTTTTTCCTCATTCTTTCATTTATATAGAAAAAATGAAATTTTTTATTTCATATTTTATTTATATTGAAAAATGTGAATTTCTAATCATATTTTATTTACATTGAAAAATGTAAATTTCTATACTTTCTTTGATTACAAACAAGAAATAAAATTTCATTCTTTACTTTAATTACATATAAAAATATAACTTCTGATTCCATAATATGTTCACATTTAAAAATGTAACTTTTCATTTCAATATATGATTACATTGAAAAATGTAATTTTTTTCATTTCAATATAAATGTATAATTCAATGTTAATACATTTCTATATGACAAATTACAATTTTTTAATACTGCATTACATTCAAAGTGTATATTTCGATTTAAGCACATTTCCGTTTAACAATGTCTATTTTTAATATTTCCTTACGTTTAAAAATGTATATTTCAACGTAAAGACATTTTAGTATAACTGTAATAACCCGGAAAATGTGAACCAGCTTAAATTTTTTAAATTAGGTTATTACCAAGAAATTTGAATAGTTGAAATAGCATATGTCAATAAAATATAGAATTGAGTATAATATTGCAGTTTGAAATTTTGAATACAAACTTTGTCCGACTGTACCGGGTGGAAAATATAACGGATTTTGACGAAACTGAAAATATTTAAATCTGTTTATCAATACCTTTCTAACGAATCTGAAAAATCGAAATTTCATAACGGAAATCAAAAGTTATGGCCAATTGAATTTTCAGAAAGGTCGCTATATAGTATATATAGCCCTTGAAAATTGAGATTTTGCATACGACCTCGGAATTCGACGAAATCACTTTTGTGGGGTCCGGGATGTCAAATTATTGCTAAGTTTCAAATTTCATAATTTTTGAAGCTAGTATGTGAGCGGGGCAAAAGATAACGTGTTTGGTCAAATTCTGTTAAAATGGGTCGACCTAAAAATGGCCGTTTTTCAAATGAGCTCAGAATTCGACGAAACTGGTTTTGTTAGGACCGTATCGTCAAAACAAAGCTAGATTTATTTTTCTGGAATTTTTCGATTCAGTTTGTGGCCCTGGCAAATTGAAACGTACGTTTAAATTAAATATCGAATGTTTTATATTTTAATTTGAAAAATAACTGACTGTAACAATCGAAATGGCCAACGAAACATATCCCATTGTGTCTGGCATGGGCGTATTTAGCTAAGGGCGATAGTCGTTGGGTTTAAAAGGGAGTCCGTTTGCAAAAACACTATTTAAAAATTTCTATAAAGCTCTGGCCAATAGGAAATTTTCATTAAAAAAAATATTAAACTACGAAACCCTAGCCGCCAGAGAAAGATTGGGCGATCCACATTGCTCGAGACTTCTTCCCCTTTTTCCGACCGCCTCAGGCGATTTCACCGCCGACCCCAGTTGAAGTTTCTGACCGCCGTAGTCCCCTCTCCACATCCGACCAACCCACGTCTCCTCCCATCGACTATCGACGCCGGAAATCGAGGAGGAAGGCGCGACCTTCTGAGCGCCGCCGCGACGAGCACAGGCCACCGAACCACTCGCCACCACCGCCGTTCTGGAGGTGATTCGTAGCTCTTCGACGCAGCATAGCCTGATCGAAGCATAGAGGTACGGATCGACTGAAATTTTGAGACCTAGTTTCGAAGATTTTAAAAACCTTTCTGAAGAAAATTCTGTATTGAAAATAACACTTTTAAGTGTTGCAAAACTTTGAAAAATAATATCTTTTTCGTTCTTTAACGAAATTCGATGAAACAAGAGACACCGGGACCGCAAGGACGCTCTCTACATTCTAGAAGAAGCCGCGGATTTTTCTGACCTTCCTACGATTTTTAGCACCGCAATAACCAATGTGAGGAATCTAAACTACTTGTGTGAATGAAATCGCGTTGTATAAATTATATAAGCGAAGTGTAAATTATATACGCATTGTATACCTCATGTACATGTGTTGTATAAGTTATATTAGCAATGTATAAATTATACAAGCGTTGTTTGAAACATATATGCTTTGAATTGTGATGAAATGCAAGTGAATTATTATATTATATATATATATACTCCCCTCGTCCACAGACCATGGACGATATTTATTGCTTGTGATTGACGTGATATTATATGGTTTGACGTATGGTTGGAAATAATTGTTTGTGGTTGATAGTATGGTTGAAAAATACCTTTGTGGTTGAAAAATACCCTTTTGTGGTTGAAACAAAATAGAATAGGATTGTGGAATTGAAAATAAAACATGCCGCCTGCGTGCGAACTAGATGCATGACCCCCATTGTCAAAAACCGCGAGGTTTTAAGGTAGAGCGAGGAGCCGTACTAGGGACGGTCCCGGTTTTAACTACCCTGCCGTTATGCTGCCGAAATTTTCTGAAATATCTATGTGTTAGAATAATTTTCATTCGTTGAAATAAATTGCATAAACTTTATCGAATATTCATGTGTTGAGTTGCAATTCATTCGTTGAGTTGCAAATCATTCGTTGAGTTGAAATTCATGTGTTGAATATTATTCGAATTTAAACAAATGGCTTTAGCGATAAAAATCACATTTTTATATATATACAAACTATATAGAATATTCATGTGTTGAATATTATTCGAATTTAAACAAATGGCTTTAGCAATAAAAATCACATTTTTATATATATACAAACTATATCGAATATTCATGTGTTGAGTTGCAATTCATTCGTTGAGTTGAAATTCATGTGTTGAATATTATTCGAATTTAAACAAATGGCTTTAGCGATAAAAATCACATTTTTATATATATACAAACTATATAGAATATTCATGTGTTGAATTGCAGTTCATTCGTTGAGTTGAAGTTCATGTGTTGAGTGTGATCATCTCTTAAAAATAAAATGAATCGACAATGAAAACTATATTTTTATAGTGGATAAGAAGTGTTAAAAATACACATGTGTCGAATAAATATTTTTGATGACTTCTATCATGTATACGCTTAGTTAAAAATACACATGTGTCGAAAAAAATAATAGTTTGCTAGAAATATTATTATTAGCTTTGTTCTGCATATATATTCATGTGTTGAGTTGCAATTCATTCGTTGAGTTGAAATTCATGTGTTGAATATTATTCGAATTTAAACAAATGGCTTTAGCGATAAAAATCACATTTATATATATATATATATATATATATATATATACAAACTATATAGAATATTCATGTGTTGAATATTATTCGAATTTAAACAAATGGCTTTAGCAATAAAAATCACATTTTTATATATATACAAACTATATCGAATATTCATGTGTTGAGTTGCAATTCATTCGTTGAGTTGAAATTCATGTGTTGAATATTATTCGAATTTAAACAAATGGCTTTAGCGATAAAAATCACAGTTTTATATATATACAAACTATATAGAATATTCATGTGTTGAATTGCAATTCATTCGTTGAGTTGAAGTTCATGTGTTGAGTGTGATCATCTCTTAAAAATAAAATGAATCGACAATGAAAACTATATTTTTATAGTGGATAAGAAGTGTTAAAAATACACATGTGTCGAATAAATATTTTTGATGATAAAAATATTCCTTCTATCATGTATACGCTTAGTTAAAAATACACATGTGTCGAAATAAATAATAGTTTGCTAGAAATATTATTATTAGCTTTGTTCTGCATATATATACATGTGTTGAACATGAAAAATGGATTAGCTGTAGAGTAAAGAAATTATTTGCATGCCCGACAAATAGGTAAACCTTGATGAGTTGGCTGCGCAATTTTATTTATATATCAACTCCTGTGAATGCCATTGGATGCGGAGTGTTGGTTTTTCTGTGTGAAATAATAAACAACTCCATAGGATAGTAACAATTAATTTTGAACTACACTACATGGCATACTTCTTGACGATAGGCATACTTCATCATATTCCACATAAGCAATTGGAGCTTGTGTGACGAGGTGGAAGATTTACCATATAAGCAAGAGGCTTGTATGGCGATGACTATGTACTACAGGTTGAACTGATGACTGATATGGACTATATAAATTATAACGATAAATTGCCAGATTAATAAAAAAACCCCACACGGGTCTGGAGTTGATAATAATCACGTCGCTCTAGTTACTAGATACGGCACATGGACTATTTATTTCCACACGGAAACGGGGTGACGGGAATTTATTCTCTGGAGTGATTATCAGTATATGCTCCCCCGTAAACACCAGAATATATCACTATAAATATGTGAATGCTTTTTAGGATTTATTGGGTACCTAATACGGCCCAATAAATTTCCAAACCCCTCCCCATACAAAGGAGGTTATGGCGAAATTTTTCAAAATATTAAGGCGTTAGTGAAATATTTTAAGTGAAAACGAAGTTGAAAATATAGTATGAACTATAGTTGAAATTATAGAATGAACTATATTTATATATATAAAAATAAATATAATTAAAAGGAATAGAGGCCGTGCAGTTCGCGTTTCGGAATCGTAATTTGAAATGATTAGTACGAGAAATCCGACCATCGGATTTTTCCGAAACTGCAACCGCTGGGTTCGCCTTGGAAATATCTTTCCAACGGCACCAACCTTGTAAAAATCCAACGGTTGGATTGTCCGAAATGTTTAATTCAAATCTGAAGAAAAACAGCGCCAGAATCGTTTATATTTATATATAAATATAAATATAATTAAATTTAATCGAATAACGACGCTGCAGTTCGAATTTTGAAACCGTAACTTCAAACGACTAGTGTGGAAGATCCGACCGACGGATTCTCACGAAACTGGAACCGTTGGGTTCGCTGTGGGAATATCTTCCCACTGATATAGACTTTGTAGAAATCCAACGGTTAGATTTTCCGATATGTGTAAAACAAATTAGGAGAAAAACAGCGCCAGTGCCACGGCACGACCTGAAACGTCGTTTAATTAAATATGGCTATTTTTAAATAAATAAAAATGGCGAAAAATCGTTATAAAATATTATAAGCAATATTGATTGAGAATAAACCAAATGGGCTTGAATTGTTTGATATTTGATGGTTGTTTGTGTATGACATGAAAATAACACTAAAGAATTGAAAGATGGATGTCGAATAATATAACCATAAAATGAATCGATTTAAATTCTAATGACGTGAATTATTTGAAAAGGCCGAGCTAACCCTCATTTCAAATAATTTATCGAGCGATTCGAATGGGAAAATGCAAAGACGATTCAAGACCGACGATCTTCGTATCGGTTGGATGGGCGCTACTGAGGTTCCTAACCGGAGTAGCTACCGGAAAGGGGCGGAAGTAGTAGCCGTCTGAACGTATGTGTTGATTGGACGGATATACGAGGAATTGACGCCTCCGGTTTCGTTCAGACCCAGAACGGACTTGTAAATGGACTGTGTGTCTGACATTGGATTTTGTTCTATATTGATTGATCTCTGTTAAATATATATCTGTTTGGCGGCGGAGAATTTATTCTTTTGCTTAACGCCCTTCTCTGAGACGTACGAGCTTAGAGGTTATATATCGATGGAAATCAATCGTATGGAGTGGACTGCCTATGTGGCATGCCAAGATGCTGTGATCAAGGCTTCTGTTGCAAAGCAAAGTCTTGTGGATGATGATCAAAGCAAGGTCTACGTGGCCTAGCTTTGTGTATTTCGTAGATTCGCGAGCCTCACACCCCGGTATGAGTTGAAAACGGGATACTGACTGCAGGGAGAGCACGACGTTTCTTTCTAGCTATGGTGGTGTCAGTGACTTACCAGCCCTGACATGTATATCTATTTTTCACCTTTGTGGTTGTTGGAATGCGAGGCGCCTCGATTATAGGTCTGTAAGGACCGGGAAACGTGTGTTCAGGAATAAATAATCCTCTAACGTAAGTGAGGACCGGCCCTGAAGCATCCAGGGGTTACCCAGAGTGTGTAGTCCCGAGGCATTTGCTAGAGTGTCTCGAAGCGGAGAGGAGCTTGCCCCTTGCCTCGACTCATGACGGAAATCCAATTTCCAATACGAGATAACGGATTCGATTGTAACTTATATATGGCGACATAGTGGCATGGGACGCTCATGTCGCCTATGATTGATATTTATGATGCTATTCGTTTTTGAAACATATATGCACTAGTAATAATATCAGATGATTTTGCTTTATACGTATCAAGCATATTTGGCTATTATAAGGTAAAACTCTATCCTCCGGCTTGCGTTGCATTGTGTGATGGGACCTGAGTCTTATAATGGCTTCATTCTTTCAAAAAGCATTGCGTTGTTTTTAAAAGAATTTACCTTGTTTTAAATGCACTAGCAATCACTGGAGTAAACCCGTTTCACGAAAGTGGCGTGGTCCTATGATTCGCTTATTACTGATGTTTAATTGTTAAATAGATTCCTCATACCAGTCCCCATGACTGACTCGTTGTTTGTTTCACTTTGCAAACGCGGATGCCCTTATCTTCACACGGGCAGCCTAGTACACAGGTGACAGGTGGTTTTTGGTTCTGCACTGCTGCATAGAGTGCATTTTTGGCTCATGGCGAGGCTGACTTCACAGAGACGACTTTGACCTTTTCCGCTATTACTATACTTATGTTATGATTCCGCCACTGGCGATGCAGACCGATTTACTTTCCGTATCTCTCACTATATGTATATGTATTGTGCCTCCGGCGATGTAGACTGATACCCTTATTATGTCTCACTGCATGTATGTATTCCGCCTCTGGCGATGATGACTGATCACTTTCCTTTTTATTTACTAAGTATATCCCACGTTATGCTATTCTGATATTCCTACATGTTGTGATTCCGCTGTCATATCCATGTAAAATTATTTTATTTATTGTTTATGCTATTATCTGTACTCTGCTATGATGATTAGTGTGTTATTTCCCAATGATTATCCTTAATACCGCCCCTCGGATTTTGGGATCGTCACAGTTGGTATCAGAGCTTTGGTTAACCTTAGTTCCGGGATCTAACACATTAAACACCTCATCAGAATAGAATCAGTAGTGTTCTAATGCGAATAGCTAATTAGAGATAGGATTTGCAATGTCCTAGAATGAGCTAAGCAGATTAGCAAAACAATTTGATCAGTACATCATCATTATCTTTCCTTGTATTCCCTTGCTTTATCATTTATGAAAATTATCAAATCTGTGAGCTTGACTCTTTTCTTGCTTATACAGTACTCTTAGATGGATACACGAGCAGTAGCAGCTAGAGGAGGCCGTGAAGGCCGAGGAGATGCAGCAGGAGGACGGGGGAATATCCCCGTAGTAGTGGAAGGCCCTATTGTTCAGCCACCAGCACCAGAAGACTTTGAGCTAGATAAAGTAGCAAAGAGGTACAGAAATCTTGGGGGAAAACCTTTTACTGGCACTGGTACAGTGACCGAGGCTATAGCTTGGCTGAAAACTTGTGAGAAAATCTTTGAAGGCATGGGTATGGGAACTAACAACAAAGCCCGACTTAGCATTTGGCTCCTTCAGGAGGAAGCAGAGCTGTAGTGGGATACCATTACCTCAGAAGATGCCGCTGGTACTATCCGGACTTGGGAGCAATTCAAGACTTTGTTCAATGAGAAGTTTGTACCGGAACAAGCTCTAGAGAGGATGCGAGAGCGGTTTGCTAATCTCTAGCAGGGAGACCTCTCTATTCAGGATTATCTAAATAAGTTCACTCAGTTATCGCGCTATGCTCCAGAGCTGATTTTGACAAACAAAGCAAAGAACAAGAGGTTCATATTTGGGCTGAAGCGCAAGTACCACGATAGAGCTATGAGCAACATCAAACTCTCCTTTACAGAACTAGTAGAGATGGCTTGCAATTACGAAGACATGGATGAGAGGCATGCTAGCCAAGACCGCGCTAAAAGCCAAGCAGGAAATAAGCGCAAGGCTTCAACAGATCAACCCGAATCTAGCATTACCGTGACCGCTACTCAAAAACCCGCAAAGATCCCGAAAGAAAATTGCTACAATTGCGGGAAGCCAGGTCACTTTTCTAATGTATGCAAAGCTCCGAGGAAGCCAAAGGCAAATGACTCAGCCGAATGCTACAACTGCCATAAGAAGGGGCACTATAGCAAGAATTGTCCTTTGAAGAAGAGCGCACAAGTGGCTCATGTCTATGACGGGAAGACCCCGCCAGCTACCACCGATGGATCAGGTAAACCCGATGTCTTGGGAGGTACCCTTACCATTAAAAATATTCCTGTTTCTGTACTTTTTGATACTGGTGCATCACGTAGCTTCATTTCTGGTAACCTTGTTCACAAGTTAAAATTAATAAGAGGAAAACTTAAAGAACCAATTAAAGTTCAAAATCCGATAGGAGGTTCTGTCAGTCTCAGTTCGTACTGTAGAGCGCCTGTCTCTTATTCTTGCTACAAATTCTCTTTTAAAGTAATTGTCATGGACCTTTCCGACTTTGATATTATATTGGGATTTGATTGGTTGACAAAATATAAGGCCGAAGTTAGATGTGCTGAAAGAATCGTTAAAGTCGAAACGAAGCTTGGGCCTATATATATACCGTGTCATGGCTCAGAAATTAATAGAGCAGAATTTTGGTCTTCTTTAGAAGTTACTCCCCCTTCATTAGAAAAGTTACCGGTCGTTAAAAACTATGTGGATGTGTTTGAAGAAGTAGAAAACCTACCGCCGCAAAGAGAAATTGAATTTAGAATAGATTTAATTCCTAACGCCCGACCAGTAGTACATCCAATTAGAAGAATGACTCCGAAAGAAAAAGAAGAGTTAAGTAGTCAAACCCGAGAATTGCTTTGGAAAGGTCTAATCAGACCGAGCTTTTCAGCATGGGGAGCAGCAGTTGTATTTGTCCCGAAATCAGACGGTACTCTAAGACTTTGTGTTGATTACCGAGATCTCAATAAACAGACACTGAAGAACAAATATCCTTTGCCCCGAATAGATGATCTGTTAGATCAATTAAATGGAGCCACAGTATTCTCCAGAATGGACCTAGCTACAGGTTTCCACCAATTGCGTATAGCGGAAGACTGTGTTCCTTTAACAGCCTTCAGGGGTCCCGATTTATTCTACGAATGGTTAGTAATGCCGTTCGGCTTGTGCAACGCTCCAGCATACTTCGTTGATCTTATGAACAGAGTGTTCTGTGGTGTATTGAATAAATTTGTTCTAGTCTTCATCGATGACATTTTAATCTACTCCAAGTCGGAAGACGAACATGCAAAACATTTAGAACAAGTGTTGAAAATTCTAAGGAGAAATGTCTTGAAAGCTAAATTTTCTAAGTGTGTCTTCTGGCAGAATGAAGTTAAATTCCTAGGCCATGTCGTATCAAAGGAAGGAATTGCTGTAGACCCAAGCAAAATTACAGCGATTCAGAACTGGAAACAACCTACTACTCCCACAGAAGTTCGAAGTTTCCTTGGATTGGCTAGTTACTATCGGAAATTCGTTCAGGATTTTTCAAAGATATCTGGTGTATTGACAAAGCTTACAAAGAAGCATGAGAAATTCAAATGGACACCCGAATGTGAAGAAGCTTTCCAAGAGCTAAAACTAAAGTTGACAACCGCGCCAGTATTGACCATAATAGAAGGCAACCAAGACTTGACTGTATGGACAGATGCTTCTATTAGAGGGCTAGGCGCAGTGTTAATGCAAAAAGGCCAAGTGATCGCTTATGCCAGTCGTCAACTAAAGCCGCATGAAAGAAACTATGCTACTCATGATCTTGAGTTATTAGCCATCGTGTTTGCTTTAAGAATCTGGAGGCATTATTTGCTAGGCGAGAAGTTCGAACTATTTACCGATCATCAATCCTTGAAATATCTTTTCACTCAGAAAGATCTAAACTTGAGACAACAGCGTTGGTTAGAATTCCTTGCAGCATACGATTTTGAAATTCTATTCACTCCAGGGAAAGCCAATGTTGTAGCAGATGCGCTCAGCAGAAAGAATGAAATCATTGCCAGTTTTATCATTACTTCTTCCTTAGAAGATAAGATTACTATTCTGCAGAAGGACGATGAATTCATTGAAAGGATTAGCCAGCGGATTCGAGAAGGAAAACCCTCAAATTTTAGCCTTGATAGCCAAGGGGTCCTAAGATTAAAAGGGCGAATTTGTGTGCCTGGAATCCCAGAGCTCAGAAGAGAAATACTTGATGAGTGCCACAAATCCAAATTAAGTATCCACCCCGATGTGAGCAAAATGTATAATGATATCAAACGCACATTCTGGTGGAAGGCGATGAAAAGAGATATTTCAATATATGTTAGCAGATGCTCCACTTGTCAGCTAGTTAAGAGTGATCAACAGAAATTGGCTGGATTATTGCAACCCTTAGAAATTCCAGGATGGAAGTGGGAACAAATCTCGATGGATTTCATCGATGGCCTGCCTCGAACTAGAAAAGGAAACGACAGTATATGGGTAATCGTAGATCGCTTCACGAAGACTGCCCATTTCATACCTGTCCGATCCAACAGAACGGCTCAAAGTCTAGCACAGATTTACTTCAGAGAAATAGTTAAACTTCATGGAGTGCCGCTCAATATAGTCAGCGATAGAGATCCCCTATTTACTAGCAAATTCTGGGAAGCATTCCAGGAAGAATTGGGAACCAAATTGAATCTAAGCACCGCTTATCACCCACAGACAGACGGCCAAACTGAGCGGGTGAATAGAATTTTAGAAGATTTGTTGCGGGCTTGCGTTATTGATTTTGGAGGTTCATGGGAAGATCATTTACATTTAGCAGAATTCTCTTACAACAATAGCTATCAAGCAAGTTTGGGAATGTCTCCATTTGAAGCATTATACAGTAGACCGTGCAGATCTCCCGCATGTTGGGTAGAACCTGGCAACAGACTTGTGTTAGGGCCCGATATGATTCAAGAGGCATCGGATAAAGTCGATTTCATTAAGAAGCAATTAAAAACCGCACAGAGCCGACAGAAAAGTTATGCTGATGCGAGAAGAAGGGATATATCGTTTGCCATTGGCGATTATGTTTATTTAAGAGTTTCTCCAATGCGAGGAGTAATCAGATTTGGCAAGACTGGGAAGTTGGCACCGAGATTTATTGGTCCCTTTCCTATACTTGAACGGATTGGAACTCTTGCATATAAGGTTTCATTACCTAATTGGTTGCCTGGTATACATGATGTGTTCCACATATCCCAACTCAGAAAACATGTTCATGATCCCGACCTTATTGTGGAAGAAGCAGCGCAACATGATATTGACACAACTCCAGAATTAGCACTCAGTAGAGAGCCATTAAAGATAGTTGGCAAAGAAACCAGAGAGCTAAGGAGGAAAAAGATTCATTTAGTCAAAGTGCAGTGGAGTAGTGATCCTAGAGACTGTACTTGGGAGACTGAGGAAAGCATTAAACAAGCCTATCCCAAATGCAGAGTGGACATCTCTGACTAACTCCGGTGCAAGGTACTTTTATAATACTTTGCATTTACATTTTACTTCCTGCTTAACTGTTATTTCCTTTTCGAGGACGAAAAGTTTTAAGTTGGGGAGATTGTAATAACCCGGAAAATGTGAACCAGTTTAAAATTTTTAAATTAGGTTATTACCAAGAAATTTGAATAGTTGAAATAGCATATGTCAATAAAATATAGAATTGAGTATAATATTGCAGTTTGAAATTTTGAATACAAACTTTGTCCGACTGTACCGGGTGGAAAATATAACGGATTTTGACGAAACTGAAAATATTTAAATCTGTTTATCAATACCTTTCTAACGAATCTGAAAAATCGAAATTTCATAACGGAAATCAAAAGTTATGGCCAATTGAATTTTCAGAAAGGTCGCTATATAGTATATATAGCCCTTGAAAATTGAGATTTTGCATACGACCTCGGAATTCGACGAAATCACTTTTGTTGGGTCCGGGATGTCAAATTATTGCTAAGTTTCAAATTTCATAATTTTTGAAGCTAGTATGTGAGCGGGGCAAAAGATAACGTGTTTGGTCAAATTCTGTTAAAATGGGTCGACCTAAAAATGGTCGTTTTTCAAACGAGCTCAGAATTCGACGAAACTGGTTTTGTTAGGACCGTATCGTCAAAACAAAGCTAGATTTATTTTTCTGGAATTTTTCGATTCAGTTTGTGGCCCTGGCAAATTGAAACGTACGTTTAAATTAAATATCGAATGTTTTATATTTTAATTTGAAAAATAACTGACTGTAACAGTCGAAATGGCCAACGAAACATATCCCATTGTGTCCGGAATGGGGGTATTTAGCTAGGGGCGACAGTCGTTGGGTTTAAAAGGGAGTCCGTTTGCAAAAACACTATTTAAAAATTTCTATAAAGCTCTGGCCAATAGGAAATTTTCATTAAAAAAAATATTAAACTCCGAAACCCTAGCCGCCAGAGAAAGATTGGGCGATCCACGTTGCTCGAGACTTCTTCCCCTTTTTCCGACCACCTCAGGCGATTTCACCGCCGACCCCAGTTGAAGTTTCTGACCGCCGTAGTCCCCTCTCCACATCCGACCAACCCACGTCTCCTCCCATCGACTATCGACGCCGGAAATCGAGGAGGAAGGCGCGACCTTCTGAGCGCCGCCGCGACGAGCACAGGCCACCGAACCACTCGCAACCACCGCCGTTCTGGAGGTGCTTCGTAGCTCTTCGACGCAGCGTAGCCTGATCGAAGCATAGAGGTACGGATCGACTAAAATTTTGAGACCTAGTTTCGAAGATTTTAAAAACCTTTCTGAAGAAAATTCTGTATTGAAAATAACACTTTTAAGTGTTGCAAAACTTTGAAAAATAATATCTTTTTCGTTCTTTAACGAAATTCGATGAAACAGGAGACACCGGGACCGCAAGGAGGCTCTCTACATTCTAGAAGAAGCCGCGGATTTTTCTGACCTTCCTACGATTTTTAGCACCGCAATAACCAATGTGAGGAATCTAAACTACTTGTGTGAATGAAATCGCGTTGTATAAATTATATAAGCGAAGTGTAAATTATATACGCATTGTATATCTCATGTACATGTGTTGTATAAGTTATATTAGCAATGTATAAATTATACAAGCGTTGTTTGAAACATATATGCTTTGAATTGTGATGAAATGCAAGTGAATTATTATATTATATATATATACTCCCCTCGTCCACAGACCATGGACGATATTTATTGCTTGTGATTGACGTGATATTATATGGTTTGACGTATGGTTGGAAATAATTGTTTGTGGTTGATAGTATGGTTGAAAAATACCTTTGTGGTTGAAAAATACCCTTTTGTGGTTGAAACAAAATAGAATAGGATTGTGGAATTGAAAATAAAACATGCCGCCTGCGTGTGAACTAGATGCATGATCCCCATTGTCAAAAACCGCGAGGTTTTAAGGTAGAGCGAGGAGCCGTACTAGGGACGGTCCCGGTTTTAACTACCATGCCGTTATGCTGCCGAAATTTTCTGAAATATCTATGTGCTAGAATAATTTTCATTCGTTGAAATAAATTGCATAAACTTTATCGAATATTCATGTGTTGAGTTGCAATTCATTCGTTGAGTTGCAATTCATTCGTTGAGTTGAAATTCATGTGTTGAATATTATTCGAATTTAAACAAATGGCTTTAGCGATAAAAATCACATTTTTATATATATACAAACTATATAGAATATTCATGTGTTGAATATTATTCGAATTTAAACAAATGGCTTTAGCAATAAAAATCACATTTTTATATATATACAAACTATATCGAATATTCATGTGTTGAGTTGCAATTCATTCGTTGAGTTGAAATTCATGTGTTGAATATTATTCGAATTTAAACAAATGGCTTTAGCGATAAAAATCACAGTTTTATATATATACAAACTATATAGAATATTCATGTGTTGAATTGCAATTCATTCGTTGAGTTGAAGTTCATGTGTTGAGTGTGATCATCTCTTAAAAATAAAATGAATCGACAATGAAAACTATATTTTTATAGTGGTTAAGAAGTGTTAAAAATACACATGTGTCGAATAAATATTTTTGATGATAAAAATATTCCTTCTATCATGTATACTCTTAGTTAAAAATACACATGTGTCGAAATAAATAATAGTTTGCTAGAAATATTATTATTAGCTTTGTTCTGCATATATATTCATGTGTTGAGTTGCAATTCATTCGTTGAGTTGAAATTCATGTGTTGAATATTATTCGAATTTGAACAAATGGCTTTAGCGATAAAAATCACATTTTTATATATATACAAACTATATAGAATATTCATGTGTTGAATATTATTCGAATTTAAACAAATGGCTTTAGCAATAAAAATCACATTTTTATATATATACAAACTATATCGAATATTCATGTGTTGAGTTGCAATTCATTCGTTGAGTTGAAATTCATGTGTTGAATATTATTCGAATTTAAACAAATGGCTTTAGCGATAAAAATCACATTTTTATATATATACAAACTATATAGAATATTCATGTGTTGAATTGCAATTCATTCGTTGAGTTGAAGTTCATGTGTTGAGTGTGATCATCTCTTAAAAATAAAATGAATCGACAATGAAAACTATATTTTTATAGTGGATAAGAAGTGTTAAAAATACACATGTGTCGAATAAATATTTTTGATGATAAAAATATTCCTTCTATCATGTATACGCTTAGTTAAAAATACACATGTGTCGAAATAAATAATAGTTTGCTAGAAATATTATTATTAGCTTTGTTCTGCATATATATACATGTGTTGAACATGAAAAATGGATTAGTTGTAGAGTAAAGAAATTATTTGCGTGCCCGACAAATAGGTAAATCTTGATGAGTTGGCTGCGCAATTTTATTTATATATCAACTCCTGTGAATGCCATTGGATGCGGAGTGCTGGTTTTTCTGTGTGAAATAATAAACAACGCCATAGGATAGTAACAATTAATTTTGAACTACACTACATGGCATACTTCTTGACGATAGGCATACTTCATCATATTCCACATAAGCAATTGGAGCTTGTGTGACGAGGTGGAAGATTTACCATATAAGCAAGAGGCTTGTATGGCGATGACTATGTACTACAGGTTGAACTGATGACTGATATGGACTATATAAATTATAATGATAAATTGCCAGATTAATAAAAACCCCACACGGGTCTGGAGTTGACAATAATCACATCTCTCTAGTTATTAGATACGACACATGGACTATTTATTTCCACACGGAAACGGGGTGACGGGAATTTATTATCTGGAGTGATTATCAGTATATGCTCCCCCGTAAACACCAGAATATATCACTATAAATATGTGAATGCTTTTTAGGATTTATTGGGTACCTAATACGGCCCAATAAATTTCCAAACCCCTCCCCGTACAAAGGAGGTTATGGCGAAATTTTTCGAAATATTAAGGCGTTAGTGAAATATTTGAAGTGAAAACGAAGTTGAAAATATAGTATGAACTATAGTTGAAATTATAGAATGAACTATATTTATATATATATAAATAAATATAATTAAAAGGAATAGAGGCCGTGCAGTTCGCGTTTCGGAATCGTAATTTGAAATGATTAGTACGAGAAATCCGACAATCGGATTTTCCCGAAACTGCAACCGCTGGGTTCGCCTTGGAAATATCTTTCCAACGGCACCAACCTTGTAAAAATCCAACGGTTGGATTGTCCGAAATGTTTAATTCAAATCTGAAGAAAAACAGCGCCAGAATCGTTTATATTTATATATAAATATAAATATAATTAAATTTAATCGAATAACGACGCTGCAGTTCGAATTTTGAAACCGTAACTTCAAACGACTAGTGTGGAAGATCCGACCGACGGATTCTCACAAAACTGGAACCGTTGGGTTCGCTGTGGGAATATCTTCCCACTGATATAGACTTTGTAGAAATCCAACGGTTAGATTTTCCGATATGTGTAAAACAAATTAGGAGAAAAACAGCGCCAGTGCCACGGCACGACCTGAAACGTCGTTTAATTAAATATGGCCATTTTTAAATAAATAAAAATGGCGAAAAATCGTTATAAAATATTATAAGCAATATTGATTGAGAATAAACCAAATGGCCTTGAATTGTTTGATATTTGATGGTTGTTTGTGTATGACATGAAAATAACACTAAAGAACCGAAAGATGGATGTCGAATAATATAACCATAAAATGAATCGATTTAAATTCTAATGACGTGAATTATTTGAAAAGGCCGAGCTAACCCTCATTTCAAATAATTTATCGAGCGATTCGAATGGGAAAATGCAAAGACGATTCAAGACCGACGATCTTCGTATCGGTTGGATGGGCGCTACTGAGGTTCCTAACCGGAGTAGCTACCGGAAAGGGGCGGAAGTAGTAGCCGTCTGAACGTATGTGTTGATTGGACGGATATACGAGGAATTGACGCCTCCGGTTTCGTTCAGACCCAGAACGGACTTGTAAATGGACTGTGTGTCTGACATTGGATTTTGTTCTATATTGATTGATCTCTGTTAAATATATATCTGTTTGGCGGCGGAGAATTTATTCTTTTGCTTAACGCCCTTCTCTGAGACGTACGAGCTTAGAGGTTATATATCGATGGAAATCAATCGTATGGAGTGGACTGCCTATGTGGCATGCCAAGATGCTGTGATCAAGGCTTCTGTTGCAAAGCAAAGTCTTGTGGATGATGATCAAAGCAAGGTCTACGTGGCCTAGCTTTGTGTATTTCGTAGATTCGCGAGCCTCACACCCCGGTATGAGTTGAAAACGGGTTACGGACTGCAGGGAGAGCACGACGTTTCTTTCTTGCTATGGTGGTGTCAGTGACTTACCAGCCCTAACATGTATATCTATTTTTCACCTTTGTGGTTGTTGGAATGCGAGGCGCCTCGATTATAGGTCTGTAAGGACCGGGAAACGTGTGTTCAGGAATAAATAATCCTCTAACGTAAGTGAGGACCGGCCCTGAAGCATCCAGGGGTTACCCAGAGTGTGTAGTCCCGAGGCATTTGCTAGAGTGTCTCGAAGCGGAGAGGAGCTTGCCCCTTGCCTCGACTCATGACGGAAATCCAATTTCCAATACGAGATAACGGATTCGATTGTAACTTATATATGGCGACATAGTGGCATGGGACGCTCATGTCGCCTATGATTGATATTTATGATGCTATTCGTTTTTGAAACATATATGCACTAGTAATAATATCAGATGATTTTGCTTTATACGTATCAAGCATATTTGGCTATTATAAGGTAAAACTCTATCCTCCGGCTTGCGTTGCATTGTGTGATGGGACCTGAGTCTTATAATGGCTTCATTCTTTCAAAAAGCATTGCGTTGTTTTTAAAAGAATTTACCTTGTTTTAAATGCACTAGCAATCACTGGAGTAAACCCGTTCCGCGAAAGTGGCGTGGTCCTATGATTCGCTTATTACTGATGTTTAATTGTTAAATAGATTCCTCATACCAGTCCCCATGACTGACTCGTTGTTTGTTTCACTTTGCAAACGCGGATGCCCTTATCTTCACACGGGCAGCCTAGTACACAGGTGACAGGTGGTTTTTGGTTCTGCACTGCTGCATAGAGTGCATTTTTGGCTCATGGCGAGGCTGACTTCACAGAGACGACTTTGACCTTTTCCGCTATTACTATACTTATGTTATGATTCCGCCACTGGCGATGCAGACCGATTTACTTTCCGTATCTCTCACTATATGTATATGTATTGTGCCTCCGGCGATGTAGACTGATACCCTTATTATGTCTCACTGCATGTATGTATTCCGCCTCTGGCGATGATGACTGATCACTTTCCTTTTTATTTACTAAGTATATCCCACGTTATGCTATTCTGATATTCCTACATGTTGTGATTCCGCTGTCATATCCATGTAAAATTATTTTATTTATTGTTTCTGCTATTATCTGTAATCTGCTATGATGATTAGTGTGTTATTTCCCAATGATTATCCTTAATACCGCCCCTCGGATTTTGGGATCGTCACAATAACAATGGTCATTTTCAATGTTTTGTTTACATAAAAAATGCGACTTTCAATGAAAACACTTTTTTGTTATTTCAATGACCATTTTAAAAGATTCGTTGGCATAAGAATGTAAAATCTAATGTAAAACATTTTTATTGTAACAATGTTCATTTTAATGTAAAACGTTTAAAATGTACAATCCAATGTAAATGCATTTTATATAGCAATGTGGTATTTTAATGGTTTCATATACATTAAAATGTAATATTTCAATGTAAACACATTTTATATAGTAATGTTTTATATTTTAATGTTTTCCTATACATTGAAATGTAAATCTAATGCAAACACATTTTTATTTCATAATGTTTTATTCTTAATGTACCATTTACATTAAAATGTGAAATCTAATGTCAAAACATTTTTATATCCAAATGTCTATTTTAAAGTTGCATTACAAAAAAAAAATGTAAAATGCAATGCAAATACAATTCATATTAGAATGTTTTATTTACATTAAAAATGTAAGATCACATGTAAATTCATTTTTCTCTAAATGATTATTTCAATGTCACATTTACAATAAAAATGTAAAATCGAATGTAAATTCATTCTGCTGAAACAAATGACCATTTTTGATTACATTAAAGATGTAGATTTTATGTTGGCGTATAACGATCATTTTCATATATGTATATATATATATATATTAAAAATCTGATTTTCATATTATACACACAATTAATATATAATAACATGAATATTTTATAACACAAAAATATTTCAGAAAATTTCGGCAGCATAACGGCAGGGTAATTAAAACCGGCATCGTCCCGATGTACGGCTCCTCGCACTACCTTAGGCCTCGTGGCTTCACATGGAGTTTAATTTCCTAATACATTTTTCTAGGCAGTCTAGTGCCACAATATCAATCAATTTCATTTTTTTTCCAACCACAATCAAACACCAAAAATCAACCAATCACATACCACCGAACAATCAAGTCATCCATGGTCTGTGGACGACGGGTGTTGGGAGTTTCTAAACTCCGTCTGCATCCTAATATAATTTTTATTTAATTTATTCGGATTCAGAAATCTCACATTGCTTTTTAATTCTTCTAAAATTGTAGAATGCTTCAAAAATTCTCCGATCAGTTCTGAAATGTAGATCGCGAATTTACGGTTCCAACGCTTCCTATTTCATCAAATTTCGATTTCGTATGGGAAAGATATGAAATTACGAAGGTTGTTAACATTTTGAATATAATAAATAATTTAATTAGTGAAATAAACCACCTTCTTCTTCAACAATTTACACAGCCGACCATTTTACCACTAGTTCGAAACTAAGGTTGCCAATCGCTCGAGATCCGAGGCACGCGGTGTCGATCGAGTGGTGCCACGCCCTGGAGCTTCGAGAGGCGCACCCTGGGGGACCAATCTCATCGAGCTTGGTGGTGGTTTTAGGGGTGTATGGAGGTTGATGCAGCGGCAGTTTACAGGACAAATTCGAGCACGATACTCACCCAACCCGATCAAACTCGTACCCAATTGAAGATCTAATGTTGTTGTTTGATTTTTGTTTTACAACCTTTATTCAATTCGACATGGTTTCAGAGAAATTGATGGAGGAAATTGGAAGAACATCGGCCATAGAATGATGGAATACGGCGGTTACAGTATTTTGGAATTAGGGTATTAGACCGTATACGCGTATTTATACGGTATACTCTTTTATTTTATTTTATTTAATTTCATTTAATTTCAATTTAATTTCTATATCGCTCTTAACTCCAAATCAAACCCAACGAGTGACGCCCCTAGCTAAATACCCCATTCCGGACACAATGGGATATGTCTCGTAGGCCCATTCGACTGTTTCAGTTGGTTATTCTTCAAATTAAATAATAAAACATTTAATTATTTAATTTGATCGAACATTTTAGTTTACCAGTGCCACATACTGGCTCCAGAAATTCCCGAAAAATAAATCTAACTACGTTTTGACGATACGGTCCTAACAAAACTAATTTCGTCGAATTTGGAGACCGTTTGAAAAATGGTCATTTTCTGGTCGATCGAAATTGACCGAAATTGTCAAAACACATTTTCTTTTGCCATGCTCACATATTAATTCCAAAAAATTGGAATCCTACAATAATTTGACATTTCGGATCCAACAAAAGTGGTTTGGTCGAAAACGGAGGTCGTTTGCAAAATGACTATTTATACGGGCTATATTATATATTAAATTTCATAGCAACCTTTCTGAAAATTTAACTGGCCATAACTTTTGATTATCGCTATGAAATTTCAATTTTCCGGATTCGTTGGGAAGATATTATTAAACAGATTTAAATATTTTTGGTTTCACCAAAATCCGATTCATTTTGCATCCTGCACAGTCAGTCAAAGTTCGAATTCAAATTTTCAAACTACCGCGCTATTTCTAACTCCTTATAAAATTAAAATAAATATAATCGTTCTAACTTCGATTTAAATAAATTTTTAATCATTATTATTTAAAATAAATTATTTTAACTATTCAAAATTTAACAAAATAGCTAAAATAAAAATTTTAAATTGGCTCTGATTTTCCGGGTTGTTACAATGGGCTACCCAGGATTTTCGTATCCTCTAGGATACGAAAATTTGTATTTCATATTCCCATAGGGATATGAAATCATATCCCCATAGGGATACGATTTTGTATCCCTCTAGGGGATATACTTTGTTCAATGTTTGGTAAGCTCATTTCAGTTGAACGTTGTGGCATGATCAAGCAATTCCATTGTATTTACTCAGGGGGTCTAGAATTTGAACTTGGCATGGATATAGGATATGAAATTCCCAAGTAGGAATCTCGCAACTCGAAAATGGTTGAGCACCTCAGGCGGATCAGCGCTTTCCACGAATTCACATCACAGATTCCAGATTTGGATTTTGGCATGAATGAGATTTCGCATCCCAGACTTTGGATTTTGGCACATGGAAATGGGCTGAGCAAGTCTGGCGGATCACGTAATTTGGCTTTGAGCACATCATCATTTCAGGATTTGAAATCTCCCCTGGCGGAGGTGATGCGAAATTATTGTAGCTTCACGTGTTGATCACTGCTTTTTGAGTGATCAACAAGCAACAACCACTATTTTTTCAGCAACAACCCGGGATATGAAATTTCTGTTGTAGCTTACAAACCTCACCTATAAATACTTCCTTGCTTGCATTCAAAGGGGTTGGCACTCTTGCACCTTGACTACGCTTTGGCATACAGGGTTGGAGCTCCAAGACACCATTAATGGCTTCCATGGTGACTCTCATGGCTTTTGACTTCTTCTCGGACTTGCAAAACTCCACATAGAAGTTTGCCTACAACTTTTTGACATTCACATGGACTTTTGGCTTGCTTTTGGACACTTATGGCATATTTGGGTATTCTTGGACATTAATATTCACTCAAGCACACTTTGACTCAAGGAAGGAAAAGAAGAGCATTTTGATCAAAGTTATGAATTAACAAGATATTTGTTATTCTATTGTGTAATTTTGTATATTCAAAGTGTCCGAACTTGGATGATAATTGTAATCGACAAAACTATGATGAATGATTACTACACAATGGACTTAGGTGTTAGTGTCGAACCACTATAAAAGTTGCACGCCCCTTTACATTTCTCGTACTTTGGTTGTCTGGGTATCGAGTTTACAACTAAACTCACGCTTGGTGGTTGACTTGCGTGAGTGACAAACTTTCCACGTCAACACACACACATGTATGTATGTATATGCGTATTTGTGTGTGTGTGCACGCCCGTATATCATCATTTTAGCCCTTTGATATCAGCCACAAATGCATATTTAAATAATTAGCCCATGTAGCTAGAGAGAGAAAGAAAACATGTTTAAATAAAAAAAAATGAACTGATACCGAGGACGACAAAATGAGGCTAAATATAGGTATCGTACCAAAGGCCCGATTATATCTTTCGTAGTAATAAAAAAAATATTTTAAAAGTATTTAGGTGTTTATTTAAAATTAATTGCGTAACATTTATGCAAATAATTACTACATATTACAATTGCACTTGTTAAGCCTTTAACCTTTGCTAAAAGTTTGCTAAAACTATATTAAAGCACATAAACCAATATCTTTCAAACAAAGAAAAATAGATTTATTTTAAAGTTGATTCAATAAAACCACCAATTTCTGTGAGTGTATATCACTCCTGGCACACCCTAGGCTTGGCAAAGGAACATGGACTACCCAGGATTATTTCGTATCCCCTAGGATACGAAAATACGTATTTCGTATTCCCATAGGGATATGAAATCGTATCCCCCTAGGGATACGATTTTGTATCCCTCTAGAGATATAGTTTGTTCAATGTTTGGCAAGCTCATTTCAGTTGCACTACAACAAAAAACACTTTTCGCAACAGGCAATATCTATTGCAGTAAACCAATTGCAACAGGCCCGCGCCTGTTGGTATAGCCGAAGTTGCTAAAAGTCCGCAACATTTTCGGTCTGTTGCAATAAAATGTTGCGGTATACTTTTTTGCAACAAGCCTTTGCGGTTGCAACTAATTCTTTTGCAACAACAAAAGACAGTTGCAAAATAGTCTTATACAATTTTGTGACTGTTGCAAAAGAATATTTCACAACTATTTTTTTCCCTTGCAATTGAATATTTCAAAAAATATTTTGCGATTTCAACTATTATAAAATAATGATTTCATAAATTAAAATACATGCAATTTAAATATCAGCTCAAAGAAAATACTACTCTAAAATATTTCATTAAATATTCACAAAAGTTCAAATTTTATTACAATATCTGTAAATTCAAGAAAAAAGAATACATTACTCGTCTTTGTCCTATATACCAGGGTAAATATACGTAAATTCAAGAAAAAAGAATACATTTACAATATCTGTAAATATTCCATGGGTGGCTCGTCTTTGTCCTGTCTACCAGGGTGGAAAGGAATCTCAGGGCCTCCTATTACTTCCACAGCAACTACACCAACCAACTGATAGGAATCACCATAAGACAAGATACGGAGCTTCCTTTTGCATTTTTGGACAACTAAAGCATACTCTTTGCTGACTGTAGGATACGCCATTGTTTCCTTTCAAGGATACTCTTCGCTGACTTTAGGATACTCTTTGCAATGCTATATGCTGTCATCATTTCCTTTTGCATTTCTGAATTCACAGCTGCACATTAGTGAATTCTCAGAAGCAGTAATTTAGCTAAACATAAATAATAATAAAATGTCACCAGAGATATAAAGGGCTACAAAAGGAAATTTTCTGCAATTTGTTCGGGTAATAATGATAAAATAAAAAAAGCAGACACAGATAATACTAATAGCAATCAACTTAGAACATAGGCATTATTTATTTGATATAGCGCAGGCAGAATAAAAACCATAATATGATAAGTGACTGCTGGATTAACAATTAACCCATGGCGTATTTTTGAGTCCAGGAGCGAGCAGTGGATTCATACTTGGCTCTATCAGTCTTGTACATGTGAGCAATCTGTGGAACTAAAGGATCACTTGGGTTTGGATCCATCAAAAGAGAACATATAGACAGCAAAACCTATCATATATACATGTTGTCTGTTTAATATGAATTTAACACTAGTAAGTTGCTTTGAAAACCTTGATTCTGAATACTTTATTTCTTACTGCATCAAACAAAGTGCTTGTTGCAAACAAACATACCAGAAGCATGAAAGTTGGCTTCGCAATCCAATCGAAAAGCGATTAGAAAGGGTAGCTGTTACGCTTCATGTTCCAAATTACCAAGAATCTTCGCAATGGAAGATAACATTCTTATAGCTTCTTCTTCTTTTAAACCCAAGTAAACAATGCAAAATATGCATACTGCAGCATGCAACATTCAACCAAAAAAATTGTATTCATGTAATTACATACCTCACCATATCTCCCAAGACCAGGCATACACGCCTCAACATCAAACTGGCGATAAGTTGGTGCTCCCAAATCACCAGTCGCCATCTCCATTGTCTTGAAGTGCAGACCCAAATATGTAAAGAGGTCTTCTTCAATTTTAATAAGTTCTTCATGGTATGAGTCGCTTTCTTCAGGTAAACAAAATAGATGAACATGTCAACCTTGCTAAATTGGTGCACCTGGTACAGGCCCTTTGTGGCAGTGCTAGCAGCACAAGCTTCTGTATGAAAACAGTGAAAGTAAGCTACATATTTCAATGGTAGTGCTAAATCTGGAAGAATAGAATCCATATGGATTCTTGCAATTGGGATCTCTGATGTTCCAATTAGACACTAGTCAGTGCCTTCAATAGAATAAACCAGAGTATTCTGACCACGGGGCTGAAATCCACACTTCTCAACAACAGATGATCTTACAATCTCAGAAGGGCTTACAGGTGTAAAACCCTTTTTTGAAACTTCTGAAACCGGCCAATTGACAAGGGCCATTTCTAGCAACACTGCTTCATTTTTTAAGTAGTAGAATTTTGTGCCACTGATCTCAACAACAACACCAAAATCAAATAGGTCGTGTTCCTTCCCCAGCTGAAGGTGATCTTTGATAGGAAAACTGAACTTTCTTTTGCTGCCCACCATATTTCTTAATTCAGAACTGTCTTCGCCTCCAACAGGAACACCAGGATGTGTAATATTAGGTACGCATGTTTGAAAGCAAAGATAATAAACTAAAATGCACCTTGGAAATGGTAAGGGCAAGGCTCCACTGCTCCTTTAAAATGTCCAAACATATGATGCCGTTGCTGTTAATGTTTGGGTGGAATACTTTGGTTTGGAAAGACACCTGTTCGATTTCATTTTACTTTCCACTTTCAAATACTGTATCCGGGAAGATAAATCATAAATAAAATCAAAAATTAAATTGTTTACTGAATAGCTATTGTTATGTCTTAGAAACAGAGCCAAGACCGACAATACCGCATCAGTGATTTTGTTTGTAGGAATCAAAATAGAACGAGAAGAACCAACCACAATCAGGAAACTCTAGAGCACTGAGAAGCGGAGTTAAGAGGATGAAGAGACAGCCGCCTTTGATACTCTTGTTTATTGGACATTTCTTCGTCCTTTCATGGCTTCCAAAGGAGGAATGGGTCGATAGAAGGGAAGTGGGTGGTCGTCTCGTGGTTGGCGTAAGACTGGAAGCGAATCGGGATTTTTGTTTTAGGGCTTTTTTGGGATTAGGGTTTTTGAGATAGGTTGAAGAAGAGTCTGCATTAAGAGCCGTCGGATTTCGATTATGAAGCGGGAAACCAAAAAAATTAGCGGGATTAATAAATCTATGGACGCGGCCTGAAACAAAATTTGCTAATTTTGAGGGTTGCAGGTTCACTTATATTTATAGTTTGGTTGTATTTTGGCCTTTCACAGTAAATCTGATTATAAATGCATATAACCTAATCATTTCATATTGTTATTTTATAAACCCAATCCTCTCACAATAAACCTGATTATGGAGCGAGATTAAATCGATAATTCATATTAATTAATTATCGTTACTTAATACTTATTATATTATAACTAAATACTATTTCATACTTTTGTATTCAATATTAATACTTTTTAACTGTTAATTATTATTATTTGATAATTATTAATCATTATTATTTAATTATCAATTATAAATATTAATTTATAATAATTAAATTTTATTATTAATCTTCTACATAATTACCAATAGTTAATTCTTTAATAGTAACTATTTAAAATTAATTATTAAAAGTTAATATTATGTTTTTCACAACTTGCTTTACCAGTTGTAAAAAGTTCAGTTATTGCAAGTGGCAAAAACTGTTGCTAAAGACATTTATTCGCAACTGGCTTGGTAGCGCAGTTGCAAATAATATGTTTGTTGCAACTATTATGGAAGCATAGTTGCGAAAAGTATGTTTTTGCAACGGGAAGGGAAACACAGTTGCTAAAAATATACTTTTTGCAACAGGAAGAAAAAACTTGTTGCTAAATCTCATCTATTGCAACTGCTATAACAGGTTTGTTGTTAAATATCATTTACTGCAACTGTCATGTGTCGCCTGTTGCAAATAGCTAATTGCAATAGGGTATTTTTCTTGTAGTGTTGAACGCTGTGGTGTGATCAAGCAATTCCTTTGATTTTACTCAGGGGGTGTAGGATTTGAACTAAGCATGGATATGGGATACGAAATTCCCAAGTAGGAATCTGGCAACTCGAAAATAGTTGAGCACCCCAGGCGGATCAGCGCTTTCCACGAATTCACATCACAGATTCCAGATTTGGATTTTGGCACGAATGAGATTTCGCATCCTAGACTTTGGATTTTGGCACACGGAAATGAGCTGAGCGAGTCTGGCGGACCACGTAATTTGGCTTTGAGCACATCATCATTTCAGGATTCGAAATCTCCTCAGGCGGAGGCGAAAGGAAATCCCTGTAGCTTGTCAGGGCAAGCTCGACACGTGTTGATCAATGCTTTTTGAGTGATCAACATGCAACAATCACTATTTTTCAACAACAACCCAGGACACATATAAATGCTTCCTTGCTTGCATTCATAGGGGTTGGCATTCTTGGACTTTGACTACACTTTGGCATACAGGGTTGGAGCTCCAGGACACCATTAATGGCTTCCATGGTGACTCTCATGGCTTTGGAATTCTTCTCGGACTTGCAAAACTTCACATAGAAGTTTGCCTACAACGTTTTTGACATTCACATGGACTTTTCGCTTGCTTTTGGCATATTTGGGTATTCTTGGACATTAATATTCACTCAAGCACACTTTGACTCAACGAAGGAAAAGAAGAGCATTTTGGTCAAAGTTATGAATTAACAAGATATTTGTTATTTTATTGTGCAACTTTGTATATGCATAACGTCCGAACTTGGACGAATATTGTAATCGATCAAACCATGATGATTGATTACCACACAGTGGACCTAGACGTTTGTGTCGAAGCACTATAAAAGTTGCACGCCCCTTTACATTTCTCGTACTTTGGTTGTCTGGGTATCGAGTTTACAACTAAACTTACGCTTGGGGGTTGGCTTGCGTGAGTGACAAACTTTCCACGTCAACACACACACATATGTATGCATGTATGTATGTATGTATGTATATGCGTATTTGTGTGTGTGCACGTGCATGTATATTGTCATTTTAGCCCTTTGATATCAGCCACAAATGCATATTTAAATAATTAGCCCATGTAGCTAGAGAGAGAAAGTAGACACATTTAAATAAAAAAATTATAACTGATACCGAGGACTACAAAATAAGGCTAAATATAGGTATTGTACCGAAGGCCCGATTATATCTTTTGTAGTAATAAAACAAATCTATTTTAAAAGTATTTAGGTGTTTATTTAAAATTAATTGCATAACATATATGACAATAATTACTACATCTTACAATTGCACTTGTTAAGCCTTTAAGCCAACATCTTTCAAACAAAGAAAAATATATTTATTTTAAAGCCGATTCAATAAAAAAAATCCACCTCATTTAAAATCATTTAAAATGCATCTTTCAAATGGTGTAAATACATCTATTATAAAATCGAGTCCGAATTTAGAAAAATTAATTACATTACCAGCTTTGACTTTGAACTAGAGGCAAATTATTAAAAGCACAATCAAATTAGATATGTATGAATTCTATTATATTATCGCTTTCGCTATACCTAAGGCTCCAAATAATTAAAGATAGGAAGGCAATCCATGCATTTAGTTCTTCTGGTGCAATAATAAAGATCTAGGTTAAAGATGATATATATCGAAATTGATTTGAGATATTTTGGTTCTTAACGTTTGTCAACGAGCATGACAATGGTTGCATTCCAAGTGAAATGAAAACGAAAACATAGCAATTGCCCCACTCTCAAGTGATTCTATACATGGGATAAAACAAGCGATGCAATTACTATCGTTATTTTAACGTTACACGCTGGGTAATGCATGAGATAGACTATTTGCTTTGGCCTTAAGCGAACTTTTCTCTAAACAATTGACACGCATGATATGTTTTGTATAAGACATCAAGTAATTTGGATGGATGTAGTTCTCAATTTGAAGAATGATAAGATCAACGTCTCAGTTGTATATATTTAAGATGTAGAATTTGTCTTTTATTTCATGCAATATGTCGATGTGTTATTACTGGATCATATTATATTATTGTGCTTTGAAATTATTTTTATAGCTATAAAATAGCTTATTTTCAATGTATATAACACGCATACACACAATATTTCACTATTTATATTCAGGCTTGCAACTGTATTTATTAGTTTAAATCAACTAATCTGTTCAATATCATTGTGGGAATTACCAACAATATATAACCCAAAATAATTAAATAGTTAAAATTTAAATTGTGATAAATTCAGTCAACTAAAATTCACTAGTTGACCAAAAAGCTATTGAGTCCTACAAAATACATCAAACAAATAGCATATGCTCTTTACAAAGTACACAGCATATGCTCTTAACAAAGTACAATACGTTTAATTAATGGTAAGTTTGTCTCAGGTCCAAAATAGATTTCAACATACACAAAAACTCCTTGTCTTAAAACTTTGTAAATTAGGTCTTTATTTTTCGAAAATAATCAAAAAAATCACGAAAATTCAAAATTAAATTCAACACATAATAATCATCGTTTTCATGCATTAAAACTACACAAAATGAATCAAAAACAAAAAAACAGCACGCTCTAGTATATTGCGGCAAATAATGTAATTATTTGCAATTGTTGCTGATATTTCAACAACTTTTGCAAGTATTTGCATCAACTTCAAAAACATTGCTGAATTATCATTGTAATAACTGTAGATTTTGCAGCAATTTTCGTTTTGTCTTCAATTAGTTCAGTTTTTCATAAAGTTTTAAATACTTGCTAATATATCATCAATTATATACTATTCTTGTTGATATATCAACATGAATTCATCAACTCAGCAATAATATACAATAATTGCTGGTATATTAGCAATAATTCACATTGCAACAAATTTTATCATTGCTGCTGATATATCAGCAATTATAGTGAATTATTGCGGATATATCAACAATTATTCATTGTAATTGCTGATTTTTAAGTTTTTTTCTTTAGATTACTTACTTGAATATTTGCAATTTTTTAATTTTTTTTATACAGATGCTCCAAATATTTGTAAAAAAACACGTAGCAGTCAAAACAGGAACCCGCTTTATAGTAAACTTTATGGGAGGATGCGGGCATGCGGCTTACATCAAAATTGGAAAGGACTTGCGTCTAATTTCAACTTTACTTTAGTTAATCTACCCTAATAAACGCCAAATAGTCGGATTATATCACATAGGAAAAATAAAAAGAGGAAATATCTTCAGTAGCCTAAATGCACAGGTGTCACGTGTTGGCTTGTAGACAATCACAAGATGCAATGTATCTCCCCCTTATTTTGCGTAACGTAATTATCAGCAGTCACTAAACGTGGCAAGGCAATTTTCGGTATGCAGTCCATTCTCAAGTAATCATATCAGAAGAAGCGCTATTCACAGATAAAACCAAAACAGGTTTAAGATTTTAGGAGACATAAAAATTCTACGTGGTTGGCATCCAGTTCGCATCACAAACAAGTCGATATCCTTGCTTGTACATTTTCATGTCAAACTTCAAATCATCCTGAATTTCTAATGAATGGCGATCCCTCAATCGTCTCTTTCAATTCAACCTTTTTTTTTACACATCTCCTGTAGCCAAAAAAGGATTCAAAGTTGTATATAATCAGATCCATTCCACTAAAATATTGGTTAAAGTTATCCACAGAAATATAATCCAACTTCAAATATATAGGTTTTATGATTTCTATTTTGCCTCCGACTGGTTCAAGCCCGATTTGCATAAATGGGCCGACATTTGCCAGAAGCTCTTTTCCGGCCCCGCTCGGAACAAGCCGTCGGCGAACTCCCCAACCGCAACCTCCTTCGTCGAGAATGACGGCGAGATATAAAGAGGATACCAATTCTACATGTGCGTCTTCGCTTGAAGCTAACGGTGCTGCCGTTGATTGTAATCGGTCCTCATCTCAAAATCTGCTCTATCTTGAAGAGAGCATTGAGAAGGTAATTTTCTTCTCCAATGTGTTTTCTTTTTCTGGAACTAACATATATGCATGAGGCGTGCTCTTTCAGAGTACAAACATGTGGGTTGCACTAGTTGACATTTTAATTTTACTACTTTATGATTTTAACTGGGACTTGGAGCATTAGATCCCATTGGTTGCATGAAAAATCCTTTCGCCAATGGAAAAGGTTATATAGTTTAAAGTGTAAACGATTGTTATTAATTTTTGGTGACTAAGGGAACGGCTAAGATAATCTTGATAGAAGTGTACCGCTGAAAGCACACGGTTTTCCTCTTCAAATGTCAAGCTGAAAATATCATTATTAGTGTTACTTTAGTATTTTCATTGCCAGGGCTCGTCTATTCGCACCCCAATAATTACTCTTCCCATCTTGGTTAAAATTTTAAAAACTCAATATCAAATATACCCTTAAACCATGCCATTACGTAGCGTGGAATAATGATAAACCACACCATCTAGGGGCATTCAAATTCAAATATAAACGTTGCACTCAGGCGTCGAAATACACTAAACCATGTAGGTTCGAAGGATGATAAATATCAACGTCAACTTAACGCGTGAGAAAATGTAAAATTACGCCATGGTCGCGCGTGTAAACATTTTAATCAATGCCGTCACGAGGCGTTGAAATTTCAAAAACAAGGCTTTGCTCCGGCGTTTATATATTTTATACCATGTAAGTTTTAGGCATGTACAAAAATGGAGTAAGAAGAGGGAACATACATAGTTTGTATGACTATGCTTTTTTGTTGATGAAAAGACGAGATTTGTTTGGGAATAAACGGGGTGAGAAGAGTAAAAGATGAGGGAAGATTTTTTTGTCTAAGTTACCGTTGTTGGGAAGAGCAATTACTGGGATGCGAATAGACGGACCCCGTTACCAGACCATGTTCGACATGCTACCACCCTAGTTTAATATTATTGTTCAAAGTTCAAACACAAAATCCTATATTTATTCTCAACTCAATTGCCTTCATCTCAGTCAGTGTCAGCCATAGTTACCAAGAAGAATAGTTATGAAAAGCAGGCCAAGACAAGGCTGGCAATTGCATCTTTTATCCCATAAGGCGTGACATACATGAAAACACACATCGAATAGCACAGAAGGCTAACAACCCCCAAAAAAAGTGTTTCTATATTTTGTTATTGTTATTTTTCTTTTTTCTTTTTCTTACTCTTTAGAATCAGACTATGAGAATGATATTTATCAATGTTTTAAAACGCAAAAGGCGTACGCGAAGCGTTTTTGGGTCCGTGAGGTGAAGCATAAGCCTCAACGCATTGAGGCGTAAGCCTTTCAGGGAAAAAAGCGCAACACATAACGTGTTTAATTTTTTTTAGGGCATCAATGCATTCATTTTTCAGATTTTGTGGGACTTTTGGACCCGGAATAATCCCACCATGAGTGCATGCTAAATGTTGTTTAAAACGAGCAACCCCTCTGGTGCATCTATGATCACAAAATCCACAAAGAAAATATTTTGAATTGGTAGAATTCGGTATATCTTTAGCCCACTTCCATGCAATATCCCGTTTGTTCATTTTTTAACTAGCCTGGACATTAACACATAATTAAAATAGCTCAAGACAGTGCACAACAACTTAAAAATAAAGATAGAACAAAAAAAAAGCCTCTCTTTCAAAATCGATTCCAGTTAGTGAGGAATGGAACTCGATTCCATAACAGGAATCGATTTCGATTCCATAACATGAATCGATTTCGATTCCTCTTCCAATTGAATATAAACGCACGCCTCAGATGGTTGAGGCTCTGAGGCGTGCGTTTTGGCTTTTAAAAGGTATTACAACTATTAATAAATAAATAAAAAAGAAGCATTATCAAAGCCAATTGTAATATAAGTCTAGCATGTGTATACGTGAATCAGAAACAAATTTATAGCTTATCAGTATTATGTATCATTATATTTGATTTTGACTTTTAAAGAAACTATTGTAATCAAAATTCTATGTTTTTGCATTATGCTTGAAATGTTTTTGTGAAAAGGTTATAAAGATTTTTTTTCCTATATGTGTTATTAGTAAAATTAATAGTAACTATATCTATTTTTTTTCAATTGATTGGTGTGTATACTAATATGTATTCCAAGCGTTCGTAGTAAATAAAAAAGAGCGTGTCATTTGCCTCGCTGTGCGTCATGGCTTCAAAAAGGATTTATACCATTTTGTGATCTTAACTATGCAAAAATAAAATTAGTGGGTCTTCTCAAAAGAGCATCTAAGACCCTTCCCAAGAAGACCATGGGCAACAAATCCAACCTTATTCAAAGTTACATCTGATGCAACAAAGTTATTAATTACGAATGATGGTCAACATTAAATCACCATTCTAACTGATGTTTCGTTGATGCTTTCACTGTTTGAAAAATTCAGAGAAGATTTGTCGTTCCAAGGTACAAATGAATGCTTTCTTTTCTCATTATCACAAAGGTTCGATCGAAAACCTGCTTTCAAGATACAATGAAGAATATTTGTGTAAGTTGTAATTACTTGTACTAATCAGAAGAGCACTTGGAACTTTTTCTGATGATGCTTATTTGATAATTTTTAAACAAGAGGAAAATAGTTGTACTCAGCCAAAAAACTAAGATGCGGATTCATAGGAAAGGGAAAGCATTTGTTCGCCAACATTTATCTTTTGACCATAATGAATATGACCGTTTACTATTGAATATTACCGTTGGTGATTGAATTCGACAGCCAACGAAATATATAGTTTTGGAATCAGCTACTATCTATGAACTCCGTGGTCGAGCGCCCAGGTCGATTGCCGTCAGCAGGGGCATTGTCCCTACACACCCCTCCAAGGGGTTGCCACCACCGGATCTCTCTTTGTAGCGGCTAACAACTGACACAATTATATATATATATATAACTATATATATATATAGTTATATATATATATATATATATATATATATATATATATATATATAACTATAAAACTTTCAACATTAATTACATTGCTATTTTTCACTATCCAATATCATGACCTGCAATTATGTGCTACCATATGGAGAAAGTATTAACTAATCTACCATACGCCTTCAAACAATATGTTTTACAATGCGAAAGAAATTTTAAAATTGTGCAACAAGTCAATGAAAAAGCAAAGTAAATACACACTACACACATAAAATCATGTCAAAACAACAATAATCCTTAACTTGTTCGTATAAGGTAGCACTGGTCTCGGGAAACGTATTGGGAAGAAAAGCTAATTATGATAAAAGAAACTGGATCTCTCTTTGTAGCGGCTAACAACTGACACAATTTTATTAAAAAAAAAAAACTTTCAACATTAATTACATTGCTATTTTCCACTATCCAATATCATGACCTGCAATTATGTGCTACCATATGGAGAAAGTATTAACTAATCTACCATACGCCTTCAAACAATATGTTTTGCAATGCGAAAGAAATTTTAAAACTGTGCAATAAGACAATGAAAAAGCAAAGTAAATACACACTACACATAAAATTATGTCAAAACAACAATAATCCTTAACTTGTTTGTATAAGGTAGCACTGGTCTCGGGAAACGTATTGGGAAGAAAAGCTAATTATGATAAAAGAAACTGGAAAATGGATCAAACAAATAGTATAAGGTCATATCTGTAACAGTCCAATATACGGTGCCTTTAAGTTTGGTTGTCAGTTAAAGCTATCATGCAAAATCTTTTCAAAAGTTGTATGATTGAAGTTATGGCTTCAAACAACATATCTGCAAACCAAAGTAAAATCATTTAACAACTAAGAAATTCACCTTAATGGAAGATGACGTGTTTCAATGTATCTTCAAGATGAGTACATTTAAGTTAGCGAGTCTACAACAGTTCAAATGCTAATTAATTGAAGACCAGTCTATTGACAAAGAATATCTTAATAGGTTAACTAAGAGTGATGTTAAAAGATTGCTAACTTATGGAAAGAAAATATGTGTTTCCGAAATGATTGGCAACCTGGCCATGGAAAAATTGACTGTATGCTTGGCAGTGATAACATGTTGGACAAAAGGGAATAAACTCTATTGTAAAAGGGATTAACTCTCCATTTAGGCCACTTTCAACGAAATACGGCATAAATATGTCTACAAACATAGGTGTGTCTCTGTCATGTTGGCGATAAGTCAATTTTGTACAAGTGCGATTCCAAATCGTATTCATGTTTTTTTTTTTCTTTTGAATTGCGTTGGTGCCAAATAAGATAGAGCAAACATATTTAAATTTTTTTTTTAGACCTACATAGTTTGGGCCTTGAAAAAATTCCTAGCAAATTCGCACCGTACATTTTGACATTATCAGCAGAAATTTGTTGACTAAGCATTTAACATGGCAAAATAGGCCTATGTTTGTTATAAGTTTTGAAGTGAGCCAGTTATTGTGATTGTTTTGTAGAAAGGGCTAAATGAAAAAAAAGTGCAATTTGCTTGAAAATAAGAAATTGATATGGATTTGGGAGAAATTGAATTTTTGAATATGATGATAGTTGTTTTTTTAAGATTTGATATTTGTACAAATTACAGATGGTAAAATTTATAAAAAATAAGAGTATTGGATGATAAATTTTGTGTGCAAAAATAGTGGGGGGGAGCATTTCATATGTGAAAATTGGAATACCGCTTGCAATCTGCAAGGCTAGATAAGTACTTATCCGATGTCTTAAACATTGTGTAAATGTGTGCTTACATTGTAGAAGATTGCAACTACTGGATAACAAACTGCTACGGTGCTACCATCAAGTAGTAACTTTTGATGTTTTAACACCCAAAAGATACCAATATTAGGGTTTTTCCTGAGTAATACTAACACACCATTGTTGGGATGGTCTTCCAACCAATGTTTTAAAACGCAAAAGGCGTACGCGAGGCGTTTTCGGGTCCGTGAGGCGAGGCGTAAGCCTCGACGCGTTGAGGCGTAAGCCTTTCGGGAAAAAAAAAAGCGCAACACATATCATTAATTTTTAATATGAAATAACATTAAGCGTAAGTACTAAGCAAAAAGCAGAAAAAAAAAACACTGCACAAGCTGAAAAAAGAAAGAAAGACAACAAAAAAAAAAGCCAGAACATTAAAAAAAAAGAAAAAAAAAGCCTCTTTCATCGTCGATTCCAGGAATCGATTTCGATTCCAAAACAGGAATCGATTTCGATTCCTGTAGAGGAATCGATTTCGATTCCTGTAGAGGAATCGATTTCGATTCCAAAACAGGAATCGATTTTGATTCCTGTAGAGGAATCGATTTCGATTCTCTCTAAATCGAACTCGATTCCTCTACAGGAATCGAACTCGATTCCTCTACAGGAATCGAAATCGATTCCTCTACAGGAATCGAAATCGATTCCTCTACAGGAATCGAAATCGATTCCTGTTTTGGAATCAAAATCGATTCCAAATTGATTTTTTTTTTTTAATATATATACGCACGCCTCAGATAGTTGAGGCTCTGAGGCGTGCGTTTTTCGCGATTTCAACGCCTCAAGCCACTGAGGCGTGAGCCTCAGGAGGAAACCGCCTTCTGAAGCACGCCTGAAGGCGTTTCAGGCAGCGCCTCGCCTCGAGGCGCGCCTCAAGGCGCGCCTCAGGCGCGTTTTTTAATACATTGCTTCCAACCAATGCTAAAGAAAAAAGAAGGGAATTTAGATATACAATCCTGGTCAACTATATTAACAATAGAAGCTTGAATCATAACCATGGAAATTTAAATGCAATGGATCTATCTTAGTTCCTTGACTTGGATAAGCAAAAATGTGTAATGCCCAGATCACAAGATGTGACCTAAAAAGGCTGTTCGGAATTCTGGATCATTCAAGATGGCATACTACGTACGTACGAGTTAGCTGATTTAGATGGAGAAGTAATGTTTTATTAGTTTGCAGTAAGAAGTATAATTTATTGTGGTTTGATCACTTAGTAGTGTATGATAATTTAAAGTTACGTGCTGAATGTTTTTCCAAGGAAAGTATTTAAGTTTTAGGAATACCAATAAGCTTAAATGAGCAATAACCCTTGGTAGTTGTAAATTTATCTAACAAATTTAGTATATTTATTCAGCATTATACACTTTTAACAATACTAAACGAACAGTCCACACTAAAAAACTATTCTTCTCCTGTTGGGACGGTTGTTTCGTTGTTAACGTGATCTAGCCTAACCTCTATTACGTTAACACAATAAATTATTGAAAAGTAACGTCTCAACAAATCAAGCCTAACCTCTATCATGTAAACTAGTTATATCTATTAATGTACACAAAGACACACAACCATATTTCTTTGGCATTGCTAAAGGGACTTCACTTTTGAATATGATGGGTTTTCGGTAATATCACCGAATTTGGATGTATTTTTGGGTATGAGGTCACCGCACATAGTGTCATTTCTTTTTCAATGGGTCTGACCTCTCTCTCTCTCTCTCTCTTTTTTTATTTTTTTATTTTCATATCCAAAAGTGGAGTTTTTGCAACAATGCCCTTTCATTTAAACTTCAGTAACAGTTTCACATGAATCACTGTTTAATGCAATACTTATTACCATGATCCTTGGATTTATTATGTTTTCAAGGCAAGGAAGGCTTATCATTTGATGCAACAGAAAAAAAACTGTTCTGTAAATCAATTGATGAGACAGTGTGCATCTATGTCAATCCGCTGACTATTAGGTCCATTACAAACATTTGAAAGTAGGATATGAACCAACATGAAATGCTAGGACTGATAACAAAATTTTATTAGACAAGTTTGAAGGTTTTCACAACTTGAAAGCTAGGTTGATATACAGTTGTATATAGTTATATACATTGTTCTGTGAAAATGGAACACCATCTGGATCAAAATTTTGATGTAACCTTTCCATCAGGTGTACTAGAGAAAACATATGTATTTTAATTTTATTCAGTAGAGAAGTTCATTTGCCTTTTAGTGCACATGACATAATTCAAGGAGGGTTGCATCAAAGTTTGGTGTAGATGTCTGTATCAAAGTGTTTTTGGAGAAAAAATGCACCTGATGCTGTTGGAGGTTATTACAGCAGCTGAATGTATGTGACAGGGGAAGAGAAATGAGAGAAAACACTTAATAAGAAAAGAGGAAATTGGTTAAAACTCAATTGTTTCATTTCAAACTAATTTGCAAACTTATAGGTTGTCATCAATATAGAGCAGCTAATAAAACATAGACATTTGTCTGTACTTTGGTAGCAACTCATGACAGAAAGAAATACACAGTTCTAATTTACCTAGAAATTGTTTAAAGTAGTATTGTCATAGTGCCTCCCTTGCTAATATTAAGTGTGCCCTAGGTGCAGTTAGACGCTTTGGGCTGCATCATCATGAGTTGGGTCATTGACCATATTTATATGTTATATTGCTAGTGATGCATACAGAAGCATGAATTGGTTATTTTCCATCCATGTGTTTTAACCATATTGCTAATAAAACAATCATTGTGCTCGATCAAATATTGCTAGATTGTCAAGGTTTTTATTTTGTTTTAACACAGTTTGCTTATAATTGAATCCTACCGACTTGGTAATGTTTATGAATCATCTATAACTCGTAGAAGCAACTACTTTTATGTATTATTTTCAAAAGAAAATTGCCACTTAGATCTTATACTGTTATACAGTTTTGAATTCTAAGCTATTAATTCAGAATCCAAAAATTTCATTCACGGAGTATGCTTGACAAAATTGCAATTTGTCAACTACTAAGGACTGTACTGGTAAGCACTGTTATACAATTGACTGATGTATTGAGGTGACTATGATCAATATATTTGCTTACATGGTCATGTTTGTTGCTATAAACAAGACTATCGTGTCTGCAAAGTAACAACAAAGCTTCTATTCTTACTGTTACTGATGTGATTTTTCAGGTTATCTATAGATGTCGATTCATGACCATGTTGGCAGTAGTCGGTTCTTTGATGGGTTCTATCCTCTGCTTCCTTAAGGTCTTACCAAGAATTCAGGAATTTTTGTGTTAAAATATTCTGCATGCAGTCATATGGTTTTTCTTCAGTGAATTTGAACTTTCCATAATAATTACTTTAATATGAATGAGAAAGGTAAATATGAAAATTTAATAAAGCTTCTACATTTGCTTTTATACATCCTGGTTCGCAAGACGATGATCAACGCATTGTCTAGAATTGATTTATTTTAAGGTGGGAAACCATTACACGAAGAAAACAACCAAGATAAGAGTTTTCAGTATGTATATAATATTACTCAATCAAGCTATTATTTATTGTGGTGGATGATATGGCAGGGATGTTGGTATATGATAAACTGCTTTGCAGAGTACAGTAGAGGCGGTGGAAAAGTTATCCTGATGATGCTAGAAGCCACTGGTGAGCCGCTTTTGTCAAAATTGATTTGTCTGGACTCTAGAACTCTACAACATGTGTCCTAGGCTTCTAGCACTATAATTTTGTTCGTTTGCACCTGTTAGAAATAAATCTAAAGTAAAGTAGTTGGCACCTCTAAGATTCCTAATAAGCATTTTGGTGCTATCTCAAATTCTCAGTTGAGTTTTACATCTCCAAATCAATTGGGAAGGTAAAGTACCAACTATATAAGGTGTCCAAAAATTTGCTTAAAGCACTCTTTTAAGATGTATTTATCAAAATGAGTCTTTATATTCCAGATATTACAAGGCATATCATATTTTTTTGAATGCCACCTAGTGGAAATTTATTATTTTAAATGTGGCAAAACTAACTTGGCAAAACTAACTTTTTGGGCTAAACTTTTATCCAGTGTTAGTTAAAAGGTATGGCGACTACGACATATGGTGTAAAATCTTGGGATATACTTATATAGTAAGGAGTCATGCTTTTAACATTTTATGATCCATTGAGTGAAAAATCATGGATCTTTGTACAGTTAAGATTTTCATCACTATGACAAACTTCCAAAACCATGGTTACAGCAGGAGTATCGTGAAAATGAATAATGAATGAAGAAAAAAAAATTGCTCAAGCTGTTTGATTATTCAAACAGTTGCTGATTAAACACTGTATAACTACCAGTCTTCACGGTGTATAAAGGTGAATTGTTTGGCTTCTATCTGGGAATCTTTTGTACTCCAGACAAACTTGCATACAAGTTATGATGCCAGGAGATCAATAATTATCACAAGTATTATATTTAGCTTAATCAGGTTTTGTATTAACTAATTTATTAAGTGTAACTGCGTAGCTTGGTTATCTAAGAAACCAGTATGCTGCTTTTATGTTCTTGAGAAGAATAAGAAGAAGAAACCAGTATGTTGTAAATTGTAACCAAAAGCCACCATGTACGCTTGTGTAAATAAATTAAACAGTGAAGTAGGTTTGCAATATTGAAGTACTAGTACTTTTTTAGAATGACTCAAACAGCTGTTCATTCATCTTGAATATTCAGATCCTAATCTCCAACAGACTAATTCAATCTAATAAGAGTCTAGGCGTTAGACGCTTATTTAATAAATGTTTAGGCATTAGACACTCGTTAAAATGTTGGACACTTATTAGATAAGCGTCCGACATCAAACACTTATTAAATTAGTGTCCAGTTGTCGGAGATTTCAACAAAAATCAACATTTAACATTCAAAGGTCTGAATATTCAGTGTTGAATTTGGGGACGCTCTTAGAGAGTAAGGAGCACTGTGCGCCTCTGTTCCCATATATCCTATGTTCATGTGCCCTCTTAATTTCAATCATGGATTTATTAATATTCATCTTTCATCTGATGCAATGGGCCTCACATACTAATACAATCATGATGATCAATGAATGAGATTAACTGAGGTACAAGGAAATATGGAAAACTGGGACATTTAGGATTAGTTTAATCTGCACAATGGTAGCTGTGTCAGATGTGCCACACCGTGCGGAATGACACTCATACCCTCACTAAACCCCTCTAATTTCAACAGCACCATATGCTTTTCTGTCTATAAAAATGCGCAGCTAACTCTATATACATATAGTACAGTCGTTTTGCCCTATATATCGTGAGTGGAATTGAGCGACTTCTGCTTTTAATCAACTGTCTGGTTTGGTCCTGTCGAACAATTCTTGTGGTGCTTTTTGTTTAACCGCTTGTTTCTTGTTGTTATTGTCAAAATTTCTCCATCATTTTCATATTAGGGAAAAACGACCTTTTCCCCATATTTTTGGTTGAACCTTATTCCCGTAAATCTAGTTCTAAGTAAGCAAGTTTACTACGACAGAAGTATAGTAATCTGAATCATAAATCCAAATCCATATTCGTCAAATTAAATGAACATGACGATTACATATTAGGTTGCTTGCATTTGTTAAATTGCAAGGTGCGATAAAGCAAACAAAATGCACAAGTGAATATTCTGTAATAATATATATATATATATATATATATATATATATATATATATATATATTAGACTTATGTGTATAAAATTTATTAATTTTAATATATAGATCAAGTTATTTTAGGGGTAAAAGGTTGTTTTATAAATTTGAGATCACATGACTGGGAATGTGATGATTCTCTAGTGACCCTCGCTGACCTATTCGATTATTTGTACACCTTTCACACTGATGATAGCATGCCATTCCTTTTGAACTGTGTCAGGTTAGAACGACCAATTGACCCCACTTCATGATTGCCATAATAATATCCTCCTGTTTCATTAGTTATATTATGTTATAAACCTATTCTATTAGTTATATTATGTTACTAAACCTATTTCATTTAAACTATGTTGAAATCTGATTTCTTCAAATATAGACCACACTCAAATTTATCCGTCTTTTCTCAATACCATCTTGATCTTTGCGTCACCCCATCATGTCCGTGTTGAACTTACAAAACTGTGCTAAGGGTAAAGGATTGTAAATCACTTCAAAACAATTATTCCATCTTCATTAGTTATGTAAATAAAATGTAAATACATAAAAGATGCTATATTTTCTTTGTTAATATTGTTGTTTACACTTTACATTATATGGCCTATACATGAATAAGTTATATATGTAGTCGATTTTCAGATGTATACCTTATTGGAACTGTAATGCTTGTATTTGGAATGGGTCTTTATGAGCTATTCATCAGCAATCTCGACAATGCAAAAACAACTTCATACGGATCAAATCTCCTTGGGCTATTTAAGCTTACGGTAAATCTCACGACTAAAATTTTCATTTTTTTTAAAGCTGTGTATCAATAGTATTCCTGCATGTGTGCTATGCGAAGTTAGGTTTCATGTTTTTGCTTGCGTTGCTGCTATTTGATTACAAATAGTAAACTAGTAAAGCCTTTAAGCAAAATAGTTCTTTACGTGAAATTTTTATCCTAAACTTTGTACAAATGGTACATACCAGATGTTTTTTATTCTTATTTCTACCTTTATTTTTATTTGTTTGCTTACCATCATTTTTTTTTTTGATTGAATGTTGCTATGAATAGGGTCCATGCAATTTTATCTTGTAGTCTTAATGGGTTGCCTACCACATTTTGCCCATAGCATGTCAGCACTCTAGCGGCACACTCATAAATATTAATACGGTAAATTCTATTTGAACACGAAAATTTGCTGAGTTGCTCCCTATAATCCAACAAAAATGAGAAAACCCCTCATTTTGCTGAGTAAGCCTCATGAAATAAAAAAAAAAAAAAAACCAAAAATACCCTTCCTCGTAAGGACTCTACGTGGTTTGTAAGAAAACCACGTAGGAGCACTGCATGGTACACTAAAAAACCACGTAGGGGATCTACGTGGTTCTTTAGTGTACCCCGTAGTGCTCCTATGTGGTTTTGTTACAAACCATGTAGTGTCCCTACGAGGTAGACTGAGCAGTTAATATATATATATATATATATATATATATATATATATATATATATATATATATATATATAACAAAAAAGGGCAGTTTCGTCCTTGAATTTTTTCATTAGAAAAGGGGGTTACTCAGTAAATACTTGGGTCTAAATAGAATTTGCCTGCTATTTGTCGACCAGCCTCTTATAAAAAAATTCAGTAAAATGTTTTGGCAAACTGTTCATTATGTAAATCTATATATTTTCTTTGCACATTTCATGTAGGAACGACCACAATGGTTAGAGATACAGTCCGTAAATGAGTTAAAGACAAAGCTGGGTCATGTTATTGTCATGGTTCTACTGATTGGATTATTTGAGAAGAGCAAAAAGGTTACAATAACCTCGTCAACTGACTTACTATGCTTTGCTGCTTCAATTCTCTTATCTTCAAGTTGCCTGTATCTCCTGTCCATGCTTCACTCAAAAAATGGAAAACATTAATAATGTAAGCAACGTTTTTTTAGTATGAAGGTCCATGATAGTCTTTCAAGTCACTTATTGAAAATGGTCATTGTATTTCAGTATCATATCTTATTCTTGTGTTCATAATGGTGTGTAGGGACGTATAAATATCAACCTTACATTGATTAATAGCGAAGCGGAAAAGCAACACTAAGTGGTAGGGCTGCACACAACCCATATCCAATCCGACCCAACCCACCAACCCGACCCAACCCACATAAACCCAACCCAACCCATCGTAGTTCGGGTCGGATATGGGTTACTATTTGTAACCCATACTATATATGGGTCGGGTGTGATATTTTGTTCTACCCAACCTTATTTTAACCCGACCCAACCCTATATTAGAAAACTAATTTAATACCAACCCACTTAAAATTAAAATTGTCTAATCCTAGTGTAATATTTATTTATTTTAACATATTTCATGTCAAATCCAAACTATATATTTTTTAGCAAAGATTTTTGTAACGAAAATTTAATGTATTTTAAAATGAAACACTTGTTCTACTATATAGTGAATTAATTTCATATGATGTGTTTTACAATGAAATTATAATATGATATTTGTTATAATGAATCAGTTATTTTAAATGTGTTATGCCAGCTAAAATCTGATATACTATGTTGAATATTTTAATATTATTTTTGAAAGAATATCTCATATCCTCATTTTTTATTAGTTTCATGCAACCCAACCCAACCCTACTAAACCCAACCCAACCCATGCTTCAACCCAACCCGTATCCAACCTCATATAGGGTCGGATACGGGTTGAACTACCTTAAACCCATACCTATGCGGGTCGGATATGGTATTTGGTCCAACCCGACCCAACCCATACTTTGTGCAGCCCTACTAAGTGGCAATACTAAGTGTCATGTTATATCAAATCCCACAAAAGTTTTTTTTTTTTTTTTTTTTTTTTTTTTTTTTATCAAAGTAAAATAAAATGCTTTTCTTATTTAGGGACATTTGAGGTGAATGCCCATGAAAAATAACTATAGAAAAATTTGATTCTTCCGATGTTTATCAAGCAATCATTACCACCACTATGGTTATTAAGAATATATCAGATAAGAGTTGATTGGTCTACGTTAGAATAAATTAAAAATAATTTGTTGGATACATGATTAGGTTAGTATTGTTTAATTGATCCATGAAAAGCTGTGATTCGGACGAGTATTTGAACAGTATATCGTTTGAGAATATGCTTCAAGGGTGAAAAGACTTCTGGAGTACCTAAATGTGACAAATACCATTTAGTTGGATCTAGTTTTTTTTTTTTTTTTTTTTTTTTTTTTTAAAAAAAAAAAAAAAAAAAAAAAACCAGAGCATAAGCAAACAGCATGGAAATATAAAGCTGTTACTTTTATTTAAATTATAATTAGCTGACTTTACCCTTCATGTAATCCCGAAGCTGAAATTAATCATTGCTAGTAGATCAACTGTATTTTTCTTCATGACTGATGTCAAGAATGTAAATGTTAAAATGTCCTTTTTAACTGTAACTCCGGTTTATAAATTTACATTGTCCTTTTTATGGAAACTATTACTTCTTGGCCAAATGGTAACAAATTCTACTGATGATTAAAGTTTCTACCATTAATAAGTTGATTGAATTGCTCTTCATCAAACTTCACGAGTTCTATAAACCTGGAAAGTTTTGGTTTCAATATAAGGCTGAAGGTACTCTTGGAAATAATACCTATTCATATGTTGCAGTAATGAAATAAAAATTGCATAAACCAGAAATTTAATTTTGTATCATTATGCATAGAAGATTGTTACTTCAAGTTCAAGGTCGCATGCTTGGTGCTTCCATGTTCTTTGCATGCTTCCAGTTCTATATGTTCTACGTTCTTCAACGACTAGGGCATTAGATGGTTTGTTTCCAAGTCTTTTATGAGTTTATTTAACTGATTTACAAGACAATTGACAGGACCAGATACTCCGTCATGGAGTGTAAATTGTAATATAAACAAAGCCTGCTATTATTCTCATTATTATTAGAAATAATTATGTACATAAGCTTAAACGGAGCAATGTCCCTGTGGAAACCTCACTCGATCTAAGCGAGTTTTGAATAGCAGCGTAGTTTAGATGAAGCAAAATTCATATAAGAACCTAATTCAAATTGAGTGAGGATTGTATAATAACATGATTCGAATCAAGCGTGGTTCCTAAACAAACCACATCCTTGTTGAACGTGGTTTAAGTAACATGATAGCATTTTCTGAATGAAGTGGGGGCGAAAATGAAAAAAGGGGATGTGATAATTTTTATAAAAAAAAAACCAAGCAAGTGTGAGTAGAGCTAGCACTTTAAAGTGGACTATATATGGAAATTCAAAGCAAGCTGTTCCTCAAGACATGGCTAAGTATGGAAAAGTGGTTTGTTTTATCATATCTTATATAGAACCAGATACCTGGAATTAATTTATAAATAACCATGTTATCATGATTTTAAGGTGGAATGCTCTTGTTCTTTCACTATGTTATATATAAAGACTGGAGGATGAAATCTTAGCATCATCAACTTCTCCTTCTATTCTACACTGAACTCCATAGAAAACTAAACAATGGTCATATCCAATGCACGGATGGCAGTTCTAGTCACGTTTATACTTTTTGCAACTCTATTCCATTGTGACTGTGCGAGGAATTTAGACTCCATTGCTTCTAAGATAAAGCAAGGCAGCATGGATGAAAGCATGAAGATCAGTAGAAAAAATGTTGTGTTAGGTTATCTTCCACCTACTACTCCAGGTTGCAGCCCAGGGATTGGTCACTGCAGTTCCCCTAATGGCAAATGTTAGTGTTGATGACGCTTGTAATTGAATTTTTAGTTGTTTATGTGTGAAAAATTCTTATGTACCCTTGGCCGTTGACCGGTGATTAAGAGTTGTGCTTGATGATGTTGTATTCAAGGCTGCGTTTTTGCTGCGTCTTAGTATTGGTGTTAGTATTGTTGATACATGCTATAATCTATGTATTGTTGGCTTACCATATTCTAAGAAAAATACTGATACGGTGGAATGTTTTTGTGCTTGATATTCCCATTTTTCCCAAGTGGTGAAATGACAAAATTTGATCGTGCATAATGTTACCTACTGAATGTGATGATTCTGTATTATGACATAAATATCATGTCAATTTACAGAAAGCATGTATGCTAGTATCAGCAAAATCTTGAAGTAAAAAAAATAAAATTTGTAACACTTTAACTTCCAAAAGAATTCAAATATAAAAGGAAAATTGATTTTCAAAATCAAATTCATCGTTTACAATTCAATTGTCATTCAAAAATCGAATCTTGGTAATTTTAATTTTTTAAATTCAAATTTAACCAAATTTTATAATTATAAATCCAAACCTTCACATTTAGATTTTGTAGTTTAAACCTAGATTTGAATTCCAAAATTCATATTTCAATTTTTAAAGTTTCAAATACAAATTCGAATTCTATATAACATTTCCAACAAATAATAAATTTTTGTTTAACTGAAGTTAATGAAAATTTTCAGTAAATATTATTTTTTTAAAGGGATTTTTAGATACAAGGACAAGAGGTTAAAATTTTAGCTTTAAGGACAATCTTTAATGTAAAGAGAGGAATTCAGGGGCCTACTATAATTTCATACTTTACACTAAACTTTGTCTTTTTGTTTTAATTATTTGCCTCTTGTTCTTCTAGCTATTTTTTTTGCTTATTTTGGCCTTCACACTTTTCCTGAATAGGAAAATTTGAATAAAAACTTCATATGCGGGAAAAGCATAGGAGTGGCTAAATTTTTTATTTATTTTGTCCTTCACACTATTTTAAAAATAGAGAATTTGAATAAAAACTTCATATGCGGGAAAAGCATAAGAGTGACTGATGCAAAATCATAATTTGTTTTCATTGAGAGTTGAACTCAAGACCTCCCGCTTACTAAACGAGTGCTCTAACCAACTGAGCTATGAAAGCACTATGTGAAAATTTGAATTTTCCTTTTATTATCATTTCAACAGATAAGCAGTCATCAAGAAATTACAGCTTCCTATCTTCCAGCTCATATTTTGCTAGCCAGTTTTATCATATTTTTCATAGTTAAACAACATAAAATGTAAACTAATAAATATGAAGTTATTGTTGACGGCAAAATATGTCGTAAACACCCAAGATTCTTATTACTTAACAACTATAGTTTCGCGTGGAAAAGTAAGTGCGGAAAACAATAAATAACACGAGATTTACAGTGGTTCGGTCTCGCAAGAGGTCTGCGTCCACTTTGGAAGAGTCGTTGGAATATTATTAACAACAAAGTGTTACAAGGTTGAGAACATCCCTTTACATACATATCTAAGTTATATGATGTCATAATTGTCATATATTAATATATTAGGAATCCCTTCTTCTTCCTTAAAGCATAGATGCCATTAAATAGACTACTTGGAGCTCCCAAGATATGTCAAATCATCAAATTCCAACCCCTTTGAAGTGTGAGGTTGAGAGGCATTTATAGTGGAGCGGTTAGGTGTGAGTATATAGGAGTAGGTACAAATAGTGGACCACACTAGGAATCTCGTATCCCATAGTGCCAACCACCAGAATTTCGGACCTCGTAGTGCGCATCCCAAAAACTCGTACCCCATTGGGTACGAAGAATATATGAAAGGGAACGAGGAGTCAAGGTAATCCGCGCTTATGACTTGTTCAAGACATTGGCTTGGTGATATTTAGAGGAGCGGTGAGGTTCTTGTCGGCATGATCCCTTTTCGGCTTATTCCCTTTACTCCTTGGCGACAATCTCGGATTTGGCTTCACGCGATACGTTGAGTCGAGCGTGCCTTGCGTACTTTTGGGAACAGGACCAAAAGGCCGGTTAACGTTTGCCACCCAAAGTACGTCTTGTCTTGACATGATGTGCTTTGTGTTGGTTTAAGTAGTCGTCGAGTTTTTCCTGTAAACTTATAAAAATAGACGTTAGTTGTTGAGCCCGTTTACTATAGAATTGTAAACGAGTCGTTGACGTGACGGTGCATTTACGTCGCTAAGTTCTTGCGTTACATCGCGCTTGCGCGCTCATAACTATTCGTATACGCGTGCATTGTGTGCGCACGCACATATATATCATATAGTCACACACACACACAAACACACACACATATATATATATGATATATTTCTCTCTCTCCCTCTCTCTCTCTCTCTCTCTCTTTTTAATCTCATACCCCGATTTGGGGTATGAGAATTTCGTACCCCAAACGGAGATACGAAATTTTGTACCCTGGTGAAATTTTCGTACCCCGATGAGATACGAATAGCCGCTCCTCGGAATATGGGGAGTCAGCTTTTGTCATTATAAATAGGGGCTCCTCCCCCCACTTTTCTCTTCCTTCTTGTTTTTCTTTCTCAACCGCCATGAATTCAAACCACGAGAGCTCCGAAATGCTTGAGCACTTCGAATCGAACTCAGGTAGTAATTTAATGGCGATTCGAACTCCTCTCCTCCATCAGTGAGCTCAGCCATGGACTTAGCTTGGGTCTCCAAATGGGTTGAGGTCAGTCGAGCTCCTCAGCTCGTGCTTCGGCTTTGACTTGCGGTCATGCCTGCTCTTCGAGTCATGGGCTGCGTGGCGGAGAGGGTCGGAGCCCCGTACTTGTGGGGGGTGAGCTCGTACCCTGTAGGGGCATGGAGTCTCGAACCCTGATGGGGTTCGAATTCTCGAACCTTGGATAGGGTTCGAATTCTCGAAGCCTGGATGGGGTTCGAGCCTTCGAACCCTGAGTGGGGTTCGAGCATTCGAACCCCGAGCAGGGTTCGAGTATTCGGATCCCAGGTAGGGTTCAAATTTTATGAACCCTGAATGGGGTTTGAGCTTTCCAACCCCGAAGGGGTGCGGGTTCACGACTGGTCTTATTGCTTCGATTCTTCAACTCTTGTGTCGCTTATGTGATTGCACTAATGCACACGCTAATGATCATACGGTCAATGATTCGAGTTCTTACATAGGATAGAGCATAAACACGAACTGTGACTGAACTGTTTAACTGCTTGAATCTCTTTTGTGTATCTTAAGCTAGCGTAATGTAGCTGCGAGTTGGTGCGAATCCAGTTAATCGATTGTGGAGGCGGTCTAAAGGACTCGTCGCTGTCGTTATGATTCATGTTATTGACTTATGTACAGTATTATCTTGATATTGCATAACACTTCACGCACATCTTAGTTTGCACAAACAGGAGGGGTACAGGTTATTCAACTGCGATGTCTAACGCTAGTGTGTTAAAGTATAGCTAGCGATGTATACAAGATTCATGACCGAAAAGACTTCGGAAGCCGAGATCTCTCTACTGTCATCGCGTACATCCGACTCTACTAGCAATGCTAGCTCGACGGGCAGCGAGCTTGAGACTACCAAGAGATCCACCTCTTCTCAAACAACTAGTATGCCGGAAGCATCTGAGCATGGGAAGCAACCGGAGTGACAACATTCTCCAGTCATACATGAGGAGGTAGAAAATGTGGAAATCGTCGAGAGAGAAGCACCGATGGCACCAGATATGTTGCCCAATGCAGTTATTCTTGAAAATCCGCAGGACTCGGTGCCATCGCACATGGACGCCATGACAGTTAGGAAAGTGGCGTTGCGGATTAACATTTACGTGGATCACGTCCGTGCACTAGGAGAGGATGGTAGGGCTCATGCACCGCCAGAGGGTTACATTGCCTGGAACCGGCAAGTCTGCATTACTGGGTGCGTGCTCCCGGCCAACAATTTCATTCGAGACATGTTGTACTACTTTTGCATTGTACCTTCGCAACTGCATCCAAATGCCTATGCTTCACTCTTAGCCACCTACGTTCTCTACCGGGAGTATTTGCATTTAGAACCTACTAGAGAGGATGTTCGATATTTGTTTCAGCTAAAGAGAAGAGCTAATATATCATTGTCTCAGTATTTTCTCGAAGCTTCGCCCAACACCAAGTTTTTTGTCGGAACATGACCCAAGCCGATAGTATACAAATATGAATGGTTCTTCGTGCGTTGTCCTCCTAGATTTGCGAGGAGATGGCTGGAAGGAAGTAAGCATTCTTGAACTCCGCTTTTGACTATAAAGTTCGCGGATTCGATGTCTAATATTCGACTTTGGTTTGACATGGCAGGAAATCCTAAAGCGCCCACCGGCATCGAGTATCAACAACGCCTTGAGGCTCTGCGAGCGATTCAGACAAAGTTTCATTTTATCGATAAAGTTATAAGTCAGGAGCGCCTTCGTTGTGCAGGGTTGCTCCCTGACGATTGAGCTATAATCAGGTCCGCTGTTGCAGGCGGTGGAAAAAAGAGGAGGTGGTGAAAGACAAAGGAGCTCCTAGTCGGAAGAGAAAGATGCCCCCTGCTGGGCCCGAACCGAGAAAGGCTGCCAAGTCTTAGGGTGACACTGGCGGAGATGAGGCTAGTGATGAGGAGATAGTTGCCCAGGACGAGGGTCTGTTAGATGCTCATGTCTCGCCTCCGATAGGAGAGGTAGGGGTAGAAGCGTCGTCCATACCACAGTCTCCTGCGACTCCTTCAGGGACTGCCACTTCACTCGAGGAAGAGGTCCAGTCTGATGGTCGTAATAAACTTTCTATAGACTTGTCTCCTTGGCTTGGTAGGACATGCATGGAAGAACTAGCTCTAACTGGTAGGGGGAGGGGGTTGACTCCTTCAGGTGGACCATCATCTGGTCTATTGAGAGAACACTTAGGACGTACACTCATAAACACTGCATAACATAGAGATTGTCCGTGTGTGCAAAGTGTCTGACTTTGACCTTGTTTTTTTGGCAGATGATATGGCAAGAGGACGTGGAGGACGGGGTTATGGGCACGGAAGCCGCCGATACCCTAGGAACACTTTTCTTGAAGGCTTTAGGAGAGGTCGAGCTTATATGGTGACTTCCCACCTCTACAAGATCACGACAGTGAGTATCGCCACAGGGACCGACCTCGGCGATCTCCAACCCCTCCTCCTATCCGAGTCTCTGGGGAAGATTCTCGGCCCGGTGTAGTGGGCTCGAGGCATTCTTCATCGACAGCTTCTTCACACACAGCGCCTTTGGCTTCCGTCCAAGTTACTAAGGGGAAGGATTTGTCGCTTAGCCATTCGAGGCCGATGGGAACGACTACGACGAGGAGGCAAGAACTAGCAGTGCCTGAGAGTGGAGAGCTTTCCGTGGATGAAAGGAAGGCGTTGCTGAAATAGAATTTCCCTCAGTATTATTTTGATGAGTTGGTATTTCTCCCTGATCTCAATCCGTCTCTTGTTTGGAAGTCCGGGTAGATATGGATGCATGTGAGTGATGCGTATCATCAGGATGATGAGATTACTAGGTATTCCTTCCGTCTCCCGGAACTAATTAGAAAGAAAAACTTGGAGCTCATCAACCAGAGGTTGATTATTGATGCCGAGCGGATCACCATCGGTAACTTGGTGAAAGAAATAGGTGGGTTTGCTCCTTGTGTTGTAAGCACTTCCGCATTCATCTTTATATTTTTGAATGTTAATTCTTAGTGTTGCTGTTGAAGCGGAGATGAAGCACACGTATGAGCTGCTAAAAAAGGAGGCAGCGCATGCCAGCTCAACCTTTAAGGATACCACAGCCTCTCTAACTACTGAAAATACGGCCTTAAAAAGGGACAAGGACAAGCTAGAGAAAGCGTACTCCGAGCTGGAAAAGGACCATGAGTGAGTAACCTAGCTCCAGAATGACAACGATGCTTTAAGAGCGGAGAATGAGAGGCTGAGGGCTGAGAATGCAGAGGTTGTTGAGCTGAGGAGGCAACTAGAGGCAATGAAGAAGGCGAAGGAGGATGCCGAGGCTAGCAATAGAAATGTGTTGAGCTTGGCGGATGGATTAAAGGCTGAGCACCTGAGGGAGGTGGAGTAGTTGAGAGAGGAGCTCGAGGATACCGAATTTCGGATGGAGGTGTCCTTGACGGAACATTTCAGGAACATGTATGTTAAAGTTCTAAAGTTCTGCAGACTCTCATAGGTGAGGATTACTCTCGAGTGCTGGCCCAAACACGGGAGAGATTGTTGTCGTATGAGGCTTATTACGTCATATGGATGTGGGAACCTTGGATGAACGCCAGTTGATGATTGATCTCCTGACTGGCGAGGAGCATGAGAAGTTAAAGGAAGAAACGAGATTGCAACAGGAGGATGCGTAGAATGAGAGACCAGCGAGGCTCGCCGTGGAAAAAGGGAAGTCCATTCCTATCGAGAGTGTGGTGGTAGCGGAGACATTTGCATAGGCAAGCTCTTATCGGTCATTGGTTCCCGAATCCGCCAGCTCTAGTGGCCACACAGCCTTGACTCGTGACTCGACTGAGTATGCTCCTGAGTACCTGGGGTTAGGAGAGACCGTATTTACTCTATCTGCTACGATGAGCACACTTCCCATGATTCCTGCACCATCCCTGACCGGAGGTAAATTTCCTTTACCGCATAATCCCGAAGATGATGTGATTACAGAATTTGTGGACTAAAAGGTTGTGTTTTTACTGTGCATTCCTTCCTGGAACTACCACGACACTGGGCTTTGCCCCCGTAATCCCTCAAACAACGAAATCTAGGTTAGGACCGCAAGGGATGCAGTTTGGAGAAGGCGGCGGTTAATTGGACGCTTTTTTCAGATGTTAAGCTTAGGTCCAATATTTATGAGGGCCTTATAGTGGAAGGAGAGGTGGTCGATGGCCAAAGCGCTCACGCGATGGGCCCAGTGGATGCTAATATGCTTTCAATGCAAGCCCTGGTGGATTCCCCTAAATGTTCGGATGGTGGCTAAGTGTGAAGAGTTGTAAGAGAAGAGCAGGCAATATGAAACCGCTAGGAAGGAGGCTCAGGTGAAGGCTAGGCAGGATGCTGAGGAGAGAGCCACTGCTATAGTTGAGGAGAGGAAGGCTGACGTTGAGGCGGAGCAGGCAAGGATTGCCGAGGAGGCTCGGCAGAAAAAGATCGTCGATGATGTTGAGAAGGAGAGAGGCCGCTGAGGCTAGGAGGAAGGAAGCTGAGGATGCTGAGCAGAGAGCCACAGACACTTTTGAGAAGCTCAAGGCTGATGACGCCGTAAAGCTTAAATCAAAGAAGCTAACTGATCGAAGGGATGCCAGAGAGGCCAAGGAGACTCGAGTTAGAGGTATTTATACTCGGTCTCGGCGCGGGGTCGAGACTCGAGTTAGAGGTATTTATACTCGGTCGCGGCGCGGGCCGGGGACTCGAGTAGCGACACCGGCTCCTAGGCTCGAGGTGCCGATCAATGCCAGTAGTGTTTGTCCTCGATGTTGACTCGAGGTTTGGATGGCGGCATCGGCTCCCGTGCCCGAGGTTCTGATGCGGCGATCGAGAGTTTGTGCACACAAGTCATCTGTGATAGTCAATCAAACATATCGTGTAAGGAGTAGACATGGAAGGGAGACAGGAAATTGAACATCATTTGTAATAATAATTTTGATGGTAATAGCCATTACAACGCCTTGATTGCAAGAAGGAAAACATCGTTGGAAAGTGTAGACAACTGTACACTAAGTTATGTGAAGTAGCGCCAAAGATATTCGTTGTTCCATGCCCTGGGGAGCTCGGCTCCGTCCACGGTTGCAAGTTTGAAAGTTCCATTCCTGAGCTTACGTTGAATGGCATACGGTCCCTCAAGCGAGGACTGAGTCCGGTCGGTGGGAAAAAGGCCCGCTTCAAGATGAGGTCGCCGATATTAAGGTCCTTAGGGTGGACTCTGGAGTTGAAGTATCAGGCCACTCGTTGTTGCTGGGCAGCAGCTCTAAGTTCAGCTTCGTTTCTCTTTTCTTCGAGTAAATCGAGTGATACCATAAGGAAATCTTGATTGGTCTTCGGGTCATGATAGGTAACCTGATGAGACTGAAGCTTTAGCTCAACGGGAATGACGGCTTCGGATCCATAGGCAAGGGCGAATGGAGTGTGCCTTGTTGCCGACTTGTGGGTGGTCTAGTAGGCCCATAGGGACAGAGGGAGTTCGTCTTCCCACATGCCCCCAACCTTTTCCAGATGCTTCTTGATGATGGACTTGATTACTTTGTTTACCGCCTCGACTTGCCCATTGGCTTGAGGGTAAGCTAACGCTGAGAATCTGTTTTCGATGTTGTGCCGCTGACATAAGGTTTTGAACTTTACGCTCTCAAATTGGGTTCCATTATCAACTACGACGATAGCATAACGCGCCCCGCCTCTAACCATCGGTAGACTCCCAATAATGTCTATGCATCACATAGCAAATGGCCAAGGACTAACCATTTGTGTTAATTCGGTAGGCGGGCTCTTGGAATCTTTGAGAAGCGCTCGCATTTGTCGCATTTACGGGCATAGTTTGCGGCGTATTAATTGAGCGTAGGCCAAAAGTAGCTATGCCTGATGACCTTTCTTGCTAAGTTTTGGTCCTCGGTGTGATCGCCGCACTCGCTTTCATGTACATCTGTTAACACTCGGTTGGCGTCGTCATAGGCTACGCACCTGAGTAATGAGACAGAGAAGCATCTGCGGTAGAGTACTCCATCCATGAGAAGGTAGCGAGCTGATTGGCGAGTGAGCGCTCGTCTTTCCTTGTAACATCCTGGGAGGGTCCCGTGTTGCAGATAGTTCTTGATCGATGTCAACCAGGATTCGGGTTCGGACTCGGTGCTCTTATCGAGTCGGTTTGCATCTGGCTAAGACTTGGTGAATCAAGCACTTCGACTGGGGTGAGCCCCATAAGCTGTGGATCCTCGGAGCTTGCCAATTTGGTTAGGGAATCTACCTTTTCATTCGTTTCTTGAGGAATATGCATGATGATGAAGTACTTGAAAGTTAGTGAGCAACGCCTGAACTTGGACAAGGTATGGAGCGAGCTGTGGCCCCTTGGCTTGGTATTCCCCCTGTACCTAACGCACAATGAGCTGTGAATCGAAGAAGATTTGGATGACCTTTAGCTTAAGTTTAGTCGCGATTCTAAGTCCGGCTATCAAGGCCTCGTACTCTACATCGTTGTTGGTAGCAGGGAAGCTGAGCTTCATTGCGTAGCATATCGGGTGTTCCTCTGGAGTGATAAGCACGACTCCGGCTCCAGAACATTTGCTATTGGAGGACCCGTCCACGAATAATTTCCATTGAGTGCCGGAAGCTTCGATGTTCTCCATAGGAATCTCCTTGGGAGAGGTGAATTCTATTAAGAAATCGGCGAGAGCTTGTCTAAGGATGGCTCGACGGGTGATGAATGTTATCTCAAACTAACTCAGCTTCATACTCAATTTTAATAGTCGTCTGGACGCTTCGGGTCGTAGTAGGATCGGTCGTAGTGGCTGGTCGGTATAAACCTTTATAGGATAAGACTGGAAGTATGGTCGAAGCTTTCGAGAGGAAACCAATAAGCAGTAGCTAGTTTCTCAAGCTTCGCGTAATTCTCGTTTACTGCTGTAGTAGACGGGTCACTGGACACGATCTTTAATGCGCACCAACGCGAGCTGATTGCCTGCATGAAAACAACCAAATAAATGTATAAGTCTTCATGGTCCACAAGTTTGGATAGGATAGGTGGTCGCTCTAAGTGATTCAATAAGTCCTCGAATGCAGTGACACATTCTGGGGTCCATTCGAAGTTGCGCTTCCCCTTTCGAAGAATGTCAAAAAGGGAATGCATTTATCAGTAGCTTTGGAAATGAATCGACTTAAAGCAGCGACCTTTCCATTTAAACTTTGGACATCTTTGATGTTCCGAGGGACTTGAATATCCCGGATAGCTTGGATTTTGTCTCGATTGGCTTCGATGCCTCGGGAGTTGACAATGAAACCCAGGAATTTATCTGAGGCGACTCCGAAGGAGCACTTCAAGGGATTGAGTTTCACGTCATATCGTGGAGGACATCAAACATTTCGGAGAGGTCTTGGACGTGGTTGCTTGATATTTTAGATTTTACCAGCATATCGTCCACGTATACCTTCATGGATTTTCCAATTTGGTCCTTAAAGAGGCAGTTAACCATTCGTTGATAAGTGGTTCCTGCATTCTTGAGTCCGAAAGACATGACGCGATAGCAATAGAGCCCAAGGTCGGTTATGAAAGAGGTATGATCCTGGTTGTGAAGATACATTGGAATCTGAACGTAGCCTGAATAAGTATCCATGAAAGATAAGAGCTGGTATCTGGCGGTTGAGTCAACAAGCCGATCGATCTTCGGAAGCAGGAAGTTGTCCTTGGGACATGCCTTGTTTAGTTCGGAGAAATTGATACACGTCCGCCACTTGTCGTTAGCTTTCTTGACTAGAACTGGGTTGGAAACCCATTCAGGGTAGTCGGCTTCACGGATGAAATTGTTGTTTAGTAGCCTATCTACCTCTTCCTTGAGCGCATTGGACCTTTTGGGTCCTAAGAAGCGGCGTTTCTGTTTGACCTGAAGCAGTGTGGGATCGAGGTTCAACGAGTGGAAAGCAATCGCGGGGTCGATGACCCTCATTTCTGAGTGGGTCCAAGTGAACACGTCCAGATTGGCTCTTAAGAAATCCACAAGATCTTCTTTTATTGCAGGGTGGAGTTGCGATCCGATTTTCAAGACCTTTGCTGAGTCATCTGGGCTGATCGGAACGTTCACCGTAGGTTCCAATGGAGCAGCCCTTTCGTGGTCGGGCTATTTGTCCTCGCTTAGATCGAGATCATCGGAAAGACGGCAGTGGCGCCTAAGCCAAGGTTCAGACCCTTTGATTGCTATGCGGAGGCGGTTTTGACGCAAGAAGGCAAAGGCACAGCCTTTCCCTTGTCCTTGTTGCGTGCATTCTTCCATTCCATTGCGTAACAGTCTCTTGCGGTTGCTTGGTCACCTTTAACTATGCCGATCCTACTTTCGGTTAGGAACTTCATTAGGAGAGACCATGGGGACATGCAGACTCAGAACGCCGTAAGGAAGGGACGGCCGAAGAAGGCATTGTAGGGGGGATAATATCGATTACCATGAAAGTGAGGACTCAGACCCGGCTTCGATACCCACTACCAAGTTCAACGAGAGGTCGATCATGCCCGCCGGGTGATTGGAGGATCCATTGAACCCGTGGATTGTGGCATGGTAAGGTTTCAAGTTCTTGGTTTCCAACTTCATCTGATCATAGGTAGCTTTGAAGATAATGTTGACTGAACTCCCCAAATCCACTAATATTCTTCGGACAGAAGCTGGGCCGATATGGGCTGCAATCACGAGAGGGTCAGTAGTTGGGATCTCGATTCCCGTCGATTCTCTTTCACGGAAGATGATGTCGTCCTTCATTGATTTCTGAAGCTTTCGGGATGGACTTGTCTAGAGTGGAGCAAGCTTCATAGGTGGCATGCTCGATAGATCTCATGTACTCGTCCATTTTTTGGAAACTTTCGTGTGTCGGGTAAGGTCCTCCACAGATAGTGTTGAGTACAATTCCTCGCCTTGGGTTTGACGGACCAGGAGCTGTCTTGGTAGGGGCTGGAGATGGGGGCGCAGGAGGACCCGAATTCGCTTTGGGAGGAAAAGGTTCTTGGATGTACTGCTCAAGGTACTTTTTGCGGATAAGCTTCTCGATGGCATCCTTGAGTTGACAACAGTCATTGGTGTTGTGTCCGTACATATTTTGGTATTAGTAGTACTTGTCAGTGTTCTTCTCGTGATCAGTGGACTCCCTATAGTGCGGCTTCTACACGTGATCAGTGTCATATTCTCGAGCTTTGTAAACCAAAGCCCTAATACCAAACTGTAACGACTCGAACTTCCCGGCCGACCTAAACCGTACAAGAAGCGGAGTGCTTTGAGAACATGACTAATCGAAACGCAAACAGAAGAACATTTCATTGCTATTACACCAATTTACATCAGAGTACAAGAATATTCGAGAGTATGAATAAATATTACACATTGAAAATATCAGAGATTTAAAATTACAATGCAGCGGAAAATAATACATAACACAACGAAAGAAATACATGGATACAGAGCTTTCCGAGTAACTCCAGCTGTTAATCCAGGATCCTGTGAAAGTAAATATTTGCAAAAACCAAAACTACTAGCTGCCCGTGTGGAAAATAGGGGCACCCAGAGTTTAGGTTAAAACAATAAACTGCAGGTCGGTCATGGGACTGGTGTGAGAACTAAAACAGTTATTTAAAACTTTATTTTAAATAAAATAAAGTAAATCAAGGGACCACACCGTATAACACGGAACAAGTTTTCTCCTAAGAATACCAGTGCATAAAACAGTTTATAAATAGCGCAATGCTTTTTGAAAAATGAAGCTATTATAAGACTCAGGTCCCATCACACAATGCAACGCAAGCCGGAGGATAGAGTTTTCCATTATAATAGCCAAACATGCTTGATACGCTTTAAATCAAATCATTTTGATATACTATAAGTACATAGTGTCAAAAACAACTTCAAATATAAATGTATCAATCATAGGCGACATAGGTACCATTATATTATGTCGGTAAATACTAGTTTTACAACTAAAACCGAAAAATGGCGTATTGGAATTTGGATTTCCATCTATGAACCGAGGCAAGGGATCATCCTCACCGATATCGAGACACTCTAGCAATTGCCTCAGGATCCCCCGTAGTGAACCCCTTGGATCTTCATGGTCGGTCATCCGTCGATGATTAGTTATACCATAAACTATATGTTAGCCGGTTCTATCGAACCTCCAAAATGGTCAGTATATCGACCATAATATCCATCGATCCCGTAGTGATTGATATATCCGAGGTACCTCGCCTTCCATCAAGTAATAATAAACAACATCCACATAAGTAAATAGTCTGGGCTCCATACCATGATGTTACTCGTAGCTAGAACTAACATGTGTCCATTTCCATGCAGTCACTATCCCGTTTTTGGTTCATACTTGGGTGTGAAGCTCGCGAATTAACGCTACACAAAGCTATGCTATTTAAAGCCGTGCTTTGATCATCAATCACAAGACTCTTCTTTTCAACAGAAGCCTTGATCATTTGCATCTTAGCATGCCACACAGACAATTCATGCCATGTGACTGATATCTATCGATATATAACCTCTAAGCTCATACGTCTCAGAGAAGGGTGTTAAGCAAGAGAATAAATTCTCCGCCACCTAACAGATATATATTTAATAGAAATCAATCAACACAGAATAAAATCCAATGTTAGACACACATCTATTTACTAATTCATTTTGGGTTGGACGAAACTGGAGGCACCTTATTCCTCGTCCCATATGTCCAATACAGGAGAGAGGCCCTCGCATATCCGGTCGATCTCCAAGTACGCCTGGATGATCACCACTTTATTACCTTGTCTTTGGTGTATAACTCAATCAAGACATCAGTAATCATCCAAACAATGTGAAGATCTCCGACCTTCAACCACCGTCTTCATCGTCGACTTATCGTCAAATCAGTTATTCAGAATGGGTATAAACCCGGCCTTTCTGAATAACCCACGTATATTATAATCAAGTGATATAAACATACAACATACGCCTCATTCCAATCCAGAATATTCTTTTAGCCAAATATTCTCTTCAAAATTTAAACCAAATTAAGGTTTTCCAAACTAGTCGGGGTTAGCGCACCTTACCGAAGTAATCATTTGTTTTATTTCCCAATCCCAACCTATTCATCCCATGGAGCAAAACTGGTAATACTATATATCTAACACCACAGTGTTATCGGTAAAATTAATTACCATTTCACGTTCAAATCTAATTAAAGATTTAACTACCGCCTGGAGTAAAACTAGTGGTACTCCATTCTCCATCATTTCCCCAAATTTGATAATTTAAATTATCTCATTCACTTTTCAATCTAATTAAAGATTTATTAAAACTCCACTTAGTTTTAATCTTCCCAAAAATCAATATTAATGATTATTTAACTTTAGGAAATCAAACATGCCACATCGACAATCTACACTGTACTGTTGATTTCTGCCGATATATAACCTCTAAGCTCATACGTCTTAGAGAAGGGTGTTAAGCAAGAGAATAAATTCTCCGCCACCAAACATATATATATTTAGCAGAGATCAACATACAATTCGAAATACAATGTTAGACATGTAATCCTGCCTTTAACTGGGTTAAAGAACCAATGTCATTTAAAACACAGTTCACGATAAACCCAAAATCACATTCCATTAATTATGGAATCTTCACGGAAAACAGATTAATATATAATCAGTATCGATTTCCGTATCCGACCAATAATATAAATGGAATAATGGAAAAGCCTTTTAAATTCCATATATAGTAACAGTCTTCCTCCACAGAAGCTCACTTCGATTATTACCAAATCGAATTCCATTCAATTTCAATTTATTATATTAAATTGGAAAACTTTACTTTGGAAAATTTCCATTAAATCTTACTAAAAGATTTATAAATTCCAAATCACATTTCACTGTTAATTGGGTTAAAGAACGAATATCGTTAATAACACAGTTCACTATAAACCCAATTCACATTCCATTCTGATTCCAATTAAATGTTAATTAATTGGTATTCTTCTCTAAATCTTAATTAAAAGATTTATTCTTTTCTCAACTGGGTTTAAGAACAGTGTTAATGAAGACACCATTCACGACAAACCCAAAAAATCCAATTTCAATTCAATTCCAATTAAATATTAATTAATTGGTAAACTTCATTAAATCTCGATTAAAAATTTTAATCTTTTCTCAACTGGGTTTAAGAACAGTGTTAATAAAGACACCATTTACGACAAACCAAAATCCAATTTGATATTAAATACAAGGCTCTGAATAGAAAATAATATCGTCTTATATTCAATATCAAATTCTGAAATCAACAAATATCGTATTGGAAATAACGATATATATATATATATCTTCCAAATTCCTCAACAATATCCGTATAGTCACGGAATCCAATACCGAAATATTCCGAAGATTATTTCCATTCAAATCCATTCCAATTCATACATTGGAAATTCCTGGTTATTAAAAACCCTTTTCTCAATCCAATATATTTATTTAGAAATGATTGGATTTCAAATCTAGTCATTAACTAGTTCATTTCGATAAAAATATGATTTTATCTTTTCAAACTTGGAAATTTTCATCCAAATTCTTTCCAAATCTTTTATTATGATTTTACACATACTATTAATATTTTTAATAATTTTATTAAGGCCCTTACAGTCGATTTCCAATAATGGCCACTGAACTGCATCCATAGCGACCTTTTTCAAATTAGATTTGGACATAATTCCAAATCCAACCGTTAGATTTCAAATCTCTTATATTCATTGAAAAGCTCTTTTCGATGTGAACCCTATGGTTCAGGTTTTAAGAGAATCTGACGGTCGGATCTCCCGTCATGTCAATTTGAAGTCATTGGTCGAAACTCGCGAACGGTCGCTGCGCAGCGCGTTCTATTCAGGCCATATATGTGTGTGTATATATATATATATATATATATATATATTGTCGATTTCCATTTAAAACGTATTTTGTAAATCGTTTTAAATTCGTTTTAAAAACGATTTCAACTTCATTTTCAATTTTAAACCAAAACTGAATATTCCATATCATTAATATATGAATGATAATATTTTCAAAGCATTAGATTTTGAAATCATTTCCTTTTCGGTATTCATTATAAAAATGAATAAAATCGATATAAATATCGTTCGCGTCAAAATAGCGCATATCTAATCAGTACGGCTTCACACATTTCAATATTTTTGTGTCCATCCAAAATCGGACATCAAAATAACATTTTAATCCTTTACAGAATATTATTTTAAAATATTCGTTATTTTAAAATATTTGTTCTTTTTGAATTGGAATCAGACACAATCAATTACCATATAATGTTATTTATATGGATTTCATACAATACATGTATACAATGATAATGATAAACAATCATCAACAAAATTCATCCAACATCCAGAGTGCATATTTTACCACTGTATAAGCATTAAAATAAATAAATAATGCTTATACAGTCTGTCAACCAATCGATTGACATACAACTAAACAATCGGGATTAGTGTATGTCAAATATCATCCTAATACCCGTGTGGGGTTTCAACCAACAAACTTTGTTTATTATTTGTATAGTTGGACGATGTGTAAAATTTATCGTCCCTATTAATATCAGTTAAATGAGTGTACATAAACGAGTCGTCCGGCTTGTAAATGAATATTTATTTTCATACATGACTATTTTATCTAGTTTTATTACACATTAAAAATGATATTTTTAATGATTACACATTTTATTCAACACATGAATATTTACAACCACAACACAGTCAATTTCACAAGCACAATCAATCCAAACAAACAACCATGATTTGTACAATAAATGATGTCGGGGGCTACTAAGCCTCATCTGCATCATAGTATATATTTAACTGTAAAATAATAAGAGTGAGAAAGAGTTCTCACATTGACCGGTTTTGAAATCGTTAGTTAACGATTATTTTAACTGAATTAAACTGGACGTTCAATTCAGTTAAAATTTCCAACTGCTCCCGTCTCTGTTTTGGTCTGTTCCATTGTGTAGCGTTCATTGTCACAATCGCAACGGATCTGAAATCACTCCATTCAGATGTCGTATGATCGAGTTATGGCAAATTATACATTTTATAATCAAACGATAATTAAATTTCATAATTACATCATTATCCCCAAATTACATCTCCCTTCCCCGTTTGTTCTTCAACCAGCCGAGAAACCCATTTTGCACGATGCCAGAACCCTCTCACCGCGCCTCTTCCGTTCAGCTTGCCTCTGATCCACTGTCACCACAAAGATTGCCTCAACCAACTCCCCCACTGTCAGCAGCACCACGAGGTGCGAACCCCCCAACGCACCCAAAATCCGATGTGAATGGACGCTCTTTGTGGCAAAATTCTGTCCAAACCACGGTGTTGGATCTAATCATGACCATGCGAAGTTGAAGAGCTCGTTGAGCTCGACACAGTTGTCACTGGAGATTTTAATGATGGGTGAACTAATTTGGATTTAAGGGAGGAAGAATATTCGAAGAGAATGGCCATTGATTTTGTTAGAAAGCGGCGGCACGTTTTTCTCCGTAGTGAGGATTAGGGTTTGAGTTATAATATATATATATATATATACATATATATATATTATAATATAAATTAATATTTAATTCGTAATTTACTTGTTTTATGTCATGACTTTAAATCAAACCCAACGACTGACATCCCTAGCTAAATACCCCCATTCCGGAGACAATGCGAGATGTTTCGTAAGCCAATTCGACTGTTTCAGTCAGTTTTTATTTAAATTTAAAATATAAATCAATATATTGAATTTTTAAACGTACATTTTAATTTACAGGGTCACATACTAACTCCAAAAATTACAAGAAAAATATTTCTACCTATGTTTTGACGATACGGTCCTAACAAAACTAATTTCATCGAATTAGAACACCATTTGAAAAATGGCCATTTTTTGGTCGATCCAATTCAAACTGAAATTGACAAAACACGTTTTCTTTTGCCACGCTCACATATTAATTCCAAAAATTATGAAAACTGGAATCTAGCTATAATTTGACATTCCGGATCCAACAAAAGTGGTTTCACTGTACAACGGAGGTCGTTTGCAAAATGGCTATTTTTAAGGCCTATATATTGTATAAAATATATATAAATTCCATAGCGACTATTTTGAATTTTTAAACTGGACATAACTTTCAATTTATATTATGAAATCTCAGTTTCTTACATTCTTTAGAAAGACATAGCTAAACAGATTCAAATATTTCTTATTTTACTGAAATCTGATTTATTTTGAATTCTGTAGATTCAATTGAAATTTAAAATCGAATTTTCAAACTACCATGTCATTTCGGGCTCGTTTTATAATTAAAATTAATTTATATGTTCTAACTTCGATCTAAATAAAATTTTAGTCGTTATTATTTAAAATAAATCATTTTAAATATCCAAAATCCATTAAAATAGATAAAATAAAAAATTTAAATTGGTTCAGAATTTCCGGGTTGTTACAACTACCCTATCTCTAATGATTTTAAACCCCACAAGCTAAGATTTTTATTAAACCAAAGCTCTGATACCACACTGTGATGACCTGTCTTTTTTTTTGACCGCTCCAAGTCGGTAATTAAACCAACTCGAAACCTTCACAAAAACAGATTGTAATTGTCATGGGATTTAATAAGAATCAAATCACAGAATCAGACACAGAAATAATACAACATCTCACAATGAAATATAAATTTATACAGTATATTAGAGTTTTTAGGAATAAATACAGCAGAAATTTAATACATTTGGAATTAATGGGAAAAGAAATAAATATGTTAGTCTTCAGAAATCTCCAACTCCGAAAGATGAGATTTCAAAGCTGTAACACTCGATCTAACCCAAGCATCATCCAAAATTACAAAACACTCGAGTCATGATTACCAATCTCATATAAGTGAATCAACTCAAGTGAAATGCCCAATGAAATGCATCAATAACTTAGAGGTGTTTTGGATTTCCATCCTCTATGGATCCGCAGAACTAGATACGTGTAATATAACACACTATTATAATAATGTCTATTCAATAAAGTAAATATAATAAAATAATGTAAGCGGGTTGATAGCTTTACCCTTACGCTGTTTACAAACGTTGCCGTACACATTGCATATAAAACACCAGTACGTCGGTAGATAGGGATGCATAGCGATACGACAACGTTAAATCAAAATTGTATGGGCCTCGATTAGGATAAATTGACAAGGCACCAAGGAATACCCAGGGTAGGATTCTACCAATTACATGCCCGGACCGGTGGTAACGCATAGTAGCAACTACCGCCCACCTCGGAATACACTCCCATAATCAAAGGTGGTCACCAATCAATCACAATAGGAAGAGATGGTATCGAAGAAGCGTGTCTGATCGGAGGTGTGACCTCACTTAGTCACGGTATAACACCTATTTTAGTCATTTTTATTATAACCCGAAGGTCAAGGCCAATCCATCATCATTATCTTTCTTCAAATCATTTAATCACCTCTATACCATCCTACTTCATTCTGAATTCACCACCACGGGCACAATTGTTAAAGTGATATCGATATTGGCGGAGAGTATGACAACACCGACTCCGGTCTCTTTAACAACCAAACTTTTACATTTTCACACCGTGGCCATTAAATTTGAAATCATATTCAAATATCGAAAATCAATTAACGTCAAATATTGATTTATACTCAATTCTCAATTCAATTCAATTATCCATATCACTTTAAATTCCAAATTGATATTTATCAATTGATTCATCATCAATATTTCATTGGATATCACTTAAATTTCAAATTCATATTTACGAATAAATTCATTTTCAAACCTTCACAATCGATTAGAATCTCATATCACAAATATATCATTATTCAATTGAATTTTTAAATTCAATAAATTTGGATTTTAATTGGTCTGATTGGAGATATATATACTATTATTTTAAAATAGTTAAGTTAATATAAACGGTTTAAATGAAATATTAAGTTGGATTCAAAAAGGTTTAAGTAGATGGATAAGTTCAGTATAAACTTGTTTAAATAAAATAGATAGGTTTAGTATAATAGTTAAATAAAATAGTTAAGTTTAATCTGAAAAGTTTAAATAAACAGTTAAGTTGATACAAAATAATTTAAATAAAATAAGTAGGATTGGTATGAAATGCTTTAAGTAAGATAGTCAAGTTTTATATCAATATAATTTAAATAAGATAGGCAAGTTTAATACAAATTAGTTGTAAAATAAGATAACAGTAACTTCAATAAAAATCCAATCCAAATCCATTATCCGCAATTTCAAAATTCAACTTAATAGTTAATTGGATTTCAAAGTTAATTTAAGACTCAACTAGTACAAAATTTGAGCTTAAAACCAAGTTGTCAAGTTAAATTATAACTTGAGTTACCCTTTAAATCCCTAACTTCGATTGGGATTGAAACTTAAATCCAACATTCATTTCATTGCATTGGTTTTTAAACCAACCTTCAAATTCTAGGAATTTCGCATATTACTTGGATCAATTCCTCAAAAATTAAAATTTTCATCTAAATCAAAACTTAAAGCTTTGAAAGTTAAAAAAATTCTTATGTTAATCGACTCAAATCTTTCCATCCAATAGATTCTTAAACAAATCTAAGTTTAACTCTTTTAAAATCTTTAAGATCTTTAATTGCATTTACATATCAACTTCCAAAATAATAATACAACGATTATATTTTATCAAACTTTTATTAAATCATATAAGTTTTCTTATAAATTCAAGTCCCAATATTTGACACATTCTTTAAGCTCAAATTATACATTCAATATCAGAAATCAAATTATAAAACTAATTTACTTCTAATATTTCTGAAAACAATATTATCTTCAAATAATATATCCGTATTTAGAAAATATGTTAAATCGTTTACTTACATCAAATTTCTTAAATTCATAAGTTCAAACAGATACATACCTATACATTTTCAAAAAATAAATATTTTATTTATTGACCACGGTGTCCGTATATAATTTTTTGTCCTGTGGTTAAGTGATACTGATATATATCATTTCAATCCGGTTTGAAAAATTCGAATCTCGAGTTTACATTTCAATTTGCATCCCAAATCATTTTGAATTTATTTCCTGTAACTATACAGTCGTTAGGGTATATATCATTTCAATCCATAGTGATTTTTCCTAAATCTAAGGGAACTTGCAGTACGAGAACAAAATAAAATAAATATAACATCACATATCACACAACATCAGCATAACAAAAAATCACATAGCAATTTATATTGTTCAATTATGTCATTTGTGTGCGTGTTACATGTGCACAAGTCATATAACAACAATCGTGAATTTCTAATGCATCCTAACATTCCATACATCATTTCAATGGATTTAAATCACTTAATAAAAATGCTAGTCGTAAATGAGGGGAAACTCACCTTGATTTTAGATATTATGGAAGCGATTGGATTTAAACTAAAACCAAATGTTGTTTGATTTTAGCCTAAATCTCAAATGATATAGAATTCCACCAACTCATATCTGAAATGCAGAAAATGCTCCTATAAACCCAAAGTGATGAACGAAGTTCGATTTACTCTAATACGAGTTAGAAATTCGATTAATAAGATTTGATTGATTTAAATGACATTAAATCCTAATTTCTTAATTTACTAATTTAACTACCTTAATGCGATAATCTTCTTCATATCTTTATCCCAACAATGCATAGGAATTTCCTACCCATCATTTCCCAAAACTCCAATATCAAAGCAACCTTAAACCTTATAGCGAATGCAACATCGACCTTTAACCTTCCATTTCAAACTCAATTATGCCTGCCACCATAAACCAACGCAAGCTGACCTAGCATTAAAATTTGGCAAATTCTATTTAAACCCAAGAATTTGCTGAGTTTACCCAGCAAATCCAAAAAAACACGGTAAACCCAGCATTTTGCTGAGTTTACCCATGGATTAATTAAAAAAAAAAGACAATTTTGTCCTCCCTCGTAGGGCCTCTACGAGATTCTTCATCTTACCTCGTAGAGTCCCTACGAGGTGCCTTTAGGTTACCTCGTAGGGCCCCTACGAGGTAAGCTGAAAAATCTCATAGGACCCCTACGAGGTGCCCTAAAGGCACCTTGTAGGGGCTCTGCGAGGTAAGCTGGAAATGATAAAAAAAAAAATTGTAAAATAAGGCATGCAATTTTCTGGGTTAACTCAGCAAATTCTTGGGTTCAAATAGAATTTGCCTTAAAACTTTTGTAACCAACCTAAAATCATCTTAAGTAACCTAAGCCGAAAAATCACATGAAGCACCACCCGAACGAGATTAGACAGCCGCATAATCCAGCACCTTCATTAGATTTGATGTCCAGTTCATCGGGTGGTGGAAATCGAAGACATCGAATGAAAGTAAAGCAGCGGTTTTGATTTTGGTGACCTTGGGATCTGGGTTTAAAAGCATGCGCAAGTGAAGAGGAGGGCATAACTCGCTTCTAGTGGTAACCATAGATAACCATGGGTGAGAGGCTAGGTCACGATATGGGTTTTGGCCGTCTCAATTGGGAGGCGAACAGTGCAAGGGGTTGCGGTTTATAAGTGGTGTGATTTTGGGGTTAAATTTTCGGTTGCCATGGATTTCGAGATTTCAGAAAGGAAGGAGTGATCTTTTTATTTATGGGAATGTGAAATTTTTGCCTCTTTTTATTTTTCATTTTACTCAGTGGAAAAATTGGGCAAAGAAAGATTAAAGGGAAGTGGATAGACGTGAGGGGAATAAATGAAGAAAAAGTGTATGCGTGTATCACACTATCTATAGTGACAAATTTGAAACGTGTTTCGTTTCCCTTTTTCCTTGGAAATATTTTTCTTTCTTTTTAAATTTATTATATAGGTACAATCTGCAAATATACACTGGATTTTCGTTGAGTGCTTAAATTTGCACGATCACATATAAGGTCCAATTGTTACGAAACCCGACATCATACAATTATTTAAAATTTTGGGTATAATGAAACTGATCTCATCGGAATACATATTTATTTGCAAATATAATACTTTCTATATTTAAAATATTGTTTTCTAATATGATTCAAAAATAAATCGATCTCCAAATTATTTACTATATAGGATTTAGAATCGACATTAATTAACTCAACGTCAATTGAGATTATTGAATTAGTTTAAATTAATATTCAACGTAAATTCAAGTTTTAGTTTCAATCATCTATATTAATTTAAAACGTTGAAAATTCAAGTCCTTACAGTTAAGGTGACAGGTCAATTTAAACTAGCTCAAACCCTTATAGCAAGGCTTTTCGATATCTAATGTAAAAATATGTAAAAATAATTAACCTACAAAAATGGATGGTGATGAAATTGGAAATGAGTTGACGGTTGAAAGTATGTAAAAAGGTAGCAAAATAATTTCAGAATTTGGTTTTCTATAACTGCCAAAGTAGATAAACAAACATGTGAATATAAATAAACTACTCTATAACATAAGGCAAATATTTAAGTTGGTGAAGCTTCTATTAACTGAACAACCTTGATATAAGTTATTTATAAAATTAGAATCATAATCTATCCTTTTTCAGAATTTACGTAAACATATTTTTACTACTAAATTCTCATCTTTTGAACGCTATACATTCATTCTAATTCAAAAAACTAGATTTTATATCCATTAATGGATGAAATGTCTAGAGCTTATTTAGTTATAAATTAGAAAATTTCCTCTTAATTCAATTTTATAAATTAGAAAACTTCGTCTTTGTTCAATTTTATGTGCAGGCACTGTCGAAAAAAAGAAGGCCAAGAGCTGCTACTGTAACAGTAGCAAAATGCCAAAGAAAAAAAAACAGAGCATGAAATCATTTCAATCCACTTTGTATACAATCTCATGATGGAATCTTGAAAATTTTGGCATACCCATAAGTAGTTATCTCTGTTTAAATAATGATTGTTCTACAAAATAAAAGTCGTACATGCATATTTATAAAATAGTTTATATCTTCTTACTTGGAAGGAAAACGAAAAGATTCAAGTATATAATTGTGTGAAAATAAATTGAATGAGAATAAAATGAAAGAATTAGTATTTAAATGTTTACATTTGATTGTGTAGGTTATTTGGCATCATTTTCAGTTGACATGTCATGCTTACAATGGTTATATGTGTTTATGGTATACGTATTCGTTATAGTCTATAAGAGCATCATTCTCATCATTGTTCGAGTATATTTAGTAGGTTGCAATGGCGCATGCTTCGATTTGGAGCACGCTTTTTGCAAAGTGCTAATGAAAATAAGCAAATGTGCTTTAAAATACTAAATAAGGTGCGTATCCTGGATTAAATATCGTATTTGGGTTGTATTTGTTTTGTTTCACTTAAATAGGGATGGCTCATCATATAGATGATATGTATATTAATATGTATTGTCCTGTAAATTTTTCTGATCAAGCCGTACAAAGGAGACACTGCCCAAATTTTCCATAAATTCGGGCATTAGAAATTTTGGAAGTTTTGAATTTCTAAAACTAATTCTTTTATTTATAATAAGTTAGTCTTAGAAAAGATTTGAAAAGCTAAGTAACGAATTAGATATATATGTACGATTTCGACGGCGTTTCCTTTTCTAGAACAAAAAGCGCTGAGTGGGGGAGAATGTAACGAACCAATAATTTTGACGTTTAAGCTATACGAAATTAATAAAAAAATTAATGTTTAAATGGATTTATAATTATGGATTCGAGTTAGGAACATGTGTGTTGTTTGAATATAAAATTTAAAACGACAAATTAACCTAAAACTTGTTTAATTGAAACCAAATAGGAAACTGATAATTTGTAAAAAAAAAAAAAACATTGATTCTTAAAGTTGAACTTTTTTTTTCTTTGAGGCAAAAGGTAGTGAAACTCAACAGAGTTTCACGTCATATTTAAATATACCATAAACATACATAGTATCGATTACAACCCCAAAACATGCTTGCATCCAGCAAGACTTATACAACAAAATACAACCAAACGCCCATCCAGCAAGACTTATACAACTAACCCAACCAAAGAACAACACACACTACACAAAAAAACCAAAATACAACAGCAAACCCAACCATGCACAAGAACTATTGCAACCATCTGCTGTGCTCTCTATTGCCAAAGCAATCTTCAAGCAAATCAGCAAATTACCAACACTCCACTCCTGCCCAAATATGAAAAAACTTTAGCACTTGAAAAAGAATAGAGTTAGATGATTTAGCAATGTTGTTAAAACATCTAGTATTCCTCTCTCGCCACATAACCCAGCAAAAAGAAAAATTAATGCAGGCTAAAACATTAAAGTTGAACTTATTACTTATAGCAATTAACAATCTGCAGTTTCGAACGGTTTGAGTTGGTTTAATTATCGACTCAAAACGGTCGAAAAGGCAGGTCATTACATTTGTGCTACCATAAATCCTTAATGGAAGTATTTGGAAATGTCTATGTTATATTCACACATTTCTTTTGTTACATGGGTGCCAAAATTTCTTATTGCAATGGTCAAAATACAAAAGATCATGATGAAAAAAATCAGAATTAATTGCCACAATCAAAGCATAAAAAAGAAGTTGAAAGTTTCACATGGATGTTGAAATGCTTATCAGTAGAACTAAGCTTGTACAATCTTTGGTAAAGGTTTGTAACTTGCAAGCTCAATGATAAGATGAAGATCATCAAAATATGTATGGATTGAAAATGAAGCAAAAATAAACCATGTGGTCAATATGGAAACTATGTACTGATCTGACTTACATCTTGAAGGTGTATTTAATAGGAATCTATACAATCGTTCTTTCTAATTGGGATGTAGTAATCCAGAAATAAAGCATGTACTTGGGGAAGATATTAGTATTGAGTATGAAACCCTTTCAGTTCAAATTTTTGCATGTAACTATTGGTAGATGGCAATATAGATTTCTCTGCTTACCTTAGATATTTAAGCTTACTTTGTACATTATTGATTATCGTTGCCTTAAATTCAGAATTCTTACATAAATTGTCTACTAAATTGAGAAAAGGGTTGAAAATAAATAAAAAACCATTCGAGATTTCTGATACAAACTTTTAAAATCCTAATATTACAGGTTAGAATGTCCACAAAATTAATTTCATAAGACCTCAATCATTCTACTACATTTTTAGAGGGAAGTGCGATATTTTGCATGAATCGCTGTAAGCTGGGAACTATTATCGTTAAATTACTTCGATAGAAGTTTGTGAACATTTCTAAACTTTTTGACCAGTCGAGCATGCTTAATCAGTCCAGAATGGTTGGTTCAAATTTCACTCAAATTTCTGTCCAACATGATATCTTTGTAAGCCCGAATTAACAAATGCCACCTCATAACATTTCGCTTGGTTAATCAAACGTGATAAACAACCAAGACACTAAGGATTGTACATCAAAAGGATGAATCAATGTTTGAGTTGGGCATGAAATATAATGGTTACACTACTATAGCAGAATTCTGTGAATGCTTTCAAACTCGTATACATCGATTTTTCAGGTAAATTTATTTATATAACCAGTCTGAAATAGTTAATACAAAATTTAATCAGCTTTGTACCCAGTTCACATATTTTATCCTGAAATTAACGAAACGCAAGTAACAAAGTCGAGCCTTACACTCTACTTACTAGGCTAGACAGGCTTCTTGTTTTACTCAAAAAAAAAAAAAAAACATTAAGCAGATATGATTCTTTTTTGAAAGGGGTAAATACCATAAAAAAACTGAACAAAATTTTACAAATGATCATATTAAGTATATAATCGAAGACAAATATAATGTGATGTAATCCAAATATAAAGCTCGGAAGCAAGACGTACGTTTGATAAGGTTGGTAAGGTGAGCCTAAGCGAAGAAAAAAAAAGTTGGGCTTTGAATGGACAACATTAGCAACATTTGCTAAGGTGTTATATGGTATGGTTCTTAGCTAAAGGTTGAGCATATAGCTCCAAAGCTGAAATATTAGTATACTTAAGTTTATGAGTACCATGTTACATTAGTAATCCAAAATACCTATCTTGTTGATTGTAATGTAGCAACAACATGCATTTGAAATTAAGAAGAAGATTATTGCATACTGAACATGGAGTCACATTGGTACTGTTATTTCTTAAGTGTTTGGTTAAGTGAGTGTACATAAGGTATTTTAGTTAGATACAGTTAATTTGTGATAATTTGTAAATCATGATCGAACCCCTGATCTCATTAAAAGTGGATAAAGTTTGTACTGAAAACTTATAAAAAGTTCTCAAAATTCCGTAAGTATCCATAATTGGTATAAAATTGCCACTTCATCATCAACCCTCAAAACCCATATCATTGAAGACTGGTGGTGGTCATTTGGGAAAAACTTGAACACCCACCGTGGGGCTCGACCCATGACCACAAGATTAAGAGTCTTGCGCTCTACCAACTGAGCTAGACGGGCTCATTATTAAATGTTTGTATAATTCTTCCCCCAAAAACAAAAAGGATCGGCGGATGCTATATTCCTCGGCAATACAATCAACAAAGCAGAACGGAATTTTCAGAAATATTACCGAAGTAAGTACATAACAGAGGAAACAACACCAAATGTAATGCAATTGAAACATAAGAGAACAAAAAAGAGACATACCTACGTGGAGTCGAGGTGATTAAGTGAGACTAAGCGAAGAAGTTGAAGCAGAAAAGGCTAGGGTTTTACCTTTGAGAAGTATCACTTTCTAAACAATCGCATGGAAATTGAATTGGGAATACAAGAAGCATCTTCTGTGTAGATTGCAATTTAACTGTAATTTGAAGGATGCCTTAGCAATTAACGTTATGTATTAAAATTTCCTCTCCAATGCTTTTTTGTTTTTGTTTTTAATGTGCTTGCGGTAGACCATCGCTAAAGGTCACCTCTTAACTTTCTAACATCTTCTAAAATCATTTCCATTTTTTAATTAACCAACACCCGAGCGAAAAAAACAATTCAAAGTAGCATGTTTCTCTTTTTTTTTTTTTGAGACTCTAAATCAGCATCGATTGCTCAAATCAACGTCTCCAATGAGAAAATGATAATTTATAGCGAAAAAAATACAAGATATTATCGTGTTAAAATTTACTCAAAAAGTTATATTAAGCAGATATGATTCTTTTTTGAACAGGGTAATTCAATAAAAAAATCTAAATATAATTTTATAAATTGTTATATTTAGTATATAACTAAAGACAAATATAATGTGATGTAATCCAAATATAAAGCTCAGAAGGGAGATGTACCATTGTCAAGTTTGATAAGGTGAGCCTAAGCGAAGAAAAAAAAAGTTGGGCATTGAATGGATGATATTAGCAACATTTTCTAGGCTGCTATATGGTATGGCTTTTAGCCAAAGATTGAGCATATAGCTCCAAAGCTGAAAACATTGTATACTTACCCATTGTGTTACCAAGTTTATGAGTACCATGTCACATTAGTAATCCAAAATACCTATCTTGTTGATTGTAATGTAGCAATAATATGCATTTGAAACTAAGAAGAATATTGTATATTGAACATGGAATCACGTTGGTATTGTTATTTACAGAAGTAATTGGTTAAGTGAGTATATAAAAGGTATTTTTAGTTGGATACATTTAATTTGTGATAATTTGTAAATCACAGATTGAACTTTGATATCGTTAAACGTGGATAAAGTTTGTACTGAAAACTTATAAAAAATAGTCAAAATTCCATACGTATCCATAATTGTACAAAATTGCCACTTCGTCGCTAACCCTCAAAACCCATATCATTGAAGGCTGGTGGTGGTCGTTTTGGAAAAAATTGAACGCCCACCATGGGGCTTGAACCCACGATCACAAGATTAAGAGCCTTGCGTTCAACCAGCTAAGCTAGACGAGCTCCTAATTAAATGTTTTGTATAATTCTTCTGAGAAAAACAAAAAGGGTCGGCGGACACTACATTCCTCCAACATGGCAATACAATCAACAAAGTCGAACGGAATGTTCAAAATTATTACCGAATTAAGTACTAAACAGAACAAACAACACCTAACGTAATGTAATTGAAACATAAGGGAACAATAAAGAGACATTCCTATGCGGAGCCGAGGTGATTAAGTGAGGCTAAGCGAAGAAATTGAAGCAGAAAAGGCTAGGGTTTTACCTTTGAGAAGTATCACTTTCTAAACAATAACATGGAAATTGAATTGGGAATACAAGAAGCATCTTCTGTGTAGATTGCAATTTAACTGTAATTTGAAGGACGCCTTAGCAATTAGTGGTGTGTATTAAAATTTCCTCTCCAATGTTTTTTTTTTTTTTAATGTGCTTGCGGCAGACCATTGCTAAAGGTCAACTCAAAAGGTCACCTCTTAACTTTCTAACATCTTCTAAAATCATTTCCATTTTTTAATTAACCAACACCCAAGTGAAAAAAAAAACAATTCAAAGCAGCATGTTTCTCTTTTACTTTTTTTGTTGAAACTCTAAATCAACATCGATAGCTCAAATCAACGTCTCCAATGAGAAAATGAGAAATAATAATTTACAGGAAAAAAATACAAGATATTATTGTGTTATTATAAAGTTAATATACAGACTAATCGTATTTGAAATGATAAAGTATTCTATCACCGTTTAACTTAGAATGTCTGATACTGAAAGGTTACTCCTTAGCGCATAACGGGCCAAATTGCTCCAGAATTCATCAGCGAGGCAGACCCGCATCAATTCTTTATTCGCTCCCGCTTGCAACTTTTTATTACAACAAAAATTCCCAGCCGACATTTATACAACCCATTATCTAGGCCAACCCGTTGAGTTGCAAGCTGTCCGATATAGCCTGCCTTACCACTGACTTCACTACGGCAATTCAGCAAGCCCATATACTTCCTAAGTGTTTGTCAAGCCCACGAAGCCCACTGTGTTGCATTTTGTCCACTGCAGCTTTCTAAATTCTAATCAATAGCTTTAACATGGATACAAAGCATTTTATTTTTATCCCTCAGAAGCGAGGTTCACTTACGTTCAATCTGACATTTTGGGTTCTACTAACAACGTGAGGAGCAAAGTACTTCAATCCTCCATCAAGTGTGTAAACCTAAAGCATAGGTTAAATTTTGGAAAAAGTTAATGGAATAATCACCGACGAGGAGAATTCCACTGAATTTGTGATAAAAAATGGTGAATCTAAAAAATGTGATGATTTATACTTTGTTTCGAAGAATGAAGACAAAATTGTCAAAATGATCCTAAATTGACAATATGAATTTAAACTTTGTTTCGAGGAATGCATATATGTATGTGTAATTTAAATAACTTAGTAGAAAAAAAGAGAAACATGAACGCGTGGTGCAAATAAAAAGACTATATGGATGTCGCTCTGTTTGAGGGGTGTGTCTGTGTATATACTAATTTTAGGACAAATTTTTGGTTTGAGCCACTGAGAATAACTTATTGTAATAACAAGCCTCTTTCATAACTTATTATAAAAGTATGCCTATTTTCTATAAGAGCAACTGAACATGCGCACTCCATTTCTGTGCAAGAAAAAATTTGTTCTTGCGTAGAAATGGAGTGCGCATGCTTTTTTTTTTAATTTTTAACACTTGCGCACTCCATTTCTACGCAAGAACAAATTTGTTCTTGCGCATAAATGGAGTGCGCAAATTCAATCTGGGCCTTCCAAAACCAAAGAGTTATTTATTCATTGAAGCTTAGATTTCAAACATAGAACAATTTGTACTCAAGCATGGATTGCATATAGTATTGCTTACATTTCGACATACATAGAATTCTAATAGAAAATAAAACGTTGCAATCAGACGTAGAACATGAACATTAAATTCAAATGTAGAATTCAAACATTGAATTACAAGCATAAAATAGAAGGTTGAGACATAGTCTGGACGAAAACTAGAAAATATATATAATACACCGATAGAAAACTAGACAGAGATGAAGATTTGAAGACAACGTGTAAGCATAGATATTACACGAACTAATAGTGCTAGACTGGCTAAATCATCACCAACGAGCGGTTGTGCTCGAACCGCCTCCTCTTAATTCTAGCACAATTTTTCCCAAACGTCTCACTTCTTCCTGCATTTCAAGGGCATACTGAAGACCCCAAGCGCACAATGGAGGATCAATCCATTTGAAATAATCGCAACATTGAATATTTTCTGGGTCGTACTTGTGTTCTTTGTATGAACTGCAACCAAAAAATCTTCGTCCTGCATTAGTTTCAGTTTTTGCAACAACAACTATACATTCTTCTCCACATCAACACGTCAGGTATGCGCAATTTGGCATAGTTGGAGGAATAGGGCATTGACATTCTAGTTGGATCTCGTTATGGTAGAATTTTTGACCCGGTTTATGTTTTGCGATAACGGCACGTAAACGAGCATTTAGCGTCCCTCGTACATGATTTTGTGCCTGAGGTATTGGATCGAATTGAGTTTTGGGAACATATTCCACGAATTCAACATTGATAAATCTATTCCTTTCGATTTCTTCGCAATAGGCCACTAAAGTTTCATCGTCAATTTCTCGATTCTCCATGTCTACATTTATAAATCCAGCATTAAAACATATTAGATGAACTATAAGTGTCATAGCTATTTAAGGAGGAAAAAAACCTAATTAAAATAACCTTTCGAAGTAGAAGATGATGCCATGAATGCTGACGTTTCGGAGTAAAACTAGATTGAAGATTGATTTTGAATGATTGTTGATGGAGTTGGGGATAGGGTTTGTAGTTGGGAAAACGGGTTTGGTGGAAGATTGGTAAAAAATGAGGAAGAATGGTTGATGGCTGGTAGAAATAGGAGTTGGAAGTCGTATGAGCACTCCAAAAGTGGAGGTTTAGGCCATACAAGAAGATCGTGCACTCGATGATGGAGGTTTAGGCCATAAAAGAAGATCGTGCACTTGATGATGACGGTTTAAGTTTAGTGTTTATTGAATTGTGTTTCGATGTATTTCATCTATGTTTTTAATTCAAATTCTATGTTATTTATTCGAAATCTACGTTATTAATTCGAATTCTATCTATGTTTTAATTCGAATTCTATCTATGTTTTAATTTGAATTCTATGTTTTTACTTCAAATTCTATTGTTACTTAATTCGAATTCTACTGCATTCTATTTTTTGAAGTTCAATCCCTTCTTTTACAAGCTCTCTGGTTTTGGAAAGCCCAGATTGACCTCACGCACTCCATTTGTGTGCATGAACAAATTTGTTCATGCGCACAAATGGAGTGCACTTTTTTTTTTTAAAAAAAAAAAGCGCACTCCATTTATGCGCAAGAACAAATCTGTTCTTGCGCATAAATGGAGTGCACGAGATCAATCTGTGCTTCCCAAAACCAAAGAGCTGCTTTTCTTCTCAGGTTGCACAATTCAAACACTGAACGCAACCAACATTAAATTCAAACAATGGAAGTAGAATCGAACATTAAATTCAAACAATGAACGTACCATCGAACAATAAATTCAAACACATACTTGAAAAGTAGAATTCAACATTGATTTCAAACAAACCAACATTAACAATTAGTTTAACATACATAATGTTAAGTACCTTTGCTAGTTCAACATACATAATGCTAAGTACATATGCTAATTAAACATGAGCAACCTACATGAAATCTCCCATAAACACTAAATCATCACTAACTCGCTAGTTGTCTCTAAGTCTTCGAACTTCTAGCGGCGTGTCCCTCTTCTTCCCCCCTCTTCTTGTATATCGCCTTGTTATCGGCGGTGGTTGAGAACTTGTAAGAACATCTATAGTCTCTGATGGTAGTGGTTGAGAGGACGCTCCGATTTGTTGACTTTCCAAGGGTGGTTGCGATGGACCAACAAAATATCCTCTTATATACCACTCGTAGATCATCCTCCGTACCCAAAACTCTGTGAAACCGAATCCCAACTCGGCCATTCTTCTGTCGTTATGTTGAAAAGCTCTTGCTCATTGCCTTGTGCACCTTCTTCGTCTGCTTCACGTTGACTTTCAAACTCTTGTTCGATCCCGGGTCCTGATCCTGAAATAGGAGGAGGTGTTGGCGGGAATGCGGAAGGAGACGGGGGAGGGGGTGTACTAGGTCGACGCAACTTGTTTCGGCCTAAGAGTGTATCCAAGAAATTCCTCAGTCCTACACATTTCACTTTCACCTGCTCAGGCTCAAATCGACTTTGCTCTATATCCTCCATCATATCTATAGCAGTGTAAATACCACTAACGATATCACGTTCCAATGGCACTCGAGGGATGTATGAAGCTAAAAGTGAAGAAGATTCCCTCAATATGAAACGACGAGTAATCTGCCAATACCAATACTCGTACTCGGCCAACGTAATTGGCGGCGTTCTCTCAATAATCACATTATCCGCCCTAATGTTCCAACGATGAACAGTTTGAATTATGAACTCGCCCCAATTCCCTGGATTCTCAAGCACTTGATCAACTAGATTGGGTATATGTTGAATAGCATAACTGAACTGCCTCATTACTTGGTCTGGACAATGATTCTGAATGCATAAAAAAAAATAAGCCGAGTCTTGTACAATATAAGTCTTATACCGTTCCGGAATATTATTCCAAAAATCTAAATCGTAAGGATTCCATGTAACACTCTCAGCCGACATCAAATCAAATTCATTCCTATAAAATGTGACATTCCTCGGAGTACGAGCCCAATTTTTGGCAACATTCCACCTGCACAACAGAGTAACAATGCTAAATAAATAAAATTACTAAATTTTGAATATACTAAGTTTTAATCAAAATTACCTGCGACTGTAATGAAGAAGTATACCGGTGTCTTGAGTGTGTACATTTGGTCGACCAATTGCCAAGTAGGTCCACGATCATAACTAAAAATATATGAAATTTAAATAGAAATAAGGAAGTGGTGTAAATACGTTATGTTAATATTAAATACACAAGATATACCTGCAATAAAGTCATGCCACCAGCTATAGAATTAGATTTTCTTAATGCGACAACCGATAACTCACTATACAAATTAGCAAGCATCTCACTCCCCCAAGCGTGATAACCAAACTGTTGGAAATCTCTTAAAAATGGCAAGTACCTTAAATTATATCTCATTTTCGAATGAGTGACAAAGAGACAGGAATTTAGAATGTATAAAATTACAGCACGTGCTCGACGCTCTATCTCCACTCCTGTTGCGTGTTCATGAAAGAGGACCCCCAAGTCTAAACCAGTTCATATTTATTTCATATCTCCCCATAAATTGGTTTTCGGGAACAACTACACCCAAAAGCTCGCTGCATAACTCACCGTAGTCGGTTTGTGAATCATCAAACAAAATAGGACGACCAAAGGTGGGAACACCAAGTATTTTCTCAACGTCAAGCATAGTAATAGTCATTTCTTCAACTCTAAAATGGAACGTATTAGTTTCCGAATGCCATCGGTCACACAATGCGGTGATAAGTCCACGATCCAGTCTAATGTAATCTATCTGAAGAACCTACCACATTTGAGCTATTCGAAGATAATTTTCAAGTCGAGGCTCTTTACATTAAATGAGTTTGAACTTGCTCGAATGATCTGTGGCCTTAACTTTTGAAGAATCCTACGCATACAAATGTGAAAGCACTATATTTAAATTATGAAAATACAAGACACTAACAAATAAAGTAACAATTTTATAAGGGTGTACAAATATACCTCCATTAGCTCAAGGTTGTTACTCTAGTGTTCAAGTTGTCGGTAGAGCACACTCGGATCAACCGGTTCGGGCACTAAAGCATTTCCTACAACATGGTCATACAACATTAAAACTCAAACAAAGTACAAATTGAAAGCATATAACTATTTGAAATGGAATTGCTAAACTAATTGAAAGCATAGAACACCGTAGTAATATTTGAAAAGGAATTGCTAAAATAATTGAAATGGAATTGATAAACTTATTGAAAGCATAGAACTATTGATTAGAAACCTAGTTTAGAGACATGCTTCGTACCTCTAATTTGCGAAGATGTTGAATCTTCCGCCATTTTGTATGAATTTGTTGATGACAAGAGGAAAATTAGATGTTTGGAAGTAGATTGAAGTAGTAGAATAGGGTTTGGGAATTTAGGGTTTTTGGAGCCTTTTCCAAATAGAAGACAAATGAATCATGAGGAATGGGGGCGGCATCCCCAGATATAATTCATAGCAGCTCTCTGGTTTTGGAAGGCCCAGATTGAACTTGCGCATTTCATTTATGCGCAAGAACAAATTTGTTCTTGCGCAGAAATGGAGTACGCAAGTGTTTAAATTTTAAAAAAAACCACACGTAATCCATTTCTGCGTAGGTACAAATTTGTTCTTGTGCAGAAATGGAGTGCGCATGTTTAGTTGCCCTTATAGAAAACAGACATACTTTCATAATAAGTTATGAAAGATGCCTGTTTATACAATAAGTTATTCTCAGAGGCTCAACCAAAAAATTGTCCTTAATTTTAAAAACAAACCAAAAAAGTTTGTGCTAGGAACTGCAAATTGGTTCCATGTTTTAATCTTCCAATAACATATCATTTTATATGCACATCATCAATTTTAATACCCCGAAATTTGCAATATGTTGTGTGATTATTCTTAGCCCAATTAAATTTTCTGACCTGTAAATATTACTATATATTGTCAATGATTGAGGCCAAAAAACTGGTGCTATGTTTGCAATTCGTCAGTGGTAGCTCCTGCATTCAACTCTAATGAAAAGAAAGACTTATGTTGGCTTACCATGTTCTAAGAAATACTAATACATCAAAATGTTTTATTTGCTTGATATTCCCATTTTCCCCAAGTGGTGAAATGACAAAATTTGATGGTGCATAATGTTACATACTAAATGTGGTGATTATGTATTATAACATAAATATTATGTCAATTTACAGGAAGCGTGTATGCTAGTATCAACAAAATCATTAAATTAAAAAAATGTAACATTTTATTTTCCAAAAAAAAATCAAATATTAAAAAAAAATCGATTTTCGAAATCAAATTCGTCATTTACAATTCATTGACATTCAAAAATCGAATTTTGGTAATTTTAATTTTTTAAATTCAAATTTCACCAAATTTTGTAATTATAAATTCAAACCTTCACATTTATATTTTCTAGTTTAAATCTAGGTTCGAATTCCAAAATTAATATTTTAAAATTTAAAGTTTTAAACAAAAATTAAAATTCTATATAACAATTCAAATAAATAATAAATTTTTGTTTAACTAAGATTAATGAAAATTTTCAACAAATATTATTTTTTAAAATTATTGTCTTTAAAATTACATAACCGAACGGTTGGTTTTCTCATCGTTGAGTGGTTATATTAGTAGCTTTATCTTTACTTGACTAGGAATCATTATCACATTGATATTATTGTTATCAGGGTGATTCTCCACTCCTTTCAGTGCAGACATTTGCAATAAATTATAAATCATAGAAACAGTAAGTTTGCCATCATCTCCATCAAGGAGCAAAAGTTTTTTAGTACTTAAATGGACGACGTAAGTTTATGTCACGACCTGCGTTTTTCTTATGAAATGAGGATTAATTTTTGTTAAATTCATGCAAAGAAGCACACAAAATAGAATACAGACAGAATTATACAAACAAATATCGACTGGTTTGCATGGTTTTATCCGAAAATATCTGTTCGAACCACCAACTATTCAAATTCCATGAAATATAAATGTCATTATATAATTATTTAGATTGCCATAAGTAGTAATTCAATTTTTAAGAATAAATGTTATACAACGTATGGATTTCGCATTTGGTTTCAATTAAATAAGTTCTAGATTTACTTCTCGTTTTTAAATTTTATACTTCCAAACAACTTAAGTGTTTAGAACTCGAATTCATAATTTTGATTTATATTAATAGACTCAAGTTTTTAACTTAAATTCTAGTAAAAAGAAATCATTCAAACGTTAAATTTTAATTAACTTCATATATTTAAACGTCGAAATTATCGGTTTGTTACAGTTTAGCACTACGTATCCTGAAGCACCAAAATAAAAAACAGTCAAAATATAGAGAATTAAATAAAAACTTCATACGTTGGAAAAGCATAAGAGAGACTAATGCAAAATCATAGTGAAGTTTAACACTGCGTGTTCTGAAGCACCAAATTAAAAAACGGTAAACAAATAGAGAATTTAAATAAAAACTTCATACGCTGGAAAAGAGAGAATTTAAATAAAAACTTCATACGCTGGAAAAGAATAAGAGAGACTAATGCAAAATCACAGTTTTCTTGTATGTTATCTCATTTGTTTCCTTGTTTAACAGGTAAGATCAAGTCATATGATATACAATTGGAATATTTAACAATAAGAAATTAATTTACTTTCATTGAGAGTTGAACTCAAGATGTCTCGCTTAGTAAACAGGTGCTCTAACCAACTGAGCTATGAAAGCATTTTGCTAAATTTTGAATTTTCCTTTTATTATCATTTCAATGGACAAGTAATATCAAGAAATCATAGCTTCTACCTTTCAGCTCATATTTTGCTAGCCAGTTTTATTATATTTTCCATAGTTAACAACGTAAAATGTATAACAATAAATATGGAGTTATAATCTTTAAAACCTCTTGTGGATGTTTCGCAATGAAATGTTCGTTTCGTCCATATACGTCAATTGCTAATTAATTAGTTAATACATATAATCCAAATTATACTTTGTTACGTAAAACAATGATTTACGGGTTAGCAAACTTCTAAACAACATCTAGGTTTCACTCATAACCTCTAATGAAGGGTTAAACCCAACCTGCTGACCATTTCAAGGTTTGATCAGAAAATTTGAAACCTAACCCTGGATGGCCTAAAAAAACAACCTCCCGTTAAGGTGACAAATCAATTTAACCTAGCTCAATGCCTTATAGCAAGACTTGTAGATGTCAAATGTAAAATCAGTAAAAATACACTAACCTACAAAAATGGAAGGTGATGGAGTCGGAAAAGAGTTGACAGTTAAAAGAACGTAAAAAGGCAGCGAAATAATTTTGCAATTTGGTTTTCTATAACAGCCAAAGTAGATAAACAAACATGTGAAATATAAATAAACTTCTCTATAACATAAAGCAAATATTCAAGTTGGTGAAGCTTTTTTAAACCAAACAGTTATTTATGAAATTATAATCATAATTTATTCTGTTTTCAGCATTTATGTAAATATATTTTTACCTTTAAATTCTCATCTCTTGTATGCATTACATTCATTCTAATTCAAAAAATAACTTTCATATCCATTAATGAATGAAATGTCCAGAACTTATTTAGTTATAAATTAGAAAATTTCCTCTTAGTTCAATTTTATAAATTAGAAAACTTTCAATTTTACATGCAGGCACTTCAAATGTCAAGGTATGATACTTCATAGACCTTCAGTAGAAGTATTTGGAGATGTCCAAGTTATAGTCGCACATTTCTTTTGTTACACGTGTGCCAAATTCTCTTATTGCAATGGTTAAAAAACTAAAGATCATGAGGAAAAAATTAGAACCAATTGCTACAATCAAAGCATAGAAAAGAAGCTGTCATATGGAAGGGGGAAATGCTTATCAACAAAACTAAGCATGCACAATCTTTGGTAAAGGTTTGTAACTTGCAAGCTCAATGATAAGATGACGATCATCAAAATATGTATGGATTGAAAATGAAGCAAAATAAACCATGCAGTTAATACAGAAACTATATACTGACCTGGCTTACATCTTGAAGGTGTATTTAATAGAAACTATATACGATCAATCTTTCTAACTGGGATGTAGTTATCCAGAAATAAAGCATGAACTTGGGGAAGATATTAGTACTGGGTATGAAACCCTTTCAGTTCAATTTTTTTACATATAGCTGCTAGTAGATGACAATACAGATTTCACTGCTTACCTTAGATATTTAAGCTTGTACACCGTATATTATTTGATTATCGTTACCTTAAATTCAGAATTCTTTCATCAGTTGTCTACTAAACAGAGAAATGGGTGGGAAATAAATAAAAAACCATTGAAGATTTTTGATACAAAACATTTAAAATCATAGTATTACAACTTAGAATGTCTACAAAATTAATTTTATAGGACCTCAATCAAACAAGAGGGAAGTGCGATATTTGCGTGAATCATTGTAAGCTGGGAACTATTATCATAAGTTACCTCGATAGAAGTATGTGAACGTTTCTAAACTTCCTGACCAGTCGATAATGCTTAACCAGTCCAGAATGGTTGGTTCAAATTTCACTTAACTTTCTGCTCAACATAATATCTTTGTAAGCCTAAATTAACGAAGTCAACTCACAGAATTTGGCTTGGTTAATCAAACGTGAGAAGCAACCAACACACTAAGGATTGTACATCAAAAGGATGAATCAATGTTTGAGCTGGGCATGAAATATAATGGTTACACTACTATAGGAATGCTTTCAAACGCATACAAACCGATTTTCCAAGCAAATTTATTTATATAACCAGTCTGAAATAACTGGTCAAAATTTACTCAACTTTGAACCTATTCACATAGTTTATACTGACATTTACAAAACCCAAGTCATAAAGTCGAGTCTTGCACTATACTTACTGAGTTAGATAGGCTTATTATCATATTTTCATGATAAATTTTACTACCAATTTTTTTTAAAACTGATACGATTCTTTTTTGAAAAGGGTGAATACCATCAAAAAAACTGAACATAATTTTACAAATGATAAAATAAAGTATATAACTAAAGACAAATATAAGGCGATGTAATCCAAATATACGGCTCGGAAGAGAGACATACCTTTGACAAGGTTAATAAAGTGAGCCAAAGCAAAGAAAATAAAGTTGGGCTTTGAATGGACAATTTTAGAAACATTTGCTAGGCTGTTGTATGGTATGGTTCTTAGAAAAAGGTTGAGTATATGTTGCTCCAAGGCGGAAAATACTAGTATACTTATCCACTGCGTTACTAAATTTATGAGTACCATGTCACATTAATAATCCAAAATACCTGTCCTGGTGATTGTGATGTAGCAACTATATGCACTTGGAACTAAGAAGAAGAATATTATATACTGAACATGGAATCACATTGGTATTGTTATTTACTTAAGTGAGTATATAAAAGTTATTTTTAGTTGGATACTGTAAATTTGTAAATCATAGATTAAACCCTGAGCTCATTGAACGTGGATAAAGTTTGTACTGAAAACTTATAAAAAATTATCGAAATTCTGTACATATGCATAATTGGTACAAAATTGCCACTTTGTTGTCAACCCCTAAAACCCACATCTATAAAACCTAGCATCTGATGCTTCATGCATCAGTATCAATGAAGACTGGTAGTGGTCAATAGGGAAAATTTTGTGGGGCTCGAACCCACAACCACAAGGTTAATAGCCTTGCGCTCTACTAATCGAGCTAAACGGGCTCCTTATTAAATGTTTGTACAATTCTTCCCAGAAAAAAGGATCGGTGGACACTACATTCCTCGAACATGCAATACAATCAACAAAGCCGAGCGAATTGTTTAAAAATATTACTGGATTAGTGCATAACAGAAGGAACAACACCAAATGTAATGTTATTGAAACATAAGGGAACAAAAAATAAACATACCTACGTTGAGCCGAGGTGATTAAGTGAGACTAAACGATGAAGTTAAAGAAGAAAATGCTAGGGTCTACCTTTAAGAAATATCGCTTTCTGAACAGTCGCGTGGAAATTGAATTGGGCATACAAGAAGCATCTTCGGCGTAGATTGCAACTTAACTGTAATTTGAAGGGCACCTTAGCAATTAATGTTGTGTATTTAAATTGCCTCTCCAATGCTTTTTTTTTGTTTTTGTTTTAAGTGTGCTGGCAGACATTTCAGACCAACGCTAAAGGTCGCCTCTTAACTTTCTAACGTCTTCCAACATCATTTCCATTTTTTAATTAACAAACACTCGAGCGAAAAAGAAAAAAAATCAAAGCAGCATGTTTCTCTTTAACTCAAACTCTAAATCAACATCGATTGCTCAAAATCAACGTCTCCAATGAGAAAATTCATGTTATTCTTCCTAACTAACCATGAAATCGATGTCCACATGTCTATCTAGTAATTTTATTTTTTTCCCCTTTCCTAGTTGTCGAACCCTAAATTGTCGTAGGTCTTACGAGAAGCGATTGAAAACCTATGGTGATTGAAACTGTATAAGAAATCGTAACAATAGAATATCCTAAATAGCTCCTAAAAGTTAGTATAAAAAGCTTAAATAACATAAGATTAAAAGAACTAACCTCTTTTTATGTTCGTTTTTCATCATCTAATCGAAAAAAGAGTGTCTTTTGAGAATTTTAGTTTGAAGTTCCAGAGAAATTACATAATATTTTGAGAAGAGAAGTTATGTAGTGAACGACTAAGTGAAAATATATGATATGATGTCAGTAAGTACACATAAAATACTTGTTTCTATGAAAATTATAAAGGTGATTAGAAGAGTAATTGGGATGCCAATAGCAACACATTTTTTTATGTAAATTCTATTTGAACCCAGCAATATGCTGAGTGCCCCTCAAAAGTTGACAAAACCAATATACCCCTAATTTTGCTGAGTAGCCCCCCGCTGATTTTAAAAAAAGCCAAAAATACCCTTACACGTAAGGAGACTGCGTGGTTTTACTGCATACCTCGCAATAGCCCTACGTGGTTCCTTGTAGTACCACGTGGTTGCTCTACGGGGTACAGTAGTAAACCACGTAGGGCTACTACGAGGTACACTAACAAACCACGTAAGGCAAGTACGGGGTGTGCAGAAAACTGTAAAAAAATATAACATAAAAAGGGTATTTTCGTCCTCGTATTTTTTTGATAAAATGGAGGGTTAATCAGCATTTTTTTGGGTTGAAATAGAATTAGCCGCTTTTTTAAGGAGCTGCACTCTATTCACACGCAAAAGTTCCTGAAATAGCCTAGAATAAAACTAACGAAGGAAGGGGCCCGGTATAATTCAGTGACCATGATATATGTCTTTTGGGATTTCTACTACTGTCTTGAGTAACGTGGCATTACCGATTATTTTAGTGTGCGATTAAAAACATCCAAGCTAATACCTTCTAAGTGTTAAGGAAATTGCGCCTTTGCGGAAGCGACCAGGATCTTATTCACCCAATTACTTAATGATGATTTCTATGGAAAAACAACACGGATATGAAATTACAAGCACAATACAAGATATTCCACCCAACCGCCCTCTTTATTGATTCAACAAAACAAATTTTGTTTACATACACTGGATCAACAACAAAAAGTAAACAAAATACAATGAATCAATAACCTTATTGAGAAAGAGAAAGAGAAAGAATATCTAGATGATAGAGAAGGAGAACAATGAAGAACGACGGCAAACCCTAGGATTAATTATCTCGGTTTCAATTCCATGCTTTTAATCCAACCCATAAATGCTGCTTTTATAGGAGAATAGAAGGCCTATGCAAATATCCAATTTGCCCATCAGAAATATATCTAGAGTATAATCATTCATTTTTTCTTTCTATGATAAAATCAATCAATCAACTAATCAATCAATTAATCAAATAAGTTAATTGATTACACCCTCTATCGCCAAGCACGTCCATGCATCGTCTATATCAACATAAGTGATTTTATGTCACAAATCACAACACTCCACCTTGATATTAAATCACATCATCAAGCAAGATTCCAACGATCAACAAACAAGTCACCTAGCTCTTTCAGTGACACATTCTCTTAATTAAACCATTACAAACACAACCCACCGCCTGTAACAGATGGATCTTCCCTCCGAGATGCACCACGCAACACTAACGGTCTAAAAGTGCTTGTAATATTACAAGGATCTCCACCTTGTGGATTTTATGCATCGACATCCGTCTACCACTTGATTTGAGATCCTTCCTCGATTACCGCAAATCCCTTGAGCATCATCAACTTGAAGACCCCTGTCCAACAAATCAGCAGTGACCAAATTAGCCTCTCCACCTTGCTGTGGACTAGGTTCTTCAACTATCACTCGCCTTCCACAGTCGACCATAGAACCAACCAATTACCACCTCCAAGACATCTCTCATCATAACACGACCACCTTTCTTAACTCTCAAAACTCTACCTCGAGTATCATTAGGTGCAACCACGACAATCCAACTGACCGAGAGAAATGAGGTTATGCAAACTAGCGGGTACATATCTAACTCCAGAGACTTTCCTCACCACACCATTGTGCATACGAAACCGGATAGATCCAATACCATAAACCAGTAGATTTACTCCATTGGTTGTTCTAATCACGTCAACATTCTTATCATAAGAAGAAACGCACTTCACATCCTTACAAATGTGAAAACTGGCTCCGGAATCCATCTTCCAAGGATTAACTTCGCTTAACAGGACATCACAAGAAGAATCACTAATGGAACCTACAGCAAGACCTGCCTATACCGCATCACTACTACTATCACCATCTGCAACCTTCTTCTTATCCCTCTGATAAGCATAACAATCTTTGCGTATGTGGCCTTGCTTATTACAATAATGACAAGTGATATCACCTCCACCATTATCCCTTTTCTTCTTCCTTCTTGTATCTTTCCCCGAGTCCTTTGCTACCAAGCCTCACCTTGAAATGATTCCAAACCCGACCCTTCTCTCCTTAGTTACTCATCCAAAAGGCTGATTCGAACAGTTTCCAAAGAGATAATTCCATTAGCATTGGAATTACTCAATGGAACAACCAAAGTCCCCCAACTTTCCGAAAACGAACTCATCAACAAAAGAGCCTGCAACTCATCATCAAAATTGACCTTCAAATTTGCCAATTGATTGATCACATCTTGAAATTCATTCAGGTGCCCTGCAACAGACTTCTCCTCATCCAATCTAAGGTGAACAAGCTTTCGAACTAGAAAAGCCTTACTTGTAGCGCTCCTCGACTCATACAAAGATACCAACGCCTTCTTATCCATCTTCTTCCACTTTTTCTCATCCACATCCGAGGGCTTCATCCCATCTCCATCAATCGGATCATGAAGATCATTGAGGTAAAACACATCCTCCATCTTAGGCTTCCAAATCCCCTAATTTCTTCCATCAAAAATAGTCATCTATGGAAACGCCATCATATCCGACAAAAAAAACATTTTTTTCAAACAAAAATCAATTTTTTTCCAATCCAAAATCACTCTAAGCTTTGCGATAACCTGACTCTAATACCAACCATTAGGGAAACTACGCCTTTGCAGAAGTAACCAGGATCTTATTCACCCAACTATTTAAAGATAATTTCTATAGAAAAACAATACTGATATAAAATTGCACGAACAAATACAAGATATTCCACCTAACCGCCCTTTTTATTGCAATAAAACAAATTTTGTTTACATATAATGGATCAACAACCAAAAATAAACAAAATACAATGAATCAATAACCTTATCGAGAAAGAAAAAGAATATCTAGATGAGTACAACTCTTGTTGGAGAAGGAGAACAATGAAGAACGACGACAAACCCTAGGATTAATTATCTCAGTTTCAATTCCAAGCTTTTAATCCAACCCCAGATCTTGTTTTTATAGGAGAATAGAAGGCCTAGACAAATATCCAATTTGCCCATCATAAATATCCAGAATATAATCATTCATTTCTTTCCTTCTATGATAAAATCAATCAATCAATCAAAATCAATCAACCAATTAGTCAATTAATTAATCAACCAATTAATCAATCAAATCAATCAATTAATCAAATCAATTAATTGATTACATCTTCTATCGCTAGGAATGACAATGGGGCGGGTTGGGGCGGGTTTCACATGCCCCAGACCCACCCCGAACTTTTTTTACCCTCGACCCATACCCGACCCGTAGACCCGGCACGGGTCCTATTTTTTGCCCCGACCCGTGACCCGCACGGGTCACGGGTAGACCCGCCCCGACCCAGACCCGGTTCCCATAGCAATACCCCTGCTTTGTCTCAAATTTCAAAGGTACAAAAACAAAATAAAGCTGCATTCATTTTACTAGCAAAAACAAACTAAAGCTGCATTCATATTACACGTCCATGCAGAAACAAAAGAAAATGCACTACATATTTTATCCATCTCAATGCATCACTCACAAGTCACAATAGGAAAAAGTATACAAAATGGCTTACAGACGTGGAAAATTAGAGATTTAATACAATACATTGAACAATCAACTACATACTAAAGCCTAGAACAGTAAAAGACGTGTCAACTGTCAAGATTAATTACTGCACAGCAGGTCCAGCACCAAGCAAGCTTCCATTATCATCAACTCGAAATCATTTGTGGCATCCTTACCTGATATGTATGATATATTGTAGACTGTATTATTTTATGATTAAGTTGATGCAGCAATGAAATAAAAATAGCATAAATCAGAATTTCAGTTTTATATCATTATGCATAGAAGATTGGTACTTCAAGGTTGCATGCTTGGTGCTTCCATGTTCTTCGCATGCTTCCTGTTTTATATGTTCTACGTTACAACTAGGGCATTAGATGTTTTGTTTCCAGCTAATCGCAAGACAAATTCACAAGACAAATGACATTAAATGGTATTATATTTTTCAAATTTCATTAGATGGTTGGTGCTTCCATGTTTTTCTGTACTGGGTATTATGACCAATTCACAAGACAAATGACAGGACCAGATAATCCTTCATGATGGAGTGTAAACTGTAATATAAACTAAGCCTGCCATTATTCTTATCATTATTATTTTCACTACAGCTAATTCTGTTCACATTCTCTTTTCTTAATTCGCACCCAGTAATTTTATCAATTTTCAAAATTTCCAAAATCCCTCATATATCAAAATGTATCATGTTTGAAAGAAATAATTAATGTAATAAGCTCCAACAGAGCAATGTTCCAATGAAATGGGGGTGAAAATGTAAAAAGGTGATGTGTGTGTGTGTGTGTATATATATATATATAGAAATTGATCAAAGTAAGCTATTCATTAAGACATGGCTAAGTACGGAAAAAGTCTTGTTTTATCATTTAATTCAACAATAATACCGGAGTTTATTCATTTCAAACGGGACATCAACTAAAACTCTTTGATACCTTACGTTTACATAGTAACTGAGTAACAAAAACAAAAACAAAAACAAACGACAAGGGGGAACAGTGATGAAAACATGACTATAATAAAATAAAAGTTGGAGATCAACTGTGGTAGCTTTTGTTTAATAAAAAAATAAAGTATAAAATGCAATCAACATATAAAGCTAGAATCAAATTGCATACAGCATACCTTTTGACGACATGCTCATAAGAAACAAAGTATCAAACCAGTACATCATGACGAACCAGCTCCTCCTTGACCATCCTATAAGGAAAAGAAACAAATCATACTCAAAAAAAAATGTCATGTGAAAGGAAAGAAATTTATAAATGCATACACTATCACTTTCAGAATCATTATCCATGGTTGGAATAAGTCCACCTTTGGAAGTGCCGACCGTTAACCAACTTTGACAACACATCAATGCCTCCAATGTCGTAGGATGTAATCTACTTCTATGAGGGCTAATAAGCCGACCACTAGTACTAAAAGCAGATTCAAATGCAACAGTTGAAATCGGTATTGCATAAATATCTTTGGCAATCATTTGCATTATAGGATATCTAATACCGGTAGTTTTCCACCAAGCTAGAATGTCAAAACTATCACTTATTGGCAACATAGGCTCCTCCCAATATCGATCCAACTCTGATTTAGTGCTTGCTTTGGATGTTTTTCTATTTAAATATGCATCAAACCTATGAAGACTAGTAAAGCCATCATCTATGGAGTTCAATTGTGTTGTTTGAGGATGAGAAGGAAAAGAAGAACCACTGTCATTAGCCCTTGAAACCATTTTCTCTTTTTGCTCATACTCATTCAATAATTTATAACAAAGTGTTCGGATCTTATTAATTTCTTCTTCAGCATTTTCACCAAAAATATCAACAAAATAAAACTCCAACAATTCAAATTTGTATCTAGGGTCAAAAACAGCTGCAATACTCATGATACCATGAATCATGCTCCAATATTTCTCAAATTTAGTAGCCATGTTGCTTGCCATTTCTCTAATAACTAAAATATCAGAAACTAACCACGTCGACAAAGCCAATCTAATTTCACATATTTGAGGAAAATAAAGGTTGGCAGTGGGATATTGAGTTCTGGAAAATAGTTTGGTCACGTTATAAAAAACCTTTAACTTATCACAAACTTCTTTAGCCAACTCCCAATCTCTATCCGTAGGCAAACATTTATAAAGTGTTTCACGTTGTTGTAGACGTGGAAAAACATCCTTATAAGCTAAGGCAACAACAAGCATAATATAGGTTGAGTTCCATCTAGTCTTACAATCAAGAATCAACTTTTTAGAGCAACAAATTTCTAATTATTTAGCAGCTATCTCAAACCTTTCTAGCCTTTTAGGTGTGGCAGTCCAAAAAGACACGCTATCACGAATTCTTGCTATTTCCTCATTTATGACACTTAACCCATCTTGAACAATCAAATTCAAGATATGAGCACAACATCTCATATGTAACATATCACCATTCATCATAAGGGAACTTTTTCTAAGTCTATCCTTCAAAATATCTATCACCTTATCATTAGTTGAGCAGTTATCAAGAGTGATGGTAGACAATTTTCTATCAATATTCCAGTCTAAGAAACAAGCAAGTAAACAATCTGCTAACACATCACTTGTATGAGGACATGGGACATATGCAAATCTCATGATTCGACTATGTAAGGTCCATGAATCATCAATAAAATGAGCAGTAATTACCATATAACCCTTCTTTTGATTGCTAGATGTCCACATATCACTTGTGATAGCTATCCTACTTTTATTTTTATCCAATATTTTCATTAAAGAAGTCTTCTCGACATCAAATTTTTTCATAATATCACCTTTTATCGTGTTTCTCGATACAAGCGTAAATGCAGGCTGGAGGCTTTGGCAAAAATTAATAAATCCAATATGATCAACAATCGAAAGTGGGTATTCATGCATTACAATCATTCTAGCAAGATCGGATCTAGCATTCTCTTGATCAAACACATAATTAGAAATGTGTACCTTTCCATCAGAGCTTCTAGCATTCTTCAATGCAAATTGACACATATCTACTTGTCGTTTTCCATTGCATTTGCTATTATGCTTCAAAAGGTGCGGTGTCCCATCGCTGGCCCTAGCTACATACATTTTTTTGCAATACTTGCACTTTGCTTTCTTCTCACCATTGATTGTCACACAGTCAAAATGTTTCCAAGCTTCAGATTCTTTCCTTCCAGCTTTTTTATTTTCACCGCCATCGTTGGGTTCAACATCATTTTTTTCATTTGAACCATCACTATTGTTTTGATTTACTGCATTTGATTGAATAGAACTTGAACCTCCATCTGTAGAAATTTCCAAATTAGGTGGAGTTGGGCTTTCATTATTTCTCCATTTTCCTGCAAACATGTAAAAATATTTAATACACATAAATTATAATGTTATCACTTATCAGGATGCTTGCAAAGATCTACATATTTGCTTACAAGAATGCACATATACACATGTCGCAAAAATCTCAGTCAAAATTTCGCAAGTTGTTACGAGTTTAGGTTTTTGTCATTAAAAAACTTAATTTTTGTACACTTTTGCAAGTTGTTACGAGCCCAGTTACAGAAAAATATAATAACCAGTTTTATGCAGGTTAACATCCTATGAATGCTACATCGAATGAAATTTGAAATTTTTTCTTCTAAATCATGAAATTTGAAAATAAACCAGTTTAACAAGTATACTGGCAGTTTTTAGACAATTGGGGCATTTCAGTGCATGTTGTTATTTGGTGCACTATTTAGAAAATAAATAAAAACCCACCACTTTTTCCAATTGATAAATTATGCAGTTATAAGTTTAAAAACAATCGTGAACTTTAAAAAGGTAAATCTAGAAATATACTTAGGAATGACAGTTTGCAACTACTCCCATATTTTGAACTGGTGATGAAAAGGAAAACTAGCATCCTTCAATTAATATTATATATCTACCAAAAAAAATTTGTGAATATAACTAAAAAGTTCTATTTTTAGTGATCTTCATTATAACTAAAAAGTTCTATGCAATTTGCTGTTTAAAAAAAAAGAAATCAATTGATGAGCATCGCTTAGTGTGAAATATAACTTATATAAGTACATTCATATATAAAGATGTATGAAGATCACTAAAAATTGGAAATGGTACGTTTGAGCATCAACATGCCAGAAGCAGTGGTTGAAATCTGCTTGGGACTGTCAAATTTCAGCATAAATGAATTTAAGATGTAATTGCACTATTGTAGTTTAGTAAAACAAATCTAATTCTCCATAGGAAGCATGGTAATGAACTTAATCCATTTCATATTATCATTACGTACTCATCATGATACAGTCACACAAATATTGCCATTCCTATACATATATAATCGTTGAATTTGTAGAAACTTCCAAAATAGACAGATGGAAACCATAATCGAACATTACAAATAAAGAAACTAAAAAAAACCTTACGAACATACAATTGAATCTGAATCGGCGGTGAAAACTTGGGGACGAAAATTGAAAAGCGAAAACCGCGATGAAAGCTTTGCTTCGAGCTTCGACAGTAATTGAAAACCGAGATATGCGATCAGTATTTTGAAGGAAAATTGAAAATTTAGGGATGAAAATTGTAATCACTAGCAAGCCGTCGGCTAGGGTTTCTTCATAGATGAGAAGTGAGAACAGAAATGTGGTAAAAGAATGGGCTGTAAAAGTAAGTTTGTATTTGGACTAAAAGCAGAACAGAAATGCGTTTGACAGTTTCTATCGTATTTTTACTGGGTCACGGACTCATTTAAAATTATACCATTTCGTATGTATAATACGTTCGCTACAGAGGCTAGATTTTAGCCAAACTAATGAACCACGGGTCGGGTTGGGGCGGGTCGACCAAGCCCCATACCCGCCCCAGACCCGAACAATTTTTAACCGGGTCCGGGTCTACCCGCCCCGATGACCCGATGGGGCGGGTCTTGATGGGTCAAAACAGGGGCGGGTCAACCGGGTTTAGACCCGAAACCCGCACCATTGCCATTCCTATCTATCGCCAAGCACATCCATGCATCGTCTCTATCAACATATGTGATTTTATGTCATATATAACAACACTAAGAGCATCTCTAATCCATATCCATATGTATTGTCATCTAAAATCTATGTAACAAAAGTCATTACACATTGCTAAGAGGATGCAAATGCATTTATCATTCATTAGTTACCTTTTTTATCTGATGCAAAAACGTAGATACAAAAAGATATTTGGGTTTAACTTTCTTGTAATTAAAAGAAAAAGATACCTTTGACAAAACTCACTAGTGTAGAGAAAAAATGATATGTTTGCGAAGTTGAATGTCTAGAGATGGTCAATGGAAAAGACAATGTCAAGTGGTTTTCCAGTTACATCAACAAAAAACATTAGCATTATAGAAAATATTTTAATAGAAAATATTAAATAATGATGTGACATCCAAATTACAGTGAATTCACACTAGAGTTGAAGATTCCGTAACAACATAATTTGTTATTGGATAGCTTAAAACCAAATGCCTTTAGTCCTAACTGGTGGTGTGATGCTAATAAAGTTCTACACTTTTGAATGGCACACTGTGGTTTTGGGAAGTAAGGATTTGGATGCTTTTAGCAATAACTTTTTCTGTGACGTGTTTAACCCAATCTTGACATCTATCTATCTATTACTTATAATGGAAAGCAGAAACCAAATCATTTAGATTTTGACATATGTACCTCTTTTGGTCACGCGTTTCTTTCTTCTGCTCACGCATTTCCTTTTCTGTTCGGTTACCATTTTCTTCATCCCATCCTTCGATCAAACCGCTATCTTATCTTCCCACACATTTCTTGCTCAATCGACATGGCGGCCTCGGCAAAGCGCCTTTACTGCTATTACCAACCCTAATTACCCCTCATGCCATCACCCTCCTTCCTGACGATCTGTTAATCAGCCAATCCAATCTTTCCCGATAACTCCGTCTCCCTACAATCCATTGGCTACCCACATCTGTTAGCAACGCAACTTTTCAACCGCGAATCGTCATTCCTCTTTACACCTTTCTCCACCTTCCGATTGTACGCTTCTACCAGGCCGACTACTTACTTTTCTTATCACCATGGCTAGGGCACCGTACCAGATAGACTACCTCACTCTTAATCGACGGCCGTTCAGTCAATTAAAGGTGATAATTTCGTTCTCTCATTTTCCCACATTTCTCAATTTCATAGTTATTATCTTCTACAGCGGATACCTAATTTTTACTTATGCGTGGTGGTCTTTCAATCATGATAGAAAGTGCTATTTTTCTGGCGTACTTATACGTTGAGCGACTGATTTGAATTTGTCTCTATTTTTGGTTTTATCATTTTTCTAACCAAACTTTATCTTATGTGCTTAAGTTGCTTTATTGTATGTTAAGTTGATTTATTGTTGATCAATTTTGTATGCAAATCATTTCTGCATGATAGATATTTTTGTTTATATCAGTTTAGATCAAACGAATTACACAATTTTGTACGCAATTCATTTGGTTGCTTATAGATATTACGAGCACAATTAGTTCAAAAACTGCATTTGCTGTTCACCAGTTCGATACTAATCACAAATTTTGCGTATTGTGACTAACTTGCTCTTTGCCCTTGCAACCTAACCACCTTCTATTTGAGCTTCACAATGTTTGTAGTGGCACACACACACACATACACACACACACGAGCTGCTTAATATCTTCCTGTTTTTCGAACAAAATTTGAGATAATATGTAAAAATAAGACTATTGTTCAGCATTTAAATATAAGATCATTGTACTAAATTTACTTGAAACTAATTAAATGTTTGTATCATTATAATTGATGAACCATTTATGTAACAATGAATATTGCTTATGCGGAACCTTTAACAGAACACTTTTTTATTATAATAGATTGATTGAGAGCAACAAAAACCTTATGGGCAAAAATCCTCTAAGATTAGCATATGACATCAATGCTGCCAGTAACATAAGCATTTTTTATGAAGAAATTTTGGTTTATAGATTTCAGTTCTTTCGGTTTATGGAATCAATGATTCTTATCTGTGTAGATTCAAATTCTGTGTGAAGTAGATGGTGATTCACACGTTAATTCAACCCATATTGCCTAACCAGTCAAGTTCCTTACTATTATTGCGCTTATTTGGAGTAAAAGGATCGAGCCTTATTTCAAATAATGAAGAATGATGGGGTCAAATGCAGATAAACCTATAAAGCTTGCAATATTCTGATCTATGGTAGGATTTTTACTTCTCATATTTAATTGTCTAATTGATTATATTACATGCAGGAATCATTTTTTATACTATCTGTCTGGCATGTTAAACAAACATTTTGGGAATCTAATATAAAGCGATAAACTGTTATGTTAGCAACAAGAAATTATACTAGAATCTCCATATTTTGATTGTATGTCAAGAGATTTTATTCAGTTTATTATATTGTCTTTTTAGGACGTAGCGGTAATTGTAGGGGAGGGCATTGATATAGACTCAGGTGCTGTACACTTAGAGTTCAAGCCTATGCTCACGATTCATGTCTTGAAGATTCTTGGATTAGCAGCGACAAAATAAGGTACTCATTTGCATGCGGTTATGCATATGCTTTAAATAAGTTTCTCACAGTTCAGCACGACTCATTTTTGTGGTATATACTTTTATATACTTATTGTTTTAATCATTTTGACTTTTGTTATCTTAAGTTTAGATTGTTCACTAACAATTCTAATTCATTTCATAAACTGTCATTGCTTGGTGCACTAATGATTCAATTTCAAGCGAGTAAACCGATATCTAAGTATCAACGACGAATTTCTAATTACATAAAATACAATTGAACTGATAAATATTCTCTGCTTTGTTGCTACATTTCACCCTTTGCTAACTGGAACATCTAATTTCATTCTGCAAATTGCTTTCCAAAATTGGTTGCAATATGGATTGGAAATTGGTTTCCTGTAGAAAATATGATGATGAGACTGAGTACAAAAAACCAAAGATATTCTTAACTCTGTTCAAACAGAGTTGCTTGAATCACCCAATTTGGAAACCGAGTATCTTAACTTAGTCCAAACTGAGTTGCCGCGACTCAGTCAACTGAATTGTTGAAGCAACTTAGTTTCTAAGACAACTGTGTCCAAACTGAGTTGCGCAAGCAACGTAGTCCACATTGAGTTGCAAATTATGATATTGTTAATAACAATATAATTGCATGAAGTTTGTATGTTGCATATTACTCTCCACTTCGATCACCGTTTGATCATAAATATACCTGCATATGCAACCTTACATTTGCTTCAAGTTATCAGTTTTAGCAATATTCAATTTTTCCCCTTCCTATTTGAACATTATGTTATCAGTGAAGAGATGATAATCTACCAGGTACTTTAGTGGCCGAAGCCATGCAGCATACTCAGTCTTTGTTGCCTAAGGAAAATGCTTTAGCGTGTCATGCAAAAGTCGCGCCGTCTTCAGTTACTACGCCATGATTGAAGGTGGATGATTACGTTTTAGTTGAATATTGAAATTAATTAAATAGTTTTATCAGTATAAAAAGAAACCCATTAGATTATGTAATCTAATTTGTTTTTTTTAAGAATGAGTTACGACCACTTTTCAAGCATTAGGTACAACAGCTTTAAACTACTGTTTTTACATTGAGAAGGTGTTGTATTTCACTAATTTTTTGTATTAACTTCATTGCAACCGTCCTTTAGTCACCAGCCCTTAAACTACTGTTTTACATTGAGAAAATCATTTACAGTTGATGCTAATTTCATGATCCTGGCAGAAAGTACGAAGAATATGGAAAGTTATGAATCAAAGATGTAAATTTATTTAATATTAATAATATTTACTAATGATTATTAATTATAATAAATTATTATAATAATGAATCAGTATTATTTATTAATGACCCTCTTTCTGTTTCAAATTAAGCGTTAAACTTTGTACTGCATTTATTTATTATTAATAATATTTGGCTCTAACTTAAATTTCAACATCTGAAAATTGAAAAGGTAGAAGCAACTGAAGAATAAAAAAAGTAGAGATACGTACAAGTGGTTGGAACAATGTCGGTCTATGGGTTATTGCTGACAACCTCTGCAAGTTGATGTACATTATTTTTCTACTATCTTCGATCCATTGTTATTTCCATTTAAGCATTTAAGATTGTCAAGCGGCTGAAACCCTATTTGTTACCGTTCATGTTTTGCAATGGAACAACCAGCTTCAGAATCACAAAAGCACGGACCTGTCAAAAGCTACTTAGTTAAGTGCAACCAAATTTCGATTTTGGCTCAAGTACAACTTAAGTTCATTTTTTATTGTCGTTGCTAATTATTAATGATTTGCTTTGTACCCATTGTGAAGCCATTATTTTTTCACACTTTCACTCTCTGGTATGAAATAATATCGATTGTGCGTTCTGTTATTGTTCTTAGTGATTTTATACAAAGTTTCTGTTTATCATAGAGAACTCTACGGTATAAGCTTATGTTTTTGCTTGATTAATTTTTTTATTTTAGTACAAAGACAAAAAAGTTAGAAGAAGAATGAATTTAGTTTACATCTACAGTTATACTATTAAATGATACAGGACACTTCGGCTTCTGCATGCATTAAGCAAATGCCTTTCAATATTGGTTTAATTACATTAAGAGCAATATGTCATATCCAAAAATCTATGGCAAGAGAGGCAGATTGTTGTATTCCATTAATACGTACATAAATGAAGAACTGCTTGCTATTCTAGAATGCCTAAGGGTACAACAAACTAGGAGAAAACAAGCAGGCTCTTCCCAACAATAAACGTCACCTTCTTTTCAGGTAAGTGGTATAATCGATAAACAGTTGCGCATGTGATTTGTGGATATTAATGTCTAAGTTGAAAGGTCAATAAACAATATATTTTCTGCAGCATGGGAGAAGGTTGGAAGTTAGTTAAATTATCCTTTTCACGTTATGTGTCAACTAGCATCAGTTTTATTGTTTTTGATGCTAGATACTTTAAAAAAAAAAGATTGTAATATTTGATTTTATCACCCTCCATCAGGTGATCAATCCTTATGGAAGGAGATTTCTGTTTTATACGTTATGTAGGACTTTTTTTTTGTGGCTAAATTGATTTTATATGTTAATGTTTTACAGATATATTTTTATGTAAATATATCATTATGTCGGATTTGATTTTTCATCAAAATTATTCCTTGCTAAATTTGTCATAGATCCGTACATTTGACAAGGTTTGTCTTACATTGACCTTCCATGGATGGATAGACAATTAGATTCTTAGTTGTCATCATTGTATAACACTGATTGTCAAATGACATGAACCTTTTTTTATTATGATATCAAATGATATATTAATCATGCCCTTTTAAGTATAAATTTTACATCTTGCAGTCAATTGAGAATTTAATTGTCGTTTTATGTTACGTCGGGGTTGAATAATTTGAAAGATGAGATTTTTCAACATGGAAGCAATGCCTTTTTTTTCATTGTCGTTGCGTTTTTCCATTTGAATTATTACTTACGATCTTTGTTACTGAATCACCCATTTGGTAAGGTTCATTTTATTGTGGCATTCCATAAATGGATCGATAATCAAATTCTTAATTGCCTTGAGTGTATAAAGCTAACTCTAAACTGACATGCACCATCGTTGATTTTAAATTAGTTGAAATATTTTGTCATGCCATAGACTATCAATTTTAGTCAATGAAGGCAATTAAGAATTTAATTGCCTTTCGATTTTATATTATGTAAGGCTTGAATAATCTAAAAAATGTAATTTTTCGACATAAAAGCCACCTTTCCTTTTGTGATCATCATTGTTTCAAAAAGGAAAGTTGATTTATTTTTTGGTGCTATTTTTTGTTAGTCAATAATTCCCTGTTAACTTTGAAATTTCAAATGCAACCTTCTCATTTTATTACTTATCAATCTATCTATCACTTAAATAGGAATGGAGAAACCAAAACACTGTGGTTATGACATCTGCCCACTCTGACAAAAACACCGAGATGATGACATCTGTCCATTCTGAAGTTAGCATATGGAAGATATGACTCAGAAAAATTGGTTAGCATTCCTGCAGCGGTTACATAATTCCTGCTTTTTTCTCGCATTTTATTTTTCATATTTCCAGTTTCTCTTGTTCGGCCATTCTTCCATAACTACTCTGTTTCCTACTTCTCTATTATTTATTTCCTCATCTGCTAATTAAAATTTGCAGGTTTCAGTCAACTAATTCAATAAATCTATGCAACTGCTAGGGCAATTCGGTTTTGTCCCTATCTTCAAAAACTAAATAGTTGAAATCTTGGGTATGATTTTATCGAATTCTTTGAAGCCTTATTCTATGGTGAGACTGTTTTAATCTGATTAGATCCATAAATTGAATCAATTTTGATCATATTTTCTTTGTATTGTACTAATTTCAGCATTAGGCAAAATAAAGGAGATGGGGTTATGGTATGTAGGAAAATGATTTCATTCATTTTGATAAATTCCAGTAAGGTAACAAAATTACTTTTAGTATTCTCCTGTTTATATTGATCTTAACCTTTTTGGTCATATATGATTTTTTGACAATTTATACTCTGTGGCATGTAGTATAATAATGTTCTGCGAATAGAATATAGTACAAAAAACAATCAACTTTACATGATGATATAACAAATATTATATAGGCGGGTTGTTTAAAAATGAGAGAAGGTGGATAGATGAGCTAACCTGGAAGCATAGAATGTAATCTTTTCATACCAACATGGTATGAAGCACAATAAGGAGATTCGAAAGGAAACATAGATATTTTTCAAAAATCTTAATTCTCTATTACATAATAGAAGCTTAGCAGAGATACTTGGTCAACATGTATTATACTTCCAAGTTTTTTTTTGGCAAATGACAGTTCAATAAAATAGAAACTAAATAATATTCTTTTCAGTAAGCAGTTATCCTCTACTCCAGAAATGAAGGCATTGCTGGATGTGTGACATGGAAATTTTACTAAACAACATTTGTTGATGTACTGATTTCATTGATTTATTTTTAGCTGTTAATTATTGTTTCTTATTTGCCTTTTTTGTCCTAACATCTAAAGAGATACTGGAGATCCCTTATAAACCAATCTTTATTTTTATTTCTAATTGAGCTATTTTCTTAGTAAGATGACAAAACTATTCAAACTGAATTTTGTCCATTGATCAGTAAAATGGTTGCCTAATTAAATTGAATCAAATCTTGGTGGTTATGTATAGACCGATACAATAATCTTTAATAGGAACTTAGTTTTGGATACTCTCCGAGTTAAACAAGTTAGTTATTTACCATGTTATGGTTCATCATTGGTTGGACATTAAATCCGTTAGGTTAGTTTTGGAACTCTCCAGGTGTCCTCACTTTTTTTTTTTTTTGAAAACATAATCTCTGGTAGTAACGGCACATCACACTCCCACTCCTATTTTTAAACTGCTTTTCGTCGAATCACTACATGTTCTTCTGCCATCTTCACTACGCCATGCTCCACATTTTTCTAACAAAACCGATTAATTATGACTTCTGTATTCCTCAGATTTACTTTTTTTCACGATAAACACGAAAAATTCTGAAGATTTTTGGGATGAGGTGATGGTTATCGTTTCACGGCACTTCACAACCATCACAGAGTCAGCGTGTCTCCTTCTGCTTCTTCACGTCAACTTACCTCACCAGAGCCTAGACCCGTCGCCCTTATCCCCAAATCCTTCTCCACCACCGGCAGTCTTCCAGATCCCATCCAATCTTATCATCGTGTCAATTGATACAACAACCCGCCCTGATGTCCCCTAAGTTCATGCCCAGACCTAGAAATTGCCGTAGCCACACATTCGAAACCTAAACCATCGCAGAAGGTGCTCCATCTTCTCCGTTGACTGCTTCTCCCAATCGTCGAAATAAAATTGCTGCTCCTCCTTTTCAAAGGTATTTTTTCGTTTTTTTTTAACTTAATGTATATAGATTAGGTAATATGTTTTATGCAAAGGTTGCTGTAACTTGATTTAAACTTATGTAGTTGTAATATTCATAAAACTTAATTTTGATTCATTTGGGATACTAAACATAAACCCATCGATTCTTTTTTATGTTTGTTATTAATCGGTAGTGTTAAAATTACGGATCGTTACCTTTTAAATGAACTTTCTAGGGTTCCAACTGTGATTTTTCTTGCGATTAACATATCAATTCATAGTTGCATTTAAATTCTTTGGATGAAGCCAATTACTGACTGTATGACTTGAATGAACAGTTATAACAAAATCAAATCTCCCCATAAGAAATTTGATTGAACAAACTACTTAAACTCAAATATTTACTGAACTTCTGAGGAAAAGGTTAAATCTTATTCAATTCTGCATATGCTTCCATGCTAAAATGTAACGTTTATGGTGCTGTCTTCATACTGCCAAACAATATGTATTTATGTTCGCACTGATGTTACCGATATTTTGAATATATTTTCTTTCCTAATCATTTAACTTCTTCCTGGTATAATTTGGTTAGAAAATGTCTTCTATATTCAAAGGCCCAATTTGTTTTCATCAATTACAAACTAAGTATGATAACTAGGTTTAATGTCATTTAATTTTCAAAACGATACTTACACTAATCTGGTTTTTTTTTTTTTTTTTTTTTTTTTTTTTTTTTTTTTTTTTTGGTTGTTGTTGTTGAAGATTTTGGAAACGATAGCTGTGAGCTTATTTATAACCTTGCATATTTTCAACTGAATTTTGAATTACATTATTTAACACTTTTTTACGCAAATTTTGGAAACAAAATTGGCAAGTAGTCGGACACTGTACTGACACTACGGTAAGAGTATCTATATGCATGACATTTGAGCTTTGTCACATAGAATTGGTAAGTCATATATATTATGAATTGTCATTCATGCTATAGTATAATAGTTTTGGGCGGATGTCTTGATGTAACGTATTTCTTATTGCTACTATTATCTATGATTGTTGGTCAATGTTGACAAAAAAAATTCCATTCGATCAACCTGTCTATTTTGTTTTATGTGCAATTCGGCAAGCTTAACTATTTGCTAGCGACTGATTAATTCCATGAAAATATATGGAAAAAAAAAAAGATTCGATGTTTTAGTTTTACTTATTTTATCCCTTTATATCAATTAAAGAATTATTTGTTAGTAAACAAATTTTATTGTAATGATACAAAAGTTACTAAAATGGTTCTCGGATTAAGTTATTTTAATTTAATCAAGTTATAGGGCACCTTAGTCTAAAATTGTGTTATGACAGCTATATATCTCTTTTCTTGATATGCTTTGAAAAAAACACGACGAAGTCGGAAGAAGGTGAACTATGAAGGGATATTGTGAATGTGGTCTGGATGGGAAAGTAATTTGGGTATGAGAACATTTACTTATCTTAACATAGAAAAAATGTTCTGGTCTTTGTAAATGATCAGAGTTAGGATCTAATAGTTACACAAGCATAACATTACTAGATGGCAATAACATTTTCTCATACCTTTTTGTCCACACTTTGTAATGACTATGTTGGAGTGTTCCGACTTTTAATTACAAACAGATCTGAAAATAAGTTGGCTTCTTGATCTAAAAATTGCATCAACTAACAAGCGTAGACCAAAATCTTCAGTTTGTGGTGGTCATAAGCCTAGATCTAAGCATGTGTGATGGCCTAGGTTCGTATTCAGACCAAAAGTTAGTGAATGAATCATGAAATGTTGTTTTCGTTTGGAGAAATGATGTTGTAAATGGTTGCACTGGAGTCAGTGAGAACGGTTCTGAATGGAAGTTAGTGTAAGAAGACTAGGCTACTTTTGATTAGTTCTCCTACTATAATAGTACACTATAACACAAACCATGTATATTTTTTTTTAGCGGTTTTAGTAGTATATTTTTTAGATTTACTTAATATGTTTACAAACATTTGTTTGATATGCATCTTTGTGACAGACTTATGCAATCTGTCATATAATAATACACACACGAGCACACGCACACGCATACACATAGGTATTATTGAATGCACACAGTAATATGCATATTTATAGTGAATTGTTATAAATAATTAACATGGAATCTTCAGCATCCTTCTAAAGTTTTATCAATGAATGCAACAATATGATAAATGTTGATTTTCAGAGATGTACATGGTAAATTAATTTTTACAGTGACAGTTACAAATGTAGCAGCATGTCCGTTAAATCTATGTAAACAAAAAGCAAAAAAACATAGCTTTATTTTTTTTGTGAGAGCATAGTAAAACTAATCTACCTTTTTCAGGTTGATGATTATTATGATTCTCACCACTGTCTTCTTCTATGTGTTAATAAGTATTTATTTCATTGTCCTGTTTTTGTTATACTCCTATTTCCGTGCCCAGTCCTATTTTATGTTTCCTATCCTCCACAAGTCGATTATTTTATTCTTAGCCCTTTTTTTTATGCTACAGAAGTGGCTCAACTCATTTTCTAGAGTAAATTGCTGACTAAGAGTAATATAAATGCTTGAGGAGGTTTTTGAAGAATAAAACAAAGGGAGGAGAGAGATAGTTGATGGGGTTTGCAAATATTTGTATATGACGAGCTCCATTGCTCAATCCAATATATACAAGGAGCAACAAGGTTCTGTATGTCTTGAATTTTTTTTTTGTAGATATTTAAAGCTAATGAAGGATCAATTATTTAACATAATTTTGGTTTGTGTATTTCTATTATTACAAGATGAATTGCATGAGAAGTTAAGCGGTCCTGTATTTTTATGTAACTTTAGTATAATAATAGTAGTAATATTAGAATCTTGCAAGGGTTTACTGCTTTTTCTTGAAATGGTGTACAGTTACGTTCATCGGTTGGGGACGACCAACAAAGGCTCAAATATGCCATACAGGTATTTTGCATGGCTTTCAGTGGATGATAGTGCCCTTTTATAGTCTTATTCTTATTCAGCGTTCCTGACTAATTTATATGTGCGTACATTACAAGTCTTCAAATTCATGAAATATACGAATTAATCATCCACAACCAGCGGTACCTGATGCTATAATAAATATGTGATGACAGATAATGAACTGTTTTTTTGAAGAAAATGATTCGGCTGTTGCATGATCAAACGCATATAATTAAAATTTCCATTGATATGTGTAAATATGGCTTTAACAATGTATCAACAATTCCAATTAGGGGTGAGCGTTCGATCAGTTCGGTTGGTTTTAAGGTGACAAAACTCAAATCGAATTGAAACCGAATTTTTTTCAAATCAAACCGAATCAAATTAATTTCGGTTAATTCGGTTGTTAATCGATTTAACCAAACTTAAAGGATATGCTATTATTTAAATGATAAATTCACTCAAATTAAAACATAAATTTATGTTTACAGAAATTTTATATAGTAAATTTTGTGTTTATAATGAAATTTGTTCTATTTGCAACACATTTCTTTGTATTTTATCACTAAATTAATTATTTAACGTGCTACATTATTGTAAAATTAGATAATAAATTAAAAGTGTGGTTAAACCAATAACCAAAAAAATATATTTTACAAATCGAATTCAAACCGATTTAGTTTTAAAAACGAATTAAAACGACCGAAGTGAACCAGTTTGGTCGGTTAATTCTGTTTAAAATCGAATACTGCTCCAATATTTTAAAATCGAATTACAAACTGATAGTTTAGTTACATTTTTTTTGCCAGTGACAGTCTTTATGCAATTTACTGGATAATAGTCCTTAAACTGTCATTTACATAATATTTCTATTGGTAGTTCCCCAACCGCAAGGAGTAGTTTTTGATTTAGGTACACACTCGATTGAACCTCGATTAATGGCTATAAATGGTTTAAATTATGTCAATTTTCTCAATTTCAATAAAAAAATTCTTCAAATCAAATCTAAACATTACTAGCACTTTTTAATACTCCAAACATATTTTTTAGGTTTTTCTTGAATTAATGCAAACATTAATGGAGATCTCTCCATTCCCTACAAATAATTATAGTTCAGAAACTTTAAATATTTACAAACTTTCCATAAACATTTGTGTCATTTTATTTACATATTTTTTTTTTCAAAATTTTGCTCTTTTGATTGGTTACTCTTCATTTTAAAACTTATAGAGGATGATTTTAGGGAAGTTCCGTTTGAACAATATACAAATTCATAGATATTAGTTATATTAATTATTATGAGAAATCTTTAATTTAAAAAAAATATGAAGGATTTGATATAGGTTATTTACAATTAGATAATAATGAATTATTACACATATTTTTAGAATAATTAATAAAACGTAACATGTATAAAACAATTCCTGAAGCAGTCATTATGCAGTATAAATAAAACGTAATAGGTATAAAATAAGAGGTATAAAAAATGACTTCTAATATTGTTCAACGTTATGACTCACATGCAATAGAAATCAATATGGTAAGGTTTATCCTATACCAACTTTAGTCCGAGCAAATTACCATTCGCAGTTAACGTTATAATGTAAGACTGAAACTATTAGGTAAATGTGTTAAATATACCTTCAATTTAGTACCTTAGTTCATTACTTTTGACAACCAACTTTTATATTGCATATGTTTTGGGTACCTCATTATTTTTGCCCATTTGTAATCACATAACACAATATTATTTTATGAATTCTATTGATGTTAAATTATGTTAAAAAAATATTCCTATCACAAAAAAGGCAGTAATCTCATTTAATTTTCATATAAGATGGTATCTATGATAAGATTAATGACTAACTGGCTTACAAACAATGAAAAATTATTGATTTCATATTAAACATATGTTTTCATGGGTGTCATTCAGCTGGTTTGAGTGAATTTGTATTCTTCCATATTTACTTCCGGTCAAGCGATATAAATTGCAAGTGGAAGTGATAAGTATTTTTGAACTATTACATCTTATAATCTCATGTCCAACTAAACAGCGATAATTCAGTCAACTACGTTTTAGTTTTCTCACGTAGAACAATAAAATAAACATAACATGTAAGGGGTCCATTCTCCAGCCTACACTCACACCTACAAGTTTGAAGTTGGATTGAATAGTGAATATGAAAAAGTTTACTGTTCTTACTGTTCGTAAACTGTGATGTAGTCCACTGCATGTCATTACAAAATTGTACATAAATATATAAATAAAATACAATCTCATTTAACCTAATAGTAATATGAATACATTTTTCTAACCCCCCCCCCCCCCCCCCCAAAAAAAGAAAGAAAGAAAGAAACCTTAATGTTATCCTCTGAATTAACAAGTCGAAGGTATAATATTGAAATAACATAGGTAGGTTTACTCCTTAGAAAAAGTTAATATAAGAAAGAAAAAAAACTAAACATAATAAGTAGAGCGCAAACTACACGTCCTGTGTGCGTACCACGGACCACACACTAACGTTCCCTGTAGTTTAACCTGGGCTGGTTCCGGTTGTTGAGCAAAGGAAGAGCCACAAACTAAAAAGACCTTGATCCACTTGAGCATTATGGTCATCTGAAAGTACATGCAACGATAGATGTGCACACAGTGCATAAGGAGGATCAACAACTGCACTGGACAGAGCCTTTGTCGACAAAAGCTTAATCATGATCCACTATAGTGAGATATCATGCCATTGGTAGAGGGTTCGGGAGTATCACGATGAACGACGGAGCAAGATTAGACAAGAGCAAAATCTTGATCAACCGCATTACGTTAGCTAGTGGAAGCAGCTGAAAAAACAGCTCTATTAGGCCGCAATCCTTTTATGAGAAATCCCACCTTTGGTTAATGGATGATGAGGGCATTGATTTACCATATGATAATATTCATCTAGATGTCATCAATTTATAGTTGACCATCTATTTCTTTATTTTGCATCTCTTCAACTAATAACAGTATTATTATCAGGTACCAAGCATGAGTGTTATACAATGTGTCACAAAGAATGGGTGTTATACAATGTGCGACCAGGCTTTATCATTCAACCAATAAAATAATAATCATTTCCATATAAGAATTCATAACTAATAGTTTATTTTTTGTTTACTTTAATGAGTGGTACTTTAAACAGACGTCTGCTGCGCGGGTTTTAGAATTCATATTCATGTACACTAGACATATAACCAATTCTTCTGTCTGTATTCACAAGATAATAAATTATCAATATTTTCACAAAACAATATACGTATAAGCACTCCACCAAGTGGTACCCATCCAACAACTCATTGGTAACTATTGCGTTACATACGTAATTCAACAATCTATATCTTTGTAACTAAGAGCATAGTCGATCACTACTGGTGCAATGTTATGAAGCATTTTTGTCAACAAAGAATGCAAATAAACATGTTCATATGTAGTAATATATTTTACATTATCCAATAGAAAATAAGATGATAGACATCTCAAGTAATGCAATTAACACAAGATATATTGTATGCACTTGAGAAGGCTGTAAACTAAAATTTTAAGACAATTGCAATGGAACTTTTTCATACTTCCGCTTTTACTAAATAAAAATCAAATCTCATCTATAATTAGATATCCAGTATGATAAGTAATTCATATTCCAACTACTGCCCGTATGCGTAGCACGGGCCACACACTTGTTTTCTTTTGGATTGTTCCTTTCCACCTATTCTGCATCACAACTAGGTTAGAACACATTAACAGGTCCTTTTTGATTAAAAATATTTGATCTTTCCTTGTCACCTTCCTTAAATCTGATCTAATCCGACTAAGAATCATTTTCACATCCATGTTCCGCAAAAATATTTGACATCTCAAACAAGATTATACAAAAATCTTCTTGTAACTTCATGCATCACAATTTGTTTCCTTTAAATATATGAATTTGGGAATGCAAGTTGAAGCAAATAATTATTATACCAACTAAAATTCATGAAATTAAAAGAAGTTTATGAGGTCAATTACTGCTTATGTAGGGTCTTTTGTAGAATATATGCAATAGTTTGTAGTTCAATTACAATTTCTTTGATTTTCTTAAGTTAATTTTGATAGTTCACTCAATAATCTATATGTTCATGGTTTGATTGAGTATGCATTGAATAGTGCATAGATATAATTCAATATTTGGAAGCTTTGTTAATCTCAGTGTTGAATTTTATGTGATTAAATACTTATTTTATTGATTTCTTAAACTATAATCTATTTGCTGAATAGGAAACTTAATAACAACAGAAAAGAAAATCATATGACAATAGCTAAATTGGAAAATGGCAATGCAGTTCTTACCTACTTTATGGTCACTTGTTATATTTGATTAAGTAACATAAATTATTTTCTTTGTATAGTTCAACCCCACTTGGTTTATTCATTGATTAGTGATCATGTAATCAATGCATCATCATTATCTTTTGCATGACCGCACTTTATTTTATTTGTTTTAGTTTTCCTTATTTGATATATACATGATAACTGAAATATAAGAATCACGAAGGGATATCTCAAGGGAAAATTCTTATGTTCTTTTGACGTGAAATTATTTGAAAAAAGACCTTCCCACTAAAACAAGTTGGCAATTGGTGATAATATTAACAGTTGTTGTTCAGCATAGAAATATGTTAATTTGTCCACCTATATTTTATTTTATTTGTATATAAATAAATGTTACGCTGGGTATTTTCTTGTTGTTTTTATAGATATGTTGACCAGACCTCATTCATCCTTAAAAGTGAAGAATAAATTCCATTTACTTGAAGAATTGCATAAGAGCTTTCATTGGAAGATGTTTGTGTTCACATTAGCCATGAGGAAGATATGGAAGAATTTTCTTATATGCTTTTGGAGTCTAACATGAGTCCATGTTTGGAAGAATTAATCACATGCAAATCTTTTGTCAATCAATTAGCCACATGGAAGATAGGGAAGATTTGGAAGATATTCACCGTGATTTGCTTTCCAATCAAGCTTGGTCAAGGAAGGCAAGAGATATGATATTACTTCTTGGGAAAAGAGGCCCATTTAGTCATAGATTTGATTAGGATTCGGTCTACATCTCTATAAATATACATGATGTCCCATTGTAAGAAACCATCCTATATCTTATTTTTTCAGTATTCTCTTCTTCATTAATAAAAGTTCTTTTTGTTATTTCTGCATTTTTCTTTCTTAGCAATCGGTGTTGTCTTCACAATTAGTTTTGGAAGAGCACCAATTGTATTTTACATTTTTTGTTAGTGATTAGTCGTTTGATTAGTTTCAACAACAATCCTAATTTACTTTCTGTGTTCTTCTTTTCCTGCAATTTTACTTTCTGCATTTTATTTCTGTTTTGCATTTTAATTTCCAATTGATAGTTGTGATTTGATCATCGGTTCAATTAGATTTATTCTGAATCGAATTGCAGTTTCAATTTTTATTGTCTTCAAAAACCAACCTCGAAAATCGTCTAACTCGCCCAAGAGATTAAATAAATAATTTGATTTTAATTTACCTCCATGTGTTCGACCTGTATGCTACACACCTGTACGCTTGCAGTATTTAATTTAAAATTCGCGCTTTTCTGATTCATAGATTAGCGACGATCAAGTTTTTGGCGCCGTTGCCGGGGAGGTAAACACTAAATTTTATTATTTATTTAATTTCTAATTCGTGTTAATTTTTTTTATTTTAATTCATTTTCGTTTTGTTTTCTTGTGTATATAGAAAAAAAATCTTGATTGAATAGATTTGGTATTATTCAATGATACCGTAATCTTCTAAGCAAGAGAAAAAAAAAATAACTTGCCATTTTCATTGATTTTCTGTCTTTGCCATTTTTTTTCTTTTACTTCTTTCCTTTTTTTTCCTAATAATTTCCTCCTTTGTACAAATTTCTAAAAAAAAAAACTGTTAATTTTCCTTTTTTCTTTCCATCTTTCCACTTTCTTTCCAATCGTCTACATTCTTTTTCTTTTTACAAATTTCAAAAAAAAAAAAAATCCTCTTTTGCAATTTTTTTTCTTTTCTTCTTTTGTCTTTCTTGTTCTCAATTCATTTGATTTCTTTTCTTCTCTTACAAATTTCCTTTCTTTCCTCTTTATTCCTCCTTTCCAATTTTCAATACAATTACTTCTCATTCTTCTTTTACAAGTTCAAAAAAAAAAACTTGCCATTTTTCTTTTGTTTCTTTCCTGTTTTCAACCTCTTTCCCCTTTCTTTCATTTATTTGTTTCCCTCTCGCAAATTCATTCCTACTTTAGACAAATAATAATGATAAAAAAAATAGAACTTGCCAAATTCTCTTGATTTTTTTTTCCTTTTCATTTTTGTTTTTCCTTTTATATTTCTTTTTTTTTTCTTTCCCTCTTCATCTATTCCTTCTTTCCAGTTTTTACTTTATTTTTATTGTTCATTATTGTTGTACATTTAATTTGCCAAATTTTCTTTAATTGGTTTCCATTTATTCCTTCCTTCCTTTTACTTCTTTCCAATTGTCAATACACTGGTTTCCATTCTTTTACAACAATAACCAAAAAAAAAAACTTGCATTTTTTTATCGATTGCTTTCTAATTACAACTCTCTCTCACTTCCTCTAATATTTCTTTCCATCTTTCTACCACCTTGTTAATTTTCACATTTTTCTTTTCTCTTTCCTTTTCTTTTTATTTGTTTCCATCTTTTGTCTACAATTTTCTAAAAAAAAAAACTTTTGCATTTTCTTCTCTGTCTACGTTGATTTTTTTCTTGTTTTTGTCTGCTTTTATTTCTTTCCTCAATTCCTTCTACCCTTCCTCTCTACTAAAAAAACCTTGTTTTTTTTCCTTATTTCCTTCCTTTTTTTCCCTTTTTTGTTTTTCTTTTTCTCATTCATTTCTTTCCCTTTCTTCTTGTTCAAATTTTCAAAAAAAAAATTGCATTCTTTTCTTTTTATTTATTTCTTTCCAGCTCTCTCCTTCATAATTTTTTTTCTTTTTCTTTTCTCTCTTTTATTTCTTTTGTTGATTTTGCTACCTTTCTCTCTCTCTCTCAAAAAAAAGAAGAAGAAGAAGAGGTGAAATTCAAATCAAAGGCCAAAGGAAGGAACAGATTCAAGCAACGAACAAGGATTCAAAGGTCAACGGATTTGCAAATAATGGATTTCAATCATTAATACTGCTCAATTTTTCTGGACAGATTGGCATACACCGCTGTAATATTTTCTAAACTCTACAGGTGTTTTGCTGCAAAGAAAAAAATGTAGAAATTGTGTGTAAAAATCTTCTGCAGGGGCAGCGGCTTGCTTGTACAAATTTTTTATTCTGCTATTGTTCTGTGACTACTGTTCTATGATTGAATTTTTCTTAATTTGTTTAGTTAGGAATTATTTTCCATAACTAAAATCATCACGCTCGTCGTTTTTCAATAATAAAACTTGACTTGATTTTCAAAATAATATAATTGAAATGTGGTGTTTTGTGAAGTTGACTGTCTCATATAATTGGATCGCGGATATATAGTAGTTCAATTTATTGAACTATTAGCAAAAGAGGTTGCATACTACCCGTAAAACATTGGTCGTATCCCTTAGTGTTTACACTATACGTGAACGGCCATAAGACCCTCTTCCCCTTTCTAATTGAGTCAGTTAATTAATAGAGCACAACTCGTCCTGTTATACTATTTTGAAGCGAGAATAATTTATGTCTTACCCTGACTTCATTCAAATGTCTAATTCAAAAAAATCCTTGAGAGAAATGTGGGATAATAGTCGGAATAGACGTCCTCTTGAAGAATATGATTTTGAATTACAACTCATAAGGCAAAATTTTCCAAAATTTTGTGAGCCCAATGCCAACAATTTTAAAAAAAATTCAAATGACCAACGTTTTCAAAATCATAGATATAATCGAAATGATGATTTCAATTTAAATTTCCATAATTTCGATTATGGGCCACATCCACCTCAAAACGGTTTTGAATCGCAACATACCTTTGATCAACATCAATATGAGGTTGGAAACCAGTTTGAAAATAATTTTGAAAATGATTTTCAAAGCGATCAAAATTTCCAAATTTACAACCCATATCCACATCTTGAGATTAACCAAAATTGCAATTTTCCTTCGAATTTCAACGGTTTTGGTTATGAACCTAATTTTCAAAATCAAAATGATTTCCAATATCAATGCCAATTTTCTGAAAACTCAGATAATTTTGAGAATCAAGAAATCCAAAACGAGAGCTCTCAAATCAACGATCGTCTTAACATTCTTAGAGAGAGGGAAGAAAGACTAAATAAAAAAGGCTGATGAACTTCTTTGTTTATTGACATCTTTGAAAGTACAACGAGAGCAACAGAATCAAATTCAAACAAGCGATGAATCAGAAGATAATCCATTCTTTACTGACATTGAAAATTTTCAAATAACGACTTTGGAAATTGAGAATAATCATCTTGATGAAGTTTTTCAAAATTCAACAAATGATTTGGACTTCAACTCTTTTCAGAAAAAAGATTTAAGCTTAGATTTTGACCTTCCTCTTTCAGGTTGCGAGAAACTTGAAATTCTTGAAATTGAACAAAATGAAAATGTTGAATTTTTCAATTCAAATTTGGAAAAGGATTTTAATGAACATGATTTTTTTGGACTGTATGAGGATGAAAGCGATAATTCGGTCAACCCGGTTAGCACCACTAGGTTCGAGAAAACATCTGAAATTAATTTCGGCACTCCCAATAACTCTTCAATCCGAACCTCAAATCAAAATCTTGACGCTCTTCCAATGACAACAAAGACCGATTTTTCTGAACCTTCCAAACCTCCATCTTCTTCGAATGTTGGCAACCCCAACATCTCTTCTTATGAGGTCGGAAACCCCGTCGATATCCCTTCTTTTAATGATAGCAATCCCAACATCCCATACTCTATACCTATACCGCCTTCACTTACGTTGCCGACACTTTCTTCTTCGAATGACCAAGATTCTGAAATAGAATCAAGTCACCAATCCATCTTTGAAAATTTTAACTTTGAGGAAATTTCAAATGAACTTGAAATTGTCAATGTTTAAAATTCGTTGTCCAGTAATGAAATTGATCGAACAGTCTTAAATAATACTCAGTTTTCAAATTTCACGATTGCAACTGAATTTATATACGATCACATATTCTTGAACAATTACACTGATAAGTTTGTTGAACACATGAATTATTTTTGGAATGTTAGCTTTGTTGAAAAGCTTCATGTGAGGACGACCCTGAACATTCATTTACTGGACTATAAATCGAGGTATGAAGATGAGATGGTTTTCAAAAACTTTTACTTATTAGAAAACATGCCTAGACATAGTGGGAACAGAAGTCATCGGGCAAGAACCAAGTGTGGGGGAAAAAGTTGGTGGAATTCTTTGCATCGCATGCATCGCAAACACATATATCATTGTAAATACGATCCATTCTTACATATAGTTAGACTGCATTTCATTCTTCATATCATTTTGCATCTAATCCATCTATGGGTTTTATCATTCAAATTTAGGAAACGTTCACAGTGTGGACACTGTTTAGTTCTATTGTGGGTGGGGGGGGGGGGGGTGTCTGCATTTCACTCCTTTTCGTTTTTTTTCTTTATTTTTCTTTCTTTTCAATTTCAGCCATTTAAATAGGACCATCATGCATTTTAGACTGTACTAACATGCCATTTTTTTTCAAACATGACTAATTTTAGATTGATACAACAAAATAAGTTTACAATTTTTAGCCAGTTGATAGTATTTTTTTTCTCTCAACTTAGATCAAATAAGAAATATAATGAAAAGTTTAATTTTGAGGGATAATAGTGTAACCGGTACATAGGGAGATTCTTAGGTGATAGCCATGAAATCTATTCTATATTGTAGACTTTGTTTAAATAAGTGGAGGACTTAAAATACTTATATTGTCCCTTCAAATCTTTAAAACTAATTTGTGTTAAGTTGAATTCGCGTAACTCTCTTTTGTGCTTATATTTTCAATAATAATAACAGTAATCCAAGGGTATCCAACATTGCTTGTATATCAAGCGTTGGTGTGCAAACCCGCCAAGCTCTATCCGACATGTTGTTGACAAAGTCAGCGTTGGAATATCTTGGTCTCATTTTATGAGATTGGGCACCTAAGGATTACCGACACGTTGTTGACAAAGTCAAAGTCAGCCTGCGCAATCCGCCAAGCTCTTTACCTACTCTCCGTTAGTCCGCGAGGCAGTGCATGGGTGGTAAACCTTGGTCTTCTAAGTTAGGTGTATGTACTTAATCATAAATTTTAAAATTTTATAGAATAAAGAATAAGCGATGATGCCCAAACACTTCTTGACCTTATTGATTTGACTAGCCATACATGAGAAAATTAGAATACCACTTTGCAAACTGTGTTAAGTAAACTATGAATCTATTTCATGGCTGCACTATGTTATCGACCGAACTAACTGGCCAAACTGGAATTTAACATTTGAAAACTTGATTTATATTGAAAATTTGTGACAAGTCGAGGTATCTAAAATAAAACCAACTGATTAGAAATTATTAACTTAATTTGTTGTACCACTTTCCTGAAATAAGTCGTGTTTCCATTTTTCATTTTTATTTGCATATGTCCATTGCATTCATGTAGTTTCATTAGAATCATATCATACTGCATTTGGATTTTGTGGGTAGTATCCGTTGAAAACCCTCACGAGACACCACTCGTCCTACTAGGGACACCTAGAGGTTTAACGGCTTGTTGCATACGCTCAATGCAATCGTGTTTCCTACGAAAGTGTGACCTATCTAGTTTGGTTTTTCATTTCTTGTTTTACTCGAGGACGAGTAAAAGATAAGTGTGGGGGTATTTGATCAGCATAGAAATATGTTAATTTATGCACCTATATTTTATTTTTTTATATATAAATAAATGTTACGCTGGGTATTTTCTTGTTGTTTTTATAGATATGTTGACCAGACCTCATTCATCCTTAAAAGTGAAGAATAAATGCCATTTACTTGAAGAATTGCATAAGAGCTTTCATTGGAAGATGTTTGTGTTCACATTAGCCATGAGGAAGATATGGAAAATTTTTCTTATATGCTTTTGGAGTCTAACATGAGTCCATGTTTGGAAGAGTTAATCACATGCAAATCTTTTGTCAATCAATTAGCCACATGGAAGATAGGGAAGATTTGGAAGATATTCACCGTGATTTGCTTTCCAATCAAGCTTGGTCAAGGAAGGCAAGAGATATGATATTACTTCTTGGGAAAAGAGACCCATTTAGTCATAGATTTGATTAGGATTTGGTCTACATCTCTATAAATATACATGATGTCCCATTGTAAGAAACCATCCTATGTCTTATTTTTTCTGTATTCTCTTCTTCATTAATAAAAGTTCTTCTTTTTGTTATTTCTGCATTTTTCTTTCTTAGCAATCGGTGTTGTCTTCACAATTAGTTTTGGAAGAGCACCAATTGTATTTTACATTTTTTGTTAGTGATTAGTCGTTTGATTAGTTTCAACGACAATCCTAATTTACTTTCTGTGTTCTTCTTTTCCTGCAATTTTACTTTCTGCATTTTATTTCTGTTTTGCATTTTAATTTCCAATTGATAGTTGTGATTTGATCATCGGTTCAATTAGATTTGTTCGGAATCGGATCGCAGTTTCAATTTTTATTGTCTTCAAAAACCAACCTCGAAAATCGTCTAACTCGCCCAAGAGATTAAATAAATAATTTGATTTTAATTTACCTCCCTGTGTTCGACCTGTATGCTACACACCTGTACGCTTGCAGTATTTAATTTAAAATTCGCGCTTTTCTGATTCATAGATTAGCGACGATCAGTTGTCATGTGTGTGTGTGTACACACACATAATGAGATTGCGTATATACGATCGAGATTAAGGTTTATAATTACTTGTTTATGTATATATATTTTATCTCATTTTACTATATACATCACTGTTAAGAGGAAAAGTGGTGAAATATGTACTTATCCAAAATAATATTTAATAAATTGACAGCTAGTAATGCTTTATTATAACTTTTTGATTAATTGTTCATTTCATAGGCGAATGTCTTCGAATGTCTACTTCAAGTTTCTGGTTCAAATGATTCAATTTCAAGTGATGATTCATTTGCTATTACCGAAAGAATGTTATACTTGGATAACATGCATGGAAGCAGGATAATTTCATTGTCGACAATATAATTTTATAATCTTATATTATAAAATTATCTTGCTTCCTTGTGTGTTATCCAAATCTAATACCGTTTCGTTAATAGCAAATGAATCATCACTTGAAATTGAATCATCTGAATCAGATTGTGAACTTGAAGTAGACATTAGAAGACATTTACCTTTAAAATGAACAGTTAATCAAAATTTATAATAAAGCATTACCAACTGTCAATATATTTAATTTTAGTTCGGATAAGTATATATTTAACCAATTTTCTTCTTAGCTATACATAGTAAAATGAGATTTTATATATATATATATATATATATGAAAAATTAATTAAAAAGCTTAATCTCGGTCATTTATATGCAATCTCATTATATACGTATACACATGACAACTGTTAATATTATCACCAGTTACCAACTTGTTTTGGTGGGAACATCTTTTTCTTTCAAAAATTTCACGTCAAAAGAACATAAGAACTTTCCCTTGAGATAGCCCTTCGTAATTCATATATTTCAGTTATCATGTATGTATCAAATAAGGAAAACTGAAACATATAAAATGAAGTGAGATCCTGCCAAAAATAATTTTGATGCATTGATCATATAATTTTGAATCAATGAAAAAACCATGTGGGGATGAACTATACAAAAAAACAATTTATGTTAATTAATCAAATATAAATAGTAACCGTACACTAGGTAAGAACTATATTGGCATTTTCCAATTTAGGTATCGTCATATGACTTTGTTTCTTGCTGTTATAAAGTTTCCTATTAAACAATTAGGTTACAATCTAAGAAATCAATAAAATAATAATTTAATCAAATAAAATTCAACACTGAAATTAACAATGCTTCTAAGTACTCAATTATATATAAGCACTATTCAATACATACTCAACCAAAGCATGAACATATAGAATATTGAGCGAAATATTAAATTAACTTCCAAAAATCAAGGAAATCGTAATTGAACAACAAACAGTTGCATAGATTCTACAAATGGAGGCAGCAAGAATTTTAACTAATTTAGAAGTTTCAACGTAGTAATCGACCTCATAAGTTTCTTTTAATTTCATGAACTTTAGTAGGTATAGTAATAATTTGCTTCAACTTGCATTCCCAAATTCATAAATTTAAAATAAACAAATTAGGGTGCACGATTTTGCGAGAAGATTTATGTATAATCTTGATTGAGATATCAAATATTTTTGCAGGATATGGATGTGGAAATGATTCTCAGTCTGATTGGAATTGATTTGAGGAAGGTGATTGGGAAAGATCAAATATTTTAATCAAAAAAGACCTATGATGTGTTCTAACCTTATTATGATGCAGAACAAGTGGAGACAGACATTCCAAAAGATAGTGTCAAGATTGTGTTAAACATATCATGCACAGAAAAAAATTATTGCTAAAGGCATCCAAATCCCTACTTCCCAGTACCATAATGTGCCACTAAGATGATAGAAAAACAGAATTGAGATGAAACTACAGTTTATTATTGAAGAATTGTAATACAAGATGATACAAATTATGTAGAGGTGTCCTCTATTTAGAAAACAAGAAATAAATGTAAATTGTTTGAATAATGGGCATGTGACCGTTGCTTGAATAATGGGCATGTGACCGTTGCTTTGTTATATGCAGAAGTGTAGTACTGGATATGGATATAATACCATATACGAAAATGTACAACTGGATATGGATATAATACCATATACGAAAACTTTCCCATTATTCTTTCTTTCCTTATTACCGCCCCTCAAATTAGGGTTAGGGTTTGCAACCCTAATTAATTTCCCATTTCGTGTACTGACATTGGTAAAGAGTAAGCAATTTGAACCCTTCGTCATGATGGTGAAGATCTAGGTAAGATCCAGGTATGAAAGTTCCATCTTTTACTTGGTAATTGTTTGTAACTCTTCGAATGCAAGTGCATCTCTGAATCTGTGGAAATTTTTGGCTGAGTGTGACTTTGTTAGCATGTCGGCCCTCTGATAGTAAACTGGAATATGATTCACTTGTAAAAATTTCTTTTGAACTTGCTCTTGAACAAAATAGGTATCGATTCTATGTGTTTGGTTTGATTATGCTGAATAGGATATGTTGTCATGTAGATTATGCTCAACTTGTCATACCAAATTATAAGGTTTCTTTTAGATGATAGTTTTAGCTCCTTTCACAATGATTGTAGCCATAATATTTCTTCTGTAGTACTAGCAACACTCCTATATTCCACTTCTGTGCTTGATCTCGAGATGGTTGTTTGCTTTTTAGAGCACCAAGAAATATGACTTTCTCCTATATAAATGCAATAACCAGAAATTGATCTTTTATCATCTATAACTGTATCCTAGTCTGCATGTGAATAAGCTGTAATGTTTAAATTTTTATTGCCTTTTAATGATATGCCAAAGTTGATTGTTGCTTTCAAGTATCTGAGTATTCTTTTCACTGTTGTCCAATGCTCACTTCTGGGTTCTTGAAAAATTGAGATACTTTATTAATACTAAAAGAAATATCAGGTCGTGTTATAGTAGCATATTGTAATGCTCCTACATCCCTTCTGTATTGTTTGATATTTGAGAGAGCTTCTCCACTGTTCTTTAACAAGTGTTGGTTTGATATCATAGGAGTTGGTTGGCCATTTACTTCAATCATGTTTGTCTTATTTAGAAGATCTGTAATATACTTTCTTTGATAAAGATGAATTTCTTTATCTGATTTTCTTGTAACTTCTATTCCAAGGAAATAAGATAATTCACCCAAGTCTTTTATTGAGAACTGATTGTTCATATAATTTGTCAATTTTCTGATTTCAGTTTCACTGCTGCTTGTGATAATTAAATCATCATCATATATTAATATATAAGTGGTAGATGATTCACTGATTTTTGTGAATAGGGAAATGTCAGATCTGGTAGGTGAATAGCCTAGTGTTGTCAAACTTGTTTTAAGTCTTTTAAACCATATTCTAGGTGCTTGCTTCAGACCATAGATTGTTTTATTCAACATACATACCAATGTTGGGTCTTGTGTGTAGCCTTGTTTTTGTTTCATGAATATTTCTTCATGTAGATTCCCATTTAAGAATGCATTATAGACATCTAGCTACTTGATCTTCCAGTTATTGCTTAATTCTATAGTCCATATAAGTCTAATAGTTGATGTTTTTACCACTGGTGAGAAAGTTTCATTATAATCAAAACCAAATTCTTGTGTGAATCCTTTTGCAGCAAGTCTTGCTTTATATCTATTAATGGATCCATCTGGATTCTTTTTCAGTCTGTATACCCACTTGCATCCAATTATATTTTTGTTGTTTGGTGGACTCACTAGTTCCCATGTACAATTGTTCATCAGTGCTTGATATTCTTCATCCATTGCCTTTCTCCATTCTTTGTGCTTGGCTGCTTGTTGATAACTTTTTGGATCTTCTTCAGTAATGACTGCGGTATAAGTCTTTAGTTCGAATATGCCTTTTTTGATCTGGTTATCATTGAATATCCAGTTTGATGCTATGACGATTGAGTTGGTGAGTCATTTTGTCTGCTGCTAGAATTTTGATTGTTATCATTGCTGATTTCTTCTAATTGTCTGCAACTTGATTCTGTAGGTGATTAAATGACGTGGCTAGTTTGCTCTGGCAGATCATCATTAGTTTCATTATCACTGTGGTGGCCTTCAGAGTTACTAGCTGCCTTGTCACCATTCTCTTGATGCCAAGCGTCAGTAATGTTATGCAGATCAGGTATACTAACCTTTGGATTGTATATATTGGTCGTGGTTTGTATATTTGAATTGTTATAAGGGTAAATATTTTCTTTAAAAACAACATGTCTTCTTGTAAATATTCCACCAGACTTGTCTGTACATCTAAACCCTTTTTTATTATTACAATAACCTATGAAAGTATTGGGTTTAGATCTATAGTCAAGTTTATGATTATTATAAAGTCTTAAGTAAGGGAAACACATGCAACCAAATATTTTTAGATTGTTGTAGTCAGGTTTGACATTAAATAGCCTTTTTATAGGTGTATGTCTTTCAGTACTTTAGTGGGCATTCTATAAATTAGATGCACAACAATATTGAAAGCATCAGGCCAAAATTTAAGTGGTAAAGATGCTTGAGCTAACTAAGTTGAACCTGATTCAACTATGTGTCTATGTTTCCTCTCAACTATACCATTCTGTTCAGAAGTACAGGGACATGTTACTCTATGTATAATACCCTTTCTTTTAAAATAATCTGTCAGGGGTTTGTATTCTAATCCTCCATCAGATTGCATGACTTTAATTTGACAGTTTATTTGGTTTTCAAACACAATGATAAAATTGATGACAACACTTTTAGTATCAAATTTAGCTTTTAAGAAGTATATCCAAGTATATCTAGTGTAAGCGTCAACAAATAATATGTAGTATTTATATCCATAATCAGAAAATATAGGAGATAGACCCCAAAAATCTCAGTGATAATTAATTGACCAGGTTTGGAATACACAGTTAATGAATCATGGAATGGTAATTTGTGGCTTTTTCCCATCTGGCAATAAGTACATACAAAAGGTAATTTTGCAGGAATAAATTTATTTTATTATCATTAAGAATTTTTGTTACACTGCTAGCACTAGGATGTCCTAAATTATAATGCCATAAGTCAAAAGTACTTCTAGTTTGAACTTCATTAGTTATATCAGTCAAATTACAATGTGAGTGATCATTGATAGTAGTATTGTGGTTGCTGAGATTGAATTCATAGAGTCCCTTCACAGCATTACCCTGTAGAAAAATTTTCCTAGTTATTATGTCTTTAACTACACAGTATTTAGGGAAAAATTAAAATTATACAGTATTATCTTTAGCAAATTGAGACAAAGTAATTAGGGTTTTCTTAATAGAGGGTACTCTTAGTAAATTATGCAAAAAAAACTGCCTATTACCAATGATGCTACCAATGCCAGTACGAGATATTTTAACACACTTAACATTACCCATGCTTATAATGTGATTACCTTTGTATTCTTGGTTTCCAAGCTTCAGGTTTTTCAGATTGTTAGTGATATGATGGCTAGCTTCTGAGTCTGGGTACCATGATTCATCTTGAATATGATCAGCTCTGGCTTGTTAATTGTGATTAGTTGCATCTCCCTGTCCTTGTACTAAATTGGCAGTGAAATTGGTGTTTCTTTGATTGTTGTTGCTGGTTTTGCTTGCTGAGTAGTTTGAATTGTATCTGAAATAACACTTGATAGCAGTATGACCCATCTTGTCACATATTTGACACTTTGGTCGATTGTTGTTGTTTTTGTTGTTGTTGTTACTCCAGCCTCTTCCTTTACCACCTCTGCCTCTGGTGGTGGGGTTTCCCCTTTTAAAGGTTTTCTCATTTCTATAATTATTACTTATCTGATTTCTGTTATTGTCATTACTTTTATTAACAATATAGTTAATAGAGAAGTCACTTTCTTGAGCTTTCTTGCCTTCAAGCCTAGCTTCATGTGCTAATAAAATAGAGTGAACATCAAGAGATGAGAATTCCTTTTGTGAGGAAATTATGGCTTGTACAGCCTCATATTCTTCACTTAAGCCATTGAGAATAATCAAGATTTGTTCAGAATCTTGCAGTTCATGGCCAATAGCTTCTAACATGTCACAAACAGATTTAATTTTGCTCAAGTACTCTCTCATGGTAATGTTGTCCTTCTTTATTTTTTGCAATTGTCTTTTATAAAACATGGCTTTAGCAGAAGACTGGTTGTTGAAGGATTTTTCTATTGTTTTCCATATCTCGTTAGCACTTTTGCAGCCAACCATTTGCAGTAATAAGCTTTGATTGATAGAGGATAGTAGCCATGAACTGATTAAACGATCTTGCCTGTGGTATTCCATGCACTCTTCATTACTGACTATTTTATTCTCTTGATCAGTTACGAATTTTGGTGGAACTGATAAAGTCCCCATGATGAAGCCTTCAAGGCCATAACCTTGGATTATAGTCTCGATTTGAAGTTTCCAAAGCAAGTAATTGTTTTTGTCCTATTGCACTGTAATTAGTTGTGACTGAGGACTAATTACAGTTTTGGTGAGTTTGTCAATAACAATGAGGCTTTCAATCGTTCCAGTAGCATTGTCAGAAGATGATGAAGCAATATCATTGGCCATGATGATCGAACGATGAATATGGATCGATGGCTGTTAAGCCTTCATGATGCTCTGATACCGTGATAGAAAAACAGAATTGAGATGAAACAACAGTTTATTATTGAAAAATTGTAATACAAGATGATACAAATTGTATAGAGGAGTCCTCTATTTATAATACAAGAAATAAATGTAAATTGCTTGAATAATGGGCATGCGACCGTTGCTTGAATAATGAGCATGTGACCGTTGTTTGAATAATGGGCATGCGACCGTTGCTTTGTTATATGTGGAAGTGTGCAGCTGGATATGGATATAATACCATATATGAAAATGTACAACTATTTATGGATATAAGACCATATACAGAAACTTTTCCATTATTCTTTCTTTCCTTTATTATAAGGAATGCAGAACTATATGCTTTTAGCATCACACCACTAGGTGGGACTAACGGCACTTAGTTTTAAGCTATCCAACAACAAATTATGTTGTTACAACATCTTCAACCCTAGTGTGAATTCACTATAATTTGGATTTCACATCATTATTTAATATTTTCTATTAAAGTACTGTTTATGATGCTAATGTTTTTTGTTGATGTAATTGGAAAACCACTTGACATTGTCTAGCTCTAGACATTCAACTTCACAAACATATCATTAGTTTCTCTACTCTAATCAGATTTACCAAAGATGTTTTTTCTTTTAATTACAAGAAAATAACGCCCAAACATTTTTTTATATCTACGTTTTTGCATCGGATAAAAAAGGTAAATCATGAATGATAATGCATTCATACCCTCTTAACAATGTCTAATTACTTTTATTACATATATTTTAAATGACAATACATATAGATATGGATAGGAGATTCTCTTAGCAGGTATAAGCTCATACGTTTTTAACTCACAACGTTACTCGAAACAGTAATAGAAATCCCAAAAGACAAAGATCATGGTCATTGAATTATATGGACCCCTTAATATCCCTCGTCGATTTTATTCTAGGGTGTTTCAAGAATTTTACGTGTGAATAGAGCGCAACTCCTTAAAAAACATGCTTCTATCGACATCCCATATTACTTTTTTAATCACCTTTATAATTTTAATAGAAATGGCTATTTTATGTGTACTTTTGACCGCCATATCATATATTTTCATGTAGTCGTTCACTACCTAACTTCTCTTCTCAAAATATAATGTATTTCTCCAAAATTTCAAAATAGAATTCTAAAAAGATTCTCACATGTCGATTAGATGATGAAAAATGAACATAAAAGAGGATAGTTTTTTTACATTTACATTATTCAATTTTTTCTACATATTTTTGGAGCTATTTAGAAGTTTCTGTTGGGTACGGTTTGTTATTACGGTTTCAATCGTCATTGGTTTTCAATCATTGCTCACAAAACCTACGACAATTTAGGGTTCGACAAATATGAAAGGGGAAAAAAATTAAACTTACTAGTAGACATGTGGACATTGTTTTATGCTTAATTGAGAAGAATAACCTGAATTTTCTCATTGGAGATGTTCATTTTGAGAAATCGATGCTGATTTAAAGTTTCAAAAAGAAGTTAAAGAAAAACATGTTGCTTTGAATTGTTTTTTGCTTAGGTGTTGGTTAGTTAAAAAAAGGAAACGATGTTAGAAAGTTAAGAGGTGACCTTTTGAGGTGACCTGTAACATTTGTCTAAAATGCCTGCCAGCACACTAAAAACAAACAAAAAAAGCATTGGAGAGGCAATTTTAATACACCACATTAATTGCTAAGGTGTCCTTGAAATTACAGTTAAATTGCAATTTTCAATCTACGTCGAAGATGCTTCTTGTATTTTCAATTCAATTTCCACACAATTGTTCGACGAAACTTCTCAAAGGTATAACCTTATCCTAGTTTGCTTCAACTTCTTCGCTTAGTCTCAATCACCTCGGCCCCGCGTAGGTATGTCTCTTTTTCGTTCACTTATGTTTAAATTACAGAACATTATGTGTTGTTTCTTCTGTTATGTACTTAATCCAGTAATATTTTTGAACATTCCGTTCGACTTTGTTGATTATATTGCCATGTTTGAGGAATGTAGTGTCTTACAATCCTTTTTGTTGATTGTATTGCCATGTTTGAGGAATGTACAACTAGATATGGGTTTTGGGGGTTGACGACGAAGTGGTAATTTTGTACCAATTATGGATAAGTATGAAATTTTGGCAATTTTTTAATATGTTATTGGTACAAACTTTATCGATGTTTAATGAGCTCGGGGTTTAATCGGTTATTTACAAATTATCGCAAACTTATAGTATCCAACTAAAAATACCATTTATATGCTCACTTAACCAAACACTTGAGTAAATAATAGTACAAATCTGCTTCCATATTCAGCATACAAAATTCTTCTTCTTAGTTTCAAGTGCATTTTGTTGCTACATCACAATTAGCCAGATAGGCATTTTTGATTATTAATGTGACATGGTACTCATAAACTTCATAACAAAATGGAAAAGTATACTAATATTTTCAGATTTGGAGCTACATATACTCAACCTTTTGCTAAGAACCATGTCGTACGGCACCCTAGCAAATGTTGCAAATATCATCCATTGAAAGTATAACCTTTTTTTTTCCTCACTAAAGCTCACTTTATCAACCTTGTCAAAGGTAGGTCTCTCTTTTGAGCTTTATATTTGGATTACACCACATTATATTTATCTTCAAAATTTTGTTTAGTTTTTTATATGGTATTTACCCTATTCAAGAAAGAATCATATCTTCTTAATGTTTTTGTTTGTAAGTAAAATTTATCATGAAAATATGACAAGAAGCTTGTCTACCTCGGTAAGTAGAGTGCAAGACTCGACTTTGTGACTTGGGTTTTGTTAATGTCAGGATAAACTATGTGAATTGGGTTCGAAGTTGAGTGAATTTTATACCAATTAATTCAGGTTGGTTATATAAATAAATCAACTTGGAAAAGCGGTGTGCATAAGTTTGAATGCATTCATAGAATTCTATTACAGTAGTGTAAACATTATATTTCATGCCCAGCTCAAGCATTGATTCATCCTTTTGACGTACAATCCTTAGTTAGTTGGTTGTTTCTCATATTTGATTAACCAAGCAAAATGCTTTGAGTTGATTTTTGTTAATTTAGGCTTACAAAGATATTATGTTGGGCAGGAAAATTGAGTGAAATTTGAACCAACCATTCTGGGTTGGTGAAGCATTCTCGACTAGTCAAAAAGTTTAGAAATGTTCAAAGATTTTTATCGAAGTAATTTAATGATAATAGTTCACAGCAAATAATGATTCATGCAAAATATCGGACTTCCCTTTACAAGTGTAGTAGTTTGATTGAGGTCCCATGAAATTAATTTTGTGGACATTCTAAGCAATAATATTAGGATTTTAAACATTTTGTATTAGAAATCTCCAATGGTTTTTGATTTATTTTAAGCCCTTTTCTCAGTTTAGTAGACAATTAATGTAAGAATTCTGAATGCAAGGTAACGATAATCAACAATGTACAAAGTACAAGCTTAAATATCTAAGGTAAGAAGAGAAATCTGTATTGCCGTCTACCAATATTTATATGAAAAGAATTGAACTGAAAGGGTTTCATACTCATTACTAATATCTTCCTGAAGTTCATGCTTTATTTCTAGATTACTACATCCTTGTAAGAAAGAGCGATCATATACATGTTCTATTAAATACACCTTGAAGACATAAGCCAGATCAACATATAGTTTCCATGTCAACCACATGGTTTGTTTTTGCTTCATTTTCAATCCATACATATTTTGATGACCTTCATCTTATCATTGAGCTTGTAAGTTACAAACCTTTACCAAAGATTGTGCATGCTTACTTCTATTGATAAGCATTTCTACCTTCCATGTGAAACTTTCAGTTTCTTTATTATGCTTTGATTATAGAAATTGATTCTGATTTTTTTCATAGTGATCTTTATTTTTTTGACCATTGCAATAAGATAAATTGGCACACGCGTAACAAAAGAAATGTGTGAATATAACAAAAACATTTCCAAATACCTCTATTGATGATTTAAGAAGTACCATGCCTTGACAATTGTTACCCGCATGTAAATTTAAACTAAGAGGAAGTTTTCTAATTTATAAAATTGAACTAAGAACATTGCTAATTTGTCTTTCTGGCATAGTCCTTGGGCAAGTCCTGGTTTGATTCTGAGTGATGTGGTGGATGAAAATGTTATTTTCACCTCTGGTATTCCCTATTCGACAGTTGTTTATGACTACATTCATGAGGATATAGTAAATCTTCCCTATAGTAGTTCTTCGACTTTGAGATCGCTTTGGAATCATATTACTGAACACTATAGTTTTCCATCTGATAACTCTGTCCTTTGGATGGGTAAGGAGCACTCTATCTGAAATGTCTATAAGCTGCTTTGTCCATCTGGACAATATTTTCCATGGCACTCCCGGATATGGAATTGTGGAAGCTCAGCAAAGGATAATTTGCTTCTTTGGAAGGTAATGGATGATGCGATCAACACCAAAAGTAAACTGTTTTCTTATGGTATTCTTGATGATGATATTTGTATCCTTTGTCATAATGCTCCTGAAACAAATGTGCATCTGTTTTTTGAATGTATTTATGTTCATCGAATTTGGTGGCGACTGCTAGCTACTGGTGGCTTTCATAGACCCTCGCAGTCAAGTGAAATAGAATGGTTTAACATCTTCTTGGCTACACGGTGGAAAAACAAGAGAACTTGTGTACTTCTCAAACTTCTTAAGAAATTCATTGCTGGAGTGTAGAGAGAGTGCAATAATCGCATCTTTGGAATTGGTAACTTGAACGCAGACCAACTTTACTTTCAGATTCATAGGTCGATGTTGAGATTATTGCATTTGTAAATGTTTTTTTTGTGGTACTAGTTTCAAACTCTTGTAATTTGTTAATGTGTAAAAAATAATTCCACTTTGCCTTTCAAAAAAAAAGTTTTGGACATTTCATTCATTAATGGATATGAAATCTATTTTTTTGAATTAGAATGAATGTATAGCGTGCGAGAAATGAGAATTTAGTAGTAAAAATACGTTTATGTAAATTTTAGAAATAGAATAAATTGTGATTACAATATCATAAATAACTTATATTGAGGTTGTTCGGTTTAAAAAATATTTGTTACGGATTGAGATGATGGCTTTGGTGATAATAACCTTGTTTTAACTAATTTTTTTATAAAATATATGCTAACACCATTGTATAGAAACACACACACACACACACACACACACACACATATATATATATATATATATGTGTGTGTGTGTGTGTGTGTGTGTGTGTATGTGTGTGTGTGTGTTTGCACGCGCATGTGCATGTGTGCATACAAGAATTATATACAGGTACCAATTATTGAAGACTGTAAAGTTTAAATATTCAAGATTGTAGATTACAAAGAAGAAGAGTTCAAGATTGAAGACTTATGAGTAACAAGAGTTCAAGAGTTTAAGAAAACAGAATAAGTTATAGTCTAGAATTTTTGTTGAAACACCGTAATGGCACAAAATCTCTATTTCAAAGTTCCTATCATTTTTATCTTATAATTTTCTTATGGATTTCAAAATTACTTCCTACTTAAAAAATTATATTTCTTTTAATATTTAAATTTGTATCTTGGATTTTAAATTTAATTTCTAATTTAAATATTTTACATTTGATTAGTTATATTTTAGTTTTAACTAATTTAAATATTTGCTTACTAATATTTTGGTTTTAATATGTATTTTACTTAAGTTTAGTTTCCTTATATTCATAGTTACAGTTATATATATACATATATGTAGTTTTAAAACATTTCCTATGTAGTTACATCTATAGATCCATATAAGTTTTAAATAATCATTATATATTATAATTATAGTTTTGAACTTATATTTTTACTCAATTTTATTATATAGAACAATAGTATGTCTTATCTCCAGAATTACCTTGATTTGTTTCTGTTGTGCTAAAAATTGCACACATGCGGAAGCACAAAAAACAAGATCTAGATTTTCCAATTGAACATCAATCTAATCTGAAAGATCTTATTCTATTACATCAAACAAAAAGTAAATAACTACAACGAAGAAACAAAGAGACACACAATATTTATATTGGTTCCACTACCATCGAGATAGTGTACGTCCAGTTCAAAAGGGAGAGATTTTATTCCACATAAGAGAATTACAAGAGATTTACATATCCAAACCTCAAATTAGGCTTAACAAGAAGAGACACCATTGAGGATCACTGGCTCCATGCCAGGATGGGTCTACAAAGAATCCTACCCCTCAACATATAGCCAGTGAAATGTATGTGAGCCATCAATCAAATTACCAAGATATGACAATAAATAAAGGAGGTAATATTGGTAACAAATGATGCATAGCAAGTAAAACAATAATTTCCTTCAATAGCAAAGATGGAAGAAAATAGTCCCTGCATCCATCTCATGCAAATGGAATTAATGTGTTTCCATATTAAAAATATATTTACTTACCAATTTGCATATTTGTTTCCACTTATTGTGATTTTGTATCACCAAAATTTAACACTCGACCTTGATGCAAAATCATATATCTTCAACACCCCACCTCAATTTAAAATCTCTTATCAACATAAAACTCTTCAAAAAGAACTCCACCTTAAATCAAAATCTAATAATGAGATAAAAACCAAAAATGAATATTTACCTAATGAGTTCTAGCAAAGCCCTCCCCAATCACACCTTGTTAACGAGCTCAGACTACGTCCCCGCGTGCTAACAAAATGTTGCAAATTTCTAAATAAAAAAAAGCAGATTCCAAAATAATCTCAACACCAGCAAGTCAAAAAATAATTCTCTCAATCACGAATTCAAATACAGAGTCAAAATCCAAATCTTTATAGGCAAGGTACCAATGAATCTCAAAGCAAAATAACAGGAATCAATTATGCAGCCTCTTAGAAACAATAACAGAAATAAGAAACACAGAAGATTTGACATGGTTCGAATATGAATATCCTACGTCCACGGAGACCCAACGACTTCTTTTATTCTTTCGTCACAGAGGGAGTACAATAAGAGAAGAATACAAAAACACTCAATATATATTTCTCACCTTATAATTTATACAGAAATAGGGATCTTATTGAGGATATGAAGAAGAGAGAATTATTGGCTTTTTTTTCACTAAAGGATGAGCAAATGCCTCCCAATTTATAAGAGTAAGGATGAAGGCTTGCCTGAAGATAAACATGAGAAGTTTTCAGATTTCCTTGATTTGGCGTCGATGCAAATCTTGCATATTTATGATAGTTTCCCCATATACATATATTAGATTGATTTCTCCAATCAAATAATATAACTTCTCATTCCATCCAAATTTGTTGCCCCATATACCAAGATTTGATTGATTAATCGAATCAAATGTCTCTCCCATATCTTTCTAATTTATTGCCCATAATTATTTGACTACAATAATCAATTAAAATCTTCTCCATAATTGACATAGATTTAAATTGTACAGTTTTAACACTCCACCTCGATTTAAATATATTCATCAATCAACATAATTAGTTGTTAGGTCAGTGCCCCATGGCGCTCAAGTAGCTGGAAGCAAACTAATCATGTTTTAGCAATGCTCAAACTTGTCTTTTGGAAGTGACATTGTTATCATATCTGAAGGATTATCCAAATTACTCACCTTCACCAATTTGATCTTGTTTCGCTCTTCTTCTAGCATAAGAAAGAAACCTATGACATCAATGTTCTTCATCCGTGAACCATAAGCTTGATTCTCTACAAGATGAATCACACTCTGACTATCTGAAAATAGCTCTAATGTCCACTACGCCATTGAAAGATCATCCAACAACTGAAGTAAGTATAATCCTTCTTTTGTTGCTTCCACAATCGATATCAACTTTTCTTCGGTAGTCGACAAAGCTACGATAGATTGCATCTTTGATATCCATGAAATCGATCCTATGCCAAGTGTAAAAACATTGCCCGACACTGACTTCCTAGCATCTCTATCCCCAGTATAATCAGAATCACAGTATCCTCTAAGAAAGATATCACCATCTACTCCACCATATAACAACCCCAACCGAAGAAGTGCCTCGAAGATATCTAAGAATCCACTTCACTGCTTGCCAATGTTCTTTGTCTGGGTTAGACATACATCGACTTACAACACCCACTGCATGGGACAAATCTAGTCTTGTTCACACCATCACGTACATAAGACTACCAACAACACTAGAATAAGGTATATTAGCCATACACCTCTTATCTTCTTTTGATGTTGGAGATTGCTCTTTCGACAACTTAAAATGAGAGCCTAATGGAGTGCTAACCAGTTTGGTTTTCTCCTGTAATAACCCGAAAATGCTGAACCAGTTTAAAATTTTTATTTTGGCAATTTTAATGAATTTTGAATATTTAAAATGAATTATTTTAAATAATATCGACGAGAAATTTATTTTGAATATATTTAGAACGTATATATTATATACGTCGTCGTTAGAATATAAATATTTATATATAATTATAAATAGAATTGAAAATGGCGCGGTAGTTCGATAATTCGATTTCAAACTTCAATTGGATGTACCGGGTGCAAAACAATCCGGATTTTAGTGAAACCAAAAACATTAGGATCTATTTGATTATATCTTTCCAACGAATCCGAAAAATCAAAATTTCATAGTGGGAATCAAAAGATATGTCCAGTTGAAAATTCTGAATAGTCGCTATGGAATTCAGGCCCTTAAAAATGGGAATTTTGCAAACGACCTCGGATTTCGACGAAACCACTTTTGCTGGGTCCGTGATGTTAAATTATTTCTAGGTTTCAAATTTCATAATTTTTCGAATCAATATGTGAGCGTGGCAAAGGAAAACGTGTTTGACCAGTTTCAGTTGATTTTAATCGACTGGAAAATGGCCATTTTCCAAACGGTATCAGAAATCGACGAAACCAGTTTTGTTAGGACCGTATCGTCAATACGAAGCTAGAAAATATTTTTCTGGAATTTTTCTAGTTCGTATGTGACCCCGGTAAATTGAAATACGCGTTCAAATTCAATATATAGAGTTATATGTTGATTTTGACGGAAACTGATTGTAACGATCAAATCAACCTACGATACATATCCCATTGTGTTGGAATGGGGGTAAAACGCTATGGACGACAGGCGGTGGGCCTCGTTTCGAGGTCGTATGTGAAAATCAACTTTTTGCAAAATAAAATAATAAAAAAATAAAATAAAAGAAACCCCTCTTCCTTTATATCTGCCCCCCCCCCCCCCCCCCCCCCGTTCGAATTTCATTTTACATAAAAATAAAAAAAATAAAAAGAAAAAAAAAAGAACGATAGGGGGGGCGATCCATCGCCGCCGCCCAGCCTGGCGCGCCACCGCGCCGAAGATCGCGGCCACCCCCTCGATCTGCCTTTCCCCTCCTTCCTCCGACCGGAGAACCTCCCCAAAACCCCTCCTCCTTCAAAGAACCGCGATGCCCTAACCCTCCCGCCGCCCAGCATGCCGACCACCACCGTTTCCGCACTCCGCCCCCTCGAGCGCACCCTCCAGCCACCGCTCCGACGAACTCAGCAACCACCGACAGGCGCAGCACCCCTCTGCTCCATAAAAATCCTATTTTTATCATTTTCCAGTTTTGTAAAACAGTCCCTGACCTGTTGCAACCCTTCCTCGAGCTTCCTCCGCCACCAACATTCATCGTGAGTGTTTATTTATGTATTTTTAACCATTTATGTAATTAAAAATGTGACCTTTTTATATTTAAAAAGCTAGGAATTTTATATAGGTAAAGGCGAAAACTTTTATAATAAAAGACGTGATTTTTAAAATATAAAAGACGTGATTTTTAAAATATAAAAGACGTGTTTTTTAAAATATAAAAGAAGTGATTTTTAAACTATAAAAGATTAGATTTTTAGATTTGAAAAGACGATATTTTGAGATGAGTTGTGAAGTAAAAATATGATTTTTACTTCGATAAAAATGAAATCTTTATATTTGAAAAGGCGAAATCTTTATATTTGAAAAGGCGAAATCTTTATATTTGAAAAGGCGAAATCTTTATATATTGAATAGCGAAGTGAAAATTCGATTTTTAAATGTATGAAGCGATTATAAAAATATGATTTTTAAATTGAAAGTGAACAAATAAAAATGTGATTTTTATTTTAAAAACATCAAAATATAAAAATGTGTGATTTTTTTATATATGTAGTGGCTACGGGCAACGAAGCTGACGAAGATGCGATAACGATGAAGATTTCTATCAATGAAGAGTCATTGTATTGGATAGCTATCGGTGAGAATTTCTCACCTTTCAATTTCATTTTCTAGTTATATATATATATATATATATATATATATACTAGGATGCAGACGGTGTTTAGTAGCACCCGACACAATCGTCCACAGACCATGGACTTGTTTGTTTGATTGCAAAAATTAGTTAGATTATTTGATTGAAATTGAATTGTTTGGTGAAATGAATGGATTTGATTGATGTGTGAATGGCGTGGGCCTTCACTAGACCGGGGATAAGGCTAGGCCTCGTCCCGTTTCTAGTATCGTGCCGTTATGCCGCCGAAATTTTCTAAAATATGTTAGTAAAATAAAAATATCATTTTTATTGTATAAATGAACCGAATAGAATATTCATATTTTGAATAAAATATATTATCGTTAAAAATATAATTTTTAACGTGAAAGTGAATAAATAAATATTTATAAACAAATCGGCCGATTTGTTTATATACACTGATTTGACTGATATCGATTGGGTCGATAAATTTTACACATCGCCCAACTGCACAACTAAAATCTGTGTTTGATTGTTTGAAACCCCACACGGGTGTTGGGATGAAATTTGAAGTTCACTCATCCTGATTGATTAAATATGTCGATCGATCGATTGACAGGCTGTTATAAGCGTTAGATACCTATATTTGATGCTTATACAGTGTAGTGCACTTTGGTTGATGGTTGATTATTTTTCAATGCTATTATATACATGTGTTGTATGGAATCCATATAATTAACATTATATGGTGATTGATTGGGCCTCATTCCAATCGGGAAAATAATGAATGCTGTAAAAGAAAATTCATGTGTTGAATATAAAAATAATCATGTGTTGACGATGATCATGTGTTGAAACTATTCATGTGTTGAGTAAAATATTTTAAATAATATAAATTACATCTTTATCATATTTACAATTAGAATCTACTTCACGGTGGAGTCTAATTAAAATCAAACGATAGATACCATAGTTTTATAAAATATTTTACATAACAAAAATAGTCGTGTGCTGAAAGAAATATAGATTCATGTGTTGAATAGAATAAATATTCATTTGTTGAAAAGAATAAAGAAGTTTTTGAAAAATATAAAGCCGTGTGGATTAGAGATGCGCTATTTTGATGTGAACGATATTTATATCGATTTTATTCGTTTTACAATGAATATTGAAAAGTGATTTCAAAATCTAATATTTTGAAATGAAATTCAAATTGAATTAGATAAAAATTGAAATTGAAATTTTATTGAATCAATGTGAAATGAATTCGAATTGAATAGAAAACGAATTAGAATTTGAATTAAATAGAAAGTGAATTTGAATTCGAATAAAATAGAAACGAATTCAAATTGAATTAAATTGAAATTGAATTAAAAACGAATTGAAATCGTTTTGAATGAAATTTAAAACGAACTGAAATTGAATTGAAATCAATTTGAAACGAATTCGAATTGAATCAAATAGAAGGTAAATTCGAATTGAATTGAAACGAATTTGAATTCAAATTAAATAAAATTGAAATGAATTCGAGTTGAATTGAAATCAAATCAATTTGAAATTGAATATAGTGTTGAAATGGTTTTGAAAACGAATTTAAAACGATTTATAAAATGCGTTTTAAAAGGAAATCGATGAAATATATATAATACATATATATTATATATTTATAATGGCCTGAATAAAACGCGCCGCGCCGCGGCAGTTCGTGAATTTCGACCATTAACTTCGAATTGACGTTGCGGGAGATCCGACCGTCGGATTCTCCTAAAACCGGAACCGTTGGGTTCGTATCGAAAAGAGCTTTCCAATGAATATGAGAAATTTGAACTCGAACGGTTGGATTTGGAGTTATGTCCAAATCAAATTCGAAAAAGGTCGCTGTGAGTGCAGTTCGATGGCCGTTGTTGGAAATCGACTGTACGGGCCTTGATAAAATTATTAAAAAAATCTATAATTTTTGTAAAATCATAATATATGGATTGGAAAGAATTGAGCTGGAGAATTCCACATTTGAAAAGATAAAAATAGATTTTTATCGAAATGAACTAGTTTTGAACTAGAATTAAAATCAATTTATTTTTGACATAAATAAATTGAATTTGAAAGTGATTTTAAAAATAATCAATATTCCCAATACGTGAATTGGACTGGAGTTGAATCGAAATTATCTTCGGAATATTTCGATGTTGGATTTCGTGACCATACAGATATTGTTATGGGAATTTGAAAGATATATTTCATATCGTTATTTCCAATACGATATTTGTTGGTTTCAGAATTTGATATTGAACATAAATCGGTATATTTTCTATTCAGAGCCTTGTATTTAATATCAAATGTGATTTGGGGTTTATCGTGAATCGTGTTTTATATGACATTGGTTCTTTAGCCCAGTTAAAGGCAAGATGTTGATTTTTGAAAAGATTAAAACTAAGTGGAGTTTTAATGAATCTTTAATTAGATTGAAATGTGAATTGATAATTTAAATTATCAAATCTGAAAAGTGATCGAGAATGGAGTATCACCAGTTTTGCTCCAAAGCGATAGTTAAATCTTTAATTAGATTTGAACGTGATATGGTAATTAATTTTACCGATAACACCGTGGTGTTAGGAATGGAGTATCACCAGTTTTGCTCCATGAGATATATAGGTTGGGATTGAGAAATAAAATAAATAATTACTTCGGTGTGGTTCGCTAATCCCGACTAGTTTGAAATGATATCCAAAGGAAGATTAAAGGATAAATTTAGAAGAATTTATCTTGGATAAAATTAATGGGAACATTTCCCTAAGAATGTGATTTTGTGAATAAAAGAATATTCTGAATTGGAATGAGGCGTTCGTTGTGTTTGTGTAACATTTGTTTATTATATACGTGGGTTATTCAGAAAGGCCGGGTTATACCCATTCTGAATAACCGATTCGACGAGGTGTCGAAGATGAAGACGGTGGTTGAAGACTGGAAGTCTTCACATCGTTTGGGTGATTATTGATGATCTTGATTGGGCTGTACACCCAGGATGAGGGAATCGGTTGGTGCTCGTGCAGACGTACCTGGAGATGGATGGATATGCGAGGAAAGTGCCTCCGGTTTCGTTCAGACCCAGAACGAACTTGTAAATGGATTGTGTGTCTGACATTGGATTTTATTCTATGTTGATTGATCTCTATTAAATATACATCTGTTTGGCGGCGGAGAATTTATTCTCTTGCTTAACGCCCTTCTCTGAGACGTACGAGCTCAGAGGTTGTATATCGATGGACATCAGTCGCATGGACTGAATTGCCAGTGTGGCATGCGTAAGTGGCAATTGATCAAGGCTTCTGTTGAAAAGCAAAGTCTTGTGGTTGATGATCAAAGCATGGCCTGTGTGGCGTAGCTTTGTGTATAACGTGAATTCGCGAGCCTCACACCTCGGTATGAGTCAAAAACGGGATAGTGACTGCAGGGAGAGCACGACGTTTCTTTCTAGCTAGGGTGGTGTCAGTGACCTACCAGCCCTGACATTTATATACTTTTCACCTGTGTGGTTGTTGGATATGAGGCGCCTCGGATATAGGTCTGTAAGGACCGGGAAACGTGTGTTCAGGAATAATTAATCCTCAAAAGTAAGAGAGGACCGGCCCTGAAGATCCAAGGATCATAGTGGGGTCCTGGGACATTTGCTAGAGTGTCTCGAACGCGGAGAGGAGCTTGCCCCTTGCCTCGGCTCATGACGGAAATCCAATTTCCAATACGTGATATTGCGGTTTTATTTGTAGAACCTAGTATGGCGACATAGTGGTATGGGTCATTCATGCCACCTATGATTGATATTTATGATTGAAATTGTTTTGACACTATACACCTATTATAGTATCAAATGATTTGTTTTTAAACGTACCAAGCATGTTTGGCTATTATAAGGGAAAACCCTATCCTCCGGCTTGCGTTGCATTGTGTGATGGGACCTGGGTCTTATAATAGCTTCATTTTCCGAAAAAGCATTGCGTTGTTTATTCTGTGCACTAGTGTTCTTGGGAGGAAACCCGTTCCGTGTTATACGGCGTGGTCCCTTGAATTACTATCTTGAAAGTAAAGTTTTAAATAACTGTTTTAGTTCTCACACCAGTCCCATGACTGACCTGGAGTTTATTGTTTTAACCTAAACTCTGGGTGCCCCTATTTTCCACACGGGCAGCTTGTAGTTTTGGTTTTGCAGATTTATATTCACAGGATCCTGGTTTACAGCTGGAACGATGCTCGGAAAGCTCTGTATCCGTGCATTACTTCTAGTTGTGCTTTTGTATTATTTTCCGCTGCGATGTATTTAAATCAAATTTAAATCTCTGATATTTATTGAATGTAATGTATTCATTTATACTCTGTATATTCTTGTATCTGATGGAATTGTTGTAATAACAATGAAATGTTCTTCCGTCTGCGTTCTATTTTGTCTTGTCCTCAATTCTATCCATGCTTTCCTTCACGGGGAAGTTCGGGTCGTCTCATCTCCATTCCAAATCAAGTGAGGACTTTCTCGATATATTGCGCATGAGTGAGCCTTAACTTTCTCCACTTCCTATCCCTACTTATCTGCATACCCAGTATTCTTTGTGCCTTTCCCAAATCCTTCATGTCAAACTCTCTACTGAGCTCTGCTTTCAACACCTGAATTCTGACCATACTCCGAGATGAAATCAACATGTCAGCAACATATAACAACAAATAAATCATATCATCATCACATATCCTAAAGTAAACATATTGGTCTTTGAAACTTCTAGAGTATCCCTGTGAAAGCATAAACTTGTTAAACTTCTTATACTATAGTCTGGGAGATTGCTTCAATCCATATAGAGATTTGTTGAGTTTGCAAACATAACCTGGTCTGTTACTATCAATGAACCCTTCCGGCTTCTGTAAATGAATTTGCTCATCCAGATCACCATGCAAGAATGCAGTTTTGACATTGAGTTGCTTTAATTCCATAACATAATGAGCAACTATTGCCAAGAGAATACAAGTAGAAGTATGCCTAACAACTGGAGAAATGATGTCATGGTACTGTACCCCCTTCGTCTGAAAATACCCCTTTGCTACTAGTCTTGCTTTATATCTGAGATTTCCATTGTCGCCATCTTTCACTCTATAGAACCACTTACATCCAATAGCTCTTTCGTCGGTGGGAAGTGGCACCAAATCCCAAGTGTGATTTTTCTGTGAAGATTTGATCTCCTCTTCCATAGCATCTAACCAACCGGAACTATCAACTGATGCAATAGCGTCTCTATAATCTATGGGCTCATCATGGACAACATTTAATGCATATGTGTTGTCATATCTTCAAAGTCAGTGTATTTGATGCTCAGACCAACAAACTCATCAAGCCATCTAGGCTTTCTTCTTTCTCTAACATGCCTAGTCTCTATATGAGCTCCACCTTGAGTTTGATCTTCTGTGTCAACATCTGTCTGTCCTCATCAACCATGGTGTCATCGGAAACACCATTTGAATGTCTATGGAAAGAATCAATAGATGACTTGCTTTGCATCTGGTATTCTTCACATGTCCTCTCATTGTCATCCGATGAGGAGGACTCCACCTTCAACACAGCCTTCTCATCAAAAGTTACATGCCTGCTTATAATAAGTTTCTTGCTAATAGGACACCACAACCTATATCCTTTCACTCCTCTTTTATAACCTAAAAAGGTACACTTGCGAGCTCTAGGTTCCAGCTTTCCTCGATTCTCATGCATATACGTTGGACAACCAAACACCTTGAGGAATGAATAGCTAATAGGCTCTACTTTCCATACTTCTTTAGGGATCTCCATGTCTATGGAAGTAGAAGGCGTGCGGTTGATGAGGAAAGCCAACAAAGATAAAGCTTCAGCCCAAACTCCCTTCTTCAACTTAGCAGTCAATCTGTGGCATCTAGTTCTCTCCAATAATATATCGTTCATCCTTTTTGCAACTCCATTGGACTGGGAGTCGCATGATGTGGTGTAATGCATCTTAATTCCTTAGGACTCATAATAATCGATGAATTTCTATGATACGAACTCACCACCATTACCTGAACGGAGAACTTTCAACTTCTTCCCTGATTGCTTCTCCACCATGGATTTCCATTTACGAAATCTAGTAAAGGTTTCACTTTTGGACTTCAGAAAGAATACCCAAACTTTACGAGAGAAATCGTCTATAAATGAAACAAAATACCTAGCTCCACCCGAGGATGGGGAAGGGGATGGTCCCCAAACATCTATGTGAACATAATCCAAAATAGCTTTTGCCTTATGCTTACCAACACCAAAGGAAATCTCTGTCTTCTTACTAAGAACACACTCTTCACAAAAACAAAGCTTTGAATGTCGAACTCTGTTGATCAAACCTCGCTTTCTTAGCTCATCCATGCTGCACTCGCCTATGTGTCTTGTCCGCAAGTGCCATAATATGGAAGAATCTGAATCAACTGAAGTAACTGAAGCTGATTCACCAATTATAGTAGTGCTCTTTAGTAAAGAGAGATTTCCTTCCTTCACTCCTTTCATGACAATCATGGAACTCTTAGATATTTTCATATTATCTTCTTTAACTACAATCTTTAGTCCAAGTCTACTCAACGCCCTGACAGAAATCAAGCTCCACCTTAAATCAGGTACATGCCTAACATCAATAATGGTTCGAATAACACCGTCAAACATCCTGATCTTTACAATACCAACACCAACCATATGGAAAGAAGCATCATTGCCTATCCGAACTTCTCCTCCATCAATCTCACGGTAAGTGGAAAAATAATTCCTATCAAGTGTCATATGATGGGACGCTCCAGAATCAATCAACCACACAGTGCTCTGCCCAGAAGAGCCAGAAGCTGTAAACACATCAATGTCAATCTCTGTATCTGATTTCTCTGCTGTAGAGGCTGAAGCTTGCTTTAGGTCTTTTCTTCTTCCTTCAAGCTTGGGACATTGTGCAATAAAGTGCCTGGGCTTCTTATAATAATGGCAAGTCAATTTCATAGCCCCCCTAGATTGAGACCTCGAAGAAATCTGTCCTCCATCTTTCTTCGACTTGCTTTGACTTCTACCTCTCTGAACAGATAAGCCTTCAATATCACTATCAATGCTAGTGCTCGCCAATCTATCTCTTAACACTTCATTATGAAGACCGACCTTTACATTAGAAAGACTAATTTTACTGCGGCCATAAATCATGGAATTAAAAAAAGAGTATACTCCTTAGGCAAGGAACACAGCTGGATCACAGCTTGAGCCTCATCAGTAATATCAACATCCGCTGCCTTCAGGCTCATAACTAAAGTGGTCAAAGCATCTACATGCTGCATAAGATCGACTCCAGGCTACATCTTGAATGAATAAAGTTGTTGTTGTAGAATAATTCGATTAGTGAGAGACTTGTCTTGATATGCATTTGATAATGCATCCCATAGTTCCTTCGCCATCTTCTTCTGAGAAAATTATCTAAGAACTTCATCTGAAAGGCTCAACTAAATTGTTGTGAGAGCTTCAACTTCCATCTCTTCCAAATCAGCTTCATCCATATCTTTCAATTTCTCAGGCACAGAAACAACTTTATAAGTTTTCTCCTTCTTCAATACAGCCTCCATCTTCATCTTCCAAGTACCAAAATACCTCTTTCCATCAAAACGAGTTACTCCATAATTGATAGCATATCTACCAATGGACTTACTAGAAGTAGCCATTGATATCTGAATAGGAGCAATAACACTTGCTCTAATACCAAACTATAGTGAATTTTTTGTGTGAATTTGAGCGAAAGCGTATTTGATCAGGATCTAGTATTGTCTATTCAGATACCAATGAATCTCAACACAAAAGAACAAGAATAAATTATGTAGCCTCACAAAAACAATAGCAGAAATAAGAGACATAGAAGATTTAACGTGGTTCGGATGTTATATCCTATGTCCATAGACGCCCAACAACTTCTTTTATTCTTTCTTCACAAGAGGGAGTACAATAAGAGAAGAATGCAAAAACACTCAATATATATTTCTTACCCTATAATTTATATAGTAATAGGGATCTTATTGAGGATATGAAGAAGAGAGAACTATCAGCATTTTTTTCACTAAAGGATGAGCAAATGCCTTCCTATTTATAAAAGTAAGGATGAAGGATTGCCCGCATGTAAATTTAAACTAAGAGGAAGTTTTCTAATTTATAAAATTGAACAAAAAGGGAATTTTCTAATTTATAATCAAATAAGTTTCGGACATTTCATTCATTAATGGATATGAAATCTATTTTTTTGAATTAGAATGAATGTATAGCGTACAAGAAATGAGAATTTAGTAGTAAAAATATGTTTATATAAATTTTAGAAATAGAATAAATTGTGATTACAATATCATAAATAACATACATTGAGGTTGTTCAGTTTAAAAAATGTTTGTTACGGATTGAGATGATGGTTTTGATGACAATAAACTTGTTTTAACTACTTTTGTTATAAAATATATACTAACACTATTGTATAGACACACACACACACACACACACACACACACACACACATATATATATATATATATATATGTGTGTGTGTGTGTGTGTGTGTGTGTGTGCGCACGTGCGCATGTGTGTATACAAGAATTAGATACAGGTACCAATTATCGAAGAATGTAAAGTTTAAATATTCAAGATTGTAGATTACAAAGAAGAAGTGTTCAAGATTAAAGACTTATGAGTAACTAGAGTTCAAGAGTTTAAGAAAACAGAACAAGTTATAGAGTCTAGAATTTTTGTTGAAACACCGTAATAGCACGAAATCTCTATTTCAAAGTTCTTATCATTTTTATCTTATAATTTTCTTATTGATTTCAAAATTACTTCCTACTTAAAAAATTATATTTCTTTTAATATTTAAATTTATATCTTGGATTTTAAATTTAATTTCTAATTTAAATATTTTAGATTTGATTAGTTATATTTTAGTTTTAACTAACTTAAATATTCGCTTACTAATATTTTAGTTTTAATATATATTTTACTTAAGTTTAGTTTCCTAATATTCATAGTTATAGTTAGTTATATATATATATATTTGTAGTTATAAAACATTTCCTATGTAGTTACATTTATAGATCCATATAAGTTTTAAATAGTCATTATATATTATAATTATAGTTTTGAACTTATATTTTTACTCAATTTTATTACATAGGACAATAGTATGTCTTATCTCCAGAATTACCTTGATTTGTTTATGTTGTGCCAAAAATTGCACATATGCGGAAGCACAAAAAAAAACAAGATCTAGATTTGTCTATTGAACATCAATCTAATCTGAAAGATCTTATTCTATTACATCAAACAAAAAGTAAATAACGACAACGAAGAAACAAAGAGACACACAATATTTATATTGGTTCCACTACCATCGAGATAGTGTATGTCCAGTTCAAAAGGCAGAGATTTTATTCCACATGAGAGAATTACAAGAGATTTACATATCCAAACCTCAAATTAGGCTTAACAAGAAGGGACACCATTGGGCATCACTGGCTCCATTCCAGGATAGGTTTACAAAGAAGCCTACCCCTCAATATATAGCCAGTGAAATGTATGTGAGCCATCAATCAAATTACCAAGATATGGTAATAAATAAAGGAGGTAATATAGGTAACAAATGATGCATAGCAAGTAAAACATTAATTCCTTTCAATAGCAGAGATGGAAGAAAATAATCCCTGCATCCATCTCATGCAAATTAAATTAATGCGTTTCCATATTAAAAATATATTTACTTACCAATTTGCATATTTGTTTCCACTTATTGTGATTTTGTATCACCAAAATTTAACACTCTACCTGATTCAAAATCACATACCTTCAACACCCCACCTCAATTCAAAATCTCTTATCAACATAAAACTCTTCAAAAAGAAATCCACCTTAAATCCAAATCTCATAATGAGATAGAAACCAAAAATGAATATTTACCTAATGGGTTTCAGCAAAGCTCTCCCTCATCACATCTTGTTAACAAGTTCAGATTACGTCCCCACACGACAACAAAATGCTAAATAAAAAAATGGCAGATTCCAAAATAATCTCAACACCACCAAGGAAAAAAATAATTCTCTCAATCACCAATTCAAATATGGAGTTAAAATCCAAATCTCCGTAGGCAAGGTACCAATGAATCTCAACACAAAAGAACAGGAATCAATTATGCAGCCTCACAGAAACAACAGCAGAAATAAGAGACACAGAAGATTTAACGTAGTTCAGATATGAATATCCTACGCCCACGGAGACCCAACAACTTCTTTTATTCTTTATTCACAAGAGGGAGTACAAAAAGTGAAGAATACAAAAACATTCAATATATATTTCTCACCCTATAATTTATACAGAAATAGGGATCTAATTGAGAATATGAAGAAAAGAGAACTATTGGCTTTTTTCACTAAAGGATAAGAAAATGCCTCCCAATTTATAAGAGTAAGGATGAAGGCTTTCCTTAAGACAAGCATGAGAAGTTTTCGGATTTCCTTGATTATGTGTCCATGAAAATCATGCATATTTATGATAGTTTCCCAATATACATATATTTGATTAATTGCTCCAATCAAATAATATAACTTCTCATTCCATCCAAATTTGTTGCCACATATACCAAGATTTGATTGATTAATCGAATCAAATCTCTCTCCCATATCTTTCTAATTAATTGCCCGTAATTAATTGATTACAAGAATCAATTAAAATCTTCTCCATAATTGGCGTAGATTTAAATCATCTAATTTTAACAATTTCATCATCATTTACATTTTTTTTTAAATTTGTCTAAGGCATGGTAACATCCTCCTACCCCATATGTCGACATGGTGACCGTTATTTTTCAAATTTCAAATTTCAAAAGATGCAGATATTTAAATCATTTCCTGAAGAGACATGACTATTTACCCACTATAAATACTATCATATTTCAAAAAATTTAACAACTTTTAATCATCTTCTTCTCTTTTCTCTTCTTTATTATTTCTCTATAAATTCAAATTTCTGCAACTAAACTCTATTGAATTTCAAAGAGAAATAAACCAATTCAATTCTAGTATGATTCTTTATCAAACTTTCTCAAAAATTCAAGTTTTATTCATAATCATAGGAGTTTTGTAATCAAAGATCACAAGACCAATGTTCTATCGAGTCTTCCTTCCAAAATAGATAATGAAAAGGTGTGGTTGTAACCGGTTCAAATCAACTCGGTGTGGTTGTATCCCGCAAATTAATTGGGTGTGATTGTAGCCCAGAAATCAATCGAGTCTCACTGTACTCGGGAAACAAGAAGGGTGGACCTCATGGCATGTGAAATCGAGTATTGTAATCTGGATATTATTTGAAAAGAAATCTACATCAACCCAGAGTTGTGTGGAACTGGATGTCGGGTAACTTCGAACCAGTATAAAAATTCTAGTGTGTTCTTTCCTATATTTCTTTTACTTTTTATTCTGCATCTATGTTTGATTCTGTGATTGTTTCATATCCCTAATTTGAATTTGTTTATAATTTATTTAAAAAGATTACATAAAAATTATAAAATTCCGTTAAAATCTATTCACCCCCCTCTAGTGTTAAGTTTGCCTTAAGATATGTGATACGCATTTTCCAAAAATCGGTTTCAAAGATAGATTTTCAAAGTATTCATTATCTAATTTTTGAAAAAGTTTTCAAATGGCACTTTTCAGAAATTATTTTAACATTAGTTCAAAAATATTCATTTCATCATTATCATATGAGTCTACATTTAATTAATTTGAAAAATCAAGTTATCTACTGAATTAGTGTGTTGTACAAGAACAAATGTGTTATATGGCTCTTGACGATTCAACACTCAATGGACAAATGGTGCAAACCAGGAAAGATAAATGGATACTTGATAGTGGCTGTTTAGGACATATGACTAAAATCTTGAGATACTAAGTGATATAGTTTACGAAGATGGAGGAATGATTAATTTTGGAAATAACTCAAAAGGATATGCGATTGGCATCGATAATGTTGGTAATTCTAAAACTCCTACAATTTCTGATGTTTTATTATTAGGAATCTAAAATGTAACTTACTTAGCATAAGTCAATTATATGATGAAGGTTATAAAAATAAATTTGAAAAAGAAAAGTGCTACATCGAAGATAATAATGCAAATATTATATTTGAAGGAATTAGAAATAAAATATTTATATCCTAAGTATGAAAATTTCAAATGATAACTTGTGTCTTTTAGCTAATACAAGTGATCCTTGGACTTGACATAAAAGATTTGGGCATTTACATTTCAAACTCCTTTGTAAAATTTCTAAATTAGATTTAGTAAGAGGAATCCCTAAAATGAATTTTAAATTAGATAATATACACGAGTCTGTCAATTAGGAAAATGAAAAAAGTTCACTTAAATTAAAAGATGAAATTTCTCTTTAAATCCTTTAGAATTACTTTATGTGAATTTATTTGGGCAATCTCAAATCCAGTCAATAAATCATAGTAATCATGTTTTTGTTATTGTTGATGATTATTCTAGATATACCCGGACTTTGTTCCTTAAACATAAATGTAATGCCTTTGAATTATTCAAAACTTTTGCAAAAAGAAATCAAAATCTATTTTCTTTAAAAACTAAAATTATATGTAGTAACCATGGTGGAGAATTTGAAAATGAAAATTTTAAGAATTTCTATAATAAAAAGGGAACGTAACATCCCGTAAATTCAACCATTTAAGTTGTTGAACTAAATTTAATTACTAAATTTAAAATGGTTGTTAATGCAAGACTTAATTGTATGTTAACATTATTTATATTATAATTCGAGTTTAATTCCTTTCTTAAAATTTTAAATTTAAATAATAAACTTTTAACATTGAGTAATATGTTTGCTAAAATTATTAAAATGTATTTTTTTTAAAAAAGTCATTTTTTATAAAAATTTGTCAATATTTGTAATTGAGCTAAAATATCAAAACTTTGAAAATTTCCTTCTTTATGGCTTTACTTTAAATTCTGAGTTATCTAGCATTTTTCGTTTCATCAAAATCCGCTTCTGTTTGTTCTAAATATGAGATTTACAATGTGTAAAACGCGTAAATAGACATTTTGTGTGTTCATACTTTCATGTTCTCTTTTGCTCTTTATTGAGACATTTGTTTGGCTTCTTTGGAAATCTTTGCTGCCTCATACCTCATTAATATTTGCATTTGAATTTTAAAAAATTTGGTTAAGTACAGTACGTGCTTTCATTCTCAGCACTCCTCGTTTCTTTTTAACCATGATATTCTCTTCTTCGTCTGAAAATCCTTTTTCCTAAAACTTCCCATGGCCTCTCTCTTCAAGATTCACAAATCAAAACAAATTCCTAGATCTATATTCCTCTCTATCACTTTGTCAATTCCTAAAAATTTCAAGTCTCAAAACCTAGAAATCCTAAAACCTAGATCCCTTTTCTCTTATTCCCCTTCTTAGCAACCAAAACCGATCACCAACCACTAAGCCAGCCACCACCTAGCCTTTACACCGTCAAATCAACGTCTGGAATCACCTAATCTCTGCAACACCCGCTGGTCACATTACACATCTATGACCCAAAACCAACAAATTTAAACTCCATGTACACATGTTTCTATTCTTTATTTTTTTCTTCAGATTATCCATGCCATAACTTGCTATTAGAAAATCCAAATTCGCTTTTTCTTTTTTTCAAATCGTGTAAAATTGAAATATCTACAATTTTTATATTGACTATTTTTTTGGATTTTGAAATTTTTTAGGTCAAAACTGCTAATCTTTCAGAAGCATTTTTAGATCATGATTTCTGACTTAAAAATTTGGTTGTCGCTGTTTTGGTCATATCTCCTTCAGATCTTACCGAAAACCATTTTTTTTTTTAATTGTAGAAAAAAGAATTTGAAACAACTTTTATTTTTATAACTTTTTCAGATTCTAAAGATAACTGGTCCAAAATTTTATTTTAAAGTGACCAAAATTTTGTTCACTTTTTTTAATTTTTTTTTAAAACCCAAATCCATCTGCCTTAGCCAAAACCTTTATACTCCCTTCATTTAAATTTCTTGAGGTATTGACTTGTGAATTTGTTCATACCATGATGTTAAAGAGAACTCAGTTGTGCTTGTACTTGAAATGGTGCATCATGATTTTCGTATCCGTGTCCGCATCAACCTGCGTCATTTTCTATTCTTAATACCACACAACGTGAGTTCAGTCATGATTTACTTATATTCAAATCATCAATAATAGACTAAAATATAGTAATTGTGTAACAACCCGTATTTTTATGTCGTTGAATTTGAATTTAAATATAATTAAATCTTGGTTTCAAATTCAAACAAGATTTTTATTGATGTATTTTTAATTTAATTTATAAAAAAATTCCATAATTTTTAAATTGGAAAACAAACAACTTTTTGTTTGAAGTATTTCACGTACTATATCAACGTATTTGAAATTTCACAAAATAAGTTTTCTTGGTTATTTTATTATAGTACTGGGATCATGGCACATTACTCGACACAATATGATTTATACTTTTGTCATTTGTGGCTAGTGCGTGAATGAAGTAGTGTATAGTGAGGTACTGTTCAATTTCATTTCTTTTGAAACATATGCACGTTTCTTTGCCAGTCCTGCACTTTCATTAATTACACATTGCTTCCCTCGTTTCCTCTCATCATCAATGCAAAGGCAAGCATGTTTACCTTTCTTCTGCAAATTTCATTGCTTAGGAAGTAAGTAAAGTCCAAATATATATTATATTGTTTTCGTTGCTTAGAGCATCAGCAATAAAGACTTGGATTTACAAAAATGTGAAATCAAACCTCAAATCGTTGTCCAACAACATATAGAATTTGCCATTCGTTTGGATATCGAGAGGAATAGTTTCGGAATCTGTAAACAGTCAAAGCGTTTGTTAAACAAACGCGTGGAATAAAGCAGTTGTTGAACATACGCCTGATTTTAGGCATTTGTTCAACAACACCTAGACAAAATAATTCTTTCGAAAATAGGGAGATAATTCGATTCACAAAAAAGACTACAATGGTCAAATTTATGGCAGCTTTCCTCCTTCGGTAATTACGATTTTTTTCTGGCCTTCCATTCTCCTATTCGCTCCCTTCTCAGATCTGTCACTCTTTGGCAAGTTGCACCTCCCTCTCATGAGAGTTGGTGATTTATGTATCCCTCCACTCTGCTACCCAAACAATGGCTTCCGCGGACCCTTTTTCTAGATCGAATCAGTGCTCCTCCCTCCGCTCCACTACCCGCAGTCTGCCTTTTCTTCCGCAAGGCCGGTCCATCGCTGACCATCAGCAATCCAATGCCGCACCCATGTCTCTATCACCCGCAATCACCACCTGAAGCCGTGAGTGTTCTGTGACATCAGCTGAGCGGAGACGAGGGTGGCAGTTGAGATCTGGCGGATTCGCTATTCTGTGCCGTAAGTGCAGCTCATTACTCCCTAGAATACTCGGTTAAACCACTAGGAGTCATGGACACTATAGAAGAAAGAATAGAGCAGTTTTTTTTTCTTTTTCTTTCAGGCGTTTGTTCAAAAAACGTTTGGTTTTAGGCGTTTGTTGAACAAGCGCCTGGTCCCAAAACTATTGAAAAAAATTGGGTTTCAACAATTCAAGGTGCGAAAAATCGATAATCCGCACCTTAAATTGTTGTAGTTGCTCTTGATATATATTATATTGTTTTCCTGTTTCTTCATTGCTAAGGAAAGGATGTATTTTCCTGTATATAATATATATAGCCAACTGCTCATATAATCAGGGGAGAGGTTAGATTTTCTCCTCCACTTCGTTTTCCATTTTTTGCAAAGTCATTCTTCTGAGCAACAAATGGAGCAAACATATTTTCTTTCTTCTCTGACACAATACCTGCATATTCATCACCAAACACATATATTTTTCCATCTCTTTTCTTTATGTTCCATTCAAGTTATTCACGCATGTCTTCTCATGAAAACTTTGTGCCACTTCTTCCTCCTCATAGTAAATGAAAAACGCAAGGCCATGAAGGAAAAAAATAAAAATATAGACATATCCATCTTTCATTTTTATATTAATATACATGCATGGAGGGGAATATTTGAGGAGGACAAATTACATGCAAGAATACACTTCCATTTGAAAGAGAAGTTAGCGGCAGTAGTACCACATGTTTTCATGCGTGTATAGCAGGTAGAAGATAGTGCTGGGATGAGGGAGGATTATCCACATTCGTTCTTAGGGTCCGTTTGATTTTGAACAGGAATGGGCATTTGGAATGGTTATTTTGAAGGGGTATTTGAAGGGGAATTGTTGCGAACGAGGAATGCGTTTTTTTTATGAAAGGGCCAAAGTTAATATTTTTATTGTTTTCGTATTTGTTATTTTATTATTTGGGTTATTGTTTGTGTTTGTTTATTGTCGAACGGAATAGTAGAATGCAGAATACAAATTGGGAAATTGAAAAAAACCATTACAACACAATAAAAAAACACAAGTACAACACAATTCAAATATGCAAACACAATCACATCTGTCTAGCCCTCAGCTTCATAACATAATGCATAACACAACACCTAAGTTGTGCGGGCTTGTCAAGCAGAGAATAAATAGGGTTATGACCCTTTCTGTCATTCTCTGATAGAACAACCGTCACCTCCCACTCTTGTATCTCATCATCGTCATGGCATACCGACATATACATAGCAGTAAGCTCATCTCGGCCCTTGGACAGAGGAACTGAACGAGAAGGGCCATCACCGGACCTGACCGACATACGAGGCTGACGACTCGAGATCTCCGAGGTATCACCACGAATAAAATCGCCATAGAACTGAGCCACATTCAGATTAACTGGTGGAGCAACCGAAACTACGTAGTACTGACATCTGTCAGTACGAATGCAGCCTCCAAACATGGAGTCCAACTCTCTGAATCAAGTCGGGACCCACTCTTGTATTTGCGCGCCGCTATTGGCACCGTCGCCCGCTAATCTTCCGATCATGCGACGGTATCCAACTGCTTGTCTCACGCCCCTCCACCAAACTGTAGCGGTCTGTTCCACGGAGCCCGCTCTCTTTTCATGTTATCGAACTTGTTCTTCATCTGACCAACATTGTAGTCCAATCTGGTGCGCTCATTGAACGCCGTTGCGATCAGCTGGTACCATCCTCCAACATTATGTGCACGGGAATTGAGATGTTTCTACACACATCAATGAAAACTTTGGTCATGTCGTTGTTCCATTCGGTAATGGAACGGAGAGATGAAGACTGACTTCCTGCCATTCTGAAAAAAAATCCCAAAAATTATGAAAAAAAATAGGAGTAAAGAAGCTAAAAAACACAAATATAAAAGCAGAAACTTGAAAAAATCGATGAGTTGACGGAGATTTAAGCTTGAATTTTTGGGTTTTTTGTGAGATTTGGTGGTGGAAAAGGATGAAATGAGTTGGTATATATAGCTTAAGTGAAGAGAATCGGCAGTTCCAGAAAATTCGAGGCGTTCGACGTGTGTTCGACATGGCCTACGCATCGGACGCGAAAGCTAACTTTTCAACCGTTCGCCTCGAAGGGGTAAATGCGTGGGTCCCACGGTTGACGCGTCTGATGCGTCGGACGCAGACGCGAACTTTAAATGGCCAATTGAGAAATCAAACGCTAGCTTATTGTTTTCACTTTTGGCAAAACACATCCACTTCTCCTTATTTTCTACATGACCTACGCATGGAAATAAAACCATTTTTCGAACTTTTGATTGCCCAAAAACTCTTCATTCTTCCTTTCTTCGTTTACAGTGCAAAAAAAAATGTGAATATGCAATATATGTATGGGAACGCGAATGCATATATCCAAATTTTCAGGTTTGCTTATTGCCGTGCATGGAGGATGAAATGAGGTTGGAAGTGGCCAGCGAGTGAGAAGGAACGATGGGAAGATATTGCATGTCCTAACGAATGGAAAGATGAGAAGTACTATGGTTCGCATTGGTTTTTGTTAGGCTCAGGTTTTCTTTGTGCTTATGGTGGTTGTAACTTGTAAGCACGGAGATGTCCAAGCAGGTGACAGTAAGTGCGGTGACATTGAAGGATACGAGTGTGTATGTATGTATTTGTGCATGGTCAGTGGAAATCAGTGTTATCATAACCAGACCGGACCGGCAGTCCAACCACGGTTAACCGTGGACCGCCAGGCTTCATGGTCCGGAGTCAAATTGAACCATAAATTTCAAAAGCCTCTCCAGAACCGTAAAAAGCAATCAAAACCGCAGTCTAAACCACAGTCTAAAGGCCCAAAAGCCAGAGCCGGCCCTACGGGTAGGCCAGCTAGGCCGCCGCCTAGGGCAACCCACCCGGAAGGAGCAGCAAGGAGGAGGAGGTGTGATGAAAGCATGTTTTAATTTCTGTTTAAAAAATTTAGTTGCTCTCAGATTTGTTATGTAGTAGTAGTTGAGTGGTGAAGTGTTTGCTTTGTTAACGTGAGGTGGGAGGTTCAACGCCTGCCATTGTCGTTCTTTGATGTCATTTTCTGCAATATTTTGCCTCCTGCGTTGCCTGTTAGCCACCGAAATTTGGGGCATCATTTTGTCAAATTTTTTGCCCTCCACGTTGCCTGTTGCCTAGGGCAACAGTAAAGCTTGGGCCGGCACTGCCAAAAGCCCAACTGAAATTTTGATTTTTCAATAAAACCAAGCCTTGAGCCAAGTTTTCTTAAGGCCCAGCCTGCTTCAAGAGGACTTACAAAGCCTAAGACGTTAACTCCCCACCTACCTTATTATATAATGTGAATGCATAGTGCATTTGTTCTTACGTTGTGATGTTGGACAAATAAATAGGTAAAATAGTGTATGCATTGCTATAGCTTCCTGATCCATCTTTGCTTATGGATGCATTAAACTGTACAGTTATGCATGCTGTCCCAAGAAACATATATCAAGTAAACCATAAAAAATATGATTTTTGGAATTTTAAAAGGTGTCTTTATTGCATAAACTAATAAATTAGTTATAAATTCAGGGTAAATATGAAGGAGTACTGTGCTATTAACTCAACTAGAAAAGAAATGCTTCCTATTAATTCATTATAAGAAATTGGAAGATACAATGCATACCTTCATTTCTTCATGCGTTTCCCCAAACTTTCTGTCATCCTAAACCTAAAGTGCTTTGTAGACTCTTTGTCCTTCATCAAGTCAAAACAATTCTCCACAAACACCAATTGATATGGTGGCATGAAAATCATTTTGGTTATTATTATCATACAATGTTTCACGTTTAACAACACATTAGTGAAACCCCAAACAATAATTAGTGATCTTTCTGGTATGTCAACTACAACACACTGCATGGAATAAAAATTAGTTTAAGAATCTAAATAGGCCATGTTTGTGCAGAAATAAATATTTTATACATTATTTTTTTTACGGTTATGACTTGTATGATAAATATTTTTCAATTTTTATCAAAAAATAACATGCATAGTTATGACGGTACGACCGGTCCGACCTTGAAAACCTTGAACCTTGGGACATCACGTTTCAATTGACGGTCCAGTCATGATAATATTGGTGGAAATGGAGTTTGTGGCCTTGCATGCGTGAAGGTATAATATGCATGCATGAAGAAACATTCATCTTTGATAGTGGTTTAAAGAAATTAAGATGGTAGCAGAAACAACTTTGGTTTTGGTAGTAGTTGTGCTGAGTAGAGGTAAGTCGGTGTAGTTGCATTTTAAGTTGGACCGTTCACTAAAGTGGATGAGGTTTTATAGCGGTAGAAATTGCTATTTAAATTAGTATACTTTAATTTGCTAATTTAAATAGTTTAACTTTAAAATTGTTTATCTCACTTGTGCGAAGTCCGTTTAATTCGCTGTCTTCGACAATAGATTAGTATTAACAAATAGAACACGTTAGTTTAACATGTTTGATTAAGCGTAAAATATCAGTAAAATGTTAGCGATTGAATTTAACTATGTTTAACGTAATTAAATAGATCGTATTTTAGTGACACCTGTTAGCGGAATCAAACAACGTTCTGCTGTTAAATTAGAATAGATGGATGAGGAAATTATGATTTGAGCATCTGTAAGATTGGTATGGATTTATACTTCATTTTATTTTGTGATATTGCTATTTTAAATCGAATGCTCAAATCATAATTCCCTAATTCACCGTGTTCTTGCTATTTTAAATTACTGGCATCTGTAAGATATCAATAATCTAGCATAATTAGGACACAATAAGATAACTACTCCAGCTAGTATTTTCCTATGTCAAAATTACTGGCATAATTTTAGAATAAATGGATAAAATGGAGACAAGGTCTGAGGGATTGTGGTTTGAAAATGTTTGATATAATAAAGCTTGTGTTTAGTGATAATTTTATAGCTCATGAATCAACTTTCTGAAATAATAACCTCCTTAAAACCACACCAAATACAAATTCGAATAGTATAAGTCAAAACAAGTAACATAGTCATTAACTTCTTCTATTATTACTAATTTCAGAAGCTGCTTCTAATTTTTGTTTTTCTAATCATTTCATTTGTAGCATGTGAGGTCTGTCTAAGTTTGATATGACAACCATGTAGAACCCGCATAAGTGGCTTAGATCAAAATAGATTTTTGGATGCTTATGAGAATAGGATATGGCATAAAAATGCAACGTGATGCTAAAATCCATATATGATACTTCTTTCGCGCATTAAATACATATAAAACTATCAAGCTATGCTTTGTTTAAAATAGCGGTCTTATGAAATTGTAAGAATGAGATAATGACGTAGTATATAACGATGCTTTGTGCAATTATCCAGATATATGAAATATGAAGTCCATAGGAAAATGAAACACAATTCTAATTTCTTTTATGATAACGTAGTATGTGGTTTTTTTCTTCATTTCACCAAAATTTGGTCTATATTATTTAGTAATTGCTTATGTTTCATTCTGATAGCACCAAAATATGTTTGGTCCATATTATTTATTAATTGCTTACGTTTCATTCTGAATGCACCAAAATATGTTTGGTCCAAAATAGTGAAGTCATTATGTTTCATTATATGATAATTAAGTTTTTCATTTGAGTCTAACAATTAAATTTGTCGTACGAAATATTCACTAATGTTCTTTATCATAATGTTTATCCTATTTATCACAAATTCATTTCCAAAACAATAAACTTACAAAGTTTTGTTCTATGAAACTAGTATAGAATTAGCTTAAATCAAGACCCATGGACTGTTTCTTTGAGACCTAAAATTTGGGATGTGGTATGATATTGCGCTATAATATGACAAATTACTCCCTTTTTGTTTAGCCTGTGCCCAAAGTTTGAACTCAAGTTCAGATTCTTTTGAAACATGGCCCTTTTATGTTTTATATAAATCTCTAAGATGCTAGTTTGTGATAGCAAAATATTAACTATGTCTGTTAATATTACTAAGCTATTTTCCTTTGTGTTTTACAACTTCAGTTGTTATTGTCGTTTCAACAGCTATTAACTTTCAGTTTTTCCGGCCTAACTATTATTGTTAATTATTAATAACTTGTTTTTTCTTAGGTTCATATGCAAGTTGAAATTCATATATGCTTGGTTCTTCAAAACTGAGTTAAATTATGATATGTAAAAGCTGGTAATATCGGTTCTCCAAAACTAAATATAAAATAATACTTTTTTTAAACAAGCTGACTAAACCTCATTTTCACATCAAAATTTGAAAGTGTAAACTATTCTGGTATAGAAAGTGTTAGAGAGGGCGAGAGAAGTAATACTCATGATTAAGAAATATAAAAATGAATCAATTTGTAATTTATAAGATATGTTCTAGAAATTGGGAAATTATATTTATTATTGGTAAATGTGAACCCAACTCAAATCCTATTGACCTTGGATCGGTAATGAATGATAAACCAAAATCAAACTGAACCGACCAAATACGTTCCCAAAGAGAGTTGAAAAAGCCGTAAAACATGCACAATAACTAGCGCTATTAACAGGTCTGTTGGGCTGGTCTTAGGTTTTGGAATGAACGATTTGCTGGACCCATTGAAACTTGTCCATTCCATTCTTACCATTTTGAAAATAACCACTCATTTTACACTCACCTTCCCCTTCTCTTTCCGAAAAAATGGATAGGAGCAAACCGATTGTTAACCGCATATCAAGGATGAACTCATTTGAAAGGGGAAAAACATATTTTCTAAAGTGATATAGTACTTTTTTTGTGATTAATGTCAATTTGGTGCATGTATCAATGCCACTACACATCACATGGCTAATATATTCAATCCATCGCCACATGATCAATAGCTTAAAACATTGAGAATTCAAAGTAGAAGTTTCAGGCATTAGAAAGAGAAGAAGCTTGCAGCGGACAATGGCACACTACCTACATGAACAATGGAGCCTGCATCGCCAGCTCTCAAAGATGCCCTACAGGTATGCACTGGCTGGCAGCATGTGCCTAAGCCTGCTCACATATGAAATAGATGCATGTTCTACTGGTTAGCCTCCTTTTTTACGGTGTGTTTAGCTTTTTGTGAAAACTGAAATCCTTATCTTCTTCAAAAAACAGTAAAATTAGCTTTTCAAAAAAAAAAAAGGAATGAGCATTGCTATTATGGTTGTTGTGTGAGCGTTTATACATGGTAAATTGTGGTAAATAATGTCTAACAAATTAAAAGGTACTATGATACCAATTTTTGAGATCAAGAAAGATATATAAAACTGTGGTAAATACAGAGTGATTAAACTAATGAGTTGTCACACAATGAAATGATTGAAATCATGGGAAAGAGTGATAGAGCAATCATCAAGAAACTAATTCTTGCTGCCAAATAATCAATTCAATTTTTTGTCAGGCAAGCTGACAATAGAAACTATACAGATGATTATTAGAGTAGTTTAGAAATGAACAGAAAAGTTCGAATATGGTATTCATATATTTAGAAGAAACCATATGAAACCATTCTCAAGGACTCAATTCCATAATAATAATAATAATAATAATAAGATAAATTGGGTATGCATTACTAATAGCCTCATTTCATCATTTAGTACAAAATTAAAAATCTAATCATCTTCTCATATTATTTAAAATGTTGTGACTCAATTCACTGACAGTCAAAAGCTTCCAGATTTGGTTGGTCATGTAATCAGACATTAATAATAGATGAAAGCATGTATTTCTAGTGTTTTAACTTAATTTTGAATGTATGACGATATGAAGACTTAACAAGCAAACTAGTACTGACTTATAATGGCAGTTGTGGTTGTTTCACGTGTATAAAAGGAGAAAAAATTATAGGCTATTAAATTAGGGCTTGTTGCAACTGCTGTTAAGTTGAAAAGATATTATTTTGAAACTACATTAAGTGGAAAACCTTGCAACCGACGTTTTGATCATAATAATGAATCAATGATGACAACTGTTGGTTCCGAGTCCCTATTTGTCATGATATGTACTGTAAAATGAATTGAATGATTTGAATAAATTAACCTTTTGGATGAAAGCCTGGATGACTTCAACCTCTCGTTTTTAACCAAACAAGAGTATTCAACCAAATCAGTTAATCCATTGTAAAGAGACGTAAATAAATAAAGTTAATCAATTGTAAAGAGACGTAAATAAATAAACAAACAAATTCAAACAGTCACTGAATAGCATGGAGTCGGATAAACAATACTGATAGGCTCCGGAACATCAGATGAAGCAAGGGAAAAAGCGCAGCTTGAAAAAGCAAGTTGAACAACTGTCAGGAATTATGTATCAGGTTTCAGTGGTTGCATAGCCTAATAGACGCGAAGGACCTCCTTTTCAAAACAGTTATATGAAGTAGACGCAATTGTTATAGACATTCTCGTAATGGCCTTAAACTCATTTAGATTGCATTGGCAACCAATTTGTGGATTAAATTCCAAAATGGTTGTTTTAAGTGGACGCAGTTGTTGTAGACATTCTCGTTTAATCTGCAATATCGTGTTTACGGACGTTGCACCATTTGCTGCTAGAAGACCAGGTTTTTTATTTTTTTATTTTTTATGCTATGTTTTTTAGCATATGCCATGAATAGTCTTTAACTCAGAAGAACAATAATGATTATATTGAATGAATTGTGTATTTAGTTGTTGAATGTGCCTCTTTCTCAATTATGTGGAAGAGAAACAGTGTTGTGTCTGTTTTATAGGGGTTTTGGAAATAGTTTGCATTATGTCGGTCAATGTCTAAACCGAGGATTCATTTGCCTCAGTTTATAACTGAGGCAGTCACCGACTAAGCTTGTACTTGCTACCTCAGTTTGCACTTATATCAAGTTAAGGAATGCCTCAGTTTGTACCTGAGGCATTGTGCATTGCTTCAGTTTATATTTGGCTGAAACAAACCGAGGCATGCTTAAGTTTGTACATGGGGCAACACCTCAGTTTAACATGCTACTATATTCAAACTAATCATGCCTCATGTTCTGAAAAATTAAAAAACAACTAAGGCTTTCCCCTGTCCTTGAAACTAAGTAGACTCAGTTTTATGTCCAGAGCGCAAAAAGACAATATCACCAAGGAATAAATTCAGATCGCATAAGCAATCAAAATCGATGACAATAATTTTGAATATATGCAGACTTAACAAGCAAACTAATATTAACTTGTAATGGTAGCTGCGGTTGTTTCACGTGTATAAAATGAGCAAAATTATGGGCTATTAAATCTGGGCGTGTATGTAGTTGCTGTTAGGTTTATTTTGGAACTACACTAAGAGGAAAACCTTGCAACCAGCTTTTTTATCATAATAATGAATCAATGATGACAACTGTTGGTTCTGAGTCTCTGTTTGTCATGATATGCACTGTAAAATGAACCGAATGGTTTGATTAAATACACCTTTTGGATGAAAGCCTAGATGACTTCAACCTCTAGTTTTTAACCAAACAAGAGTATTCAACCAAATCAGTCAGTCCATTGTAAAGAGGTGTAAATAAATAAACAAACAAATATAAACACTCACGAATAGTAGGGAGCCGGATAATTTTTATTGTTTTTACCTTCCATCAACACAATATGATCATCATCTACATTTTTAGCCACTGTCCCCTTGTGTCAGCCTTAATACTTACTTTTTGCTGATTTTTTGATTGCTTTTTTTTTTGTGGATCAAGTTTACAGCTACAATGTGTTATCTACTAATTAAAAGGGTTATTCTTTCTGCAAAGAGACTTTCCTGTATGCTTCATTTCTCTTAGCACATTGCAAGGTGTTGAGGTGTGCATCTTTCTTCTTATTTCTTTGTTATGTTAACGACTTCGATTTGGTTTATCGAACCGGACAATTTTCAAGTTTACAAAAAAAAAAGAGTTTATTGGTTCATTTATTTAAATTTGAAGATTACATTACTGTTACAAGGTCGATTATTCACCACCCTATGCATTTCAGTGTCTCTTTCATTTTTTCCAGTTCACTTGTTAGAAGGTCATTTTTTTAATTGTTACACGCTATAGTTTTAGAGTTTGTTGAAACTGGTTGGATTTGGTAACTGTTCGATGATTGGGACAGCCATCATCCCTGCTTGTGTAATAATCTATTATTAACCGTTTTGGATGGCATAGGTTTCAGCATAGTACAATGGAGGCGTTAGCATAGCCATCATCTCTATTTTCGTCTTATTACAACATATTGTCAAGAAAACTTAGCTATCCATTTTTACTATCAGACATGGTTCATTTATCCTCGCACATTGCAAGGTATTGCAACGTGTTTTCTCTACGCTGATTTCTTTATTATGTTATTGTTGTATATTCGGTTTATTTGATTGGAGCACTTTCAAGTTTGCAAAAATGTTAAGAGTTTGTTGGTTCATTTTAATGGAAATAATTAATTTTAAAGGTTGCATTAGTGTTACAAGGTCAGTAAATCGCAATCCACTTGTTCGGTGATCGTTGCATGGGTGAAATATATGTACAGTACTTGAAATTGACTTTGAATACGTTATGGGGATATTGACTGTATCTCTATTTGAACATTTTTACCACCACCGATAGATTAATATACTAGCTGTATGTTTTTTTACAATCCATATTATATAATGTGTTTGCTGTATATAACACTAACAGAGGATATAAATCTATTGCCGAGTCCTCTGTTAATTTTGTTTCGTTCTCTGTACTTTGTCCTTGACTTTGAGCCATCACATATAACTTCTAAATATAAGCACAACAAGGTACTCCCATCATAAAAAAGGACTACATTTGTAATCTTGAAACTTTATATGGCATCTGTGTTGAACTACTTTGAGCTTCCATTCATTCCTATTGGTAGGAGGTTGCTCCAGCTGAGTTTGCTGTAGGTTTGTGTTCATTTTGTTCTCAATTTATGTGCATGCTAGGAACCCTTTGATGCATGTTATTTATAAGTAGGTTGATGAATTTAGGTTCTGTATGCACTGTTTTTGGCTGTGCTGTTTAATTTCCTACTCTTTTGTTTTGGATTTTTGTTGTCTTTGCTCTGATTTCCATGATACGAACTTTTAATTCTTCTATTGCATTTCATGCATGCTCCCATTTGTGCTAATACCAGCCACCATATTCTTTGTGCAATTACGAATTTATATATAGTTTTTTTACCACTTTCATACTTATTTTTGGATCTAAACCTATAAGTTAGAGCAAATAATTTTTGTGCCAGACTCTGTCTTTCTTGGATACTTATGCCGGAATTTACCGCTTAACCCACCGGATACTATATATGTTTTGAGAATGTTCCGCTTACTTTATAAATCAAGGGTTCACTTGGACGCAACCAACTATTTTTGCTACGGCTACGGCCTCACGGCTGAACATCCGATAAACAGGTAACAGTCAACTAATTATTTGTTCTAATCTGTCTTTATGAATTCTTAAACTAGGCTAAAAAGTATTGAGATATGGTATTTTCATGGTGCAAGCATAGCTTTATCAGGAATTTATAACCATTGTATGGCATTGATTTTTCAAAGTGAGCATGCGCATCATACAAATACCGACACAGTCTAATGCTTCGTGTTATAGATTTCATTGTGAAATTTGTAAAACATTGTACAACAGGTTTGTATTACTACTTTTAACTGTATAACACATATTAAAATAACAATGTGTGATGGTCATAAGAAATTAGTTAGTTTAGTTATCTATTCTATTAAAAACTTCAAGTTGGCTTGCCATAAAAAATTGCAGTATCTTCACTACATCTAAGGCCATTGCATTTTGTACAATCTGAGTCCATTAATGTATCAAATTTTCGAAATACTTTAATAATATTTTTGTTCTCAACTATGCATTCGTATATTAAAAAAATAATGTAAGGGGAAATTCATTATCAATGCTCATATACAAACCAATGCCACTGAATTCCATGCAAACCTACAGTGGATTAAAATGAATCAAGCAGGTTTACCATACAACATTACATTGAAACTTGCTGGACACTTTGTTGTTGTAGATCCAGTAGGACTTTGTGTCAACCGTCCAGGTGGTGCTGCATTAAACCAATATTGCAATTACTTTGTTGAGCTTGTTTCTCCTGTCATGCCATTCATCATAGTGGCCACAATTACAATTTTACGTGGTAGTGCTATTGCAAAGTCTGCCTTGGTCATATTAGTATCAGGTAGTTGATCCTGTCATGCTCATCTACAAATATTGTATTCATATGTATTAAATTTTGTGATTTCTTTGACCAAAGCTTGTGCCTCTTCAGCACACATCATTAGTATATTCATTTTCCACATTCCATTCTGTGTTAATTTGTTTTAATCCTTTACACCCCCTCTGTATTATTGTTTTTAGGAGCTGGAGGCTGTAACATCCGGCTGGTACTACCAGGTGTCAATACATGGAAATGTTTTTGAGAGAGCCTGCAAGGATGTCAGTTGGCGCTGCAGCTGCGCATGATGCCATTAGGACTCAAGAGAGACATCAAACGGTTTGATTCAAACCTACAAGGTCATAATAATAGTTCATTATAAAATCAAGATGAACCTTCAGTTAAAAGTTATTACAAAATAGATATTGTGCCAAAATTAATACATGTGCATTTATGAAATGTGTGTTCCTATTCCATAATGTAAATTAATTATTAATTTTTCAGAATTTGCCGATGCCCATTTCTTTAAAAAAAAAAAAAAGGAAGAAGAAGAGATGAAAAGTTGGTGATATTTATGTCATTTGAAATGTAGTTTATGAGGAGGAAATAAGTAGGAGGTTACAAGACCATGAAATCCTCTTGGCATAAAAGAGCAAGCTTAAACAATAGTCATTCAACAAGTATCCAGTTAGTTGCTATATAGTAGAATGCATATGCATAAAATCCTGAAATAACAATCCTTATATTACAGCAAATAAATAGAAGTAGAGTGGAAACAATCATCGTATTTAACTATTAGTATATATATATATATATTACTTTGTATAGTACGTATTAGGCTACAAGAAGTGTAAAATAATCATAAGACTCACTGCGCACGATCATGTTATCATTATAAGTACAAAACCATGCTTTCTCTTCCCTGCTAATGAAAAGCAGCGTAGCTAAAAGATGGATGTCATGTATAAATGTATCTTATATTCTTATGGTAGCCACATAGGCAGAAGTTTATCAACCTGCAAACCAATTCATTTTAAATACCATTTGAATGGATGTCGGATCCATTATAAGTAAACTTTAACAGCATTGTACTATGAACAATTCTGTTGAAATTTTAAATGATGTTATTTTGCTGTTTTGTTGATGTTTCCACCTGTTATGCTTGTATGTAATTCTAACTGCTGGCCGTTATACTTTTATACAGGTGATCGGTATTTTCGAAGTGAAGAACAACCGCATCAAAGAGCTGACGGTAATTAAGCCATTAACAAGACATTAACTATTATGTATTATAACATTTTATTCGTACAAGTTGTGTAGACTTGTTTGTAAATGATTATGATATGTAAATTCGCCTATTTTGTCAAAATACTATTATTGAAATGATTATGGATATCATAATTGATTATGCGATTAATATGCTTTTTTAATTATTTAAATATGGTGATTATCGATGTTGGCTTGAAGATGATAATTATGTGATTGATTATTTATTTTAACATTGCAATAATATGCAAGTGATTGTTGGAAATAATACAAACCATTAACAGTAAATAATAACAAAAAAATATATTAATTGGCTTTAGTTTGAAAACGATACTCATATGATTATTTGTTTTAATATTTCTATTATATATAAGCGATTATGGAAATGTTACAAGCCATTAACAGTAAATAACCGTAATTAAAATGTGGTGTGCATCAGTAGGTTTTAGTAGCGTTGAAAAAGTGCTACAAATGTAATTTACAAAAGATATTGTAGCTGAAATGAAACGCAACAAAAAACATATAGTAGGATTGAAAAACCGCTACAAAAAAAGTGGGAAATGATGCAAGTATCACTTTAGTAGCATTTTTAACACGCTGCCAAAATTTTTTTTGTAGGGTTTCTAAAACGCTACAATACGTTCATTTTGGGTTGCGTTTATTAAAACGCAACAAAAACTTTCAGACTTTTAGTTGCATATCGTATCGCAGCGTTTTCTAAAACACTACTACAAGTTATGGTAGCGTTTTTTCAATGCTACCAAAAGCTATTTCTAGTGTAGTGTGGGGAGGGTTTCTCGTGCCCCAGACCCGACCCGGACTTTTTAAACTCCGCCCCAGACCCACCCCACAGACCTGGTACGGGTCTGGAATTTCGCCCCGTACCCGAAACCCGTACGGGTCAGGGTAGATGCGACCCGCCTCACGACCCGGTGATATTGTGTTCCAATGTACACAAATTTATATACTTATATTTTTTATCACTAAATGATAAATTATATACATATTGTAATGTGTTCATAATGATAAGAGAATATAATAAAATGAGTTGTAAGATAATAGTTCAAAATGTATGCATTTGTTATTGCATTATTATCATTAATGAAACTTAATACTATGAAAGATTTATATTTGTTAATTGAAAGAATATAATATTCAAGTTATAACTATGTATACCTAAGAAGATTAACAAATAGTCATTATAGCTACAAAGTTTTTTAATGATGTATCAATCATGCGGGTCGGGTTGGGGCGGGTTAGCCGTGCCCCAGACCTCCAAAAGCGGGTCGCGGGTCTACCTGCCCCCGAAGACCTTATGGGGCGGGTCTAAATGGGTCAAAACAGGGGCGGGTCTAAATGGGTCAAAACAGGGGCGGGTCATGTGGTTTGGACCCTAGACCCGCCCCATTGCCATCCCTATTTATGAGCACATATATATATATATATATACACACACACATACATACATACATTTTAGTATAGAGTTGGGTATAAAATATTTGTTTTCTAACACCATGTGATTTATTTGGTTCACTTTGTTAGTGAAATATGAAACGAGTGTAACTGTGTCATATGTAAACAGAATTCAACAAAATAGGATCTATTGCGATCATATGGATGAAGGGTACGCGTACAAATTGGTTTGGAGCAATTTGGAGCGATTTGGAGCTCATGAGAATTATTGGCAAGCTGAAATGCTTGATTTTCTTAATCGGCGGTTTATCGTTATTCGACGATAAACAACCAAAGTGAGTAAATTCAATAACTCTATCAAATATATAATTTTATAAACATATTTTATAGTTAATAAATTATGAATGAATGATGTGCGATGATTGTTTGGATAAATTACTATATTATTATCAATTGTTACTATTATATATATAGGACTGATAGTTGAATATTCCTGCATATTTTAGCTGATGATACCTTATACCATGATATTCCACCTTGAAGTGGAATTGTTATTATCTATGTTGACTAACATCTGTAAGTGCAGGAAAACAGGTTGGAAGAATCCAACTGGATTCCTCAATAATCGATTGATATTGTTATATGATTATTTGATATTGTGATCGGTATGATTGATGTACATCGACATATGGAGAGCCATAGTAGTACTGAGCCATGAAACTGGTTTTCTAAAATACAAATGTGCTGGTTTTATTTAATTTGGAATTCCAAATGGTTTCAGAAATTGTATGTTTTATAATTTGGATCTTACAAGATAATGAATATCTGGTTTGAAACTGATATTTTATAGTGAAAATTAGGCTCACATCCCTGGAATTTATCCTAATTAAGCTCACATCCTCCTGTTTTAAAATATATAAATTACATCCCTAATTTTAAACAGCGGCTAATTTTTTGACAAAACTGCCCTTTTCGCTATTTTCACTGCGTATAACGTGGTCCTAAATCCATTTTATACGATTCTAAAATATCCAGAAACGTGGTCTTCAAAACCTAAACCTAAACCATGGCGGCGCCGTCACCCCATACTCTGATTAAAACTGAATGCCGCCCCAATCTTGACCGACGGAAGTCGATCGAAGACCGTCGCCACCTGCGCCGGAGCGCCACCCACCTTTGCCCTCGATCGCGCCTTTTCCGGTGGGCCCCATCGCCAGATATCCGGACCCAAAACGGTGCCCTTCCTGCTCGAATTTTGAGCAATATAGGAAACGATACCTAATCAAACCCGGATCAAATTGTAGATCTCACTTCGCTCCTTGATTTTCTTTCAGAAATTTTCGAATTTTGTAGCGTGGATTCGGAGACAATATTCGTCCAGTTCCAGCGTCACCAGGTGATTTTATTGTTTACGTTGTTTATATGAATTTAGGTATGTCTTCATTTGACTGTGAGTTTTTGAGTCACTAGGTTTGTGTCGTCTTTTTCTTAAGTTGTGAAGCTCTTTTTGGGTTTTAATTGGATCTGGTTTGATCGGTTTCGAGTGGAATATTTGCGGTATGGTGGCTACGTTGTGGCTTTATTGTCTGCCAATGGAATCTGCTGCCTATGCCAAAGATTGGGGTTATGAAACAGGGATGGTTCATGTTGAAATTAGGTTGTGGTTCTGGGAATGGCAGCAAGTCATTTTGTTGAAATTAGGTTGTTAATTTTAATTACAAATTTTAAATAATGTTGATGTTTGCTTAAGATTGCAAAAAATTTGTGTAGAAGAAGGGTTTGAATTTGACAAGGATGCACTTGAACTAGTTACTTTATTTTTGCTGTATGTTTTGTACTGACTCTAGCTACTGTCTTTCAGTGCATATGTGTTTTCAACATTTCTGTTAAAAATTTGCGTACACATATGCATCTATTTCAAAAATATGCATATGTGTATGCAACTTTTTACCAAAACCGAAGAAAAACTTATTGTTAGAACAGTATTGTTATTTTGCTGGATTGTACGCATATAAATATGCAGATATTATTGTTATTTTGCTGAATTGTACGCATGTATTTATAGTAATCTAATTTGATCGATTATTCATTTAAAAAATTGCATGTTTCTCGACAAATTAAGTATGAAACTATTGTTAGAACATTTGTGTTTGCATGTGCTCGTAAAAGTTGACTACAGGTATGCATATATTATAGATATATGCATACAAATATGCATATATCTTTATTATCTCTTTTCAACATTTCAGTTAAAAATTGCCTACAAATATGCGTATATTCTAAATATATGCATATCTGTATGCAAATTTTTTCCAAACACACAGAAAAACATATATTTAAAATATGTGCATATTTGTATGCATATATTTAGAATACTTGCATATAAATATGCAGATATTACTGTTATTTTGCTGAATTGTACGCATGTATTTATATTAATCTACAGATGTTTATGTAATTTGATTATCGCACATTAGGCTTACTAATTTTGATTCTCTTCTTTGTATAACAGTGTTCCTGCGATTATTGGTGTATTAATGTTGTTGAAGCTTGGGAATGGAATCGCACATTAGGAGTACTAGAAGTGGTTTCTGGAGTAAGCTGGGCCATAACAAAAGAACTTGTTCTTCACAATACACTTGGTTTTATTGTTGACTTTTACCATTTGTTGTAAACATTTTTGTGATGTAATACAATCAGTTCAGTATTTTGTTGTAAATTTGGTTTTAATTTCAAATTTTTGTTTTCAAGCTGTAATGTATGCAAATATTTGTTATATCTGAATAAAAGTATGCAGTTTTTTTGAACATTCATTTGCCTCATTTGTACAAAATATTTTTGGCATGTCTATACTGTAAGAAACAAGTAGTACCTGCAAACAATTAAACTGTAAATATTCGTTTTAGGAAACTACTACTGATCATTGTTGCATATAAATGTGCAATTATTTTGAATATTTGCTTGATCTTCATTAAAATTATGACCATCGGCTTTTGATTCTTCAACGCGTTTTTTTTAAAGATTTTTTGATCAGTCAAACAACGATTTTTTGATTGATTGTTTTGCAGAATCATGGAAATACGGTTTTGAGCGAGATTAAAGGTGCGGTTTGAATGATTAAATGATGAGTTGGAAAGTTTTGTAATTGCAAAAGGGTAGAACTGGAATGTTTTCAGCCGAATTTCAAAAATAGGGATGTATTTTATATTGTTTTTATCACCGGGTTTTTTTTCTATTTTGAAACTTAATAGGGACCTGTAAAAAACGCACCCTATTTTATAGTCTAATGTAAAGTCGATATATGGTTATAAACTTGTTATATAAATGGCAAGAAGTTTTGACATATAAACAGAGTTTATAAATGAAGTGGAACATGATGTGGATTTATAAAGTGATTCGGTAAGTGGGATTTTGGGCTGTAATGATATTTACAAATAAAATCAAGTTGATCTGACCAAACAAGTCCAGATTTCTATAAAGAAATGGTATTCACATTTAAAGGTGAATAACGGTTTGAAAGCAAATGTTTTGCAGATGGGAATGGTTATAAGGGGAATTGAGTTGATCTGTAACGATGAGACTATTTCGAAGTTTAGAATATTAACCGAATATAGATTATTCGAAAGAGAATTATACATTGGAGTTTGACTGTGTCGAATTCAGGAAAGTACTATTTACTTTCCGTTTTAATTAAGATTTCATTATTTATTTATTTGTTTATTTATTCAAATTAATGAATAAAAGTTGTATTTTAAAGTTTTATATCTCGAAGTATGGATTGTAAAATTATTGTTATAACCATTCCGGAAAAGAAGTGGGTTCTTAAAATTGAATTAGAGTTACGTGAGCGATGTTTGTTGATGTTCAAAGTTGTGAGCTTTGTCCATTTCAAAGTTAAAAATGTTGTTTTAATTAAGGTCTAAGAGGTAATTATATCACAACTTGATTGACTTTATTTTATATTAAGGAATGGTCAAGGCTCGATGGCGAAGATTGGTTAGAGATAGTTAGTCAATGAGGGATTAATGGGTTGAGTTATCGTAATAATGTTTAATACAACATTCGTTTAAATCAATGTGAATGGATTTTGGAAACATTTTCCAAATATAATCGGAGATGTTTCTAAGCATAGAAAATGAAATGAATGGTTGATAAGAAGTTAAGAAATGGGTTAAGGAAATTGAAAAGTGATTGGAGATTGGTCGAGTGGAATGACTTTCTGTATATCGATTTGATGTTGGTTTCGGCTTTCGGTGTTGATACGTAGAGAATTATACTCTTACTAATTTATGGTTAGGGATTAGTGAATGTTGAAGAGTTGAAATGCATGAATAAGAAATGGAAATGTTTCCCAACTATAGTAACATATATTTCTAATTTAGAAATGAATGAGTCGGGAAAGTGAGTTTATGGAAATGTTTTCCAATGGTAATAACATATATTTTTTAAACATATAGAAAATGAAGAGTTTATGCTTAATGACCCAGTAGAAATTCGATGCTTGAATTTCGACAGTAATACATAATCCTGTATTACTTGCTGAAACCCAAGTATCAAAAACACCAGAAATAAGTTAGAGGGTGAGAAAAGAAAGAATATTAGAGTATAAGAAGAAGACTACAACACAAATTAGATTCTCATATCGCAATAGAATAAAATATAGTACAGAAATAAATCTTTATAAAGAACTTGTAAAAATACTTACATTTATCAGATTACATCAGACAACCAATATATTTGGACAGTTATAATAACGCGCCTTCATATACAAAATACACCTAAATAAACACTAAATACATCTGAACTACTCCAGCATGTCTTCTGAAGTTTGTAACATCCTATCATAAACCTGTAAAACTCGGTCTGACCTGAGCATTGTAAACACCACAGATCACTTTGGTGAACCAGCATGAGAAAACTCACCGAGTTTGTTGCATTCAACTGATTTAAAGTTAAATATCTTCTTGAAAGATAAGGATAATCGTAAGACCAGTCCACACATAAGCATGGACGACATTTAACTTACGATAACCCAAAATGTTTTTGATATCAAACTCGGTTATATTATAATAGTGTCTATAGCAAATAAATAACCATCTAGCAGAACGCTTGCATCTCACGCTCCATATACTTAGTATGAAATCAAAAACCTCATGGCACTTATTGAAAAATGGATTCCAACTATGACAAGGTATGGAACCACCACCTTCTGAAAGTGTACCTCTAGATAGCAATACACTAAAGTTCAATAAGAACATCTTGCAACCCGGGCGCACATAATCAACCACTCATTTAAGTTGAGTGCACCTAGTATATTATCACCAAGGTCGGCCCCGACATGACTATTTCCTAGGAGATACAGAAGCGGTAGAAGAATAAAATGGAATTCGTTTAGATCGTAATAATATACCATTATGCGAATGACCCACATAGTCATGCTTCCTGATTTTTGTCATTTCCCGGTTGATGAGGCTTGAGGTCATGATTACCTTTTTAGAACAGCACATCAAATTTTAAATGCCTCAACGTTTGATCCATCAAATCACTAATTGACATTCACAAATACACTCTAGGTGTTAAGCTAGAAGAATTTTCCTTCTCCGTCACCAAACTTGGCATATTTGTAAAAACCAACGTATGTGACTCTTACGAAATTCTCTGTCAGATATTCGTCCATACAAGTCATCCAGGAACAAGTTGAACTGAAGGTACCCTCCTATCGCATCCAATATAGGAATCATCCTAAGGATTAGTAGCGAGAAGTCGTTGCAAATCCGTACATTTCAACTACGATAGAATCACAGTTTATCTCTGGGAGCTAATTAGAGATTATAAGTAGTTCTTCCATTTTATGAAATTCTACGGATCTTCAAATGCTCCATCTCGACCATCATCAGTTATCTTCCACATTTATGTATTAGCCAATTGGAATGGTTTTTGAATATAAATTCAATCCCGATCTTTCCGTGCCAACAATCTATAATAAGACAGATTTTTTATAGTCGGTTATTTAACTATCAAAATGAACAACCATCCAACCATAAAAATTAAATGGATTCGATGGTTCGGTACATAGTATCACTTAGCCTCTTTAATTCCCTGTAACGACCCGAATTCTCAATCAATTTAAAATACAGATTTAAATAGATTTAAAAAAAATTAAAATGGATAACTCTGTTTGAATTTCAAAGTTCAGTAAATATTGAATCTAGACTTGAAATATCATTGGAAACTATTTCTAAAAATTGTATTATATTATAAATAAGTTAAAAAAAGGTTATTGAATTTCTAAAATGATAATTAAAAAGGGTATTTGGAAAATCAAAGTACTATTTTAAGAGCCAAAAAAATAGACATTTTACAAACAGTTTCAGAATTCGACGAAACCAATTTTATCGGATCTATAATGATAAATTATTATAAGGATTCAAATTTCTAATCGATCGGAGTTAGCACGTGAGCGTGTGTAATATGGACGCAGGTCAAAAATTTAGTTAAAATTAACTAATAACATAAAGAAATGCCATTTTGCAAATGGTCTCCGAATTCGATGAGACTAGGACTATTGGAACCATATTTGTAAAATATAGCATAGTTTCAAATTTCGAAGCTGTTGGGATTTGTATGTCATCATACCAGCAGAAAACGCATAGGTATATTTCAGTAGAATTTGATTTAAAATGATTGAATTAATTAGTTTCGGGCCAATATTCGATATCTAAAAATAAATTAAAAATAAAATATATTTTTCAAATGTTGGATAAATGTTTTTAGAACACTAATTCGCTTCCACAAACATTTGTATGCCATGATACAACGTTTGGAAGTGTAATGTGTAGTTAAACTAGCTGAAACCAATCATTAGCATAGAAAATGTTTCTTCTTTGAGGTGTCACCTCCCTAACACAACAAAGTGTGCTTCTTATGTGTTTTCAATCCCTTTCCCTAAGATGTCGACACCTCACTAATCCATGCACCTCTTCATTTTCTATAAAAGAGGATCTACCCTTATCATTTCTCCTCCTTTCTCCCGCTTCTTTCTTCCTTCCCCCATTCTCCTTCCTCCCTCACCACCACCACCTACCCACCCTCCTCCATAGCTGCCGCCACCACCTAACAGCCTCCGTCGTCGGTGTGAGAAGCCTTTCCCTTGGCCCTATGAATCCCATTTTCCCTCCAAACCCCTTTATCTCTCTTTAAAAATTCCTAACACCACTTAGACTAGCTCCTACCCTCACCAACCACAAAAATCACCTCCCCTTACACCCCCACCCTCCTGCCACATCATAGTTGTGGGCTCCACTAGGCCGTGAGCCCGCTAAACATCCAAAAATTCCATCTTTTCTTCTTTAAACCCTTAATGATCCAATTTTTATTCCTATAATGCAAGTTAGAAGATATATATATATATATATATATATATATATATATGTGGTGATTTCATAAAAGCGTTGAGTGTAAACGATGTTTGTTTGGTTGCTAACTATCTTGTGGAATGAAAAAAATTCTACCTTTAAAAGTTAGACGGAGTGAAAAGCAATAGTGAGCAATTATAGCTCACGTTTGAGTTAATATGCTTATGTATATGCTTATTGATGTTGTATGTGGTTATATGCAAGTAAATATATGCCATGTATGCTTAATGTTTGCATGTGATTGGAGTTTGCAGGTGAATTATTGAAGTTGATTAGAAATTAATACGGTATCATAAGCGATTTGGAAGTTGAAACCGTAAGTAAAAATGTCGATTGAATTGGATGATAACTTGGTTGCAATGTTGCATGTATATTGGTTGGAAAATGAATATTTGCAAGTTAGGTTGGGTTGTTAAGTGATTAAAAGGTTTAACAATGAGGTTTGGATAACTTACCGTATCCAAAACGACATATATATATATATATATATATATATATATATATATATATATATATATATATGTAGTGAAAATGGTAGTTGAAATGATCACTTGAATAACGAATATATAGAATGAATAGTAAACATCTGTTTATATCGACGTAACTTTTGTCAAAATAAACCTGACACCAGTAGACAAATTTTATATGTTGTATGTTGATGTGTTTTGGTATGGATTGGCTAGAAAAATAATAGTTAGTAAGTTATTAACGACAGTTAATAATTTGGCTGGAAAATAGTTTGGAACGGTATTTGAGTGTTGATGATTTTGACACTTAGGCCGAAAATGTCATATTATGATGTTTGATAAATATTAACCGAATATTATTGACATGTTGAAACCATATAAGTCGAATTAAATGGTCGCTAATTGAATTTTATTCTAAATTGGGAATTAATTGAATGTTTTAATAATAAAATACTAAGTGAAAAATAAAAATTTGGATTAAATCTGAAACGATTTGGAAAGCTAGTTTAAATGATTACGAATAGTTTTTGTAAAGAAAAGAAATTGATTTGAAATCGTTTTCAAACAATTAAGGCATGTTTTGAATTTTATTTTAAAATGAATAGTAAATGGGAAAAGTGAAGCTCGGTTAGGATATCAGAGAAATGTTTTAATAAGATTTCCTTTTCAAATCTATCTTATTTTTTTATGGACATCAAAAGACGAAGTTTGAAAAATAATATTATTTTAATCATTTAAATTGTAATATAATATTTATATAAAAGAACATTTGAATAAAAAGTTAGAAATTGAAAATATGATTTCTGGAAGTTATTATATAATCAATAAACTATTTTAAATGGATTTCAACTCGATTTTTAATTAAAATCGAAGTTGGGTTAGAATAGAACTAGTCGCACATCGATAGTTCTCGAATTTCGACCGTTGGCTTCAAATTAACGTATCAAGAGATCCGACCGTCGGATTCTCCCAAAATGAAACATGTTCGGTTCGAAATGAAAAGAGCTTTCAAATGATATGTGAAGTTTTAAAATCCAATGGTTAGATTTTGAAATAAGTTCAAATCAATTTTGAATAAAAACAACGCTAGTGCTATTAGTGACCCGAAAATGGATTTTAACGAAATGAGCTATTTTTAAATTATTAAAAATATGGAAGAATTATGATAAATCATAATAAGTAATTTCAAAGTGATTTGGAAAATAAATGCTAAGTTATGAACTATATTTGGATATTTGTGTTCCCAGCCTAACTAGGAAAACGGTTAAATGGCGTTTTGAGAATTTAAGTTAAATAAACTTAAATTATTTGGTTTGTAAAATATAATAATACTTTGAAGGAAAGTTTAGATGAATCTTTTGATTTATAAAAGTTTTCCAATTTGACTAAAAATCTGATTTGGATAGAAATGATCTTCGAATATTGGTATTGATCACTATTGTGTAAACATTTACTATTTTTAGGAATTTAGAAGATGTTTGACATAGTTATTCCATTTATAGTATTCGTTGATTACGAGAATTGGTGTTGAATATAAGTTGATATAAATTCTGTTTGAATTCATATATTTTATATCAATTGATTTGGGGTTTATTGTAAACGATGTTTTGAATAATATTTTTTCTTTAACCCAGTAAAAGAAGAAAATAATTTTGCAAGATAAGTTGAAATGGAATCTTAATTTAATTCGAATATAAAGATTTGATGAAAGATTTTTCCATAACAAATGAAAATGGGAGCGAGTTTAAGAATCGCTTGAAATAAGATGAACGTGTTTTCGCATAAGATTAAGAAATCGTAAGTACGATTTTGGGCGAGAGATATGATCCATTAAAGATTTAAACAAGAGTTTAAAGTGTATAAATATCTGAAAAGATTTAAGGGAGTAATTCCCAAATGTAAAGGATGATTTGATTAAAAGTATATTCCCAAAATGGAATAAGACTCGTGATATCTTGCATACCTTCATTGATTTGGAAGATGCGATAGTTATTTGGAATGACCAGGTTCCGACCCATTCTGAATAACTAAACAACTTAATGAAAGTGGCAATTACTGTGATTGAAGACCACTAACCGTCAAATCGGAAGGATTGCTCGTTAATGCCTGGGGTGATCCCCAATTATGAGGTTATTTTGTGATGATGATCTAACCATTCTTGGAGCGATTCGAGTTACAAGGGCTTTTGCACCTAGGCGGGTTCATGGAATAAAGTGCCTTCGGTTTCATTTAAAATCCAGAATGGACTTGTAAATGGATATGTATATGAATTATTATTTTACCGCATAGCAAATTAGTTTCTATTATCGTTATATCAGTTGGTGGCAGATAACTTATTCTCTTAGCTTAACATCCTCCTCTGAGACTTATGCACTTAGAGGCTTATATAGTAATAGGCACTAATTATATGTTGTGAATTGATAATGTGGCATGCTAAGTTCAGAAATGATCAAAGTTTTTGTTGAAAAACAGAGCTTTGTGGATGATGATCAAAGCATGGCAGATATAGTGCAACTTTGCGTTGAAACGTGGCCTTAGAACCTCCAACAGTGAATGGCCAAAAATAGGATGATAGACAACAGAGATAGGGACTAATTTTTCCTTCTAGCTGAAAAGTGATACCATGATATGGAGCCTAGGAAAGTTTACTTATGTGGATGATAGATCGAGGCGTCTCAGATGACGGTCAAATACGATCGTGGAACGTTATGTTCAGGAGTAACCCGAACTCACAGGGAATAAGTGGGCTAGCTCCGCCGATCCGAAGGATCACATGCATGTGAGTCCTAGACATTTTGCTAGAGATGTTCCGAACGGTTATGGAAGATCCATTGCCTTGGTTATTGTTGGAATTTATTAACATTCTCCAAAAAGGTCACTGTTAATAATCCTGTTGGTACTGAAACCATTGAAAGAACACCCAAATATTTTATTGAGTATTGTGCGGAGTATTTGTAATACCAGCTTCCAATACAAGCTTTGCGTTTTCATTTGTTACCTAATAGCCAACATAATGGGATGAAGCATTATGCGATCTAAGATTGATACATTTATTTTCGAAAGTGATTTCCATGCCTAGACATTAATAATAATATCAAAAGTATTTGTTTTAAAGAATATCAAGAATGTTTGGTCATTATAAGGTAAAACTATATTCTCCGATATACATAGCATTGTGTGATGGGACTTGAGTCTTATAATAACTTCATTTTTCAAAATGCAAGAATTTCGATATTTTGAATTCTGGTTGATGATTGTATAATATGGGTTATGATTTGTTATCTAGTTCTAAACTAGTTAATCCAAGCCTGACCCGAGTGTTTTTCGCTTGGGGTCAGATCCGAATGTGTTCCAAGTCTAAGTAGATGAATGAGGAGTTTTCGGTTGATTGAAAAGCTGGGGTTCTTTGTCGGATGGAAGGATATATTCTACTTTCTATATTCGGATGTTATGGATTGATGATGTAAGGATAGCGTTGATGTCTATCCATGGTATGTTTAACTCTGACAATGTAAATGTTTTCTGATGTAAAAGTTTCCACTAAAAAGATATATATTGAATATTATATTTTATTCCGTTACGCTGTGTTTGCTCTGATAAAACCCTGATGAATTGATTTTGCGATATTTTATTTTGCGGTACGTGAACACCGTGGATGTGTTAAGTATCGACTATGAAAGGTCGGAAATTTGGTTTATAGCAGGACCTTTCGATGAAGCTTACTTTTTGAACTGGACTTGTGTGTTTTATAGTCGGTTCTAAAGGTTGGAGGACTTAGGTCGTCACATTTGGTATCATAGCTTTGGTTTAGCGATAAACCTTGGCTCTGTTGAGTAAAAACTTGTCAAAGATAGGATTAGTAGTATAGTCAGAGATAGGATCATTATTATCCTAGGACGAGTGACTCATTAGAGATAGGGTCAGTAATACCCTAGAATGAGTTGAGAGGATTATATATATGTAAGAGACGTATTATTAATTTTGATTTACAAATTAATAAGTATTTTTGATAGAGAAGAATAAAGAAATGAAATCATGTTTTGTTAAATTAAAATTGAATTTGAGAAGTTAATCAACTAATTGATTGTTGGATGTGATATAGGTAATAAATTTAACTGGTTTTGGGATGACTATGAACTTAAACTGTTAGGTTACGATAAGTAAACAAAATTTTCGGCAATTTTCGACAGTCGATAAATTCTGACACATATTAGGTTAGAATTTATAAAGAGTTATATTCATGATTTTGGACAGTGAATATATATGGAACACATTTGTTGTCTTAATTAAATAAATTTAAAAATGTTAGTTTAAACTTGTGTACTGATTAGAAACTCTTTATTTTATTATAGAGAGGTAGAGATAGAAGTAGAGATAGAGGTAGGGGTAAGCAGCTTTTTGTTCTCAGATATTTAGCCTAGTTTTGAGAGCCTTCTCCACTCACAGGTTCTTCTTCTGGGGATACACAAAGTAGTAGTTCTTCTGACTCGTCTAGTCATGGAAGAAACTTATGAGTATCTCTCTAACGCTATGTCAGCATTTAGAACCATAGGAGCTATACATTCTGAGTCTGATTCAATACCTTCTCCCATAGAGTCAGACTCTATGCAGCCTGAGGACTCAGACGATTATGACGATCAGATGGTTGAGGGCGATAAGGACGTTGATTTAGATGTTGAGCACCACATTGTCATGGATGATTCGATATCAGCACTACCCGTAGTGAAGATTCAGCCTCCTCTTGTGTTAGAGATTATACCCGACCACATTTCAGAGGCGATCCATGAGGAGTCCATGCCCGCATTACTTGAGATACCACCCCCTGAGATGGTCGAGCATGCATTTGACATAGCCCCATAGTTTGATGATGAGATGGAGCCCGAGATGGAGCTCGAGGTTGTGGAGTATGATCATGATGGGGATATAGAGCCAGAGATAGAGATGGAGGAAGACGAGGATGGTTTGATGCTGATGACGAGATGGAGTTTATGGAGGACAATCCCGACACTTTTGACGAGGATCAGATTATGATGCACGGATAGGAAGGTTGGGATGATCCTGATTCAGATAACAAGGTAGACTAGGAGCCAGAGGAGATCACAATCTCTTGGCCCTATGTGCATGACTCAGACCACTAGGCAGTCGTATGTTAGCTAGTTTCATTTTGGGATATGATATGTATACACAGTTGTTAGCTTTGTTTTGGTGCAGTACATGCACTTACTACATATTTTTGAGCATGATACCATTTTGTATAGACCGTCATAAGTATGTAGTACGTGCTCATGTTGGTTGGTATAGATGCATATACATGGCTTATACGTTAAGTGGCACTATACACTAGGGTATACGTTATGTCTGTGATATAGTTGATATTTTGGTTATGAGATGTTGATGTATGATATATGATATGATATGCCACCTTTTGGTTATATATACTATCTCAACACTTATTCTTTGCTTCATCTTCGATTTAGAAGACGAAATCTTTGTAAGTAGGGAAGAATGTAATGACCTGAATTTTCAATCAATTTAAAATAAATATTTAAATAGATTTAAAAAGAATTTTAAAATCGATAAGTCTGATTGAGTTTCAAATTTCAGTAAATATTGAATCTAGACATGAAATATCATTGGAAATGATTGCTAAAATATATATTATATTATACATAAGTTAAAATAAGGTTATAGAATTTTTAAAATGATAATTAAAACAAGTGCTTTGAAAATCGTTGGCTCACGTCTCTGTTACTGTTCAAAATGTAAATGACATCCCCCCCCAATGTTTCCATGCAATCCCTATTTTGGGACTTACATGTTTTCAGGCAAAAAAATGTGCTATAACATAAAAAAATTCAAAAAATTGCAAATACTTCCAGAAGCATGCAAAAAAAAAAAAAAAAAAAAAAAAAAAAAAAAACTTAAAAAAGTTCATAAAAATATGCAACTATTACCAAGATATGCATATATTCATCCAGGATTTATATTGAAAATCTGGATGAATATATGCATATATTGATAATAGTTGCAGAAATGTATGCATATAAAGATGAACTAATCTGCATGGGCTACGAATTATTGCAGAAATGTATGCATTTATTCCCTATAAGTGCAGAAATATATGCAACAAAGTTTAAACAGATGAAGGCTTATGAATATGTGCAGAATGTATGCATTTATTACTTATAAATGCATAAATGTGTGCAACAATGTTTAAAAACTGAGTATGCTTGAAAAACAGGCCAGTATTGAATTAATGCATCAAACGATGCATTTATTTTTATATTAATGCATACATTTCTGCACTTATACTGCAGTTTGATGCATAACTGAAATATATGCAGAAATGTATGCAATTATTACAAATAAGTGCATCGTTTGATGCATAATACTGGCGATTCGCTGTTTTATTGTTATTTTGGTTTTTGAGTTGTTTTTTGGTGGTTTTAACGCCTGAATTTGATGATGATTAATTGTTGTATTTAATTATGAATTTTCGTGATTTTTTATATTTTTTGATGATTTTTCAAAAAATAGGGATGTAATTTATATCGAAAGTTTGACCGGATGTGAGCCTAATTTCCAAACCTTTTAGGGACCTGAGCCTAATTTTCACTAAAATTAAATATTAACATAAAGAAATGTCATTTTGCAAATGGTCACCGAATTCGACGAGACTGGAACTATTGGAACCGTATTTATGAAATATAACAGAGTTCCAAATTTCGTAGCAAACGAGATTAATATGTGATCATACGAGTAGAAAATGCATAGGTAGATTTCAATAGAATATGATTTAAAATTATAAAATTAAGTAGTTTTGGGCCAATATTTAATGTTTAAATATACATTAAAAATAGAACATATTTATCAAATGTTGGGTAAATATTTATATGTCATGATACAACGTTTGGAAGTGTAATGTGTAGTTAAACTAGCTAAAACCATTCATCAGCCTAGAAAGTGTTTCTTCTTTGAGGTTTCATCCCCCTAATACAACAAAGTGTGCTTCTTATGTGTTGTCAAGCCCCCTCTCTAGGATGCCGACACCTCACCGATCCATTCACCTCTTCATTTTCTATAAAAGAGGACCTTCCCTTCCCATTTCTCCTCCTTTCTCTCATTTCTCCCTTCCCCCATCCTCCTTCCTACCTACCCACCCTCCTCCAAAGCTGCTGTCATCCCTAGCAGCCCCCACTGTCGGCATGAGCATCCGTTCTTCTCTCCTTGGCCCCGCGTATCCCATTTCCCTCTAAAACCCTTTAGCACTCTTTAGAAATTATTAACACCACTTATACTAGCTCCTACCCTCACCAACCACCAACACCAACTCCCCTCACCTCCCCACCCTCCATGTCAGCTCCCCCACCCATGCCACATCATAGCTGCGGGTCCCACTAGGCAATGAGCTCCATAAACACTCAAGAATTCAACCTTTTCTTCTTTAAACCCTTAAAGATCCAATTTTTATTCCTATAACACAAGTTGGAAACCATATATATGGTGGTTACATAGAAGCGTTGTGTGTAAATGGCCTTTTTTGGTTGCTAGCAAGCTTGCAGAGCGATAAAAATCCTACCTTTAAAAGCTTCACGGAGTGAAAAGCAATGGTGAGCAATTATAGCTCACGTTTGAATTAATATGCTTACGTATATGCTTATTGATGTTGTATGTGGTTATATGCAAGTAAATATATGCTACGTATGCTTAATGTTGTATGTGATTGGAGTTTGCAAGTGAATTGTTGAAATTGGTTATAAATTATATGGTATCATAAGTGATTTGGAAGTTGAAACCGTAAGTAAAAAGGTTGATTGAATTGAACGATAACATGGTTGCAATGTTGCATGTACGTTGATTGAAAAATGAATATTTGCAAATTACGTTGGATTGTTAAGTGATTAAAACAGTTAACAATGAGGTTTGGATAATCTACCATATCCAAAACAACACACACACACATACACACACACACATATACATACATACATATATATATATATATATATATATATATATATATATATATAGTGAAAATGGTTGCTGAAATGATCACTTGATTAACAAGTATATGGAATGAATAATTAACATCTATTTATATTGATGCAACTTTTGTCAATATAAACATGACACAGGTAGATAAATTTTGTGTGTTGAATGTTGATGCGTTATGGTATGGGTTGGGTAGAAAAATAATAGCTAATCAGTTATTAATGACAGTTACTAATTAGGTTGGAAAATAGTTTGGAACGGTGTTTGAGTGTTGATGATTTTGATACTTAGCGCGATAATGCGATATTATGGTGTTTGATGATTAACAAGTGTTAACTGAATATTATTGACATGTTGAAACTGCATAAGTCAAATTATATGGTCGTTAATTGAGTTTTATTCCAAATTGGGAACTACTTGAATATTTTAATAATAAAATATTTAACTATAAAAATAAAAGTTTGAATTTTAAATCCGAAACAATTTGGAAAGCTGGTTTAAATGATTACAAATAGTTTTCGTATAGAAAAGAAATTGATTTGAAATCGTTTTCAAATAATTAAGGCATGTTTTAAATCTTATTTTAAAATGAATAGTAATTGGGAAAAGTGAAGTTTGATTAGGATATTTGAGAAATGTTTTAATAAGATTTCCTTTTGAAAACTACCTTATTTTATTTTTTTATGGACGTCAAGAAAATTTGGGCATCGAAAGACGAAGTTTGAAAAATAATATTAATTAATCATTTAAATAATATTATAATATTTAAATAAAAGAATATTTGAATAAAAAGTTAGAAATTGGAAATATGATTTCCGAAAGTTATTATATAATTAATAAACTATTTTAAATGGAATTTGATTTTTAATTAAAATCGAAGTTTGGTTAAAATAGAACTAGTCGCGCAGCGGTAGTTTACGAATTTCGACCATTGGCTTCAAATTGATGTACCGGGAGATCCGACTATCGAATTCTCCCGAAAAGAAAAATGTTTGGTTCGAAATGAAAAGAGCTTTCAAATGATATGTGAAGTTTTAAAATCCAATGGTTAGATTTTGAAATAAGTCCAAATCAATTTTGAATAAAAACAGTGCTAGTGCTGTTAGTGACCTAAAAACAGATTTTAACGAAATGAGCTATTTTTAAATTATTAAAAATATGGAAAAATTATGATAAATCATAATAAGTGATCTCAAAGTGATTTGGAAAAGAAATATGAAGTTATGAACTATATTTTGGATACTTGTACTTTCAGCCTAATTGGTTGAAAACGGTTAAAAGACGTTTTGAGAACTTAAGTTAAATAAACTTAAATTATTTAGTTTATCAAATATAAAAATACTTTAAAGGAAGTGTTTAGGTGAATCTTTTGATTTAGAAATTTTTTCCGATTTGAATAAAAGTTGGTTTTGGACAGAAATGATCTTTGGATACTTGGTACTGATTACCATTGTGTAAGGTAGCGTTTGATTGATTTTGAGTTTTAAGTTTTCAACGTTGATTACGAAATGCGCAAAGATTTGAAGTATAACAGAGTTGACGACCAAAGGCGGAGTGGATGACAGAGGGGACAAAGTGACGGTAGACAAATGGATTTTTTATTGTCCTTCCTTGTTTTTTTTTTGGGCAAAGCCTATGGAGGCTGAATGACCCTCTACCATTTTATTGATATACCAAAGTCGATTACAAAGGTTTACAAAGAGAGAACAAAACAAACAAAGAAGAACAGTGGCAACATGGTATACCAATGCCTTAAGAAGCTAAAACATAGACACATATATACAAGAAGCAAGCAAAATGCTAGCAAAAAATACCAGGGTCAAATGTAAATTTCAGAAATTTAAGCCCCTCCCTGATGTCGTGCCAAACAAATTGCTTCCATTGGCCAAAATTCAAAGCTTTTTGTGGTTCGAAAACATGGACATTGCATTGCCTCCAAATATTTGTAACAATCTTCTTCAGAATATAGCAAAAGAGTCTCGAATGCGCACTTCTTCCATGTACTCTCTTTCAAATCCTTTCCCATTCATTTAGGCTGGATTTTCGACTGTAATTCTCATGTATTTGATGCAAAGCTTCATTCCAGATGTTCTTAGTCGTAGTGCAATCGAAAAAAAGGTACTGAATGCTCTCACTTTGAACTTGGTAGAACTGGCATCAAGTACCAACACCCATCCCCTAATTAGCGAGCTTGTCCTTTGTCATAAGAGCACCGAAAGTGATCTTCCATAACATTAAGTTTTCTTTGGCATTACTGTCTTTGCGCCAAATAGCTTTGTGCCACCTGCATGTGACCATAGTTGAAGTGCCAAGTAACAACTTATACATGCTATTAATTTGAAACTGCTCACCTTTGCATATCCACGTAACATGTCCCCTGCTGAAACCCTGTTGCGTTGCATTTTGTATTTTATCCCATAGTGCATAACACTTTGAATAGATGATTAAGGCAATCCAAAATGGTTATTGACAAAGATGTCATCAACATAGCTTGAGTGTAGGACACCAGTTTGTTCACATTCTAAAAATGTAACAACATTGCACTACAAGAAAACAACCCTTTTACAACGGGCAAAAACCGTTGTTATATGCTTTTTACAACGGGCATACGCCCGTCCAAATATGCATCGTCGTAATAGGTCCTGACTATTTTATCACGGTCAGTGACTGTTGTAAATGACCATTGTAATAACTTTCCCTATCACGTGCAACGACTCTATGGCAATGGCTATTTTTCCCGTTGTAATAGGTAGTAAATTACAAGGGGCTTTTGCCCGTTGAAATACATCATATTACAGCAGTTGTCGACCGTTGTAATAGACTACTTGGTAAACCTATTTTTACAACAGGCAATCAACCATATACATCCATAATAATAATGAATATTCTAGCATGCAATAAATATTATGATGCAACAATCAAAATCACATAATAACACATAATAACACATAATAAAAGACTAAAGCGAGAGTCAAAATTCCAACACATTTCAAAAATTAGACAAGTTTACATTCCAAAAGATTTAGATAAGTTTACATTCCTAAAGATTTAGACGAGTTTACGTTCCCAAAAGTTAGATAAGTTATATCGACATAGTTCGAACATAAATTACATAACTAATTTCATAAGTACCAACACTAGGCCAAGGAAACGTAATCTTTGTGCCATGCGACAGTAGATCCAACGGAATGTTTGATAGTGAACATCTCCGAATTTGGCTTAAACATAAAAGCTTCCGCCACAACATCAGGATCAGTTTTTGCTATTGTCCCCTCCGCAACTATGTTTTTATCCCAACCCAATAGCCTGCACTTTTTTCTCACCAAACTGTCCAGAGTAACACGATCTCGTTAATCTTGAGCCTGCATACTGTTACTAGCACACTGTGATTACAAAAAAAAAATTTGTTACCAAATGCAAAGAGAATATATTATTATACACCATTCAGAATATTATACAGCATTTAAGTCTTGCATTGCTGTAACCTTACATCATTGCACTAAATTGGGAATGTGTACAAAAAGTTAACTGTTTTATTCCCAATTTGTGTACACATATCACCAGATATTATTATACAGCATTTGAGTATATTATAAGTTAACTTCAGTCATCTTAAGCAGTAAGGTAGAGCAGAGGATACAAGTGCAAACTACAGTAATTAAGTTCCAAAGGTTGCTTTTCACAAGTATCCAACCATGTCCCTGTTACTGCATATTGTTTTGGCCAAACATAGGGCCTTTCACCCATACTAGTTAGCCACCAACATCCAACCATGTCCTGTTACAAATGAACTACATTGAACTTGCAATAGCATGATGGCTTTTGGAAGACCCCATGGAAAGTGTTTTGATTTAAGACACAAAAAAGAAGGCAAAAATTGAAAATGACTACATAAAATGAGTGTTAGCATTACCTTTAGAGGACTGTTAGCCACCAACATGAACTTTATTTTTATTGGCAGCAATATCAGTACGAGTAGGACTTGAAGAGCAATAGAACCTTTGTATTTCAGTCAGAGCACTTGTTTGCTCATTATAGGATTAATTCCACCATTGCTGTCAATGACATGCATGCACAAAAAGAAATTAGGGCCGGCCCGATAGTATTTAATGCCCTAGACAAACATTTTTTTTGTTCGTTTTTGTTGTCCCACTTTGTAAAATAACTGCTGAAAATTTTGACAGAAGTGATATCTTTTTTTTTTTACTGGGAAAATAGTAATTTACAGAGACTGTCGTAGCTAGTTTCTCACCATATGTTTTGCTAGTTTACAGAGACTGTCATAGCTAGTTTTGATAAAAGTGATATCTCTTGAAACAAAACAAAAAAGATAAGGCAGATATGTTTAGCTACTTTTTCACTATAACTTTGCAAAGGCAAAATAGTAATTCGCTTAATAAGCATCTATATGGAATATGGACAGAGCACATTTATTTGGACTGTTATTTGAACGCCTAATCTCATTTGTTTACCAATAACTAATTATACTTTCATTCATAATTCATAACTCATAATTTATTCACAACTTATTAACCATAATTCAACAAACTAATCCATTCACAACTTATTAACCAATAAATTAATTATATTAAAACCAAACAGAGTAATCAACAAATACCAAAAATTGAAATGAACATTAAACTTACATGTTTATTATTGTCTTTTGTCAGAATATTGTTAACCTATTGCAATCTTATGGTCCGCAAATTGAAGACCTGCAGCAAATTGAAGACCTGCAGCAAATTGAACAAATGAAGGTCTGCAAATAGAAGATGGTATTACAAAAATTCTCTACTAGAAAGATGCTATTTCAAATTGAAATAAATTAATCAAGCTTGACATATTCTCTTGTCAGAAATAGAATATTGAACAAATGAAGACCAGCAAATTGAAAGTGGAAGTCCTAGCCTCTGTGATTCTGTCTCGCTGCAAACTGAAGTCGGAAGCCCTTCTGCAAACTGAAATAGTTCGGTTGAACTTGTGTTGTGAGCAGTAGAATGAAATTGCAAATTATAAAAATTATGAAATTCTTGCAAATTGAAATAACCTAGATCAATTCCAACTCCAAACAGCAAGATTTGAGGGAGTTGAGCAAAATCGAGTTGAAATTGCAATTGAAAAAAGAGAAGCATGTGCTGCAGCCTTATGAAGCGTCGAAGTTGCCTCTGTCCCTGCCGTTGTGGAGCGTCGCCTCTGTCCTTATCGCTGTGGAGCGGGACAAAGCCGGTCGGTGTCGCTGTGATTTTTGATGTGACCGAGAATTGTTTATTAGCCATAGAATTTTTTTGGTTTTTGATGCCCCTTACGCAAATGATGCCCTAGACATTTGTCTCGCCTGTCTTGGGCACGGGCCGGGTCTGAATGCAATTCATTAGTAAAAATTATACATATGCCAAATTTCTTACAAATTGTTTCTAAAACCGTATACCCTTGCCTTTTAACACATTTAATTGTGACTAAATCTCAGATGAATTACAACTAAGATTTTGTATTACTATCAATACTATATATTAATTTGTTGTATGTCATGGGTAATGTGTGTTGAAGCTAGATGAAAGCTAACGAACAATAAAGAGCTTCCAAATTGCATTTAATCCTGAATTCAGGTGTAATGTTCCAAACGAATAGCTGTAATGCCAATTGAAACACTAGTTTTTTGAGTTTTTAACCCAGTTTTTTTGCTTCTTGTGTAAAGTTAAATAGAATCATGCTTACAAAACTAGAATAAAAGCGACATTTCAGCCAAGCAACAATGTGACCAACTTCAACAATATGGTAACCCCATTACTTGCAACTGATAACTAACCCCAATAATGAGATCCAAAATAATAGGACTTGTTACGAATCCTGCATGAGCCTCTGCATGTAGAAGCTACGGAAATTTGACAAAAGTCAAAAGTGATCTAGATAAATCATGGCGATCAGCCTACGAGATTTTTCCATGTCATGATGACTTTTAGAAAAAATAAACTACACATCAATAATTTAATCAATGACAAGGATGATTGTCCCGGCCTGCTCAACTTAAGGAGGAGGCTGTTAGCTACTTTTCAGACTTGTTTAACTCCAAGAGGAATAACACTCGATTAGACGACTTGATGTGCAAACAAATTTTAACGGAGAATGCAAAACAAAAACTTGTTCAATCAATATAAACGGAGGAACTGAGGAGTGCAACATTTTAGACTAAGGATTCTAACAACCTAAGGCCTGACAGTATCAATGCAAAATTATACAAGCACCATCCAGCATTGATGCTTCATCATCAATTAGTCAATAAGTCAATAAGTCAACATGTGTATACCATAACAGTAGGCATTACATGTGGATACCATAACAAGTGTAAATATGTCCAATATCGTAACAGGAAACATGCAATCATAGTTTGTTTTAGATTTAAGTGATGCAAACAAAATGCAAAAATAATTGTCATTACAAGTTAGTACATGCACATATATATATATATATATATATATATATATATATTTGCTACAGGCTGTTACATGCATGGATAAAAATACTAGTGAATCAAACCAACGTCAAAACATGTGATGCAGGTAAAATGAAAATTCCTTCATTGTCAAAAGCAGCTGAAATAAATCAGCATGTATTACACCTCTAAATAATTGTAAAAAAAAGGGTATATTTGATGTGATTAAATCCACATTGGAAACAATCCCAACAAAAGCAAAAAAATAAGTTGTTGATATTATATATCCACAAATTCATAGTTGCTATAGTTTCTACTCGGTTATTTATCCATGTGGACTATCCAAATTTCAATCATTATTTCAACTTAACAGCATTCAACTGGATTAAAGAAACAATCTTTCAATGGAAATAATGGTGTTTTGTTAATTTATTGATAATTTCCATTTTAATTTATTTCGGTTTCACAACAAGTAGTATCCACAAGGTAGTAACAAACCAAAACTCAATCATTTTATCTAGCTCAAATCGGTGTTAAGGAGCCTAAACAAAGAGAATCGTGAGCAAAAATACTCACCTGTAATAGCGAGGAGAAGGACCAGTAGACAATGCTGATTGGCTCGTTGGCGAGCTACAGGCGGTCGTTGGTGGAGCGCTGAGACTGGTGCGAAGGAGAGTCGGTTGAATTGTTGTGCTTGGTGCGCGGGTTCGAGAGCGACGGTCATGAAACGGTGCTTGGAGGTGAGAGCGGTGTTGAGGCTCGACTGAGGTAGGTTTTTGATTCGAAGAGGGAGGAGCAACGGACAAAGGCGGCGGTCGCTGGCTAGACGCGGTGACAGAGGCATTAGGTCATCAATGAAAAGGGCGGAGCGGTGGCAGACATTTATTTTGATTTGGGAAAAAACTGTTTTTGATTCAATTTGGGAATGGCTTGAAATGGAAAATTGAAAATAAAGAGGGAAGTGGTTTCTTCTGATTTTGGGAAAACTTAATTGCGGCTGGTAACAAAGGAGACAATGGGAACACGGTACAAGGAAAAGAAGGCTTAATTAAACGAATGGAGGAAAAACACAGGGATAGATGTTAAAATTTCAGAAATTATAATACAGTGTCAACTTTAGTTCAGCCAAAGGAACAAGTGGCCAAGTTTAATTAATAAATATACGTTTTCTAAGAGTACGAATACCATATATTACACCATGTATACAACACTAATGAGTATTTATACATTTGAAATACAACTCATATTAAAATTTAAAACCAATTTAAATCTAATTATATTGAAATAAATTCTCACATTAAACAAAATCCAAAATTCGAAAAATGTAAAATAAATTAGTTTAAAACTTATCAAATAAAAATAGAATCAAAGATTTAAATTTTAATTTACACTTATAAAATCAAATCAAACCAATTTAAATAACTAGAATTCAAATTCATAAACAAAATTCAATTTTTAAAATACAAAAACCAATTTAATTCAGATTTTTAAAACGTCAAAAAATTTCGATTGGTTACAATGCTCTTATATCGGTCCATGTCTACAAAATTGCCTGTGTAAATTAATTTGATTTGTCCTTATAAACTATCTTACATTGTGCCAGTGAAAGCAACTCATCTTGCGTGCGATGCTCTGACAGTCTCTTCACTTTTAAGTGCTCAATCGTGCTTGGATGAGCAAGGCCAACAAGTTTATCTAGTGTATACAAAGTATAAATCGACACATAACTATGTATGATTTTTTGTTATCAGGCTATTAATTTTTCCGAAAAGCTAAACTAAACCCAAACAATTAATCAAAATCCTAGTCAAAAGAACAATGTACAAACATTTGTTAAACTAAACCCAAAAGATTAATCAAAATCTTAGTCAAAGGAACAATGTATAAACATTTAGATAACCCTTCTTTAAACCATGCAAAGAAAAAAAATGCTGAATGCACCTTGCCTTTTAAATCAAATTAGTCTGATGTAACAGATAAATGGATCAAACAAGAAACATCGTCAAAAGGAGACATAATTACAAACAATTATCATCGCTAAAGCGACACAAAACAATTTATATTCATTCATAAAATAATTGTATAACAGCTAGCAGTATCCTATGAAGCAATACATAACGTAAATACTAGCTTTCATTTGTTTGCTTGAGCCACACGTACAAGAAAAAGCTAAGAGCATTTATTGAAGCAGCCGACGATATGAGCAGCTTTTGGGAAGGGATCAGTTTATCGTGATTCGTTAGTAGATAAATGGGCCGGGCACGGATAAGTGATCTGGGCATAGTATTATATAGGACGTTTTTATTTTGTTATTATCAGTGTATTTGAAATATACAAATAGAAAAATTAAACAAGTGTTATGTTTCAAATCTAACAAATATTTCTACCGTTACCTCTCGCGCTTTTTAAAGAAATTTCGAGGTCATTCCAATAAAATTGTACTATTAAACAATTTCAAGAAAAGAAAAATTAATGATGGGATTTTCGAAGGTGTTAAACCTTGCTAGACAACACTGCAATATTGCAGAATATGTAACTAAACTTATTCTTAAAATAATGAAATATATTGAATAAAATAAATCTATCTATTTATTAAAGTTTACTAAACTAGTAAATATTAAATCATTGTTTTTTATTATAAATTATTGATCATTACAATATTTTAATAAACACTAATAAAATTAGAAAATTTAATGCAAATCTATAAGTAAAACAACGTTTGAAAAGGTTATTTTTAAAAATGACAACTTTTAAAAAAGTCGTCGTTAATTAATATATAATCGAATATTAGTAAATAATAATGACTACAACGGGCATTGTATGATTGTTGTAAAAGTAACATCGGTTAAAATGATTATTTTTCATGTAGTGTAGTAATATAATTAACCATAAATTATTAATGTTTATTTTTAATTATAAATTATTGATATTGATTACTAGATATATATTACTTACTAATAATTGGAAAGTAAAATTAAATTTGTTGGAATATTGATTATATATAATAATGAATAATTAGAGATTATTTATTAATAACCATTAATTATTATAATTTATAAATGATTAATATAATATTATTAATGATTGATTATTAAATATTAATAAATAATATAATATTATTAATGATTAGTAATTAGTAATATAATATTATACTTAATAATAAGTAATATATGATTAATTATTAATTATTAAATAATCAAAATTAATTTCATGGAAGTATTATAATTATTAATTATTGACTGTAAAAAATTAGCGTCTATTACAACGGACATTTTGTGACCGTTGTAAAATAGATATCTATTACAATGAGCCTAAAAATGACCGTTGTAATAGCATTTTTTACAACGGACATTATATGTCCGTTGTAGAAAAGGTGTTGTACAGGCATCTATTACAACGGTCCAGAAAATGACGGTTGTGACAATAGTCTATTACAACGGGCATCAAACGCCCCTTGTAATAGATCTGTTTTGTTGTAGTGTTGCTATTTTTAAAACCAAAGTCGACCCAAGGATCAAACCAAAACTTGACATGATTAAAAGCCGCTTGACCATATTTAAAGTATGTAAGATTTTAGTTCCGAGTTTCAGTAAACTCTTCCACATCCAACTATAATTCTGCATAGCATTCATTTCCCAGAAACTTTTCTACTTAATAATATGTTCATACGACCAATGAACCCAAAGGCTCTATTTCATGCACAGTAAATCATCAATATGCTTAGCAAAAGCTGCCTGGTTCCAAATGATTGTATTGATAATTCCAAGACCGCCATTGTCAATCGGTTTCTCAAACACTTTAAAAGGTATAGGCGCCAGATATCTAATGTGTATAGTGCCTTTCCAAATGAACTTCATGACATGAGCCATAACATGCGTTCTAGCCCAATAAACTTGCATTGCAATGATCATCGCCTTCACAAGGGTAATTCTACCTGCTTGACTAAGCAGTTTGGTTGACCAACACTCAAGTTTTGATGTTATTTTCTTGAATAATGGCATACATTGTGATGTGGTAATTCTGGATTCGGCCAGAGGCAAACCCAGATAGGAAGAGTTTGTGGTGTTGCAATTCAAAGTAGTCACAGGGTATATTTGCTGCTTTCTCGATTGACTAACTACAACAATCATTATATCAGACTTATCATAATTAATTTTGAGCCCAGTCATAGTGTAAAATTGTTCAAGTGTTTCCATAATATTAAAAAGAGTGCTATCATCTGGTTTGTAGAAAATGATCAAGTCATCTGCAAACATTAGAGCAACGATACGCGGGTTTTTTGCATTTGGGATGCTACACAAACTTATTATTATCAACCAAATTATTAAGCATACAAGTAAGAAATTCCGTGACAAAAATAAATGGGTAATAGGAGATAGGATCCCATTGACGAATTCCTTGGTTGTTACCGAAGAACCCAACCAAGTTACCATTATTAAGCGGTAACATGGTTGGCATTGTAAATTTAGGAATGAGGGCAATTATCGTATTATTGAATGACGACATCATATTGGCTTTAATGAAAAGTTGTTTAACTACCTTGTAAACATCATTATTAATAATATTCCAACTATGCTGATAGAATTTTGCATTGAACCCATCTGGTCCCCCACAAGAGTTAGCGTTAAGCGAAAAAATAGCCTCTTTGATTTCAACATCAGAAACCAAGGAATTCAGCATTTGACACTGAGAATCACCAAGTTTAGGAAAAACGTAAGGGTTAATATCATCAAGAAGGGGCATAAAATCATTTTCATTCCTATATAGTTTAGAAAAGTAATCAACAAAAGCATATTGAATTCCAAACATAGTGATATGTACCTAACCATTGAGATTAGTCACTGCATGTATGTCCTGCTTCTTTTGCCTTCCTTGTTTCTTGAAATATGGAAAATAATAAAAGGTTGTTTTTAGTTTTGTGTGTTACATTCATTTTGTAAAATGATCGTTTTTCATGATATGTGTGCGTAGTTCATACTTATATATGTACGAAAATAAAAAATTGAAAACACAAAGTGAACACGCCCTAAAATTTTGGTTTTGTGTAAATAACATACCAAAACGAACATGGATCGTTGCAGATCTAAAGTCAGGTCAAGTAGCTGATAATTGAGTATATGGTGAAGGTAAGAGCATCTCCAATAGCGTTATGCCTCGTAATATTACGAGGCGTAAGATTAAGGGGACATTCGACTCTTTGTACCAACAAGCGCGCTTCGATTTAATCGGCGGGCATTGGATTTTTTAAACGCGATCCAATTTTATCGGCAATCGGCGCCTTATGGTAAGGCGCCGATAAATTCAGCGCCCAACATAGAGCGTGGATAAATAGCGCGTTAGGCTGAAAAATGAGTATAAGCCCTCATAAATTTTCATTTTAATTTTTTAATCGATTTTGACATCGAGATGCCGTCACACATTGCGAAGATCGCTCGACGGATCGTTCAAGCACAGTTGGACGAGATAACTAGTCCAGTGCACACTGCGCCCACAATAGGGATGACGATTCAGGACTTACGGATCCTACATGAGTTACCCCAGGGTTTCACTACCCATTCATTCACGGCTCTCGAGACCATTCAAGTAAAATTTATTAATTTAACATAATTTTTTATTGCACAACTTAATCGTTAACCATTGTTCGTAGGTAGTATGAACTGTTATTTTATAGTATAGTAACCGACCACAAAAATATTTTTACTAGACGAGCTACATTTGCGTTCGTGGGAGTTGGGCGAAGTTTGTTACATGTACCTTTGACGTACTCCCTTTTGGTATTCGAGAGAGGCTCCGGCTAGTCCATTCAGTCGTTTCTTACAGATTATACCACTCCAGTCCTTCGATCAACCGTTGGTAGGGGCCTTAGTTGAGAGATGGTGGCATACGAAACATACTTTTCACTATCCTGATTTTGATCTAGGTATCACCCCAGCCAATTTTTATATGCTTACGGGGATTGAGATAGGCGCTGCTGTGATAGACTCCCATGACTCAACCTATGAGTCACCCGAGTCTTACTTGTTGTATTTTCCCGGTTTCGTCGTCGATCATATATCCTCTGGAGCCGTTACCCTTGCATATTTACACGAGTATATTCTAGCACATACAGATACAGAGGCTAAGCAGGATGTTGCATTCCGGGCTTCCCTCTTTGTTTGGACATTCTTTTCGAACCAAAAGAGTACGATTAGATTGGGCCACCTTGCAGCACTAGCTGATTTAGAGAATCTCCCACTACTCCATAGATGACCTACTACAACACCAAAGAAGTGATGTAGGAAGTGCCAGAAAATGTTGCTATTGGCAAAAAGAAGATCAAAGGCAATACTTTCTCGGTGTTGCATTTTGCCGCGTTGCTTTAGAGTCAAAGGCAACATCTTTACCATCCAATGACAACATTTTCCTAGTTTTGCCACAGATGCTAATTTTACATAAAGTGGTCCCCACATTATCTATAGTAACACTTTTACCATCCAATGACAACACTTTTACATTCCAAAAATGTTGCTATAGATATTTCATCTCTAACAGGATTAAATATTTATTTAATAGAATACTACCGCACAGAATTTGAATTCAAGCAATGTTTTATTAAATAGAATATTTTATTTCAATAACTGAAATAGTACAAATTTCTGAATCCAACTATTTACAAAGCAATGATTTACTACAACACTGATTATTCACATATACAGATATTCCTTACAACATCACTCAGTTCACTCATTACATATGCAGTTTCAATTTATACAGACACTGACTAATATATGCCGAGCTGAAGGCAAGCCGAGTGTCGAGTCGAAGGTAAGCCGAGTAGCGGGTCCAGCCACAACGCCGGCGGGGGTCAAGGGCCCCGTAGACCCGACACATCTTTATAGATAAGTGGGCACCGCCCGATTCATCCGATTTCAGAAGACCAAGCCTTCTTTGGAGCAACCATCAGCACACCTGTCAATTATAGAAACACATACACATTAAACTGGAAATAAAATAAAATTAAATACGAGCAAACACATATTTATTTTTAAATTTTGTTTTGACTCAGATTTCTGGTGTGTTTCCCATCATCTTACTAGACTTGATCTGATGATATTCAAGTATGGCACAATACTGTACGAGATTATATGTAAATGTATAGCAAGAAAGCCAGATACTTGAATATATGAATGCAAATAGGTTGGATGTGTGTACAAACATCAAAACAGTTTGAGAATGGAATCAAATCACACACACACATGCATATATATATATATATATAATATGCATATACAGTTCAAGCAAATAGGGCTATGTTTCAAACTGGTGTGCATAAGCTCATAAATTAATGTATACGCAAACAGAAAGATATGCTTCAAAGGCTTATCAAACATGTATAAGGCTCGACATTTTCAAATCTATACTGTACTATTAAAACTGAGTTGCTTTTAGATGGCTCTCAAGCCCCCCTCCAATTTCTACTAGGTTGCATGTGAGGATGACACGTGTATTGTTTAGTTAAGGGTCTCCATCTTTTTCCCGTATACCAATTTCATTCCGCTTTTTTTCGTTCGCATTCTTGAATCTCATCCATCTTTTTCCTCCCCTCCCTCTGCGGCGTTCCTCTTCTTGCCTTGCACCTCCTTCAAGAACGCATAAGCTCCTTTCTTAAAACTGAAAAGGCGCTCCCCTATTTCTTTCACAATGGTTTACTCCCCGTTTCCATTTCTATAAAAGATTATCTTCCTCTTTTTCTACCTCTTCCCCAATCCGCCTTTTCCCATCCCAAGGTCATGTCGACCCCTTATTTTAAACATCAACCTGCCTTCCCTTTATTGCTCCAGATCCCGAACCGTAAATCGATAGTCCATCCAGTAATTCAAGGGGTTCAATTGCTTTCAGATCCTTCCTCCACATCTTCGTCGCCTCAATTTCACAGCTCTTGGATACACGGTGGAGCTTGGTATCAACTTTTTCTCCACTGGTACGTTGTGCTCAACTCATTGAAAGTTTTGAAATCACCCTAATTTGGGGATTGGTCATGCTATAATAATTTTATTATTTAGGTTCTCCCTGAATGATGAAATTTATTTTGAGCTATATATTGCATATTCTGACAGCACTTGGTCATCTTTAACAATAATAATGATTAAATTGACATCATGATTAGGGTAGTTTTAAGTTCTATTATGTCTTCTGAATTTTTTTTTTTTGAATTTGTTCAGGGGGGAAACCGACCGGAGCTGTAAAACCCCCCTAGTGCACCTAGCCCGGTCTGCGGATATCTACCACATAAGTGGCAGTCGTAGCGTATGCACATGGTAAACCCTTTTAGTATAACCATTCCGGGTTTCGAACCCAAGCCGTTGTTACTTCGGCACAAGTCCTTAACCGCTGGGCTAATACTGCGGACATCTTCTGAATTATTTTCCTTATGGTTTAATAGTAGGGATTTGAGTGGATTCGAAAAATGTATTTTGACAATAGCAAGTGTATTTTACATTTGGTACTTTCATAGTTTTCTAATTTGTCCTAATTAACATCGTAAATATTTTCAATGTGATGTTTTGTCAAGAATATCTAATATCTGGTCCACATTATATGGCTAATTCTATCTAATAGTTTAACTGCGGAGATTGAATAAATCAAGAAAGTAAACCAAGGAATCATATTATCCACCAATTTATATATGTTCGACTGTTTATTGCACCTTAGTCAGGCAAAAGTAAGATATTGTCAAGCCTTACCTATTAATGTACGTCATCTAATATGAATTGATCCCTTTTTCACTTTTAAATAATACAGAGTTAATCGTCTCATAAGAGCGAATATAAGGGATTACGATTAAACACAGAAATATGTCAAATTTAGTTTATATAAACACATATGGGATAATCATTGCAAACAGGATGCTACTATATTAATACATTGATTGTGCTTGGACTTTGTTGGTTCCTATATGTAGTACATGTTACATATTAATACATTGATTGTGCTTGGATTTTGTTGGTTCCTATATGTAGTACATGTTACATTTAAACTGTTAAACTGGATGAGAGCCTATGATAAATCCAGTGCAATATACATGTCTTGCTCTACCATGATAAACCAATATAAGATTGGAGCTTTCCAGCAGCAATCAAATTTTGCGCCATATGATTGTTAATTCACGTGATTATTCTATAGCTGAATGATCTGCGTAGGAAATTGTTTAATCGCTCGAACTAATTTGTCGTATTAGTTTATTCGGATAATTTTCTTAATTTGCATTATCTGTTTTTATGATACTAACATATATCTCAGGTCCTTTTTTTCCTTTAGTATCCTGTGAGTATTGATTGACTTTCACTGATTTGATTAATAAAAAATATTAACACGAGGTTTTCCTGCATTAATAGCAAAATTTACATGAGATTTTCCTTTGATCTGTGTTCTGTGTCTCGAATTTTTTATGCAAGGCAAACCTTATGAAAGGCAATGCTGCCTTGATTCCCTTTGAAGCACGGTGTTAAAATTGAGACAATGAAATGCATAACCAAAGAATTTCTATAATTATGCGGAATCATGTAAATAAAAAAAATTCGTCAAATTTACTAGGCAATTTTAGCAGGGTGCTAAAATTGATTTGTGTTCCTTATTATCTAAAAACAAATTCTAAATATCTTTTCAGACTGAAATTTATCCATTTTTTCAAATTACAAATTATTTCTTCTTATCATTCCCATTTTATGTCAGTTTAGTTAATTAGATGAAATTCAAGTTTTATCCCAATTTAAAATGTAGAACCTGCATTTTATATTGGTGCCTTGCCATTTACGCAGAAGTTTCATAAAATTGGTTAAATAAAGAGATAATATTCATGAGTTGTAACAAAGTAGACTGATGGTTAATTAAAGAGAAGTCATATTCCAAAATAGTATTTTTTTCTGTTGGCCCTTTACAACACCTGCTTACAATATCAGTTTGTTACTAATGCCTCAACGTTTAGTTCTAACGCATTTCAAATATGTTTCAATTGTATGTTTTTAATGCATATATTTAATGCTTTTTCACCCTAATAATAATAGTAAGGATTTTGTACATTTAACCAACTGTTTTGATTATCTATTAAGGGTAGATATCTTATATGGCAATGTTTGGAAGTAAACATGGCATATTTTTTCATTCTTTGGAAAAAATATTTTGTCAGTCTTCATAAGATATGATTTATAATCAATTGGGGGTTGTGCTATGGGAAATTTTGAGGCATCTGACTTGATACTTACTATACCCTTTAATGTTTTTTATGTTCCTCATGACTGTCTAAATTTTATTGTAATACATGAATATTATTCTATTATTTTATTTTATTTTGAGGCATCTATTACTTTAAAGTCTTCATATCCACTTAAAATAAACTCCATTCTATAAAGTATTTAATTTTTAAGTGATGATAAATTTTATTACCAAATTTTCGTTATTTCCAGTAGGATAATATGTTTACCATTTGAGATTTATACTAGATAGAAAATTTTGTTAATATGTATGGCATGCTTGCATTGATTATCCATCAAGGAGTTTCTATTTCTTTATTTTCCATTTGAAGAAATTGAAACGTTTACTGCTATATCATGTGTAGTAATATCTAATATATACCGTATAAAATAAATAAATAGATATAATCAGGATTACATGAAATTACAAACCGTGTAAATAGATCTTTAGGTAATACATAAACCTTATTTTTCCTTACATAATCAACTTTATAATCTTATGAAGTTCATGTATTGCATCTCATTTATAATGTTAGATATTATAAGGAATGATGGCCAGTGTATGAAGGTCTATGTTTATATGATATAATCAACTTCTTAAATTATACCAGGATTGGAGGTCATTGCTAGGAATATGCCATCAATCTTTATGACAAACTCCATGCATGGTATTGTTTGTGCGTTTTTCCATCGCTGCGTACTCGAAAACCTAATAATTTGTAAATGATTCATCTTTATTTTAACATTTCTTATAAACCAAAGTTGCTTAGTGTCAGAGCTAGGCCTTTTGCCACAGATTTATTTCTAATTTTCTTCCACACAAATATACTGCATACTAGTTTTTACTGATATGAGTAATAACTTCATTGTCTCTCAATATTTGGTAAGCAATAAATGTTATGCTATCTCAAAATATACCGTATTATTTAGGTTTTTTATTTATTTTGTTTGTTATTATACAACAAATTAATAGCAATGATGAGCATAAGCTTTGTGTTTTTAGATTATTTGTGAGCTAAACAAAGTAAAAGTAACAAAATGAATTCAACCGGAAGCTTTCATTTTGATTGAATTCACTGTAAATCTTTCAAGTACAGAAGTTCATAAAAAACAAGATGGGCACTAATCATGTATAAAACAATAGTGTTATTCTATCTAATCTTTAATTTTCACGTTTTTTAATGTATTACAAAATGTGATGTAGGTTGGTTATTATTGTTTTTGAAATATTTCAAACGAAAGCCCTCATCCTGACGAGAAATAGAGAACTAAGTAATCATCCTTGCTCAACTCCGAGACCAACATGATTTTTGTTTGTAAAACTTAAAATGAGTTTTGTGTTTGTCTATGATAATTCCTAAACTCAAACTGAGCACTATAGTATGTAAACTTTAGTTATGTTAGTATTAACTTTTAAGTAGTTGTGTATGCACTAAACATATGAATATTTTTTACAGAAGCGCACTTTTATCCAAAGCCATATTCATATCCTTAAGCTGAAAAAGTTTGCTTTCAAGTGTGCGCTATGTGCTCAATTTTTTTTTTTTTTTTTTGTATTGCTAAAAGTGATTGCGTGTTTATTTTCTTTTTCCTTTATAAATTTCTAACTGTGGTTGATCCAACATATTTGAAGCTTTACATTTGGATTTCCTCAAAAAATAAGTGTTTGAACAGTCATTTTATTGACTAATTACTTAAAATATCAAATTATGTTTGTGTGTACACTCACAAAAAATATCCTGAACTCAGAGGCGTGATTATTAATGTAGTAATAGAATGAATTATTTTAAGTTTAGTTTTAGCTATATCTTCTCGGACTTGAAAAATTGAATCTCTTTCATTGGTAATTTTTTTTGCAGTAAATAGTTATTAGAATATATTTCCTTTGCCATTTGGATTCTGCTTAGTAACAGCTTAGTTTACAACGCTACAGCAATTACTATTACATGATTTCAGGATTAAATATGTAGTACACGGACCAGCTTTTCAAAAATACTATTCCTGATTGGTGTACTTTATCAAGGAGGCTGTGTGTTCTGTTAGAACCATACATTTACAAAATTTTATTCTAAGTTGTATGTGTGTGTACGCATATATATATATGTATGTATGTATGTATGTATGTATATGCATATGTATATCTTGCATCGTATATGCTGAAAAACTTTAAATGAGATATTATCTGCGCTGACTATCATGCGAGATTTGTCGATATGCTTTCAATTTCGAAGTAATGATTTCCTTCGGTGCTTTATAGGAATTGCATTTCCTGTGTTACCTTTGGATCAATGAGTCAAAGAGGGCATACGTGGTGCCATGAGAGACAGAAGTACTTTTGAAGTGTTGGGCTAGAGGATTAGGTACCATCATTTTTCATCTCACCTCATCTTTCTTTGCAAAAAATTAATTTGTAATACAGTTTAAAATAGTAATATGTGTGATGTCAAGGTATTAAAAAAAAATCCTGTTTCACTACAAAATTTGAATTGTAACTAGTCTAAAAAAATTCTACTCAACAGATTTTTGAACTGGATGTGCAAAAGAGTATTACATATTTACATCATAGCTTAGGATTGTGTTTTGACAAAGGTGTTTCATTTCAATTTGAGGTTTATCTATTAAATAATAGTAAAGCAGAAGAATTTCTAGCTCTCTCCTCAATTCTCTCAATTGTCCTTAATTCTCTCAGTTCTCTCACCTCTCCTTGAAACTCTAAAGATACTTTGATTAAATAAGTTATCTATGCTCTACTTAGTGAGTCGGCAGTTCTTAGCTCTCTGCCACTTCACGCGTATTTGCAATCTCAAGCGTCTCACCTTTTTAACCCTGTCCTTTTCCATCGTCAGCTTAGCCCTAAATCGAATGGTTGTGCTCCCATTGTCTCCCTGATTCCCTTTTTTTTTCCAAACCAATCGAGTCATCTTCTCAAAGCCTTCGCCATATGCAATTATGCCTCATCCATCGCTTTCTCTTATCAGGTAGCACCCTTCTCCCTTAGTCGTATGTCTTCCCAAAGTTGAGTATTTCGACGATTTCATCTCTCCAGGTACGGTTTTTTATTTCTGCACTCAACCGTCATCATCTAATTTTCGTTAATTTTAAATTTAGTTTAATCTGGTTCGATACTTGCTATATCTGTAAATCCGCGCGTCAACTGACAGCGAATCAATAAATTTTTTTTCCAGTCACTTTACTTCTTATTACCGTCAACTATCTATGGCCTTATATGACACAATCTATGCCATCATAATTCATTTATATAATACAATTTATAGAAAATGATGAATTTAATATATAGGTTTTTATTTGTTCTTTTTATTTAACTAGGTTGATTGCACCAATTTTTTAATGCATTCTTATGTGAAGTTGATGAACAATTGTAAGATTTGCTACCAACCTACCTTATAACTCTTCACTTAATTATGCTATTTGAAGGATAACTTGAAACATGAAGTTATTTGATATGTGGATTCTTAGTTCATCAACATTACGAAGTTTGAACATACTGCTTATTGCACATAATGTCATTTGTTGCACCTCCAGGTTATTAATAAAATTCAACAAATGTATTTACAAGGTTTTTGACTCAGCTGGTCTAAGCTTTCTCAAATCGTAGATAGAACTATAGTTATTTTTGAATCTTATCGTATTCTAAATTATGCTAACCACACGATCAAAACAAATGATTTTACTGTTATGGTCTCTTGATTCATTTCAACCAAATTTTCTCTTCTTTCAAATATTGATAATTTTTACATTTTCCCCACCCTTATGTTCTTCATGTCTTCCATTTTTTGCTTTTCATCGTAGGAAAAATAATAATCGAATAATATACACTAATTTTTTGTTTTACATCATAAGACTGCTTGCACTTGCTGCAAAAACATCAAAATATTATGAATATTGACCTCAAATTGACAGAGCATATGAGGACGTCGTTGATTTGCAATCATGATGGCTTCATATCCGACATACAGTCTGTGAACTAAATGCACTTTTTGGAACTCTTCCTCGTTTGTTTGAAATGAATAAGACGAGCTTAATGAGTTTAACGAAAAATATACTAAAATGATATTGGATCTAAGTTTGACTGATTTTTATGTTACATAAAAATGTTGGATGGTGTTGTGTTTCCAATGATATATTTAACTAGCATATGCTATGTAAGTTGTACGCATACGGAATACTGATAGTATGTTTCAGTTGGTAAATTTGAGTCTATAGTCAGATAAGTGGACAAGCGAATAAAGTTTGACCTGCTTGCATGGTCGCTTTTGGTCAGAAATAAGTATGCATGGTTTTTATACTAAGCATTCAATTGATACTAAGTCATTTTTATTTTTGTGCTTACTGCATATTTTTTAAATTAAAAAAATGACATTATGTGAAATATTAAATGCATTTAGGATTATGTATTTGTAATAATGAAACTAATGATGTTTTATGGAAGTTTGGGCTTTTGAATCCAACAAGTTGTCTCAGAAATAAAACTTTATTTCAGGTAGCAGCGACATTGCTATTATATAGCGAATTCAAAATTCATTTATATAATACAATCTACAGAAAATGATGCATTTGATATATATATATATATATATATATATATATATATATATATATATATATATATATGGGAAAGTCTATTTAGACACAAAGATTTGACACAAACCGAGTGACGCAAAATCCAAACCATAGGATTACCCCATGATTTGCACCCATCACATAAAGACAAATCAATCATGTGGCTGAGATTTTACACCTTCTGATTTGTGTCAAAATTTTGTGTTCATATAGCCTCTCCGTATACATATATATATATATATATATATAGGTTTTTAATTGATCTTTTTATATAATTAGGTTGATTGCACCATTTTTTTAATGCATTCTTATGTGAAATTGATGAACAAATGTAAGATTTGCTACCAGCCTATCCTACAACTATTCACTTATTTATGCTATTTGGAGGATAACATGAAACATGAAGGTATTTGATAATTGGATTCTTAGTTCGTCGCTGTTATAAAGTTTGAACATACTGTTTATTGTATGTATTGTCATTTTTTGCACCTCCAGATTATTAATAAAATTCAACACATGTATTGTCCAGGTTTTTCACTTGGCGGGTCTTAGCTTTCTCAAATCATGGATAGAACTATAGTTATTTTCAATCTTATCTTATTTTAAATTATGTGAACGACACAATCAAAACAAAAGTTTTTACTGGTACCATCTGTTGATTCATTTCAACCAATTTTTTCTTTCTTTTAAATATTGATAATTTTTCCATTTTCCCCACCCTTATGTTCTTCATGTTTTGATGTCTTCCATTTTTGCTTTACATCACAGGAAATATAATAATCAAATAATATACATTAATTTTTGTTTTATACTTTTATATCATAGGACTGCTTGCACTTGCTACAAAAACATCAAAATATTATGAATATTGACCTTAAATTGACAACATATGAGGACGTTGTTGATTTGCACAATGGTTTCTACAATTTCCAAACACTGTCAATTTTTTTCTAGGAGAAAGGATTAAGCTCTGGAGATATTCACTAACAAATGAAGTACATGTTAACCAATTAACAGATCTATCCATATTGGGGAGCTCTCCTTCCTTATAGAATGACATCTTAATTTGATACCATGACGAGCATATGATAAATAGTAGTATGAATGCTTGGTGCACATTTTCCAAACTAAATTAGATCTTATTTATAAATTTTGAGTCTCTAGCAAGTTAGCAAATGAAATAAGCACTAGAATTCTATTTTTCTATTCTCTTTTCGTTATTGAATCGAAACTTGCTAACCATGGTTGTGAGTTTTCCTTGCATTTGATTTGAATTTTGTGCTATGGAAGGAGTTAGTTTCCATGATCAACTAGAGGTCAAAAGGTTAGGGTCACATATCGCTTTCTGCATTTGAATCTTATTTAATTTATAGCTTATCTTTATACTCTGGATATGCACTTTCATGAACTTCATAGTGTGGTCAGAGACCTTGAACTCTAATAGCACACAATAGCACAAAGATTTTTTCTACAAAAATGTTCTGATGTCACTGTTATGTTTTATCATCTAAATCTATACTTAGGTCTTTTATACTTTTTACAGAACCACTTTGTACCTATACAAATATAATTTCTTATGATACATGTATCTTTGTACCGCAACATATATCAGTCGACATTTTTATGATTAATCCGTATTGCGAAGTGGGTTCATATCCTTCATACGGTCACATACGGGTTAATACAAGCCAAATTACTAAAGATATTGGTACAAATAAGCCTATGAACTAAATGCAATTTGTTTGGAACTCTTCCTGGTTTGTTTGAAATGAATTACACGAGCTTAACGACAAATATACTAAAATAATATTGGATCTAACTCTAAGTTTGACTGATTTTTTCTGTTACATCAAAATGTTGGATGGTGTTGAGCTTTAATGATATATTTAATTATCATATGCTACGCAAGTTATACATAACTCTGATTGTATGTTTCCGTCGGTAAATTTGAGTCTATAGTCAGATAAGTGGACAAACGAACAAAGTCTAACCTGCTTGCATGGTCTCTTCTGGTCAGAAATAGGTGTGCATGATTTTTGTACTACGAATTCAATTGATACAGAGTCTTTTTTATTTTTGTGCTTACTGCATATTTTTTTAATCAAAAAATGACATGACAGTGAAATATTAAATGCATTCAGGCTATGTGTTTTGTAACAATGAAACTAATGATGTTTTTATTGAAGTTTGGGCTTTTTAATCCAACAAGTTGTCTCAAAAATAGAACTTTATTTCAGGTAGCAGCGACACTGCTATTATATAGCGAATTCAAAATTTAATACAATCTATAGAAAATGATAAATTTGATATATATATATATATATATGTATATATATATATATATATATATTTGATCTTTCTATTTAACTAGGTTGATTGCACCAATTGATGAACAAATGTAAGATTTGCTACCAACCTATCCTACAACTATTCACTTATTTATGCTATTTGGAGGATAACATGAAACATGAAGGTATTTGATATTTGGATTCTTAGTTCGTCAATGTTATAAAGTTTGAACATACTGTTTACTGTACGTAATGTATTTTTTTGCACCTCCAGTTTATTAATAAAATTCAACACATGTACTGCTGAGGTTTTGACTCAGCGGCTCTTAGCTTCATCAAATCGCAGATGGAACTATAGTTATTTTTAAATCTTATCTTATCGTATTCTAAATTATGCTAACAGCACAATCAAAACAAAAGTTATTACTGGTATGGTCTCCTGGTTCATTTCAACCTATTTTTTTTTCTTCTTTCAAATATTCATAATTTTTCCATTTTCCCCACGCTTATGTTCTTCATGTTTTGATGTCTTCCATTTTGTGCTAACTTTTGAAGAATTTTAAAACTGTATTAGGGTCAATCACTGTGTTTAAACAAATGTTATACGTCAACCAAGAAAATGGGAAGAAGGATTTGAGTAGGAGGATGCAAAAGGAGAGCCCTTACGTTGAGCGATACATGCATTGATTATGTTCCCTCAAAGTAAGAAACTTGCCTTATATCAAATAGCTTAACTATATCCTTCATGATTTATTTTTTCCAAATTTTGAATTTTGTTCCAGCTCATGTATTAAATAAATACTGGTAATATTCCAATAAAAACAAGCAATAATTTTAGAAAAAGCATACATACTATTGAATATAGAGATGAGGAAACTCATGGATATATATGTCGAACTACATATTTCATAAAACTTGCAATACAAGTTATTTCCACGATTTTTCCATCAAAACTTATGAAATTCGAAAAAATAAATATTTTGAAAAGGTATTTAGGGACATAAACATATAAGCATCATTCCCTGTGTGTCTATATGTTTTGATTAATTACCTATTGAATCACTGAGCTGGAGTACTTTTAAGGTTTTCGTTTTTTTGCAGACCTTAAAATATGATTAATGCTTTTAATTTTTTTTATACAAACGGCATAAATTATAGTGAGCATGCATTGTTTATAGCGAATAAAACAAGTTTGAATTTAGTTTATTTTCCTATTTGGGGTATGTGACTATTATATGCTTCATCTCTCTTCAAGAAAATGTGTTATTTGGATTAAAAATGGAAATATTTTATGGTTTGACAACATGATCACTGGAGTGCTTGCTTCTTATGTTCCTGGTTGTAGACCTAAAATATAGATCTTATATATATATGGGGCAGGTTCAATGGCACCCCAAATAGTGAGCACCCCTTTAGCCTACCACTTTTCCACCACACATTTCCTCCCTCTCTCCTTCCACTCATTTTCTCATCTCCCACTCACTTTCCATTCACTTTTTTTAATATAAATGAGTGGCTGAAATTGAGGTGCAAATGTGATTTTAGGAGAGTTCCGCTACACCTCTTATATTGCACATGAAGTGGTTGAGATTCGGGGGGAGAATTCACGTGCAATATAAGAGATGTAGCGGGAATCTCCCCATATATATGTGTATATATTAACTGGTTGCAGCTTTTTGTTGACATATAAATAATTTCTGTTTTAACTACCAAGGACAGATACATGCTGTGGAATGTATTCAGATTAGTATTGGGCCTTTAGGCTTGGATAGATTCCATCAAATAATGTAAGATATAAATTTGAACGTAGGAAATAGTTAGGAAATAGTTGATGTTGTTCAAGATATTTAATGCTTTAGTTTATGACAGAAGACGCTTCTCCTTTAATATTTTTATTTCTAACCAACTCAAACATTTTACATTTAAATCATTATTAGTTTTTCTATATTGATTACTGAAACTGTCTTTGATCATATTTTTTATTCCTGCTTTGTCATTAAGTAAGGAACTGCAATACATTTGGAATAAGATTGAGTTTGTTTGTGGATTCAATCTTTTGATATTATGTATGGTTATTATTGCGCTACAGATCATTTTTTCCCTCACTTTGTAAAAGAAATTTTGTATTATAGGCACAATATATAGACTATAAACTTGGCTAAGGTATAAGTTTTTTTTTTCCTTGACTCTACTCTGTATTAGTTTGATACTGGTTCTTTTTTTTTTTTTTTGGGTACTCATTTAAGTTAATTATTACATGATATATTGCATAGATTTTTCATGTAGGAACTTAGGCTTATTGTTATTTTATTAATAGAAGCTTGGCCTTCACTTTTACAGCACAGTGTAGTTCTGGGCGTTATCTTTCTTTATCTCTCCATGTTACTTCTATTTGTCAACTTAGGAATGGTGTTACATAGTCTTTATGGGTCTAAATTAATTAATGTATGCGCTATTGCAGAATTTTGAGCGATCTGTATTCCCACAAGGATCCACCTCAGTAAGGAGATATGACGTGATTATGGCCAAAAGCATGATTCCGTGGTTAGAACGTCATGATAATGCAAGTGTTTTACAATAGTAGTGGCCCTATATCATGCAAATCAGTATCCCTGGACTCCTGTAGAGCATGAAGTGAACACGTCATTGGAGATAATCAATTATTTTATTTAGTGGAAGGGTATATTGTATCCTGAAATGTTTATTCTTATGATGTATATGAGTATTATAATTTATAAGGTTGTTTCTGATGAACTTGTGCTAAAAAAAAATCTTGAAATTTGATCCATGTAAACTGTAATATGAACATGTCCATATTCTTTACAATGCAGCACAACATGAAAGAGGTTTCTAAAGCTAAGGTTAGCTCCACCAGGTTAGCTGCACCCAGATTTGAAATTTTGCACGTTATTGTGGGTAAAAGTTCCATATTTTTTTTTCTTCACATCTCCATTTATTTCTTTTCTTTTTCGAACTTTTGTATCCACCATTTTTGGCCATGCAAAAGACAGTAAAACAAGAAGGAAAAGTATAATGATAATAACAATATTACAAAATAAAATAAACTGCAACCATGATGTCAAGATTCAAAATTAATCAAATAGGACACCAGTTCAGTTGTTATTGAACGGTGTGCTTTTGCTACTAGCATGTTAATAGCGGGTGTGCTTTTGCTACTAGCATGTTAATAGCGGATTTGGCTAAATGCAGCTTTCGCAGCTTGATTTTCGAGAGCAGTAACCATGGATTTACTGGACATATACGATTATCCGTATTTATCATGATAACGTATATAACAGTCAACTATTTTAGTTAACTGACCATAAACTTTAGATTGATTACTTTATACCAACGAATTTAGACAGTGCGCTCAGTAAACGATTTACAAATATTAAAATTGTTCATACAAATTTTTAGATTAGATGATGCAGTAGGATAGCACTTGATGTTTCTTTAATTAAAGTTGTTGATATTTGCATTGATGTTAATATGTTATTTCAGGCTATTTTCTCTTTTGTTTGTATCTGCATCTGAATCACGGCATGTTATTTGCTTTATATATATGTGAGGCAGGTTCGAGAGCACCCCAAACAGTGCAGCACCACAAATGTCCTTCAATCTCCATCAAGTATTTTTCCTTCTCTCTCCTTCCACTCATTCTCTCACTTCCCACTCACATTCTTTAATATAAACGGGTGGTGGAAATCAAAGGGCATTTGGGTTACTCCATTTTTGGGGTGCAACCGAACGCTCGCCTATATATATATATATATATATATATATATATATATATATATATATATATATATGTACACACACACACATACAATGACCCGAAAATCCCCGCCCTTTGAACCGGCCATAAACCACACAGGTCTGATCCAAAAGTTGGAAATTCTCGAATACATTAACTCTGGGCATACAACACATCAGAACAAATAACAAAAGAATTTTATAGACATCATAATAATGTTACATCAGAGTACAAAATATCAGAGTATATCGATAAATAAAATACAGCGGAAGACTTATTACAATAAATTAATACAATACACAGCGGAAGACTTTCTATACTCTGCACATAGCTTTAGGCTTCGATCCAGAATCCTGCTCAAGAGATAAATATCTGCAAAAAGCTACTCGACTGCCCGTGTGGAAAAGAGGGCACCCAAGTTTGAAAGTGAAACAAACTACAAGTCAGTCATGGGACTGTTATGAGAAATCTAACTTAACTAATCTAATAATAAGGCTAATCACAGGACCACGCCGCTAACGCGGAACGGGTTTACTCCATTGTATTGCCAGTGCATAAAATAAAGTAAATCGTTAAACAGCGCAATGCTATATATATATATATATATATATATATATATATATATATATATATATATATATATATATATATATATATGCGAGCGTTCGGTTGCACCCCAAAAATGGAGCACCGCAAATACCTCTGATTTCCACCATCCGTTTATATTAAAGAATGTGAGTGGGAAGTGAGAGAGTGAGTGGAATGAGAGAGAAGAGGAAATACTTGGTGGAGATTGAGGAGCATTTGGGGTGCTGCACTGTTTGGGGTGCTCTCGAACCTGCCTCATATATATATATATATATATATATATATATATATATATATATATATATAGGATCACACATCTTTGTTTTAAAAAAAACTAAAGTGCATACCTTTTGAAAATTTTAAAGTTGCCCAAAAAACCATCTCAATATCACATAATTTTGTACATTTATATCTATATAATTTCAATTAATCACGTAAATATTAGTTTTAAACTATTTGAATAAATTTAATTAATAATTATTCACTAATTTATCTAATAAATCCTTAAATGTGATGGTTTCAATATGTACATCATATTCATATTAAAATAAGGGAAAGTCTATCTAAACACAAAATTTTGGTATAATTGGTGACACAGTTAATCTTCACTATTAGACCACCCTCTGAATTTTACCTCTCCATTTAAGGATAAAAAGATCCAGCGGCTCAGATCTTTTATGTCACCAACTATGTCTAATTTTTTATCCAAATAGTCGCTCTCTTAAAAAAATAGTAAAGTGAATTTTTCATTTAAATATAAAAATATATAATTCATATATCATAAATAGTATACATGAGTAACATCAACAAAGATAATTTACTATTCATTTGTCTTAATAAATTTATCTATATTGTAGAATTCAATTTTTAACTTTAAATATCCATATTTTGACATTTATACAGTTATGTGCACTTCATCGACTATTTACTAATTTTTATATATAGATCCTATGTATTTAAATTGCTTACGAAAGCTCGAATTTAAAGTATTTAAATAATATATGTATTAGTCACATATGTGTAGACTTACAAACTAATAAAAAATTTGTGTTTGATAATATAATCTAACCAATTACATAATTTCAAAACTAACCTATTTTAAAAAGAAATAAATAATATTTTTTTAATATATCTAAAATAATTAAAATATGTTAGTTTCAACATAAACACTTGCTCTAAGTAATAAGAACAATAAAATTTTATTTTTACTTCAAATAAATAAAAGTTACATACCCAAAAGATCTGCACCATTGGATCTTTTTGTCTTTACATGGGAAGGTGAAATTCAGGGGGCAATCCAATGGTGAGAATTCATTGTGTCACCAAATTGTGTCAAAATAGACTTTCCCATAATAATTTATAGTTTATTTATTTTGTCTGATTCATCATATGTTATATAATAAAGTTTCAATTTTAACAATAAAATTTTAAATACTATATTTTATAATATTATCGTGTGCAACACACGGGTTACACACTAGTTTGAATGGATGATAGAAATAATAATGCACTTTTATAGGTTGAGATAGTGTTTTGCAAAAGGTATATTATATAATGGTGTATACTGTAAAATTTTGATTTTTAGTTTTCAAATTAAATGAAAATAAATGAGCTGATAGTTTGTAGTCCAGGTATTTGGTGAAAGCTTTAATAATTTAGCAACTTATTTTTTTTTTAATTTTCTTTGAGTTTGCTCTGGCACCAATGATTTGGTAATATGTTTTCACCTTTGCAAAACAAGAATGTATTTTGTGTATTTTTGATAATAACATAAGCAAGAAACTGAGAGATATTAATAGTGTGGTGCTAAGGGCACCCCAATATGTTCTTCCTAATACAACAATTAAAAAAATAAAACTCATTAAACTTTGTAAGCTTCCTAATACCACATTACCACTACATTCTAATCTCTCACTCAATCATTATTTGTCGAACTAATCACGTACTAAGCTGATTTAAAACCCTAATCTCTCATAATAACTGTCTTCTTCGCATCTCTAGTAGGAAAATTCAAATTCATACGGTAATCTCCCAATTGTTGGTGATATGAAAACCCTAATCTCTCACTTTCTCTTTTAGTTAGCTTAATTCAAACCTTATTCACGGCTTTTGTATATTCATCGGCATTGCGCCGTTGAATTCGTTGATCAGTTCTAGATCTAGGCTTTAACTCATTGATCAGTTTTAGAAATGAGGACGAACGAATATCTAGCGAAGTAGAAATAAGGTAAAACAGTGTGGTAGCTCTTATTTTTTAAGTGTGTGGTATTAAGAAGAGTGTAATACTAATTCTTGTGGTATTTTTCAGTCGCGGTATTAGGAAGAACATATTGGGGTGCCCTTAGCACCACACTATTAATATGACATTTTTTTTTGAAGTATTGTGGAGTTATGGTTTCATTATTGTAAGGATTTTATATACCTGGATTCTTCAACTAGATTATATACTATAATGTAGTTATTGAAGATTTTTACATAAAGGGCAAAAGTGTTTTCACTGATTTTCAAGAATTACTAAACATTTATTATTACATATCCCATAAAAGGTTAGCAAGAAAAATTACAAATTAGTACGAGGAAAAAATAATGGAATCTTTTTGGCAATATGGATATGGATTGCGGTGTGTTTATGAGGTTGTTTTTCACATAACGTTGTACGTTATGACAAAATTTAAGCAACTTTATATCATGTCGTGTTAAAGATATGCCACAATTAAAAATAAAATCTTCTACATGGTAAACTTTGTTTTTAATGTCAAAACTAATTTGTTGAGTTATATTCTTTTTGTTACACACACATAACATAAAATAAATTACTAAAGGAAAAAAATACTCAATACTTTTTGCCTTTTATTTGATATCATATACTTTTTAGGAACTATAGGTTGCTAGATGCTGTATATCAAATTTAAAATGTGTTAGTAATGTTGCATGTGTAGCAACAACCAAGCCACCCATGTGTTCAACATGGTGTGCCACCAACCTCATGCACCAACCACCACCATCCGGGCCACCAACCAAGCCACCAACCCCCACCAACCATTTCTCACCTATATATACATCTCTCCTCTTCATAATTCATATCTCATCCCAATCTCATATCCAACAAGAAGTAAAGGAGCGAGCAAGCTTAGAATGAGAACGAGTGTTGAGTGAAAAGTGTTTTGTGTAATCACTTTGTAATATTCTCTGAAATAAAAGATCTGCAACAGCCCGGAGACGTAGCATAATTGGCCGAACTACGTTATCAAATTTGTGTGTCTCTTACCATTCTACATTTCATTTCTTTTCTCCACAAATATAATCATAAGGAAATTTGCGTAATTTCCCAACAAAATGTACTCCCAGTGGAAAAGAAGATGGCATAAATGTGCAGCCACTGATCGTGTTTTTCTAGATAATTGATTGTGGGTGCAGTATATGTGGATAGGATAAGAGTTGTATGCTGACTTCTATATATGATACAACTTTTTTTTTTAGTGATCCACCAAAGTTCTCTAGCCCTTTTTTTTTGTTGCTTATTTTACATTGTATTTACCTTCTCAATCTGTAAGCGTTGCTTTTAAACACTTTTGGATAATTAATGTCAAAGTTGGTACTGGTTGGACAGTTTTAGGAAGAGTCAAATTTGATTGCTTTCACTTACCATTGATTGTGTTACTTGAATGCCTGTCATTTTATTCTAATCTATGTGATTCATTTCTGAACTTTTTGATTGTGGTACTTATATCTGAACTTTTTGTGGAACATTGAATTATTTCTTAAATGTCCATGTGCTCAATTCTTGGTACATAACTTTTTTTGTGCCTGTCAACTTCCATGCTTGAGAAGGTGACAGTGTATTTTGTAGCATTATATAACCATCATTAATGAAATAGAAGGTTAAATTTCTTAGTTATCAATGAAATTACAGTAAATTTACTACAATACTAATTTACATGGTTGTATTTGTGCATGATAGTTTTTTGAGTTCTTATAAAGTATGAAAAGGATGAACAACTCATTCTCAATCATTTTGAATGATTGTGGTACTAAAGATGTAAGAAGTTATAAATACTATATTTATATACAACTTTGCTACAATACCCGAAGTAGTTTCGGGTGTTTCAGCCGATCAAAAGAGAAAAATATGGGATCCTACATCCTAATTTTAAGGCTGAATTATAACAATTCATAGGTGGTTCCAGCAGTTTTATCTCACATTCGGGTATTTCAGCCGATTTTCATTTGGGTAAAATAACATTTTTGATTTATATATAATCATACATCATACATGTGATGTCTATGTATTAAATAAATAATGTTGTTTTACAAGATTTGAATTATAACCGAGTCCAAAATATATCTGCTGAAGTGTTTTTTGAATTGGCTGAGCAAAAGAGAATTTACTAGCATTAGGATTTAGCTTTCGGAAGGTTTATTATATGATTTACATGGAGTTTAGACTGTTTAGTTAATGGAAAGAGAAAAGCAAGACTACAGCGTTATAATTTAAGACAGTGTCTTGGCAAGGTATATATTATATCATAGCATTTACTAAACTATCGACTATTTTTACGTTCAAATTACATGAAAATGGATTAGTTGAAGCTTTGCAGTCCGGCTGCATGGTGAAAGCGAATGGGATATATCAGTTTAACAGTTTTGTAGCACTGTCGATTTATAATTTTACTGTTATCATGGTTTTATAGTTTCAGATTCTTCAACTAAATGATGGAGTATAATTTCTTCGATCTAAGACCATAACCAACCATCCGTTCTGTTTAGTTATTCTCTCTCATGTTCTGAAACTGGTCCAACGAGCCGAGCACCCAGAAGGAGAGAACCAGCCACGGACTGGTTGGGAGCGGGGATACAACGGCAGAGATATTGCCGTTATAAATATTACAACGGCAAAGTCTTTGCCGTTGTAATATTATTACGGCAAACACTTTGCCGTTATAACATTATAACGGCAAAGTGTTTGCCGTTATAATGTCCCCCCCCCCTCAAAACCCTCGCCGCCACCCCCCTCAGCTCCATTTCTCCTTCTCCTTCTTCAAACCCGAAAACCCATTTCCCTCCCCCATTTTTCACCCAATTTTCTCCACCAATTCACCAATCCGTCAGTTTTTAACCAAATTAACTAGCTTGTGTGAGATATTAGTTCGAAAATATGGCTAGATTACTAAAAAATTTCGCCAAAAAATTCATGCACGGCGACGATCGTGGCGCCGACGGGAGTGGTGAAGGTGGTAGTGGCCAACAGCCAGTGCTCGGAATAGAAGACTTACTTGTAGCTGCCGAAAACATGGAGAACGAAGAAGCAGAGGTGCAACAGGGAGGCGGTCATCGGGGACGTGGCGGGCGTAGAGGCGGACGAGCAGGTAGGGCACGTAGGGGTGTTGGATCAATTGCCGCTAGAGAGGGCCAACTCGATGGCTATGTGGATATGAACCTCAGCGCCGCGAAGCTTCCTGCGCTATCCAACTTTCGTATTCTTCCAGATGACGAAGTACACGTTAGCACGCAGTCGAGTTTGGCTGTAAGTATTTTTAGTATTATTTACATAGTATTCTTTGAGTGTTATATATTGGGTAGATGGTATAACATTTTGTTGAACCGTTAACAGTCGCGGAATATACGTCCACGTGGTTCGTTAGCGACCACACTTAGATATTATCATGCACACTTGGCGGGTAAGGAGGGGGTCGCAGGACTGTTACATGCTCTTGGATTTCAATTTTTTCTAGGTAATATTATAGACCTTTTAATGAAATAAGTGGATAATTTAGTAGTCATATTTTATCTTATTGTGCGATTTGCTATTTTAGGAATAAACCATGTTATAAATGCCGATGTCCAATTGTGTGCGGCCATTGCTCTACGGTGGTACAAAACCACCCACACATTTCACTTTCCTTGTGGTAAGTTAGGACTTACACCGCTTGATTTCTCCATGCTTACTGGTATTAGCATTGGAGTAAGTGCTTATCCCCAACTGCCTTATGACGATGGCCGATGGCGTGATCGTGCACTTGTTCATGATCTACTGCCTCATTTGGATGTTTCTGCTACGTCGTATCAGGCAGAAGGCGCTATTAGAGTGAGCGCGATCCGTGCGGCTATGGACAGGATACTCGAGCACTACTCTGTTGATGACGACTTGGAGCTTGCTCGATTATTTGTGTTATACCTTATGGGTAACCTTTTCTTTAGTTCTTCGAGCAGTAGCGTTCCTGTGGGGTTTTTTGCGGTCGCGGCTGAGATAAATGCCGATGGGGCGATTTTATATGATTGGGGCACACCTATCCTTGCATACCTATACAGATGTCTCGACATGCAGTGCACCATCACTGATTCTCAGGTTTCTTTATTTGGATTCTGGGAGTTGTTACAGTATTGGTACTTTGAGTACTCTAGGAACTTTCATTTTATCACCCGTATTGCTGACCCATCGACCTTTTTCCCCCGTATATGCTTTTGGACTGCGGACAACCGGGGGCTCAGAGATAATGAGTCACGCCATGTGTTTCCCGTTGCCCATAACCAGATTGAGCTGAGGATGTATAGGGATCAGATTCTATGGCATCCATTTGAGCAGAGTACATCCATCGATCTTGAGATCATACAGATTGCTAGGATGCTTGCCGGACGGAGATTTCCACTTATATCTTGTCCCGTGGCGCTAGGTGCTTATTGGTATCTTGGTGAGAGGTGCTGGAGATAGTTGTATGACTTCGATGCTATTCCGGATGATCCACACCCACATACTTATCGGTGTATGATTTACCCGACGGAGCAGCTAGATATAGCCAGGATAGCAGGCTGGTGGACGGCTGAGAGCTTTGTTATTATCGGGGAGTGTTACCTTACCTTCTGGCGTAGATTTTTCACCGGGTCCTCAGATACGATTACGCATGCAGCATCGATTGATTTAGTAGGGCCATCTGCTATACGACACGGCATACGTCCACCTGTTGTCGAGGATGTTACCCAGTCCAGTCAGAGTTTTCGTGCAGCTGATCATGTGGCGGCCGCCAGTCATTTTGGATGGACCATGGCAGTGCCCACCATTGGACCGGATCGTTACGTTGACGTGTTTCATCCTCCGGCCCATCACGATTACCTGGATCCTACACAGGTATCATATCATGATCTGTATGATATGCAGATGGGGATTAGGCATACGGGCTATATAGAGCATAGGCATAGCCTAGATTACTATGATGGTGAGCTACGTCGTGTTGCAGAGGAGGCACGACAGCAGCAGGCGCATTTAGAGGCCCAGCTTGAGGCAGAGCGCAAGAGAATTCAGGACTTGCAGATGTATTACCACCATAGGTCTAGTGCTGGGTCCAGTCAGCCTCCAGATGTTGGTGATCATGAGAGACGTCATCGGCGCCGCACACGTCCACGTACACATTCAGATGACTCGGACGAGTGAGTTACTATCACTTTTATGTACTTTCGCAGTTGTCAGGTGTACGGTCCTACTGTTGGAGTAGACATTCTGCATTTTTTGAGTACCAGTGTTATGTACTTTTGTTGTATTACCACTGTTATGTACTTTTGTTGTTCTACGTATTCCTAGTTGATAGTTGTCTGTTCTTGTTGTTTGAGTAGACGTTCTGTATTTGTTCACTACCATGATTATGTACTTTCGATGTTTTACGTTTTCGCAGTTGTCAGTTGTATGTTCCTATTGTTTGAGTATGCGTTCTGTATTTGTTGACTACCGCTATTATGTGCTTTCGATGTATTTTGTGTACGTTTTGATTATGTTTATGTGTAGAGACTACATTTGGTTATGTGTAGACACTGTATTTATGTGTAGAGAATGTTTTTGTGTAGAGCCGGTATCTTCTGTTGTTCTAGTTCCTGTAAGAGTTATTTGGAATGTAATAACGTTTGAATTTGATGTTGAACAAGGTTTCCCTCTTCTCGTGTAGAAATGCAAAATTCTTAAACAGCACGCCAACATAACAAGGTTTACATATAACTCCATATTCTACGCACAAACAGCAAAGTAAATAGACAGTAAAACAACAATAAAATCACAATACTATAAGCCTACTCAGTTCCATAGCGGGTCAACCAACTGTAGCGTAGTTTATACGCTTCGTAACCAACGAACTCCTCACCATACTCGAAAAGGTAACGAGAATCATATGTTGCTTGATTTGTTTTAAATATGTTCTCGTCTTCAACAGTTTCGATAATCTTTGTGTACCGATCACAAGCGTCTGCAAAATGACGATTAGCCATTTGGATTTCAACCGATGTTCGTGTAGTGGGCCGGGAACGATGGTTGTTGTATAGCCTCGTGATCATTGCCCATCTTTCTTCATATGTTAAACCCCCTCCACTTTGCATTAGCAACTCATCTCTCTTTTCAACCTCAATATAGGATTTTACGAGGGCCAGCAAATCCTTAGACGAAAAATCTGGAGTAGGAGAATTATTACAAGCACTATTACTAGGTCGTTGATTTACTGGAGAAGGACGCGGAGCTGTAACCGCTCGATGCTGAATCGCGACGGGCACCTCTTCAACTTGTGTATCATGAACTAAACCCTTTTCGTTATCGTTCACTAAGTTTCGTTCGTACTCATCAAAAATCCTTCCCATTTCTTCATCACTTATTTTTGAATTGTCCATGTAACCTGTGCATCAGTAGAATTAGTAGAGTAACGAGAAGTACGAATTTTGTTGATAATAAACGTTACCTTTAAGAAAACAAGAAAATAAATTTTCTCCCTTTACTCTACAATGGTGCTGCTTGAAGCTGTAGAAGGTATGAGATGGATTATCAGATATGGAGTACTTATAAGGGCAATGTACGACCAACATTTACAATTCAACATACTTGAATACGGTTTACAGGGTTCTCGTGTTATTATGGTTGATTCTGTACAATGTCCGGTCACATCATTGCAATTACGTATGCTTTGGAACTAGAGGAAGAAATAAGAAAGCTGCGAAATCAAGTTAACGACCTAATAATTCAAATTATCGACTCCAACGTGGATTAAATTAGGATTTAAATATTTTATGTTATGCTAATATGTACTGTATCGTTACGCATCCTATCACTTGTATCGTATCGCTTGTATCGTATCACTTGTATCATTATTTGATGTTACTATGTTCTGCTGTTCTAGTTCCTGTATGTGTTGTTTGAAATGTATTAACGTTTCGTAACCATCTGTAGTTGGTCGACGGACTGTAGCACATTGACTGGTCACGTCTTGCACAGTTCGCATAGTGCAGTCATCTTTTATGTGACAATGGCGTCATGTCACTCTTTGTCGAGAGTTATTGGAATATAGTCCAGCTCTCAGTCTGTAGCCACAGGGGGTCGTCCTCGATACACTTTATCACTAAAAAGCAGATTCCCTACAGTGTTCCCTACAGTCGTACCAGTGACCGGTTACATCAGTATTTTGTTTGTTTACCTACACAAGCTTTGAAAATCACAAAGTGTAGCTAGTGACCATTCACATCATAACTAATATTGCAGCTATATATACATATGTTACTTAGTCACAACTTACCGCACTCAAACACCTTCGTTCTCATTCTTAGAGCACATCCTTCTATTAGAACTCACTGAAGATGTCTTCGTGGTCATCTTCTACAGACTCCGAGGAACAGGCGTACAACGAAATGAGGCTACAGGAGCTTCAAGACGAATTTCAGTTCCTAAACCAAATTAGACCGCAAACTGAACCGTCGTACGAACAGCTGAACGTTCAACCTCCATATGAAACTCAAGTCCCACCTGTTCAAGTATCATCTGAACAAGCTGTCACTCAGTCAACTCAGGAAGCAGAGTTCTTTCGTGTACCACTGCAGGAACAAATAGTTGATTCCTATCCAGTTCATTGCTACTGCGGGTACGCGGTTGAAGTTGTGGTTCAAGCAGAGGGAAACAATATAGGTCGGCGCATTCAGCGATGCCCAGCCTTTCCGAATGGTTGCAATTACACGGAATGGATAGACCAACCTTTGTGTCCTCGGGGAATAGCATATTGTAACGAACTCGAACGGGAAAATAGACGTGTTAGAAGTGATAATGAGCAGTTGCGATTGAACATTAGGCGACGCCCGTAAGACTAAACGTAAAATGCATTTTAATGAAGTTACTAATTCCTACTCCATGCTTTGATTGAGCTAGTTCGCATGTACTATCGTCAGTTGTTGTGTCTGTATGAACTATTTCAATGGTGCCATCACATGAAATGTTGGCATTTACTATTAATCTCATGATATTACGTTAGATTCCCTATAGTGTCCGGTCACATCATTGCAGCACGATAAATGGTGCCATCACAAGAAATGTTGGCATGTACTATTAACCTCGTGATATTATGTTAGATTCTCTACATTGTCCAGTCACATCATTGCAGAACGAAAAATGGTGCCATTACTACTAATTTCGTATACTGTTGTCATTTAATTCGGAAGAAACTACCAGCACCAAAAAAAGGGTCGTCCACCAGTGCTTTAACCATTTCAATTCACGAAATGGTTACGAAAAATGGGCCGTTCCCAGGTGCCTTATTTCTGCTTGCGACATAATGAAAACAACTATAATATCATGACAACTAGTAGAACTATTGACAAACCATAATCATACAAACTTCAACAACTAGTACAACTATTGAGCAATTAAAACAACTGGAACAATGACAACTAGTAGAACAGAAGGAAATGCCAAACCATAATCATACAAACTACAACAACTGAGCACACCAGCATCAAATTCAAACACGTACACCTACCATGGTTTAGGGAAAGGACCATCTCTTGTCTTACCGGCATTAATCTTGCTCAAGCGTCTTATTTCTGCTTGTGCTTCGAGTGCATACTGACGTCCACGTTCGCAAATGGGAGGGTCAATCCACTCCTTAAAGCAACAACAATCAATGGCATCAGGATAATTAATGTGGTCGTTGAAGGCTTCACAACCGAAAAATCGACGACCGGCATTTGTTTCGGTCTCGTCAACAACAACGACCGACACTTGTCCACAATAGCAAACAGGGTTGGATCCAATCGTCCCTAGTGGCTCGGAAACCTTCCCTTCGCGTACAATTTCTTTTCCAGCTCTTTGATAAACGGAATGAGCATCGTCATTTGAATACTGTTGGTGTTGGGATAGGGGTTTCTTGCTTACACCTTTTTTTCCGCTTCGCTTGGGTGCAGAAGAAGACATTTTTTGGGTTGTACAACTTGAAGTTGAAAAGGTAGTGTGTTAGTGTGGAAGAAGGAGGAGGTAGGTTGATATATAATGGGAGGGATTGCGACTGTTTAAGTAGCCGTTGGGGCGCAACGGCTATAAAATAAAAAAGCAAACAGTTTGCCGTTATATTTTTATAACGGCAAACAATTTGCCGTTATATTTTTATAACGGCAAACTCCTTTATGCATTGGTAACTGCATCTCCTCCTACATATATCGAATGTCGTTTCACTAAAACCCTATCCATCTACTTAGAGCGTAGTCATGCCAATTTCTTATCCATCTTCTTACAATTACACGGACCTTATTTCTGGACCATCAAATCCTAATCCGTCCGCATCTAGAGAACCAACCGAGTGGTATATTGAAATGGAAGAGCGACACAATGACGAGGTGCGACAATTAGAGCTCGAAGCAGGAATGCACAAAATGGAAATAAGCAATCAGCAAGACAATCCAGCACGACAACATGACCGTAGGGCTAACCTTGTAATTCCTCGTGTAAGAGCCACGGTTGAAGAAGGCGAGGTGCAATCCGCAAATATTGTATGCTATTGTGGTTTTGAAGCACCGCAATTAGTCGTCCGTCATGGAAAAGACGTTGGACGACGATATTATACTTGTCCAGTACGAAACAACGGATGCGAGTTCGGACAGTGGATAGATGATCGCTTTCCCCGTCGAGCAATTACGTATGCTTTGGAACTAGAGGAAGAAATAAGAAAGCTGCGAAATCAAGTTAACGACCTAAGTAATTCAAATTATCGACTCCAACGTGGATTAAATTAGGATTTAAATATTTTATGTTATGCTAATATGTACTGTATCGTTACGCATCCTATCACTTGTATCGTATCGCTTGTATCGTATCACTTGTATCGTTATTTGATGTTACTATGTTCTGCTGTTCTAGTTCCTGTATGTGTTGTTTGAAATGTATTAACGTTTCGTAACCATCTGTAGTTGGTCGACGGACTGTAGCACATTGACTGGTCACGTCTTGCACAGTTCACATAGTGCAGTCATCTTTTATGTGACAGTGGCGTCATGTCACTCTTTGTCGAGAGTTATTGGAATATAGTCCAGCTCTCAGTCTGTAGCCACAGGGGGTCGTCCTCGATACACTTTATCACTAAAAAGCAGATTCCCTACAGTGTTCCCTACAGTCGTACCAGTGACCGGTTACATCAGTATTTTGTTTGTTTACCTACACAAGCTTTGAAAATCACAAAGCGTAGCTAGTGACCATTCACACCATAACTAATATTGCAGCTATATATACATATGTTACTTAGTCACAACTCACCGCACTCAAACACCTTCGAAAAATTATGAAATTTGCCACGCTCACATATTGATTCGAAAAATTATGAAATTTGAAATCTAGCAATAACTTGACATCACGGATCCAACAAAAGTGGTTTCGTCGAAATCCGAGGTCGTTTGCAAAATTTCCATTTTTAAGGGCCTGAATTCCATAGCGACTGTTAAGAATTTTCAGTTGGACATATCTTTTGATTCCCGCTATGAAATCTTGATTTTTCGGATTCGTTGGAAAGATATTCTCGATTAGATCCTAATGTTTTTGGTTTCACTAAAATCCAGATTGTTTTGCACTCGGTACATTCAATTGAAGTTTGAATTCGAATTATCGAACTACCGCGCCATTTTCAATTCTATTTATAATTATATATAATTATTTATATTCTAACGACGACGTATATAATATATACGTTCGAATTATATTCAAAATAAATTTCTCGTCGATATTATTTAAAATATTCTATTTTAAATGTCCAAAATTCACATCACAACAACTGGCCGAATTGACTACTCAATGACAGAGCCATTATTGGCAACCAATTAGTGCCAGCCTTTCACATCACAACAACAGTCCGAATTGAGTACTCAATGACAGAACCATTATTGCCAACCATTTAGTGCCAACCTTTCACATCACAACAACTATCCGAATTGACTACTCAATGACAGAACCATCATGTTGGAACCATTATTGCCACCCATTATTGCCTACATGTACTCTATGTCAGAGATATTTAGTTTACCATCCCTGCTTATATATATCTCTCGTTCGGATACGCTTAGAGATAACAACGAAACTCAACTTATAAAAAATCAAGCAATGGATCCAAATCTATACTACCATTACTACAAAAACAAGAAGAATCAAACTGATAATTCCGAACTAGAAGTGGAGCAAGAGACGGAGGAGGAGCTGGAACAGCACGCAATGGTTGCGTATTCCAATTATTTCGCTGAAGGCTCAACTAGCAACCATCGGGGTAGCATGCATGGCCGGATTGACCGACGGTATAAGAGAGACTACAAGGATGGACATGAAAGACTAATGAGGGATTACTTCATCGACAATCCAACCTTTGATATAACTTTGTTCCGCCGTCGTTACCGTATGAGTCCGGCTATTTTCTCAAAAATATATCTTAAACTTCACCAGTCAAATCCATATTTCACTTATAGACTGAACGGAGCACAAGAAATCGGCCATTCACCACACATCAAAATCACCTCGGCGTTGAGGATGTTAAGCTATGGAACATCTGGCGATCAAATGGATGAATATTTCAGAATCGCAGCATCAACAGCAATAGAGTGTCTGAAAGAATTCTGTAAAACAGTTGTTGCAGAGTTTGGGAAGGAGTTTCTACGGACGCCTGGACCTAACGATATAACCAGGATACTACGCAGGGCAGAAGCCAGAGGATTTCCAGGTATGATTGGAAGTTTAGATTGCATGCATTGGGCTTGGAAAAACTGCCCAACGGGATGGAAAGGAATGTTCACCGGACATAAGAAAGTGCCATCAATGATCCTTGAAGCAGTAGCAACAGACGATTTATGGGTTTGGCATGCTTTTTTTGGAGTCCCAGGTTCATTGAATGATATAAATGTTTTAAAACAATCATATCTTTTCACAGAACTTGCTAACGGATTGTCAACAGATGTTTCATATAAACTTGGTAATATCGAACACAAAACTGGGTACTACCTAGTCGATGGAATATACCCAAAGTGGAGAACTTTGATGCAAGGGTACAAAGTTCCATCAAATGATAAAGAAAGGTATTTCACTGAAAAAGTAGCTAGCTATAGAAAGGACATCGAACGTACGTTTGGTGTTTTACAAGCCCGATTTCATATTTTACGAAATCCTACTCGTTTTCATGATGCAAGAGTGCTTTCAGAAATCATGTATGCTTGTATAATAATACATAACATGATTGTGGAGTCTGAAAGAGGCGGATATAAGAATCAAAAGTCTAATTATCCTGACATGTTTACGGGCTCAAATGCAAAACCCCATAAAGATGTAAACTCAATGGAAGAATATGTTGATATGGTTCAACACATTGAAGATCAAGCTGCACACTTCCAATTGCGTGGCCAGTTGGTGGAACATTTGTGGGCGCATAAAGGAAGGAATAGTCGGAATCAGTAGTTGGTACTAGAACTATGTATCAGTGTGTAGTCGTGTACTATGTATCATTTGAACTATCTATCAGTGCGTACTTGAGTCAATAAATGTGGTTTCCAATCATATTGTAGATTGTATCATTATTTCAACTCAACCCAACATATACAGCTCGTACATAAACAACAACTACTACATTAATACTAGAAACAGGTCACAATCATATTACAACTCACCCCAACATATATAGCTAGTACATAAACACCCACCAGCACATAAATACTACAAACAGTTCACAATCATATTACAACTTAACCCAACATACATAGCTAGTCCATATACGAGCCACTAACGCTTCCGCTTCCGCTTCCTTTGTTTTTTCTATACTCTCCAATCTGCTCGGCTACTAGTTCTTGCTGTAGAGGGGTAAGCTTACTAAAATCACATGTAATCATTTTAACATAATTATTCTCTCGCGCCAAAGCTTTCTGCTCCTCCAGCTTCTTTTCTTCCATGGCTTGTTTCTCCGCATGTTCTTGTCTACGGAGCTCTCGATCATCCCTAACTGCCTTTTGGAAATCTTCGTCGCTACAGTTTCTTTCCACCGAAAATCGAGCTCTATGCTCTTTTGTTGCCTTAGATGAACTCTCCATTGTTTCCATAAATCTAGCAAACTCTGCACCTCGTTGCTCCAGCTGAATTGCCTTGGATCTGCCGACAGGTCGTCCATCACTACTTCCAAATAAAGGGTTTCTTTCTTGCGAACTCGGGCCACTTCCTGGACTAGAATCAGAGTAGTTCATCCTTCTAGCTTTGTTCTGCTGCTCAAACATGAAGTTGCTGGGGTTCTTCCACTTCGGCAACCTAGATAGAAGCTCATAACAGTCTTGGAATTTAAATGGATGACCATACTTTTGCTGGTAGGCCTTTCGTGACTCTTCAATCTGTAACACAAAGTGGATATTGTATGAGCGTATGTCATTTCTAACTAATCGATCATAGTATAGTAAGTTATTTTTCAAAGTAATCTACGCTACTTACAACGTCATAAGGTGCAGCACCGCTTTGCTGTCTGTTCTCCAAGGCTGTCAGTATTGCAAGATAGTTCTGACACGCGGCATTCATAACTCTATAACCGCCTCTAAGTGATGCCCATGTTCTATTCCTCGCTTCCAACGAATTGTAGAACTCTGCTACTCTTTCCCAAAATTTCTCACCTTTCATATTATTTCCAACAATGCTGTCTTGTGAAATGCGTATCCACGATTTAGCAAGTGAAACGTACTGCTCGGAAGTAAACTTACATTGTTTTCTTCTTCCATCCGCTGGTATATCTTCCCCTTCAGCATTATCATCCTCAATATCTTCTATTCCGTGATTCGGCTCCGATTCAACTTCGGTTTGGTGTCGTTTACTGAAAATGCTCCTTAAAGACTTCACCTTCTTCTTCTTCTTTTGGTTATATTCGGGACTGATAGGTGCAACGTATTCTTCATTCAATTCTTCAGAATTTGTAACATTTACTTCCTCATTTGCATCTTCCTCCTCCTCCTCCGTAGAAGTCCCAACATTTTCTTCGGTAGTAGGAGAGACATACCCATATGAAAACTGTCTTTGCAGATTTTGCATCGCTTCGCGGTCACGAACCTCGGTCTGTTGCGGAGTTAGGTGAGATTGTTGACTTTGCTCGGTCTGCATCATCATTGACATATACGACGAATGATCGTCGTACACGCCTACCCCGTGCGGTCGTTGGTAAAACTGTGGCGGGACGGACGATTGGATGGGAGGAAAATTAGGAGGACCGAGCGGTTGGTACGGTGGACGGTATGGATAATTTGAATACGGCGAGTAGCCATATTCGTGAGATGGCTGCAACGATTGCTATTGTTGGATTGACCGTTGCATCGCATACGATGACGAGTGCGGTTGGGACATGAGTTTCTTGTTTATGGTTTTTTTCCCGCTTCGCTTGGGTGCAGACGAAGACATTTTGTTGATGAAGAAGTTGGGAAGGTGGAGTGGTTGTGTGGAGGAGGAAGAAGAAGGAGATAGGGTGGTTTATAGGGAGGAAGTGAACTAGCCGTTGGGGTTGCAATGGCTAGTTCTTATAACGGCAAACTGTTTGCCGTTATAAGATTATAACGGCAAACACTTTGCCGTTATAAGATTATAACGGCAAAGTGTTTGCCGTTATAATCTTATAACGGCAAACAGTTTGCCGTTATAAGAACCAGTCTCTGTTGGGTGAACCAGCCACGGAGGAGCTCAAAACTAGCCACAGACCAGCCACGGGCGAGTGAACAAGCCACACCTGGTTGCTCCGTGGCTTGTTTAGTAACTGAACAAGCCATTGTTGGTTGTGCTCTAATTACTATAAATTTTTACTAAAGGACCAAAGTGGTTTAGCTGATTTTCAAGGATTATACTGAGCATTAATTTTTGTCGTTTTGTGTGCCGATACTTTAGTTTACATATCTTTTTTCATTATTAGGAAGATGATGCTTGCATGCATTGGCCTAATTTAGCGTCTCAATTTTTGGAAGGTAGCATAAAAATGGGAATAGTTATTCAGTGTTTGATACTAAGCGCTTCAATAAATGCATGCTTGAATTTTGGATCTGCAATTTGCATGTAGCATTTATTTATTACAGGTACAGCCGTCATTAATAATTACTTTAAATATATTTAGTTGGGTATTGAATAGGAAATGAAATCCCTATACCCAAAATTCTCTGTTCTCTATGTCCAACCAATCAGGACCCCTAAATTCCACATTTTTACAATTAAACTCTCGGAATTAATTTTCAAAAGGTGGAAATCAGAGTTCTAATTGGTTGAGTATAGAGAGGACAGAAGATTTGTGTACAGATGATTTGGTCTCATTGAATTGTTACGTTAACTTTAAAGTCATTTTACATTGTACACAATACAAATATTTTACATGTAGTTTTATGCATATTAGTAAAATATCATATCTATGCAATGTTTTTTCATAGATAAACATACACGTGCAGTGTAATATAATCGATGCTAGACTAATCATATAATCTTATGAGGATCGATTTTCTCACTTCAATTTGTTCAACTACCTGATATGTTAGATTGTAAAAAAAATATAAGGGTACATAATTTACATTTCGGGTGTGTTTTTTGCAAGCGGAAGCGGAGAATTTGAGCGGAGAATGGTAGTTAGCGGATCATGCATTTGGCGGTTTAAGCGGAGTATTTAAGCGGAGTATTTTATTTATATTTTGTAATTTAACTAATTACCGATTAAACATAACATTATAATTATTGCAGAATAACACAGTTGGCAAAACATAATGGTCCATTACATAAAAACAGTACAGAAAGTGATTTACTGCAGGAATACAAAACAGAAATAATAGTATGATTCCTAATCGTTGCTTGGTCTGTTCTTGATCAGAAAGTCCTTGTAGTCAGCAGAAAGTTGATCACGCTTTGTCTCAAATGTCATCCATGGTATTGCATCGTCATCGTTTAAGAGATTGAATATATCTGCCTTGTTGGGATCTGCAACTATGTGTAATGCTTCCGCTAAATTAAAATATGCTCCTTGGCTCAAACGTTTAACGCGTCCTATCATATCAGCTTGACTTAAAGAATTTCTTGTCGACCGTATACTGTTTGTTGTCAAATTGTTCGGGGTGGGACTTTCCGTAGTTGTAGATTTTTGCACTTTTCGGACATGGAGGTAATCGACGAGATCAGCAAACTTATTGTCCATGTCACCACGCCCTTTTTTGAAACCTCTCTTTTTACCAGAGGTTGAACCAACATATCGAGTTCGCTGTGGAATGAGAGTTTCAGGCACGTTTGTTTGAGTGGTCGGTTCAGGAACCCAAGAATGATGCGTTGGTGAATTCAAATTGGGAATAGTATTTTGCCCATGGTCTTCTGTTTCATTGAGCTGACTGTGGAAGTGCTCAAATGCCCATGGATTAGCATAATTTCCTGGCAAAGAGGGAGTAAACTGTGGTGTTTGCTCAGGTTGAGTAACAGCAGACGTATATGCTGGCGTATACGCCGTTTGTCCAGTTGCATGTGTGTCTTGAAACAGTTGTTGTTGTAGCTCCAAATGCTCAAGTGGTGACTTTTTAAATTTCAGAATGGATTGCCCAAATTCCTATTTTAACAATATTAATTAATAACGGGTCTATTAAAAAACAAAGCAGAAGTTTACCTCGAATACATTTAAACGATCATCCCACTATTCATCAGAGCCTGAAACCATTTGACGATTAGGATCCCAACCAGCTCCAGTTTTGTTGTTCAAGCTTTCCCATTTAACCCATTCCCTTCGAAGACTATCATACTTGTGCCGAACTTTGTTTTCGTCGATCAATTCCAGAGTTTCATCTAATCTTGTAACGTTGATTTCGACCGCTGCAGCATTAAATTTTTCCGCTATCGCTTTGGTAACCCCTTTCTTGTTATTACCACATTTTCCATACGCCGCAACGGCGCATTTAAGCAATAATCATGTTGCTTCACTGCTCCAATGGTGTTTAGGTTGTCGACTTGCCATTTTTTAGTGAAGATAGAGGAGTGTTTAGAGAAGTAGAAGATGATTTTGGGGGTAGAAGGAAGAATGGAGGAGTGTGGGATTTTATAGAAGAGGAGGGGTTGGTGCCCAACGGCTCGAACTGGAGCCATTGGGTACCGACGCGTCGGACGCGTCCGACGCGTTGGTACCTAACGGCTCTAATTCGAGCCGTTGGGCTAACGGTCCTTAATGGACCATTTCTGAACGATCGCGTCCGTAGAAGAAATGGTCCGTTAAGGACCAAAGAACAGCCCCTTCATCACTTATATTCTTAATTTTAATTTTAATTTTTTTTTTTTTTGTGTTAACAATAAATTTGGGGAAAAAAAATCCAGTTTCAGATATTCATAGTCCAACCATTTCCTCTATATAACTTCATGGGTGTAAATAACTGTATGCACTACAAATATATTGGTATTGACAAAACAGCGATGCCATGGTTCGTCAAAGTTGTAACGGTGTTGAAAAAACAGTTTACTATTCTACCATGCTTCCAATGCACTTCACATTACTATCTGACATAAGTTTTACTTAGTTTGAGATTGGTTCCCTCCTAAAATGCTTATTTATTTTTTAAGGTAATCTGGACATTTTGAATTATTAAACCTCAGTGATGACAATATACAACTTTAGTATCTTTATTTGTTGTACTAAGGTGGTTGTTATGTAAAAACATAAACAGTTGGTGCAATTAATAAAAATAAAAGCTCAATTCTGGTTTATTCTCAAATGCGATCCGTAGACGGTTGCAATGTAATGAAAACTTTAGTTCTTATTTGCACATGTTTTCATGATAGGTGGCGTCGATTGCAACACGTTGATCTGAAGAATAAAATTAAAGAACTATTGAATGCTATATGTATGATTTTAGTCAATGAACCGCCAATCTTATTTATCTATTCTTGTATTCTTTGATAAGGATTGTGTAATGATAATGCATTACGGTGATTGTTGTTACAGATTCTAGTGATATATTAAAGTGCAACACAGTTGTAATTCTAGGATATATCAAGATGCAGTTGTATACTGTTATGATGTTGTTGTTTCTCTAAATTAATTTCTTGCATATTCAATATAGACCGTTTCCTTTGAAAATATTTCGTGAGCTTACATGCCTACAACAAAAATGGGCTTAGTATTCTTTAACTGTGCTCAACTTGAGCAATGTAATTAAATGCCTGTAGATATGTAATCCAATAGTCTAATCTGAGTTAATTTGATCTTATCATTTTGTAAGTTTCCATGTATGTTTGAGAACTACATCATTATTCAGCAATATTGCATAGTACATATGTTAATATCATTCTACACGTAGAGCGGTTGCATTGGAACAAAACGTACTGGTGTAGTCTAATGGGTTACACACTATATGTCCTCTGTACTGATAGCTCTACGCCAATCTGTAGATAGTCTTAATTTTTACAAGGAATCATCTACATTTGGTGCAGCGGTATATGTTAGTAGATGAGTGACGCTGACCTGATGCATGATGTTATGAAGGTGTAGATCGTATTTGAGAAAAAAAAGACTATTAAATTCATTGTGTTGTCGTATTCGACTTAAATATGCATACATTGAACAAAATTTTCTACTATATCATATGCTTTCTCTGTTTCTCATCGTGCATTAACTATTAAATTCCATATAATGTTGAGCAAAGTTAAGTTGTACCTGCTCAATTCAACCCATGACACCTATAATTTTGAAACATGATTTTTTGGAAGAAGTGTATGCAAGGCAGGACTCATATATGTGTCCGTTTTCGATCTTAGGCATCCTTTTACGTTGCATCACACCTACGAGATGCTGATTTTGTTTTACACACCCTTGCATGTACACTAAAATAAGTCGATCTTCAAACAGCCTTGTCTTTCTCCCATTAGCATTGAGTCAAAATTTAATTATTTTTGAAAATATATAACCATTATTAATTAGACAACATTCGTGTGCATTACTGAGTAAAAAACAATCGAAGAGTAAATGGGAACAATTATGCTTGAGCTCTTCATATAAATTTCTAGATTTTTTTCTTTTGAAAAATCGAACAATAAGTAAATTTAACTACAAATTTATGTTATTGTTTTCTTTGAAAAATCCAACCGCTAATCAATTAACCAAACATCAGCCTGATTTTATTTTACAAGAGTAAAGATTTCTAAGTTATAGGTTAGTTTCTTGAATATATCAGAAAGAACTTGAATTCAGATTGGAAAAGATGCTTGATTTTCCTCTTTAATACATGTGTTGATCAATTCAAATTTATATCCCTCATAATTTTTGGCATACAGAGTTCGAATCCAAATAAAAATTCGCAGATGTAGTGAAGATGGGCTCTTACAAAACTCAAGAGCATCTCTAGAATATTGCCTTAATTTGAGTAATCTTTATGTAGAGAATAAATTTGAGAGGAAGAGATGAAAAAGATTTTTGTTGAGGAAGACAAAAATTTTATTTCATATATTTCTCTTAATTTCTTGACTTGCTTGACATTACAAGATATGCTTCTTTTATACATGCATTTTCTAATCCAAAGGAAAAATCTAGATAAGATACATGTAACACCCCGGATTTTTTTTTGAATAATCGATTTAACTAAATTAAAGAATAATAAATCTCATACGTGAGAATTATGGGGATTGGGTTGCGCCATTGTGTTCGTCTCGGAATTCTAGTGGAGATAGAGTCCGAGTTTGCGGGAAACAAGTAGCGGATGAAAGAGTTATGGACGAACGAATTTTGGTGGCAAATTAAAGAAAAAAAAATATAAATGCACTGGCGCACTTGGGAAGTGCGCCAGTACATATTTACACTAGCGCACCTGCCAAGTGCGCCCAGACCGAGGCTGGAGCCTGCACAGCTTTCTGGTTCAGGCTGACCCGTGTTGTTGAGTCCATTCTGACTCCTTGCTGAGTCATTGGGGCTGACTCATCACCCTATCATAGTTGAATGGTTTTGATTAACCCTAAGAACATTCGATGGCTTAAATTAATTTATAACTCTATAAAAAGACCCCTATACACAAACCCTAATTCACTACAACAAATCTAGCCACCATTATTCTGTTGAAATCCCTCTTGGTCATGGCCGCCGTCTCTAATCTTCTTCTTAAGCTTTCATACGCAATCCAATGCAAAGATGAAGACTTCTACAACGATTCAAGGAGATGAATCAACAAAGCTACAACATCGATTTCAGTTCTAAAATTCGCTAGCCATGCTATGTAAGTTCTAGTTACTTTTTAGATTAAAATACTTAATTTTAATATGGCTATGGAATAAAGTGTAATTGGATATAAGCATGTTTATCAATTCAGATCTATTCCTATTTACTTTTGAACCTTGAGTTTTGAGACTTGTTCATCTCCATTCTTATGTCTAGTTCATGCTCTATTCAGTCGTTGTAAATCAGTTTCTTGGATTCATGTTGATATTATTATCAAGATCTAATCTTTGTGCCTATCATGATGATTTATGCTGTTTTCTCTCTGATCTTGTTTTATTTCAAAATTCTACCTTTCCCCTATTTATTTTCCTTTGATGAACCTAGGTCAATTTCGGACCTAGGCCTAAACTGCGATTTATGTGCGATTGGATATGGGGGAAATACCGAGATATTGCCTAGTTAGATATATGTATGTTTGGTAGAATCGAAGGCATAATATAGAACTGGATAATTGGGTATTGCCATTAAAATAGTAATTATTGGGATTGGCATATGTAATTTTTGGCTAGAACTTGATATGTGTAAATTGACATAAAAATTGGCATACGTATAAAATGGCATGAACTGAACATATGTAGATTTGGTATGAATTGGGCATATGTAAAACTGATATGTAATCTAGAACTTGGGCATATGTTAATTATGTTAGATTTGTAGTTGAAACACATATGATAATTTATGTCTTGAAAAAGGGCTAATATGAACATGCCTAAGTGGGTTTTGGGTAGTTGGCATGTAATAGCCTTATAGGAGGGATAAATATAAATTGAGATAAGTTGCCTTTAATGGCATAAGATAAATTTTGGTAAAATTGGTATGATTTTGCATACCATTAATTGATGAACATAATTGAGTCAATTATGGACATCGGTAAATTAGGAATTAATTAATAATTTGAATAGGGAAATTATTAAGACTGGGGTAAATGATTATGTAACACCCCACGCCCGCTACGGTCACTCACTAAGGGAATGCCATAACATCGGTGGAGTATTTTAAGTGAATATAGAACAGAAAAATTACAACAAGACAGATATAAGTAATACTTGAGAATTTAAAACATCATTTCATTTCAGCGGAAAGCAAAACATGTTTGGTTACATCACAAAACCATAATAAGAGTCAAGTACAAAATATCCATCCTGCTAAATAAAAATACATAATCCCAATACATGAACTGATAGCCATAAAGGAAAAGGGTAAGCTGAGCTCTACATCTAGGGTCCAAGCTCCAAGAGAGTAATAAAAGCAGCCTGATCAAAGCCCACTCGTGCTGGGCCCACTCTGAGAACCTGAGGGTTGGAAAAAAAGATAAAAACAACGGGGTCAGACATAAGTCTGAGCGAGTCCTATAACTTTAACAATGTAATCATTAAAGTAATAAGGATATGATATAACTTGGTACGGTATGACTGGGGATAAATGACTACACTCAGTAGCCAATCAGACTTAGAGTGAACTAAGACAACGAAAAAGACGCATTTGCCCACCCAAGGATAATTACTACACTGCACCACACCAGTCATTCCTACTTAAAGGTTGATCCCTCCCAAGGACTTAGAAAATTTACCCACTAGTTTCGCGTACCCCTAGCTGACTACATAGGTGCCGTCTGCCCCTATCTCCACTAGGTGTACCTACTACTCCCAAGTGATCGGCTCCCTACCGTAGATACCCGTGCTGGCCCCACAGTGGGGTGTATCACTCCCCAAAGTGGCAACCCGATACAATCAACGGTGCACGGCTTATACCTACACGATGCAAAAACGTCTTACCTACCAGCCCGGGTCCACACACGCATATGAAACCCGTTGGACTTGCGTTGCCACCGCTAACCCGTTTTGGCCTCTTATAGTCAAGCCCAGTACGCGTGTCCCGTCCTCGACATGTGTAACACCCCACCTCCGCTAGGGTCACTCACAAAGGGAATGCACTAGGTTTGGAGGAGTATTATTGGTAAACATGCACAGAAATATTACAAGACAGAACATATATAAAATAGCGGAAGTAAAATCAAACTTTCATAACATGAATAAATAAGGTCTAAAGCCTTTTACATCAGAGTACATCAAAACCTGTCTTGCAATAATAAAGAAGCATAAAGACTTTTTCATAAATTATTCCCCAAGAAAAAGCAGTAAAGTAGCCATAGCCAGGAAAAGTCCAAGCCATCCATGATGACCTTCAAGCAGAAGAAGTCCGAACTAAACAGCAGTGTTTCCTCCCTGTAACCCGGGGGGGGGGGGGAACGGAAGAAAAGAGGCGAAACAAAACGGGTCAGTCAAAAAGACTGAGTAAGCCCTATCTACTATTAGTATAAAAACTAGTAAAGTTAACTGACATGAGAAACTGAGATGAACATAAGCATGATAACAAGATAGATAAGCTAAATCAAAATAACAGGATGAACTACTGAACTCAGATACACTAGGGTGTCGTGATAAACTACGATGTCAAGATAAAACAAGGTATCACATTGTCAGGTTTCTATCAAGTATAATATCCCAAGAAATCTATCGGGTATAACGTCCCATGGCATCTATCCTGTATATCCGCTCTGCACCTACCGTACTAGTACCCCAACTGTATTACGTGTTATCCGTGAATGACCCTTACTCAAAAGTTGTGTAATGGTCCATGTCACCCTAATATGCCGCATATATAGGTTACTCAACTCATATGTTTCTTTCCATGTATAAGTTCAGTCCTTTGCCGTAGGCTGTACGGGCTTTCCCATGTAAACGGTTTATCCTTGAAGTTGTTTTGGACTGCATCCCTTGATCTAGTTGTGTTTCCTTACCATGAACTATCGCGCGTCCACTTAGGATTTATGCCACCTAGGACCGCTAGGGATTATGCTACCTAATGAACGTTTCCGTGTCTCGGTTTGGGTTTTGGCCACCTGGGACCACTAGGGATTACGCCACCCGTCAACCGCGCCCTTGATCCCACGTATGTATCGTGAATCGTTTTCCATGTCTAGATGCACATGTTCCCCAATGTGCCATCCGAGTTCCGTGCCAGGGCAAATCAAGAAATACGGAACTCGGTCGGGAGCTTTAAATTGTCTGCCGATGCAGATATCAAGGTCTGTTTTTGTACCCGTGGCTATGGTCCCACGTGACCCCTCCCTCAACTACTGAAAGGCAATCCAAGAAAAATCATGTATAAGAACCACTCCACGGCCCCACTATAGCCCACTTTCCTACGGGCCAACCTCACCCATGACTCGATAGCAAGCACATGGTCTGTTGGGGGTTCCCTTCCTTTCCGCACGTATACGATTGACTAAAGATGGTAGGTAGTCGGCGATGCGCTATCTAGGGCAAAAACAAGAATTGTCGACTCCACGCTAATCCATACCAGTCTTTAGGTTGCTCGCATAGCAACCAAGGCATACTCTTGGTCCTTCTAACGCAGACCTTAACCTCTCATGGGCCTAGTATAATTACCTGGCAGCCCACAGAGGGATCCCAAGAATATCCTCACGTCCCCCGAAGCTTCCACTTCGGCACCCAGTGCGCTGGAGCTTTTATCCAAGTCAGATAACTTGCTCCCCCTCGTATACTAAGCGATGACCTACCGTATCAGGTTACTCATCGTTTTGAGAATTAGTCCTATGTCCTTAGCTAAGAATTATTACTTAGTTACCCTTAACTAAGGTTTACCACTTAGCTTCCTTTCCCGTTATCCTTGATTAACCACGGTTTTCTACCTAGTTCTTCTAGCTAGGGTTTGTCTATTGGGTTAAGTGTTATCATTCAAGTCCATGACTTAACCCGCCCACGAATCACGTCAAAGATTGGCTAAGTATTTAAGTTCAAGACTTAGTCCCACAAGTTGGTTAAGTGTACCCAGAGGCTCATGACTTAACCTTATCAAGTCAAATTGGTCAAGTACTAGCTTACCTTAATCCTATCGGATTGTCTTGCTAGATCGATTAAGCATAGATTATCTTAATCCCATCAAATTATCGAGTCGGGTTGGTTAAGTATAGGTTGGCTTAACCCCATCCTCTAATCGTACTATAATGGTTAAGTATATTCTAAAAAGGTCTTGTGACTTAACCTTATCAGGTCCGCGTATTAGATTGGTTAAGTGTAAGTTACTTAACCCCATCAAATCATCATGTATAATTGGTTAAGTATAAGTTGCTTAACCCCATTAAATTATCACGTTAAGTTGGTTAAGTATTGGTTACTTAACCTCATTGAATTACCGAGTTTAAATTGGTTAAGTGTTTAACTTAACCCCATCGAATTACCGTGTTTAGATTAGTTAAGTGTGGATTACTTAACCCCATCTAATTACCGTGTCGGATTAGTTAAGTGTAAATTACTTAACCCCATCCCCTAATCATCTTGTATGGTTAAGTGTCATTAAGAAAACTTACTTAACCTTGCCAAATTATCATGTTGGATTGATTAAGTGTTGGTTAACTTAATCCCCGTCCACTAGTCGTATAAAAATGGTTAAGCGTCATTAGGCAAATCAAATCACTTAACCTACCCAACCTTGTCATGTTTTGTTAAGTATCATTAGCCTAACCAATTTACTTAACTCATTTACCCATGTCATATTTGGTTAAGAGTCATTAATCAAATTAACTTAACCCTATCATGTGGCATTAATTACTTAATGCACCCCAACCTCTCACATTAGACTTTGTTATGGTTACTAGTTAAGCCGGTCGGTTCCGGGTAGCTTTACACCACTACTTGGTCTAACCTCGGGTTCAAGCACAACATGACCAACTTCTCACATTGGGTCCTATTGTTTGCAACTACTAGTTAGGCCGGTCGGTTCCGGGTAGTTTTACGTTGCAAACTCAACCCAACCTCGAGTTGGCCACACTTATATTATCTAAGTGTCATGTCCATCATGTTTCCAAAACATGTTACAAGTTTTTCAAGCATTTGGGTAGACCTAACTTAATAGGTAAATTCCCAAAGGGTAGACCTAACTTAATAGGTAAATTCCCAAGCTTATGTTTTTATGCATACTTACATGTCATCTTCCATGTTATATTTCAAGCCATGTTTTCAAGTTGTATTTTCATGTCATTAGAAATTACCCATAACATAACCCAATGCTTTTAAACTCGCATATACGTTCGCAACAACGTAATGGATTAAAAGAAGAGACTTGGCAAAGGAATGACAAAAATGGATATTAAGCCACAAGTTAATCATGGTGGCAAATGTGGCACAAATGTGTTCATTAGCTTGCATGTTACATTCTTAAGCCTCAAAAACATGCATAAACCCAAACTTGGCACATAAGCAAATCATGGTGACAAAAGACATGGAATGATGGCTAGAAACTCGCATATATCATCATATACGGATTATGACTTCATATGCAAGTTGACATAATGATTATGAAGATTCTCATGTTGCATAATGCAACATTTCAACATAAAGGTTGTGGCTTTTAGCTCATAAGATCAAGATAATGACTTCATAAACTTGCATAACATGATAGCATGTATCATACTCAATGATCAAACCCAAACTTGCAACATGAACATTTAACTTCATAGTTAATATCTAAGAGTAGGGAAAGGCTTACATTGCTATGAATGCCTAAATCGATTAAATTAAAGCTTGTGATGAAGCCTATGCATGCCATCACCCAAAAACCCAAAGATGAACACTCCAAATCAATAAAAACCCCATCTTTATGAACAAAGATCAAAGCTTTAGCTTTGAAATCAACTTGAGAAGCTCTCATACTAACATAGGGACTCTCTAATACTCTCATGATCATGAAACCTCTCATAGAAATGAAGTGGGGGCTAGGATAGTTGAGTGGAGGCCATGAGAGTAGAAATTTTGCCATAGTTTAGTTGCATGAATGAATAATGAGGATTTAGATAGGTTAGGGTCTTATTTATAGATTAGGCAAGTGTTTTAGGCCATAGGATTAAACCTAGATTCAATCCAAGCCATCAAAGCATGTCTTGGGGAAGAAGTCAAGTGTAGGAACCATCTAGGGCCTTTAGATTAAAGATGAATCATGAGAACCATCCAAATGCAAAATCTGCATTTGAGCGAATCGACCCACGGGTTGACAGCCAAACACCCTGGATTAACCCCTAGTCGACCCAGCAGGCTCGGGTCGACCTCAAAAATCGGCCGGTTCGGTTATTCCCCTCTCCCAATTCGCTGTTTTGAACATTTTTGCATATTTATTTATTTAATTTTCAATTATATATATATATATATATCAATATATATATATTTCTCTGCGCAACCCATTTCACTTAATTAAGTATACTTTAATTTGGGAATTTTTCGTGAAACTTCGCGAGGCCATATCTTGGTCATACGGACTCCGATTTTCGAAAACTCGGACTCTATTTCGCGTATTTTTCCGAGACGAACGCAATGGCATAGCCCGTTTCCCTTGATTCAGATTTTACAATTTAATTCTGCCTCCATTTATGTTATAACAGGTTATTGAAAATACGGGTTGTTACATTCTCCCCACCTTTTAGGATTTCGTCCCCGAAATCTCCAAGTTAGGAAGAACATATCCTACCATCCATCATCCATCTACTCAAAACATCATCCACAAGCAACCATTGTCCATAGATGATTTCTAATGCTGTATGAATATATGCAAAACGTGTGTGTACATGTTCCTTAGCTAATGCTAATGATCAGGCCTGAATAATCTTTCTAATGCAAAATATGTATAGTGCCATGAATCCAACATGTATGCAAATAGTCCTAGTCATATAGATACTATATGCGTGCACAATCATTCATTCATATGCAACAACCGCATGATAATACATTCGATTTCATCCATAAACAAGTATAAATACTCGTGCATATGCAATATGAAATGTGACCGAGTCGAGCTAGTATCTAATGTGTATTCGCGCATCCATGAGCAACCACTTGCAACCATATCAATCATAACATGTTCCAAATACATGTTTACATCCATAGGGTTCTACCTAGGATTCCCTGAAACAGGGTCGAGAAGATAAACAAGACAAACTCCTTACGGGGTTTGTAACAGAAAATAGGACTGAGAGGACGTCCACAGAAGATAGCCTACAAGTAAGCTCTACAGAAAACCGGGATCAAGGATATACTCCCTAAAAGAGATATCATGCGCGCATCTAGTCTTCGACCATCAAAGTCGTATCTCCTTGAGCTTAATTCCATTGTGCCTTGACCGTCTTTTAACTTCGCGATTTCGTAGCTTCTTATTTCCTGTTTCCATAACATGAGCTGTAACTCATTTCTTCGTCGCCTCTCGTTCCACTTGCACTTATCATTTTCCTAGAATACTTGACGCAAACATGACTGCGTACTCATGATCTCTTGCAAGCTTTCCAAAATTCACTAGTGAGCCTTGGATCTCGTTTATATACTATAAGGTATTCCATGTAGAAGAACTTTCTCTTGAAAGTAAACAGATGTCAACCAGGTTATCATGCGCACTTACTAGGATGATCTCTATAACCCATGCCTAAATGAAGTAAACCATCCATCTTATTGGCGAACACCACTCGATCGGGCTTCAAATTTTCCAATAAAGGCATCACGGGATTCTAAGTAACTAATCATGACCGAACTCGAAAGGTTACACGAGACTCCGAGGGTATTACCAAGGCTAGTCAAGAGTCTAACTACCCTCCTATCAAAACCGAGAGTGGCACCCCTTACTGGATAACCACTTCATCCCTAGAATCCTTCTATAACCGAGGCATGTCATTCTCAAATCCAAAACAAGTCATGCATAAATGGACCGATTCTCCACAGAACTTGAGACAAAAATGGGATTCTCTATTACGCTAGTACTTAAGGTGCAGAGACTCAACTATCGAAGCAGACTTAAATGATACGATGATCAAAACAAAGTCCTAACGGGATGATAGAAAAGAAAAGCTAAACCTTTAACAAGATCGTTACCCTCCTTCCGAGGTACCCTAGAAATGAGAGCATACTATTGCCCTCCCGATGATCTTGTCCTTGTCCCATAATACTTAACTATCCGCCCCGTTTTACCATGCCAAAGGTACTCTCTCGTCATGGGTTTCATTGTTCATCTTTCTCCCTCCTTTGAGGACTAAGCCATACCAACAAGTTGCTCATCCTTAAGCTAGTATTCTTTATCCTCTTTCTCACTATCCTTTCTTATAACGCGGCCACTGGTCTCTCGAGAACCACCTCCATCGCATGGAAAGCACTTTCGTAGATAGAAAAGACTAGTCGCAGTTAAAACCACTGTGACTACAGGTGGAGGGAAGAAAGGAAAAGAGAGTCAATTAAGGAAACAAGGATAGTGCTAATGGCCTTTGGGGAATAGCCTTTTTCTTTTTAAAAGAAAATTTTCTTGAAAAATGCTTCTTTGTAAACGATTTTCAAATAGTTTTCAGAAGGTCTTTAAAAACTTTTGCCCAGTCTGGTAACCTTCTGCTCTGATACCACGTGTAACACCCCACCTCCGCTAGGGTCACTCACAAAGGGAATGCACTAGGTTTGGAGGAGTATTATTGGTAAACATGCACAGAAATATTACAAGACAGAACATATATAAAATAGCGGAAGTAAAATCAAACTTTCATAACATGAATAAATAAGGTCTAAAGCCTTTTACATCAGAGTACATCAAAACCTGTCTTGCAATAATAAAGAAGCATAAAGACTTTTTCATAAATTATTCCCCAAGAAAAAGCAGTAAAGTAGCCATAGCCAGGAAAAGTCCAATCCATCCATGATGACCTTCAAGCAGAAGAAGTCCGAACTAAACAGCAGTGTTTCCTCCCTGTAACCTGGGGGGGGGGGGGAACGGAAGAAAAGAGGCGAAACAAAACGGGTCAGTCAAAAAGACTGAGTAAGCCCTATCTACTATTAGTATAAAAACTAGTAAAGTTAACTGACATGAGAAACTGAGATGAACATAAGCATGATAACAAGATAAATAAGCTAAATCAAAATAACAAGATGAACTACTGAACTCAGATACACTAGGGTGTCGTGATAAACTACGATGTCAAGATAAAACAAGGTATCACATTGTCAGGTTTCTATCAAGTATAATATCCCAAGATATCTATCGGGTATAACGTCCCATGGCATCTATCCTGTATATCCGCTCTGCACCTACCGTACTAGTACCCCAACTGTATTACGTGTTATCCGTGAATGACCCTTACTCAAAAGTCGTGTAATGGTCCATGTCACCCTAATATGCCGCATATATAGGTTACTCAACTCATATGTTTCTTTCCATGTATAAGTTCAGTCCTTTGCCGTAGGCTGTACGGGCTTTCCCATGTAAACGGTTTATCCTTGAAGTTGTTTTGGACTGCAACCCTTGATCTAGTTGTGTTTCCTTACCATGAACTATCGCGCGTCCACTTAGGATTTATGCCACCTAAGACCGCTAGGGATTATGCTACCTAATGAACGTTTCCGTGTCTCGGTTTGGGTTTTGGCCACCTAGGACCACTAGGGATTACGCCACCCGTCAACCGCGCCCTTGATCCCACGTATGTATCGTGAATCGTTTTCCATGTCTAGATGCACATGTTCCCCAATGTGCCATCCGAGTTCCGTGCCAGGGCAAATCAAGAAATACGGAACTCGGTCGGGAGCTTTAAATTGTCTGTCGATGCAGATATCAAGGTCTGTTTTTGTACCCGTGGCTATGGTCCCACGTGACCCCTCCCTCAACTACTGAAAGGCAATCCAAGAAAAATCATGTATAAGAACCACTCCACGGCCCCACTATAGCCCACTTTCCTACGGGCCAACCTCACCCATGACTCGATAGCAAGCACATGGTCTGTTGGGGGTTCCCTGCCTTTCCGCACGTACACGATTGACTAAAGATGGTAGGTAGTCGGCGATGCGCTATCCAGGGCAAAAACAAGAATCGTCGACTCCACGCTAATCCATCCCAGTCTTTAGGTTGCTCGCATAGCAACCAAGGCATACTCTTGGTCCTTCTAACGCAGACCTTAACCTCTCATGGGCCTAGTATAATTACCTGGCAGCCCACAGAGGGATCCCAAGAATATCCTCACGTCCCCCGAAGCTTCCACTTCGGCACCCAGTGCGCTGGAGCTTTTATCCAAGTCAGATAACTTGCTCCCCCTCGTATACTAAGCGATGACCTACCGTATCAGGTTACTCATCGTTTTGAGAATTAGTCCTATGTCCTTAGCTAAGAATTATTACTTAGTTACCCTTAACTAAGGTTTACCACTTAGCTTCCTTTCCCGTTATCCTTGATTAACCACGGTTTTCTACCTAGTTCTTCTAGCTAGGGTTTGTCTATTGGGTTAAGTGTTATCATTCAAGTCCATGACTTAACCCGCCCACGAATCACGTCAAAGATTGGCTAAGTATTTAAGTTCAAGACTTAGTCCCACAAGTTGGTTAAGTGTACCCAGAGGCTCATGACTTAACCTTATCAAGTCAAATTGGTCAAGTACTAGCTTACCTTAATCCTATCGGATTATCTTGCTAGATCGATTAAACATAGATTATCTTAATCCCATCAAATTATCGAGTCGGGTTGGTTAAGTATAGGTTGGCATAACCCCATCCTCTAATCGTACTATAATGGTTAAGTATATTCTAAAAAGGTCTTGTGACTTAACCTTATCAGGTCCGCGTATTAGATTGGTTAAGTGTAAGTTACTTAACCCCATCAAATCATCATGTATAATTGGTTAAGTATAAGTTGCTTAACCCCATTAAATTATCACGTTAAGTTGGTTAAGTATTGGTTACTTAACCTCATTGAATTACCGAGTTTAAATTGGTTAAGTGTTTAACTTAACCTCATCGAATTACCGTGTTTAGATTAGTTAAGTGTGGATTACTTAACCCCATCTAATTACCGTGTCGGATTAGTTAAGTGTAAATTACTTAACCCCATCCCCTAATCATCTTGTATGGTTAAGTGTCATTAAGAAAACTTACTTAACCTTGCCAAATTATCATGTTGGATTGATTAAGTGTTGGTTAACTTAATCCCCGTCCACTAGTCGTATAAAAATGGTTAAGCGTCATTAGGCAAATCAAATCACTTAACCTACCCAACCTTGTCATGTTTTGTTAAGTATCATTAGCCTAACCAATTTACTTAACCCATTTACCCATGTCATATTTGGTTAAGAGTCATTAATCAAATTAACTTAACCCTATCATGTGGCATTAATTACTTAATGCACCCCAACCTCTCACATTAGACTTTGTTGTGGTTACTAGTTAAGCTGGTCGGTTCCGGGTAGCTTTACACCACAACTTGGTCTAACCTCGGGTTCAAGCACAACATGACCAACTTCTCACATTGGGTCCTATTGTTTGCAACTACTAGTTAGGCCGGTCGGTTCCGGGTAGTTTTACGTTGCAAACTCAACCCAACCTCGAGTTGGCCACACTTATATTATCTAAGTGTCATGTCCATCATGTTTCCAAAACATGTTACAAGTTTTTCAAGCATTTGGGTAGACCTAACTTAATAGGTAAATTCCCAAAGGGTAGACCTAACTTAATAGGTAAATTCCCAAGCTTATGTTTTTATGCATACTTACATGTCATCTTCCATGTTATATTTCAAGCCATGTTTTCAAGTTGTATTTTCATGTCATTAGAAATTACCCATAACATAACCCAATGCTTTTAAACTCGCATATACGTTCGCAACAACGTAATGGATTAAAAGAAGAGACTTGGCAAAGGAATGACAAAAATGGGTATTAAGCCACAAGTTAATCATGGTGGCAAATGTGGCACAAATGTGTTCATTAGCTTGCATGTTACATTCTTAAGCCTCAAAAACATGCATAAACCCAAACTTGGCACATAAGCGAATCATGGTGACAAAAGACATGGAATGATGGCTAGAAACTCGCATATATCATCATATACGGATTATGACTTCATATGCAAGTTGACATAATGATTATGAAGATTCTCATGTTGCATAATGCAACATTTCAACATAAAGGTTGTGGCTTTTAGCTCATAAGATCAAGATAATGACTTCATAAACTTGCATAACATGATAGCATGTATCATACTCAATGATCAAACCCAAACTTGCAACATGAACATTTAACTTCATAGTTAATATCTAAGAGTAGGGAAAGGCTTACATTGCTATGAATGCCTAAATCGATTAAATTAAAGCTTGTGATGAAGCCTATGCATGCCATCACCCAAAAACCCAAAGATGAACACTCCAAATCAATAAAAACCCCATCTTTATGAACAAAGATCAAAGCTTTAGCTTTGAAATCAACTTGAGAAGCTCTCATACTAACATAGGGACTCTCTAATACTCTCATGATCATGAAACCTCTCATAGAAATGAAGTGGAGGCTAGGATAGTTGAGTGGAGGCCATGAGAGTAGAAATTTTGCCATAGTTTAGTTGCATGAATGAATAATGAGGATTTAGGATAGGTTAGGGTCTTATTTATAGATTAGGCAAGTGTTTTAGGCCATAGGATTAAACCTAGATTCAATCCAAGCCATCAAAGCATGTCTTGGGGAAGAAGTCAAGTGTAGGAACCATCTAGGGCCTTTAGATTAAAGATGAACCATGAAAACCATCCAAATGCAAAATCTGCATTTGAGCGATTCGGCCCACGGGTTGACAGCCAAACACCCTGGATTAACCCCTAGTCGACCCAACGAGCTCGGGTCGACCTCAAAAATCGGCCGGTTCGGTTATTCCCCTCTCCCAATTCGCTGTTTTGAACATTTTTGCATATTTATTTATTTAATTTTCAATTATATATATATATATATCAATATATATATATTTCTCTGCGCAACCCATTTCACTTAATTAAGTATACTTTAATTTGGGAATTTTTCGTGAAACTTCGCGAGGCCATATCTTGGTCATACGGACTCCGATTTTCGAAAACTCGGACTCTATTTCGCGTATTTTTCCGAGACGAACGCAATGGCATAGCCCGTTTCCCTTGATTCAGATTTTACAATTTAATTCTGCCTCCATTTATGTTATAACAGGTTATTGAAAATACGGGTTGTTACAACATGGGTCGAGCCCAATAAGATACATATGGGTTACTGGTTGAAATGGGCCCCCACAAGCTACCCACCTAAGCTTGTTCCTTTTTCTAGTGCATCCCACTTAACCCTTTAATCATGTTTAATTACATGTTTCCACTTGGTTAAGTATTCTAATCGTATTTTCTATTGCCACCCAAGGCAACCCACTAGATTTCCATATGCCGCCCAAGGCACCCACTTAACCCCTCATGTCCCTCTACATGCTAATATGGTTAAGTGTTTCTTAATTAATTAATTAAGATCATGACCTCATAAAGACCTCTCACATTAGACCATCTTTTTATGACCGCTGGATATGTCGGTTGGTTCCGGGCAGACTTCTATCATAAAAGGTTCTAACCTCGTGTCTTTACTTTAATCACGTATTTAATTTATGACTAAGACCTCTCACATTGGGCCAATCATTTGTAGCCGCTGGATGGCCGGTCGGTTCCGGGCAGACTTCCGCTACAAAAGGGTCCAACCTCGTGTCTTAGTTGATTAATTACACCTAATTAATCACCCCATAATTAATTATCCCTAATTAATTACACATTTTTAAGAATATGGGTAGACCTAACTCAATAGGTAAATTCCCAATTCCATAGTATGGGTAGACCTAACTTAATAGGTAAATTCCCAACTCCATAATGTGGGTAGACCTAACTTAATAGGTAAATTCCCAATTATGTCCATTCATTTTATGTTATGCTTAATCATAACAACTTTACACCTTTTTATAATCATGCATATTAACCCCATCGTTTCCCACGTAATTCGTATACATAACACGTCATTCATAGGGACAACTTTGCATATGTTATGCACATCATAAAAAGAGACAAACTTGCATATGAACTTGCATATAAACTTGCATATGAACTTGCATATAAACTTGCATAAAATTTGCATATGAACTTGCATATAAACTTGCATAAAACTTGCATATGAACTTGCATATGAACTTGCATAAAACTCGCATATGAACTTGCATATGAACTTGCATAAAACTTGCATATGAACTTGCATATGAACTTGCATAAAACTTGCATATGAACTTGCATATGAACTTGCATAAAACTTGCATATGAACTTGCATATAAACTTGCATAAAACTCGCATATGAACTTGCATAAAACTTGCATATGAACTTGCATACCATGTCATATCACAAAGACAAACTTGCATATGTTATGCACATCATAGAAAGAGGCTAACTTGCACATGAATCTTGCATATAAACTTGCATATCATGTCATATCACAAAGGCAATCTTGCACATGTTATGCATATCATAAAAAGAGACTAACTTGCATATGATCTTGCATATAAACTTGCATATGAACTTACATGACACATCATATCATAAAAAGAGGCAAGTTTACATGTGAACTTATAACATATGACAACCACAACTTGCATAATCCACATTTACATCCATAGCCTCCTAATATCCTATCCTAATTAGTTTAGCAATTACTTGCTAAAGGCATAGGAACTCACCAAAACCAAGATTAGCAAACTTATGAAGTAGAACTAGTTGCAATATTTGAAGGAGATGATGATTAGAGGTTGATTAGCTTGCAACTTCCTTCATAAACTAGTGGAGGCTCCTCTTAAGTTTGATTTTGGCGGCATGATGGCATCATTTCTATTTTTAGTATGGATTAGGCTTGCATTAGGGTGTATTTATAGGATTAGGGTGTGTTTTAGACCATAGGATTAACCCTAGGTTAGATTAGGTCCGTCAGATTTAGGAAGTCTCTAGAACACAGCCCAGCCCTAGCCAGAAAACCAGATCTGGTGCACCCAAGCCAACTGGCTCGACACGCTGTGTCGACAGGCAAGTCGACAGGGCAGTCGACTCCCCAGTCGACAGGCCTGTCGACAGCCCTGTCGACATGGGTAGGGCGGGAAGTTTCCCGCCTGGCCCCCTGTTGGCTCCAATTTCGAAATCTGACTTTTAATTTTTAAATCTGTTTTTAACTTTGAATTTTCTGTAAACTTCATTGGGCCATAACTGGGCCATACGGACTCCGATTTACAAAATTTCGGACTCTATTCTGCGTATTTTTCCGAGACGAACGCAATGACGCAACCCGTTTCCCCCAATTCTCACATTTGTGATTATTTATTCTGCAATTAGTGAATTTTAGCACTAACCGAAATTCGGGGTGTTACATTCTCCCCTCCTTAAAGGATTTCGTCCCCGAAATCTCTAAGCTAAGGAGAATGGATATCCTACCATCCAAACAACCATCTACTCAATCCATCAAACACGGGCATCCATTGTCCTTAAAACAATTTCTAATGATGTATGAGCATATGCAAAAAGTGTGTGTATATGTTCCCTATCTAACGTATGAACATATGCAAACCATGATAGTGCCATGCATCCATTATGTATGCGAGAGAACCCTATCGACACATAGAATATCTACATGAGTGCACAATCATTCACCAAAATGCATCATCCATATGATAACACAATCATTATACATCCATAAATATAGCTTCCTACACACAATTTTATGCAATACGCAATATGAAGTGATTGAGTCGATCTAGTGCCTAGAGTGTGTATATATGCATCCACGAGAAACCACTAGCAACCACTTGCATCCACATGCATCCATCAAACATAACATGTCTCAAACACATGTTTCACCCATAAGTTTACCCTATCTAAAGGTCAAAGGTACTTAATGAGAGGACATACTAAAGATAAGATAAGTACTAGTCAAACGATAAAGGAGAAGTTAAAAGACATACCCTCAAAAAGGAATGGGTACAATGAACGCATCTTCGCTTCCGTCTCCCAAGTAGCGTTGCCTTCGTCTTCTCCCCATTGTACTTTGACTAGTTGAACCTCTTGATTCCTCAATTTCCTAGTTTCTGACCCAAGGATGCGGGTAGGAGCTCGTCGAATAGTTGCATCACGCTCTACTTCCACTTCTTTAAGCAAGCTCGGCTCTACCACCTCTGCGGTCTCATGTAAGCACTTCCTCAAATGGGACACATGGAATACATCATGTACACCACTAAGTCTGTCGGGCAACTCCACTCTATATGCCATCCGTCCAATTCTTTCCTTAATGGGAAATGGCCCTACGAACCTTGGTGCTAACTTCCCAACAGATCCAAAGCGAACCACATTTCGTAATGGAGACACTTTGACAAAGACCATGTCCCCAACTTCAAACTCAAGATCCGTCCTTCTCTTGTCCGCATAAGATTTTTGCCTATCCTGCGCTGCTTTCATCCTTCTTTGAATCAAGTCAATCTTCTCAGAAGTCTCCCTGACCATATCAGGCCCAAGCAAAATCTTATCCGTAGATTCCCACCAACATGCAGGTGATCGACAAGGCCTTCCATAAAGAGCTTCGAAAGGAGCCATACCAATACTGGACTGAAAGCTATTATTATATGCGAACTCCACCAATGGAAGATGCTCTTCCCATGTACCTCCAAAATCTAAGATACAAAGCCTCAAAAGGTCTTCTAGGACACGATTCACCCTCTCAGTCTGGCCGTCCGTCTGAGGATGATATTGGGTGCTCAGACACAATTGAGTCCCCACTGCTTCTTGCAAACTTCTCCAGAACTCGCTAGTGAAGATAGGATCTCGATCACTCACTATGCCAGAGGGTACCCCATGCAATCGAACTATCTCTCGAAGATATACTGAAGCTAGCCATGGAGCAGTCCTCTTGCTCTTCACAGGTATGAAGTGGGCGCTTTTAGTAAGTCTGTCTACCACAACCCAAATTACCGTATTACCCTTTCTTGATCTGGGTAACCCGTCAATAAAATCCATCGAGACGCTATCCCACTTCCATTGCGGAGCTTCCAATGGGTGAAGCAACCCACCAGGTTTCTTTTGCTCCGCCTTCACTTGTTGGCACACCAAGCATTGAGCGACATACTCGGCCACATCTTTCTTCATACCGGCCCAGAAGAAAACCCTCTTCATGTCTTGGTACATCTTATCCCCACCGGGATGAATGGTCATCCTAGAACGGTGTGCATCATCAAGAATAGCCTTCCTCAAACCCTCGTCCTGCGGTACACAAAGTCTACCGTCTCTACGCAAGCACCCCCTATCGTCTAGGGTGTACCTACTCAAATGGCTGGACGACTCCCCCCTTATGAGCTTCTCCACCAACTCAACCAACTGTGGGTCGTCCCTCTGTGCTTCTCCAATCCGCCCCAGAAGAGTAGGTCTGACCTCCAAGGATGCTAGCAAACCGGGTACATAATCAATGGAAGGTCTGAAATCAAACATCGAGATAAATTCCAAGCTTCGTTGTTCCACGAACAATGGACTCAAGGACAACCTCTTTCTGCTCAAGGCGTCCGCCACCACGTTACCCTTGCCAGGGGTATACGCTATCTCGAAATCATAGGATGCTAAGAACTCCATCTACCTTTGCTGTCTCAGATTCAAATCCTTCTGAGAAAACAAGTACTTCAATGATTTGTGGTCAGTGAACAATTCGAATCTCTCACCAAGAAGATAATGGCGCCAAATCTTAAGCGCAAAAACAATAGCGGCCAATTCTAAATCATGGGTAGGGTAATTTTTCTCATGCACTCTCAACTGCCTTCCACCATAGGCTATTACCCTTCCCTCTTGCATTAAGACTGCGCCTAGTCCTGTCCCACAAGCATCGGTATAGACAACAAATGGCTTGCTCCCATCTGGCAACACTAAAACTGGAGCAGTGGTTAAAGCTCTCTTTAACCGTCGGAATGCATCATCACAATCTACGTCCCATGCGAAAACAAGATTCTTCTTCGTTAAGCGGGTTAATGGGGCTGATATCTTCGCGAAGTCTTTGATAAACTTCCTATAATAACCCGCCAACCCCAAGAAACTTCTTACTTCGGTAGCATTCTTCGGAACCTTCCAATCCTGAATTGATACTACCTTCGCGGGATCCACAGCTATCCCTTCCTTGGAGACCACGTGCCCCAAGAACCGCACCTCCTTCCTCCAGAAGTGACATTTAGAGAATTTAGCCTTAAGGCTATGTGCTCGAAGAGTCTTCAATACCTCCCCAAGATGTAGGGCATGCTCTTCTTCACTCTTAGAAAATACTAAGATATCATCCACAAAGACCACCATGAACTTATTAAGGAACTCCCTGAACACCCTACTCATCAAATCAACAAAGTATGCAGGGGCGTTCGTCAACCCAAATGGCATCACCATCCACTCATAGAAACCATCCGGAGTCCTAAAGGCAGTCTTGTCTATGCTATCCTCAGCCACCCTCAACTGATGAAACCCCGTTGCTAAGTCCAACTGAGAAAATACTGAAGCGCCAACCAACTGATCGAAAAGATCATCAATCCTCGGCAATGGGTGTCTATTCTTCTTTGTGAGCTTGTTGAGTTCTCTATAGTCTACACAAAGTCTGAGGGACCCATCTGCCTTCGTAGCAAAAACTACTGGAGCACCCCACTCCGATATACTTCGTCTTATGAGCCCCTTCTCAAGCAACTCCCCTACTTGCTTATGGAGTTCCCTCCTCTCACGAGGAGCCATGTGGCGCACTGGTAAAGATACAGGTTTAGCATTATCCACCAGATATATTCGGAAGTCAATCTCCCGCTTCGGAGGTAAGCCCTTCACCTCCTCAAACACATCCGAGTATTCCCGGACCACTCTAACAGATTGCAAACTCTCGACCGAAGCGTCAAGCGATTCAAGATAACTTAGCATAACAGAATCCATGGGATTACAAGAGATCTCGAGAGTGTTACCCAAGCGGGTTATGAGCCTAACAACTCTCCTTTCGCAATCAAGAACAGCACCATTACTGGATAACCAGTCCATGCCCAAAATCAACCCATAGCCCGTGAAGCCCAAAACAAAAGCATCACATCTAAACTCAATGCTAAGTATAGAAATCTTCAAACCCAAACATATCATGGACAAATAAGTGGAGCCCCCAATTGGGTTTGAAACAACCAAGGGATCATCTACAAGACTGGTGTCTAAGTGCAGTGACTCAACTAATGATGATGAGATAAACGAATGCAATGCGCCTGAATCAAACAATGTACGGACAGGATGATCAAATAGAAAAACCAGACTTTCAACGGAAATAGTCCTACCTCTTTCCTGAATCGGTGGAACCGCGAGAGCCTATACTTGCCCCCTAGCCTGACCCGGTGCCATAAGAGCTTGCACCTGTCCTCCTGAGGTAGATCCCGTCCTTTGCCCCTTCTTAGGGCAATCCTTCACTAGATGCCCTGCTTCGCTACAGTGAAAGCAACCAGTCTTCTTCTTCTTTCTACAATCTTTGCTTATGTGGCCTGGTATCCCACAATTGAAGCACTTCTTCTTCCCCTTGCCACCGTTGCCTTTCCCACCTTTGTTTTGTTGTTGTTGTTGAGGTCTCTTTTGATCTCCCTTCTTCTCGGGTGCCTTATTAGCATTGGGACCCTTCTCTTCTTCATGCATGAGTGCCATGTCAACTAGCTTCTCAAAGGTGGCCCCCCATAGGGATATGAGTCATAGCCAACCCATGCATCGGTTCATTCAAGCCTTTCACGAACCTCAAAGCCTTCTTCTCCAGTGTATTCACCATGTCTAGGCCAAACCTTGCCAATTGATTAAACTTGTTGACATATTCCTTCACCGAGAGATTTCCTTGCTTTAGAGTCAAGAATCTTTCCATATACAAGTTTTCCTCCGCCCTTGAGAGAAACTTTGCCACAAATCTTTCCCTAAAATCCGCCCAAGAGTCAACGGGGCGTTCTCCATTAGTGACCTCCCACCAGAATGAGGCCTCTCCCTTCATTAACCAAGCAGCTAACTTGACTTTCTTTCCTTCTTCCATCTCAAAGATATCTATCAACTCTTCCACCTCCTTAAGCCAATCTCTAGCCTCCACAAAAGTTTCAGATCCTTGAAAAGGTTTTCCTCCCATAGCTTTGAATTCCTTACAAGTCTTAGCAAAAGTATCTGTGCGAGGAGGAGGGGGAGGAGGAAGATCGGGTGCTACGGTTGGTGGAGGAACATTTGCTGGACCCGCAGTGGTGGCCCTAGCCTCCATCAATCTCCTATACCATACTGGTATCGTCACACCCTCCGGAAAGTTAAAATCCTCAACCATGCTGAAACGAAAAAGGAAAGATTCAAAACGGAGAATTCGAAAGATAAAGATATGGCTATTGGGGATTATGCCTTTCTTTCAAAAACTTTTCTCCTTAAAGACATGTTTTTGAAAATATCTCTTCCAAAAATGTTTTTAGAAAAATAGTTTTCTAAAAATTTTATCTGTTCCGGTAACCTTGGCTCTGATACCACGTGTAACACCCCACGCCCGCTACGGTCACTCACTAAGGGAATGCCATAACATCGGTGGAGTATTTTAAGTGAATATAGAACAGAAAAATTACAACAAGACAGATATAAGTAATACTTGAGAATTTAAAACATCATTTCATTTCAGCGGAAAGCAAAACATGTTTGGTTACATCACAAAACCATAATAAGAGTCAAGTACAAAATATCCATCCTGCTAAATAAAAATACATAATCCCAATACATGAACTGATAGCCATAAAGGAAAAGGGTAAGCTGAGCTCTACATCTAGAGTCCAAGCTCCAAGAGAGTAATAAAAGCAGCCTGATCAAAGCCCACTCGTGCTGGGCCCACTTTGAGAACCTGAGGGTTGGAAAAAAAAGATAAAAACAACGGGGTCAGACATAAGTCTGAGCGAGTCCTATAACTTTAACAATGTAATCATTAAAGTAATAAGGATATGATATAACTTGGTACGGTGTGACTGGGGATAAATGACTACACTCAGTAGCCAATCAGACTTAGAGTGAACTAAGACAACGAAAAAGACGCATTTACCCACCCAAGGATAATTACTACACTGCACCACACCAGTCATTCCTACTTAAAGGTTGATCCCTCCCAAGGACTTAGAAAATTTACCCACTAGTTTCGCGTACCCCTAGCTGACTACATAGGTGCCGTCTGCCCCTATCTCCACTAGGTGTACCCACTACTCCCAAGTGATCGGCTCCCTACCGTAGATACCCGTGCTGGCCCCACAGTGGGGTGTATCACTCCCCAAAGTGGCAACCCGATACAATCAACGGTGCACGGCTTATACCTACACGATACAACAACGTCGTACCTACTAGCCCGGGTCCACACACGCATATGAAACCCGTTGGACTTGCGTTGCCACCGCTAACCCGTTTTGGCCTCTTATAGTCAAGCCCAGTACGCGTGTCCCGTCCTTGACATGGGTCGAGCCCAATAAGATACATATGGGTTACTGGTTGAAATGGGCCCCCACAAGCTACCCACCTAAGCTTGTTCCTTTTTCTAGTGCATTCCACTTAACCCTTTAATCATGTTTAATTACATGTTTCCACTTGGTTAAGTATTCTAATCGTATTTTCTATTGCCACCCAAGGCAACCCACTAGATTTCCATATGCCGCCCAAGGCACCCACTTAACCCCTCATGTCCCTCTACATGCTAATATGGTTAAGTGTTTCTTAATTAATTAATTAAGATCATGACCTCATAAAGACCTCTCACATTAGACCATCTTTTTATGACCGCTGGATATGCCGGTTGGTTCCGGGCAGACTTCCGTCATAAAAGGGTCTAACCTCGTGTCTTTACTTTAATCACGTATTTAATTTATGACTAAGACCTCTCACATTGGGCCAATCATTTGTAGCCGCTGGATGGCCGGTCGGTTCCGGGCAGACTTCCACTACAAAAGGGTCCAACCTCGTGTCTTAGTTGATTAATTACACCTAATTAATCACCCCCATAATTAATTATCCCTAATTAATTACACATTTTTAAGAATATGGGTAGACCTAACTCAATAGGTAAATTCCCAATTCCATAGTATGGGTAGACCTAACTTAATAGGTAAATTCCCAACTCCATAATGTGGGTAGACCTAACTTAATAGGTAAATTCCCAATTATGTCCATTCATTTTATGTTATGCTTAATCATAACAACTTTACACCTTTTTATAATCATGCATATTAACCCCATCGTTTCCCACGTAATTCGTATACATAACACGTCATTCATAGGGACAACTTTGCATATGTTATGCACATCATAAAAAGAGACAAACTTGCATATGAACTTGCATATAAACTTGCATAAAACTTGCATATGAACTTGCATATAAACTTGCATAAAACTTGCATATGAACTTGCATATGAACTTGCATAAAACTCGCATATGAACTTGCATATGAACTTGCATAAAACTCGCATATGAACTTGCATATGAACTTGCATAAAACTCGCATATGAACTTGCATATGAACTTGCATAAAACTTGCATATGAACTTGCATATAAACTTGCATAAAACTTGCATAAAACTTGCATATGAACTTGCATATAAACCTGCATAAAACTCGCATATGAACTTGCATATGAACTTGCATAAAACTTGCATATGAACTTGCATACCATGTCATATCACAAAGGCAAACTTGCATATGTTATGCACATCATAGAAAGAGGCTAACTTGCACATGAATCTTGCATATATACTTGCATATCATGTCATATCACAAAGGCAATCTTGCACATGTTATGCATATCATAAAAAGAGACTAACTTGCATATGATCTTGCATATAAACTTGCATAAAACTTGCATATGAACTTACATGACACATCATATCATAAAAAGAGGCAAGTTTACATGTGAACTTATAACATATGACAACCACAACTTGCATAATCCACATTTACATCCATAGCCTCCTAATATCCTATCCTAATTAGTTTAGCAATTACTTGCTAAAGGCATAGGAACTCACCAAAACCAAGATTAGCAAACTTATGAAGTAGAACTAGTTGCAATATTTGAAGGAGATGATGATTAGAGGTTGATTAGCTTGCAACTTCCTTCATAAACTAGTGGAGGCTCCTCTTAAGTTTGATTTTGGCGGCATGATGGCATCATTTCTATTTTTAGTATGGATTAGGATTGCATTAGGGTGTATTTATAGGATTAGGGTGTGTTTTAGACCATAGGATTAACCCTAGGTTAGATTAGGTCCGTCAGATTTAGGAAGTCTCTAGAACACAGCCCTGCCCTAGCCAGAAAACCAGATCTGGTGCACCCAAGCCAACTGGCTCGACACGCTGTGTCGACAGGCAAGTCGACTCCCCAGTCGACAGGCCTGTCGACAGCCCTGTCGACATGGGTAGGGCGGGAAGTTTCCCGCCTGGCCCCCTGCTGGCTCCAATTTCGAAATCTGACTTTTAATTTTTAAATCTGTTTTTAACTTTGAATTTTCTGTAAACTTCATTGGGCCATAACTGGGCCATACGGACTCCGATTTACAAAATTTCGGACTCTATTCTGCGTATTTTTCCGAGACGAACGCAATGACGCAGCCCGTTTCCCCCAATTCTCACATTTGAGATTATTTATTCTGCAATTAGTGAATTTTAGCATTAACCGAAATTCGGGGTGTTACAGATTATAAGTGATAATCAATGCTTAGGACACGAGGTTGGACTCAATTGTGATGTAAAACTGCCCGGACCCGCCCGACAAATCCAGTAGTCACAAATGGTAGCCCAATGTGAGATGTCCTAGGCCTAAATTAAAAGTGTAATAGTTGTAAAGACACGAGGTTAGACTCTTTTGTGGTGTAAGACTGCCCGGACCCACCCGGCAAATCCAGTTGCCATAAATGTCAGTCTAATGTGAGAGGTCTTTATAGGGTTACGGCCTTAATGAATTAAGAAATACTTAACCAGATAAACATGTGGTGGGACATGGGGGTTAAGTGGATGACATGTGGGTTACACGTGGGTGACATATGGAAATACGAATAATAATACTTAACCAACATAACATGGTAATTAGACCAGTGGATAGGGTTAAGTAAACTAAGAACACTTAACCAATATGGTATGAATGGGTGGGTTAAGTAATATGATTAGGCTAATGACACTTAACCAATATGGTATGAATGGGTGGGTTAAGTAATAAGATTAGGCTAATGACACTTAACCAATATGGTATGAATGGGTGGGTTAAGTAATATGACCAGGCTAATGACACTTAACTATTATGACATGAATGGTTGAGTTAAGTAAATCTTAATTAATGCCTAAGTGGGAATGATAACTTATGGAATAAAGTAAGTTAGGCGGAACAATATATAAGATGAGATAACTTATGTAATAAGGAAAGATGTGCTTCATTGTAGATTAAGCAATATGTAAAGACAAGAATGAATTTACAATTGAAGGCGACATAAGTTATATTATAAAAAGGAACAAAACGTTGGTTAGGTTGGATAATCCTCTGAGTATCAATCTGATGTTAATTCCGGTCTTCGGGGTTGGTATTTAGGGAATTATTCTCTCTCTCCAGTGTGTTTGTAAGGTAAGTGGTACTTGGTTGTAAAGATTGAATAAGAACATGTTATTGTACCATAACAGGGGTTAATGTATGAATCATAGGAATAACATGTTGTGGGCTTATTAATGAACTTAGTATAGTTCAAGTTAAGAATTGAATTAATAAGCAAGTTGAAGGTTGGTATAAATGGAAATAACCAAGTTAAATGATAAGGCTGATGAGGTAACACAAGCGCATAGTTAATGGATAGACATAGGGTCTAATGGCAGATAAAGCCAAGGCGCTTGGTTAAACCCAGACGTTGGGGGTAATATGAATGACATGTAAAATATAACCTATAAGCACTTAACCAAGATAAAACATGTATTAAGACATGAGGATGATGTAGGGGTTAAGTCGGGGGATATGGGTAACATGTAAGACATAACTGGTGTATACTTAACCAAAATTTGAGCATGTAAGTGGACATGAATAAGAAGGGGTTAAGTAAGAATTACTAGAGGGGACCAAGCATAGGTGGGAAGCTTGTGTCGAGGAAAGGGGACCCTTTTCAGACCAGTAGCCCATTACGTATATTTGTGAGCTCGACCCATGTCGAGGACGGGACACGCATACTGGGTTTGATTGTAAGAGGTCAAAACGGGTTAGCGGTGGTAACGCAAGTCCAACGGGTTTCATATGCGTGTGTGGACCCGGGCTGGTAGGTAAGACGTTGTTGCATCGTGTAGGTATAAGCTGTGCATCTCCGTTGTATCGGGTTGCCACTTTGGGGAACGATACACCCCACTGTGGGGCCAGCACAGATATCTACGAGTTAGGGAGCCGATCGAATGGGGAAGGTAGTGGGTACGACTAGTGGAGATAGGAGCAGGCGGCACCTATGACAGCAGCTAGGAGTACAACTACCATATTATGAATATTGTAATTAGAATGGGGAGGGTAGTGGGTACCACTAGTGGAGATAGGAGCAGGCGGCACCTATGACATCAGCTAGGGGTACACGAAACTACCATTATTATTATCACTTATGTTCAGTAGGAAGGATCACCTTATTATGTAAAACGGGCTACTAGTTGGGACACTAGTTGGGGGTAAGGATCCTTGTTACATAGGACACTAGTTGGAGTACTAGTAAGAATACAGATCATTCCTTGTAAGACACTTGTGAGGATGCTAGTTAGGTGGTGCAGAGCAAATAGATATCACAGAAATCTTTTAATGGCGAAGCAGAGGAATCGTGATATACTTAATAGGATTCTTACAAAATTATACTTAGTTTATCTTGAATGGGAACCTTGCGATGTTACTTGACAAAAATCACATCATGTTATCCTTAGTTACCTTGCCTGTAGCTTATCTTGTCATCATGCTTATGTTTACTTTCAGTTTACTCATGTCATATTATCCTTAACTATTTTTGTGCTGAAAGTCACTAGGACTTACTCAGTCTTTATGACTGACTCGTTTTGTTTCGCCTCTTTTTCTTCCGTTCCCCCCCTCCCAGGTTCGCAGGGTGGAAATACAGCTTAGTTTGGATCTTACCAAGCTCCAAGGCTCTTTCATGCGTGGCTTGGATTTCTCTTGGCTATGGTTTGCTTTGCTTCATTGGGGAATGCTATAGTTTGTTTTTATGCTTCTTTGTTTTTGAGCAAGACAGATATTTTAACTATGTAATTGGGTATTGGAAGTTGATGGGCTTTTCTTGTAAACATTTATATTTAATAAATGATTTTAAGTACTTCCACTTTACTTTCCGCTGTTTTATATATGTCTGTCTTGTAATATTTCTGTTCTAGTACCCATAATGCTCCATTGAAGTTAAGGCATTCCCTTTGTGAGTGACCTTAATGGATGTGGGGTGTTACATTAGGTATCAGAGCAGAAGGTTACCAGACTGGGCAAAAGTTTTCAAAAATCTTCTGAACTAGTTTTCAAAATGTTTACAAAGAAGCAAATTTTCAAGAAAACTTTGTTTTGATTAAAAGGCATATTCCCCAAAGCCATATGCACTATCTTTTGATTCTCTCTTGAAATCTCTTCTCTCTCTTTTCACCATAGTTTCGTAGGCATCCGACATATGTCAGAGGGCAAAGAAGTGCCCAACCTCTATCTGTAGCCACAGTAGTTCCATCTGCGTCTAATCTTATTTCAAGTTGTGTAGAGTTGCCATGCGTTGGAGGTAGCTTCGAAGGACTTGTCAACAAGCTATACAAGGATAGTAAGAAAGAGGAAAAAGGTGAAAGGAAAGAGGGCAAAGTGAAAGCATAGTAAAACCCATGACAAGAGAGAGTATCTTTAGTTTGGTGAGAAGGGACGTGTAGTTAAGCATTGTAGGACAAGGACAAGGGCAAATGACAAGATCGTCAAGAGGGAAATTGTACGCTCTCACTACTAGTGTACCTAAGGGAGGTGGTAACGTTTCTGTTAAAGGTTTAGCTTTTTTTTTATCACCCCACTAGAACTTTGTTTTTGTACATCGCATCCTTTTAATTCTGCTTCAGTAGTTAAGTTTCTGCACCTTAGTACTAGCGTAGTAGAGGATCCCATTTTTGTCTCAAATCCTGTTGGGGAATCGGCTCATTTATTCATGACCTGTTAGGATTTGAGAATGTCTATAATAGGTATTGAGCTTAGATGGAATGCTTATGATTTTTGGGCTAGGAGTGGATTCTAGGGATGGAGTGGTTATCCAATAAGGGTGTCATACTCGGTTTTGAAAGGAGGGTAGTTAGACTCTTGACTTGCCTCGGTAATGCCCTCGAAGTCTAGTGTAACCCTTAGGGTTTTTGCCATGCTTTTAGTTACCTAGAATCTCTAGATACATTTGTTGATCCGCTCGAGTAGTGTTCGCCACTAAGGCGGATGATTCATTTCACTTATGCATGTGATGTAAAAAATCGCCTTAGTAAGTACATTTAGCAACATGGTTGACATTTGTTTGTTTTCAAGAGATAATTCATCTATGTGGAATACCTTCTAGTAAGTGAACGAGATCCAAGATTCACTAGTGAATTTTGGAGAGCTTACATGGAACCCTCAGTACGCAGTTATGCAATAGTGAAATGAGTTCCAACTCGTATTTTGGAAATAAGAATCAAGGAGCTATGAAATTGTGAAGTTAAAGATGGTCAAAGCACAATGGAGTTAAGCTCAAAGAAATGCGACTTAGAAGATTGAAGACTAGATTCGTGCATCACATCTCTTTTTAAGAGTATATTCTTGATTCCTTTTTCATGTAGAGCTTACTTGCATGCTATCTTTTGTGTATATCTTATCGGTCCTATTCTCAATCCAATTTCTATTGCAAACCCCATAGGGAGTATGACTCATCTGTTAGTTTTACATGTTGGGGCTTGAGGGTGTCTGTTGGGTTGATTAAACCTTTTGGGTTTTATAGGATATGGGTTGGTTTTAGGATGGGATTTCTTGTGACCTAAAAAAAGTCCATCATGCTTAGTTTCCTAGAATCACATATATATTGGTTGGGTTGAGAATTTCTTTGGGTGTCAGTCTAATGTTGATTTCGGTCTTCGGGGCTGGTGCTTAGGGAATTCTTCTCCTAATCAGTATATATGTGACGTAGATTTCCAGCTTTGATGGGCGCAGAGTTTTTACTTGCTTCTATCATTCGACTATATCTTTAGGTAGGAATAGTTGGGTGTAAACATGTGTTTGAGACATGTTATGATTGATGGTTGCAAGTGGTTGCTAGTGGTTGCTCGTGGATGCATATACACGCACATTAGGCACTAGATCGGCTCAGTCACCTTTCATATTGCATATGCATGAGTGTTTACACTTGTTTATGGATGGAATTGAATGTGTTATCATGTGGATGATGCATATGGATGGATGTTTGTACACACTTATCACTACAACAAACAAGAGTTTTCATAGCGTTTGAACAACGCTATGTTATGCTACCATAGCGTTTCAGAGAACGCTAGGGAACGACATGCTATGGTAGATCTTCAGCTTTAAATAGCAGTGACACAAACGCTATATAAAATAGTATTTCTATAGCGTTTTTCATGTGCTATTATGCTAAAACGCTATAAGACATATTACATGATGGTTACTTTTAATAGCGTTTCTTGGCATATTTGTATAGCGTTTTTATGAATATCTTATAACGTTGAGTATGTGTTACTTTCTATAGCGTTTGCTTTAATAGCGTTTTTCAAACGCTGTTAAATTTAACATTTAATTATAGGTTCCGTATGTTGTTCTTTCAGCCTTTTCATATGTATAACATCCATAACCCCAATTTTTCTCCACCTTTAAATTTAATATATTTTCGTAGACAAAAAATATGAAAATTACATCACAATATCTCACACATTCAAACAAGTTTTCCCTTATATAAACATGGAGTTCATACATATTCAAACTTTTAGCATATCAAAATATAGTATTTCATACATATTCAAAGAATCTTACCATATCCAAATATAGTATTTCATACATATCATTCTAACAATTTTTCCTATACCCGTACATAATATTTCATACTTATAAGCCAATCAAACATTTGATTTCATCTTACTTTGCTTTTGGTATTCTCTCTCAAATATCTGCAATACAAATAAGCAATCAAGATGTTAGTAAATGTTATGTCAAATATTCACAAAATAAAATAGTTCTAAAGGAAGAAAAATATTGTAGCTTGGACTTAAAACATGATGTGACAAGGCAACGTTATGGGTGTTATACGTGTATATATACAAATTATAAGTAATCTGCTTAATATATTAAATAAAGTAAAAGATGCAATAGGTTTATAAGTAAGTTTTCATTGCAACACCTTTTCATGCCGCAATTCTATAAGTAAAACATGCATCAGGTCTATAAGCGACCTATACAAACTATTGTAATCTATTTCATGATGTTTAACTAAATTCATTTTACCACTAATTTGAGGTGAAACAATGTCACTATAATAAGAAATAAACATTCTACAGTGTGAATAGTTAATAGATAAAACATTCACCTATTCAGTATCTTAATGCGTACAACAAGTTGCATAAAATGTGTCATTGTATTTTGCTGTAGCTAAAAAAGTTTAATAAATACATGGCTGCTTACATTTTAAACAAAAACAACCAGCCTAAACAAAAATAAAAAAAAATACGTGGAAAATATCAAGCTTCGGTTATCATCAACTTTAGCCACTAATCACTTGAATGAATTGTACATCACTGTAACCAACAATCGCAAGGGAAAAAAAATTGTTACTACCTAAATATGCAAGTACCACTACACAGAACATGCATTGACTCGTAAATTATAAGGTGCATAGTTGTTGAAAAATTCAAAATAATACTCTGTTATCAACAAAATTGGTATTAATAATTGATTGTCTATAAAAAATTGCTTTTCTTATCCATCATATATTATAAAGTGAGACATCCTCATAAATATGCACTATGCATACTTCAAATACTTTTGTTTGTCTACTTTAAAGCCACAATAGACATAATAAATGCACTAGTAATAGTAATACACATGCTTTGTATATGCAACTGGTACATATATTAATCAACTATAATTCACATAAGCATACCTCGAATAAGGTTGAAATGAATTTGTCCATGCCTACTGCCTTTCAGTATACCCAAACATGTATTTCCCTATTCTAAATCAAAAACAGTAAATCATTAAGAGACTGTGGCATGATAAAAGCATTAATATCAGTATGTAAATGGTAATGCTCACTGTGATGATAAAATAATTCTCAGGTGGTATTTCATATTGCACTTCACTGAACTTTAAAACCAAAATATTAAGTAATTTTCTGATATCTTCTAATGATTTGAACGACTTTGCTTCCTTTCAGTAGACCATATTTGGCTTTTGCTGGTTGGTTACTCGTTTCATTGGCTTATTTTTCAGATGATTCTCGAGCTGCAAGTAATAAAAAACCTTTATTTGTTAGGAGTCAATGGAAATATAGTTAGTCATAAGATATTAATTAAACCTACTGTGTTTAGAAGCATTATGCCGAAGAGGATTATTTTGTACATTTGATCTGTGAAAAATATAAATGTACCTTCACTGTCAAACACTATAGGAGCTTTGTCTTAAGTACATTGAACTTACGATCTTTATCTTCATGAGAGATGATGGTGCAATTAATATCAAAGATTTATTCAAATTCAAGAGCTCTGAGATGGGACTCCAATTCAGTATGAGGTTCTATTCAGAAAATTATGGGCCTCTACTCTATTTTCAGTGGATAAGCCGCAAAATTTGTCAAAATATTTTTATTTTGCGGTTAACAATAAATTGTGAGGTTTAAATTTCTAACCTGCTAGATAAGGGAGACTTTTTTATCATTGATTAACTATGACATATTGGAGACTGACAGGTTCTCACATTTAAACTTTATAACGTATATCGATGAATTAGGTAATAGGTATGTCATGTCATGTGCGTGGAAAAGATGATGGATAGTCAAAAGGATTCGGAAAACGGGTTGGTGGAGGCATTAATTTTATTGTTTTCTCAGTTTATTACTGCGTTGGCCAATCGGCTTTTATAATGTATACTAACTAATAGGTCTCTCCAAAAATGATACGTTAGTGTCTTTTGCGGATGTGATAATTGAAGAAGTAAAATGACGATACTAAATTACTGATGTTTATTTGTTATCAATATAAAATCTTGGACAATTCTCCACTATATATTGAGGCGGTAACAGTAATTCAAAAGAGCAGCTGAAGTTTATATTTATATTAAGTATAAAACTATTTACATTAACGGTTGTAATTATCATGTCCACGTTTATTTTCCTACATGTAGTTTCAAGAGATATTACAGTTCTTATTTGCATATATTGTTTTATTCATGTACAGTGTCAGACTGCAAATGTTTGCTAAATCAAATGCAAGTTCTAATTTTTTTGTCTGAAAGCCTTGGGTTGACGAAGTTTCAGAGTCCTTTTAATACTGAGCAGTAATTGATGAACTATATTGTGTTAATAATTAAATCTGATTAGATAATGCAGTTGCAATGCTGAAGAAAGATACAAAATATAATATCAGGTAAGTGAAAATCACAGAAAAATGCATCAGTGAAATGGTTGTCTGCATCTAACTAAGTAAAGCATTTTCCATAAGCTGCTTATGAAGAGCAGGACAAGCCAATTATAACTATGCAAGTTCAGTAAAATATAGCTATGCAAGTTCAGTAAAATAAACTTTGAAGGACTGGACTATTTCAGTTTTGGTACTGGAACGTGGTCAATTTCTACAAAAATATGGATGATTGATGGTGAACCCTACAAAGCATTGTCTGAAGCTAATAGAATGCTGGACTGGGCAGCTGGTGGAGGACATGACAGATGTGGAATGCATAGTAAATGGTGTAATAAATGCAGGAAATGGAAAGCAGCGGCTGACAAGGTGTAGCTGAAGTAAACTGAGTGGAAAGAATGGCAACAAATGATATAGCAAAAGATAGAGCTTGTTGAAGAGGAAGCGCATGATGCAGCCATGACAATACAGGTAGTGTGTGCATTTCATATGGGATTGGGATTGTTACTAATGAGATAACAAGAGACAAAATTTGTTGAAAAGGAGGTGTGGATATAGCTACACTAGGGCATTGCACAAGAGCAAGAAATGATGAGAAATAAAAAATTATTTCATTTGCAACACTAAAAATGAGATATGTCTATAGAAGCACAGGAAATATTGTAATAGCTGAGAAAATACCGCTGAATGTAGCTGTATAAATAATCTTCTCCGCTCTTGATTTCTAGCGCAACAAAAGCATTAAACCTGTAAGCCAAGAAATTCATCAATACAAGAATTAGGTGCATAGAGAAAATTAAGAAAAAACAAATGAAATACATATTGTTGTTAGAAGATGGACAAATTGAAATGCACATATTAGAAGTATTGAAATAGCATGCAGACCATTATCTTAGTATTTAATACAAGTAATAAGAACTATATTTTAGATTTCAGTTAAGGTTGTGAGGCGATGCCATGTGATAAAGAAAAGTGGTGACTGAGATACAAAAAATTAGACTAGATGACATCCGCTTTTAGATTAAAGTCCGAGAGATTGAAAAAAAAACGCTGCATGCATGAATACTACTGCAGCGGGACTGTTACAATAAATTATTAAAACAACAAATAGAAATCTCCTATTAATATCTTCAAGACATCATCACATTAAGTGAAAAATAGCAAGACTGAGCGAGCCTCAAGTTATTTTGGTGAAAAATATGGAATCATGTTTGTTAACAGTCTTTCATGAGAGTACAACAGATACTAATGTGGACCATGCATGTAACACAGCAATACAGATGGAAACTGAACTAAATTGATACAGAAAAGACATGCATAAACACTAATGAATCAAGATCCCGTGTTAATTACTCATGAGTACAACTTTATTACCTGCTTCCGTGTTCTACTAGATTTCGTGAACTACATTAATTATCACATACAAGACATGAAACCCCCTTCTGACCATAACAAAATACATATTTCACAAGTCGGTTTTCTATCATTATGAAAATTTATTTCATGCATTGGTTGATTATTAAAGCCTGCCACTTACATCAGCTTACATGAACAAATACTATACAAAACAAAAAATGCTAATAATGCACTAGAGATATATTAATATTAATTTGCCAACATAAAGACTAAACTTTTACTATTATGAGTCTCTCATTAAAGTTCACATTGGTCAGTTCCAAAGAGAAAAAAATAACCTCTCTTTATTACTGTTTGAAACACATAAGATATGAAACTTCCTCCTTTAATTATGGTCAAGAAACAACATATTTTCTTCTATATGGGTCCATCCTATATATACTGGCTTTCTATTTTTAAGAAATCGTACACATCACACACTTATACAGTTATGACTTATTAAATATATTGGTTATGAACTAAAATATAGGAACTGGATTAACAACCTGTAGCTTCAAATCAGGATAATTGTTCACATATGTAAAAATAGAAAGGGGGGTTTGAAATAGCCAATTGTTCATGATAAAAGTTACATTTATTTGGGTGAATAACAAATTGATTTATGGCTTAAAAAATAGATGTCCACTTGATTTGTGATTGATCAATAATCAATTTTATACATTTACATTGCAACATTAATGAGGTTTCATAATCTCTAATTTCTTCAAATAACCTTTTTTTTATTTATCATTGACTGATAATCAATTATATGCAGTCACATGTATGTAGCAACATCAATGACATTTACTAAACTCCAGAGTCTTTAAATAGATATGTATGATATTTCTAAGTAACCAACTATTTATCTTTTGATTCACAAATTCTCATTCCATTGATGAAAATTATTCCCATCCACTTGACAAAAAAAAATCAAACATGTATAAAGGAAAAAAGACTATTGATTAATTTGAAATATTTTCAACTTACAAAATTTTGACATTTTGAACTTCATTTCCACAGGTTTGCAATCAAGAATCCCCTATTAAAACTATGAAACTAAGTAATGGACAGCTTGGTGGGGAGGAAGATTATGATCCGCCTGACATTGAACAACCAAAAGCGAGAGGAAGAAAGTATATGCAGGAGAAATACATGGTGAGGAAAGTGACTTAAACTCAAATCAAGAATCTTGTAAACATCTGAAGTTTTGTGCAACTGTTAGAAGATCAAGTTTTCATGTTTAAAAAAAAAAAAAATCTGAGAATGAATGGGTGTATACATTAATGGAGTACTTGGTGCAAGTATGTTAAAATTTCTTATTTCATATTTAAGAAGTACATTCAAAACATGTGGAAAACTAAAGAGAGTTTTACAATTCACAACACCAAAAACAATTACTATGCAGTACAGTTTTCATATCAAGATGACTTCAAGGATGTTCTTTGTAAGAAAACATTTTCTTATTTTAATAAACTGGCAATTTCGTAGAAACAGTACCCATCGTTCGAATTTAATGAAAAGAAGTTGGAAACAATTCATATTTCGATCGAAAGTCGTGACTTGGGTATCGAACTATAAACTTCAAATGCAATATCAATAACTGGCAGTTACATGGATTACTGCATGTAATGAATGTTATTACTTGAAACAATAGGACAACTGCTATTACTTGAATATATATATATATATATCCAAAAGTCAGTCCATTCAATTGTTTAAGTTAGAACTGAAGAACAGTCATGGATAAGTGGTGAAAGTGGGAAAAAAAAAACTGGACGCATGCAAACAATACTATAGATGGTCAACATAACAATAAATAAACAAAGTGAAAGACGAAGTAATTTATATAATGTGCAATATACATGTGGAAGATGTGAATAACAAAACAAATGATAAGGTAACAGTGAGAATTGATATCAAGTAAAAAGGACAAACTGAAAGCATGTAATAGAAAACAGTGTATACCTTAGCATGAATATCATAAATATCCATGAACGCTGACACCATTATCTGCATGTAAAAAACGTACATAAGTTAATAAAGTAAAACAAATACAAAAGTGAGGGCATGAAAGTCCAAGCATAGTAATTTGTATGTAGTAAAAAAAAATACAGGTTACGAATGAGCAGAGCATTTAGTGGTAAGAATTTGAAGTACAGGTGAGCACAGTAAATCCATAAAATACATAAAGGAGTAGCTTAAAGTTAGTGTAATGGAAATGGAGGTATGAGATAGAGGTCCACTGATTAATGTGTGAGTCTTAGCGGCAATGAATAGTTTATGTTTTTGGCCATTAGGTGTGTAAGCTATTTGGTCTTCCTATTACATGGTTGTTACTGCTTTTCAAAAGTTTATTTTTCTCTTCTAGTTCATAGTTTCTACCATTTTTAACCATTAGTATTCTGTTGCAATAGCATAAATCCATATTTCATTTTCATTAATGATTTACATATCATAGGATTTATATGGTAACTTGTGTCTTCGATGCAAATTTAGCAAGGTGATCATGAAGGTAACGATCTCTACCAGAAGAGCCTAAACTCCATTAGTGTATAAATCAGGTAAAACGAAATGTTAGACAAAAGAGAACCATCAAAAGATGTTAGGTGAGTAAAAAATTGGGACTAATATTTGCAACAGATGGAACATGAAAAATGTTGACAAGGAAGCATTAAAATAATTTCAGGATTGGATAGCAAATATATTATATGACTGATAAAATGAAACAGCAACTTATGTTTTTCCTTTCTGACTATACCATATTTCTATTGTCCCTAAACTGATTATCTAATTGAATTTTTTTCTTCAGCTTCCAGGAAAGTATATAGCATTTTTACTTCATTGTTCTATCCCAAATCCTATATGTTTTCAAATATCCCAAATCAATGATGAGAATATCGATAATCATTACAAAATTAGACCAGAAAAAAATTAGGGTTAGGGGTCACACAAAAACCACAAGATGCCATGACGAAGAAACTGAAAAATCAACAACTTTACCTAGCATCGAATTTGTGAAGTACAAATTCCCCCTTTTTCTTCGATTGAGGATAACGCTGGTGATGCCCGATTGAGAAAATCTGGCAACGGAAGAAGCTGCCATGCAATTGACGAAGAAGCTGACGATGCGAAGGGGTTGGCAATGGGATTAGTTTGCACTGGATTCCCTTATGATTGCAGAAATTAAAACAAGAGGACATTAGGGATAATTCTAGGGTTTCAGTGAGAGTGGTGAGAGGGCACGGGTTTTGATAAGAGTGGGACGAGCGGGATGGAGAAAAGTTCACATACAAGCGGAGCGAAATATTTTTTTCTTGCCGCTTCATGATGACATTGCGTTCTAATCTTCGCAGTGCACATGTTAGAGCGTTTTTACGTTTACGAATTTTATGAAATAATAATCAACAATAGGGATTTTAATGAAACGTTGTTCCACATTGCTATCACAACCTCATTTTGTTGTAGTGTATAGTGTTTATGTGACTAGGGCTATTTGCATACTTGTTGGACTCATGGCACTAAACATACTTTGCATCTAGAAGATCAATCAGGCCTGATCATCTGCATTAGATAAGGAACATATTTATAAGGATAATGGATGCCGTGTTTGATGGTTGAGTAGATGGTTGTTTGGATGGTAGGATATACATTCTCCTTAACTTTGAGATTTCGGGGGCGAAATCCTTTAAGGAGGGGAGAATGTAACACCCCGGATTTTTTTTGAATAATCGATTTAACTAAATTAAAGAATAATAAATCTCAGACGTGAGAATTATGGGGATTGGGTTGCACCATTGTGTTCGTCTCGGAATTCTAGTGGAGATAGAGTCCGAGTTTGCGGGAAACAAGTACCGGATGAAAGAGTTATGGACGAACGAAGTTTGGTGGCAAAGTAAAGAAAAAAAAAATAAATGCACTGGCGCACTTGGGAAGTGCGCCAGTACATATTTACACTGGCGCACCTGCCAAGTGCGCCCAGACCGAGGCTGGAGCCTGCACAGCTTTCTGGTTCAGGCTAACCCGTGTTGTTGAGTCCATTCTGACTCCTTACTGAGTCATTGGGGCTGACTCATCACCCTATCATAGTTGAATGGTTTTGATTAACCCTAAGAACATCCGACGGCTTAAATTAATTTATAACTCTATAAAAAGACCCCTATACACAAACCCTAATTCACTACAACACATCTAGCCACCATTATTCTGCTGAAATCCCTCTTGGTCATGGTCGCCGTCTCTAATCTTCTTCTTAAGCTTTCATACGCAATCCAATGCAAAGATGAAGACTTCTACAATGATTCAAGGAGATGAATCAACAACGCTACAACATCGATTTTAGTTCTTAAATTCGCTAGCCATGTTATGTAAGTTCTAGTTACTTTTTAGATTAAAATACTTAAATTTAATATGGCTATGGAATAAAGTGTAATTGGATATAAGCATGTTTATCAATTCAGATCTATTCTTATTTACTTTTGAACCTTGAGTTTTGAGACTTGTTCATCTCCATTCTTATGTCTAGTTCATGCTCTATTCAGTCATTGTAAATCAGTTTCTTGGATTCATGTTGATATTATTATCAAGATCTAATCTTTATGCCTATCATGATGATTTATGCTGTTTTCTCTCTGATCTTGTTTTATTTCAAAATTCTACCTTTCCCCTATTTATTTTCCTTTGATGAACCTAGGTCAATTTCGGACCTAGGCCTAAACTGCGATTTATGTGCGTTTGGATACGGGGGAAATACCGAGATATTGCCTAGTTAGATATATGTGTGTTTGGTAGAATCTAAGGCATAATATAGAATTGGATAATTGGGTATTGCCATTAAAATAGTAATTATTGGGATTGGCATATTTAATTTTTGGCTAGAACTTGATGTGTAAATTGACATAAAAATTGGCATACGTATAAAACGACATGAACTGAACATATGTAGATTTGGTATGAATTGGGCATATGTAAAACTGATATGTAATCTAGAACTTGGGCATATGTTAATTATGTGAGATTTGTAGTTGAAACACATATGATAATTTATGTCTTGAAAAAGGGCTAATATGAACATGCTTAAGCGGGTTTTGGGTAGTTGGCATGTAATAGCCTTAAAGGAGGGATAAATATAAATTGAGATAAGTTGCCTTTAATGGCATAAGATAAATTATGGTAAAATTGGTATGGTTTTGCATACCATTAATTAATGAACATAATTGAGTCAATTATGGACATCGGTAAATTAGGAATTAATTAATAATTTGAATAGGGAAATTATTAAGACTGGGGTAAATGATTATAAGTGATAATCAATGCTTAGGACACGAGGTTGGACTCAATTGTGACGTAAAACTGCCCGGACCCGCCCGGCAAATCCAGTAGTCACAAATGGTAGCCCAATGTGAGAGGTCCTAGGCCCAAATTAAAAGCGTAACAGTTGTAAAGACACATGGTTAGACTCTTTTATGGTGTAAGACTACTCGGACCCGCCCGGCAAATCCAGCTGCCATAATTGTCAGTCTAATGTGAGAGGTCTTTATAGGGTTACGGCCTTAATGAATTAAGAAATACTTAACCAGATAAACATATGGTGGGGCATGGGGGTTAAGTGGGTGACATGTGGGTGACACATGGGTGACATATGGAAATACGAATAGTAATACTTAACCAACATAACATGGTAATTAGACAAGTGGATAGGGTTAAGTAAACTAAGAACACTTAACCAATATGGTATGAATGGGTTGGTTAAGTAATATGATTAGGCTAATGACACTTAACCAATATGGTATGAATGGGTGGGTTAAGTAATATGATTAGGCTAATGACACTTAACCAATATGGTATGAATGGGTGGGTTAAGTAATATGACTAGGCTAATGACACTTAACTATTATGACATGAATGGTTGAGTTAAGTAAATCTTAATTAATGCCTAAGTGGGAATGATAACTTATGGAATAAAGTAAGTTAGGCGGAACAATAGATAAGATGAGATAACTTATGTAATAAGGAAAGATGTGCTTCATTGTAGATTAAGCAATATGTAAAGACAAGAATGAATTTACAATTGAAGGCGACATAAGTTATATTATAAAAAAGAAAAAAACGTTGGTTAGGTTGGATAATCCTCTGAGTATCAATCTGATGCTGATTCCGGTCTTCGGGGTTGGTATTTAGGGAATTATTCTCTCTCTCCAGTGTGTTTGTAAGTTAAGGGGTACTTGGTTGTAAAGATTGAATAAGAACATGTTATTGTACCATAACAGGGGTTAATGTATGAATCATAGGAATAACATGTTGTGGGCTTATTAATGAACTTAGTATAGTTCAAGTTAAGAATTGAATTAATAAGCATGTTGAAGGTTGGTATAAATAGAAATAACCAAGTTAAATGATAAGACTGATGAGGTAGCACAAGCGCATAGTTAATGGATAGGCATAGGGTCTAATGGCAGATAAAGCCAAGGCGCTTGGTTAAACCCAGACGTTGAGGGTAATATGAATGACATGTAAAATATAACCCATAAGCACTTAACCAAGATAATGCATGTATTAAGACATGAGGATGATGTAGGGGTTAAGTGGGGGGATATGGGTAACATGTAAGACATAAGTGGTGTAAACTTAACCAAAATTTGAGCATGTAAGTGGACATGAATAAGAAGGGGTTAAGTAAGAATTACTAGAGGGGACCAAGCATAGGTGGGAAGCTTGTGTCGAGGAAAGGGGACCCTTTTCAGACCAATAGCCCATTACGTATCTTTGTGAGCTTGACCCATGTCCAGGACGGGACATGCACACTGGGTTTGATTGTAAGAGGTCAAAACGGGTTAGCGGTGGTAACGCAAGTCCAACGGGTTTCATATGCATGTGTGGACCCGGGCTGGTAGGTAAGACGTTGTTGCATCGTGTAGGTATAAGCCGTGCATCTCCGTTGTATCGGGTTGCCACTTTGGGGAATGATACACCCCACTGTGGGGCCAGCACGGGTATCTACGAGTTAGGGAGCCAATCGAATGGGGAAGGTAGTGGATACGACTAGTGGAGATAGGAGCAGGCGGCACCTATGACAACAGCTAGGAGTACAGCTACCATATTATGAATATTGTAATTAAAATGGGGAGGGTAGTGGGTACCACTAGTGGAGATAGGAGCAGGCGGCACCTATGACAGCAGCTAGGGGTACACAAAACTACCATTATTATTATCACTTATGTTCAGTAGGAAGGATCACCTTATTATGTAAAACGGGCTACTAGTTGGGACACTAGTAGGGGGTAAGGATCCTTGTTACATAGGACACTAGTTGGAGTACTAGTAAGAATACAGATCATTCCTTGTAAGACACTTGTGAGGATGCTAGTTAGGTGGTGCAGAGCAAATAGATATCACATAAATCTTTTACTGGAGAAGTAGAGGAATCGTGATATGCTTGATAGGAATCTTACGAAATTATACTTAGTTTATCTTGAATGGGAACCTTGCGATGTTACTTGACAAAAATCATATCATGTTATCCTTAGTTACCTTGCCTGTAGCTTATCTTGTCATCATGCTTATGTTTACTTTCAGTTTACTCATGCCATATTATCCTTAACTATTTTTGTGCTGAAAGTCACTAGGACTTACTCAGTATTTATGACTGACCCGTTTTGTTTTGCCTCTTTTTCTTCCACCCCCCCCCCCCCAGGTTTGCTGGGTGGGAATACAGCTTAGTTCGGATCTTACCAAGCTCCAAGGCTCTTTCATGCGTGGCTTGGATTTCTCTTGGCTATGGTTTGCTTTGCTTCATTGGGGAATGCTACAGTTTGTTTTTATGCTTCTTTGTTTTTGAGCAAGACAAATATTTTAACTATGTAATTGGATATTGGAAGTTGATGGGCTTTTCTTGTAAACATTTATATTTAATAAATGATTTTAAGTACTTCCACTTTACTTTCCGCTGTTTTATATATGTCTGTCTTGTAATATTTCTGTTCCAGTACCCATAACGCTCCATTGAAGTTAAGGCATTCCCTTTGTGAGTGACCTTTATGGATGTGGGGTGTTATAATACGTTAAAACAATACCAAATAAAACCGATTAAGCAAAACCGGAAATGTAATTAACACAGGCAATACTTAATGACTCATGCAATACTTAATGCAATTTTAATTTATTTCAACAATATCTCACCTAAATTAAAACTTGCTTTTCACTTCAAATCTATCTGCATTTCTCCTGAAACTTTGTCCACTAAGTGGCTTCTTGAAGATATCCGCCATTTGTTCTCCTGTTTTGCAATATTTAACATTAATGTAACCATTTTTCTCAAGCTCCATTAAAACCCAATTTTTTAATCAATTTGAATCTTTCTTCAAACTTCAAAGCTTCTGAGAACATCTAGACTTTGATTGATTTATATCTCACGTGCTTCGGCAATAAAAAAGTGATATTCCTACTCTTGATTCAAGTTCATGTTTTCTTCGATTGAACAAGCATAACAATCCACCACATTGCATTTCTTTGGCATCTTCAACATCCTCCATATTCTCGTCTTCATTGCCATAAACAAATGTCTTATTATCATTGTAAAATTCCCTTCCATACAAAATCAGCTGAGTCACTTTCAGTGGATTATAGAACAACGAATGATTAGACCTTGGAGAAGGCCTTGCCACATTTTCTTCAACAAACACTTCCTTTTTCTTTGCTTCTTCCATTTTGTCAACCTTGCAAAATCCATGGATAAGAACTTTATAAGTGAATTCATCAAGCTTCAAACCCAACTCCCACATTTTATTCCTCACATTACATTCAAAGTGCATATTCCCTTTCTTACTGTAAGCATTAATCAAAGTATTGCAAGTGAAATTATCAGGCTCAATATTTCTTTTATCCATCTCATTTAAGATAGCATTAGCAGCCATCATTTTACCCTCTTCGCATAACTTACGAATTATTGAGTTATATGTCACTACTCCAGGATACAAACCTTTTGCCTCTATTTCTTTATGAAGTTTCAATGCTTCGTCAAGCTCATCTTCTTTGCAAAAACCACGAACCAATGAATTATAAGTTACGATATCGGGTTTGATCCCATCATCTCTTCTACGTTCTTTCTCCTCTTTTCTCAATCTTTCCTTTTCTTCCATTTCCTTTCTCTCTTCTTCTTTCTTCTTCCTTTTTTGATTCTTTGAATCCATCTCGCTCTCTTTTGGCTCTTCAGTAGCAGGAGCTTTTTCTTTAGCTTCTTTTGATTCTCCATTTATATCCTTCTCCTTCTTTGTAATATGGTCTTCTTTGTCTTCTGGATTGTCCTCTGCTTGAGCGTCGTCAACTTCAGTCATTCTGTGATCCATGTTTTCATTCTCGCGTCTGTCTTCTCTTTTCATATCCATTTTTACTTCACTTTCTCTTTCTTTCTTCTTTTCCTCTTTGCCTTCATCTTCTTCATTCTTGTACTTCTTTTCTTCCCTTTTTTTCTTGTCATTCTTCTCCTTTTTTGTATCACCACTGTTGTCCTCTTTTATTTTAAGACAGCTTTCTTCTACATCTTCCATCTTCATGTCATCCTTTACTTCACCTTCTGCTCCCGTCAGCTCCTCTTCTTTTCTCGCCTTCTCTTCATCTTCATCTTCTTCTTCTTCTTCTTCTTCTTCTGCTTTTGTGTTATCCGTTGCATACACCTCTTTCAATAAATTCCATGAATCTTTTGCGAATTTTTCTCCATAAATATGTCCCCATGCTTCTCCATCAACGTTCTCACTCATCAAATTACGAGCTTGAAGATTTTTTCGTCTCAAGCTTACAAATGCTTTACTTTCTTTCTCCGTCTTATCTTTTGGCCATTCGTAGCCATACTCAACAATCTCTCGTAATCCTTTGGAGATCAACTCTTCTTTCTTTTTATTACTCCACTCTTCGAAATTTTCTTTTTTGGGAACAAATAGAAAAGCCATAGTTTCAACCAGGCTATGATACCAGTTTGTAGAGAATAAATTTGAAAGGAGGAGATGAAAAAAAAATTTGTTGAGGAAGAGAGAATTTTTATTTCATATATTTCTCTTAATTTCTTGACTTGCTTGACATTACAAGATATGCTTCTTTTATACATGCATTTTCTAATCCAAAGGAAAAATCTAGATAAGATATATTAAAATAATACCAAATAAAACCGATTAAGCAAAACCGGAAATGTAATTAACACATGCAATACTTAATGACTCATGCAATACTTAATGCATTTTTAATTTATTCCAACACTTTACCTGTTCAAAATCATGTTTCAAATTAATGCTTAAAATAACTGTTTTAGCGATTGGTATTTAACATTTCGTACACATGTTATGAGTACAAAAATGATCTAATTTTTTTGTCATTATGGTTATAGTGTACAATAAACCATAGAAATATAGAAAGGGGTGTGATAACAGACGTGTGTAGCTGCTCATTGCCTTATATATATATATATATATATATATATATATATATATATATATATATATATATATATATATATATATGCACGATACATACAAATCTGTGTTAGTTTGTGTGTGTAAACCATAGACATGTAGAAAGAGATGTGTTAGCCTTCTTTGTGAACAAGGCTACACAAAGAGCAAATAGTGAAAAAGACACTAATCGGGTCGGATCGGAGGAAGATAGCGCAGGAGGTAAGTAACAATCAAGAATGCAGAGATTACATCGGATCGGATCGGAAGAGTATGGCATCAACATCATAAAGCAGGTTGCTTCGGCGGTTCGGATCGGAGGAACACTTCAGCGGCATCAGAAGAAAGCAAGCAACCCCAACGGTTCAGATCGGATGAGTACGTCAGCAGCATCAAGGGACAACAAGTTACATCACTGGATTGGATCGGAGGCCCCGATCCGAACCCCTTTTTTCCCTTTGAATCTGTAGCCGTTGCTGCGCATATCCCCTGAAGACTCGGACAAGAACTGACCATTTCTCCCACAATCTCCTACTAAATCAATGCGCTGTAGCCATCTTGGAGCCTCCGAACCTGACTCTCAAGGGATGGATGCCACGCAATTCCGAACCGGAGCCACTTCGAAGAGATTTTTCACCTATAAATACACCATCTAGAGGCATTTGAAGGGATCTTTGGAAAATTCTCAGTCCATACTTCCTCCATTACCGAATTCTACAATCATATTCAAATCAAAATCATCTCTTAAAGTCCATTTTTGAGAGATTTGAGTGAGTTTGTGCATTGTAATTGTGAAGTGGAGTGAGAATCATTGTTGTATTTGTATTCAAATCATCAATTAAAATAAAACAAAGTGGACGTAGGCTCGTTAACGCCGAACCACTATAAATCATGTGTTCTTTACTGCTTTTTGATTCTATTTCATTGAAATCATAACTAGTTTGGGTGTTAGAACCAATTTTTGGTCTAACATTTTGGTACTTTCACACATAAACTTTCGAATTCTCAGCCTTTTTGGGATTATCATTCTACTATTTGGACCTTCAAGTTCAAAGAAGTAATCCTTTCTCTCTGACATCTTTCATTATTTGTTGACTAATCGTTGAAGAATCAAGTGTCATGGCTAAGACCAAAGGAAAGGAAGTGCAAGGTGCAAGGGGAAATGAACCCAGAGAAGATCAGCAAGCTATTGTGTTAACAAGGTCACGCGCTCAAAGCTCTGGAGCAGATCACTCCAGCCAGGAGGATCCGAACCGGATCGGAGGTACTGATCCGAACCAAGAGGAAACAAATCGGATCATGTTAACACCGATCCGAGCCGATGATGTATGGCGCTCTCAACCTCTCCCTTTGAACCGCATTGACCAGGCTGCTGGGAACCGATCCGATCCGAACCAGGGTGAGGCTGGAACTTCTACTCGAGCTCCCTTCAACGCTCCGATTCCAGCCACGATGACTAATGTTCAGCCTGATCCACCTGCACCCATTACTCAGGGAGATTTTTCACGTTTTCTTGACATGCTTCAGAGCACTAAAGAAGCATTGGAAGCCTAAAGGCGTGACAACCTTCGCCTGCAGGAAAATATGATCACCATGGGTAGAGAATTACAAGAGCTCCGGAGGCAGAGAACTCCTTCCCCACCGCACCGTATTCCTACAGATGATTCATCTTCTTCGGAGGAGGAACGTCCTCGTGAGATAAGGCCGCTTGAACGGCCTCAGAACCTAGATCAATTGACTTTCGGATCTTTAGGATCCCGAGAAGACGCTGCTTGTATATTGGGCCCTGATGACCTGAGTCTGCAACAACCCATGTTACTACCTATGCGCGGATCCTACGTCTTACCCAGGGATCCCAATATTACTAACCCCACGCAGCAACAACTTCTCCAACCTCTACCTCCAGAGGTCGACCGAGAGCGTAGAGAACAGCGTAGAGCGGCGGCCGCCAGAAATAGAAGGTTATCCCCTGATCAGGAACCCAGGGGTAATCCGAATATCAGATCTAGAGAGCCAGTGCAGACATTAACCAACGCCGATGTATGGGCAATGGTGTGCCAGATCATGTCTGAAAGTCGGCGGTATACTAATGAAGATTGGAGCATTGAGAGAAGTCATACCCCTTTTACAGATGACGTCCTGAATTTCCAGTTTCCCCGACGATTCAACTTGCCTCAGATGGATCGATATTCAGGAAGAACAGACCCAGGGGAGCACCTGATGAGATATGCATGGTTCATGAACGCGGTAGCAGATCCAGATGCCGTAAAGTGCAAAGCTTTTCCCATTTATCTTAAAGATGCAGCGTTAATGTGGTTCACTCGACTTCCTCCTCGGTCAGTGTCAAATTTCACAGAATTGAGTGAGCGTTTCATGAATCAGTTCTGACTCCATGCCCAAAAGTCCAAGACCGTCATAGAATTGTCACGAATTAAACAGGGCCCAGGAGAATCTTTGAAGTCATATTTGGATCGCTTTAACCTGGCCGTCACCAAAGTCACTGATCCCCATGAGCCAACTATCCTGATGGCCTTGATAGAAGGGGTAGATCCCGACACTGAGTTCGGGGATTACTTGGCTGGAAAACCACCTCCTACAAGAGAATTATTCTATGAAAAGGCTAATGTCCGTTTAAAGCGAGAAGAAGCTAAGGCAAATCGGAAGAGAAAGTCTGAAGGGGCCTCGAAGGAAGGTGTCCAGAGCAATGTCACCGTGAAACAGTCTGGTGACAGTTCAGGAAAAGTGGATGTAAATGTCGGCAACCAAAGTGGTGGTAATAGCAACAGAAATGGGAACGGCAATAGAAGGAACAGAAACCGTGGGAATAGCTCTAATAAAGGACCCAGATTCCAGAGTTTTGAAAATTACACGCCGTTAAATGATACATTGGAGAACATTTATCTAGACACATACAGAATATTGCAGTACAAAAAACCACCACCTAGAGATTCTACTGAGAAGGAGATTGAAACAGGAAAGTTTTGCTTGTTTCATGGTACACACGGTCATTCCACCAATGAGTGTCGTCATTTGAGGGATATCGTCGAAAAATTGCTGCGAGAAGGGAAGTTGGATGAGTACAAAGCCGCCCCAAGGGACAGGGGCAAGGGGGACAAGCCCCGAACCAAGAACAGCCTGCTTCAAAACCCATGGCTCAGCAAAAAGGAAAGAGGATCGTCATTAACTCCATTATAGGTGGGACTCACTTGGTTGGTCGTAGTTTTAAAGCATTGGACCAGTACGTCAACGCCGCCAAGCATTATGAAGTAGGAGAATGTAGCAGCCTTGAAGACGTCACTCCAATAAAACAGCAAAAAACGATGTCCGATGATGTCGTATTCCGTAATAGAGACGAGTTCGGAGTTCAATCCCCAACCGACGATCCACTAGCGATAACCACGAAAATTGGTCCCGCTCTGGTCCATAAGGTGCTAGTGGACAACGGAAGCTCGGTCAATATCCTCTTTAAGAAAGCCTTCGAACAAATGAGGCTCGAAGCAAGACTTAAAGCCATGTCAAGGATGGATACGTGGTTTTAACGGAGTATCTACAGCTCCAATGGGTTTTGTGGAATTACCAGTCACACTGGGGCAGGGGGACAACCAGAGAGTACGGATCCTGCCGTTTGTAGTTCTGGATTTGGAGTCACCTTACAATGCCTTCCTAGGCCGACCAGCCCTTGCCGAATTCAGGGCATGTATTGCGCCTTGGTGTTTGCTGCTAAAAATTCCGACTGACTCGGGAGTTGGGACGATGAGAGGCGACCAAGCTACGGGACGAGCTTGTTACGTGGTAGAGTTAAAGATGCTAATGAAGGGGCTGAATATAGATGCTAAAGACGATTCCACCTCTCCAAAGGGGGCCTCAGCATAGCAACTAAGGGGTCCTGGCCCAAGAGAGTCGCCCTCTGACGTGCTCGAGGATATAGATCCCAGAGAGGATAGAGAACCTGGGGACGTGAAGGCAACTCCCAATGAAATAACAGTCGACATACCTATTGATGAAACTGATCCAACAAAAGTACTGAAGATCTGTAACACCCCGAATTTCAGTTAACACTGATATTCACTAATTACAGAATTAATAATCTCAAATGTGAGAATCAGGGGAAACGGGTTACGTCATTGTGTTCGTCTCGGAAAAATACGCGAAATAGAGTCCGAAATTTTGTAAATCGGAGTCCGTATGACCCGGTTAAGGCCCAAAGAAGTTTTCGGGAAATTTGAATTTCGAAGCATGCAGAAATGGGGGCCAGGCAGGAAAACTCCCGCCCAGCCAAGTCGACTTGGCTGTCGACAGGGCTGTCGACTTGCATGTCGACTTGGCAGTCGACAGGGCTGTCGACTTGCCCTGTCGACTGATTCTGGCCTGGGTGCACCTGGTTGAGTTTTGGGCTGGGTTGGAGGGCTTGGGACGAAATCTGACGGACCTAAACTAACCTAGGGTTAATCTAAGGGTCTAAAACACATCCTAATCCTATAAATAAGACCCTAAGCTAGCCCTAAATGATCATAATCCTATCCTCTAACTAAACTATGCCAAAATTTTCTATGATCATGGCCTCCACTCAAAACCCTAGCCTCCATCCTCTTTCTAAACTATTTCTATGAAGGCTTTCATGTTCATACAAGCATTTTAAAGTTGTATGAGTGATCATTAGCTTGCATTCATCATCAAGTTGCAAGCTTTATTTTCAAGGCTAGAGTTTTTGGGTGATTTTTGGCAAGGGTTTGCTTATTGGAGTTTAGTGGTGAGTCTCTATAGCCTTAATAATCAATTGTTAAATTGATTATGATAGGATATGATAAGATATGGCTATGTTTGTGGATCAATGTGTTTATGCAAGTTTAGTATAGTGTATGTTGTGTGTTTTGCGAGTTTTATGCTATATGTTATGCAAGTTTAATGCTATGTTTTATGATGCTCATTATGCAAAACACTATGTTGAACCTTGATTCATATGTAACATGTTATGCAAGCTATATGTGAGATTATATGCAAGTTCATATGTAACATGTTATGCAAGCTATATGTGAGATTATATGCAAGTTCATAAGTAACATGTAATGCAAGTTATGTGCATGATTATATGCAAGTTCATATGTAACATGGAATGCAAGTTATGTGCATGATTATATGCAAGTTCATATGTAACATGCAATGCAAGTTATGTGCATGATTATATGCAAGTTCATATGTAACATGTCATGCAAGTTATGTGTTTGGTTATATGCAAGTTATGTGCATGATTATATGCAAGTTCGTATGTAACATGTTATGCAAGTTATGTGTTTGGTTATATGCAAGTTAACACGTGACATACTATGCAAGTTCACACCCTTGTATGACATAAGAATCATATGCAAGTTACCCCCTTTGTGACATATGTGCTTCATGTAAGTTTGGGTTAAATGCTAGTTGGGTTTAATGTATGCTCATATATGCAAGTTGACACCTTTTAAACCCATGATAAAGTTATATGCTATGATTGGTTAAACCCATGGCATTTGTGATGAATCTCCCCTTTATTATGTCATGTTATGAGAACGAATTACGTGGGGAACGATGGGGTTAATATGCATGTTAATAAAATGGTGTGAAATGGGTATGCTTAAGCATAACATAAAGTGAATGGACATAATTGGGAATTTACCTATTAAGTTAGGTCTACCCATATTATGGAATTGGGAATTTACCTATTAAGTTAGGTCTACCCATATTATGGAATTGGGAATTTACCTATTGAGTTAGGTCTACCCATATTCTTGAAATTGGTAATTAATTAGGGATAATTAATACAAATTATGGGGGTGATTAATTAGGTGTAATTAATCAACTAAGACACGAGGTTGGACCCTTTTGTAGCATAAGACTGCCCAGAACCGACCGGCAAATCCAGCGGCTACAAATGATTGGCCCAATGTGAGAGGTCTTAGTCATAAACTAAATACGTGACAAGTGTAAAGACACGAGGTTAGACTCTGTTATGGTGTAAGGCTGCCCGGAACCAACCGGCATATCCAACTGCCATAAAAGACAGTCTAATGTGAGAGGTCTTTACAAAGGTTACGATCTTATTTAATTAAGAAACACTTAACCAAATTAGCATGTAGTGAGGCATGAGGGGTTAAGTGGGTGCCTTGGGTGGCATGTAGTAACTAGTGGGGGTGCCTTGGGTGGCATAAGGAAACTAGTGGGTTGCCTTGTGTGGCAATAGAAAATACGATTAGAATACTTAACCAAAGTGGAACATGTAATTAAACATGATTAAAGGGTTAAGTAAGTGCCTTAGGTGGCATGTGGGAATCAAGTAAGTGCCTTGGGTGGCATGTGGAAATCTAGTGGGTGCCTTAAGTGGCAATTGAAATATGATTAAATGACAAGCTTAAGTAGTAGCTTGTGGGGGCCTTAAGTGGCAATTGAAATATGATTAAATGACAAGCTTAAGTAGTAGCTTGTTGGGGCCTTGAGTGGCAATTGAAATATGATTAGATGACTTAACCAAACCTTAACATGTAAGTGGGCATGATTATAAAAAGGGGTTAAGTGGGATGCACTAGATAAAATGACAAGCTTAAGTAGTAGCTTGTGGGGGCCCATTTCAACCAATATCCCAAACGTATCTTTGTGGGCTCGACCCAAGTCGAGGACGGGACACGCATATTGGGCTTGACTGTAAGAGGCCAAAACGGGTTAGCGGTGGCAACGCAAGTCCAACGGGTTTCATATGCGTGTGTGGACTCGGGCTGGTAAGTAAGACTTTGTTGCATCGTGTAGGTATAAGCCGTGCACCGTTGATATTATCAGGTTGCCACTTTGGGGAATGATACACCCCACTGTGGGGCCAGCACGGGTATCTACGTTAGGGAGCCGATCGCTTGGGGAGTAGTGGGTACACCTAGTGGAGATAGGGGCAGACGACACCTATGTAGTCAGCTAGGGGTACACGAAACTACTATTAAAAATTACTAAGTACACTTAGTGGGATCAACCTTAAGTAGGAATTACCCTTGGGTGGGTAGAACTGGTGTGGTGCAGTGTAGGAATTACCCTTGGGTGGGTAGATCTGGGGTGGTGCAGTGTAGTAATTATCCTTGGGTGGGTAAATGCGTCTTTTCGGTTATCTTAGTACATCCTGTGTTTAGTTGGCTACTTAGTGTAGTCATTATCCCCAGAGGTACCGTACCTTGTTTATATCATACCCTAATTACTTTAATGATTGTATTGTTAAGGTTATAGGACTCGCTCAGACTTATGTCTGACCCTGTTGTTTTTTTTATCTTTTCAGAGTGGGCCTAGCACTAGTGGGCTTTGATGAGATTGCTTTATCTATCTTTTGGAGCTTGGACCGTGGATGTAAAGCTCAGTTTATCTTTTCTATTATGGCTATTAAGTCATGTAGAGGGATTATGTACTTTTGTTTTATCAGGATGGATATTATGTACTTGACTCTTGTTTATGGTTTTGGTGTAACCAAACATGTTTTACTTTCCGCTGCAATGAAATGATGTTTTAAATTCTCAAGTATTACTTATATCTATCTTGTTGTAATTTTTCTGTTCTATATTCACTTAAAATACTCCACCGATGTTATGGCATTCCCTTAGTGAGTGACTGTAGCGGGTGTGGCGTGTTACACGTGGTATCAGAGCTTAAGGTTACCAGAACAGATAAAATTTTTAGAAAAACTATTTTCTAAGAATATTTTTAAGAAGGAGTATTTTCAAAAACATGTCTTTTAAGAGAAAAGTTTTTGAAAGAAAAGCATAATCCCCGATAGCCATATCTTTATCTTTCGAATTCTCCATTTTGAATCTCTTCCTCTCTCGTTTTGAGTTTCCCCTCCGTGTATGGATGATCTTTCTAAGATAGATAAGAATGGAAAACCACTTCAAGGGACTTAGACGTTAGTCGGATTAGAAGTTGGTTCAAGAAGGAGGAGGACTGGTAGGTACCTATTGGATAGACGATGGGAGGAAGGCTCAAATAGTTGTTTGGTTAATGAAGTATGAAACCTCATTGGTGGGAGGTTACGAGTGGAGAATGGGAAGAAGAAGGCGAGTAGTTATCCTTTTGGGAGGAATAGGACACCTTATTAGGGTTGTCCAAAGGGGCAAGGGCAAGGTACGGAATCTCCTGGAGGGTAGTTGTATCCCCTCACGGCTAGTGTACCAGATGGGGATAGGACCGTCTAGGTTGGAATTTGGATTTCTTTATTATCTGGTTCGAACTTTATTTGATTCTGACGCATCGAGTTCGTTTATCTCATCATTGTTAGTTGAGTCACTGCACTTAGACACCAGTTTAGTAGATGATCCCTTAGTTGTTTCAAACCCAATTGGGGGCTCCATGATGTGTTTGGGTTTGAAAGTTTCTATACTTAGCGTTGAGTTTAGATGTGATGCTTTTGTTTTGGGCTTCACGGGCTATGGGTTGATTTTGGGCATGGACTGGTTATCCAGTAATGGTGTCGTTCTTGATTGCAAAAGGAGAGTTGTTAGGCTCATGACCCGCTTGGGTAACACTCTCGAGATCTCTTGTAATCCCATGGATTCTGTTATGCTAAGTTATCTTGAATCGCTTGACGCTTCGGTCGAGAGTTTGCAATCTGTTAGAGTGGTCCTGGAATACTCGGATGTGTTTGAGGAGGTGAAGGGCTTACCTCCGGAGCGGGAGATTGACTTCCGAATATATCCGGTAGACAATGCCAAACCAGTATCTTGGTCAGTGTGCCACATGGCTCCTCGTGAGAGGAGGGAACTCCATAAGCAAGTAGGCGATTTGCTTGAGAAGGGGTTTAGAAGACGAAGTATATCGGAGTGGGGTGCTCCAGTAGTTTTTGCTATGAAGGCGGATGGGTCCCTCAGACTTTGTGTAGATTATAGGGAGTTTAACAAGATAACAAAGAATAATAGACACCCATTGCCAAGGATTGATGATCTCTTTGATCAGTTGGTTGGCGCCTCAGTGTTTTCATAGTAGGACTTAGCCACGGGGTTTCGTCAGTTGAGAGTGGCTGAGGATAGTATAGAGAAGACCGCCTTTAGGACTCCGGATGGTTTTTTTTTATGAGTGGCTGGTGATGCCATTTGGTTTGACGAACACCCCCGCATACTTTATTGATTTGATGAGAAGGGTGTTCAGGGAGTACCTAAATAAGTTCGTGATGGTCTTTGTAAATGACATCTTGGTCTTTTCTAGGAGCGAAATAAGTTTTCGTATGTGCTCAATAGGTTGAGCAAAGCCAGTTATGGGATAAACGGTGGTTTTGGAACGAGACTGGCGAGGACATCCAGAATTGGACAAGGGCTTAATTAGTTAGCCGTTTTTACTTGTATCATCTCACGTAGGTCGTCTGAATTCGAAGGAGGTATCCCTTGGGTGTTTGTCTGATATTGGTTTAGGCCTTTGGGGCTTGCATTTGGGGGATGCCGAGTTCGACTAGGGTGGTCTGCGTGAGAGATGGACAGTCGTGATGATTTTGGATGGGGTAATATCCTGGTTTTCTCTAAAAGTGGAGAAGAGCATGCCCTACATCTTAGGGAAGTGTTGGAGACTCTTCGAGCGCATAGTCTTAGGACAAAAAAAGTGGATGGGATTCTTAGCATCCTATGAGTTTGAGATAGCGTATACCCATGGCAAGGGTAACGTGGTAGCGGACGCCTTAAGTAGAAAAAGGTTGTCCTCGAGTTCATTGTTCGTTGAACGACGGAGCTTAGAGTTTATTTCTATGTTTGACTTTAGACCTTCCGTTGACTTTGTACCCGGTTTGCTAGCCTCCTTGGAGGTTAGGCCTACTCTTTTAGGACGGATTGGCGAGGCACAGCGAGACGACCCACAGTTGGTTGAATTAGTAGAGAAGCTCATAAAGGGGGGAGTCGTCCAGCCATTTGAGTAGGTACACCCTAGATGGTAAGGGGTGGTTGCGTAGAGACGGTAGACTTTGTGTACCGCAAGACGAGGGTTTGAGGAAGGCTACACTTGATGATGCACATCGGTCGAAGATGACCATTCATCCCGGTGGGGACAAGATGAACCAATACGTGAAGCGAGTTTTCTTTTGGGCCGGTATGAAGAAAGATGTGGCCGAATATGTCGCTAGATGCTTGGTGTGCTAGCAAGTGAAAGCGGAGCAGAAGAAACCCGGTGGGTTGCTTTCACCCATTGGAGGTTCCGCTATGGAAGTGGTATAGTGTCTCGATGGATTACCGAGATCGAGGAAGGGTAATACGGGAATTTGGGTTGTGGTAGACAGACTTACTAAGAGCGCCCATTTTATACCCGTGAAGAGTAAGAGAACTGCTCCATGGCTAGCTTCAGTTTACATTCGAGAGATTATTAGATTGCATGGTGTACCTTCCAGTATAGTGAGCGATCGAGATCCTATCTTCATTAGAGAGATTTGGAAGAGTTTGCAAGAGGCGGTAGGGACTCAGTTGCGTTTGAGTACCGCATATCATCCTCAGACGGACGGCCAGACCGAGAGGGTGAATCGTATTTTAGAAGACCTTTTGAGGCTATGTATCTTGGATTTTGGAGGTACATGGGAAGAGCATCTTCCATTGGTGGAGTTCACATATAATAACAGCTTTCAGTCTAGTATTGGCATGGCTCCTTTCGAAGCTTTTTATGGAAGGCCTTGTCGATCACCTACATGTTGGTGGGAATCTACGGATAAGATCTTACTTGGGCCGGATATGGTTAGAGAGACTTCGGAAAAGATTGATTTGATTCGAAGAAGGATGAAAGCGGCGCAAGACAGATAGAAATCTTATGCGGACAAAAGGAGAGCAGAGCTTGAGTTTGATGTTGGGGACATGGTCTTTGTCAAAGTATCTCCGTTACGAAATGTGGTTCGCTTTGGATCTGTTGGGAAGTTAGCACCAAGGTTTGTTGGACCGTTTCCTATTAAGGAAAGGATTGGACAGATAGCCTATAGAGTGGAGTTGCCCGACAGACTTAGTGGTGTACATGATGTATTCCATGTGTCACATTTGAGGAAGTGCCTACATGAGACCGCAGAGGTGATAGAGCCGAGCTTGCTTAGAGAAGTGGAAGTAGAGCGTGATGCGACTATTCGACGAGCTCCTACTCGCATCCTCGGGTCAGAGACTAGGAAATTGAGGAATCGAGAGGTTCAACTAGTCAAAGTAAAATGGGGAGAAGATGAGAGCAATGCTACTTTGGAGACGGAAGCGAAGATGCGTTCATTGTACCCATTCCTTTTTGAGGGTATGTCTTTTAACTTCTCCTCTATCGTTTGTCTAGTACTTATCTTATCTTTAGTATGTCCTCTCGTTAGTACTTTTGACCTTTAGATAGGGTAAACCTATGGTTGAAACATGTGTTTGAGACATGTTATGATTGATGGATGCATGTGGATGCAAGTGTTTGCTAGTGGTTGCTCGTGGATGCATATACACACACTCTAGACACTAGATCGGCTCAATCACTTCATATTGCATATTGCATATAATTGTGTGTAGGTAGCTATATTTATGGATGTATAATGGTTGTGTTATCATATGGATGATGCATTTTGGTGAATGATTGTGCACTCATGTAGATATTGTATGTGTCGATAGGGTTCTCTCGCATACATAATGGATGCATGGCACTATCATGGTTTGCATATGTTCATACATTAGATAGGGAACATATACATACACTTTTTGCATATGCTCATACATCAGTAGAAATTGTTTTAAGGACAATGGATGCCCGTGTTTGATGGATTGAGTAGATGGTTGTTTGGATGGTAGGATATGCATTCTCCTTAACTTGGAGATTTCGGGGACGAAATCCTTTAAGGAGGGGAGAATGTAACACTCCGAATTTCAGTTAACACTGATATTCACTAATTACAGAATTAATAATCTCATATGTGAGAATCAGGGGAAACGGGTTACGTCATTGTGTTCGTCTCGGAAAAATACGCGAAATAGAGTCTGAAATTTTGTAAATCGGTGTCTGTATGACCCGGTTAAGGCCCAAAGAAGTTTTCGGGAAATTTGAATTTCGAAGCATGCAGAAATGGGGGCCAGGCGGGAAAACTCCCGCCCAGCCAAGTCGACTTGGCTGTCGACAGGGCTGTCGACTTGCCTATCGACATGCCTGTCGACTTGGCAGTCGACAGGGCTGTCGACTTGCCCTGTCGGCTGATTCTGGCCTAGTTGCACCTGGTTGAGTTTTGGGCTGGGTTGGAGGGCTTGGGACGAAATCTGACGGACCTAAACTAACCTAGGGTTAATCTAAGGGTCTAAAACACATCCTAATCCTATAAATAAGACCCTAAGCTAGCCCTAAATGATCATAATCCTATCCTCTAACTAAACTATGCCAAAATTTTCTATGATCATGGCCTCCACTCAAAACCCTAGCCTCCATCCTCTTTCTAAACTATTTCTATGAAGGCTTTCATGTTCATACAAGCATTTTTAAGTTGTATGAGTGATCATTAGCTTGCATTCATCATCAAGTTGCAAGCTTTATTTTCAAGGCTAGAGTTTTTGGGTGATTTTTGGCAAGGGTTTGCTTATTGGAGTTTAGTGGTGAGTCTCTATAGCCTTAATAATCAATTGTTAAATTGATTATGATAGGATATGATAAGATATGGCTATGTTTGTGGATCAATGTGTTTATGCAAGTTTAGTATAGTGTATGTTGTGTGTTTTGCGAGTTTTATGCTATATGTTATGCAAGTTTAATGCTATGTTTTATGATGCTCATTATGCAAAACACTATGTTGAACCTTGATTCATATGTAACATGTTATGCAAGCTATATGTGAGATTATATGCAAGTTCATATGTAACATGTTATGCAAGCTATATGTGAGATTATATGCAAGTTCATATGTAACATGTAATGCAAGTTATGTGCATGATTATATGCAAGTTCATATGTAACATATAATGCAAGTTATGTGCATGATTATATGCAAGTTCATATGTAACATGTAATGCAAGTTATGTGCATAATTATATGCAAGTTCATATGTAACATGTTATGCAAGTTATGTGTTTGGTTATATGCAATTTATGTGCATGATTATATGCAAGTTCATATGTAACATGTTATGCAAGTTATGTGTTTGGTTATATGCAAGTTAACATGTGACATACTATGCAAGTTCACACCCTTGTATGACATAAGAATCATATGCAAGTTACCCCCTTTGTGACATATGTGCTTCATGCAAGTTTGGGTTAAATGCTAGTTGGGTTTAATGTATGCTCATATATGCAAGTTGACACCTTTTAAACCCATGATAAAGTTATATGCTATGATTGGTTAAACCCATGGCATTTGTGATGAATCTCCCCTTTATTATGTCATGTTATGAGAACGAATTACGTGGGGAACGATGGGGTTAATATGCATGTTAATAAAATGGTGTGAAATTGGTATGCTTAAGCATAACATAAAGTGAATGGACATAATTGGGAATTTACCTATTAAGTTAGGTCTACCCATATTATGGAATTGGGAATTTACCTATTAAATTAGGTCTACCCATATTATGGAATTGGGAATTTACCTATTGAGTTAGGTCTACCCATATTCTTGAAATTGGTAATTAATTAGGGATAATTAATACAAATTATGGGGGTGGTTAATTAGGTGTAATTAATCAACTAAAACACGAGGTTGGACCCTTTTGTAGCATAAGACTGCCCGGAACCGACCGGCAAATCCAGCGGCTACAAATGATTGGCCCAATGTGAGAGGTCTTAGTCATAAACTAAATACGTGACAAGTGTAAAGACACGAGGTTAGACTCTGTTATGGTGTAAGGCTGCCCGGAACCAACCGGCATATCCAGCTGCCATAAAAGACAGTCTAATGTGAGAGGTCTTTACAAAGGTTACGATCTTAATTAATTAAGAAACACTTAACCAAATTAGCATGTAGTGAGGCATGAGGGGTTAAGTGGGTGCCTTGGGTGGCATGTAGTAACTAGTGGGGGTGCCTTGGGTGGCATAAGGAAACTAGTGGGTTGCCTTGTGTGGCAATAGAAAATACGATTAGAATACTTAACCAAAGTGGAACATGTAATTAAACATGATTAAAGGGTTAAGTAAGTGCCTTAGGTGGCATGTGGGAATCAAGTAAGTGCCTTGGGTGGCATGTGGAAATCTAGTGGGTGCCTTAAGTGGCAATTGAAATATGATTAAATGACAAGCTTAAGTAGTAGCTTGTGGGGGCCTTAAGTGGCAATTGAAATATGATTAAATGACAAGCTTAAGTAGTAGCTTGTGGGGGCCTTGAGTGGCAATTGAAATATGATTAGATGACTTAACCAAACCTTAACATGTAAGTGGGCATGATTATAAAAAGGGGTTAAGTGGGATGCACTAGATAAAATGACAAGCTTAAGTAGTAGCTTGTGGGGGCCCATTTCAACCAATATCCCAAACGTATCTTTGTGGGCTCGACCCAAGTCGAGGACGGGACACGCATATTGGGCTTGACTGTAAGAGGCCAAAACGGGTTAGCGGTGGCAACGCAAGTCCAACGGGTTTCATATGCGTGTGTGGACCCGGGCTGGTAAGTAAGATGTTGTTGCATCGTGTAGGTATAAGCCGTGCACCGTTGATATTATCAGGTTGCCACTTTGGGGAATGATACACCCCACTGTGGGGCCAGCACGGGTATCTACGTTAGGGAGCCGATCGCTTGGGGAGTAGTGGGTACACCTAGTGGAGATAGGGGCAGACGGCACCTATGTAGTCAGCTAGGGGTACACGAAACTACTATTAAAAATGACTAAGTACACTTAGTGGGATCAACCTTAAGTAGGAATTACCCTTGGGTGGGTAGAACTGGTGTGGTGCAGTGTAGGAATTACCCTTGGGTGGGTAGATCTGGGGTGGTGCAGTGTAGTAATTATCCTTGGGTGGGTAAATGCGTCTTTTCGGTTATCTTAGTACATCCTGTGTTTAGTTGGCTACTTAGTGTAGTCATTATCCCCAGAGGTACCGTACCTTGTTTATATCATACCCTAATTACTTTAATGATTGTATTGTTAAGGTTATAGGACTCGCTCAGACTTATGTCTGACCCCGTTGTTTTTTTATCGTTTTCCCAACCCTCAGGTTTTCAGAGTGGGCCTAGCACTAGTGGGCTTTGATCAGACTGCTTTATCTATCTTTTGGAGCTTGGACCGTGGATGTAAAGCTCAGTTTATCTTTTCTATTATGGCTATTAAGTCATGTAGTGGGATTATGTACTTTTGTTTTATCAGGACGGATATTATGTACTTGACTCTTGTTTATGGTTTTGGTGTAACCAAACATGTTTTACTTTCCGCTGCAATGAAATGATGTTTTAAATTCTCAAGTATTACTTATATCTGTCTTGTTGTAATTTTTCTGTTCTATATTCACTTAAAATACTCCACCGATGTTATGGCATTCCCTTAGTGAGTGACTGTAGCGGGTGTGGTGTGTTACAAGATCGGCTCGCAACTAGATCCAGTCAGAGCAAGGGAATTAGCTGATTTCTTAAAGGCAAATCTGGATGTGTTTGCCTGGACTCACGCTGACATGTGTGGGATTTCGCCTACCATCATGAGCCACTCCTTGTGTATCAATCCAAAGCACCCACCAGTCATGCTGAAGAGACGGATGTTAGGCCCAGAGCGGTCAGTAGCTTTGAAAGAAGAAGTAGAAAAATTAAAAGGTAATGGATTCATTGAGGATTCAAAATATCCCAACTGGATATCGAATCCTATCCTGGTCAAAAAGTCAAATGGGAAGTGGAGAACGTGCATCGACTTTTCTGATTCGAACAAGGCTTGCCCGAAGGATAGTTTTCCTCTCCCCAGAATTGATCAACTAGTAGATTCAACTGCCGGGCATGAACTCTTATCCTTTATGGACGCCTATTCCGGGTACAATCAAATTCCCATGCACATACCAGATCAAGAGCATACAAGCTTTATCACAGACTTAGGATTGTATTGTTATGTGGTAATGCCATTCGGGTTAAAAAATGTGGGAGCCACATACCAGCGCCTAGTCAACAGCATGTTCTACAATCAAATCGGGAAAACCATGGAAGTGTACGTGGATGATATGCTCGTGAAGTCCAAGCAATCTCCCGATCATACGAAGGACTTGGCAGAAATGTTCGGCATATTAAGAAGGTATGGGATGAAGTTGAATCCCTTGAAATGTTCTTTTGGTGTGGCATCAGGCAAGTTCCTCGGCTTTATCGTGAGTTCTAGAGGAATTGAAATCAATCTGGACCGAATAGCAGCAATCAGGAACATAGAGGAGCCGCAAAAGATTAAAGATGTTCAAAGCTTAGCTGGCAAGGTCGCAGCACTAGGCAGGTTCATCTCCAAGGCAACAGACAAGTGTGTACCTTTCTTCGATCTCATAAAACGAGGAAAGCGAAATTTTGAATGGACTCCCGACTGTGTTGAGGCGTTCCAGCACTTGTTAGATTTTTTAGAAAAGCCTCCCATATTATCAAAGCCTGTGGAACACGAGGATCTGTTCGTCTGCTTGGCAGTATCGTCTCACGCCGTCAGCACAACATTGGTACGTGAAGAAGATAAAGTCCAGAAACCTGTGTACTACGTAAGTAAAAAACTGGCTGCTGCAGAACGCAACTATCCGAAGATAGAGAAGCTTGCTTATAGTCTCCTGATTGTCTCCCGTAAACTCCGCCATTACATCCAGGCACACCTGATAATCGTATATACTGATCAACCCTTGAGATAAGTGCTGCAGAAACCCGAAGCATCAGGGCGATTACTCAAATGGAATATCGAGCTAAGTCAGTTTGATCTGAACTTTCAGCCACGAAGATCAATAAGGGGGAAGGCCTTGGCTGACTTCATAGCTGAATTTACAATTCCTGAAGAAGAAACGGTGGGTGAAAAGATCATTACTTTGGATCAAGAGTTGGAGCTCAGTCCGTGGAAATTGTATACGGACGGAGCCAAGAATGATAGAAAGTCCGGCGCCGGAGTTGTTTTAATAACTCCTGAAGGACGATCTATTTATTATGTATTACGGTTGGAATTTACTGCTATTAACAATGATTCTGAGTATGAAGCCCTGATTGCCGGGCTGAAACTCGCCAAAGATTTGGGAGTGAAGACACTAGACATATATTGCGATTCCAAAATAGTTGTATGTCAAGTTCGGGAAGAATTTGCTGCTAAAGGACCTCGACTTAGTGCTTATCTCAAAAAGGTAAAGGAGTTATTGGAAGGCTTGGAGCATTATAGCATAACACACATTCCAAGGGCGGAAAATCAGAAAGCAGATCGACTGGTGAAACTAGCAAGTTCCGATAATCCTAGAGAAACCGAAATGGTCCCGATCGAGGTGTTGGAATCGCCAAGCTTCGACCTAATGGAAGCAGAGCTAGCCTTGGAAGTCGAACCAGAAAGAGAATCCTAGATTACATCAATTAAGAATTTTCTCAAGGACGGAACCCTCCCATTAAAAAAGAGCGAAAGACGAGCTATAATACGCAAGGCTACAAGATACATGTTACAGGACGATGTCCTTTATCGTCAAGGGTTTTCAATGCCCCTATTATGGTGTATCGCACACGACGACATCAAACGTGCACTGCGAGAAGTGCATGAAGGTGAGTGTGGAGATCACACTGGGGGTCAGACCCTGGCAAAGAAAATATTACGGTACAGATATTTCTGGCCTACCGTGAATAAAGATGCGGCTGATTATTCACGACGCTGCGGTAGGTGTCAAAGATATTCCAAAGTTCCCAGAGCGCCTCCGACTCAGCTCAAGTCGATGGTAAGTCCGTGGATGTTTTCCATGTAGGGGATTGATATTATTGGAGTGCTACCTATTGCCAGAGGAGGAGCTAAGTATGCGATCGTTGTCGTGGACTACTTCACAAAGTGGGTGGAAGCTGAACCTCTAACAACCATCATGGCAAGGAAAGTGATCAGTTTTGTGGTGAGAAACATTATTTGTCGATTTGGGATACCGAAAACCATCATAACTGATAACGGGACGCAGTTTGATAGCATCGAGTTCAGAAATTTTTGCCAGAAATACAAGATCGATAAACGATATACTGCAGTAGCTCACCCGCAATCAAATGGCCAGGTCGAAGCCATAAACAAAGTCATTAAATCAATTTTGAAGAAGCGGTTGGAGCGGTCCAAAGCAAGATGGGTGGACGAGTTGCCATTAGCTCTGTGGGCCTATAGGACAACCTTTAAGACGGCTACCGGCTATACTACCTATTCACTTTCCTTCGGGTCAGAAGTAGTAATCCCGGTAGAATTAGAAGTCCTTTCTCATCGAGTTGCGTACTATGACCCGATGACGAATAAAGCACTCCTCCTAAAATCTCTTGATATGATTGAAGAAAAAAGAGATGAAGCCGACTTGCGTGCCTCAAGACATCGACATCAAGTAGCACACTATTATGACCAAAAAGTTTGCTTCAAAACCTTTGAACCAGGAGACCTAGTACTAAAGCGAGTCTTCCCGCCGTCACCCAACTGGGTCCAAAATGGGAAGGGCCATTCACCATCCAACGAAAGCTTGATACGGGAGCATTCAAGCTAACGACTGTGGACGGTGAAGAGATTCCCAGAGCTTGGAACGCTCAGCACTTACGACGATATCTGAGCTAAATATGAAATGTCATTTCTTTTGTTTTCATAAGCTATGTAAAAAGGCACGACTTGCCTTAAATAGTCAATTTATGTGAACAAAGGATTATAAAGTGGATGTAGGCTACGACTTAGCTGAACCACTATAAAAATATCGTGTGTCATTTACTTTTCTGCATTATTTATACGTTCGACAAATATTCTATCATGATTGTGAAACACGAAATGTTAAACTAAAATTAGAAGATTGGGGATGACCTATGTGCAGGAGTAAATAAAATGACTGTCTGTATGACCAAATACAGAAGAATGGGAAGACGACATTCTTAACTCTAACTCTCAAGAATCGAGAGAGAGAGAGTATAAATGACGGGAAGACGACGTCCTCTGAGGCGTGAAGGTGCACCCAGATGAGAGACCGCCTCAACGAAACTCTAACCTGGTTACGAGACAGGAGAGTATAAAGATGCTAGAAAGAGTAAGCATCAACGACAAAAGGAATATGGCCCCGACCGAGAATCGGGGGCAATTGGATTTTTAATTTAGCCAATCTTGAATGATCCTTGCTCAGTTACGCAAGATTGACTGGGGGCATATATGCGCATACATGTTTCCTCCAACAATGACTTCATTATATGAATTTAATTTGACATACTTGTGTATTTTCATTTAAGTACTGAACTAACAACTATCAGACATTGCAGGAAATAAACTATTTTTATTCGCAAACATGTGAGTTTGTACAAGGAAAACAAGTGAAAAAGAAGATGTGAGGGCCGCGCTCGCTGCAACAATTGCGGGCTAATTAAATGCTAAAATAAAACAAAGCACTTCATCACTTAGACTTTGGAGTGGACTTGGATTTTTTAGCAGCCTTCTGAACATCCTTCACCTCTCTTTCAGCATCAGTTAGAATGCGCTTTGGTTTTTTCCTCCCTGTGACCGAAGTGCTGGAATCGGTTGATTTTTTCCTAGGAGTTGGAACACTGGAATCAAGAGAAGAATTTTTAGCAAGCTCTTCTGTAATAGACCTAGTTGAAAGCTTAACAACTAACCTTGATCCAGTATCCACCACTGCAAGAGGCTTAAGGCTTTCGGGGTCCAGGTCTTCAACTTTAAGCTACATACGTTTGTCTTGCTCAGCTTTCAATGCAGCCAAAGTGATGTCATCAGCGCTTTTTGACTCCCCAACTATAGCCACCTCAGGGTCTTCCTCATGTCCCTCGTTGCCGCTATCGTCTTTCAAGGCATCTATCATCTTGTCATCGTGAGGAGCATCAGCCTTAGACGGTTCAGCTCCCTCTCCTGAATTAATAGTGGCAGCCTTGTCCTTTTCTCCTTGAGCCTTCTTCGCGGGTTCTGCTCCAGTGGTGGTTCCCTGAGGCCTACCAATCTTCTCGGTCGGTTCAACACCTACAGAATGAGAAGCAACACTTATCATCTCAGGAGAAAATAAAGGGTCCGCCATCGATTGTCCGATTATGTGATGAAAAGTGGAGACGGCCTTGACGAATTGAGGTGAAAAGGTAGAAATACCTTCCGATGATTTCTCAGCTGGAGTAACTGCCATCTCCGACGCCGTCTCGGGTATGGGGGATAAAAGAGATTCCTGAGGGATCCCCGGGTTTTCGGGGTCATATCCATCTACTTCAGAAGTTCCAGCGGCAGTAGAAGAAGAACCAGCTTCAGAGACATTCTTTTGCTTGGCCATCCGCTTCTCCTCCTCCATAGCAGCAGCGATGTGGCGATGCCCCTCGGCCAGACATGCCAGCTCATCGTCTCTTAGATATTTTTCCATGAGCTTGTCTTCGTCGATGGAATCTACCTTGAGCTCCTCTTTCTCCCATTCAACAATTTGACTCCATACGTGAACCAAGGTAGTTGGATAATCTTCGATCCAAGCAATGTTTCGGTGACGAATTATATGCGCGAAGAATTCGATTAGTCATTCGCCGAAACCATGCACTTCCTCCTCGGCCTCTGACAACTGCTTGCTGGTCTCTTCGGCGGATTTAATAACACTTTCAACATTACCCTCCGCTAGGGCAGCCCTATTCTCAGCCTCCATCAACTTGGAAGCCAAGTCAGCGTTACGCTTTTCCAATTCAGCGTTCTTCCTCGTTAACTCAGCCTTTTCTTGCTCAAGAGTAGTGTAAGCAAGTTGTATTTTAGCGTTATCCGACTTAGCATCCTCTGCTTGCTTTTTTAGCTCCAAGTGCTCTTGACTATGAGACTCGAGCAAGTCATGATAAGGTTTTTGTAGCTCTTCTAGTTGCTGCTTGAAGTTGGTAGCATCCCGTTGAGCAACGGCAAGTTGGGCATGTGCATCCTCAAGGTCTTTCCTCAAATTTTTCAAGGCTTTTGTATCAGCTGTTGCAGTGTTTTTCATTGACTCAGTATCCGTGATTAAAGTTCGAATGATTCTGGAGAGGTTACGCGAATACTTGAACATTTCTGAATATTGTTTCTCCACTGCATCAATCTTGGCTTTGGCCTTGTCTGCCCACCTCGAGGAAATAGGCTCGAGAGCAGGTAAGAAAGTCAGATTTTCAAAGTAGTGTTCGGGGAATTGTTTCTCCAAATATGCGTTCTTAACTTTAGACTCACCATCCAGCGGTGGAGGTGGGCAGTACGGTAGCTCAGTATCCTTATGTTTAGTAGGCACGATGGCTGCATCGCTCTTTCCAGACCGTTTATCAGAAACCTTATGTTTGCCTCGTGAGCTAGTGTCCTTCGGCGGGCTTCTTTCTCGACTATATTTGTCTTGAGGAGAAGTTCGGTCTTTCGACTGTGATGTGTCTTCTCATCGACGACCCTGATAGCTTTAATGTCGGTCTGGGTCCGACCGGACGGGGGAGCGAGAGCGCGAGGTGCGCGATTGATAAGAATCATGAGGCCTTCTATCCTCTCTACCCCGGCTTTCACGACGGTCATGCTCAGCATCGGAAGGGGGCCTGACCATGCTGCGACGTATTTCCTGACGTCATAGTGAGCACGAGACATTGTACCTGTGCAACAATGTAAATGGAATTCAGAATTAGTGTTCCCACAAAAAGTAAGTGCTGTGAAATGTGGTGCTATTGTGTTAAGTGCATCCTAAGTGGTGTTCCCCCCGACAAACCCGAGTCCGAAGCCAGACTAGTGCGAGTGGGCTCTTTGGCCTTAGCGGGAGTGGTCTCTTCTGAAGAAGTGAAAACTAAAGGATTTGTACCAAAATCCTCTGAAATGTAGATAGTTTCAGGTAAGGGGAGATCTCCTAAACCCTCAAATGTAGGATCATTGGTACTAGGGGCATCTCCTTGGGAAGCATCTATTGTCGGTTCATTGGAAGACATCGACTTTTCAGGAGAGATAGCATCCTCAGGGACGATGTACCATTCTCGGTGCTTTTCGGCTATGTTGGCCAGCTCGTCGTCCTGAGTTGAAGATGGAGAAGGTGAAGTTCGAAGTGGCATTGTGGGGGTTTTCGAGCTCTCGCCCGTTTCTGGAATTACATCCACTTGGGGGATGTACACATATGGACCCGACCCGTGACCTATGCTACGGGTAATGGACAGCAACCCGTGAAGATGAAGATATTCATCCTTAAGGACTTCATCGATGGTTAGAAATTTTTGGTCGCCATTGAGGAGCCGGTGCATCCGATCAAAGTACACTTGACCCGATATTTGTTTTGGATTATCAACTGCAAATAAGAAGAAAACAGATTAATGTGTTGGCATGAACATTCAAAGTTGAGAGCTAGAAAACCAGTGCTTTACTTGATTTTTTCGATCTCCTGGCACATCCCGGCTGTTGCCTTATATAAAACCATTCTAGCTTAGAATCGCCAGCCTTGCTGCTGAATGGCGCAGAAATGATTTTCCTCTTTGGGACTGGTTCGAAGTAAGAAAAGGAAGGAGTTTCTCGGGTCCGATGCTTGAAATTATAGAAAAAGTGAACGTCGTCGAAAGTGAGCTCTGTACCTAAAGTCTCTCGGTACGCTATATATAAGGTATATAAGTAAGCATAGGAGTTGGGATGTAACTGCATGAGGGCAATCCGCAGCTGTCTCAGGAAGTCGAAAACAAAAGATTGAAATAGTGGAATAGCCCCAACCATGCACATCAAGCGAGTAACTGCCATAAATCCTTCTGGGGGATTGTGAGGACGGTCAGTCTTCGATGGCACCAGGGTATCCCTTTACAGTATCCCGTGCTTTAAGCATATTCGAACAAGTCTGTCGTTGTCAATCGTCGATTCAACAGAATCTTGAGGTGATTCCAATACGATGGCAGACTCAAATTCATCAGGAGCTCGATTATCTCCAATCCCTACTTCCTCTTCGTAGCCCAGAGAAACTTCGCTGTCAGAAGGCGTTTCGCTGTTATGCGCCCCTACTTCATAATCTTAGCCCTCGTCGTCCCATTCAGGGTCTGAAGAGGAAGATATATCATCGAGAGTATATTTCTCAGAAGTTTCTGCAACTTCCATCTTCTTTGCCAATCTAGAGGAACGTCTTTCGGCCATGATCACTAGACCATCGAAGAAATAATAGCAAGAATTAGAGTAAAGTTGCCCGTGTCCCCCGTGTGTGTACGTGAACTAAAGTATGTGCTACATGTAACAAAAATGCAGAGCAAATACACGAAAGCATAATGTAAAGGTCCAAGGAAGCAATAATGTTCAGAACGATTCTTGATATTTGTCATGTTCGAAAGGCGCTATCCTAACTGTTCATCAAGTTGAAGGGTATGTCAGGCATTCATTAAGATAGTTGAAAAAATTCTTGCACATTAAGTTAGGCTGTTTCGGTTCGGTTCGGACATCTGCATTGGGATCGGATCGGAGGGCAAAGTCATGTTTCGATCGGATAGTGAGTTAAACCAGATCGGCTCAGATGTAGGCTTTCGGAGCGGATCGGATCAGTTTGAGTAATCTTTCTTTTCTTTGTCTCTTATTACCATCCGATTCGAACAGGTGAGTTTTGTTTTCTCCTTCTTTTTTGCCTTTCTCTGCTCCAACCCGATCCGGTCTTGTAAACACCATCCGATCCAGTTGAGTTGGTTTTGTTTCCTCTTTTTTTGCTTTTTCTTTTGCCCCAACCCGATTCGGTTATGTGAACACATCTCCTTTTCTTTCACTTCAACGTTTCTTCATCTGAACCGATCCCAGCTCCTCTCTTCCCCTTCATCCCCTTCCTTCTCCATCTCGCTGAACCGACGCTGAACCCGGTTCAATTTCACAAAACTCAATCGAAGCCAAGTACTTACGTGCTCAATCCTACCATAGAACCCTAATTCTCTCTCTCCGTGCTTCGAAGTGGTGACAGAGCCACCAACGACGACGGCGAGAAGAGAGGAGGCCGAGGCGTTCAAATCAGGCAACGCCATGATCGAATCATCCAGTTTTGCCACAAATGTAAATCGAAATCGATTATAGTAAAGTAATTCGAGCTTTTAACCTACCAAATTGTTTGATTTTAGGAAGAACGAGAAAAGTTTCGGAGCCTTTGAAATTCTAGGGTTTTGGTGTGAATTCTGTTGGACGAGAATAATGAAAGATAAAGATAGGGGAAAGATTTATACAATGCTGCGGTGACTACTCGTATTCCCGATTTCCTCAATTTCCTCTGACTCGATTAGACCGGAAGACAAGCCCACAAAGGAACTATGGCCTGTTAGCCCATTGATAAGCAACGTAGAAGGGAAACCCGTTCGGATCGGGATCCGAACCAAAGAAGGTTATGCTCATGGACTTATCATGAAGGCTGAATTCGAGGAGAAATAAAGAAAAGTTTACCTGGAGGAATTATCCGACATTAAAAAGAAGCTCTTAAAGTTGTTTGAAAATGAAGTAAGTAATTCATGTGGATTATGGATATATATAAGCAGCAAAACCACGACTTTATGAAGTGACACTACAAGTAGATGGAGGCGATCATTCAATGATTCTAATTCAAAGGATGTTCTGTAAATTGCTTCGAAGCACACTTTATCTTAAATAAGAGTGTACTTCGAGGGGGCAAAATGTTAGCCTACTTTGTGAACTAGGCTACACAAAGAGAAAATAGTGAAAAAAGACACTAATCGGATCGGATCGGAGGAAGATTGCGTAGGAGGTAAGTAACAATCAAGAATGCAGAGATTACATCGGATCGGATCGGAAGAGTGTGGCATCAACATCATAAAGCAGGTGGCTTCAGCGGCATCAGAAGAAAGCAAGCAACCCCAACGGTTCGGATCGGATGAGTATGTCAGCAGCATCAAGGGACAGCAAGTTGCATCACCGAATCGTATCGGAGGCCCCGATCCAAACCCCTTTTTCCCTTTGAATCTGTAGTCGTTGATGCACATATCCCCTGAAGACTCAGACAAGATCTGACCATTTCTCCCACAATCTCCTACTAAATCAATGCGCTGTAGCCATCTTGGGGCCTCCGAACCCGACTCTCAAGGGATGGATGCCACGCAATTCCGAACCGGAGCCACTTCGAAGAAATTTTTCACCTATAAATACACCATCTAGAGGCATTTGAAGGGATCTTTGGAAAATTCTCAGTCCATACTTCCTCCATAACCGAATTCTACAATCATATTCAGATCAAAATCATCTCTTAAAGTCCAATTTTGAGAGATTCGAGTGAGTTTGTGCATTGTAATTGTGAAGTGGAGTGAGAATCATTGTTGTATTTGTATTCAAATCATCAATTAAAAGAAAACAAAGTGGACGTAGGCTCGTTAACGCCGAACCACTATAAATCGTGTGTTCTTTACTGCTTTTTGATTCTATTTCATTGAAATCATAACTAGTTTGGGTGTTAGAACCAATTTTGGTCTAACAAGATGCGACAATAGATGGGTGTGCGATCATCACCTTATATACAGACAAATACACACAAAGCCGTCTTAGTCTATGTATATTGTTGGATTGTCACAGTATTATGAGCTATGACTTATCATTCACGAAAACACATTGAAAAGTTAAAAGGATTAGCCACTTCTTTGAAGATACGAGATAATTCAAAATGTACAAGTTTCCATACCAGCATTCATGAATCATCCATTTTCAACTTGGACAATCACTGAAAACAAAGAAAATAACATAACGCATCTTAGATTAGACGATTTCTATATGCATGGCATGGGTTCTAAAAGAAATATGATTTAATATTACTCACTACAAAAAATAAAGGGATTAGGGACTTCATTTATTGGTTACTAATTAGATTATTTTGTCTCAATATTTTGTTTAAGACCCAACAGTTACAAACATATTTGTCCTTAATTTTTGGTGTCTAAAAAATTAAAGACAATCAAAATTCGTCTCAAGTTACTTAAATACCAATTAAGGACAAATTATTCTGTCTCAAATCCAATAACTAAAAATTAAAATTAAAATTATCAATTGGTCACTAATTATTCTGAATATCAGTAGTGTTTGTAACTGCCTCAATCTCATAGGCAGTGAACATATGTAAATAGTATAAGAATCAAGTTATATATGTGTAACACCCCGCCTCCGCCAGGGTGGCTCTTGCAAGCACTCTGACTTTGGAGGGGCGTTTGAATCAGGTAAACATGCATAATGATATATCAAGGCAGAACAAGAACATATGTATATATGTAAACAGAGTAAATATCATAGATAAAACAGCGGAAGATTTCAAAACATTTCAAAACCAGTCTGGTACAACATAATGTCAATTTTCCAAATAAACAAGTCTAGATAAAACAACATCAACTGAAAAACTGAAATACATAAGTGCTATCCCCAAATAAGTGGTAACCATAGCTAGCTTCATGTCGAAACCGTACATGAGCTGAAAATCCCTCAAGCAAGCAATCCGAAATCCAAGCTAAGCTCCAGTATTCCCTCCCTGAGAACCTGGGGGGGGGGGGGGGACGGAAGAAAAGAGGCGAAAGAAAACAGGTCAGTCAAAAAGACTGAGTAAGCCCTACTACAATCAATGTAAACTGGTAAAGTTAACTGGCATGAGCAGCAGGGATGAACATAAGGATAACAACATACTAGCATGATAATTAACTAACAAGGTAGATAAAGGTGTCATCGCATAATCAGGATTAAGGTTTTGCACCATAGGTGTACTAGCAAACTAACATGACTTGAATAAACAAGTTTTGATCCCTTGGCCCAAGCTTTGGCCCATTAACATGAAGTGACCCTAATACAAGGTCCAACCAAACGGTCTAGTCGATCGGCTCCCAAAGCCTAACTCTTCACGTGTTGGTGTCAATACGGCCCAAACATGATTGTAGTCAGACTGTGCAGGGTCTCCCGTCGGGTGTATCAAGCCCTAGGGTGGCAACCCCTGGACACCATAAACATGAGTGCACAGTCTCGATCTACTGGTACCCGTGCATGCTTTCCCCGGCTTCGGACTATGTGCACGACCATGGTCCGCCCGGAACTACACCGGCGTACCCTCTGCCGTCGCTTTTGGTCACTTACCTCCAGTCCAGTAATCGTGCCCCCACCCTAGCCTAGTCCCTAGGGTCATGATGATACTAACTTGGGATTACTGCTGGAGTGGGCCCCTATTGCTAGGATTTTTCTAGTGGGTTAAGTACGGTTTAACCCCCTTGCTAATCATGGATTAACTTGGTTAAGTGTAACGATGAGTTCACGACTTAACCCCGATTAATCTACCAAGCCCAAATTGGTTAAGTACTAAGTGGACTATGACTTAACCCTAATCATGAGGCATTAATTAATTTAATGCGCCTTAACCTCTCACATTAGACTTTGTTGCGGTCACTGGTTAAGCCGGGCGGGTCTGGGTAGCTTTACACCACAACTTGGTCTAACCTCGGGTTCAAGGTACAACATGACCAACTTCTCACATTGGGTCCTATTGTTTGTAGCAACTAGTTAAGCCGGTCGGTTCCGGGTAGGTTTACGCTACAAACTCAACCCAACCTCGAGTTGGCCACACTTATCTTTTCTAAGTGTCATGTCCATCATGTTTCCAAAACATGTTACAAGTTTTCCAAGCAATTGGGTAGACCTAACTTCATAGGTAAATTCCCAATGGGTAGACCTAACTTAATAGGTAAATTCCCAAGCTTATGTTTTTATGTCTTTTTAGTTTACCCAACCCCAAACGCAATCCCATCGCTTACATATTCGCAATAGCGCATAAAGGATAGAAAGAGGGAACTTGGCATAATCATGACATAAACGTATTGAAGCCACAAGTTCAACATGGTGGCATATGAAATGTACATATGTTCATATACTTGCATATTACATTTTTAGGCCCCAAAAGCATGCATAAAACCAAACTTGGCATATTGGTGATACATGGTGATAAATGACATGTAGAAATGGCCATAAGTTCGCATTTAGCCTCACATGCAAGTTATCATAAGAGATATGATAACTTACATGTTGCCAAAATGCAACCTTTGGCATAAAGCTTGAAGCTTTATGTTCATAAACCCAAGATAAGCTTGCATAACATGATAGCATGAACAAAATGTTCAACCCAAACTTGCATAACATAACTTGGCATACTTGCATATAAACTTGCATATCACAACATGATAAACTTGCATATAAACTTGCATATCACCACATGATAAACTTGCATTTCATAGCATAGTAAACTTGCATATAAACTTGCATATCATATGACAACTTGCATATTATAACATAACAAGCTTGCATAACATGATAAACTTGCATTTCATAACATAGTAAACTCGCACATAAACTTGCATATCATACATTTAACTTTAGAGTTTAAGTATGAAAGTAGAATAGGGCTTACAATGCTTATGAGGACTCAAATGAGTATAGCAAATATAAGAAAGCCCTTATGCAATCAATAAAACCCAAAATGCAAGCAAAACCCTTGAGCCAAAATGATCAAAACTCTTCCTTTATGATGTAAATATAGAAACTTGACTTGAATGCAAGCTAATGATGCTCATACAAGTTTAAAAACACTTGTATGCATGGAAAATCACTTAGAAAGGACTTAGGAAATTTTATGAAGAGAGTGGAGGCCATGAGAGGATTGATTTTGCCATAGTTTAGTTGTAGGATAGATTAATGATGATTTAGGGTAGGTTAGGGTCTTATTTATAGATTAGGCAAGTGTTTTAGGCCATAGGATTAAACCCTAGTTGCAATCTCAGCCCTTAAAACCGAATCTGGCCCCCAAGCTCAACACAATCTCAAAATGGTGCACCAGGCTAAACAGCCCGGCTGGACAAAGTCGACAGCCAAGTCGACAGGGCTGTCGACTTGGGTCCAACCAAGTCGACTCCCAAGTCGACAGGGCTGTCGACTTGGGTGCTCTGGCGGGAATTTTCCCGCCTGGCCCAAACTGGCCCAAATTTCCAATTTCAAACTTGAATTTGAAATCTGTTTTTACTTTGGAATTTTCTGAAAACTTCGTTGGGCCTTAATCGGGTCATACGGACTCCGATTTTCAAAAACTCGAACTCTATTTCGCGTATTTTTCCGAGACGAACGCAATGGCACAGCCCGTTTCCCTTGATTCAGATGTTAGAATTAAATTCTGCCTCAATTTATGTTATAACAGGTTATTGAAAATACGGGTTGTTACATTCTCCCCTCCTTAAAGGATTTTGTCCCCGAAATCTTCAAGTTAGGAAGAACGTATCCTACCATCCAATCACCCATCTACTCAAAACATCATCCACGAGCAATCATTGTCCTTACAAGATTCTAAATGTTGTATGAACATATGCAAAGGTGTGTGTATATGTACTTATCTAATGCAAATATCATCAATGCAAATTATGTTAGTGAAATGAATCCATATGTATGCAATTACTAACATAATGTATAACATCTATATGTGTGCACATAACATACACCCATATGCAACATCCATGTGATAACACAAAAATTTTCATCCATGAATAAGCGTAAACACTCATGCATATGCAATATGAGGAGTGTGTGAGCCGATCTAGTGCCTAATCGTGTATAATGCATCCACGAGTAACCACTTGCAAACACTTGCAACCACTTGCAACCATCAAGCATAACATGTTTCAAACACATGTTTCATCCAAAGGGTTTCTACCTAAGGTTCTCATGACAATATTAACACGATAAACTAGATAAACATAGATAGCAAAGAGAAAGATATGCTAACAAAGAAAAGAGATTGAGAGTGTACCCTCAAAAAGGAATGGATAAAGCCCACGCATCTTCTCCTCGGTTTCCCAAGTTGCGTCTTCTTCGGCTTCACCCCATTGAACCTTCACCAACTTGACCTCTCGATTCCTTAGCTTCTTGGTCTCCGTCCCCAAGATACGAATCGGAGCTCTCCTCAAGGTAGCCTCTTTCTCCACTTCCACATCTTTCAAAACACTTGGCTCAACAACCTCTGCTGATTCATGTAAACATTTCCGGAGATGCGAGACATGAAAAACATCGTGTACTCCGGCAAGCTTCTCGGGCAACTTCACTCTATAAGCCATCTGCCAGATCCTCTCTATAATAGGAATGGTCCAACCAACCTCGGTGCTAACTTCCCAACGGCTCCAAATCGGACCACATTCCGCAAAGGAGAAACCTTCACGAAAACCATATCCCCAACATCAAACTCCAAATCAGTTCTTCGCTTATCAGCATAGGATTTCTGTCGGTCTTGGGCCGCTTTCATCCGTCTCCGAATCAACTCGATTTTCTCGGATGTATCTCTGATCATATCAGGCCCAAGTATAAGCTCATCGGTAGTCTTCCACCAACATGTAGGCGACTTGCACGGCCTCCCATATAAAGCTTCAAATGGTGTCATCCCTATGCTTGCCTGATAACTGTTATTATATGCAAACTCAACAAGAGGAAGATGGTCTTCCCAAGTACCACCAAAGTCCAGAATACAAAGCCTCAACAGATCCTCGAGTACCCTATTTACCCTTTCGGTTTGACCGTCCGTTTGTGGGTGATAAGCAGTACTTAGATTCAATCTCGTGCCCATGGCTACTTGCAAGCTATTCCAGAATTGACTTGTAAAGATTGGGTCACGGTCACTGACTATACTAGAAGGGACTCCATGTAGTCTTACAATCTCACGAAGATATACAGATGCTAGCCAAGATGCGGTCCTCTTGCTCTTCACCGGAATGAAATGAGCACTCTTCGTAAGTCTGTCCATAATAACCCAAATGCTAGTATTCCCTTTCCTCGACCTTGGTAGCCCATCGATAAAATCCATGGAAATACTCTCCCACTTCCAAAGTGGAACATCTAGAGGATGCAATAGCCCACCGGGCTTCTTCGACTCGGCCTTAACTTGCTGGCAAATGATACATCTAGAGACAAACTCTGCCACATCCTTCTTCATCCCAGGCCAAAAGAAAATGCGCTTCATATCTTTATACATCTTATCTCCGCCCGGATGTATAATCAACTTAGAGCGATGCGCTTCCTCCAGAACTTTTCTTACTAAATCTTCTACCATGGGAACACATAACCTTCCGTCTCTCCTCAGCCAACCCTTATCATCAATAGAATATCGAGCGAGATGACTAGACGCCTCTCCTCGAATGAGCATATCCATAATCTCAACTATCTGAGGGTCTTCTCTCTGCGAAGCCCCAACTTGATCAAGAAGGGTAGGTCTGAGTTCCAGAGATGCTAAAGAACCGATCATCGACTCAACCGCCAAAGAGAAATCAAAGGTTGCCACATACTCTAAATTCTTCATCTCAACGAATAGAGGACTTAGGGTCAACCTTCTTCTACTCAATGCATCAGCTACCACATTCCCCTTGCCAGGGGTATAGGCTATCTCAAAATCATAGGATGCCAAGAATTCCATCCATCTTTGTTGCCTCAGATTCAGATCCTTCTAAGAAAAGAGATACTTCAATGACTTGTGATCGGTATAAAGCTCAAATCTTTCTCCCAGAAGATAATGGCGCCAAGCCTTGAGTGCATATACTATTGCTGCCAACTCTAAGTCATGAGTGGGATAATTCTTCTCATGCACTTTGAGTTGTCTACCGCCAAAGCATATCACCCTTCCTTCTTGCATCAAAACAGCTCCTAACCCCGTGCCACATGCATCGGTGTATACTGTAAATAACTTCCCTCCATCGGGCAAAGCTAGAACAGGTGCTGATGTGAGAGCTCTCTTGAGCTTCTGAAAAGCAAGCTCGCATTCTATGCTCCAAGCAAAAACTAAATTCTTCTTCGTCAATTTAGTGAGAGGAGCGGAAATCTTCGCGAAGTCCTTGATGAACTTCCGGTAAAAACCCGCAAGACCTAGAAAGCTTCTCACTTCGGTTGCATTCCTTGGAGTCTTCCAATCCTAAACTGCAACTACCTTAGCGGGATCCACCGCTAAGCCTTGCTTAGATACTATATGCCCAAGGAATCTAACTTCCCTTCTCCAAAAGTGACACTTGGAGAACTTGGCCTTCAACTGATGCGCTGTAAGCGTATCCATCACCTCCACGAGATGCCTTGCATGCTCTTCCTCATCCTTAGAGAAGATCAGAATATCATCTACGAAGACCACGACAAACTTGTTCAAGAACTCCCTGAACACCCTACTCATCAAGTCCACGAAATATGCGGGTGCATTAGTCAAGCCGAACGGCATGACAAGCCATTCGAAGAATCCATCTAGAGTTCTGAATGCAGTCTTGTCTATACTATCTTCAGCTACCCTGAGCTGATGGAATCCAGTAGCAAGATCAAGCTGAGAGAAAATAGAAGCACCGACAAGCTGGTCAAAGAGATCATCAATCCTCGGTAACGGGTGTCTATTCTTCTTAGTCAGCTTATTCAACTCTCGATAGTCAACACAAAGTCGGAGAGAACCATCTGCCTTGGTAGCAAATACCACAGGCGCTCCCCATTCAGATATACTTCGTCTAATGAAGTTCTTCTCAAGCAACTCTTTCACTTGCTTACTTAGCTCCCGCCTTTCACGCGGAGCCATGTGCCGAACGGGCAAAGAAACCGGCTTTGCATTATCCACCAGATAAATGCGGAAATCAATCTCTCGCTTAGGGGGCAACCCCCTAACTTCATCGAAAACATCCGGATACTCTCGAACCACTCTCACAGACTGAAGAGTTTCCGTTGACGAGTCGAGTGATTCAAGATAGCACAACATGACGGGACCTCTCGGATCACAAGAAATCTCTAGGGTGTTCCCGAGGCGAGTCACGAGCCTCACAACCCTATGCTCACAATCAAGGATGGCTCCATATCTGGACAACCAATCCATGCCCAATATCAATCCGTATCCCCTGAAACCAAGAACATAAGCACTACACAAGAACTCTACACTCAGTATAGAGATCCTCAAATCCCCACATATCATAGACAAATGGGTGGAACCCCCAATAGGATTTGAGACACAGACGGGATCATCTACCAAGCTAGTACTAGGGTGCAAACTATCAAAAAGATCAGATGAGATAAAGCTATGCGATGCACCAGAATCAAACAAGGTACGAACTGGAAAATCAGAAATATATACAAGGCTCTCAACAGAAATACTACCTCGATCGGGAACTGGAGCGGTACTGAGAGCACGAACTTTCCCTCCTGGAGGTCCAGCACGCTGAGTCTGACCCTGGCCTTGCCCTTGCTTCCTCAGGCAATCCTTACTGAAATGTCCAGTCTCACCGCAGAAAAAGCATTCGCCATTCTTCCTTTTCCTCTTCTTACAATCCTTAATAAGATGCCCAACTGAACCGCAATAATGGCACTTCCCCTTGTTGTTCTTGCCCTTGTTGTTGTTCCCTTTGTTGCCTTGACCCTTGTTCTTGTTCTGATTGCCTTGACTGCTTTGACCACTTGGATTACCCTGATTTCCTTTTCCCTGGGAATCAGTCTTCTTGGCTTGAGTATCATTCATCTTGGTTTCTTTCTTGACATCTCCCTGAAGTAACGCCATATCAACCAAACTCTCAAATGTGGCCCCATGGGGAATATGTGACATAGTCAATCCCTGCAACGGCTCATTCAATCCTCTAGCAAAACGAAGAGCCTTCTTCTGAGGAGTATTAACCATATCCAAGCCAAAACGAGCTAACTGATTGAACTTGTTCACATATTCTTTGACCGACATATCTCCTTGTCTCAAAGTTATGAACCTCTCCATTTGCAGATTCTCCTCAGCAGAAGATAGAAACTTAAGCATGAACCTTGCCCTGAAATCAGCCCAAGTCTCAACAGGCCTAGTACCATTGGTGACTTCCCACCAATAAGCGGCTTCATCCTTCATAAGCTAAACCGCCAACAAGAGCTTCCTCTGATCGTCTAACCCAAAGATAGTAAATAAATCCTCGGTCTCTTTCAACCAATTTCTGGCCTCTACAAAAGTCTCAGTGCCTTGAAAGTTTTTGCCACCCATTGCTTTGAAATCTTTGCAAGTCTTTGCGAAGTCAGCTTGAGGATGCTGAGGGGGAGGAGGAAGAGGAACCTCAGCAACAGGAGGAGGAGGAACATTAGCGACAGGAGGAGGAGGAATATTAACTATTGGAGGAGGAGGTGGAGGAACATCTGCGGGTCCAGCTTCGGTCGCCCTAGCCTCCAAAAGTCTCCTATACCAAACAGGTACGTGTACTCCCTCCGGAATAGCAAAGTTATCGGCCATACTGAAAATGAAAAAAAAAGACGGATTCAGAATGGAGAAAAACGAAGGAATTTTGCTAATGGCTTTTTAGGGAATAGCCTTTAAAATAAACTAGACTTTTCTTTGGAAAATACTTTATACTTGGTTTTGAAAATAGTTTTCCAACAGTTTTCTAAAAACCTTTTTGTTCCTTCGCGTAAACCATATGCTCTGATACCAATTTGTAAGACCCCGCCTCCGCCAGGGTGGCTCTTGCAAGCACTCTGACTTTGGAGGGGCGTTTGAATCAGGTAAACATGCATAATGATATATCAAGGCAGAACAAGAACATATGTATATATGTAAACAGAGTAAATATCATAGATAAAACAGCGGAAGATTTCAAAACATTTCAAAACCAGTCTGGTACAACATAATGTCAATTTTCCAAATAAACAAGTCTAGATAAAACAACATCAAATGAAAAACTGAAATACATAAGTGCTATCCCCAAATAAGTGGTAACCATAGCTAGCTTCATGTCGAAACCGTACATGAGCTGAAAATCCCTCAAGCAAGCAATCCGAAATCCAAGCTAAGCTCCAGTATTCCCTCCCAGATAACCTTGGGGGGGGGGGGAACGGAAGAAAAGAGGCGAAAGAAAACGGGTCAGTCAAAAAGACTGAGTAAGCCCTAATACAATCAATGTAAACTGGTAAAGTTAACTGGCATGAGCAGCAGGGATGAACATAAGGATAACAACATACTAGCATGATAATTAACTAACAAGGTAGATAAAGGTGTCATCGCATAATCAGGATTAAGGTTTTGCACCACAGGTGTACTAGCAAACTAACATGACTTGCGTAAACAAGTTTTGATCCCTTGGCCCAAGCTTTGGCCCAATAACATGAAGTGACCCTAATACAAGGTCCAACCAAAAGGTCTAGTCTATCGGCTCCCTAAGCCTAACTCGTCACGTGTTGGTGTCAATACGGCCCAAACATGATTGTAGTCAGACTGTGCAGGGTCTCCCGTCGGGTGTATCAAGCCCTAGGGTGGCAACCCCTGGACACCATAAACATGAGTGCACAGTCTCGATCTACTGGTACCCGTGCATGCTTTCCCCGGCTTCGGACTATGTGCACGACCATGGTCCGCCCGGAACTACACCGGCGTACCCTCTGCCGTCGCTTTTGGTCACTTACCTCCAGTCCAGTAATCGTGCCCCCACCCTAGCCTAGTCCCTAGGGTCATGATGATACTAACTTGGGATTACTGCTGGAGTGGGCCCCCATTGCTAGGATTTTTCTAGTGGGTTATGTACGGTTTAACCCCCTTGCTAATCATGGATTAACTTGGTTAAGTGTAACGATGAGTTCACGACTTAACCCCGATTAATCTACCGAGCCCAAATTGGTTAAGTACTAAGTGGACCATGACTTAACCCTAATCATGAGGCATTAATTAATTTAATGCGCCTTAACCTCTCACATTAGACTTTGTTGCGGTCACTAGTTAAGCCGGGCGGGTCCGGGTAGCTTTACACCACAACTTGGTCTAACCTCGGGTTCAAGGTACAACATGACCAACTTCTCACATTGGGTCCTATTGTTTGTAGCAACTAGTTAAGCCGGTCGGTTCCGGGTAGGTTTACCGTACAAACTCAACCCAACCTCGAGTTGTCCACACTTTTCTTTTCTAAGTGTCATGTCCATCATGTTTCCAAAACATGTTACAAGTTTTCCAAGCAATTGGGTAGACCTAACTTCATAGGTAAATTCCCAATGGGTAGACCTAACTTAATAGGTAAATTCCCAAGCTTATGTTTTTATGTCTTTTTAGTTTACCCAACCCCAAACGCAATCCCATCGCTTACATATTCGCAATAGCGCATAAAGGATAGAAAGAGGGAACTTGGCATAATCATGACATAAAGGTATTGAAGCCACAAGTTCAACATGGTGGCATATGAAATGTACATATGTTCTTATACTTGCATATTACATTTTTAGGCCCCAAAAGCATGCATAAAACCAAACTTGGCATATTGGTGATATATGGTGATAAATGACATGTAGAAATGGCCATAAGTTCGCATTTAGCCTCACATGCAAGTTATCATAAGAGATATGATAACTTACATGTTGCCAAAATGCAACCTTTGGCATAAAGCTTGAAGCTTTATGTTCATAAACCCAAGATAAGCTTGTATAACATGATAGCATGAACAAAATGTTCAACCCAAACTTGCATAACATAACTTGGCATACTTGCATATAAACTTGCATATCACAACATGATAAACTTGCATATCACCACATGATAAACTTGCATTTCATAGCATAGTAAACTTGCATATAAACTTGCATATCATATGACAACTTGCATATTATAACATAACAAGCTTGCATAACATGATAAACTTGCATTTCATAACATAGTAAACTCGCATATAAACTTGCATATCATACATTTAACTTTAGAGTTTAAGTATGAAAGTAGAATATGGCTTACAATGCTTATGAGGACTCAAATTGTAACAACCCGTATTTTCAATAATCTGAAGAATTTAATTCTAAAATGTGAATCAAGGGAAACGGGCTATGCCATTGCGTTCGTCTCGGAAAAATACGCAAAATAGAGTCCGAGTTTTCGGAAATCGGAGTCCGTATGACCCGATTAAGGCCCAACGAAGTTTTCAGAAAATTCCTAAGAAAAACAGATTTGAATTTCAAGTTCAAAATTGGGAATTGGGGCAAACTGGCGCAGGCGGGAAAATTCCCGCCAGGACCCGCATTTCGACAGGCCTGTCGACAGGGTCCCCAGGGTGTCGACTGCCCTGTCGACAGCCCTATCGACAGGGGGTGGCCAGGCAGTTTTGCCTGGCGCACCATTTTGATTTGGGCTTGGTCTTGTGGCTTGGTTCTAGAGAGTTCCAAAATCTGACGGACCTAAACTAACCTAGGGTTAATCCTAGGGCTAAAAACACTCTAATCTTCTATAAATAAGCCCCTAATCCTACCCTAAAACCCCATTATTCATTCTAGCAACCAAACTATGTCAAATTGAATTCTCAAATGGCCTCCACCTAAAAACCCTAGCCTCCACCCTCTTCAAAAATAATTCCTATGAAGATTTTGATGTTCATACAAGCATTTCTAAGTTGTATGAATGATCATTAGCTTGCATACATCATCAAGTTGCAAGCTTTATTTGCTAAGCTAGAGTTTTTGGGATTTTTGGTTAATTGGAGCTTTGTTTTGGGTTTTTATATGCTTGCATAAAGGGCTTCTCAATCTTTATTAGTAGATTTGTGTCTTCATAATACTTGTAAGCCCTCTTACTTTCATTTTAGAAACTCTAAAGTTAATATGTGATGAAAGTTGGGATTTTTGCAAGTTTATTTGGTTATGCGTGTTTATGCAAGCTCACTATGCCATGATTTGCAAGTTTATTGAGTTATGCATGTTTATGCAAGTTCACTATGCCATGATTTGCAAGTTTATTGAGTTATGCATGTTTGTGCAAGTTCACCAAGCCATGATTTGCAAGTTATGCATGTTCACTATGCCATGATTTGCAAGTTTATTGAGTTATGCATGTTTATGCAAGTTCACTATGCCATGATTTGCAAGTTTATTGAGTTATGCATGTTAATGCAAGTTCACTATGCCATGTTATGCATGTTTAATAAGTTATGCATGCTTATGCAAGTTCACCATGACATGTTGTGCATGTTTGACAAGTTATGCATGTTTATGCAAGTTCCCTATGCCATGTTATGCAAGTTTAACATGTTATGCATGTTTATGGTAATATGCAAGTTCACTATGCTAAGTTATGCAAGTTTAACATGTTATGCATGTTTATGGTAATATGCAAGTTCACTATGCTAAGTTATGCAAGTTTAACATGTTATGCATGTTTATGGTAATATGCAAGTTCACTATGCTAAGTTATGCAAGTTTAACATGTTATGCATGTTTATGGTAATATGCAAGTTCACTATGCTAAGTTATGCAAGTCTAACATGTTATGCATGTTTGTTGTGATATGCAAGTTCATCATGTATGTTGTGCCAAGTTCCCTCTTCCTATCCTTTATGCGTTATTACGAATATGTAAGCGATAGAATGACGTTGGGGGGGTTTGGGTAAACTTAAAATACATGAAAATATAAGATTGGGAATTTACCTATTAAGTTAGGTCTACCCCTTGGGAATTTACCTATTAAGTTAGGTCTACCCAAGTATTTGTTGACTTGTAACTATGCTTTGAAATAAAGTGGACATGACACTTAGAAAACATAAGTGTGGCCAACTCGAGGTTGGGTTGAGTTTGTAGCGTAATTCTACCCGGAACCGACCGGCTTAACTAGTGGCTACAAACAATAGGACCCAATGTGAGAAGTTGGTCATGTGGTGCCAAGACCCGAGGTTAGACCAAGTCGTGGTGTAAAGCTACCCGGACCCGCCCGGCCTAACTAGTAACCACAACAAGGTCTAATGTGAGAGGTTACGGTGCATTAAATTAATTAATGCCTCATGATTAGGGTTAAGTCAGGGTCCACTAATACTTAACCAATTTGGGGATTCCAGGGATTGAAATGGGGTTAAGTTGTGAACTGTTGGTTACACTTAACCAATTTAATCCATTTGGGGGTTCGAGGGATTGAAATGGGGTTAAGTGTGAACTGTTGGTTACACTTAACCAATTTAATCCATTTGGGGGTTCGAGGGATTGAAATGGGGTTAAGTTGTGAACTGTTGGTTACACTTAACCAATTTAATCCATGATTAGTAAAGGGTTAAATCGCACTTAACCCTCTTAGGAAACCCTAGCAACGGGGTCTGTTCCAGCAGTAATCCCAGTTTGGTATCATCACAACCCTAGAGGCTAGGCTAGGGCGGGGCACGATTACTGGACGGATGTAAGCGACCAAAGCGATGGCCGAGTGGTACAGCGGTGTGGGTCCAGGCGGGCTACGGACGTGCACGTAGTCCGGTATTGGACAAACTCGAGGCACGGGTACCAGTAGGTTTAGACTGTGCATTATTGCTTAAGTGTCTGGGGTTGACACCCGAGGGCTTGATACACCCGAAGGTGGACCCAGCACAGTCTGACTACATCCATATGTGGGCCGTATGGACACCAACACTTGACGTGTTAGGCTTATAGGGAGCCGATCGACTAGACCGTTTGGTTGGACCTTATATTAAGGTCACTTCATGTTATTGGGCCAAAGCTTGGGCCAAGGGATCAATACCTGTTATGTTGGTTTGCTAGTACACCGTGGTGCAGAACTTAACCTTGTTTATGCGATGACACCTCTATCTATCTTGTAGTTAATTTATCATGCCAGTATGTTGATATCTATGATCATCTCAGTTTCCATCATGCTGTTAACTTTATTAGTTTATAGACTGATCGTAGCAGGGCTTACTCAGTCTTTTTGACTGACCTGTTTTCTTTCGCCTCTTTTCTTCCGTTCCCCACCCCCCCCCCCTAGGTTCTCAGGGAGGGAATACAGGAGCCTAGCTTGGATCGTAGCTGCTTCCTTGGATAGCTCATGTATGCTTTGGACTTGAGTTCGCTATGGTTTTTCCACTTTAGGGATAGCTACTTTTATGTTTTCCTTTTCAGTTTCAGATGATGTTATTTTATGTACTAGACTTGTTTATTTGGGAAATTGACATTATGATGTAGCAGACTTGTTTTTGAAATGGTTTAAAATTCTTCCGCTGTTTTATGTACTTACTCTGTTTATTTACATCTATATATGTCATGTCTTGCCTTGCTATATCATTATGCATGTTTACCTTGTTTTAAAAACGCCCCACCAAAGTCAGAGTTGCTTGCAAGAGCCACCCTGGCGGAGATGGGGTGTTACATTTGGTATCAGAGCATATGGTTTACGAGAAGGGATAAAAAGGTTTTTAAAACTTTTGAAAAACTATTTTCAAAACCAAGTATAAAGTATTTTCCAAAGAAAAGTCTAGTTATTTTAAAAGGCTATTCCCCAAAAGCCATTAGCACTATCCTTTGACCCCTCGTTTGAACTCTTTTCTTTTCGTTTCCATCATGTCTGATAATCTCATCTTGCCCGAAGGAGTAACAATACCCGATTGGTTTCGTCGGTACTTGGAAGTCACGGCACCGGTCCCGGGTGTCTCTAATGTTGTCTTTCCAGTCGAGGCCGCTGTTCCTCCCCCTCCTCCCATAGCTGATGTTCCTCTTCCCCCTCAGCCTCCACAAACGGATTTTGCGGAAACTTGTAAGAACTTTAAGATGATGGGTGGCAAGAATTTTAGTGGAACAGAGACTTTTGTAGAGGCAAGGAATTGGTTGAAAGAGACCGAAGATCTTTTAGCCTCCTTTGATATAGGTGACCGCAGGAAGGTTTTATTAGCAGTATGGTTGCTAAAGGAAGAAGCTGCACGTTGGTGGGTAGTCACCACCGCTACTAGGCCAATTGGGACTTGGGATGATTTTAGAGGAAGGTTTGGACTGAGGTTCTTATCACTGAAGCAAGGGGACATGACTATTAGGGAATACATAGATAAGTTCAATCAACTGGCTCGGGTCAATTTAGACTCGGTTAATACAGCTCAGAAGAAGGCCCTACACTTTGCTCTAGGATTAAACGAGCCATTGCACGGTTTGGCCATGTCTCACATACCCTTGGGGGCGACTTTCGAGAGTTTGGTGAATATGGCCCTACTTCAAGAAGAAGATAACAATGACAAGAAAGAGGTCAAGGCGAATGAGTCTCAAAGGCAAGAGGGTAAATTCCGGGAAACGAGGCAAGAATAACAACAACCGCAAGGACAAGCCAAGAGAGAATAGGAAATGCAACTTCTGTGGTAAAATTGGACATATATCCAGGGATTGTAGGAAGAAGAAGAGAAAGCGGGGCGAATGTTTTCAGTGTGGTGAGTTTGGACATCTCAGCAAGAATTGCCCGAGGAAAACAAGGGCAAGGTCAGACTCAGTATGCAGGACTATCTGGAGGGCGAGTTCATCCCCTCAACACCGTTCTTCCAGCTCATGATAGAGGTAGTGTTTCTGTTGAAAATCTTGTTTACATTTTCTGACTTTCCCTGTTCGTACTTTGTTTGATTCTGGCACATCGCGTAGTTTTATTTCATCTGATCTAGTTGAAAGTTTGCACCTAAGTACTAGCCTAGTTGATGATCCCGTATGTGTTCCAAATCCAATTGGGGGTTCTGCCCGATTGTCTGTGGTCTGAGTGGATTTGAAAATTTCTATCTTGAGTATAGAATTCTCGTGGGATGTTTATATTCTCGGTTTCAGGGGATATGGGTTGGTTTTGGGCATGGAATGGTTGTCCTGTTTTGGAGCCATTCTTGGTTTTTGTATATAGGGTTGTGAGGCTCATGACTCGCCTCGGTAATGCCCTAGAAATTTCTAGCAACCCTATGGGTCCCTTCATGTTCTGTTATCTTGAATCCCTCGACTCGTCTATCGATAGTTTGCAATCTGTGAGGGTGGTCCGAGAATATCCTGATATCTTGGGTGGAGTGAAGGGGTTACCCCTGGACGTGGGATAGATTTCCGCATTATCTGGTTGGTAATACCAAGCCAGTTTCGTGGCCGGTTAGGAACATGACCTCACGAGATGAGAGTTAAGAAAGCAAGTCAAGGAGTTGCTTGAGAAGAACTTCCTGAGACGAAGCATTTTCGAGTAAGGTGCTCCAGAAGTATTCGTTACTAATGTGGACAGTTTGCTTCACTTATGTGTTGATTATCGTGAGAAGAATAGACAACCGTTACCAAGGATCGATGATTTGTTTGATCAACTTGTAGGAGCGTCTGTCTTCTTTTGATCTAGCTACCGGATTCCATCAGCTTAGGATGGCTGAGGATGGAATTGACAAGACTGCGTTTAGGACTCTAGATGGATTTTTAGAATGGCTAGTCATGCTATTTGGTTTGACTAATGCACCCGCATATTACGTGAACTTGATGGGTAGGGTGTTTAGGGAGTCCTTGAACAAGTTTGTCGTGGCCGTCGTAGATGATATTTTGATCTCCTTAAAAGGACGAGGGAGAACATGCTAGACATCTCAAGGAGGTGATGGGTACGCATAGAGCCACCAGTTGAAGGTCAAGTTCTCCAAATGTCACTTTAGAGGAAAGAAGTTGGATTTCTTGGGCACATAGTTCCTAAGTAAGGCTTAGCGGTGGATTCCGTTAAAGTGGTTGCGGTCTAAGACCGGAAAACCCTGAGGAGGGCAATTGAAAGCTTTCTCCGTTTGTCTAGTTAGTTAGCATTCCCTGAGCTTAGACTTCCTCTTCAGGATCAAGAAGGGGGTTTCACAGGAAGAAAGACCTGCAGTTAGTCAAGAACATGGACCAGTTGATTCGAGGCGAGATGTTAAGTCACCTCGCTAGATATATTATAGATGACAAGGGATGACTAAGGCGCGATGAGAGATTATGTGTTCCTCGAGTGAAAGACTTGGTAAAGAGGGTTTTTGAAAGATGCGCATCACTCAAGGAGGTGGCCGAGTTGGTCTCAGGATGCATGTTGTGCCACCAGGTTAAGGCCAAGTCATAGAAGCCCGGCGGGCCATTACCTCCATTGGAGGTTCCGCAAGGGAAAGTGTGAAAACATCTCGATAGATTATGTGGATGGACTACCTAGATCAAAGAAAAGGAATACGGGTATGAGGGTCATAATAGGTAGACTCACGAAGAGTGCTCATTTCAGTCCGGTGAAGAGCGAGAGGACTGCATCATGGTCAGCAACGGTTTACCCTCAAGAAGTTGGCCAGTCTTGAAATAGCCTACAGGAAGCCATGGGTAGGCAACTGAATCTAGGTATGGCCTATCACTCATAGGCGGATGGTTCATTTCGATTAAGCATGAGTTATAGAAAATCACGTTTATAAGGGCAATTGGCAACGTGGATTGGTATTTTCAAGAAAAATTCTGCTGCGTGGAATACTTTATAGTAAGTAGACGAGATCCAGGATTCACTAGTGAATTTTGGAGAGCTTGCATGAAACCATGAGGTTACAGTTATGTTTAGGCCGAGTATGATGAAAGAAGAATAAGTGAAAGAGGAAGACGAGAGACGATGATGAAATGAGTTCCAACTCGAATTTGGGAAATAGGAGATCATGAAGAGGAAGACGGTCAAAGCACAGGAGAGTTAAGCTCAAGAAAACGCAACTAAGAGGAGTGAAGACTGGATACACGCATCATATCTCTTTAAGAGAGCATCCTTGATCCTTGTTTTTCTATGGAGCTTGCTCGCAAGTTATCTTTCGTATATATCCTCTCGATCTTAGTTCTGTTGTAAACTCCATAAGGGGGTTATGACTCATCGGTTAGTACTATATGTCAGAGTTCGAATGGATTTCTTGAAATCCAAAAAGGAGTTTATCTTGCTTATCTTCTAATCCAGTTTATCGTGTGTATCTTGTCATGAGAACCTTAGGTAGAATCCTTTGGATGAAACATGTATTTGAAACATGTTATGCTTGATGTTTGCAAGTGGTTGCAAGTGTTTGCAAGTGGTTACTCGTGGGTGCATTATACACATTAGGCACTAGATCGGCTCGCACACTCTTCATGTTGCATATGCATGAGTGCTTACACTTATTCATGGTTGAAACTGGTTGTGCTACCACATGGATGTTGCATATGGATGAATGTTATGTGCACTCATATAGATACTATAAATTATGTTAGGAATTTGCATACATATGGATTCATTTCACTGACATACATATGCATTAAGGAGGTTTACTGTATCAGTAACCGCCTGATTTTCACTGACATACATATGCATTAAGGAGGTTTACTGTATCAGTAACCGCCTGATTTCTGCATTAGGTAAGTACATATACACACACTTTTGCATATGTTCATACCACATTTAGAATCTTGTAAGGACAATGATTGCTCGTGGATGATGCTTTGAGTAGATGGATGATTGGATGGTAGGATATGTTCTTCCTAACTTGAAGATTTCGGGGACGAAATCCTTTAAGGAGGGGAGAATGTAACAACCCGTATTTTCAATAATCTGTTATAATATAAATCGAGGCAGAATTTAATTCTAAAATGTGAATCAAGGGAAACGGGCTATGCCATTGCGTTCGTCTCGGAAAAATACGCGAAATAGAGTCCGAGTTTTCGAAAATCGGAGTCCGTATGACCCGATTAAGGCCCAACGAAGTTTTCAGAAAATTCCTAAGCAAAAACAGATTTGAATTTCAAGTTCAAAATTGGGAATTGGGGCAAACTGGCGCAGGCGGGAAAATTCCCGCCAGGACCCGCATGTCGACAGGCCTGTCGACAGGGTCCCCAGGGTGTCGACTGCCCTGTCGACAGGGGGTGGCCAGGCAGTTTTGCCTAGCGCACCATTTTGATTTGGGCTTGGTCTTGTGGCTTGGTTCTAGAGAGTTCCAAAATCTGACGGACCTAAACTAACCTAGGGTTAATCCTAGGGCTAAAAACACTCTAATCTTCTATAAATAAGCCCCTAATCCTACCCTAAAACCACATTATTCATTCTAGCAACCAAACTATGTCAAATTGAATTCTCAAATGGCCTCCACCTAAAAACCCTAGCCTCCACCCTCTTCAAAAATAATTCCTATGAAGATTTTGATGTTCATACAAGCATTTCTAAGTTGTATGAATGATCATTAGCTTGCATACATCATCAAGTTGCAAGCTTTATTTGCTAAGCTAGAGTTTTTGGGATTTTTGGTTAATTGGAGCTTTGTTTTGGGTTTTTATATGCTTGCAAAAAGGGCTTCTCAATCTTTATTAGTAGATTTGTGTCTTCATAATACTTGTAAGCCCTCTTACCTTCATTTTAGAAACTCTAAAGTTAATATGTGATGAAAGTTGGGATTTTTGCAAGTTTATTTGGTTATGCATGTTTATGCAAGCTCACTATGCCATGATTTGCAAGTTTATTGAGTTATGCATGTTTATGCAAGTTCACTATGCCATGATTTGCAAGTTTATTGAGTTATGCATGTTTGTGCAAGTTCACCAAGCCATGATTTGCAAGTTATGCATGTTCACTATGCCATGATTTGCAAGTTTATTGAGTTATGCATGTTTATGCAAGTTCACTATGCCATGATTTGCAAGTTTATTGAGTTATGCATGTTTATGCAAGTTCACTATGCCATGATTTGCAAGTTTATTGAGTTATGCATGTTAATGCAAGTTCACTATGCCATGTTATGCATGTTTAATAAGTTATGCATGCTTATGCAAGTTCACCATGACATGTTGTGCATGTTTGACAAGTTATGCATGTTTATGCAAGTTCCCTATGCCATGTTAGGCAAGTTTAACATGTTATGCATGTTTATGGTAATATGCAAGTTCACTATGCTAAGTTATGCAAGTTTAACATGTTATGCATGTTTATGGTAATATGCAAGTTCACTATGCTAAGTTATGCAAGTTTAACATGTTATGCATGTTTATGGTAATATGCAAGTTCACTATGCTAAGTTATGCAAGTTTAACATGTTATGCATGTTTATGGTAATATGCAAGTTCACTATGCTAAGTTATGCAAGTTTAACATGTTATGCATGTTTATGGTAATATGCTAGTTCACTATGCTAAGTTATGCAAGTCTAACATGTTATGCATGTTTGTTGTGATATGCAAGTTCATCATGTATGTTGTGCCAAGTTCCCTCTTCCTATCCTTTATGCGTTATTACGAATATGTAAGCGATAGAATGACGTTGGGGGGGTTTGGGTAAACTTAAAATACATGAAAATATAAGATTGGGAATTTACCTATTAAGTTAGGTCTACCCCTTGGGAATTTACCTATTAAGTTAGGTCTACCCAAGTATTTGTTGACTTGTAACTATGCTTTGAAATAAAGTGGACATGACACTTAGAAAACATAAGTGTGGCCAACTCGAGGTTGGGTTGAGTTTGTAGCGTAATTCTACCCGGAACCGACCGGCTTAACTAGTGGCTACAAACAATAGGACCCAATGTGAGAAGTTGGTCATGTGGTGCCAAGACCCGAGGTTAGACCAAGTCGTGGTGTAAAGCTACCCGGACCCGCCCGGCCTAACTAGTAACCACAACAAGGTCTAATGTGAGAGGTTAAGGTGCATTAAATTAATTAATGCCTCATGATTAGGGTTAAGTCAGGGTCCACTAATACTTAACCAATTTGGGGATTCCAGGGATTGAAATGGGGTTAAGTTGTGAACTGTTGGTTACACTTAACCAATTTAATCCATTTGGGGGTTCGAGGGATTGAAATGGGGTTAAGTGTGAACTGTTGGTTACACTTAACCAATTTAATCCATTTGGGGGTTCGAGGGATTGAAATGGGGTTAGGTTGTGAACTGTTGGTTACACTTAACCAATTTAATCCATGATTAGTAAAGGGTTAAATCGCACTTAACCCTCTTAGGAAACCCTAGCAACGGGGTCTGTTCCAGCAGTAATCCCAGTTTGGTATCATCACAACCCTAGAGGCTAGGCTAGGGCGGGGCACGATTACTGGACGGATGTAAGCGACCAAAGCGATGGCCGAGTGGTACAGCGGTGCGGGTCCAGGCGGGCTACGGACGTGCACGTAGTCCGGTATTGGACAAACTCGAGGCACGGGTACCAGTAGGTTTAGACTGTGCATTATTGCTTAAGTGTCTGGGGTTGACACCCGAGGGCTTGATACACCCGAAGGTGGACCCAGCACAGTCTGACTACATCCATATGTGGGCCGTATGGACACCAACACTTGACGTGTTAGGCTTATAGGGAGCCGATCGACTAGACCGTTTGGTTGGACCTTATATTAAGGTCACTTCATGTTATTGGGCCAAAGCTTGGGCCAAGGGATCAATACCTGTTATGTTGGTTTGCTAGTACACCGTGGTGCAGAACTTAACCTTGTTTATGCGATGACACCTCTATCTATCTTGTAGTTAATTTATCATGCCAGTATGTTGATATCTATGATCATCTCAGTTTCCATCATGCTGTTAACTTTATTAGTTTATAGACTGGTCGTAGCAGGGCTTACTCAGTCTTTTTGACTGACCTGTTTTCTTTCGCCTCTTTTCTTCCGTCCCCCCCCCCCCCCACAGGTTCTCAGGGAGGGAATACAGGAGCCTAGCTTGGATCGTAGCTGCTTCCTTGGATAGCTCATGTATGCTTTGGACTTGAGTTCGCTATGGTTTTTCCACTTTAGGGATAGCTACTTTTATGTTTTCCTTTTCAGTTTCAGATGATGTTATTTTATGTACTAGACTTGTTTATTTGGGAAATTGACATTATGATGTAACAGACTTGTTTTTGAAATGGTTTAAAATTCTTCCGCTGTTTTATGTACTTACTCTGTTTATTTACATCTATATATGTCATGTCCTGCCTTGCTATATCATTATGCATGTTTACCTTGTTTTAAAAACGCCCCACCAAAGTCAGAGTTGCTTGCAAGAGCCACCCTGGCGGAGGTGGGGTGTTACACAAATGAGTATAGCAAATATAAGAAAGCCCTTATGCAATCAATAAAACCCAAAATGCAAGCAAAACCCTTGAGCCAAAATGATCAAAACTCTTCCTTTATGATGTAAATATAGAAACTTGACTTGAATGCAAGCTAATGATGCTCATACAAGTTTAAAAACACTTGTATGCATGGAAAATCACTTAGAAAGGACTTAGGAAATTTTATGAAGAGAGTGGAGGCCATGAGAGGATTGATTTTGCCATAGTTTAGTTGTAGGATAGATTAATGATGATTTAGGGTAGGTTAGGGTCTTATTTATAGGTTAGGCAAGTGTTTTAGGCCATAGGATTAAACCCTAGTTGCAATCTCATCCCTTAAAACCGAATCTGGCCCCCAAGCTCAACACAATCTCAAAATGGTGCACCAGGCTAAACAGCCCGGCTGGACCAAGTCGACAGCCAAGTCGACAGGGCTGTCGACTTGGGTCCAACCAAGTCGACTCCCAAGTCGACAGGGCTGTCGACTTGGGTGCTCTGGCGGGAATTTTCCCGCCTGGCCCAAACTGGCCCAAATTTCCAATTTCAAACTTGAATTTGAAATCTGTTTTTACTTTGGAATTTTCTGAAAACTTTGTTGGGCCTTAATCGGGTCAGACGGACTCCGATTTTCGAAATCTCAGACTCTATTTCGCGTATTTTTCCGAGACAAACGCAATGGCACAGCCCGTTTCCCTTGATTCAGATGTTAGAATTAAATTCTGCCTCAATTTATGTTATAACAGGTTATTGAAAATACGGGTTGTTTCAATATGGATCCATCATATATTCCCATCATAAAAATGGAGCATGCATGTTAAAAGACTGCAGTTCAAACAAGATCACCATGGTCCATGAATAAACAAAATTATCACTGCCAACATTTTCTTTCTGGGGAAAAGAGGATTCCAAAGCCTTTATTAAAAAGAAAGACCAAATCAATACAAACAGTATATACAACAAACCCAATGTTTACAGAAAGAGTCGAAAGACACATAACACAGCCTACAAATTAATTATAACTACAACTCAGCAACACATAATAATAATTCCACCCACCGCAAAATAGAACAAACTAGGAGAGCCTGAAAACATAGATCAACAAGAACCATCCTTGCACAGCAGAGAGACGCATGAAATCTCCTCAGCTTGAACTTTAATCCATCAACACGCATGAAGGCAGACGCTACAAAAGATAGAGCCGACATCAGATAGACAAAAAGAGAAAGTGGATCCAATGCATAGTCCAGGCGGCTTCATTGACCTCCAAATTGCAGAAATCTAAATTAAGTTACAACATCTGAACTAACAGGTAATAATGTTACATTCACTGTGTTAAAACAAACAATAAAAAGACCTATGTTATTTTGGAACAACACTTTCCAACAGGCTTGCCGTCAACACTTTCTGAGCAATCCTGAATAGTTGAAGTAAAAGATTAAGATTTTATTCTCACTTGCAAACTACCGCTGTATAGAAAAAGTTCAGATTTTATTCTCACCCGCAAAATTACATGAATGACCATGATTTGTATGCCCTACAACGCTGTTTTCATAGATTTGAAGAAGAAGCACCATGCGAAATTAAGGATGTTATCCATAGATTAAGGGAAGAAGCACTTGAATGGCCACGATCTGTATACCCTACAGCGCTAAAATGGAGAAAGTGGGCGACTCTTCCTTGAGCGATCCAATTAACAATTGAATGGACGGTCAAAATTAGATATCATTAAAAATACGGATTGAAGGACAAATTGACACCGATTAGATACCCAAAGGAAGCCTTTAGTTCCACTGTTTGAGACAACCTAAATTTATCTCTAACTTGTCTTATATTAAAGACAAAATTTTAGATGGTGTCTAATTTTTGGCTCAAATATTACATTTTCTTGTAGTGACTGTTCTAATCAAGTGCAACTGCAATGTCGTTGCTTTCTAAACAAAGCCGAAGTAATGCCACAATTTATCGCTTATAGCATCTGCAATCCTCAAGCAATGTAATGTCTTCAAAAGATTACGTGGAGACAATAACTTTACAATGTGAAGCCTATGTGTCAACAAACATTATATATATAAGATAACCGAGTCCAATGCAAATGTGATAGAAAAGTTAAACTAATCTATGTGGCATGCTTGATTAGCTGAAAAATGGCGGTAAAAAAAAAAAAACAACACGCAAACTAAAAAAGGAGGAGGAAGAAACTAGACTGCAAGTTGCAGGAAACTTGAAAAATAAGTGACATAGCAGGGGATTATTGCAAATTGCACCAAATCAGTACAGACTTCTCTTCCAAATTCAACGAAGAATAAAGTAGTCTATAAAATAAAGTAAAAAAAAAAAGAATTGGAATCGCTATTTAATATCGTGAAAGCCTGAAGACCTCGTTCTGGAGAAGTTTGCATGAGGGGATTTTGCGACTTTAGGGTGCAACGATGGGGGTCATCGTTGGTATTTTCTGAGATCTGCGAAGGGGGAAAATTGAGATTGATAAATTTTCGAAATTCTCCTGAAGCTCAACGATTGGAGAAAGACCCATCAAACTGCAATTGAGATAAAATTGGTCTGAAAACAATTGAAAAAATGAAAATATATATCGATTGATTTAGGATGAGGGCGGATTGAGAAGGATGAAGAAGAAAAAGGCAATGACCTGTATGTTTGAAATTGTCAAGCTAAATGTCTGAAACTGGACATCGGCTTTCACAATGTGAAAAAAAAGTGGCACACGTCAGATTCCACTTTGAGATCAACATTGCATTGGAGACCAAAAAGGCAAATTTGTTGATATGTGCTGATGTGTCATTGAAATTACATTCTAATAACATCCTCATTGAAGATGCTCTTAATAAGTTTTAACAATTCACTAGCGTCAGTACTGTTACGTTTACATGAAGTAATAAATCGATAGACATAGCCGTAAGCAGAATTTTAGATGAACCACACATGTAACATGTAAGCTGACTAGCTGGTGGTTTGGTGTCCAATTTTTACGCCTTGCAAATTCTGTTGAGTTTTATTAACTGTTCCATCGTTTTTGAATTATCAAACCAAATTCGATGCACTGTTTGTGAATTCTATTTCAGTAACTGAAATCAACATTGTGCTTTTGTTTGTGAATTTTATTTTAGTAACCAAAATCAGAACCGCTTCTACTCTTTTATTTGTTTTTTTCTACTTTCAGTTGCTTGAAGAAACGGTGAATACTGATATTGCATATATGTAAGATCACTATTACTTCAGTACCACATTGTAAGGTACAATAAGTAACATTTAATGCAACAATATAACGTCCAATGAATCTGCAAAACCGTTAGACTTAAGTATGGTTCTTACCATAGGAAAACTATAAATAGCTTACTAAATAAGTTTGCAATTGATCGAAAGAGCGATTGAACAACGTTCATATTGGAGATTTACTAAAAGCACATGCATAACTTTTACCGATTATCTACATCGTCTAATAAAAATTGTGCTATCAATGCTTTTATTTTAGGATCCATTTAAATTAAGTTTTTATGTGTGGAAAATTGGTAACTTGGCCTTTGCATTTGGACTAATCTCTAATGAATATATTTCGCCTATTCTCCCTAATATCTATATAAGTACATCTTTTTCCATGCTTACCTTCATCAATATACAATGAATTTCATGTTAACTGCATAGGAAATCCAAAATTTCCATTAAACAACACTTTTATGAAAACCCGTGTGCGAAGCACGGGTTCACACTAGTACAACATTATGGACAAGCACTTACATGGAAAACCAAGTCATAACAAAGTGATAACCAACAACAGTGAACACAAGAAGATATAGTGTAACCTCACGTATTTCGAATAATTAATTTATTTAATTATTTAAATAATGGTTTGGTAATTTTAATGACTTGAGTTAATTTATATTGAATATTTAATTAATATAAATAATTAAATAATATATTTAAATTTTGAAATAGTCGAAAATAATAGAATTGGCAATATTGTGTGAATTGGATAGTATAAGAGATTTGGTTGAGTTTAGATGAGAATTAAAATAACGAATATATTTAATAAATGAAGATTAAACGTATAATTTATAATATAATTTAAATTTAGCCCGTAATGTCGCAAACTTCAATTGAATATATAGAATTCGTTTTAAGTCGGATTTCTATGAAACAAGAAACGTTCGAATCTGGTGAACTAAAATTTTCTAATGGAAGAGAAAAATCGGTATTTCGTCGTGTAGATTGTGAGTTATGATCAAATCAAATTTTCAAAAAGGTCATTATGGAATTCGTTTATAATTTATAACGATTTATTTATATTATAAATGGATTTTTAATATAAATTGAATATCGATTTAACTAGGACTTGAAATATCGAGTTATAAATTCTGATATGTGTATTTTGGAGCTAGATAATATTCTTTGTGAATATATATGGTAATATTATTTATTAATGTTAAATTTAATTATTTTTAAATATATTTATATTTAAATGGGTTTATTTAGAGCCTTAGAAAATAGCCATTTTAGAAAATAGCCATTTTTACAAGCATTTCAAGATAGAAATGATTAAGAAATGGTTTTGAAAGATGATACAGTATTGAGCTCACTTCGATCGCTGCGAAATAACTCTGATGATGCTGGCCACTTCATCAGTGTTCATTTTCGAGTTCTAAGTGATAATCACTACCAAGGATACTGTTTTGAATTATTTTGGGAAAACAAGCGGTTTGATATTCTGAAATGAATATTTGATTTTTGAGAAAAACAAAGATGTTTAAAACTCCCAGGAAAATTGTTTTGAGTTAAAAACAAATTAAAGTAGAAATTGTGAAAGCAAATTGGAATTAAATAGAAGTCGATTAAGTTGAAATTGAATTGGATTAGAATGATGTCAAGTAAGTTGGATTGATAAGAGTTTGGAATCAAGAATGAAACATGAGTTTGAAATAAAATTTGGCTTGGATAGAACCAAATGATTGAGTTTGAGGAAGAATTGATTGGAGTTTGATTGGATGGCATTGGTATATGCTGAATTGGTAGCAGATGGAAAGGATATAATGATATGCCCGACAAAAAGGTACAAGTTTATTTTTATATGAGCTTGGTGATTTATGAGCCTATTTGGCAAGCCGCTGGGCTATTTGATTTTCTTTTGGATTGGAGAAGGCCTAGAGAGGCGAGTTGTAGTTGTACCGATTGAGCCGTACAAAGGAGACGCTGGCGAAATTTTCCGAAAATTTAAGGTGTTAGAAAATTTTCAGAATTTTTGAAAATTTTGGTTACTCGGAATGAATTAATATTTTAATTGAAATTAATTGGTTCAGTCGAAACTGAAATTTGAGAAGTAAACAGATAAATTTTAGCCCAGTTAATAGGGTTTGTTTACTACCTTAGTAATTTCGGGGATGAAATTCTTTTACGGGGGGAAGAATGTAACGTCCCATATTTCGAATAATTAATTTATTTAATTATTTAAACAATGGTTTTTTAATTTTAATGACTTGAGTTAATTTATATTAAATATTTAATTAATACAAATAATTAAATTATATGTTTAAATTCCGAAATAGTCAAAAATAATATAATTGGCAATATTGTGTGAATTGGCTAGTATAAGAGATTTGGTTGAGTTTAGATTCGAATTATAATAACAAATATATTTGATAAACGAAGATTAAACGTATAATTTATAATATAATTTAAATCGAGCCCGTAATGTCTTGGTAGTTCGTAATATTGAGTTTTGAACTTCAATTGAATATATAAATTCCGTTTTAAGTTGGATTTTTCGGAAACAAGAAACGTTCGCAATTGGTGAACTATATTTTTTTAATGGAAGTGAAAAAACGGGATTTCGTCTTGTAGATTGTGAGTTATGATCAAATCAAATTTTCAAAAAGGTCGCTATAGAATTCGTTTATAATTTATAATGATTTATTTATATTATAAATGGATTTTTAATATAAATTGAATATCGATTTAACAGGGATTTGAAATATCGAGTTATAATTTCCAATATGTTTATTTTGGAGTTGGATAATATTCTATGTGTACATATACAATAATATTATTTATTAATATTAAATTTAATTATTTTTAAATATATTAATATTTAAATGGGTTTATTTAAAACCTTAGAAAATAGCCATTTTTGCAAACGAACCCCATTTTCGACGAAATTAATTTTGTTGGATCCGGAATATTAAATCATTGCTAGATTTCAATTTTCGTGATTTTTCGAGTTAGTACGTGGCTGTAACACTCCATGTCCGTTAATGTCATTCACAAAGGGAATGCATTAACTTCCATGAAGCATTATAAGTAAAAAGAACAGAATATTACAAGACAGATACGTAAAGTAGTACTTGAAAAATTAATACTTTATTACAGCAGAAACAGAAATAAGTTTGGTTACATCCTTCAAAATCACAATACCAAAACCCAAATACACAAGTATCAGTCTTACACCAAAATCCTTCAGAATGCATAATTTTAAAATCATAATCCCCAACATAAACTACCATAAGAAGGTAGAGTCAAAGCCAAGCAATACTTCAAGCACTTCAAGCAGAGAGAATATGAATCAAGCTCCTATGTTTCCACCCTGAGCACCTGGGGGGAAACGGAAAGAAAAAGAGGCGAAAACAAACGAGGTCAGACATAAAGTTTGGCGAGTCCTGTAACTTTCAGCATATAAACAGATAGTAGTATCATGACATGTAAATAAAACTGGATGAGAGATTACAGCAACAGGAGTAGCAGGTATGCTTAAGTTAAACAGAAGAATAGAATGATATAGACCAAGATATGCTTCTTACCTATATCTTGCTTCTCTGCACTAAAACTTAGTATAACAGGATTAGGTGTCACCCTAATGTCTAAACTGAAACGGAAACAGAATAATCTTTACAGAAGCAGAATGCTAGTAATGGGCCTTTACCACCCCAACTAATGGGCCTTTACCACCCCAACAGAGACAGAAGGTACAGAAACAGAACGCTAATAATGGGCCTTTAACACCCTAACAAATGGGCCTTTAACACCCTAACAAATGGGCCTTTACCACCCCAACAGAGACAGAAAGTATTCCAATAAAAACAAACAGAACTAGGAGTACCCTAAATTCTACCCCAAGCGATCGGCTCCCTAATACATAAATACCCTATGCCGGCCCCACAGAATGGTGTACCATTCCCTAAAGTGGCAACCTATAGACACAGACCTATTTATAGATGTCACGGTGTCTTACATCCTCAGAGCAAACCGGATCTATGCACGCACATGACCTGGTTGGAATGCGCCATCAACACCCCTCGCCATTATCAGAGTGAACCTCTTACAATTAGTTCAGTAAGCGTGCCCGGACCCCTCCTAGTGTTGGGTCATAGTTTTGATACCAGAAAAGGGTTACTGACTAATATGGGTCCCACACAACAAATGACACAAGTAATTACCCCTCCTAACCTTGTGTCCCCAGACTAACAGATTTCAGATGTACAAAGTTCAGATTAACTAGTTCTCAAATCAGACATACATGTTAACAAGTTTTCAGACTAATGGATCAGATATACAGATTTACAGACTTACAGAATGTTTCACCTAACCTTGTATTGGGCCTACAGATTTACGAAACGGGTTTATTAGATTCATCCGCCCAGTTGATTTAACTTTATCCACCCAACACGTTTTAGGCATCATATTTATCCTAGACTTGCATTAATTAATTACTAATGCGCAGACCTCTCACATTAGGTCAGTAGCTTGTGGCCGCTGGATGTGCCGGGCGGTTCCGGGCAGACTTCTGCCACAAGCCAGACCTAACCTTGTGTCTGAGCATCTTTTAGCTATGCCTGCGACCTCTCACATTAGACTGACAGTTTGCGGTTGCTGGTTAAGCCGGTTGGGTTCGAGCAGGATTCTACCGCAAACAGAGTCTAACCTCGTGTCTCAGCATTGTTATTTTTTTAGCTAAAGTATTCATTCACAGACTATGCCAATATCAGACTAATTATGCCAATTCAACAAATTAAACTTCTTTACAAGTTATAGCAGATTATTCAAAGTTCTATTAACTTGTTTTGTTCAATTTTAGACCAAGCCTACAGATTTTCATACCCCAAATTTACGGGATTCAGTTTCAACAGATTTTTGCAGATTAGGCAATTTAACAGATTTAATCATAAAATTAAGCCTAATTTTACATGCCCAAATTATGGTCATAACTCACAATATAACATATGTCCCAAATTTTAGTTAAATTTACACAGTACAGAATATTCTCGAAAAACCCCAAATCATGATATACAATACGAATTATGCCAAATTATAGCCTTTGATTTCAGCGTATGCCTAATATCCAAAATCCCCATTTAGGCGTATTCACATTTAATAGTTGTCCTATTATAATATAGATCTTTGCACCTAAGTCATATACACAAAAATTCTCCTTCTTCCAAATCACAGACTATCATATATAGTATGCCCAGATCTAGATCTTAAATTACAGCATATGTTCTTTTCTCAAATTAGTCACAAATCAGTCATGTCTAATTATGCATCATTCACTATTTTCCCCAAATTTAGCGTTCGTGCGTCAATCTCTTATGAGATTTGGTTCTGGCTCGTGGTAGCCTAGCTGTAGAATAAAAGGAAGGAAGAGATACGGAATAGTTACTATAATATTAATAAGATAGATCTACACAGAAAATAGATCTGATAAACAAGAATATGCATAATCTCAAGTTCAGACTTATAACCACGTCAAGATCATAATTAAATTTCATATATGAAAATAATTGTACTCACCTTGATTGGATTCTAAAAGAAAAAGGGTTGTAGTTGTTATCTTTTAATCCTATTCATATTGGAAGAAGAAGAAGTACTAGTTCTAGCTTAGGTTTCAACAGAGTAGAGACACCATTAATTTATTTTAATTAGAATTGAGGCAGCATAGCGTTACAATGGTTTGGTGTGGAGAGAAAGTGGGGTTTGGGGGTGTTTAAATAGCATAGGGATCAATGAATCTGGTTAGAACGGGCGTCCAAATGCAGAAAAACGAACCAGTCCTCGGATCTGGAAATAGTGGGGAGGTCGACCCCCAGGTCGACCCCCTGGTCGACCTATGTGACCCAGGTCGACCCCCTGGTCGACCAGGGTCCTAGGCAGGAAATTTCCCGCCCAGCCCGGGTGTATGGTTTGAATTTCAGTTGACCTCCTCAATGCGAATTATGTTAGTGCCATGAGTCCAATTATGTATACAAGAAATCCTATTTGATACACATTATTTCTATATGAGTGCATAACCATTCATCCAACTGCAACATCCATGTGAAGAGTCAATCATTTTGCATCCACAAAAATTGAAAATTGCGCACACATCCATATGCAGTATGAGAGTGCTTTTGACCTGATCTAGTGCCCAGTGTGCGTATATGCATCCACGAGCAACCACTTGCATCCACTTGCAACCATTAAACATAACGTGTCTCAAACACATGTTTACACCCATTAGTTTCTACCTAAAGGTCGAAGACTCGATCGATAAGATACAGCCGAGTGATAGAAACAAGTACAATTAAAACAAAAGTTCTGTTCCCATTAGACATCGGCTAAGAGAATAAATCTCTAAGTATCAACCCCGAAGACCGAAATTAACACCAGATTGACACTCCGAGAATTACTCCCATTAAACAATGTCAAAACTGGAAATCTACTTCACGCTTCGAGTAAAAACCCCTATCCTTTTCAGAAATATTCAGATACTTACAGACTACTGGTACAGATTAGATTATCAAAACCATGAATGTATGTGTCATAGTCAACTTAATGCCCAACAAAGATACCCCCAACTTATCACAAACAGATGAGTCGTAACCCTTATGGGGTTTGAGATTATAGAGGGATTAGAAACAATACTAGTATTAAAGTGCAGAGTCTCAGTTACAGAATCAAAATGCCAAAATCATAAAGAGTTTTAACTCAATAATCAGATAAGGAAATTAGACCTTATACAGAAATTTTCCTATCTCTATCCTATCCACCAGCCACGTGAGCATTCCCCTGCCCTTCAGAAGTAGGTCCTGTCCTCTGCCCTTGCCCTCGTTTCTTCGGGCAGTCCCTAGTGAAGTGTCCCATCTTACCACAGTTGAAGCAAGTGCCCTTGCTCTTTCTACAATCGTTGTTCAGATGAGTCAAGCTTCCACAAGTAAAGCACTTTTTCTCCTTCTTATCTTCAGACTTTTCATCCTTCTTGTGTGTTTCCTTTTTGGGCCATGCTTTCTTGTTTTGTGGTCCTTCAAGCTTTTCCTCTTTTTTTATCACTTTTGTCTTCCTCTTCATGCATCAATGCCATGTCAACCAATTTCTTGAAGGTAGTCCCTATAGGAATGTGGGTCATAGCCAACCCGTGTAGCGGCTCATTCAAACCTTTAACGAATCTCGGGACCTTCTTTTCAGGTGTGTTCACCAAGTCTAAGCCAAATCTCGCCAACTGATTGAACTTGTTAACGTACTCCTTTACTGATAAATTTCCTTGCTTCAACGCCAAGAACCTCTCCGTGTATAAATTCTCTTTTGCTCGTGAGAGAAATTTCATCTCGAACCTATGCCTGAAATCCATCCATGTCTCCATTGGACGCTCTCCATTCATGACCTCCCACCAAAACGAGGCTCCGTCCTTCATTAACCAAGAAGCTAATTGCACCTTCCTTCCACTTTCTATCTCGAAGATACCAAACAAATCTTCCACCTCCTTAAGCCAATTTCGATCTTCAACAAACGTCTCTGACCCGTGAAAAGGTTTCCCGCCCATTTCCCGAAAGTCTTTGCATATCTTCGAAAAGTATCAACACGAGGGGGGGGAGGAGGAGCGGCTGCAGCTGGGGGAGGAGGAACGTCTGCTGGGCCTGCGGAGGTGGCCCTAGCCTCCAGGTACCTTCTGAACCAGGTTGGTATCGGTATGCCCTCGGGAATCTCGGGTACCCCAGACATGTTGAAAAGAAAAAGGAAGAGATTCAAAATGGAGAATCGAGAGACAGATATATGGCTTTTGAGGATTATGTTTTTTTTTTCAAAATAAACTTTACTTTTAAAAATACTTCTTTTTAAAAACCTTTTTGAAAATAGTTTTCAAATACTTTTTATCAAATCTGGTAACCTTCAGCTCTGATACCAAGTGTAACACCCCATGTCCGTTAATGTCATTCACAAAGGGAATGCATTAACTTCCATGAAGCATTATAAGTAAACAGAACAGAATATTACAAGACAAATACGTTAAGTAGTACTTGTAATATTTATAACTTTATCACAGCAGAAACAAAAATAAGTTTGGTTACATCCATCAAAATCACAATACCAAAACCCAAGTACACAAGTATCAGTCTTATACCAAAATCCTTCAGAATGCATAATTTTAAAACCATAATCCCCAACATAAACTGCCATAATAAGGTAGAGTCAAAGCCAAGCAATACTTCAAGCACTTCAAGTAGAGAGAATATGAATCAAGCTCCTATGTTTACTCCCTGAGCACCTGGGGGGGGGGGTGGGGATGGAAAGAAAAAGAGGAGAAAACAAGCGAGGTCAGACATAAGGTCTGGTGAGTCCAGTAACTTTTAGCATATAAACAGTTAGTATTATCATGACATGTAAATAAAACTGGATAAGAGATTACAGCAACAGGAGTAGCATGTATGCTTAAATTAAACAGAAGAACATAATGATATAGATCAAGATATGCTTCTTACCTATATCTTGCTTCTCTGCACTAATTCTTAGTATAACAGGATTAGGCGTCAACCTAATGTCTAAACTGAAACTGAAACGGAAACAGAATAATCTTTACAGAAGCAGAATGCTAGTTATGGGCCTTTACCACCCCAACTAATGGGCCTTTACCACCCCAACAGAGACATAAGGTACAGAAACAAAATGCTAATAATGGGCCTTTACCACCCCTAACAAATGGGCATTTACCACCCCAACAGAGACAGAAGGTATTCCAACAGAAACAGACAGAACTAGGTGTACCCTAAATTCTACCCCAAGCGATCGGCTCCCTAATATATAAATACCCTGTGTCGGCCCCAAAGAAGGGTGTATCATTCCCTAAAGTGGCAACTATTGACACAGACCTATTTACAGATGTCATGGTGTCTTACATCCTCAGAGCAGACCGGATCCATGCATGCACATGACCCGGTTGGAATGCGCCATCAACACCCCTCACCATTATCAGAGTGAACCTCTTACAATTAGTTCAGTAAGCATGCGCGGACCCCTCCTAGTGTTGGGTCATAGTTTTGATACCAAAAAAGGGTTACTGACTAATATAGCTCCCACACAACAGATGACACAAGTAATTACCCCTCCTAACCTTGTATCCCCAGACTAACAGATTTCAGATTAACTTGCTTACAGATTTCAGATGTACAAAGTTCAGATTAATTAGTTCTCAGATCAGACATACAGGTTAACAAGTTTTCAGACTAACGGATCAGATATACAGATTTACAGACTTACAGATTGTTTCACCTAACCTTGTATTGGGCCTAAAGATTTACGAACGGGTTTATTAGACTCATCTGCCTAGTTGATTTAACTTTATCCACCCAACATGTTTTAGGCATCATATTTATCCTAGACTTGCATTAATTAATTACTAATGCACAGACCTCTCACATTAGGTCGGTAGCTTGTGGCCGCTGGATGTGCCGGGCGGTTTCGGGCAGACTTCTGCCACAAGCCAGACCTAACCTAGTGTCTAAGCATCTTTTAGCGGTTCGTGCGTCAATCTCTTATGAGATTTGGTTCAGGCTCGTGGTAGCCTAGCTGTAGAACAGAAGGAAGGAAGAGATACATAATAGTTACTATAATATTAATAAGATAGATCTACACAGAAAACAGATCTGATAAACAAGAATATGCAAATTCTCAAATTCAGACTTATAACCATGTCAAGATCATAATTAAATTTCATATCTGAAAATAACTGTACTCACCTTGATTGGATTCTAAAAGAAAAAGGGTTGTAGTTGTTCTCTTTTAATCCTATTCAGATTGGAAGAAGAAGAAGCACTAGTTCTAGCTTAGATTTCAGCAGAGTAGAGACGCCATTGATTTATTTTAATTAGAATTGAGGCAACATAGCGTTACAATGGTCTGGTGTGGAGAGAAAGTGGGGTTTGGGGGTGTTTAAATAGCATAGGGATCAACGAATCTGGTCAGAACGGGCGTCCAAATGCAGAAAAATGAACCAGTCCTCGGATATAGAAATAGGGGAGAGGTCGACCCATAGGTCAACCTATGTAACCTAGGTCGACCCCCTGGTCGACCTGGGTCCTAGGCGGGAAATTTCCCTCCCATCCCGGGTGTGTGGTTTGAATTTCAAACTTAAATCTGAGCTGTTTTAATTTATTTAAATTCCTGAAACTTCTGAGGGCCATAACTTCCTCATACGAAGTCCGATTTACGAAAACTTGGATCTATTCCAAGCAGAATTTCGAGACGAATGCAATGGCATAACCCATTTCCCTTAATTCCTAATTTAAAAAAAATTAAGTATTCTTTAATTCGTTGTTTTAATAGTCTCAGAAAATACGGGGCGTTACAGGGGTCGTACGGGATTTTAATGTGAAAAACAGTCAATAATTTGACTTTAAAAATACGTTATGTGAGCAACAGGCTCATAATTCGATGAAACAAGTTTCGTTGGGTCCGTAATGTCAAACTATAGTTGTTTGTCCATTTTCATTGGAATTGGATATCGTATGTGACTATACAAATTTTTAAATGATAAACACACATAACGATTGATTAAAATTTAATAAAATAATCAATAAAAATTTACTTAAACCATTCTATAAATAACCCCAAACTTTACCAAACCCTAAGATTTTCTTCAGTAATCAAACCTTTGTTCCGTCGTATCATTCTTCCGAATGATAGAAACTTCTTCTTTAGGAAAATCCAAACAATTCAATGAAATTCCTATAAATCAAAATACATATAGATTTAGGATCCATAGGGTGAGCTCTCTATCGTAGTAGGCTTTTTCTTGAGTTCGACATCTGTTTCTGATCCTTTGATTTTTAATAGTGAATCTAGGGTTCACGTTTTGCGCGGATTTACACAACATTCTTCGATTTGGATTTTTTATTCTTGTTCGTGGCATCCAACAGAGCTTGTATGAAATTTTGGGATGAATTCGGTGTCAAGAACTGTCGATCGAAGCACTGTATAAAGCATGGAAACGTGAAGAAAGGAATTTGAATGATGTGTGCGAGTGGGATGATATGCACAAGAGGTGGTAGAGTTTTGTGAGAAAAGAATTTAGGTGATTTTTATATGAATTTTCGTGGAAGGATGATGGAGATTGAAGCTTACAAGTAGGCGGAATGGTGATGGAAGAGCAGCGGGGTGTTTATAATTTAGAGGAGACGAATGAAGAAGTGGTCTTGGTTTTTAAGGATGCCGATGGGCCGGATTTAAAGGTTAAGGCCCAAGTACAAAATTTATTTAACTTTTATTTAAATAATAAATATATTCCAACTTGTTAAATTAATATCTCGATCATACTGTATCATAATTCCGAATGGTTAGATCCGTTGGAATCGTATGGATGAGGGCTATACCATGGAACGGTTGGAAGGGATTTGGAGCTCGGCTCAATTTATGATGAAATAAAACGTCTGTTTGAATCGACGGTAGTTTATCGTTATTTAATGATAAACGACCAAAGTGAGTAAAACTCACAAACTCTGCTCAGTTTATATTTTTATAACGTATTTTTAGAATTGATAGACGATGATTGATTTCTTTGTAATGGTTGTTTGAATGAGTTGCTAATTAATTAGCTGAAAATGTAAATATAGTTATATATATAAATCATCGATTAAATATTGATTCCGTTTATTAGAATATTTCGTATTGAAATGAAATTGATGTTATTTATATTGTTTAACATCTGTGGATGCAGGGCAACATGTTGGAGGGATCCAACTGGATTCCTCAATATTTATAATACTGCAATTTTCATATATTGTGATATATGAGGCGATATATAATCTATGATTGATTTTGATGACATCGGTCTTTTTATTTGGTTTTTTAAATACCATGAGTAATACTGGAATGTAAAAAGGGAATTTTAAAAATGTATACTGAAATAAAAATACTTATATATTTAATAGGATTTTAAAAAGGAAATAAAAAGATATAAAAGAACTATGAGATATGGAATTAAAGTAAATTTTAAATAGAATCTGTTTTAACAGATAAATTGAGAAGATAAATTTATAAATAATGTTTTATAAATTAAGTAAAATATCTATCATTTGATAAATGGAATATATAAGTTTGAATTTATATAGAGAAGTAAAATCGGTTTCTACACCGATATTTGAAATTTAATGTGAACGTAGCAATAAAGGGAATTATCAATGAGATTTTAAGTGTTAGAAGTTAAAAATAGGGTTTTGTATAAATAATTCTATAAATAGAGATTAAACAGAATTTGGAATTTGAATATTATTTTCAAATGTGAAATCAAATTCTTTTGAGTATATAAAGAAATATTATTCACATTTAATGTGAATAAGGGATTTAAGAAAATATTTTGCGAAATGAAAATATAATAAAGGAAATTGGGTTTTGAAATAAGAATTTAATGGAGTTAATGAAATTAGAAACTGACTGGAGATTAGTTATGTTGAAAAGCTTTCTAGGTATCGATCTGATGTTGGTTTCGGCCTTTGGGGTTTATACTTAGGAAATTGTTCTCTTACTAGTTTATAGTTAGAGACTGATACACTACAAGAAAACTGTAAATAGCTGCAGATTTTAGCAGCGGAAAATTCCATCGCAAATTAGCGATGGATTTGCGAGTGATTTACAAGGGATAATTTTAAGATTTTTCTATTTTATTTTTTCTTACATTATCACCGACCTTTTTTGTATCTGCCACTGAATCACTGCTAATTGCGTCAATTTACCAACGGATAAATTTTGACATTAAATTCCGTCGCAAATTAAGATAGATTATAGACACAAGCATTTTGAAGCTATTTTGCTATGGATTTTACAAGGAATTTACAAGGGATTCTTATTAATAAATAGTAATTAATAATTAGTTTGTGATTAATAATAAACTGATAATAAAAAAATTAATAATAAATAAATAATAAATATTTTCATAAATAATAATCCATAAATATTTGTTATAATTAAATAATATCAACTAATAATTAATATGTATTTATCCTTTTAAAATAAATAGTAGTCAAAAACTAAAAATCAATATTAAGTATTATATAAAAGTTAAAATCAATCTTACTAATTACAATAATTAGAAATTCATTAGAATAATAAAAAATAATTTTTATTAATAATCAATAATTAATAAATAATTAGAAACTAGTAATAAGTTAATAAATTAAAAATAGTAAAATAATTAATAATAATAAATAATTTATAAATTAACGTCCTCATTAAACTACATTAACTAATAATTAATATTTAATAATTTTTTACAATAAATAATAATTAATTGAAGTTAAGAATCAATATATAAAATAATAATATTGATAATAAACAATTATTTAAAATAATAATAATATTTAATAATACATAAAAATTAATACAAAATAAACAATATTAAAGTAACAATAACTAAATATTAATGTACAATAATCAATAGCGTGTATTAGATGTTAAAAAGTATTAATTAATTTGAAAAATGAAATAGTCCCATTAATAATTAATTAGTAATAAATAATCTGTTAATAAACGTAGAATTTAATATACTTAATTGGTATAAATAAATAATTCGCTATCTTTACCTTGGCTTCAAAATTAAATTTTGCTCAAACCTAAATTTTCTACAACTTTTTCATTTTATGCCGCTGTAGCATTCGTTAGCGTAATGACCTTTCAATTTGGCTGCAGTTTGTTGACCATTGTAACATAAATTCTTCTTTGGCTCCAGAATGAAATTTGAACACCATTCAACATAAATTTTGGCTCCATTCCTCCAAATTTTGGCTCCATCCGTTTCCGCTAGCCCCACTCGTTTCGTCTTTACAGGTCATAGTATCTTCTTGAAACATTTCGATTAGCTCATTTTATCCCATTTCCAGCTTTTTTCTTTTCCAGTTTTTATCTTTGCAACTGTTTAGATTTCTCCTTCGCCCCCTTCCAAAATAATCAGCGGCCTTGGAGTAGAAGGTCACTGCAACTCCATCACTCGCCCTCACATCTGGTCTCCATAGCTCCCTTCCTCCGTATTAATCATAAGGGTAATTAGAGAGCGAGATTTAGATAGCCAATGCTGTCATAATTTTCTGTTCACTTTCCCTTTCTTCTTCAGTACCTATTCGTTCTCTCCCCTTGGGTTTCGCGGATGATGCTGCTGCTTCGGACGAGGATGAAAAATTGGTTATTTATTTTTATTTTATTTTAATATAGTCTAAAACAAAGATTCGATCCTTAAACGTGAATCGACACAAATCGTCGGAGTCAACAAAACTACTTGTTTTTCTCGATTTGCATATAGTCGATTTAGGCACTCAAATCATTATTTTCGATTTAGGTGTTGTCGAAAATACTTATGGTTGTTTTGTTAGCTCTTTCTAGTTTTTTTATGTGATGTTTGAGTTGATTTTTGATGCTTTGCAAGTTGGAAGATTTGTAGGCAATGAATTTGTGAACTGTTTTGTGATTTTATTGACGAAAGAAGTATACGCTAAACAAGATTCAAATATGTTATTAGTTATGTTTTTCCTAATTGCTGTTTGCAGTATGTGCCATTAGTCGCCAAACAATATTGCATCTTTCCTGCTTTTTTTTTTTCATTTTCACTTTCTCTTTTCTTACTTAAAACATTCCTAGTGCTCACTGATTTTTGTCTGTGACCTCGCTAGTTTATTGTTAGAAGAGTTCACTGATTTTTGTAAAGGAGGCTCAGGATCTTCCAAGATTCTAGTTTCTGATTTTATGTTTATGATCCCTTTGTTCTAAATCTTGAAATGATTTGCAGACATCTTATTCGAGTTTATTGGGAGATAGTAAGATTAATTCAGACGATGACGTTCATTTTGTAGAGAGCTAAATTGTTTAACTATCAAAAACAGTTCAACATCCAAGTCTTACGGTTTCGAGGCTTTGTCTGTGATTAATGTTAATGATGTCGTGATTGTGCATGGAGCTGTACTGGAGAACTTTAGTGAATTTGTAAGTGATTAATAGATTTTGGGTACAACTAGTGATAATGCTATTGTTGATACGAATGTAGTGGAATTTGGATTCTTATATAGTCATAGGCATTGTTGGCTTGGAGATGCCTCTCAGTTTCACCAGGGATTGGCTCTGTACACAAGCTCGTAGATTGGATCCAACCTCAAGTGGAAGAGGAGTGAATTTAAAACTGGGTTTCTTCAAAGATTGGAATGGGTAATATCATGTTGTCTACACAGAGACCCACATTATGGATGTATTATGTATTTTTGACGTAAAAATGTTTAGTATGTCTATTATGTAATGTTGATTATGAGATGAGTGATTAATATAATACATTGATTATGAGATGTGTGTGCTGATATTGATTGTGCTTTATTTAAATTAGGATTTTGTATTGATTTGAACACAAGTTATGTGTGTGAGATATACACACACACACACACGCACGCACGCACACACACACACACACACACACACACACACACACATATATATATATATAAATATATATATATATATCATAAGGGGAATATCAGTGGATTACCAACCAAAAAAAGGGAGGTTAAGTTTACCTTAATTTAATTTTCATCGCTAATCCCTTGGTAATTAGTAAGGATTTACCAACGCGTTTTATAAATAATATTTTATTATAAATTAATTATCCGTCGGTAAATAGTTGGTATATAAATTAAAATTAAATTAATAAAATTTTATTTATATTATAAAGTTAGTAAAATGATGGAAAAATGTCGGAAAACTTACGCTAGATTCCATCGCAAAATTTGACATAGATACCATCATGGTTTTTATCGACCACACCGTTATGTCGGAAATCCGTCGCTAAGGCCTGTATAGTGATGGATAAGAAGCGGATTATGCCGCTGCTATATGCAGTTTTTCTTGTAGTGATACATGTGGGAGGATAAAGTTGCGTGAATAAGGAATGGAAATGTTTTCCAATGTTAGTAACGTTTATTTTCTAAATTTAGAAAACAAGAATTGATGGATATATGGAAATGAGAAATGGGGAAAAGAATAAATTAATGAAAAATTAATTTAAAAGGGAATAATGTTGATGGGTGATTGATTGATAAAATTTCCATTTGGAATAAGACCGTTGTGTGTATGGATGTTTTCCTTTGATAGTTAAATAACCGACTATCAAAGTTTTGACCCATTTTTTCGTCATCAGTACGGAGAGACCGGGATCAGATTTATTATCTGAAAACCACTATGTATGGGAGTTAGCGTTGCAAATCATATATGATGAAGATAATTGAAGACGGTGTTTATGCAAGGGCTGTTCTGGCAAACCCTAGGTAGAAATTGCCTAAGATGAGTTTATAGAATAGTGCCTTCGGTTTGTCCAGTCCCAGGACTACCTATATGAAAGAATGTCTGACAGAGTATATTTAATAAATCGCGTAAGTTGATTTGTTCTAATGTATTTATGCTTGATGGCGGAGGAATTCATTTCTCTTAGCTGTATACCCATGGTATTTTTGGAGAAATCAATTTGTGATTTGGCGGTATGACGATGTGACATTCAAAGTGAATAAATGTGTGATCTGTCAGAGATAAGCATGGCCTCAAACCTCACAACCAGGAAATGGTAAAAATCGGGTGGGTCGCATGGCTAAGTGGGTAGCTCCCAATTAGGGTGTATTGTCACCTGATCTAGAGGAATTCCATTTACTTCTTTAAACTATTTCGATGTTGTCCCTTTTGGGAAACAATTGCTGATCCCAACCATTGGTGATAATACATTCAGTTCACTTAAGCGAAATGAGTGACCGATCATGTTTAGTCTAGGTTAAAAGATGTTCTTGTTGAATCTAGTGTATTCCTCTCTAGAGATACACTGTTGGAAGGTGGTCTCATACCTTTCCAACTGGAATCCATTACCCAATAAGCGCCCACGGTTTTTGATTATATATTATATATGTGGATCGTGAGATGAAAGCATTTCCACTAGATTGCTATTTATTTGATTTAGACATTATTATAATATCAGAAGAGTATGGATTTTAAAAGAATATTTTGGGTTATCATAAGGTAAAAACCATCCGTGTTTATATGTGGATTGATCTTATGATTATTCTTTCTTTTAAAAAGGATTTTGAAAGTTAAACAAATGATTGGAGTTTACTCACACCAGTCACATGACTGACCCAGAATTTATTTTGTTTTGTTTTCCCTAAACTCTTGGGTGCCCAATTTTGTACGGGCAGTCAAGTAGTCGTGATTTATAGATATACTTGTATAGCTAGAGCCAAAGGCTTCAGGATTATATTGCTATTGTTTATTTCCGCCGTGTTGTAAGTGTTGTACTCCGATAATGGTATTGTATACATATACTGGTTTTATTTCAAAGTTATGTTATATAATATATTTATTCATTCTACCGTGAGACCCGTGTTACTCTAATTATGTTATTATGTTCTTCTCCTTCTTCTATTCTAATTTTCTATCGTATCTATTCTCACCCTCTAACTTCTTTCTATTAACATTCGGTATTTCCGATTCTTGAATAGTCGACATGGTGTAGTGTGTCGATTTTCGGGGTTGAAAATTCGCATTTGTTACATATAGAGTGCATCAAGCAAGCATATACATGGCCGACACAACACAATTGAACATGTTGAAATGGGACCAGCAGGATACAAATGCACACAGGTCTAAATGTAATGACCAGTCGAGCCAAGAGATATGGTACAACATGCATACGAACATAGAAATTCCAAGGCATACATGAATAAAGTCATGTGCACGATGGTGAACACTACATGGCAGTACTCCAATGCACAAGGCAAAATTAATACAAACAAGTAGTCACACACAACAAAGCACCGAGCATCCGTTCTTAGCAAATCAAATAAAATGAAGAATTGTTCTTAGAAAATCAAATGAAGCTACTACTATTAGCAAATCAAACAAAGCAACTGTTTTTAGTAAATCAAACAAAGCAAATGTTCTTAGCAAATCAAATGAAGAAACTGTTCTTAACAAATCAAATGAAGCAATACTGTTCTTAGCAAATCAAATGAAGAAAATGTTCAAACGAAAGTGATTCAAAGTTCCAGAAATCACCGAGCATCTTTTCCAGAAAGATAGAATATAAGACATTTTTTAAATCTGTATTTTCAGAAGGATGACTAATTCAATATTCCAGAAAATCGAAGAATTCAATAAGGATCATCACACAATTTATTCCATAAAGTTTCAATATTTCAAACTCAGAAAAAATCATAGCAACTAATCAATGACCAAATCTATATATGAAATCAGAGATTATTTCGGTTTTTAAAACTTATATATACGCCAACATCATCATCGACTTAATCATCGAAAATTCAAGCAGCAAAATTGAAGAACTAAATTCAGAGAACTCACATTGGAGATTTTCGATCAATCGAAAAGTCAAATTTTTTACCAACAACATCAACTAGTCGGAGCATCAGAAGAACAATTTGTAAAGCAACATTAAAGTCACGATTTGGGGGCAGAAGGTCAAAAACCCTAGATTTGATTAATTCGGTCACCATAAAAGTTACAAACAATAAGCAGAAACGATATAACTTCGGTTACCATTGAGTGATAAATGCACGTAATTTGATTACATCTCCATGAATTAAGTAGAAATCTTAGTTTCGATTTCTCCATTAAAGATAGAAAAAGGAGCCAATAATTTTAAGTGATGAAGGAATAAAAAGAAAAGAGGGTCAACCAAAACTACTTACTTTTAAGCCCTCATGAGAAAAAACGGATCCATTTTTGCAATCAGATTAAATGTAGACCGTTGGTTCACACGGATTGCTAATTTTTTAATTTGAATATATCTGCTGCTACTGCAACATCTTGTTGATATTTATGCTAACACCTTGAAGAAAATGTTGTAATAGACAAAAATCAGCATAGCTATTGTTACATTGTAGTTAGCAACCTCTTGTATTTTCGTTGTGGTAGGCTATCTATGGTGTACTCCATATGATTGATTGGGGCTCAGCTATTTTGGGTTGTCTATAAACTACATTGGACTCGTACACTTTTGGAGAGGTTCAGCAGATGTTTGCTTTTTGGTACATGTTGCCGTGTTGATACTAGAGTACACGACCAACATGCCGCCACACATTGTTCGGACCACCAGCCATGCCGCCGAGACTTTTTTCCCATGTGTGTGTCGATGGGAGATTAGTCATATAGTCATGTGTACTCCTACTGGTGTTAGACATGACTTGATGGAGGCCCGATCTCAGATTGATCTGTGGTCCAGGGCCAACATATTACGATCATCGTGGGCACCTTATTGGATTTCTATGACATAGGTTGACCAGCTAGGTGATGGATACCCTTTAGTCGTTGCATATCGTTTATCTCTGCGATGTGTCGTTTTTCTCCCATCGGCCTACCTTCCTATTTGTTACTTGGGAGACTGTTGTTATTTTAAAGGGCCTAGTGAGTTGCGTGTAGCCGGAGATCCACTTTTTGCTGATGATATGTTTTGGTTATGGCGTACTACCGGTAGACAGTACGTACACGATCTTAAAAAGACAGGATGGGTTAATACAGAGGCTTTTTTTATTACTAGGAGTATATTTTGATACTTATTGGTATAGAGTTGCCCGTCGGCGGTACATGTTTCCAGTTTATACTCAGGGTGTGTACACCGATTACATAGGACCACGAGTGACTACGGGTAGAGTTCATCCACCACCGTTTACTTTTGATCCGGCCCCATCATAGTACTTCGATCAGCCTATGGATTTTCCTCTTGACGACTTAATCAGGGCATACGATCTTAGTGGTACATTAATAGCCTAGCTTATTGTTTATCCACTTGATCATATGGTTGTCGGTATCCCAATGGCTGGATTGTATCCTGCGCGTGAGGTAATATTCATACTAGTAAATTTATTAGCTTATATGTTTTTAAGATAAACTAACTGAATTTAAATGTTCTTCTATTACAATTTGCACCTAGGATAGACCACCATAAATGACATATAGCCACAATTCAGCAGATGACACTGCTGCATTCCCAATCATTGTACTAGGAGCACCAAGCGATAGTGCATGGTTTGCAGGGCCAGATTGACAACCTACAAGCCTGATTGGCAGCATTAGGTGGTGGTGGTGGTGTAGGAGGATCGGGTGATGCAGGAGGCTCAGGTGGTGCAGGAGGATCAAATGGTGCAGGATCAGGAGGTGGTGTTGACGAGGACGATTATTTTCCATATGTTGACGATGTTGACATGGATGAGAATGGTGAGGATTTCGAGCACGACGATGACGCCATGGATTTATGATGACGTTGATGAGGATTTTTTTATCATGATGTATACATGTATTAGCCTTGTTGTACTGGACTATCTATTCTTCTGTCATGTTTATTCATGTTGTACAGGACTATATGATCTATATGTTATGTTTATTGATGTTGACAGCTATATTTGATGATGTTTTGTGTTATGGATCGTTGTATGCTACGTGTTGTTTGAAAATACCTGAGGAATTTAGTTTATTAAATTTTCCATTTGGTTCATTAAATAAATTGTTATATTTCATAAACGATTATACAACGACCTATATTAGACCCCCGTAGATTCGATTGAAGTTCAAAACGTATAACTACGGACTACCGCGACATTACAAGAACGTTTTTGTATAATTTATAAATTATACGTTAACGTCGATTAATTAATAAATTCCTTTTAATTTTTCCTTTCGATTTATTAAATAAATTGTTACATTTCATAAACAATTATACAACTACCTTCTAAAAATTTGAGATTGGCATAACACGAACCCTACAATATCAAAACTCGAGTTTTTTTCGTTAGGCTTCAATAATCAAATAGATCCGGATAATTGATTTTTCAAAGAATTCCAACCTATATTAGACCCTGTAGATTCGATTGAAGTTCAAAACGTGTAACTAGAACTACTGCGACATTATGAGCTCGTTTTCATATATTTATAAATTATATGTTCAAATGTTGATTAACTAATAAATTCCTTCAAAATTTTCCTTTCGATTAATTAAATAAATCATTATATTTCATAAACGATTATATAGGGACCTTTTGAAAATTTGAGATTGAGATAACACAAAATCTACAATACGAAAACCCAAGTTTTTTTTCATTAGACTTCAATAATAAAATAGATCCAGACGATGGTATTTTCAAAGAATTCCAACCGATATTGGACCCTATAGATTCGAGTGAAGTTCAAAACGTATAACTATGAACTACCGCGACGTTACGAGCTCTTTTATTATATAATTTATAAATTATACGTTCAAATGTTGATTAATTAAAAATTACTTTTAAATTTTCCTTTCGATTTATTTAATAAATCATTATATTTCATAAACGGTTATACAGTGAGCTTTTGAAAATTTGAGATTGACATAACTCGAAATCTACAATATGAAAACCGGGTTTTTCATTAGACTTCAATAATCAAATAGATCCGGATGATTGTATTCTCAAAGAATTTCGACCTATATTGGGCCCTGTAGATTCGATTGAAGTTCAAAACGTATAACTACGAACTACCATAACTTTACGAGCTCGTTTTTATATGATTTATAAATTATGCAATCAAATGTCGATTAATTAATAAATTCCTTTTAAATTCCTTATACATATTCCTTAGCTCTAATAACGAACGACCCTAATCGTTTAACTCCTTACCTATAATAGGGGATGGCCCTAATCTTTAATTCCGTCACTATAATACGGGACGACCTTAATCGTTTAACTCCTTAGCTCTAATAGAGGATAAAACTAATCGTTTATCTCCTTAGCTCTAATAGAGGACGACCCTATTTGTTTAACCCCTTAGGTGTAATAGGGTCGACCCTAATCGTTTAACTCCTTGCCTATAATAGGAGACAACCCTAATCGTTTAACTCCTTAGGTATAACAGGTGATGACCCTAATCGTTTAACTCCTTACCTATAATAAGGGACGACCCTAGTCATTTAACTCCTTAGCTATAATAAGAGATGACCGTATAAAGCCGATCACTGCAATTACACAGTTATCGACAAAGGGACACTCGTACCAATAAAGCTGCACACTAAATACAGGAACTACACAGTTATCGGTAAAGCTACGCTCTAACCAATAAAGCTGATCACTGCAGTTACACGGTTATCGACAAAGGGACACTCGTACCAATAAAGCTGCACACTAAACACAACAACTACATAGTTATTGATAAAGGTACACTAGCTGATCACTAAAAGTACACAATTTTCGACAAAGGGATACTCGTACCAGTAAAGCTGCAGCTGCACACAAAACACAACAACTACACAGTTATCATTAAAGGTACACTCTAACCAATAAAGCTGATCACTGCAATTACACAGTTATCGACAAAGGGACACTCGTACCAATAAAGCTGCATACTAAACACAACAACTACACAATTATCGACAAAGGTACACTCTAACCATTAAAGATGATCAACATAATTACACAGTTATCGACAAAGGGACACTCGTACCAATAAAGGTGCACACTAAACACAGCAACTACACAGTTATCGATAAAGGTACACTCTAACCAATAAAGTTGATCATTGTAATTACACATTTATAGATAAAGGTACACAGTAACCAATACCTCATACCTTATATATAACAACAACATTGTAAACCATATCTCATACACAAACAAATTTACACACAAAAATGGATTCCTATTTTATGCAGTGCATGGTAGCTTTTGACAGCGATTCTGAGGAAGAAGAAATACTTGAAGAGGGAGCCGAAGAAATACAAGAAATTGTCGACATATACCTTTAATCCTATGGTTTATCATCCACAACTCGACGCAGATCGGTTCCTGGAAGGAAGTTTATAAATCGAAATCAAGTTGCATACCATAAATCTCTGATGCAAGATTACTTCAACGATAACTGCACTTACGGGCCCGATATGTTTCATAGAAGATAAAAGATGTAGAGAGATTTATTTCTATGAATATTGGAAGGTATGCAAGGTAACAATGAATACTTTAAGTACAAACAAAATGCATCAAAGACATGGGCTCACCTATTAACATAAAATGACGCCCGCTATGAGAATGTTAGTTCATGGCACTCCTGTAGATGAATTGGACGATGCATACCTAATTGCAGAGAGCACGACACTTGAAACACTTGAAAATTTCTGTCAGGCTGTGGTAGACGTCTACGGAGGGAGTACTTAAGGTCCCCGAATGAAGTTGATATAGTGCGCATCAAAGCATTGCCCGAAAATAGGGGATAGCCGGGCATGTTGGGAAGTCTGGACTGCATGCATTGGGAATGGAAGAATTTCCCTAAGGCATTACAAGGTTCGTACAACGGCAAGGAAAGACGATCAACTATCATTTTAGAAGCCATTCTACGATTTATGGATATGACATGCATTCTTCAGAATGTCCGGTTCGAATAATGACTTAAATGTTATCGAAAGATCTCATATGTTTAATGATCTTGCTCAAGGTCGGGTACATCCTTTGACATTTACCAATGGGAAAAATACTTACGTATTACCTAGGTGATGGTATTTACACAAAATGGAGCACAATTGTTAAAACATGTCCAAATCCATTGACCTAGGGCTGGCAATTTGAACCGAAAACTCAAACCGAAACCCGAATCTGAACCGAACCCGACGGGTCCCGGGTCGGTTCTAGGTGTCGAAAAATACAATTAAGACCCGATCAAACCCGACCCGCATTGACCCGACCCGAAAGACCTGACCAGAAAACATTGAAATATATGTATTTTAGTGTTATTATTCAACCAAATCCGAACCGACCTGACCCGATCTGAACCTAAGCTCGAGTTGGGTCCAGATTTTTGAAATGTATATTTTGGACTCGATAAAACCCGACCTGCCTAGAACCGAGGCCCGTTGGGTCGGGTCTGGGTCCATCCGGTCGGGTCTAATTGCCACCCCTACATTGACCCCTAAACAAGAGAAATTTGTGGCGATGCAGGAGAGACAAAGAAAAGATGAAGAATGAGCATTTGGGGTTTTACAGTCTAGATTTGCATTGATCAGTAATCCATTTCATTTGTGGTCTAGGAAAAAGATGTCTATAATCATGTTTGCCTACATTGTTCTACAAAACATGATTATTGACGATGAAAGATATATGGATGACGGGAAATGCCACTACGAAAACGAAGTTACTTCGCCACCACCTGATGTATTCCGACACAACACACAAATAATATAAAAGGAATTCAACATTCATTTAGACCGTCAGCTTTCGTTCAGAGATGCACAACACCATAACAGGCCGTAGAAAGATCTTATGAACCATTTATGGAACCACTATGCCAATAATTAGTTAGCTTAATGCCTTTATTTTGATGTATGCTTGTCTCAACTTGTGTTTTATTTTATGACTGTATGAAATTATGTAGTAATGATGATTTAGTTCTTTATTTAAACACAAGCATTCTATTTTATTTTTACGTGTTATTAACCAGCTATTATTAACATCTTAAGCTATCAGATTTTGGGAAAGTTAGGAAAATATGAACGGTTTATATTCGTTGGACTAAAATATGATCATTGTGTAGCTGTTTGAATCGTAAAAACAACCACATTTAAGTGTTTTAGGGTGAGGAGGGATAGCGCTGAATTTATGGCACTCTACGAAGCGTTTCAACTAATTCGATGCATGCCGAAAAATGGGTACGCTTCGTAGAGCGCCGATAAATTTGGCGTTCGGGGCCAATTTCGAATTCAGGGTTGGACCCTGAATATTACGCGTAGTATTCAACATAATTTCCTTTGTTGGGGAAGCTTTTAGCTTCAAATTCAGAATTAAGCAGAAGAATAAGAAATTGTTGGAGTTGCTCTAAAAGCCATTCAATTAGTGGAAGTTTGGCTAATTCTTTTCCATTGGCCAGAATGGGACCAGGGCTCAGTAATATAAAAGGGAGAAGAAGAAAATAAAATAAATTATAGAGAAAGAAGTGATGTTTGGACTTAAGATTAGATGTGGCAATGCCGAATTAAATTTTAGCGATTGGATAGTGTAGGTTATATTAAAATATGAATTCACGAGGACTTATTTATAATATTTAATATGTTAGAATTTCTGATACAATATTTTCATTTGCTGAAGACAGGAATATATTATTTATGGTGATACAATATTTCCATTAAGAAAAGTTTTGGAAAATATTGTTAATTTGTGAATATAATATTTTCAATTTGCAGAAGATTTGTAAGATATCAGAAATTTATTGCTCTTTTATTTGTAAAAAGGATAGGCAATAAACTACGTACACAAGTGAAAGGATTTGAAGAAGGTTTCTTTTTGGGATAGTGAAGTAAGGAATTAATTCCCTAATTGGTTGGTTAAACAAGGAAGCCTATTAGGAGAATTGGAGAATTAATTAGGCATTGATTTATATCATAAATCAATTACTTCAACCCCAAGCATTAATCCTTATATAAGGATAGGGATTAGGTGAATGTATTATCATCTCAAAAATGTGAGGTGTATCATCTCTAAATGTTCTTCTTCTTCCCTACTATCAATCTTGTAATTTTTTCTTATTGAGAAAAGTAATAAAATCTCCTCTCCCCAAGTGTACGTACACTAACAAGAGTTAGTGGAACCACTATAATTTTCTTGTGTTCTTTCTTTTATTGTTTGATCTGTGATTGTTTTGATGCTAACTATCTTTGTTTGTTTTTCCTCGCCATCAATCCATTCCTATTCTTTTTTCCCAACAATTGGTATCAGAGTTAGGAGGTTGATTGAGAAAGGGTGTTAGGCATTATGGCAAGAGATAAGGAGAATTCAGCAATTGTATCAAGGACATATGTCAAAGGAACATATATGGAAGTAGGATCTCAGTTAGCAATAGAAAGATGGAATGGGGATAAAGACTTCGAGAAGTGGCAATGGAGGATGAAAGCTGTTCTGATGAGAAAAAATGTTCATCCTGTGGTGTTTGCTCTTGGGGAGTTGACGGATGATATTTCAGCCGTGGAAAGGAAGGAGATGGAATGATGGGCATTTATTACTTTACAATTAGAAATGGGAGAAAATGTCATTTCATAAATTAGCGGTGAGACCACTGCTAAGGACATTTGGACCAAGCTAGAAAAACTCTATTTAAAGAAGTCACTAACCAACCGTCTGATTTTGTTGAAGACGTTTTACACCATGCGGATGAGAGAGGGTACTTCAGTGAAGGCACATCTTGATGTGAAGGAAGGTCGTCTATCAGAGGACTTGAAGGATAAGATGAAGGGGTTGAGTGAAGGTAGAGGAGGAAGTAGTACGAAAGCCTTATTAGCTGGTATGGAGAGAGAGGAGAAGAAGAAGAAAATAAAGTCAAGAGATGGGAAGCACTGTACACTACACCAAAAAATGTCTTTAGTAGCATTTAAAAAACGCTACCAAAGCCTTTGGTAGCGTTTTAGAGAACGCTACTACAGGTCCCGCAACTAAAAATCTGTTTTTTCTGTTACGTTTCCATAAGCGCTGCCAAACTAAAGCAACGAAATATTTTCTGCAGTGTTTAAAAAATCCAACCAAAACTAACATTTTTTGGTTACGTTTGTGCTTGACCCTTTTCTTTGATTTTCTGCAGCGTTTATTTTATGTAACTAAATACTTTTTGTTGCATTTAATTTATGCCACTATAAATTCAGATAATATTTTACGTTTGTTCCAGTAACGTTTTAGAAACGCTGCTGAAATGTATTGATTGTATTGTAGCATATTTTAAATGCTACTATATACCGTTAATGGCTTACATTGTTTCCAGCAACCAGCTTTGTAATAATCATACCAAAATCAGTAACAATCATATAATTATCATATTTAAACCAACAATCAACCAATCATATAATCATCATATTTAAATAATTGAAAACACGTAATTACATAAGTACTATCCATAACCATTTAGATAACAATTGTTTGACAAAATGAGCAAGTTCACATACCATAAAATGTTAAAGAGTTTCACTTAAGTACCGACTAATATCATAATACAAATAACAATTGAAGTCACTTCCATTGTTGGTGATGGTCTTTACTCTGAAAAAGCTAATTACCTGTAAACACATTCAATAATCAACAATAAGTATTTGTCATGAATTATCAAATAACATTCAAATGATGTTAATTGATTGTTATTAAAACAAACACATAAATAATTAAACTGAATATCAAAAAACATTCAGACAATACTGTACATTATGACGATATATATGGTGCATTTAAAAAAATGGTATTTCTATGTGTTCCTATGCATGTACAAAACACCAAACAAGAAAAACAGCAAATAAGATAAATATGATCGAATGTTGTCTGCCTTCAAATAAAGTATGTATGCATGTTATGATTAACAGGTACAGTTGCTTGAAGCTCAAAACAACTACTTGTATCATGTAAATATAATCATTTTGTTTTGTGACAGGTAAGTGATTCATGATACAGGTTGTCATACATAGTTGAAGGATGATACATATGCATACCAGAAAAGTGTTGCTTCACAGCAAGACTCGGTTTTGTGTTTAGTTACTGAACAAGTTGGTTTAAGGGTATGAAGAAAAACAGTATTATTAATCTAATAAATAAAAAAAATAGTCTAAATGAATAAAGTTTTAGACGCATGCAAGAAGAAAATTCGATGCATTAACATATTGAACGACAAATTAAACCATAAGCTGCCATACTATATAAGCACTTATAACATGTGATATAAGAGTACATGATTACATATGGCCAAAAAAAATTGAATAAATAAGAAACAAACTGACTTTATTTTTTTATTTTTAATATAAAAAAAAAAATATAATGGTAGAAGTTTGTTCACAGTTTGCAAACTTCAACCGCAATCACTAAAATCAGAATGAAACATTGAAAAAAAAATATAATGGTAGAAGTTTGTTCACAGTTCACAGTTTAGTGGAAGTTTATTTTTAATATGAAAAAAAACAGACTGACTTTCTTTCAATTCACCAAAACTGATAATACGTTTGCAGACTCCAACCGCAATCACCCAAAAAATTGCACCGCTTCCAAATCACCCAAAAAGTGTGGAATTTCCGAGGTCTACCAGCCCTCTGAGAAGAGCCGGCTGATCCCGACGAACCAGCGACACAGGAAAAACATATGGGTCTCCAATGAACTAGCAAAAAATGAACTAGCAGGTTGAGTGTTGAGGATCATGTACTTAAATCATCTGATTTTCTTATTTTTCTTATTTTCATTATAAATATGGGAATCCAGATGTAAATTCAATTTAGATATTTCTACTACCAGCCTTCATAATACTCTTAACAGTCGCATGAGTCAAAATTGATAATCAAAGGTTTGGCAACTGTGTTTATTTTATTTTATAATAATATTGATGACTTTTCCCTATCTTCATACTTAATCATTGTTACAATTTACCCGGTAGGCTTTTTGAATTTTACTAATCGTATTAAGAACTATATTCTATTCTACCAAAATAAACAAATGGATTTATGGAACCAACGTGTTTTTAATTTTATAAGCTTCTAGTCTTCAGTCTTCTGCATAGTACTACACATTCTTCTAAATACGATTCCCATTATGTGTATTATGTGTATTACTATTATAAGTTCATTTGATTTTTATAAAACTTAATTAATTTGGTTAATATTTAATAATTTATTATTATTATAAACTTGTTAATTTTTAAAATAATTAGTTACTTTTTTATAATACTAAAAAAATTGTTGGCTTTCAACGTTTGGTGGCTATAAATAGAAATCCTTTGCTAGCATTCAATACTTTGGCAATATTCTTTGGTTCGTATTATCAATGTCAAAGTACAACAAAAGGCAAATACAGCCATATAAGACAAGAAACTATACAAATCGTGATAATCATAACATAGAAACAAGCTCAAATTCCTCCACATTTGTATGTTAGTAACGATAATATGCCAGCATAAAATTGTGATAATGTGCCAACGCGGTGACCACATCGTAGCTGAAACAAATCTGTTTCATGTAATTTACTATGAAATTGGCATGCTTCTTTTATTTAATGCTAAAAGTATCCTATTCGAGCAATGTTTCCTTAAATATTTGATAAATACTTTTAAAGTTTCTGTTCGTTGAAAGTGACTCCTCTCTAAACATATTCTTATGTGTGTTTGTATTACTACACGAGTGTAACATTTTAAAAAAAAATTACACCACAAATTATTTCAAATTTACATGTTAAGAATAGATTTGGAATGAATCTCAAGTTTTAACAAATATAAGTAGACATGGATGTATGCAGGTATAGATACCAGAATGAGAATATATGTCCCAAATGCTTGGACTTCTCCCACCTTCCGCTGCTGCTTTTTCATGCCATAACTACCAAACATAAAACTGATTAAACAAAAAAATGAAAAATAAATAAGATTAGAAATAACGCACCTGATAAGCTGAGTTGTTCCTGATGCAAATACAAATTCAAATGGAAAGTCTAAATAATGGTAAGACAAAGTCTAAATCAAATGGAAAGTCTAAATCAATTATAATTAATGGTAAAGATGAATTATATCACCAATTGTGTAACATTTTGTGTCTAAATAAACATTCACTGTATTGATTTGAAAGACAAAGTTTTATGTAAAGTTGTGCTAAAACTGAGCATTGCAAGTTAGGAGTATTTTAAGAGTGGAGCAGTAAAATAATCACTTCTATTATTATGGCTTCAAATATAACCATTACGAGTGTGACCCCATGGTCCTCATTTAAAAGCTTATATCTATTCATGATTACTCAAGCAAACTTTCAAGATGGTTACTTAATGTTGTTGAAAAAAAAACCCACATATTTGGACCCAAATACAAAAAAGACAAATAAAAAGGAGCCAAATTATAGGGGTGTAATTCATCCAGCAAGCTCCTCTTGTTTGACATTAGTATATAGTGATGTACTTCACGAATGGAGCATTATATGTAGGTTTAGAGATGAATATTGTCATACTTGATAAATTGCTAACCTGGAAAATTAGTTTAGAGATGAACATCATGATCTGAAATGCAGGAACTTTACTCACTTCTATTATTATGGCTTCAAATATAACCATTACGAGTTTGACCCCATGGTCCTCATTTAAAAGCTTATATCTATTCATGATTACTCAAGTAAACCTTCAAGATGGTTAATTAATGTTGTTGAAAAAAAACCCACATATTTGGACCCAAATACAAAAAAGACAAATAAAAAGGAGCCAAATTATAGGGGTGTAATTCATCAAGCAAGCTCCTCTTGTTTGACAGTAGTATATAGTGATGTACATCACGAATGGAGCATTATATGCAGGTGTAATGCAAATTTTTTGTGATAATTTCATATTGATGAGCCATGGTATTTCATCTAATATAGATTACATGTAATCTAGCCTATAATTTGAAAGAATTGGATGTGTAAATATATCAGATGACTAGCAATGAGTAGAAAGTAGAAACTAAATTATAGAGGATTAGAGTTGGCCACCATTAAGTAAAAAAGGAGGCAGCATCGACAACAGTACGTTTGCATGATAACTATTAGTGTTGTTGTTTTGGTGTATGGATAAAGCAAATTTTGTAAGGGAGTTTCAAGTAAACCGATTAAAATGATTAGTTTACTGACTTTAACTACAAGAAGATCAGCAGTATTTTTATTTTGTGAAGGTGTGCCATTTCGTGTGTGTAAAAATATATAAGCATGGCGAGTAGGAGGGTTATTCATGTTAATGAATAATGCCCAAATTGGTATACGCTTTGTCTCTGTTGATACTGGTTAATAAAGTAATATAGACAAAGTTTGTGCCAAACCTTTTTCTCAAATTTACACCATTCAAGGTGCCAAACTTGGTTCTTCGTTAGTCAACATGCAAAGATTTTGTCATCATGCTGATACAAACGTAACATGATTTAATAAATATATAGCAATAAAAGGCATATCACAATTAGAGAAGAAAGAAAAATGTATGCCAAGTTTGGCGCAAAATGAAAATTTGTTGCAAAAGTTGGCATCCTATCGAACATTAATTAGAAGATAATGTTGGTTTCCATGAATATTGTGCTACCATAGTTTATCATGCCCGAAAGATTGTTTATTTGGATTGAATTATGGTTGCAAAAGTATATCATATTAGGATAAATAGTCTATGAGCAGTACCTTCATCATTCCCCTAATAAGATATTAGAAAGAAACCCATTAGATTTTTCAAACGCTTTGTAGTCCAAGCCTTCTTATTCTCCAAATTTATACTGCTTCTTGTTTATCAACGGGTTATTAAAGATTGACCCAACAGTCAACATTTGATATAAATTAGTGAGCTGAAACCATGATTTCCTAACAGCGGTTTATGAATAAATTGATGTTAAGTGATGAAATGAGTTGAATATACCTGGGTTAACTATTTTAGTGTAACTGTCTGAAATTTAAAAAGTATATAAAAAGTATATGTTTACTCCTTTTGGTGAAGAAAAAGCCTGAATTTTATCAGTAAATGTGATGATATAAAGACAGTAATATAAATATTACAAACAACGATGGCATACACGATTTTAATTCGAGTAATCAGCATGTGGCTGGACTATATGCATTTGCTTCTTTAAAAGCTCCTGCTTTAAAATTGAGAATACAACTCGTTCAATTTTGTAGAGTGTATTCAAATTGCTCAATAGACCGTGGCAGGAAGATGTAGTGACAGACAGTAAATAGGAAAAATTAACTTTTTACATGTTACACCTCTGTGAAATTTCCAGTCAAAATAGACATATCAAATAAATCTGGAAGGAATAAAGAAATTGCAGGATTTAAATAAATTTTTTGGAAAACAAAATCTCAAGTAAGCTGGAAAAAAATAATCCATGAACCTAATAAGCATACTGGAATGGATGTTAGAATCTGAAGAAGCTGAGTTAAATGCAAGGACAACCATCTTTTGAAATGGATAGCTAGTAAAGTTAACTATGAAAGAATTAAAAACTGATTTTTTTCTTAAGTATATCAATTTCGTTGTAATATTCATATGCCTTCTAAGCATCAGATCATATTTTACAGAGGTTATAATAACAAAGCTTAAATTTCCATTTGCACAACCATGTCTGAAAATATAACTGTGATGACTTTATATGGTTGTTAAGTCTTATCTCATCGCAAAGCAATAATAATTAATAAGAGCCGCCTTATCAACACTTTTAACTTCTTCCTTAGTCAAACGTGAACACGACCTCCAAATTTGCTTCCTCAAATTTATAATTCAAGTCCGAAGACTTACCCACCTCATTCACCTCATTTTAAAATAAGAACATTAATGCTACATCAACCGGTAATATTTACTATCAAACCTGAAATACAAAGGTTATATTTCACGATTCAATTAGATTTTCATTTGGATAGTTGTTTCTACTTTCTTTGGCTGCTTGCAGCTGGTTGTAATGTATATTTACTATCAAACCTGAAATAGCATTTTACTGTTGTATATCTCGGTCTTTCACAGATTTGACATTTGGTAAGTTATGGTTATCATTCCACCTACTTCTACCTCTTAACCTATATGATATGTCTACTCCTTGTAATTGTTGATTGTTTGAGTCGGTTCTGTTATTTAAACTCCATTTTTGTTTTTGTTTTTGAGGTTTATTTCAAAGTTGAATAAGAATTCTAACTCATTGGCTTTCTTTATTCACTTCACCCGTTATGGACAAGTTGAATTGAACGTATGAATTGTACAATTGGTAATGTGTAACTGCAACTGCAGACTCATATTCTTCATTAAGCTCATTCAAGATAGTTAATACTTTCCCTTTCTGTGATATCTTGTGACCTGCGTCACTCAATAGATCATATAATGTTTTAATTTTTCTCAAATATTCCCATATTGGTATGTTTTCTCTTCTTGAATTCTGCAATTGCCTCTTATAATACATACCTTTGGATGCTAATTACGAACTAAAAATTTATTCAATTGTTGACCATATTTCATGTGAGATTTTACATCCTATTATTTGCCAGTCGAAATTTCATACTTATAGTGGATAATACCATGCACACAACAAATTGTTTTGCCTTGTGCATTTGATGTATTCTTTGTTACTGGTTTCTTTACCTTTGATATCAAGAGTCAGCTTATCTTTTTGGCAATGCACTATCTAATACAAATCAAAGTGCTAATTTCTTGAAAGGTAAGAACATATATTACGATATTACATGCGTACCCTCTCCAATGATTGAGATTAATTCTGAAGAGAGAATAATACAACAAATCCAAGATGATGATCATTCTCTGATATGATTTAGATGGGGGATGATCACGGGTGATTATGCCATTAGCCGGAGGAACTCTGATACCAAGATAGAAATGTAACTAAAGATGAAAAGGCTAATGGAGATTATATTTTATTGCTTGTCATGATATGCGAGACCAATACAGTACATGCTAGGGCAGTGGATTAGAACCAAGAACTGAAAACCAAACGGAACCGATCTAAAAAACCCTGAATCAAGACCAAATCCAAACCAAACTTGACGGATCATGCTTCAGATCTAAATAATGGTAAATTCAAAAGCATGCGATCAAGGCCAACCCTTAACGATCCAAATACATTAAAATAGATGTATTTTTAGCGTTAGTATCTAACCAAATCCGAAGCGAAAACCCGATCAGGTAGGGCTTAGATCTTTAACTGTATAGTTTAGACCTGGTAAAGTCCGATCAACCTAGAACAGGAATCCAACGAGTGGCTTATGTGTACATCGGGTTGAATTTAACTGGCACTCCATTTACATAGCCTGGCTATTTATATTATATAACCGCATTCTTTTATATAAAAATTATGGTAACACCATTTGCTGTAGTGTATGACTTGGACATAGATGTGGCTGTATGACTCGGTCCATTTGATACTTTGGCTTATTTCATTTGTTATTTCCGATACTGATAGTTGTGCTGCCTGATATGTGTTTGTATATAAAAATGTAGAAATTCTAGGTATCACCCACCGTGTATATGTATTGCATTGCTCTATTCTGTTAATACATGCATTTGTGTCACTTTAGTTCTCAAAATTTATATTTATTTTCAGCAGAAGTACCTTTTTTTATTTCATGTAACATTTTATACTTACTCTTTAGCTAAGCCATTCAAACCAACCATGCAATTGTTTATCATCAGTGGTCTGTGTAATATACAAAAATACACAAACAATAACCTCGTCTTTCTCGTGCGCGAAAGCACCGGGACAACTGACAAGAAGACAACAATTTTTTTTGGCTTTACTATCAATTTTACACAACACTATTCTATTGCATCATCTATAATTGTAACATCATGGAGAAAAGCTAGTTTGGACTTTGGTGTCATCCCACATACGTTAAATATTGAACGACCTGATACATCTCTATTTGGTCATAATGTCAGCTAGATACATCCATTTCTCTTTGCATGCTGCATCATCAAGCAAGTACATGTAGCAATCGATCTCTTGGGTTTTAGTTATCTCGTCTTCTTAAACTCTGTGTAAATTTCAGCCACCATTGTTGGCCAAATCTCAATCAGAGATGTTCACTAATAGCATTGTGATATGACTTTCTAGCAGAATAATAATATTCTTGTGGAATATGAATTTATTATCTTTAATTAGTTTTGATATATTGTCAATCTAAAAATGGATTCTTTTATATGCAGTTAAAGCATAGGATTAAATTAAGCAATACAATATCATTGGATTTGAAGGTGGGTGAAGGCTTAAGACTTGTTTTTAAGTTCGAGATACATTGATTCTCCCATGCAGTTAATTATCTTTATGCAGATATATCCACGAAGCAGGCTATACGAGTACGACAATGTAACTGTGATGACTTTATATGGCTGATAAGTCTTATCTCATCGCAAAGCAATAATAATTAATAAGAGTCGCCTTATCAACACTCTTAACTTCTTCCCTTAGTCAAACGTGAACACGACCTCCAAATTTGCTTCCTCAAATTTATAATTCAAGTCCGAAGACTTACCCACCTCATTCACCTCATTTTAAAATAAGGAGATTAATGCTACATCAACCGGTAATTTTAAAGTACTATCCAAGGCCAGATCTGAAAAGATCATTCTAAATTACAGCAAATACGAAAGCACATCAAGAATCAAAACCCATTTGTCTTGTCCTCTACATACACTACTACAATCACTCTCAAAACATTCAACAATCAAAAACTAAAATTGAATAAACATAAAAGTTACGAGTATAGTACCTCGGAGTAAGATCAGACTAGAGTTCACACGTTATCATTGACCAAACCCCGACGAACTCCAAATCATCATTATTTCAGCATCCCTCAACAATAGTGCTACACTTCACCAGCAGTCCTGAGTTTCTCCACTTTAGTTCTGAGGTCTGCATGTAACTGTCATCGATTTTAAGACCATTACTACTAACATTTTATATATACAGAATATCAAATGACTTCTCACTGATAACATGCAAAAACGTTATATGTAATGGATGATAACACAACCAGTATTTCAAACCAGTTACCAGATTCAATCAGTATTTCAATTCAAAAAATCACATGACATGTAACGTAATATGTAATGGATGATAACGTGATATGTAATGGATGATATCAGATGAACGTGCATTGGATGAGATGTTTGAAACTAGGCACAAACAAGAAATAGAAAATATCCCAGAAATAACTAAAAATGGGGATAAAGAAGGATAAATCGTGCAGATAACATCAACCGAACAAAATGCATAAAGGCTAAATACAAACATGGTGTGCATCTGCACACAACTTGCACATAACCAAACTACAATTAATTCTGAAAGTAAAGAATCAAATGATGACCTTGATATGACTACTGAACTATCACGACCAAAACCAAATGCCATAAACCCAACTGGTATAAGTTTATCAACAACTACTCCATTAGCCTCTCCAAGCAACCCTGTTAACACCTCTTATTCGCCAATGCTGACGATATTGTTTTGAATGTCAAGCCCCTCAACTTCCTCCTGACCAAACTACCAGTATTAGTCCCACTAAACCAACCCAAAATCCTATAGAAAATGTTGATGTCTCCAAATCCAATACAAAACGTAATAAGCCTAGAAACAAAAAGTCTAAGAAATCAAATAAATCTAACTCTTCAGACCTTAACCCTGATCCACTGCACCCACGGTTTAGTTCACACCCTGAGGAAAATAAAGATAAATCACCTTCAACAAGGAGCAAGACATTGAAATCACTGCTCTCTAATGAAAATTATTAATGTTACACAACATTGCAGCGTAGAACATTAGGGGTGCCCATAAAGACAGAAAGATTGACCAGGCAAAGAAAATGATTGCTCAGCACAAAATTCAAATTATTGAAATTTTTAAACAAAATTAAACCTCTTCTCACCAAGAAAGCTGCATTCAAAATAAATATTCAATGGACCTTAAACCACAATCATAGCCAATCGCCTATTGGTTGAATAATTGTTCTCACTATCAAAGATACCCATTCTTTAAGCTGTTCTGAACTTGAAATTGAATTATATTAGACAAAGTTGTCTCATCTAGAGGTATAACAAAACTACTGGAAAGTGAATAGGTATGAACTACAGCCTAATAACCAAATTACAATTCTGCACACTTCAAATGTTTGTAAATATTATGCATTACGCACAACAAAAATGAAGTGATCACATATAGTTATCAAGTTGCAATAGTACTAAAAGATCCTATTTAAAGAAAATCAATGTAGAAAAAATAAAGGAAGAGAAACTGAGTTTGAAATAAAATACTAAGCAACAACAAGTGGGTTGGATCGGGGAAGTTTGAGAGCAATGGTAATCCTGCTCCAACATCATTCTACTATAGAAGAAGAATTACATTGATTACGTAAAAAATAAAAAATAAAAAATACTATGAAAGAAGAAAAAAATCAAAGCTAATCTTTTTAACAATGAGGGCCATGTATTACATTCTCAAATACTATAACAATTAGTGCACGGTGTTAAGTTTATTTCCAATAAAAGAAATACAAAAGGGGCTAACATATAGAAACATCAAACTAACAACAATATTCTACAAGTATGTTATATGCCTCTAGGTGCTCGGTGACTAATCAATTTGATTATTCAGTCGCTTCACTCAATGGGCATATAGTAAAATACATGCTATATGAGACAAAGTTTGCTTTGAACATGTACGATTACTGTGAGTTTTATTCATGTATAATTGGATTTGGTTTTTATGGAAGCCTAGTTTTTGTAGGCACTTGGTTGACCAAGATGCAAACATGTTTTAAACTCAATTTAATGCAATTTCAATTGGTTTGAAATGATTAACGACATAAAGAGCTTTGAAATGCAGCAAAAATCATATTAAAGAAATTCAAAATAAAAAAATCTAACCATTTATTTCGGATAACTTTTTGAAGTATTTGTTTGAATGGAAAGTATTGTACCCACCAAATGAAAAGTATAAAACACTTCTAGTTATTGTTCTTTTCTTTTTTCCCTAACAAATTAGTAGTATTGCAATTTTATTCAACACAAAACATTTATTAAGTGCTAAACTAGAACACAATTATTCCGCAAACAATCCCTTTTGAGCACATACCAAACAAATATATCATTTTTCCTTTAAAAGTCCAAAAGGGATATAAAAACAAAGATGAAAAATAGTTTACCATCCATGATAAGGAACAAGAACCAGTGTATGACGAAAATGCCCAACCAGATTGTTCAGCTTTACATTATCTGAAAAGCTCCCATGTCCGCTGCCATAATATTTTGAAAATTTAGAATTATTCATAGATATATAAAATATTACGAGATTAAGATGTATAAATAACTTCAAGTAATAAAAAGTAAACTATTCAATAATATACTAATGAAAAATAACAAAAATGGACTTTTTACTGCAGCAGGCTGTTAGAAATTACCTAAACAATGAGATAAACCCTCACGATAAAAAAACCCAATGGAATATCCACTGAAGTAGCAGGTGGTTTATGAAAAATCGAAATTAATATTAAATTCCGAAAGTAACTCCATAATATACTTAAAACGGAAACATAAGTTGTAGATGAAACCTTATGCTGCCTGGATTAGAAAGTACCTGGTAGAGATGAGCAATGCAAAAGTTGAGGCAAGAGATTCAGAATTAGGGCCGGGAGGCTGAACGAAGCGGCAAAGCGATTCACAAATGTTGTTTGATAATTAAAGAGGAACGATTCATGATTTGGAAATTAGAGCAGAGTGATTGAATCGGGAATTTTGTGGAATGGGGGTTTCTCAGAACGTAACTTTTAGAGAATGAAAAATATGGGGGCGGTAAGCGGGTATTGTGAAATAAATCCCGCCTAATATTTCTAAACCTAAAACGCAACCATTTTTGGGAGGTCGACGAAATGGTTTCATTTCGGATTAAACGCCACCGTATAATGTAACTAAAAGCTTAATTTCTTGTAGTGGTACTTAGAGAGTCAAGGGTTGGAGCCTACAGTTCTCGTGGAAAGATGTCAAAGCTAGGCATACGAGAAGGGACTTTGAGTTTCTGCATGGGCAGAATATGATCAACGGGGAAAGCTTCAACAAGGTGGGATTTTTCCAAGAGGATGTGCTTGATAAGGGGAAGAAGGGATCGTCTGAAGTTGGTCAGAGATCAAAGGAGAAAGCAGTGGATATGCATAAGTCTTTGTAGACTGCTAAGTTCGGGCATTGCTCAAACTGGAATCGCTTATCGAAATGCTAGATACCAGGTGGTGGCACGATGTAGGAGAGGTTGAGATGGTTCATGGAGACGTTTGTTTTCATGGTGAAGATTGATAAGTCTTACTTGAAGGGGTTACTTTGTACACGTTGTTGGCAGACGATGGCATTGCCGGAGTTTGTTGACAAAATGCAATGGGTGATGGCCCCACCGAAGCTCATTGGGGGAAGTAACCATGGTGTCTTATCTGAGAAGATGCTTAGAGTAAGAGGATGTAGGTGGAGTTGGTATGCTTTCAAGGAAATATACATTACAAGAACCGACTCAGTTAGCGATGGCAAAAAACCGTCGACGGCCGTCGCCAGCCGTCGCTAACAGCCATCACCAAATATGTGGACGTTAAGTAAATAGCGTCGAGCTTGGTGAGGGCTGTGGACACCAATTTAGCGACGGTTGGTGACGGTAATGATGCCACGTGAACAAACGGTAATATTTTCTATTGTCGTCACTAGCTGTCGCCATATAGCCGTCACCAGTCGTCGCCATACGTAGCTAGAAAATGCAAAAGAGCCGTCACCAACCGTCACCACCAGTGGCAATGCTCCGTAAAATGCCCTCGCGAGCCGTCGCCAACCGTCACTCTACATGACCACAAAACCGTCGCCAACCGTCGCTAAACTGTAACTTTTTTTATATTCCAACACCTAACAAGCCATCAAACCACATCAACTTAAACCCAACATATCTGGAACTCATATACAATCAGTTTCACATTCCATCACCTCAAATTCACATTCAATCACCTCATAAATGCTATAAATCAACTCATAAACAACTAAATAGCTAATAAATGGTAAATATAAACAATAAACAGTCCAAAAACCATCAACACGTCTACATCAACTAAACAAACCATGATCGTCTCCACAAAACACCACAAACATCTCAAGTTCATGATCAATAAGTAGTTTGTATTTACAAACCAAGTCCAAAATAAAAAAAAGGACAAGTACCTACTAATCCTCATCATCTCGTCGTCCTCGCCCTCCTCCTCCTCGTCCTCCTCCATAGTAGTAGGCTCACTCGGTGGCATTACCCCATACTCCTAAAGATATGCAGCAATCCGCGCATCCAGCACGGTCTCGATCTTGTTCTTCTGAAAATCCTCTAGAGCTACAACCTAATGTCAAAGCATGATGATCTCCTTCTTGTCCTGACGCCTCGTATAAGAGGCCTGAGTCCCCGCTATATGTAATTATTATATTATAAATGTGTACGAGACAAATTAATATTTCAATGGTATTGCAATGTGGCTTGGTTAATTTATCGTATTATATAAATTTAATACTGGTTGTTATTGAAATGTAAACATATATATGTGATATTAATTAATAGCACTTGGATATGTTTAAATCCTTTAATAAAATGCTTTACCTCTAGGTTTCCAAAGCCGTAGCATCTACTCCTGGTAGGCGGGTCGATGATTTTGTTCTAAATGTGATTGCACTCCTCCACGTCCGGCTCATGACCTAACTGCGTCGCTCAAGCATTTAAGGCTGCCCTGTATTTGTCCTGCGATAGCGGACAATTACGGAATACATTAAATATTCAATTTCAAAATAACAATGTGAAATAAAAATTATTACAAATGTTAACCATCACTTCATAGGACTTAGGGTCCGTCCAGGTATATGAGGTGTTACCCTCCTCATCTGTCCGCTCGACGGCATGAGTCTGTATAAACACCTCGGCAAGTGTAGGCTCCCGTTGAAGAGTCGACATCTGAAATGATACAATATATATTTGGAATTTATCAATACGATTTAAAAAGTTTAGAACTATTTGTAAATGTGATTTATCATTCGTACCAATTCGCGACGATGCTGGGAGAAGGACTTAGACCCAGCCCGATGCAAAGCATGATTTTTGAGCATGTTTGCTCGGTTTCGCACTGAAAGCTCCTGTATATTTAATTATATGATTAATTGATGGATATACAAAGTAAATTTTTTAAATAAGCTTAATTAATTTACTCTCGAAGCTTCCCTGGCCCACAATTTCTAGAAATCGGCATAGACCTCCTCGCTCATCCACTGAGGCCTCTTTCTCGTTGCTTTTGCCTTGTATACATTGCCTGAATAATTTTTCCTCATCTTCTGGTTCCATGCAGTGAGGAAAACATCCATATCTTCTTCTCGAACCCGTACAGCACACTATAAATTAACAAACAAATTGTATTACATATTTTATATAATTTCGCAAATGAGAAATATATTTATACTTACAAGAACCTCTACGAGGATGACATCCTAATCTGCATAGGAATTTCGTCCCAGTGAGGCCACGCCTCTGTCCACCTAGCGACATATGCATTTCTAGACACACGTAAAACAACATCTCCTAGAATAATATCAAACCCCCTGCAAAAAGTACGATATTAGCGTTTAATAACTTTTGAATACTAAGCATTTACGAAATTAAAAACTTACCCTGTGGACTTGGGCACGAGCTCTACGACCGGATGTAAATCCGGTGCTGTACCGCTCGCACCTGCCTCTGAACTGTGGGTAGGTCGGCGTATAGGAGGCATATCTATCACAAACATATTATTTCGTATAATAATAACTCATATATCATTATGCACATCCATTATCAAATAAACTCATACAACATATATTATCAAATGCAACTACAAGACCCATTTACATAAAAGAAGAAGAACCAGATAATAGATAATCGTAGCACATCATATAAGTTCACAACATAGCACATCATATAAGTTCACAACATAACTCATATATCATTATGCCTGAATCATTGTACGTACGTATGTAAACAACTAATGATACAAATAATATTATTCTTCTTCATTTTCTAATTCAGTCTCGGTCTCATACTCTATATCGTTTTCCTCTGTACTCTCAAATGCTTCTATTAATTCATTTGATTCATCGTTTAAAGGCTCTAAATTAACATCATTAGCAATTATTATTTCATCATTTTGATTTGCATCCGTTTGATACGCTCCATCGTCTGGAATAGCAATTCCTTCAAATGTAAATCTTGCCTTTGTTTTAATTACAGCAGACCAATCTGCTTTATCTCTTTTTAAGGACGGATACGAAGAAAAATAAACTTGTAATGCTTGCTTTGCCAATACAAAAGGATCATACTTATAGTAATGTGATGTGTGCTTTATTTCTATAAGCTTATAATCTTTACGCACGTTGATTCCAGTACCAGGAACATTGCTGAACCAGTTGCACTTGAATAGAGCAACTTTTTCAATGGATTGTACATAATATGTCAACTCTAAAATCTGTGTCAAGACGCCGTAAAAGTCTTTTATATGCTCTTTGGGATCATCACTACCTTTGACAAATACACCACCATTATATGTTAATTTGTCAGTACCATGGTCTTTGGTTTTGAATTTAAATCCATTGACAAAGAATATTGGATAAGTCTTAACATTTCTTTTTGGTCCAAGCGCAAGATGTTGCAAACCCTCGTCATTGAAGCAGTTTATTGGATCGTAAACGTACTTCGAGAACCATTTAACAAAATCTTTACTGAGATCGCCATTTGTATTTTCTAATTCGTAAATACTACAAATATAAATGATTTTATTACTAGCTAACAATTGATGTACTATAACACCCAACCTCCGCTAGGGTCACTCGCAAAGGAATGCACTAGCTTTAGAGGGGTATTATTGGTAAACATATACAGAAATATTACAAGACAGAACATATAAAATAGTGGAAGTAAAACCAACTTTCATTTCATTAATAAATAAGGTCTAAAGCCTTTTACATCAGAGAATTTCTTACATGAAAACCTATCTTGCAATAGTAAAGAAGCATAAAAACCTTTTCATAAATTATTCCCCAAGTGAAACAGTAAACTAGCCATAGCCAAGAAAAGTCCAAGCCATACATGATGACCTTCAAACAGAAGAAGTCCGAACTAACAATAGCATTTCCTCCCCGTAACCTGGGGGGAAACGGAAGACAAAGAGGCGAAAAAAAACGGGGTCAGTCATAAAGACTGGTAAGCCCTATCTACTATCAGTATATAAACTAGTAAAGTTAACTGGCATGAGGAACTGAGATGAACATAAGTATGATGACAAGATAGATAAGCTAAACCAAAATAACAGGATGTACTACTGTACCAAGATAAACAAGTGTGTCATGATAAACTACGGTGTTAAGATAAGTCAAGGTATCACATCGTCAGGTTTCTATCAAGTACAATACCGCAAGGTATCTATCATGTATATTCGCTCTGCACCTCCCGTATTATTATCCCGGCCCGCGTCATGTGTTAACTATGAATGTCTCTTACCCAATGTCATGTAATGGTCCATGTGATCCTAATATATCGTATATGTAGGTTTCCTGATTCGTATGATTCTTTCCATGCATAAGTTCAGTCCTTTGCCGTAGGCCGTACGGGCTTTCTTATGTAAATCTATACCACTTCAACGTAGTACCATTTTATCCTTGAGGTTGTTTTGGACTGCTTCCCCTGATCTTGTTATGTTTTCTTACCATGAACTATCGCGTGTTCACTTAGGATTTATGCCACCTAGGACCACTAGGGATTATGCTACCTAATGAACATTTCCGTGTCTCGGTTTGGGTTCAAGCCACCTAGGGCAACTAGGGATTATGCCACCCGTCAACCGCACCCTTTATCCCACGTATGTGTCGTGAATCGTTTCCATGTCTAGACGCACATGTATCTCATTGTGCCACCCGAGTTCCGTGCCAGGGCAAATCAAGAAATACGGAACTCGGTCGGGAGCTTTAAGTCGTCTGCTGATGCAGATACCAAGGTCTGTTTTTGTATTCGTGGCAATGGTCCCACGTGACCCCTCCCTCAACTACTGAAAGGCAATCCAAGAAAAATCATGTATGAGAACTACATCCCAGCCCCACTATAGCCCCACTTTCCTATGGGCCAACCTCACCCATGACTCGATAGCAAGAACATGGTCTGTTGGGAGTTCTCTGCCTTTCCGTCCGTACACGATTGACTAAAGATGGTAGGTAGTCGGCGACGTGCTATCCAGGGCAAAAACAAGTATCGTCGACTCCACGCTAATCCATCCCAGTCTTTAGGACGCTCGCATAGCAACCAAGGCATACTCTTGGATCTTCTACTGCAGACCTTAACCTCTGTGAGGCCGGGTTTCATGGACCACCTGCCACCTCACAAAGGGATACCAAGAGTACCCTCACGTCCCCGGAAGCTATCGCTTCGTTACCCAGTTCGCCGGAGCTTTTTATCCAAGTCAGATAAGTTGCTCCTCCTCGTATACTAAGCGATGACTTACCGTATCTATTTATAAACTAGTCCCATGTCCTTGGTTAAGAATTATTACTTAGTCATCCTTAACTAAGGTTTACCACTTAGCTTCTCTTCCCACTATCCTTGTTAACTACGATTTTCAACCTAGTCCCCTGAGCTAGGGTTTTGTTTAATGGGTTGAGTGTTGTCATTCAAGTTCATGACCTAACCCACCCACGAATCATGTCAAGATTGGCTAAGTACTCAAGTTCAAGGCTTAGCCCTACAAGTTGGTTAAGTGTACCAAGAAGCTCATGACTTATCCCTATCAAGTCAAATTGGTTATTTGTCTTAACCCTATCAGATTATCATGTTAGATTGATTAAGCATAGATTATCTTAATCCCATCAGATTATCGAGTCGGATTGGTTAAGTATGGGTTAGCTTAATCCCATCCACTAATCGTATTACAATTGTTAAGCCTAAGTTAAAAGGTCTTGTGACTTAACCCTATCAGGTTCGCATATTAGATTGGTTAAGTATAGGTTACTTAACCTCATCAAATCATCATGTATAATTGGTTAAGTATAAGTTACTTAACCCCATTAAATTATCAGGTTAAGTTGGTTAAGTGTTGGTTACTTAACCTCATTAAATTACCAAGTTTAGATTGGTTAAGTGTTTAACTTAACCCCATCGAATTACCGTGCTTAGATTAGTTAAGTGAAGGTTACTTAGCCCCATCTAATTACCGTGTTTAGATTAGTTAAGTCTAAGTTACTTAACCTCGTCTAATTACCAAGTCGGATTAGTTAAGTGTTAATTACTTATCCCCATCGAGTTTACCATGTTAGATTAGTTAAGTATGGATTACATAACCTCATCTAATTACCGTGTTTAGATTAGTTAAGTGTAGGTTACTTAACCCCATCTAATTACTAAGTCGGATTAGTTAAGTGTAAATTACTTAACCCCATCCCCTAATTGTCTTATATGGTTAAGCATCATTAAGGAACCAAGTCCGGTTTAACTTAACCTACCCATTTGTGTCATATCGGTTAAGTGTCATTAATCAAAATTACTTAACCTTTTCATGTGGCATTAATTAGATTAATGCACCCCAACCTCTCACATTAGACTTTGTTGTGGTTACTAGTTAAGCCGGGCGGGTCCGGGTAGATTTACACCATAACCTAGTCTAACCTCGGGTTTTTAGTGCTATATGACCAACTACCCACATTGGGTCCTATTGTTTGTAGCCACTAGTTAAGCCGGGCGGGTCTGGGTAGATTTATGCTACAAACTCAACCCAACCTCGAGTTGGCCACTTTCATGTTTGGTCTAGTGTCTTATTACACTTACAACCCATACGCGTCAAGTTTTCAAGTCCCATGTTCATAGCCAAAATTACATGTTGTCATGTTTATACCAATTTACCCAAATCATGTTTCATGTCATTAAAGTCTACCCATAACGTAACCCCAACGCTTTTAAACTCGCATATACATTCGCAACAACGCATAATGGATTAAAAGAAGGAACTTGGCGAAGGTATGACAAAAGGGGTATAATGCCACAAGTTAATCATGGTGGCATATGAGGCATAAATGTGTTCATTAACTTGCATGTTACATTATTAAGCCTCAAAAACATGCATAACCCCAAAACTTAGCATATAGGTAAATCATGGTGATAGATGACATAGAAAAATGGCTAGAAGTTCGCATCAAGCATTCTATGCATGTTAACTTAAGGGATAAGAGAGTTCTTATGTTGCATAATGCAACATTTCAACATAAAGCTTATAGCTTTTAGCCCACAAAATCAAGGTGATGACTTTACGAATATGCATAGGATAAATCTACACATAACATGATAGTTTCTAAGCATGTAACCTACTCAAGTTCAAACCCAAAACTTGCAACATGAACATTTAACTTCATAGTTAATATCTAAGAGTAGGAGGGGGCTTACAATGTTATGAAGGCACAAATCAATATATATAAAGATTGAGACGAAGCCACACTACCAAAAATCCCAAATCAATAAGCTCCAATAAAACCCTTGAGAAAATAATAAGAATGATCCTTGCTTTGATGAAGATTTGCCTTGAAATCAAGTTTAGAAGCTCTCATATGAACATAGAAACTCTCATACACTCATACGATCATGTAATCTCTCATGTGAATGAAGATAGAATTTATGACAAGAGGATGGAGGCTAGGGTTTTGAGTGGAGGCCATGATCATTAGAAATTTTGGCATAGTTTAGTTGTAGGATCAAATAATGAGGGTTTAAAGGTAAGGTTAGGGGTCTTTTTATAGAGATTAGGACTAGTTTTAGCCATAGGATTAACCCCAATTCAGATCCTAGCCATCAAAATCCTCACCTGCCAACAAATCAGACCCAAAACATGTCTTGGGGAAGAAGTCAGGTGCACCAGGCCAAAACTGGTCTGGCCACCTGTGTCGACTCCCAAGTCGACTCTAGAGTCGACTTGTGGGGGTGTCGACTCTAGAGTCGACACCCCTTTGACCAGGGTTGACTTTTTGAATCTGAATCTGTTTTAAACTCTGAAAATTCTGAAAACTTCGACTGACCATATCTTGGTCATACGGACTTCGATTCTCGAAAACTCAGACTCTATTTCGCGTATTTTTCCGAGACGAACGCAATGGCACAGCCCGTTGCCTTGATTCTTGTATTAACACGTTATTAAAATTCGGGTTGTTACATTCTTCCCTCCTTTAAGGATTTCGTCCCCGAAATCTCCAAGTTAGGAAGAACATATCCTACCATCCATCATCCATCTACAAAAAACATCATCCACAGGCAACCATTGTCCTTAGACGATTTCTAATGCCATATGAACATATGCAAAACGTGTGTGTACATGCTCCTTAGCTAATGCTAATGATCAGGCCTGAATGATCTTTCTAATGCAAAATACGTTTAGTGCCATGAGTCCAACATGTATGCAAATAGTCCTAGTCATATAAGTACTATATGCGTGCACAAACATTCATCCACATGCAACATGCACATGAAAACACACTCGATTTCATCCATAAACAAGTATAAATACTCATGCATATGCAACATGAAACGTGACCGCGTCAATCTAGTATCTAATGTGTATTCGCGCATCCACGAGAAACCACTTGCAACCATTTGCAACCATATCAATCATAACATGTTTCAAATACATGTTCACATCCATAGGGTTCTACCTAAGGTTCCCAAGATAAGATCGAGGAGATAAACAAGACAAACTCCTTACGGGGTTTGCAACAGAACAGGACCGAGAGGATATCCACCAAGCGATAGCATGCAAGCAAGCTCTACAGGAGAACCAGGGATCAACGATATACTCTTACAAAGAGACACGATGCGCGCGTCTAAGCCGCATTTCCTTGAGCTTAATTCCAGTGTGCCTTGACTGCCTTTGACTTCATGATTTCGTAGCTCCTTGATTCCTATTTCCAAGGTATGAGTCGGAACTCTTTTCACTGTCGCCTCTCGTTTCACTTTCATTTATTCTTCCCCTAGCATACTTGGCTCAACCATATCTACGTACTCATGCAAGCTCTCCAAAATTCACTAGTGAATTCTGGATCTCGTTTACCAATGCCAATCCATGTTACCACGTGCACTTACTAGGATGATTCCTATAACCCATGCTTAAGCGGAATGGACCATCCGCCTTAGTGGCGAACGTTACTCGATCGGATCAGAGATTTCCGATAAATGCATCAAGAGATTCTAGGTAACTAACCATGACAGAACCCAAAAGGTTACACGAGACTTCGAGGGTATTACCAAGGCAAGCTAAGAGTTTAACTACCCTCCTTTCAAAACCGAGAATGGCATCCCTTACTGGATAACCACTTCATCCCTAGAATCCATCCATAGCTCAACAATAGAAGTATTGCTTCTAATCTCAACACTTGACATTTACACTCTCAACTCCAAACAAGTCATGAATAAATGGACCGACTCTCCAACCAGATTTTTGGGCCAAAAGTGGGATCTTCTACCATGCTAGTACTAAGATGCAGAGACTTAACTATCGAGGCAGACTTAAATGATGCGATGACCAATACAAAGTCTGGACGGGATGATAGAAAAGAAAGGCTAAGCCTTTAACAGAAACGGTACCATTTCTCTTAGGTACGCTAGAAATAAGAGCATACAATTGCCCTCTCGCTGATCTTGTCCTTATCTTCCTTTGTGGATCAAGCCGTACCAACAAGTTGCTTATTCTTAAGCTCGTGTCCTTTATCCTTGCTCTTATTATCCCTTCTTATAACTTCGGTAACAGGTCTCTCGAGAACTTTCTCCATCGCACGGGGAAAACACTCACGTAGTTAGACAAGGATTAGTCGCAGTTAAAACTACTGTGACTAAAGATGGAGGAAAGAAAGGAAAAGAGATTCAATCAAGGAAACAAAGGATAGTGCTAATGGCTTTTGGGGAATAGCCTTTAAAAACTTTTCTTGAAAATTGCTTCTTTGTAAACGGTTTTTCAAATAGTTTTCAGAAGGTTTTAAAAACTTTTGCCCAGTCTGGTAACCTTCGGCTCTGATACCAAATGTAACACCCAACCTCCGCTAGGGTCACTCGCAAAGAAATGCACTAGCTTTAGAGAGGTATTATTGGTAAACATGTACAGAAATATTACAAGACAGAACATATAAAATAGCGGAAGTAAAACCAACTTTCGTATCATTAATAAATAAGGTCTAAAGCCTTTTACATCAGAGAATTTCTTACATGAAAACCTGTCTTGCAATAGTAAAGAAGCATAAAAACCTTTTCATAAATTATTCCCCAAGTGAAGCAGTAAAGTAGCCATAGCCAAGAAAAGTCCAAGCCGTACATGATGACCTTCAAACAGAAGAAGTCCGAACTAACAATAGCATTTCCTCCCTGTAACCTGGGGGGGAAACGGAAGACAAAGAGGCGAAACAAAACGGGGTCAGTCATAAAGACTGGTAAGCCCTATCTACTATCAGTATATAAACTAGTAAAGTTAACTGGCATGAGGAACTGAGATGAACATAAGTATGATGACAAGATAGATAAGCTAAACCAAAATAACAGGATGAACTACTGTACCAAGATAAAAAAGTGTGTCATGATAAACTACGGTGTCAAGATAAGTCAAGGTATCACATCGTCAGGTTTCTATCAAGTACAATATCGCAAGGTATCTATCATGTATATTCGCTCTGCACCTCCCGTACTAATATCCCGGCCCGCGTCATCTGTTAACTATGAATGTCTCTTGCCCAATGTCATGTAATGGTCCATGTGATCCTAATATATCGTATATGTAGGTTTCCTGATTCATATGATTCTTTCCATGCATAAGTTCAGTCCTTTGCCGTAGGCCGTACGGTCTTTCTTATGTAAATCTATACCACTTCAACGTAGTACCATTTTATCCTTGAGGTTGTTTTGGACTGCTTCCCTTGATCTTGTTATGTTTTCTTACCATGAACTATCGCGTGTTCACTTAGGATTTATGCCACCTAGGACCACTAGGGATTATGCTACCTAATGAACGTTTCCGTGTCTCGGTTTGGGTTCAAGCCACCTAGGGCCACTAGGGATTATGCCACCCGTCAACCGCGCCCTTTATCCCACGTATGTGTCGTGAATCGTTTCCATGTCTAGACGCACATGTATCTCAATGTGCCACTCGAGTTCCGTGCCAGGGCAAATCAAGAAATACGGAACTCGGTCGGGAGCTTTAAGTCGTCTGCTGATGCAGATACCAAGGTCTGTTTTTGTATTCGTGGCTATGGTCCCACGTGATCCCTCCCTCAACTACTGAAAAGCAATCCAAGAAAAATCATGTATGAGAACTACATCTCGGCCCCACTATAGCCTCACTTTCCTATGGGCCAACCTCACCCATGACTCGATAGCAAGAACATGGTCTGTTGGGAGTTCTCTGCCTTTCCGTCCGTACACGATTGACTAAAGATGGTAGGTAGTCGGCGACGTGCTATCCAGGGCAAAAACAAGTATCATCGACTCCAGGCTAATCCATCCCAGTCTTTAGGTCGCTCGCATAGCAACCAAGGCATACTCTTGGCTCTTCTACCGTAGACCTTAACCTCTGTGAGGCCGGGTTTCATGCACTACCTGCCACCTCACAAAGGGATACCAAGAGTACCCTCACGTCCCCCGAAGCTATCGCTTCGTTACCCAGTTCGCCGGAGCTTTTTATCCAAGTCAGATAAGTTGCTTCTCCTCGTATACTAAGCGATGACTTACCGTATCAATTTATGAACTAGTCCCATGTCCTTGGCTAAGAATTATTACTTAGTCATCCTTAACTAAGTTTTACCACTTAGCTTCTCTTCCCACTATCCTTGTTAACTACGATTTTCAACCTAGTCCCCTGAGCTAGGGTTTTGTCTAATGGGTTGAGTGTTGTCATTCAAGTTCATGACCTAACCCGCCCATGAATCATGTCAAGATTGGCTAAGTACTCAAGTTCAAGGCTTTGCCCTACAAGTTGGTTAAGTGTACCAAGAAGCTCATGACTTATCCCTATCAAGTCAAATTGGTTATTTGTCTTAACCCTATCAGATTATCATGTTAGATTGATTAAGCATAGATTATATTAATCCCATCAGATTATCGAGTCAGATTGGTTAAGTATGAGTTAGCTTAATCCCATCCACTAATCGTATTACAATGGTTAAGCCTAAGTTAAAAGGTCTTGTGACTTAACCCTATCAGGTCCGCATATTAGATTGGTTAATTATAGGTTACTTAACCTCATCAAATCATCATGTATAATTGGTTAAGTATAAGTTACTTAACCCCATTAAATTATCATGTTAAGTTGGTTAAGTGTTGGTTACTTAACCTCATTAAATTACCAAGTTTAGATTGGTTAAGGGTTTAACTTAACCCCATCGAATTACCGTGCTTAGATTAGTTAAGTGAAGGTTACTTAGCCCCATCTAATTACCGTGTTTAGATTAGTTAAGTCTAAGTTACTTAACCTCATCTAATTACCAAGTCGGATTAGTTAAGTGTAAATTACTTAACCCCATCGAGTTTACCGTGTTAGATTAGTTAAGTATGGATTACTTAACCCCATCTAATTACCGTGTTTAGATTAGTTAAGTGTAGGTTACTTAACCCCATCTAATTACTAAGTCGGATTAGTTAAGTGTAAATTACTTAACCCCATCCCCTAATTGTCTTATATGGTTAAGTGTCATTAAGGAACCAAGTCCGGTTTAACTTAACCTACCCATTCGTGTCATATCGGTTAAGTGTCATTAATCAAAATTACTTAACCTTTTCATGTGGCATTAATTAGATTAATGCACCCCAACCTCTCACATTAGACATTGTTGTGGTTACTAGTTAAGCCGGGCGGGTCCGGGTAGATTTACACCACAACCTAGTCTAACCTCGAGTTTTAAGTGCTATATGACCAACTACCCACATTGGTTCCTATTGTTTGTAGCCACTAGTTAAGTCGAGCGGGTCCGGGTAGATTTATGCTACAAACTCAACCCAACCTCGAGTTGGCCACTTTCATGTTTGGTCTAGTGTCTTATTACACTTACAACCCATACGTGTCAAGTTTTCAAGTCCCATGTTCATAGCCAAAATTACATGTTGTCATGTTTATACCAATTTACCCAAATCATGTTTCATGTCATTAAAGTCTACCCATAACGTAACCCCAACGCTTTTAAACTCGCATATACATTCGCAACAACGCATAATGGATTAAAAGAAGGAACTTGGCGAAGGTATGACAAAAGGGGTATAATGCCACAAGTTAATCATGGTGGCATATGAGGCATAAATGTGTTCATTAACTTGCATGTTACATTATTAAGCCTAAAAAACATGCATAACACCAAAACTTAGCATATAGGTGAATCATGGTGATAGATGACATAGAAAAATGGCTAGAAGTTCGCATCTAGCATTCTATGCAAGTTAACTTAAGGGATAAGAGAGTTCTTATGTTGCATAATGCAACATTTCAACATAAAGCTTATAGCTTTTAGCCCACAAAATCAAGGTGATGACTTTACGAATATGCATAGGATAAATCTACACATAACATGATAATTTCTAAGCATGTAACCTACTCAAGTTCAAACCCAAAACTTGCAACATGAACATTTAACTTCATAGTTAATATCTAAGAGTAGGAGGGGGCTTACAATGTTATGAAGGCACAAATCAATATATATAAAGATTGAGACGAAGCCACACTAGCAAAAACCCCAAATCAATAAGCTCCAATAAAACCCTTGAGAAAATAATAAGAAAGATCCTTGCTTTGATGAAGATTTGCCTTGAAATCAAGTTTAGAAGCTCTCATATGAACATAGAAACTCTCATACACTCATATGATCATGTAATCTCTCATGTGAATGAAGATAGAATTTATGACAAGAGGATGGAGGCTAGGGTTTTGAGTGGAGGCCATGATCATTAGAAATTTTGGCATAGTTTAGTTGTAGGATCAAATAATGAGGGTTTAAAGTTTAGGTTAGGGGTCTTTTTATAGAGATTAGGACTAGTTTTAGCCATAGGATTAACCCCAATTCAGATCCTAGCCATCAAAATCCGTCACCTGCCAACAAATCAGACCCAAAACATGTCTTGGGGAAGAAGTCAGGTGCACCAGGCCAAAACTGGTCTGGCCACCTGTGTCGACTCCCAAGTCGACTCTAGAGTCGACTTGGGGGGGTGTCGACTTTAGAGTCGACACCCCTTTGACCAGGGTTGACTTTTTGAATCTGAATCTGTTTTAAACTCTGAAAATTCTGAAAACTTCGACTGACCATATCTTGGTCATATGGACTCCGATTCTCGAAAACTCGGTCTCTATTTCGCGTATTTTTCCGAGACGAACGCAATGGAATAGCCCGTTTCCCTTGATTCAGATTTTAAAATTAAATTCTGCCTTGATTCTTGTCTTAACACGTTATTAAAATTCGGGTTGTTACATGTACACATAACTGTAATAAAGTTAAAAATTTAGTACCTAACAAATGTGCAACTTCAACACAATTTAGAAGAACATATGTGTGTGCTACATGGTGATATGTATCATTTAACCATATTTTTACACATTTTCCATAAGATCGTCCATGTTGTCTAAAAACAGATAACATTGTCGGACCAAAATTGGGTTCGGTTTCATCATTACGAGGATCACTTACAAATGATAGGTTCACATGATCACTGAAGTAATGAAAAAAAAGAACGAAGCTTCTTCTTCAAGATAAGATTTGCAAATCGAACCTTCAACTCGTGCTTTTTGTCGTACTTTTTTCTTCAGATGATTCAAATACCTAAAATAAAATTAATTCAATTTATATGCACTAATGTTACTTTGAATTGTAAGCATAAATTTTACCTTTCAAAAGGATACATCCATCCATATTGCACTGGACCTCGAAGAATAGCTTCAGATGGAAGATGAATAGGTAAATGCTCCATTACATTAAAAAATCCTGAAGGGAAGATTTTCTTTAATTTGCAAATCAAATCGGAATTTCTACTTCAAGTTTACGGAGACGATCAATTTTTAACATTGCCGAACAAAGTTGTTTATAGAATAAGCTTAACTCTGTTAAAACACCTCACACTTTTATAGGCAATAATTCTTTGAACACCACTGCTAATAAATATTCTATCATGATATGACAATCATGACTTTTCATCCCATTCAATTTATTGTTTTTATAGTCAACACATCTACGAAGATTAGAAGAAATCCCATTCGGACATTTCAGTCCCTCAACCTATTTCAGTACAAGTTTTATTTGCTTTTGTCTAGTTCATAGCATGCTTTGGGTTTTTTTATTGTCATTGGGCTTCATATGATGTTCTGGACGTTTACAATATTCTTCTATGTCACGTCTCGAATATATATCATCATTTGTTTTTCCATTGACATTCAAAACAGTATAAACACGTTATCAAATACATATTTTTCATTGTGCATAACGTAGATATTATGTCAAAGTTTGAGATCTTTCCAATAAGGTAGCTCCCAGAATATGCTTTGTTTACACCAATTATGAATGTCAGATTTACCTGGAATTTCTGTCTGTTCTCCAGTCTCATGGATCTTGGGATAATCCTTTACAATATCGTATATTTCTTCACTTGTCCAAATTTTGGGTGCTTGCACAGTCATTCCGCTATTAGCTTTAAAGTTTTTTTATTTCTTCTAAAAGTATGATTGGTATGCAGAAAACAATGGTGACAATCAAACCACGAATGCTTCCTTTCATACCATAAGAAAACTGCTTGTGTTTCTTCCATGCATAAAGGGCAAGATAGACAACCGACCATACTCCAACCTGAAAGCATCCCATATGCAGAAAATCACTAATCGTCCATAACAAAGAAGCGAACATACGATTTTTTTTTTTTTTTTGAAATGTCGTATGTTTCAACTCCTTCATCCCATAGTTTTTATAACTCTTCCATTAATGGTTGTAGATAAACATCGATGCCTTGTTTTGGATCATTAAGACCAGGAACAACAACAGTGAGAAACATATATGGAGTGTTTATACACATCCACGGAGGTAAATTATAAGGAGTAACGATAATATGCCAAGATGAATATTTACTACCAAACTAAGAAAATGGTGAAAACCCATCTGTACATAAACCAAGTCTGACGTTACGGCTCTCTGCGGCAAATGTAGGATACGTCCTATCAAAATGTTTTCATGCTTCTCAATCCGATGGATGTGTCAAAGTTCCATCTTCTTGTGTTTGCACACTATGCCATCGCATATGACATGCAGTGACTGAGGATCCATATAACCGTTGTAGTCTAGGGACGATTGGTAAATAATGCATTCTCATATACGGAACTTCCTTACCTTTCTTTTTTCTAGGTTTATACCTTTTCCCGTCACAATTTTTTACGGTTTCTAAGATTAATATCATCTTTCCAATACAACATGCAATCTTTAACACAAGTATCTATTTTTTGGTACTGCAAACCGAAAGCCGACATTAGTGTTTTCACTTTGTAATGACTATCGCACATTAGATTATCAGGTGACATATGTCTTTTTGTAGCTTGTACAACCGCTGTAAATGCAGCTTCTATAAGGTTAAATTTTGATTTCATGGTGACATACTTAATGGTTACCGATAATTCAGTTCCACTTTCACAACCATTCCATAATGGCCATTTAGCTGAAGCCAATAAATCATATATTTTTCTGGCTTCCATGTTCAGTTCTTCTTCAATATTGACGTCATCGTCATCAACCTGACCGGTAGGGAACATTGACTGTGCTGCATCATCCACCATATCTTCTATTGGATTCGTCATAACTAATTCGACCTCCGACGCTACAGGATTTACTGTAGGTGCAACAAGTTCTCCATGACGATCCCATAAATAATAATTTGGCACAAAACCTAATTTATACAAATGTACTTTAATGATGTCTGGTTTATGAAACCTCATCAGTTTACACTTACTACACGGACAACGAAGCTCCTCGTAATTTCGATTATTAGATACTGCAAATCTAACAAATTCATTTACACAATTATAGAAATGTTCTTTCACTGAGCCTTTCATTCCAATTCTAACTTCATACATCCAACTACGGTCAATGTAATAATCGAACATTTTTCCTGATTCAAAAATATATGGCAGTCAGTGATTTCGAACTTCATGCATCCAACTACGATTAACTAGTGTTTTATACATACAATAAAAATGTTATTTTTATTGTTCAAAGAATTTATTCAACACATGAATATTTTTAGTGGTTCATACATACAATAAAAATGTGATTTTTATCGTTCAAACAATTTATTCAACACATGAATAATTTTAGTGGTTCATACATACAATAAAAATACATACAATAAAAATGTTAATTTTATTGTTTAAAAAATTTATTCAACACATGAATAATTTTAGTGGTTCATACATACAATAAAAATGTTAATTTTATTGTTCAAAGAATTTATTCAACACATGAATATTTTTAGTGGTTCATACATACAATAAAAATGTTAATTTTATTGTTCAAAGAATTTATTCAACACATGAATATTTTTAGTGGTTCATACATACAATAAAAATGTGATTTTATTGTTCAAAGAATTTATTCAACACATGAATATTTTTAGTGGTTCATATATACAAGAAAAATGTGATTTTTATTGTTCAAACAATTTATTCAACACATGGAATATTTTTCATAGTTCATTTCAAAAAAATTCGGCATTACAACGGCAAGGTGGGTAGCACCGGCACCGTGTCCAGCACGGCTCTTCTACTAACCTAGGCCTTGGCTTGCACCATACATAGTCATTCCATTCCAATAATTTTCACAATACAATTCATTTTCAACACACAATGAATTTACCACAAACACAATTAAATAAATCGTCCATGGTCTGTGGACGACGGTGTCAGGAGCTACTAAGCCCCGTCTGCAGCTTATTATACAACAATTTCAGAACCATTAGATAGCTATATCCAACAACATGTATATCAATCCCATATCCAACAATTACAAAACCCAGAAACAACAACGTGTATACCAATCAACTAAATTCACAAAATTTATTAATCCATTTGTAGTCGATAATCACCTAAATAGCTTTTAAATTTAAAATCTAATTGCCTATGTCATAAATTCAATATCAATAATTGATTATTATCTATAAAGTAACGATTCATTAACACATACATACGCACAAAATCAACTAACATACAATATTCACCAATAAACAACTAAATTCACATTTTAGGGTTTTCAATCATAACTAAATCAACAATAATTCAACAATCATAATATAATCACACAACATATACATTTAAATAACTATTAATTAATTAACTTAGGAAATTAGGGTAAAAAATCATACCTAGAAGAAGAGGAAGTGACGGCTGGAGAGGGGGAGGAAGAGCAGGCGGCGGTCTGAGGCGGAGGTGTCGAGGTGAGGGGTTGAAGGAAAGGTTTTTTTTTTTTTTTTTTTTTTTTTTTTTTTTTTTCAACGTCGGCGGAAGAAAATTAGGGGGAAGCAGAAATGATCGATTTATCCTGTAGCCTAGCGGTTTATGTTTTATTTGGCGACGGCTGGTGAGGACCGCTTTTTTTAGCCGTCACCAGCCGTCGCTATGGTCCGTAACCAAACAAACCGATTCTAGTAGTGATAGTATCAAGGTGGAGATTATTAGAATTTGTGATACAATATTTCCATTTGCTGAAGATTGGAATATATTATTTATGGTGATACAGTATTTCCATTAAGAAAAGTTTTGAAAAATATTGTTAATTTGGGAATATAATATTTCCAATTTGTCGAAGATTTGGAAGATATCAGAAATTTATTGCTCTTTTATTTGTAAAAGGGATAGACAATAAATTACCTACATAATTAAGTGGAAGGATTTGAAGAAGGTTTCTTTTTGGGATAGTGAAGTAAGTAATTAATTCCCTAATTGGTTGGTTAAACAAGGAATCCTACTAGGAGAATTGAAGAATTAATTAGGCATTGATTTATATCATAAATCAATTACTTCAGCTCCAAGCATTAATCCTTATATAATGATAGCGATTAGATGAATGTGTTATCATCTCAAAAATATGAGGTGTATCATCTCTAAAAGTTCTTCTTCCTCCCTACTATCAGTCTTGTAATTTTTCTTATTGAGAAAAATAATAAAATCTCATCTTCCCAAGTGGACGTACACTAACAAGACGTTAGTGGAACCACTATAAACCTCTTGTGTTATTTCTTTTATTGCTAGATCTGTGATTGTTTTGCTGATGACTATCTGTTGTTTGTTTTGCTTCACCATCAATCTGTTCTTATTGGTTTTTTTTTTTTTGCAATATAATATACACGTAAAAATCAACCAATAGTTGAGCAAGTTTCTCACTCTCTCAGCATGTTCCTAGCAAACCTCATCCATTAAGTCATACAAGTGCGAACCCGTGTTTCGCATACGGCTATCGTCTCATTTGACGAATGGTTAAATTATCTGGTTAACTCAATCTATTTTGATTTGAGATAAATGATGTCAAGTTTTTTGATGTCGAAAAAATGTGAATCAAACGAAACAAAACCGAATTAACTTCGGGTAATTTTGTCAATAACCGATTTCTCAAAAAAAAAAAAAAAAAAAAAAAAAAGAAGAAGAAGAAGAAGAAGAAGAAGAAAAGTTCACATATCTTTATTAAAATTAGTGATTAACTCAAAATAATATATAAATTTACCTTTAGAGAGAATTTATTAATTATTTTTTATATTTAAGAAATTTGGCTTAGTTTTATACAGAAAAACTTTTTAAAACTAATCAAATTATTAAAAGTACTTATGCTATAAATTTGAATATGATAATAAAAGTTGGATTGGTTTGGCCGAATTTTGAATAAAAATTTCATTTTACAAAACGAATTCAAACAGACATAATTTTATAAGATTGATTCGGTTCCAGCCAAATATCATTAATTCGTAGGAATTGTTTCACCCTGTTATATAGAAATCCAGCACAACATTTTGAGGTAACCCGAATTCCATGTTTTCTATGGAAAATTAACTATAAAGACAATGTTTGATGTCTTTGGCTTTGTTCATTGTTGATAATAAAGCTAGCACTTCATTCAAACAGAATATTTATTTTGACGTCTCAATGTTTTATAACAATGTCCACCACAAAAAAAAAGGGAAAAAAAATACAATGCCGACCACAACCTTTTAATAAATCAAAGTTTTCGTTTGGTCATACAAACAAAGAGTCAAATGGGTTCACTTTTAAGAAATCTAAAAAAACCATACTTTACTGTCTCGTTGATATATTTTTTACATGCTCTTGAATGTTGCTCATCCATCCAATGCAGCAGTACATTAAACAATGTTATAGTGATGATGCTCTTGATCATGCACGCTCTAATGTTAGGGAAATACATTTCGAGAATGAAATGAATAAAAATTGCATAGAATGATAAGAATCATTTTGTGTAACACGCAACACATGATTCATATGATAATATCATTAGATTAATTAAGCTTGAGTTATAATCACAAAAACCCAGTGAATAAAAATATATACATGATTTACAGTCAATGTAGATATAAAGTTCTTCATGGTTGGAGGGCTAAATACCAGTCTGCAAACGATGAGAATAAACAGGATATTTGTTACACAGCAATACATAAAATTAACGTACTAAAAATGTTTAACAAAGTCATTAGATCAGTATTAAATCACATAAGTATTCTACAGTTGCACCGAAGATTCAGTCTACTATGGTCCAAAATTTGCCAGATTATGAGTCATATACATAGAATTACATGAATAAAAAAAGTATAAGTTCATTATGTAGCTTCGTCCAAAAAAACAGCACCCATATATGCTGGAAGGACCTGTTATATAGGGATTCCATAAAATAAAAGATTTGCTGCTAAGTTACGCAATACGAAATGCTCTTACAGATTTTGATCTCAACGTTTTACACTACAAAGACAAATTTGCAGCATTTTCCTTGCTTGTTATGTCTTTATAGTTAGCATATAATAATTTTGTTCAACGATGATATACTTATAACACACAAAGTGAAGTTTTTGTACCAGGCACTGTAACTTTCATACAGGCGGGGTATACTTGAAGTGAACAAACATTTATGCAAGGATCATGGTTGGTTTGCGGCTGGCTGGAGCCACCAACTAAGGAGAACCTATGTTATAAGATGGAAACAACAGTTTTATCGTAGATACATACCACGAAAGTTGTAACATCTTATGATGCTGTGTTTTTTAGGTTCAAATTATCTAGTCCTCGTAAGAAAACAAAACTATACATCGTTAGCTTGCTTTGTTTATCTAGTAATTCATTGACAACGTTCACCATTGTAACAAACAAACCACTAACAATTAATCAACATATTTGGAGTCGGTACGAAGTTCATTAATTCCTAAATCCTAGCAGGTAAAACAATAATGTTCATCGAGAAAAATCATTCTAAAACTACGTAAATTCCATCATTTGAAATATATAAATATAAATAAAAAAGTTTGAAGCATAATATCGAACAAATTGGAATCATATCAAATGCAGTTCTTAAGTGTAGAAATTTTATAGTTACAGTAGCTTTTAAATGCAATAGTTTTAACTTTATTTCAAATATATTGCTTGTCGATGGATGGAATAACCAAACAAATGCTTCATTTATTCACGATAAACTTATTTATTTAGCTTGACACTCATCAACTCGTAAATAAGGATATAACTTTTACATTATATCTTCATCCTAACATCGATCTTATGAGAAAATATTAACAAAAAAAATCATTTTCTTTGAAAATCGATAAAAAAAATCATTAAAGTAGTGTTGATGAATTCTCTAAATCTAGAATTGTTGGGATCCCTCCTTAATTAGAGAGTTTCTAGAAAATTCTAGACTTTTCTAGAGAAATCTAGAATTTTCTAGAATGTACCAGAGAACTCTAGAGAAGTGTAGAACCCTCTAGAAGCTTGTGGAAGAGTGTGGAACCCTCTAGAATATTCTAGAGATGTGTGGAACCTTCTGGAACCTTATGGAAGAGTATGGAAGGATGCATAAGGGAATGGAAGAGTGTAGAGATTCCTAGAGAGTATGGAGCATTCTAGAGAATCAATCTCCACCCTTGAATGCAAGTAATCTCCACCGTTCATCATGAAGGTTAAGTGGTATAAATAGGAGAAGGAGCCTTCATTACTATCCATCCAAGGATCCAAGAGTCCAAGGGAAGAAGCCACTCCTTAAAATGAGATCCAAGGATCCAAGAGAGAAGCCACTCCTTGGAGTGAGATCCAAGAAAGAAGCCACTCCTTAGAGCGAGATCCAAGAATCAAGAGAGAAGCCACTCCTTAGAGTGAAGAAAATTAGAGAGTTAGAGAGAGCCTCTTTGAGAGAAAAGAGAGATAGCTTGGGAAGTCTTTATCCTCAAGCTTGGTGAGCCACCGAGTGTGAGTTACTTTTGTAATCATATTCTTGTAATCCTACTATTCTTTTGTATAGTGGAAGAATCTCCATATTGGAGAATTATAAACCCTTGTGCTTCCGTTGCTACGTTTAATCTTAAAGTGCCTATCTTAACTTTCACGAAGCGGGAAAGACCGAGATTTCCCCAACAGTGGTATCAGAGCCAGGTTCATCCGTAGCCGTAATCAAGCTCGTGTAAGTTCAAGATGGAGGATAATGACGCTCACTATTGAGGGGGAGCCTCAAAGCTATAAAGAAGCAATGAGTGATTGTCATAAAGAAGAATGAAGAATAGCCATGCAAGAAGAAATGCAATCCTTGCATGTGAATAACACATATGAACTAGTGGAGCTAACAAAAAGAAGAAGAGCTTTGAAGAATAAGTGGGTGTATAGAATCAAGACCGAAGAGAACTGTTCAAAGCCTCGCTACAAAGCTCGGTTAGTCGCCAAAGGATTGGACAAGAAAGAAGGTACTGATTTTGAAGAGATATTCTCTTCCATGGTAAAGATGTCATCGATCCGAGAAGTCCTCGAGGAAAAGCAAACACATCTTGACAAGGTTCACACAGATGAGAACTGATCAGACATGATGACCAAGATAGTACCAATAAAGAAGTTTGAAGATTGCTGTCAAGGTGTCGGTTTACTACTACCCCCCAATTAAGTCGGGAGGGGGAGATTGTTGGGATCCCGCCTTAATTAGAGAGTTTCTAGAAAATTCTAGACTTTTCTAGAGAAATCTAGAATTTTCTAGAATGTACCAGAGAACTCTAGAGAAGTGTAGATCCTCTAGAAGCTTGTGGAAGAGTGTGGAACCCTCTAGAATATTCTAGAGATGTGTGGAACCTTCTGGAACCTTATGGAAGAGTATGGAAGGATGCATAAGGGAATGGAAGAGTGTAGAGATTCCTAGAGAGTATGGAGCATTCTAGAGAATCAATCTCCACCCTTGAATGCAAGTAATCTCCACCGTTCATCATGAAGGTTAAGTGGTATAAATAGGAGAAGGAGCCTTCATTACTATCCATCCAAGGATCCAAGAGTCCAAGGGAAGAAGCCACTCCTTAAAATGAGATCCAAGGATCCAAGAGAGAAGCCACTCCTTGGAGTGAGATCCAAGAAAGAAGCCACTCCTTAGAGCGAGATCCAAGAATCAAGAGAGAAGCCACTCCTTAGAGTGAAGAAAACTAGAGAGTTAGAGAGAGCCTCTTTGAGAGAAAAGAGAGATAGCTTGGGAAGTCTTTATCCTCAAGCTTGGTGAGCCACCGAGTGTGAGTTACTTTTGTAATCATATTCTTGTAATCCTACTATTCTTTTGTATAGTGGAAGAATCTCCATATTGGAGAATTATAAACCCTTGTGCTTCCGTTGCTACGTTTAATCTTAAAGTGCCTATCTTAACTTTCACGAAGCGGGAAAGACCGAGATTTCCCCAACAGTGGTATCAGAGCCAGGTTCATCCGTAGCCGTAATCAAGCTCGTGTAAGTTCAAGATGGAGGATAATGACGCTCACTATTGAGGGGGAGCCTCAAAGCTATAAAGAAGCAATGAGTGATTGTCATAAAGAAGAATGAAGAATAGCCATGCAAGAAGAAATGCAATCCTTGCATGTGAATAACACATATGAACTAGTGGAGCTAACAAAAAGAAGAAGAGCTTTGAAGAATAAGTGGGTGTATAGAATCAAGACCGAAGAGAACTGTTCAAAGCCTCGCTACAAAGCTCGGTTAGTCGCCAAAGGATTGGACAAGAAAGAAGGTACTGATTTTGAAGAGATATTCTCTTCCATGGTAAAGATGTCATCGATCCGAGAAGTCCTCGAGGAAAAGCAAACACATCTTGACAAGGTTCACACAGATGAGAACTGATCAGACATGATGACCAAGATAGTACCAATAAAGAAGTTTGAAGATTGCTGTCAAGGTGTCGGTTTACTACTACCCCCCAATTAAGTCGGGAGGGGGAGATTGTTGGGATCCCGCCTTAATTAGAGAGTTTCTAGAAAATTCTAGACTTTTCTAGAGAAATCTAGAATTTTCTAGAATGTACCAGAGAACTCTAGAGAAGTGTAGATCCTCTAGAAGCTTGTGGAAGAGTGTGGAACCCTCTAGAATATTCTAGAGATGTGTGGAACCTTCTGGAACCTTATGGAAGAGTATGGAAGGATGCATAAGGGAATGGAAGAGTGTAGAGATTCCTAGAGAGTATGGAGCATTCTAGAGAATCAATCTCCACCCTTGAATGCAAGTAATCTCCACCGTTCATCATGAAGGTTAAGTGGTATAAATAGGAGAAGGAGCCTTCATTACTATCCATCCAAGGATCCAAGAGTCCAAGGGAAGAAGCCACTCCTTAGAATGAGATCCAAGGATCCAAGAGAGAAGCCACTCCTTGGAGTGAGATCCAAGAAAGAAGTCACTCCTTAGAGCGAGATCCAAGAATCAAGAGAGAAGCCACTCCTTAGAGTGAAGAAAACTAGAGAGTTAGAGAGAGCCTCTTTGAGAGAAAAGAGAGATAGCTTGGGAAGTCTTTATCCTCAAGCTTGGTGAGCCACCGAGTGTGAGTTACTTTTGTAATCATATTCTTGTAATCCTACTATTCTTTTGTATAGTGGAAGAATCTCCATATTGGAGAATTATAAACCCTTGTGCTTCCGTTGCTACGTTTAATCTTAAAGTGCCCATCTTAACTTCACGAAGCGGGAAAGACTGCGATTTCCCCAACAAGAATTTATTTTGGTTATATGCAAATCCTTCATAAGTTTATTCGCAAAAGCTCATTGACCTGTCTTCATCGATAGTTACTCAAATGCGTAAAACATCCATAAGAAAAACAATTGATAATTAGACAATTATAATAGCATTATGTGAAAAATACCCTTCAAACTAACTGAGAGAGTGACTCAACTGCTTGAGAGAGTGATAGATGGACACCTATTATTACCGTGCACTGGAAATAAAACGAAGTTGAAAAACATACCCTTCGTATCCTTTATCTCGAAACAACTAAATGTTTAAAATAAAAAAGGAGGAAATTCTTCAATACATGACAGTATATAATTTTTGAAAAGGAATTCAAAATTTCATAACATCATTAAAATTAATAGCACCAATTGTAACACATCAAAATAGGATTGCCTACAGCATATATGATAAATAATTCACCTTAAAGCATACCATTTTCATTTAAAATCAGATGACCGAGAAGTGCTCAAAGCAATCCTACATAACCAATTAAAAAAACCACGTATAGTACTTTTATACATAAGTAATATATTTTCTCTCCTCTTTTAAGGGATGCAGTAGCATATTACGCTGCTGGTGCTGATCAGATATAGCAGTAGCTATTCTCCTGCTATGCAGTACCAAAGCCTTGTTGTGTATATGAGCGGTCACACTGCTGCTATGCAGCAACATGCGCCACTTCTATGCAGCAACATGCACCGCTTCTATGCGGCGCAGTATTGTCATTATGATGTAGCTTGTAGTTCATTTTTAAGGCATAAGAAAAAGGAAATTGTTTAGGCCTTGGTTGCCAGATACCTTAAGATTGCCAGCTAACTCAGTGTAATAGATGATATGATGAAAAAAAAAAAAAAAAAAAAAAGTAGGTTGGATCCAACATTATATTGTATAATATGAAATCTCTATTATGAGAAATAAACACAAACACTATGTAATGCAAGCATAAATTCACAAAGATCAGTGGGTAAAACAAAATCTTATATATTAGCAAATGACAATTAGTAAGGTTGAAGTACTGGAAAATAATTGCAGCATATAGAGCTTGTTATTAATACTTTTCAATGCAAAAAAGGATATAATAAAAAGACGGTGGGTTCATTAAGTATATTAGATGGAAGGAATTGAAACTGAATTAAGAACCAAATCAGTGTGCTATTAGCCTATTACATATCAGCATATTTACTTCGGTGCATACCTGGGAAGTTAGCAGCAATGTTATCAGGTAACACAGTGAACACGGTTGGCTCTAGCAAATTCATATAGCCACACATCATTTTGTGCTCAATTATAAAATTTAAAACCAATAATAAACAACAATAAATTCGATCAAAATGATGTGTGTTAAAGTCGCTTGGCCAAAAGTTTTTGTGTTGAATGGATTTTGTAAGTCAGTCAAATGGATGTTAGATATGTCCGCAATATAAAGGTAAACATGTAGAACGTCGGATTGAAAAATACATGTACATTTATATTCGAAGCATACGACTCTCTGTAGAATTAGCAAAAGACATCTTATCTTATTAACAAATTATCTCACTTTGAGCAGGTTCGTGTATGGTATATAATTCTGGCATATAATCCTTTGTTCATAAGTATTGATATAGGAAACACATGATGTTGGAAATATTGTGAATTATTTAAAACATGAAATAAGTGTATGATGGCTCTTATTTGTGAATAGTCCCACATCATGGGATTATATGGAAGAGGCAAGCTTATATACTTGTTTCTAAGAAGCTTTGATGGGGCCTTGGGCTCCCAATGCATACTTTGTTGTGAGCAGGCCCGGCCCTGGCCCAAGGCCACCAAGGCGGTGGCCTTGGGCCTCCGATTTTGCCGGGCCTCTGAATTTGAATTTCTGTACAAAAAATCGATATATAAAGGCACATTTAAAACACATATAGAGGCACATGCAGGAAGTAGCACAGCTCAGTGGTAAAGCTTCTGGCTATGTTCAGTTGCACCAGAGTTCGATTCCAGGTGAGGTCCCATTTTTGAACGACTGATTTCACCTATCATTTTGGGCTTCAATTTTGCCTCGGGCCTCAACTTCGCCAGGGCCGGCCCTGGTTGTGAGGAGGGAGCCCATGCATCATGACCACCACACACGCGCGCGCCCGGCCCGGCCCGGCTTGGGCTTTGGGCCCTGGCTATGTGGTGTAGACACTTATATTTTTGATCCAGAAAACACTGCTATTTTCGAACCAATTTTTAAATCAGGAAAATAATTTCTGAATCGATTTTTATATGACGCGGTAAAACTTTGACCAAGTATTTTCGCAGATCCGATTTTCCTCCACTGACCAGATTTTTCGAATACCCTGATCCCCGTCTATATATTATCATTAGATTAGACGAGATCATAACACAGAAAAAATTCTGCAATCTCTTTCTCCGCCATTAAAATAATCTTAAGAAATTTTCGAGCAGTAAAATCATAAAGTGCGAATCTGCACTGATTTGTTTGTGCAAAGCAGATCAGTTATTAATCAGAGAGAGGCTGTTTTATCCTAGAGGCGGCGGCGGAAGTACGAACTGGTTTTGCACCACCGACCAGATCGCCGAATCGTCTTCAAGAGAGCGACCTGGTCCGCGACTCAGCCATTGTTTCCCAACACATGAAACTGATGTCTTGCTTTGTGAAAGACCCACTGAGTTGAAAATTTATCATTCAATTCAAAATACCAAGAAGCAACTATGATAAGAGCATGCTTTCGTTGATTGATGTTGTACATGTATATATGTGTTGGGATTGCCAATTAACCGCTATCATGAACCTCACAAAATAATGTCAAGATAAAATTCAAAGTTTAACCAAAAAACGTCATAGAAGGTTCCACTCTACAGGTTTTGCAATACCACTATGACAGAACCTATTGATTAAGATGCCAAAGCTACCAACAAAAGTACTACAAAAATACATGAATCGTCATAAAAAATCAATTTCAGTAAGGGCCAATCAAATTGACTTCCGTTAACCATCATCAGAAAGTGGAATTAGCAGCCCTACTTGGATCCATACAACAGAGGAACGGGTCGAATGAGGAAGCCCTCATACCTGATTCGAGCTCTATGTGGGTGGCAACGTCGGTGGGAGGGGTGGATGACAGCGGCAGGGTGAGACAGGCACAGAGAGAGGGGAACTTTGGTATTTTAGGTTGGAAAGATGAAGGAAAGGGTAAGGCCGGCAGAAAGGAACGATGCTCCATTGACGCAATTGAATCCAGGGTTGGAAAGATTGTGCGAAACGGTAGAGAACCGGCAATGGGAAGAAGGAAGTACGAAAATGCGACATTTGGTTTCAAAAAATTCCAAAATGATTTTTTTGCTGTCGATATACTGGAAAACGATTGAGTTTCAGATTGTGAAGAGGCCTTTGAGCTCTCTATTGCGAACTCTGTAATTATGGTATAATAATATAGATATATACAAGGATTATGTTATGATTACAAAATGATTGTGTTCCTTACATATTTACTGCTTAGAGCAACATAACAATAAAGGACATAATATAAGTAGGTAGCATCGATCAGTACCAAGACTATAGTAATTACGTACAGTGTCATATTAGTTGCATAAATATACAATATATGACTAATTATAAATCAAACTAGTATTGGATTAATTCGAGTTACTGAACTCCATTGGGCAGAGGTAGCTTCAGGTAGTGAACATGCAGAAGTGTAGTACCCAAGTGCCGAGAGTGGCCGATTTTGCACTCAGCAAACACAGGCACAAAAAACGGCACTTTACCTTCGTTCAAAGCATCACTTAAGGCATCAATATCATCATCGTCGCGTAAAGTAGCATCACTCCAGGAATTCAAGATGTAGTTTTGTGACAGTGAGGTACAGCAGGGAGCATGAACCGATAAATCAGCTATAAGCCTACGACGAAATTGAAGTAGAAAGAGTAACTGAGGATCAACGGAGGAGGACGTTGCTGTTGCATCATCGTGTATGGCAGAGACGTTGACGGTGAGATTGATTTTGGCGACCATGTGGTGGGTAAGGTAATCGTAGCTTAGGTTGTCCAGTCGGGCATGGGTTATTTCGACAGAAGGGCAGTAGACATGAGCTGTGAATATCAGTGCTGCTACATAACATGCGACGAAGATAACCGATGCGACAATAAGGATCACGGCTACGGTGGTGCATATTCTTTGTCTTTGTCCTCCCCTTGCCGTTGAAATTTCCTCCACTTCGTTGTCTACACTTGTGACCGGGGTTATTTTGTTCCTCATTTTTTATGAATCAATTCAATGCGACTCGGATGTTTGAGTTTATAATGCAGCCCCGTCGCAGTTAAAAATTGAGAGGAGACAACACTTTTTTTCCCTCCTTTCGGTCGTTGCTTTAATTTACTTTTACTTTTTACTTTTAAGTTGTAGCTGGCTGTTCTCCATTACTTTTATTTCCCAACGCAGACATTTTCTCAACCTCACCTTTTGGAACTTGTACTTCTTTTTTTCCTCAATTTATTTGTGTTTATTATTTATTTATATATATGGTACACCAGTGCGAATTTATGCATGCAAAACAAAAATCTAAGCATACAAGACGTTAGAAAATAAAAAAATTAATTTAAAATTTTGGATGGTATCTATAAATGTTTGGCAGAGAACCACACATGACAAAACAGAACAAATAGCATTCGGACAAAATATCAGCGTTTGTTTTACCAAGAGGACATTTCTTTTCTTTCATCTTTCTGCGTGAAGTACAAAGATTCAATTGAGGCAAATTCTATTTGGACCCAAGAATTTGCTGAGTATACCCAGAAAAAACGATGACAAAACTGCCCTTACTTTACAATATTTTTTTGTTCAATTTTCAGCATACCTCGTAGGACCCCTACGAGATTCTTTACTGCACCTCGTAGAGCCCCTACGAGATTCTTTACTTTACCCCGTAGGCACTCTACGAGGTAAAGTAAAGAATCTCGTAGGGGCTCTACGAGGTGGAGTAAAGAATCTCGTAGGGGTCCTACGAGGGAGGGTAAAAATGTCTTTTTTTAAATAATACATGGGTGAACTCAGCAAAACATTGGGTTTACCTTGTTTTTTCGGATTTGCTGGGTTTACTCAGCAAATTGTTGGGTTTAAATAGAATTTGCCTTCAATTGAAATACAAACCAAACATTTAGGTAGGTCTGTGTATTGGATAGGACGGTTGGTTGTCCAGCTCGGTCCGAGGCTATCTGGTGTCCGATCCGTGTCCGTACGATATTCTTATAAGACAAAGCTTGGACACATCAGTGTTCGGTCCGATCCAAAATATTCGATGTTTTTCTATTATCTAAGATAATATCGGACAGGACAGTCCGTTGTCCGACTCGGTACGAGACTATATGTGTCTGGTCCATGTACATCCGAATCTGCTATAGGATAGAGCTTGGACACACCTCCGTCCGGTCCGATCCGACCCGTTTACACCCCTACATTTAGGTAGACGAACATACAAAATTAAAGTAAGATTTTTTTTGTTTAGTATGATGGGACACCAATTGTTCTGTCCCCTTTTTAGTTGTCCTCATGTGTGCCCAACTAATAGCGGCCCCCTGATTTCCACTTTTTGCAGTTAAACCCTCCAACCGTTGAAGAGTTTAATTGCAAAAAGTGAAAATCAGGTAAATCTCACCCATTGGACACATGTGGACAGCATAAACGGAGACAGAAGAATTGGCCTCGTATGATGAGGCCAGACTTGTGGAAAAAGCTCTGCGTAAATCCCCAGGGTGGTATGCCAAACCTCAACGACAATGATAAAGAAGGAAAAGGCCACAAATTGAGATGCAACTGAGCAAGCAACCGATGTGTAGTACCGATACTGTGTAGTCTCTCCGTTGTTCTTCTTTTTGGAAAATATAGCATTAATCTTTTAATATCTTTCAGTTATTTCCTAATACTAAAAGATTTGTCAAGATATTTAAGAATATTAGATAAGGTTGATTTTTTATATATTTCTTTCTTATTTGTGGTCACGTGATTCATAAATATTTTTTTTTCCTATCTCAATTGGGGCCACTGTAGATTTTGGAATCCTTATTAATTACCTAACAACTTATATATATTGTTTCGCTGAATCAATAAACTTATTGCATTCTGCCTATCTTTTAATGGTATCCGAGCAAGGTTCTTTAATTATCTTCTCTACACCTTAAAACATGGCGGGCGGAGGCGAAATACCACCATCCCCACCATTAAAACTTATGGGTTTGGTGGGTAATTCCAAAATTGCTGATAACAGCTTGAACGGAAAGTTTGACTCGATCTCTTGGATTATTGACACCGAACTACGCATCATGTTACAAGAGTAAAATATTGATTATTTGACACAAAGAGTTTTGAATGTCCCGTAGGATTACAAAAGTGAAATTGTGTTGGCTTCTTTAGTGGGATATGTTCGTTTGTCAGACAAGATAGCTTTAACTGAGGTTCTTTATGTTTCTAATTTGAGTTGTAATTTACTTTCTGTTTCACAACTTAATGATGAATTGAATTGTGTTGTCCAATTTAATTTTTGTATGTGTGCTGTAACGGCTCGGATTTGCCCGGTCCCAATCGATCGCAAAATCGACTAAGACCGTTCAAATCCCGAACACGTTAACTCTGAAAATACAACACATTAGAACAATAACAGCAAACTTTTATAAACATCATAATAATGTTACATCAGAGTACAGAATAACAGAGTACATCAAATAAAATTACAGCGAAATATAAATTACAGTAAATTAAATACAATAGAAAACGGAAGACTTCTATGCTCTGGACACAGCTTTAGGCTTCGATCCTGAATCCTGCTCAAGAGATAAATATCTGCAAAAAGCCATTCGACTGCCCGTGCGGAAATGAGAGCACCCGAGTTTGCAAAGTGAAACAAACTACGAGTCAGTCATGCGACTGGTGTGAGAAATCTTAACTAATATAACTAATAGCAATAAGGCAAATCCAAGGACCACGCCGCTAACGCGGAACGCGTTTACTCCATTGGATTGTCGATGCGTAAATTAAAGTAAATCGTTAAACAATGCAATGCTTTTTAGAAAAATGGAATCATCATAAGACTCAAGTCCCATCACACAATGCAACGCAAACCAGATGATAGAGTTTTACCTTATGATGATTAAACATGCTTGGTACGATAAAAACGAATTTGATATTATTGCTAGTGTATATAAGTTTCAAAAACAGTTCAATCATAATGTATCAATCATAGACGGCATAGTACCCCATCCTACTATGTCGCCATACTAGTTCTACAACCAAAACCGCATGGTGTCGTACTAGAAATTGAGTTTGCATCAAGAGTCAAGGCTAGGAACGACCTCCTTACCGATTCGAGACACTCTAGTTAATGTCTCAGGATTCCCCGCAGAGAACCCTTGGTTCCTGCAGGGCCGGTCCACACTTGCGGTTTGTGGATTGACAATTCCTGAACACATGTTTCCCGGTCCTATAGGACCTAACATCCGAGGCGCCTCATTCCATCATCCACATAAGTAAAATGCCGGGTCGTGTAAAACCCAAACACCACTTCTAGCTAGAAAGAAACGTGCTGCTCTCCATGCGTTCCCTTGCTCCGTTTTAGACTCAACCGGGTTGTGAGGCTCGTGAAGCTACGTAATACACAAAGCCATGCTTATCAAGCTGTGCTTTGATCATCATCCACAAGGCCTGCTTTTCAACAAAAACCTTGATCCATGCATCTTAGCATGCCACATTGTCAATCCATACCATACCATTGATTCCTACCAATATATAACCTCTAAGCTCGTACATCTCAGAGAAGGGTATTAAACACCAAACAGATATATATTTAGCAGAGATCAACGAATACCATATAAAGGAATACAACGTCAGACATACAATCCATTTTCAAGTCCGTTCTGGGTCTGAACGAAATCGGAGGCACCTTAGACCTCGCATATCTGAACAATCAACAAGTAGTCTGGACGGCCACCATTGTAGCCCCTTCAAGGTAGCTACTCCAATCATGGGCGTCAATGGTAACTCATCCATTCGACGTGAAGATCGTCGGTCTTCAATCACCGTCTTCAACTCTTCGACTTAGATCCACGAATAATCATTTGAAATGAGAATGAACTCGGACCTTTCAAATGATTCTCGCGTATATATCATTTCAAATCATCTACTATCGTTAATATTAATTTATAACGATTAATCTCTATTTTTATTTATATAAAAATAATTGAATTTTATTTGACAACACTTCATGTCAATAGGCGACCTTGGCGTTGTTTTCACCCAAATTTGTTTTACAGATTCTCTAAATCTAACCGTTGGATTTTAACACAATTCATATCGTTGGAAAGATCTTCCCAAGGCGATCCTAACGGTTCCAGTTTTGGAAAAATCCGACGGTTGGATATTTCGGTATAATAATTTAAAGACACGATTTCAAACGCGAACTACCACGCTCGATTCATTTGATTTATATATGTATATATATATATATATATATATATATAACTATATAAATATAATTTCTTCGTCCATTTCATTATTGTGATTATCATAACAAGTAAAGAACACTTGGTTTCATAACATTTTGATATATAACATAACACACAATAGTGTTTATTTTATTTTAATTCACATACACATCATAAACATAACAATGTATATTTTCTTTTACCCTTCAATTCACACAAAAATGTATTTTTCGTGTATCATTCCAATTTAACAAAAATGAAGATTTTGTGTCATTTAAATTTTCTAACAAAAATGCAATATATTTTGGTGTCATCCTTAATTCTACAAAAATGAATATATTTTGTTTGTTTAATTTCAATGTAACAAAAATAATAACTTTGTTATTCTTTCAATGCCAAGCAAAAATAATAATTTTGTTTATATCTTTCAATGCAAAACTAAAATGATAATTTTGTGTGTTAATTTTCATTTCAAACAAAATTAAGGAAATTTGTTATCAAAAACAAATGTAAGTATTTTATAATGCGACCAAAAGATTATTTCATTTTATCCATTTTTAAATTTCGACCATATAATTTTCAGTGAAAATCTATTTACATGAAAATGTAAATCTCATACCTTTATTCTTTTAATGAAAACCTATTTACATAAAAATATAAATTTACATTGTTATAATTTTCATTTAAAATGTATTTACATAAAATGTAAATTCCGTATCCTAATTCTCTTTAATGAAAATCCATTTACACAAAAATGTAAATATCATATCTAAACCTTTTCAATGTAAATGTAAATCTTTAAATCTTTTAACATGAAAATGTAAATTTATCCTTTAAATCTCTTTTACATGAAAATGTAAATTTATCCTTAAATCTTAACTACATGTAAATGTAGTTTCCTTACTTTTAATCTTAATTACATGAAAATGTAATTTTCTTACTTTTAAATCTTATTACATAAAAATGTAAACTTTTTTTTTTTTAAATCTTAATACATGCGAAATGTAAACTTCATAATTTTAATCTAATTACATTAAAATATATCTCTCCTTTTATACCAATTGACATTAAAATGTAATTTTTCCATTTATACAAATTTACATTAAAATGACATTTTTGTTTAATCCTTTTTAAACTAACAAAAATGTAAATTTGTCTAATTCTTTTTAAATAAAAAAAATGTAAATTCTCGACATTTACATTAAAATGACGCTTTTGTTTAACTTTTTTTTATTTTTTTATGACCAAAAGTAAATGCTTTTGTTTCATTCCTTTATAAATGACAAAATGTGTTTTTTTTACTTTATTCTTTTAATGTGACAAATATGTCCATTTTAAATTCATTTCTTTTAATATGACAAAAATGTCCATCTTTAATTCATTACTTTTAATAGAAGCAACTTACATTAAAAATGAAAATTTTAATGTCCAGCCTTTCTAATGTAGTAATTTTACATAAAACATGAAATCTTTTTCTTTGGATAAAAATGACCATGAAAATGCAACTTCATATTCCTAACTTTTATTGTAATTCTAATTGACAGTAAAACATAACATCATGTTTCTAACTTTTTACTGAAATCCAAGTGACAACAAATATATGTTCATTTTTGGTAACAATAATATGACACTAAAAATATTCATTTTTAATGCATTAACATGACACTTAAAAATATAATGTTCATTTTCAATGTATTAACATAATGCTAAAAATAATGTTCATTTTAATGTCGATTTCATATCGCTTTTATATTACTACATATGATAATGACTAATATTTTGGGTGTCAATTATTATGTCCATTCCTCAAATTAGTACATGTAATCATCTTATACTTTGGTGTCAACATATGGTGTCAAACTTAATATTAACACATGTAACAACAACTAGACTTTTGTGTTAACATTCATATCATATACATAATACTACATGTAATAAACTCAAAGTTTTTGGGTCAACATTCATATCATATTTACATAATACTACATGTAATAAGCTCTAAGTTTTGGTGTTAACATTCATATCATATACATAATACTACATGTAAAAAACTCTAAGTTTTTGGGTCAACATTCATATCATATTTACATAATACTACATGTAATAAACTCTAAGTTTTGGTGTTAACATTCATATCATATACATAATACTACATGTAATAAACTCTAAGTTTTTGGGTCAACATTCATATCATATTTACATAATACTACATGTAATAAACTCTAAGTTTTGGTGTTAACACTCATATCATATACATAATACTACATGTAATAAACTCTAGGTTTTTGTGTCAATATTCATATCATATACATAATACTACATGTAATATACTCTAGTTTTTGGGTCAAAATTCATATCATATACATAATACTACATGTAATATACTCTAAGTTTTTGGGTCAACATTCATATTATATACATAATACTACATGTAATAAACTCTAAGTTTTTGGGTCAACATTCATCTCATATTTACATAATACTACATGTAATAAACTCTAAGTTTTTGGGTCAACATTCATATCATACTTGCATAATACTGCATGTAATAAACTCTAATCTTTTATTTCTAAACCTTTTTTATTTTAATGAAGTGACAATATAAATGTAACTTCATTTCTAATCCTTTTTATTTGTATTCAACAACATTAAAATCAAATCTTTTAATATAAATCTTTTCACTGTAAAATAAAACATTAAAAATTGTAACTTTTTAATATAAGCCTTTTTATTTTAAAATATCAACATTAAAAAGTATACCTTTTTAATGTAAAACTCTTTATATAAGATAATGACATTAAAAATTGTAACTTTTTAATGTAAAACATTTTATTGTAATCTATTAACATTAAAAATTGAAGCTTTTTAATGTAAACCAACTGATATAATAAGATGACAATAAAAATCTCAACTTTATATTCTAATTTTAATCCATATTTATGGATCTAAAATAAAAATAAGATTTTTATTTCAAAACTAAATCCAACCACAACTATATATTAAAGAAAGAGTTTTAATTTCAGATCTATATCTAACAACATGGGATCACAATCAATCCAAACAACAAACACAAATTTCCAACTCAATCATCAGAAATCTAAATTTATTTACATACATACAAGGATTTCAGATAGTGAGAATAATTTAACTTTAATTAATAAAATAAGAAATCTCACATCATTTTAATGTCTGTTCAGTTCAGATCTGAATTTTCTCTGAATTTTGATTTGCTTCTTTTCAGATCCGATATATTCTGTTGTGTAGTGTTTGACGCCACGATCACAACGCAACTGAGCTTGCTCAATTCCGATCTCGTATGACCAAGTTAAGGCATTACAAACATTTAATGACGTAATTAAAATAATTAATAAAAAATGAAATTCCTTAATTACTTTTAAAAGAAACGACCTCTTCTTCCTGTACGCTACTACACCGAACCCATTTCTTCCATCCTTCTCTCTCTCACCCTGCGCCTGGAAGATGGTGAAGCTCGGTGGAGCCTTGCTTTATAATCTTTGCATTAGAAGTATGTTTTAATTTAAAGTGGATTTAAAGAAATTGGTGGAAGAAAACCGGAGCTTCATGGCCATTGAACCTTGAGGATGGCGGCTGGCTGTTAGAAATTAGGGTTTTGGTTTTGTTATTCTAATATTTATAATAATATAATATTATTAATTGAACCTTTAAGGCCTGTTTCTCCTATTCAAATTTCAAAATAGAATAAGAAAAGGGAAAAATGGGAAGGTATTTAATTGGATAGACAGGAATAAAAAGAATAAAAATATACACGTAGGTCCATTACAATTTATATTTATAACCTGCCCATTATGATTTGTATTAATAACTTCATTCTTATGTAAATTTCTAATTTTCGTCTTAGCCGATTTATGTGAATTCCTATTTGAATCACAATTGTTTAACTATTAGTGTAAATAAATACAAAATGTACAAACTTACATTTTACTAGGTTTCCATTTACAAAATCAACTTGAATATTGTCAATTATTACTGTCTGCCATAAAAATCCAATTTGATTAATTAAGTGACAAGGAATATATTTAATATGTTTACTAATCAAGTAATCATTTTCATTCCAAATTTTATTTTTCACATTACTGTAAATTCCAACCTATCATTCTTATGTCATTCCCAAGCCAAATTAAATTGTCTAATGCAATTACTCAAAATATCTACACATATGTTTACAGCAATTAAACTAACTGAATATTGCAATTTACATTAAAATTAACCAATCTAATAATTAAATGGAGAATCAAACGATAACGGAATATTTACTAAATGTGAATAATTAAATCCATTCACCACGCCATTTCAAACTCCTTTTAAAATTAAATAAAATTTATTCGTTTTAACTTCAATTAAAATAATTTTTTTATCATTATTAAAATAAATAATTTTAAATATTCTAAATTCATTAAAATTCCCAAAATAAAAATTTTAAATTGGCCCCAAATTTCCGGGTTGTTACAATCTCCCACACTTAAAATCTTTTTGTCCTCGAAAAGGAACGAAGCTAAAAGTTACCCAGTTAACCAAATCTACTTTCATTCTATTACTGATTTCAATAATTTTATTAGTTGATTAACTTTTAAAATATATAACTTTTATATATTCAAAAATCATATTTTCTAAGATCGGATTATATATAAAATCAAAATACGTTAGTTATAAACTGGGCACTCTCAACTCATTCTAGGGCATTTCTAACCCCATCTCTAACGAGTTTTCTCATTCTAGGATACTACTGATCCTATCTCTAATCAGTATTCTTATTGGATATTACTAATCCAATCTCTGATGAGTCTTTTATTCAGTTCTAATGAGTTGTACCCCCAAAGATTTGAGCTAACCAGAGCTCTGATACCAACTGTAATGGCTCGGATTTGCCCGGACCCAATCGATTGCAAAATCGACTAAGACCGTTCAAATCCCGAACACGTTAACTCTGGGAATACAACACATTTGAACAATAATAGCAAACTTCTATAAACATCATAATAATGTTACATCAGAGTACAGAATATCAAAGTACGTCGAATAAAATTACAGCGGAAGATAAATTACAGTAAATTAAATACAATAAACAGCGGAAGACTTCTATGCTCTGGACACAGCTTTAGGCTTCGATCCAGAATCCTGCTCAAGAGATAAATATCTGCAAAAAGCTACTCGACTGTCCGTGTGGAAATGAGAGAACCCGAGTTTGCAAAGTGAAACAAACTACGAGTCAGTCATGGGACTGGTGTGAGAATTCTTAACTAATATAACTAATAGTAATAAGGCAAATCCAAGGACCACGCCGCTAATGCGGAATGGGTTTACTCCATTGGATTGTCGGTGCATAAATTAAAGTAAATCGTTAAATAACGCAATGCTTTTTAGAAAAATGGAATCATCATAAGACTAAAGTCCCATCACACAATGCAACGCAAACCAGAGGATAAAGTTTTACCTTATGATGATTAAACATGCTTGGTACGATAAAAACAAATTTGATATTATTACTAGTGTGTATAAGTTTCAAAAACAGTTCAACCATAATGTATCAATCATAGACGACATTGTACCCCATCCTACTATGTCTCCATACTAGTTCTATAACCAAAACCGCATGGTGTCGTATTGGAAATTGGGTTTCCATCATGAGTCAAGGCTAGAAACGATCTCCTTACCGATTCGAGACACTCTAGCTAATGTCTCAGGATTCCCCGCAGAGAACCCTTGGATCCTGCAGGGCCGGTCCACACTTGCGGTTTGTGGATTGGCAATTCCTGAACACACGTTTCTCGGTCCTAAAGGACCTAACATCCGAGGCGCCTCATTCCATCATCCACATAAGTAAAATGTCGGGTTGTGTAAAACCCAAACACAACTTCTAGCTAGAAAGAAACGTGCTGCTCTCCCTGTGTTCCCTTGCTCCGTTTTAGACTCGACCGGGTTGTGAGGCTCGTGAAGCTATGTAATACACAAAGCTGTACTTATCAAACTATGCTTTGATCATCATCCACAAGGCCTGCTTTTCAACAAAATCCTTGATCCATGCATCTTAGCATGCCACATTGTCAATCCATACCATACCATTGATTCCTACCAATATATAACCTCTAAGCTCGTACGTCTCAGAGAAGGGTGTTAAACACCAAACAGAATTATATTTAGCAGAGATCGACGAATACCATATAAAGGAATACAACGTCAGACATACAATCCATTTTCAAGTCCGTTCTAGGTCTGAACGAAACCGAAGGCACCTTATACCTCGCATATCTGAACAATCAACAAGTAGTCTGGACGGCCACCATTGTAGCCCCTTCAAGGTAGCTACTCCAATCATGGGCGTCAATGGTAACTCATCCATTCTACATGAAGATCGTCGGTCTTCAATCACCGTCTTCAACTCTTCGACTTAGATCGACGAATAATCATTAGATGAGATTGAACTCGGACCTTTCAAATGATTCTCGAGGATATATCATTTCAAATCATTTATTATTGTTAATATTAATTTATAATAATTAATCTCTATTTTTATTTATATAAAAATAATTGAATTTTATTTAACAACACTTCATGTCAATAGGCGACCTTGGCGCTGTTTTTACCCAAATTTGTTTTACAAATTTCTCTAAATCTAATCGTTGGATTTTAACACAATTCATATTGTTGGAAAGATCTTCCCAAGGTGGACATAACGGTTCCAGTTTTGGGAAAATCCGACGGTCGGATATTTCGGTATAGTAATTTAAAGACATGATTTCAAACACGAACTACCAAGCTCGATTCGTTTGATTTTGATTTATATATATATATATATATATATAATTATATAAATATAATTCCTTCGTCCATTTCATTATTGTGATTATCATAACAAGTAAAGAACACTTGGTTTCATAACATTTTGATATATAACATAACACACAATAGTGTTTATTTTATTTTAATTCACATACCCATCCTAAACATAACAATATATATTTTCTTTTACCCTTCAATTCACACAAAAATGTATTTTTCATGTATCAATCCAATTAAACAAAAATGAAGATTTTGTGTCATTTAAATTTTCTAACAAAAATGCAATATATTTTGGTATCATCCTCAATTTTACAAAAATGAATATATTTTGTTTGTTTAATTTCAATGTAACAAAAATAATAACTTTGTTATTCTTTCAGTGCCAAGCAAAAATAATAATTTTGTTTATATCTTTCAATGCAAAACTAAAATGATAATTTTGTGTGTTAACTTTCATTTCAAACAAAATTAAGGAATTTTGTTATCAAAAACAAATTTCAGTATTTTCTAATGCGACCAAAAGATTATTTCATTTTATCCATTTTTAAATTTCGACCATATAATTTTCAGTGAAAATCTATTTACATGAAAATGTAAATCTCATACCTTTATTCTTTTAATGCAAACCTATTTACATAAAAATGTAAATTTACATTGTTATAATTTTCATTTAAAATGTATTTACATAAAATGTAAATTCCGTATCCTAATTCTCTTTAATGAAAATCCATTTACATAAAAATGTAAATATCATATCTAAACCTTTTCAATGAAAATGTAAATCTTTAAATCTTTTAACATGAAAATGTAAATTTATCCTTTAAATCTCTTTTGCATGAAAATGTAAATTTATCCTTAAATCTTAACTACATGAAAATGTAATTTCCTTACTTTTAATCTTAATTACATGAAAATGTATTTTTCTTACTTTTAAATCTTATTACATAAAAATGTAACTTTTTTTTTAAATCTTAATACATGCGAAATGTAAACTTCATAATTTTAATCTAATTACATTAAAATGTAACTCTCTTTTTATACCAATTGACATTAAAATGTAATTTTCCATTTATACCAATTTACATTAAAATGTAACTTTCTTTTTATGCCAATTTACATTAAAATGACATTTTTGTTTAATCCTTTCTAAACTAACAAAAATGTAAATTTGTCTAATCCTTTTTAAATAAACAAAAATGTAAATTCTCGACATTTACATTAAAATGACATTTTTGTTTAACTTTTTTTATTTTTTTATGACCAAAAGTAAATGTTTTTGTTTCATTCGTTTATAAATGACAAAATGTGTATTTTTTTACTTTATTCTTTTAATGTGACAAATATGTCCATTTTTAATTCATTTCTTTTAATGTGACAAAAATTTCCATCTTTAATTCATTACTTTTAATAGAAGCAATTGACATTAAAAATGAAATTTTAAATGTCCAACCTTTCTAATGTAATAATTTTACATAAAACATGAAATCTTTTTCTTTGGATAAAAATGAATATGAAAATGCAACTTCATATTCCTAACTTTTATTGTAATTCTAATTGACAGTAAAACATAACATCATGTTTCTACCTTTTTACTGAAATCCAAGTGACAATAAATATATGTTCATTTTTGGTAACAATAATATGACACTAAAAATGTTCATTTCTAATGCATTAACATGACACTTAAAAATATAATGTTCATTTTCAATGTATTAACATAATGCTAAAAATAATGTTTATTTTAATGTCGATTTCATATCGCTTTTATATTACTACATATGATAACAACTGATATTTTGGGTGTCAATTATTATGTCCATTCCTCAAATTAATACATGTAATCACCTTAAACTTTGGTGTCAACATATTGTGTCAAATTTCATATTAACACATGTAACAACAACTAGAATTTGTGTTAACATTCATATCATATACATAATACTACATGTAATAAACTCTAAGTTTTTGGATCAACATTCATATCATATTTACATAATACTACATGTAATAAACTCTAAGTTTTGGTGTTAATATTCATATCATATACATAATACTACATGTAATAAACTCTAAGTTTTTGGGTCAACATTCATATCATATTTACATAATACTACATGTAATAAACTCTAAGTTTTGGTGTTAACATTCGTATCATATATATAATACTACATGTAATAAACTCTAAGTTTTTGGGTCAACATTCATATCATATTTACATAATACTACATGTAATAAACTCTAAGTTTTGGTGTTATCATTCATATCATATACATAATACTACATGTAATAAACTCTAAGTTTTTGTGTCAACATTCATATCATATACATAATACTACATGTAATATACTCTAAGTTTTTGGGTCAACATTCATATCATATACATAATACTACATGTAATATACTCTTAGTTTTTGGGTCAACATTCATATCATATACATAATACTACATGTAATAAACTCTAAGTTTTGGGGTCAACATTCATATCATATTTACATAATACTACATGTAATAAACTCTAATCTTTTATTTCTAACCCTTTTTTATTTTAGTGAAGTGACAATATAAATGTAACTTCATTTCTAATCCTTTTTATTTGTATTCAACAACATTAAAATCAAATCTTTTAATGTAAATCTTTTCTCTGTAAAATACAACATTAAAAATTGTTGCTTTTTAATATATGCCTTTTTATTTTAAAATATCAACATTAAAAATTATACCTTTTTAATGTAAAACTCTTTATATAAGATAATGACATTAAAAATTGTAACTTTTAATGTAAAACATTTTATTGTAATCTATTAACATAAAAAATTGAAGCTTTTTAATGTAAACCAATTGATATAATAAGATGACACTAAAAATCTCAACTTTATATTCTAATTTTAATCCATATTTATAGATCTAAAATAAAAATAAGATTTTTATTTCAAAACTAAATCCAACCACAACCAGAGATTAAAGAAAGAGTTTTAATTTCAGATCTATATCTAACAACATGGGATCACAATCAATACAAACAACAAACACAAATTTCCAACTCAATCATCACAGATCTAAATTTCAGCGAGAATAATTTAATTTTAATTAATAAAATAAGAAATCTCACATCATTTTAATGTCTGTTCAGTTTAGATCTGAATTTTCTCTGAATTTTGATTTGCTTCTTTTCAGATCCCGTCTATTCTGATGTGTAGTGCTTGACGCCACGATCGCAACGCAGCTGAGTTTACTCAATTCCAATCTCGTATGACCAAGTTAAGGCATTACAAACATTTAACGATGTAATTAAAATAAATAATAAAAAAATGAAATTCCTTAATTTCTTTTAAAAGGAACGGCCTCTTCTTCCTGTACGCTACTACCCCGAACCCATTTCTTCCATCCTTCTCTCTCTCACCCTGCGCTTGGAAGATGGTGAAGCTCGGTGGAGCCATGCTCTATAATCTTTGCATTAGAAGTATATTTTAATTTAAAGTGGATTTGAAGAAATTGGTGGAAGAAAACCGGAGCTTCATGGCCATTGAACCATGAGGATGGCGGCTGGCTGTTAGAAATTAGGGTTTTGGTTTTGTTATTCTAATATTTATAATAATATAATATTATTAATTGAACCTTTAAGGCCCGTTTCTCCTATTCAAATTTCAAAATAGAAAAAAAGGGAAAAATGGGACGGTATTTAATTGGATAGACATGAATAAAAAGAATAGAAATATACACGTGGGTCCATTACAATTTATATTTATAACCTGCCCATTATGATTTGTATTAATATCTTTATTCTTATGTAAATTGCTAATTTTCGTCTTAGCCGATTTATGTGAATTCCTATTTGAATCACAATTGTTTAACCATTAGTGTAAATAAATACAAAATGTTCAAACTTACATTTTACTAGGTTTCCATTTAAGAAATCAACTTGATTATTGTCATTTATTACTGTTTGCCATAAAAATCCAATTTTCTTAATTTAGTGACAAGGAATATATTTAATATGTTTACTAATCAAGTAATCATTTTCATTCCAAATTTTAGTTTTCACATTACTGTAAATTCCAACCTATCATGCTTATGTCATTCCTAAGCCAAATTAAATTGTTTAATGCAATTACTCAAAATATCTACACATATGTTTACAACAATTAAAAGAACTGAATATTGTAATTTACATTAAAATTAACCAATATAATAATTAAATGGAAAATCAAACGATAACAAAATATTTACTAAATGTGAATAATTAAATCCTCTCACCATGCCATTTCAAACCCCTTTTAATATTAAATAAAATTTATCCGTTTTAACTTCAATTAAAATAATTTTTTTATCATTATTAAAATAAATAATTTTGAATATTCTAAATTCATTAAAATTCCTAAAATAAATTTTTTAAATAGGCCCCAAATTTCCGGGTTGTTACATGTGTTATACAGGACCATACGAAGGAGCCAATTGGAAAGGGGGATAGGAAGGGCAGATTGTACTATGTTTGCAAATCAAATTCGATGCACCATGTGGGAGCTATTGAACCAAGTTCTAACGTAGAGTTGTGGCATCGTTGTATGGGGCATCCTTCTGAGAAAGTAGTTAAGTTGCTTCCTCGTGTTAGCGGTTATAAAGACAGTCTAGATAAGGAGTGTGAAGTACGCATGCGTGTTTAACATCTTAGAGATAAATTTCCCTTGAGTGATAAGAAAGCTTCTAGAATTTTTGAAAAAGTACATTTTGATTTGGGGGATCCATATCGACATGTTTCATCGTGTGGAGCACATTATTTTTTTGACAATCGTTGATGACTATACTAGATCTGTTTGGATTTATTCGTTGGTTGATAAAACTGAAGTGCTTCGTGCGTTCTTGGTATTTGTTTCTATGGTTGATAGACAATTTCCGCAAACAATTAATGATGTGCGAAGTGACAACAAAGTTTAATTGTTTGCTTGATTATTTTACCGCAACTATGATTGTTTTTCAAACCTCTTATATCGGCACATCGCAACAAAGCTGGAGGGTTGAGAGAAAAAACAAACACATTTTGACGGTTGGGAGAGCTTTGATATTTCAAGCAAAATTGTTAATTTATTTTTGAGGGGAGTGTGTTCTTGCTGCTATCCCCACTCCTTTTCTACAAAACAAAACTCCATTCAAAATTCTTTTTAATAAACCACCTTTCTTTGATGCAATTCGCATGTTTGGGTGTTTGTGTTTTGCTCATAATTAGAAAGCAAATAGAGATAACTAGTAGGAGTCGAAAATGTGTTTTTGTGGGATATACGTTTGGGAAGAAAAGGTGGTGATTGTATGACCTCGATTCAAAAGATTTCTTTGTTTCTCGGGATGTTAAATTTGTTGAGGATATGCTTCCTTTTAATTCTTCGGAAGACGTCAATGTTGTCATGATTTTTCCCTCCTTTCGGTTGTTACTTTTACTTTTACTTTTTACTTTTAAGCTGTACCTGGCTGTTGTCCTTTGATTTTATCTTCAGACGCATTCTCAAACCTTTTGTACATCTGTTCAACTCTACTCCGTAGGATTTTCACGTATTTACACCCATAATCATCACTGTGTCGTATATTTCCCAACACAGACAAATTTTCTCAATCGCACCTTTTGGAATTCTACTTTTTTCCACTATCTATTTGTGTTTCTTATTTATTTATACCAGTACGAAGTCACGTCCGATGGATGTGTGCATAGATAAATCTGACCAGAAAAGCATGGAAGAGAATTAACTAATCAGAATAACATAAAATGGTGGTATACATTCCATCTATGTGGCAATGCTCTTAATGTGAGAAGCATGTGAAACTTTTAACAATCAATCATTGGATTGAACTACTGTTAATTTCAGAACATGAATTTGAGAAGTATGAATTTTAGAACCTTTACATAGCTATTGTTAATTTCAAGAAAGTACTGAAATCTTCTTCAACCGTCTTCAATTCAAACTGCTTCTAAAATCGACATGCTCAGTTTGTCAATTAGATTGTTACGTTAAGGCACAATGAATTTACCATATATTTTCTACATAATAATGTTTTTAAGCATAAGAAAACAAACAAACAGATGAATTGCAAGTGTTAATCGCAAAAGTCATCAAACAATTACAATGTAATATGTAAAGCTTATAAATTAGTCTAATATAATGATGTTAATGATTATGTTAAAAAAATCAATAAAGGAAAAAAAGGATAGGGTGAGAAAATAGAAGATAATAAATACAGTACAGTACTTGTTTTTTTGGACTTATCTTCGCTCACATCTTGTACATCAATTGTTGGATCCAAATCTGGGCAGTAATTTAGGCTGCTCATGCAAAAGTAAGTAAAAGTAAATTTAGTAATTGAAACATGAAAGGAAGAATCAAAGCACGAAATCTAGTGCATAGTTATATTTTTTATATGGTAGAAAACGGGATGTAGCCTGTTGATGTGCCTTTTACCAAGGCCATCAGGTTCAATATGCATCTCGGGTTGACTCAGTTCGATCAACTCAAATTTTGATCCTCAGGCCTTAAAACTAAGGGTCCATTTTGGGTCGGACAACCCTAGGTCGTCCTGACCCGAGACGACATGGTTTTCCTCTTCTTTCAGCCTTATTCGGGTCCAAATCTTCTTGGGTCGGTCATACCGAGCGACCTATACCTGCTCCAAGCCATTAGGCATTCAAAGGCTGCAAACCCAGTCTTTGAGACACTTTTCATGGTCAGCTATGGCCTGCTCTACTTCCTTAATTTATGGATCGAACGACACTGCGCTACGCAATACGAGGAGCACTGTGGCTCACGTGAAGGCTATGCCTAGCCCTAATTATCAACATCGCTTGACACGTGGACGACCCGACCCGAAATGGTTGCTATGTGGCAGGTCGAGCTAGCTTGGAACTCACCTATAAATACTCAGTTAAAAACGGATAACGAGAGATATTTTCTGGGCTCTCTTATGTAGGAGCAAGGCTGTTGCACCATTACTGAACCGAGCCAAACTTTAACACAAGGATTTTGTGTATAATTCATCTTCTTTCTCTACTTTCTTAAAATCAAACAACTGTAACATGTAATTGATAGTATAAACATAGATTATAAGTGGAAGTAGGCTTGGATTTGGCCGAACCATTATAAAATTGCTGTGTGCTCACTGTGTTTGTTTATTTTCTTGCGGTTTTTGATTGAGATTGCGAGAATATTCCGTGATTTTTGTGTGGGTTACACACTTTGGAAGTTGATCGTCAAGAGCCCCACTTTTCGACGTCAACATAGCCAGTGGAAGTTAACAAAATATATGGGTTAGACATACAAAACATAGGCATAAAAATGACAAAAAGTCCACTATCTACTAAATTAGTTAAATGGGCACTCACCTGTATTTGCATCACCTGAGAAGAATAATCATCAATTAAACTACAGCTAAGCATAAGAATAAAAAGCAGTAGCTTTGTGAATGTATGTAATTTTTTTGTGCAATGTCGTTTGCACGTGTTATGAGATTCGTTTTTTTTTTTTTTTTTTTGGGTTTGTTATGGGCAATTCAGTGAGACTGAATATGTATAGCTCCAACGTCAACATAGTAATCACATGCCACCTCACCTGAGGATACACAACACCAAAATGGCCAATTTGAAAAGGTAATAAATGTTGCTAAAATTTTAGAAACACTTTTTACGTGATGCAGACTAGTATGTTACAGATTTCTGAAACACCTATATTACGTTTCAGATTGACGAATTGAAATACTTAGCAGGTGTTTCAATTTGATAATCTGCAACTCTCAATAAGTGTTTCAACCTGATAATCTGCAACACTTAATAAGTGTTTCAAGTTCATATTATGCAACACTCAATGGGTGTTTCAAATTGATAATCTGCAATAATCAATTGTTGTTTCAAGTTAATAATCCACAACACTCAATGGGTGTTTCAAGATGATAATCTACAGCACAAAAAAATGCTTGTTTCAAACTAATAATTTATGACACCAATGATTTTTTGCAGGTTTGAAATATGAAAGTTATTTTGAAATATACAATATAAATAGATTCAACCATTCTTCAGATTAAAAGCAAAAAAACATGAAAAGAAATTTCACAAGCAAGTTTACCATAAGCAAATTAGTATACAACAAAGATAAACCATAATTTTAAAGAAACAAAAAAATACAAATATAACACAATAAATTCAAGTTACACAAATATAAGGTTGAAAATATAATAAAATAATAGACAAAGATAACTAAACTTGCTCATAAGCACTTTCTACGCTCCCTTATTCATTATATTGTCTTATGAAATCCATATCTGCACAAAAAATGATTTGAAAAATATCAAAATCCAATGCTGCTACTGGAATGTTTTTTTATATCTCGTAAAATTACATATCACTTGTACATAGGTACATAAGCATTTCCTTAAATTTTTGTAAATTGTATTAATACTCTCCTTTCTTCTACTTATAATCCGAATGTTCTATTTGGACTTATGACATAAATTATACTAAGGATAGAGAAATTTACATTCACTGGGTTTAACATCGGTTTCATGAACTATGGAAAAAACCCCAATAAAAGATGCAAGGAAACTATTTAATTTTACAAAACATGACTGTCTGGATGATGAATTATATTAGTTAAATGTTCATACGGGAATGTAATTTTATATATGAAGAAAAACCTCATCTTATTTGCAAGCAGACATAACGAGATGCAATGCTGATGTATTTTGAAATGTAAAATTTAGCTATAACTTGCCCATAAGGGTTGTAGTTTAATTTCAAATAGTTTATTAAACAATAAATAGAAAAAATAATCTGCTAAAAACTTGGGGTGGAATTTTAGAAACTTTAAAAAATGTAGATAAATGTTTCAAATGTCTCAAACCGATTAAAAATATTATAAATTCGTGATAAAGTCGGAAAATTTATCAAGTACTTGCAATATATTATGCAATAATTCGTCTCTCAGAATATCAAATTTCTCTATATATATTATCAGCAGATGCTGAAGCAAAAGTGTTCGTATGTAAACGAAATTGTCAAAAACAAAAGTTTTAAAAGGTGTTGTCGGTAGGGAAAGGACATAAAAATGGCTAAAATACGAAAGCACTATTTTACTCTCTAAAGTGCAATATCAAGGCACAAACTTATTTATTTTAATGCATGAGTTGTGACTGTTTTTCCTAGAGAACATGATAACATTTAGTTCTATACTTCCACTCAACATGATAATTTCAAAAGTTGAACGAGAAACTTACAAGTAGCACGATCCCAAAATTTGACAGTTGTATCGTGAGAGCCAACAATATTAACTTGTGGTTCCTGATAATAAACATGGAGACACAGTTATATAATAATATACTGCATAATAGTTGGTCCAATAATCCACTTTAAACAGTAGCATAAAAGCTTGTGCTTCTTTTCATCCCAGAAAATATCATTTGCCTAACCAACCTAAATTACTCAAACTTTCAAACCATCCCAGAAAGCACAAAATACAATATGAAAAGACAACACATTTTTATTTAACTCATAACCAACCATGAAACATATCTTACATTATAAGAATAATTGATACATACACTACAGGAAGTAGGGAGAGCAATTTTGTTCACACTCTGACAATGAGTGTGAACAAAACAGTATGCTGCAATTGGTGGCAGAAAGTGGGGGTCCGGTGGAATTCAGGGGGGGCCCACTATCTGCCACCAATGGCAGCGAAGTGTTTTGTTCACACTCATTGTCAGAGTGTGAACAAAATTATATTCCAGGAAGTAGGTCTGTAAAAATAAACATGTCGTATCAATTAACGGTTACATCGCAATGTTGCATGCACATATACAAGTTATTGATAAAATGAAAACTTATGTACCAGATCCAGTGTTATTAAAACCGGACCGGACCACGGTCCGACCATGAAAAACCGCTGACTGTGGAGGCAGCCGGTCCGGAGCCCAATTCAACCGCTCATCCGCACAGGCCGCCGGTGGAACCTCGAAAACGCGGTTGAACCGGTGGAAGGAGACCGTTTTAGCCGATCTCGCTTCTCTATCATCTTCAATCGTGAATTTTTTTCAATTGAAAAAATGGCAAAACCCTAAATCAGTCGGAATCTGAAGCTCCTCCGCTGTTGCAACCTGTTGCCTCCACTTCAGTCGCAATCTACTGCCTTCAATTCAATTACAACCGACTACATCGGCCACCATCATAATCTGTTTGCTGACAATATTAGGTAATTGGGAGTTTTAAATTTGCTTTGATTTTGAAATAGGGCCAATGATTTGAGATATTGATTTTAAATTGGATGTTTGGTGAATTACTTGTACATTATTTTAATCTGCGTTTCACTTAAACCTTGCAAATGAGTAGTGATTATGATTCTGAGTGTGATTCGTTGAATAGAGGAATTAGGAGACGAATAATTATCTACTGTATTCAAACCTGATTTGTGTCCTTTTTTCTTTTTTTGCGCTCACTGAGTGTGAAAACTTATTTGTATTTGCTCTGTGAAAACTCGTATGTATATGCTCTGCCACACTTAGACCAATTCCATGCTTTTGCATAGTTGACAGTAACCAGCTTTAGGAGTTTTTGCTTTTGATCTAGCATGTAAAAGTTTCTGCTTATTTGTTTATTCTGCGGGATTATTCTTTATTTTTTCAATTTTTATCAAAAAGTAACATGCACGGTTCTGACGGTCTAACCGATCGGACCTTGGAAACCTTAAACCTTGGGACATCACGGTTCGATTGACGGTCCGGTCATGATAACGTTGACCAGATCCCATGGCCAGGTCCGCATATTGAGTCCTTCATCTTCATGTTCGAACTGGAATTTGCAATCCAGATACAATCATCCCCTATAAATAGTTTAGATTAATATTGTTGGATAACATGCTTACTTGCATATTTTTGAGACATGCATGAAAAAAGTTGTATATGTTTCTGTTTTGCATATTATAATAACAACGTTTGTGACTCACCTTTATGAATTCCATCAGTGTTAGGACTGTCTCTTCGAGATTTCACTTGGACCCCAACAATTCTCATCACTTCAAATCTGGCAATTGTAAAATGCATTTGTTGGGCGCTTTGAACCACTAGATTTGTAACCCCTATCCCATTGCATGAGTCTATGGTCAGTGCCTGAAATAAACCAAATATTTGCTCAAGTTTACTGAAACTTTATGATATGTTGCATTGATTTTTATTGGATATTACTGTTGGTGACGCTTTGCATATCAATAACATATGAAAATATTAAAATAACATTAGTCTATAATGGTTGCATAAATATTTTCTGAGTTATTTTGATTTTTATTATAACCATCGGACGAACGGTATGAGCAAATGACACTCGGTTAAATGTTGTATATAAGTATCTAATTAACATAATCAAGGATAAGAATACAATATCATTCAAAATAAAGTTAGTTTTATCAGTTTCAAAAGGCTAACAAGAAAGCGACCATAGATTACTTCTTTCATCAAAGGTAGTTTTTGCTGACATTTGTGAATTGAATTAATTTATGCATAACATTGTATAAAGATATTTAGTCACTTGTTAAATTGTAAGGTTCTATAATATTTTTCTACTTTAAATTCCCTTTTATGAGCTTTGTAAAATCATATTAAAAAATTAGTTTACAAGAAGCGAAACTATCATAGCTACAAAGAAGAGCTTACAAAATACAATCCTTTCAATCTGCTACCAACTATGCCTGCTTTGAAATGAGAACAGAAGCATTCAAAGGTTTTAGAACATGATCTGAGTAAGAAACAAAGAAATTATTGCATCCGACTTGAAATAGATACAAAGATAAAAAAAATACATTCAAGAAGAAAACACAAATAATTAACTGAATAAAAATATGCCAAGATTTGGTTGCAAAACAATATACTTATATCAACCAAAAAGACAAAAATGAAGGTACACATTGAACAAAGCAAACATATTTTGTTTAGGCAATGATTTTCAAAGAAATACCTCAAACTTCTCAGCAAACACTTTGGTCTGCGGAATTTTCACTGGTTTGTGACTATGTTAAGATTTTAAAAGTTAAAACTACCAGTCCCACTCTCATGAACCACGCAAAGCTTATTGTGGCCATCCTTACTCTAATTATTAGGCTGCTTCTGCTAACATTAGTAGTAGGTACAACCATTAATGCGGAGGAAGAGAAAGAAAGAAGCAATCCTATTGGAAAGCATCAACGTTCAGAGTTCAGGATCATTCATATGGGAGAAGGAAGGGAAGTTCCCTCTCTAAGATATTATGAATGCAAGTGACAACTTCAGCCAAGTATTTTGCGTAGGAAAAGGTGCTTTTGGGACTGTCGGCATAGTATAGCTAGCAAATGGGAAAATTGTGGTTGTGAAAAGAAAACTTCATATGTGTACAAAGCATAGTTAGCCAAGTATTTAATATAAAAAAATTATAAGATCATTACATGTAGATGTGACGTTTATTCATATTGTTGAAACCATACAAGTTTCAAACGTATCGAATCAACGATATGGTTGTGTTGCCTGGGTATATTGACATCAATGGCTGGCCTGGAGGAGATGAGTTGCAAAAGAATGACTAAGTTGCTGTAGATATCGGTAATAGTACACAAATGTTAGCTAGAACGGTAGACTCAGAAATCAGATACTTTTGCTAACGATATTGTATGACTAACGATATTGTATGACTCAAAAATTAAGTTCAATGGCTAACGATATTGTATGACTTACCTTTGCTAGCTCCAACGGCAATATTTACCCACTGTCTCCAGGTTAAATTTGTCCACTTATTGCGAGTCATTAACTCCAATAAAAATCCATATGGAATGTATTAATAAATCAACATCCAATGGATATGATCTGCAGTGCCATATTTAGTTATTCTAGAACAAAGTTTAGAATATATATGATATTAAAGTAAAAGGATTGAGGTATGTTCTACTTATATGCCAAAAATGCAGTGCAAAATAAGAACATCATATAGCACGTAAAAAGCCGTATAATAATATTCAACAATAATCTTTCTCAACAAAAGAGTAATACAAAGTTAACGTCCTCGTGTAAAAAGTGCAGCGACTGTCGTTGTATATGTTAGCTTGTGGCAGTTTAAACATAATAATAAACATTTGCTTAAATGCAAAATGCGGCACCGACTGTTTAATAGTTGAGAAAATTAATCTTTAAACTTAAACGCAATATCATGATGGCCAACATTTGTATTGTAAATAAATTTTAAGTTGTCATCTATGTTTGGAAGGGTAAGTAAAGTCAGAGTTCATAGTAAAAATCGGTAAAAAGCATAATATGGTTACAGACATGTCTTTGGACACAACTTTCATGGCAACATAAGCGCCATTAAAATAGATATCGTGATTAATCAATTATTTAAACAAAGTTGTGTATGTAAAGCATTCAATATTCTAGCAGTACTGATGTGTTTTATTTATATATAAAATAACACCAATTATGTTTGGTCTGTACACTAATATTGGTTAGTTGGTTTGAATCAGTTAAACAAAAGAAACACCAAATACAAGAAAACACTGATTTAACATCATATATTTAAAAGCGGAAATTTCCATCGTTAATTTGCGATAGATTTCCATGTGATTTGCAAGGGGTGGTTTTTTGTTTTTCAACTTTTTCCCTTTAATTTATTATCATCATCTTTTGTCATCCCTCACTAAGCCGTTGCAAATTGTGTCAAATTACCGATAGAAAATTTCTGGTGCTATTTTCCGCTACAAATCCAGGCAGAAAACCAACGAATATTTACCGATGTTATTTTGCAGCATAAATCCAACAGATCTGCAAGAGATGAAAATATAAGTTTATCATAACAATTATTTAATAATTAATAATAAAATTTCATACTTATGAAATGATATCTGGTATTCAATAATTAATTTTAAATAATTATATTTAATAATTACAGTTGATAATTATATTTTACATTTCGAAAAAATTAAAATTTTGAAACTATCTTGAATAAATTTGAAATAAATCATAAAGTTTATAAAATCAATTATTGTTTGACATAAAATAACCAAAATTTCAAAACTTTAAAATATTGAAAAATATCATTTATTAGTTTAATTTAAATTGTATAATACTTCATATTCTAATTTTAAAATTTTCTATAAATTCTAACTAAGATAAAGTAATTTTTTTTTACGTTGGCTTCTCAAGTGAAATTTTGGCTCCAACGCGTGACAATTTTGGCTCCATCGTTTCGGGTTTCATTCAAGTCTCATAACTCGCCTTTGGTTTACATTTATTTATTCCTATATCTAAAAAGTTCAATCTCATTCTCAAACCTAATCTCTAATTCTAAACATATCAACGCTGTCGCTACTCATGGTTAAAGAAGAAGCTGCCTTTGTTCTTGATCTTGCTTCCATCATCAAAATGGAGCCATAACAAATTCTCAAACCCTAATCACTAATTCCACTTTTTTTGTTCGAATAAAACTGTAATGAAATCCAGTTTCGAATTTGCAAATTGAATCAGGAAATTAAGGCTTCGGTTTTCATTTATTTTCGAAGGTGGGTTTGCGATTTGAGTAGAGAGCCATGGGTTTTGGAAGGTCGTGATTGGAGATTTGGTTTTCATTTAGGGATTGCCTTGCTGAGGTGAGATCGAATATTAATAAATAATCATTAATAATATTATATTAATCATTTCACTACAACAAAAACAACATATTATAACTGTAACTTTACAACTGTCACAAAATACCAGTTGTAATAGAGGTTTTTTACAAATGTCATTTTCTGAAAGTTGCAATAAATATAAAATTAACAACTCTTTTATTGTGACAGTTGTAATAAATACCTATTACAACTTTTTTCTTACTTGTTGTAATAAAAGACAGTTTTTAACAATTAACATTCAGTAATTAGTATAATAATAATAATTATTTCCATTAAATAATCGATAATTAGTAAATAATTATTAATAATTAATATTAATAACTAGTATACAAAATAATAAATTATCAATATTATTTAATAATTAATAATTTTTAGTAATAAATAATTAAGAAATAATCATTCATATTAATTTCTAGCTTATAATATTTAATTTTGTACATTTAGGCGAAATCCTAATTATGCACAACAAAAAAATTGGCGGTCACGAAGATGTTAGCGATGAAATTCTAGTGGGATTAACGAAATTTTGGCTCCAAAGTGAATAATATTTCGTATTTTACACTTACTGCTCTCACGCTGACGTCTCTCCTATACCCTAAATCAAAATTGATCCGTAAATTTTCCTTTCTGAGAGAAATTTATTTTAGCAACCTTTTTATTTTGCATTATGGCATGGGTTCGGGCACTTCTGACCGAAATTTTCTTTTAGGCATTTTTCTTCTAATTTAGGTCGTGCTCGATTTTTTTTTATAGGAATGACTATCCCGATACCCTTGGTAAAATCAACTGTTATAAATATAAACAAATAAATAGAAACTTAATAACTGTTATAAATCAATTATAGTATTTATTTTGGCTCCAATTTCCCTTTGGCTCAAGTCCAAACCACGTTTGTCTCAGCCAAGTTTAAACTTTCGTAAGGCTCCAAATCCAAACTTTCGTAAGGCTCCAAAACCAATTTTTAGGACTCCAAACGACTCTTTGACGCGTATTCACCCATCCTCAATTAAAACACGAAATAAGCCATGAAAACTGCGGCCTTAGTTGAGAATTAGAAATGGCGACTAGGGTTTAATTCAGCCGCCTCCTTGTCCTCGTCGTCACCTCCTCTTCCCTTTCTCTCCGCCTCCTTCTCCTCGTCATCTCCCCTTTCGGTCCGCCTCGCCACTTTGCGACTACCCATCCTCATGTCCTAGATTTCATCATGCCTATTCCTTTGCCCGCCGCCACCTCATAACCCTCTTTGCTTCGGATTTACATTGCAAAGTTTTTCCTACACCTTTTCCACAAGATCTGATGAATCTATGGTAGTAATTTCTAGCGCAGATACTTTGTCCAATCGTTTATAAACATGGTCGATTTCATTCCCAATCAGCTAGTGTGGGATGGATCTACTGGTGAGTTAGTTTTCGTTCTGCTCTAAAGTTTATAATGTGTTTCTATTGTCGTTGAATTTGCGTCTTCCTGTGGATGAGTGTAGATTTGTTTTCGTTGATTGGATCCGGCATGGTTAGTTGAAAAAAAAAAATAGATTTATATTTTCAATGTTTGCTGTTTCAGATCAACTTATTAGTTGCAATCATTGTTTTTTCTATTGTTTTGCCTTTTGTAATTTATTAGTCCGATCTTGAGTAATCATATGTGAGTCAATATTACTGAATGGAAATACTTATTTTCTTGAGCATGTCATTACTTGTATTTACTCATTTTCTATTCTTTATTGTGTTAATTAGATACTAACACCGATTTGGTTTGGTTTGAGAAAATGGGTGCTAAATGTCGTCTGATTGGATTTTGTTTGTTGAGTTTGTTCTTAGGCTAAATGTCATCTGATTAGTGTCAAGTGGTTTTGTTTGTTGGGTTCATGAGTTGTCACATGTTAAGAATAAGCTACCTCCAGTTTCTTTATTTAACAAAGAAATATAAATGAAATTAAATTTTAGAAATCAAGCCAAAATGACAACAGTTGGCGTTAAACAAAATATAACAAATCAAATTGTTGTTGCTTGTACAGTCAAATTCGTCAAACAACTAGAAATGAAGTAACTTGTATAGTAACTACATGATGTTGTACTGCTATGATTCATTCTCTTTTTTCTCTAACTCATTCTATCCTTATTTGCCTAACCTGTTATGTTTATATTTTTAAAGGTCTGCACAAGTGGAATCTAAGACCTATTTTCCCGATTAATTATCTTTGTTATTTTAAGCCATTTATATTGTTTAATATGACAAATGATGAGTTGTTGCAGTTTCGCAATCCATCTTTTTCTAATCCACGGAAACAAATGACGAGTTACAACTTTATACCGAATCTACTGATGGATCATGCATGGAGACAAAGGAAAGTGCACTCGTATGACATCGTAAAGATGTTGATATAGGATCCAACACAAGCTTTAGAGATGCTCAAATATCTAGAAATAATTCAACTTGAAGTCGATTGTAAAGAAATTGAAAGGAATCTGTTCCAGTTAAACAAAGAGTTGCTTTCAACTCAAGAATGAAGGTCATTGCAAGACCAGCAACATTGCGAGCAAATCTCAATTTCATTTTGTTTGTATTACGCCTAGTGATTTATATTTATGAAAGATGACTTCAAGTCATTTGGAATTTGGAGTCTTGGATAATGGACTTTGTAGTTGCTTTATGCACTTGAGATACTTGTATGATTTAATAAAAAAATGATAAGAGTTTGAAAATTCCAATATATGGTTTTGGTTCATGTTTAAGTTTGTTTGATATCTTTAGTTTGGTAGATAAAATGTTGTGAAATGAATTCTTTTATTAGTAATATGTATATAATTTGTTCATGTATTACAACAGTAAAATAATAATTTTACTAAAATATATTACAAAAGTTGTAATAAAGTTTATCACAATGGTGGAAAACAGTTGTTAAATATACATTTCACAACGGTGTCTTAACGGTGCAAAAAAGTTGTAAAAGATTTTAGTCTATTACAACTTCTTAATAGACGACGGTTGCCCCACCGTTGTAAAATATCTTTTACAACTGCTTTCCACCGTTGTAATATGGTCAATTTGTTGTAGTGTTTATAACTTATAATAATTAATGATTATTAATAAATAATCACTAATTACTAATAATTATATATAACTAGTATTCCAACAAGCTTAATTCTACTTTCCAGTTATTATTAAGTAAAATCGAGTAATTAATATCAAATATGTAATAATTTATAACTAACAATAATATTAAAAATTTATGATTAATAATATTACTTTTAAAAATAAAAAATTAATAGGCGCAGTTTTAATAGACTTAGTTTTACTTTTAGAAATAATAATAGTATAATACTGATACTGGATGGTAAATTAAGATTTTGAATTTTTTAAAATTTGGATGAAAATCAAATATTTGCACATTTTAGCAATTCAAAATTTCAACTACAAACTTCAATTTAACCATCACTTTGGAAATATTGTATTTTTCTGCAATAATCAAATGTCCTATGTTTTGCGATGATCTATAATTAATAATCAATAATAAATGCTTAAAAAATTCATCAAATTTAAAAACCAAAATCTGAAAATTTTCCACATTCATAATAAAAGATAATGATTATTAATGAAATATTGCATTAACCTTAATTTCTACTATTAATAAATAATTCAAATATGACTTATACTTACTTATTAGTATTAATAACTTATACTTAATAATTGATTATAGTAATGTATAGATAATAATATTTATGTAATGATGTACAATTTATATTTATTAAATTTTATAATTATGGTTAGCAATTGTAAGTAATAGACTAATGGATTATTAGACATTTGGAAACAACTTCGCGCTTTGCATTTTCATTCCTGCTACAACTCCTTTATCCCAAATTAACGTGTTCCCTCTAAGCTCCTCCGCCCCAATTTTCTGCGTTCCCTCTATAGCTCCTTCACTCCAAATTAACGTTCAGAGAAGCATCTTCCCCGTCCCCAAATTAGCAAAACCTGAATCTAAATCGGAGTTGCTTACCTGTACAAAATTCCTCCATTGTGAGCTCTCTCTATCCTCCTCTCTTCTTCCTTAGCTCTGAATCCAAGACCGAACCCTAATCAACTTACAACAAATTAAGGATTCTTCCCCCTCAAGTTTCATTTTTTCTACCATTGACAATACGTCTCTTCGCTTCTCCTTTTACAACAAATTTCAAGATAATTCTTAATCAATTAATTATGAATTTTATATGGATTTTAATTGATTAATTATGGATTCACTATTATTGTTGTTGATCTTTGGCGTTGGTGAGAAACATTCTCATTCTGGATTCAGAAGGGAAGCGAGTAGCCACTAAATACTTCTTAGATGACCGGCCTAATCAGACTGCAAAACTGGGTTTTGAAAGATCCGTTTTCACCAGAACTTTTAAAACAAATGCGCGTCCGGAAGGTAAATGACTCTTATTTGATCACTGAATATCTATGTATACATACTTAGCTTTTGTTCTCTTCTTAACATGACTTGTAATAAGGTTTGTATGATGCAGTCTATAACCTCCTAAGGCAATGCCTTTATTTCACTCTGTTTAGTAAGATCTGAAAATTTTAGTAACATTTTTCATGATTAGGCTTAAGTTATTTTAATAGGGATGATGTATTAATAGAGTTGGGTTGCTCTTGAAAATCTGGATCTGATTATCCTTTGCATTGATGAAATTGTCAATGGCGGGTATGATGTTTCAGTTTCAATTTCCTATCGCATGTTTTGATATATTCATGTAGATTCATGAGTTCGTATGTTATAATCATTATATAGAGAGCTATTGTACATCCACACAATTATTTCTACTACATATGTCTTTACTGTGCTCTTATTGGATTGCTTTAGTCTTTTGGAAGCATTAACACAACAAGTATTCAGGAAGTATTTACGGGTAAGCACTGATGCTTTACGTTCATGATTTAACACATGTTACTTTAAACTTAATTCCATTTGTTTCTAAAAGTTTTTCTAGAGCCCTATTTGGTCATGGTTTGGAGAAAGCCATTATTTGATTTATATGTATTTTGGATTGCAGATTATTCTAGTTCAAAATAGTAACATTAAAAAATCATTATTTTTTCTCTTTTTCTTTTAAGAACTGAATTTAAAGTGCACATGCTTTGTTTATTCAACGGAGAACATGCAAAATTAATCCCAATATAGAAAACTCCATGACTACGCTTCCAAGGTAAGTATTTTGAGTCCGATTTTGTTCACACTTTTGAGCAAGTGTGAACAAAACACTCGGCTCCTATTGGAGGAATTCAAGGGGGTCCATGTGTGACCCACCTGATTCCTCCAATAGGAGGAAAGTGTTTTGTTCACACTTAGAAAAAAAGTGTGAACAAAATTCTATTCAAGTTTTTTGGAAGAAAAAATACTTGGGCATGATAATCAATAACTTCAGTACCGCTTTTCTATCATTGTTCTATATTATCGTGGGTGGTTGATGTAACTATTTATAGTACTTGGAAAGGAAGGACAAGTGATTAAATAATTAGATCATTTTTCTTTGTTCATAACCATTAGTTGATCATGATGTTTCTATGTCAACCTGCTACCGTTAGTTTCTCAGAAAATTCTAACGGTGTTAAAAATGAACCATTTTAATGATTCTTAGGGCATCTCCAATGGTTGCAATTCAACCTTGAAACTTAAGCATTCTCTCCCCAATCGTGCAATTCAGCCTTAAGATTAAGGCTAATATTCAGGATCCTGAATTGGATCCTGAACATTACGGGGGTGTTCGGGTGCCTAATTAGTAGGCGCCAGAATTCAAGCGCCTACTAATTAGGCACCTGAATTCTGGCGCCTACTAATTAGGCGCCAGAACACACTTTTTACCCACTTTTCCTTTCTTTCCGGTCACTTATTCTTTCTTTCCGGTCATTTTTTGTTTTGTTTTGTTTTTTTAATGTTCTGGCGCCTAATTATTAGGCGCCAGAATCTGGCGCCTACTAATTAGGCGCCAGAATCCCCTAAACCATTGGGGAAACTTCAGTGATTAAGCCCGTAATATTCAGACCACTGAATATTACGGGCTTAACCCACTGGAGATGCCCTTACAAGAAGCTGGGTTACATATTTTTTTGCTCAGTTTAAATTGTGTTTCTTGCGTGTTAAGATCATATAATTACATAAATAATCTATATAATATTGAATGGCTTGTTCAGTTGATTGCAGTAATTTTGTTTCTAATGTATGTCTTCATCTTTTGGCATCCATATTTTACACATTGGCATAACCGTCGATGGTTAGTGGATTCAAAGAAGGCACTAATAATAATATGGAAAATCACATTATTGTTGTATGTTTGAAGAAGGTTTATGATTCTAGTTATGCATTTATATTTTCCTAATCATGATTCAGTTTGATTAACGGTATCTAGTACAATGCAAATGTAGGTTCTATAAACGAATATACACACGTAAAGTAAATTTCATTTGGAAGATCATGACATTTTCATAGTCAATTCAAACATTACTCCATAATTTTGTATATTCAATTTATTACAAGTTAAAGTTGGCATAAGATATAACTAATCATCTATGACCAAAGAAAATTGGCAATGTGACGCATGCCAGCCAAGGGCGGACCTAGAAATCAAAGCAAGGGTGGGCTAACTTCAAACTAATTTTTTTTTCAACTCAATATAAGCTCAATGAATATTTGCAACAACAAACTTTAATAGATGATCAAAATAGATACCTCAAAATTATCCTAACTTATATCAGCCGCAAAATAGCTAAGGAAAAAAAATTACAGTACGATAAAAATGAAAGCTATCCAAAAAGGACAATGAACAAGCATTAAAACATTGGAAAAAGGTTCCCTTTATGATATCGAAACACGTGAACGTAAGAAGTTGCTAGCAAGGTTCAAAGTTCCGCTTTCCGTTTCTGTTTCGGTGTTCACATTGTTTCAAATTTTCGGTTCCGTTCCGGATATTCTAGAAATTCCACTCTTGTCCCGGTTCATAAATTCCGTTATATTTTTATAACTAATAAACATTCAAGCATACAAAATGATTTTTTACAAAGCTTATGACAATGCTGCAAAGTGTATTATTGGCGCAGACTCATTTTAATTGTATGTAAATATTTAATCCAAGTTTATTTCTTTAAATATATCTTATATAAGTTATTTAAGTAAACTAGTAATGTAATGTCCCGGATTTTCTAGCCATTTATTTGAAATATTTTATTTATTAAAGTATTGAGTTGAATTTAAATAATAGGGTTTAACCATTATTATTTATAATATAATAATATTGTATTCTCCGGACATTGGGTAAATGGTAAACTTGCGATATAATTTAAAGGAGTTTAAATATTGTTATATTGAGCTGTATAAATATCGGTTAATTTTATTCAATTAAAACTGTTTTGAAATTTAGGTTGTGTTGCATCAACAATTTAAAAAGAAACTATATATGTTATGCATGTATAGCATACTCAATTCATTTAGGTGAGAACGATATTAGTTTACAAGTATAGCCGGTTTCAAATATGCATAACAGGTATCCATTTCTCTTTTCTTTTTGCGTTATAAATACCATTTTTTCTATTTGTGTTTGTTCAAGTGAAAAGTAGTAACAAGCAAATATAGCAAGCACGTCTTGCTCCTTGCAACAGCAATAGTAGAAAATTGGAAAAATACAATATAACACAATGTACAAGAGAATCAAACAGATAAGATATATGGATATATTACACATCAACTTCTACAATAGAAATGCAAAAAGGGAACGTACATCAATAGTAAAATGAAAGGAAATATATATAGAAATTATATGACAACTGTTGTTCCATACACATAAGAAATGAAAGCAAATCCATAACATATACAAATAAAATCTGGAAATGAATACCACTCTTAACTAAATAAATACATAGATAGACAAGATCTAATTGAACAGGCCATTCATGTTCATATCCATAGTCTCTGCTGCACGTACATGTCACGAGGGCAACCTGAAAAGAAAAAGGCACCATACAGCTATGTGTAGCTAGAAAGGATATGCATGGTTATAGAGTTGAACGATTTCAAATCAGAAGAAAAAAAAAAATACAGTAAAGAAAAGATAATGAAAAGAAAGGAAAATATAGTGAAGGATATATATATATAGATCATGAAGAGACAATACAGACAGCTATGAAATTTTAGTGAAATATATTCATGTACTCAAACAACTAAACCAAAACAGTGTGATGTACAGCCGACACAGTACAAGATATGTGTATATTCATACCTCAATCAAATATTCATGGACGGCTAAAGGAGATCTAAATTACACAGCTAGGAAAATCAGAAAAGGAATGGCTATACAGCTAAGTAAATAAAGACACTTCTGCCTCAAATCTATAAAGCTGAACAAAGATTTCAAACAGGACAGAAATCTGAAATTTCAACATGAATGGACAATACGAATTAAAAATACACAAAATCTACATAGGAACAATTTGATTTCTGATCAGAAACAATACCCAAAACCCAGTACAAATCTGTACCTCTCCTATTAAACATCACAAAATCCGCAAGGACAAACAAAGGGGATCAATCAAGTGCAACACAATCAACCAAATGTATATATACATTTTCTACATCAAATCTGTGCACAACCAAATCAATCAAGTACACAGACCCTTCAAAGGAAAAGAGGAAAAAAAATCTATGTATATTTTTCTACATTCAAAGCTGTGATGTATGTGTATGTTTTATATGTGTGTTTTCAAATCAAATCTATAGATAGAATGGGACAGGGCATAGCTGTACAGCTATGAATATATAGCCTTATGCCTTGAATCTATAAAACCGAACCAAGATGTCAAACAAGAAAATTGACAATAAACATAGGTAGCTCCTAATCTACAAGGGAAACAGTTCGGTTTTTTTTTGTATATCAGAAATTCGCACATGGGAAGACCAAACACAAATCCTTACAGACAAGGGACGCAGGGAATAAACAACTCAAGGGTGTCATAGCTATACCAAATTTATGTATAAACAGTTCGTAGCTCTAAGCAAACAAGTACATGAAATCCGACATTAAGACATCATACGTTCACTATCAAACATCACATACGCAGTTCGACAATTCATAGCAGAACCGCAGTACCTAGGGTTTTTTTAAACACAGCTGAAATGGATGGGAAACAACACCTAGGGTTTAGAACAACTAAGTCTAACGCCTATGATTTGAAATCACAGTAAAACCGCAAGTATAAATACACTAGCAGGGTGTTCTAGTTACCACAGAAAAAATCCATACCAATACAACAAAGAAAACTCGATTCGAAACCACAAAAATCAAACCAGAACATCAAAACAGAAATTAGAAATTTAATTAGGGAAAATTTACTTAGCTTTTTGTACTGAAGTTCGGTCTCGTTCTGGGGGATGGCGGAACGACTAAAGGCGAGGCTGACGAAGTGGGGCGTCGCAGTGGTCATCAGTGGAAGCGGCGGACGAGGGTTTCAGAAGGATTTCCATTTCCTTTTCTCTCTGGAATGTTTGAGGCGGCGTAGGGTTTGTAGAATGAACGAATCCGATGGTTTAGGGTATTAAAGGGGGCAGGTTCAATCGGGTAATGGGCTGGACGGGAAAAAGGTGAGGCCCAATCCTTTTTATTTTTTATTATTTTTTTTATTTTTAGTAAAGTTTGCTTAGTTTAAATTCATATAAATTTCAAAAATTGATATCAAATGCAAACGTGGTCAGATTTCGGGGAAACGAAAAACGTCGGGACCGTGAAGACGTGTACTACACGATGGATGAGGTCAGAGTAGGGCAGGCAGCAGCTAGATTTTTCAGAAAAATGAGATGTTGTTCAATTCAACTGAAAACAAGATGATTTATCGAAATCAATTCATAGGTGAGTTAATCTCACTCAGTTATCTCCCGCTTATATTTTATAAGCTGGGTGTTTATTTTTGCGTGCTATGATTGCTAGAAATTGACTGTTTGCTGATATATATATTCAGTTATTGTTGAACTGATGAGATTAAACGTCGTTTAATTTCAGTGAATCCAAACCGTTATTTTTAACAATTGGTTCCAAGAGAAGTAACTTACCTCACTGGTCACGTTTATAAAGAAAACGTGTTTTTAATAAACGAATTGTTTGACTGGTTGCTGTGGTTGACTTTGAATTGTCATTATAAACTGTTATGAGACCATTATTGAATTGTTTTGATGGTTGAATATTGACCTGAAATTTAACAGTTGCTTGGTTTAAACCAATGTGTATTATTGGTTGAGTGGTTGGCAGTACATGGCCTGTGAATTTACCATTTTATAAATATCGATCTACTCTCAGGTAAATCGACGAAGTAAGTTATAAAGTATATTTTATAACTGGAAATAGATTTGAAAATCTATTATTTGAATTAAAGTTGTAAAAAGGAAATAAATATTTATTATTTACGAATTGAGATATAAATGGGTTTTTAAATGATTTTATAAAGAAAAGTAATAATAATCTTATTTTTGTTTTGGGCCAAGTTAACTATATTTGATATGGTTAATGGTAAATCTAATTATCCTTTTATTTTAAATTGATTTAAAGAAGTGAATTCAATTTAAAGTCGAGTAAGAAATAATTAGTGGAGATGAATTCGATTAAGAGATTATGGAGTGTTTTATGACCCAAGCGTTCGACGAACTTGGTAAATAAAGTTGGTAGGTAAGTATAAAGATTTGAATAAGTGTTTTTACTAAATGTTTCAAATTTAGTAAGGCGAATCCGAATTGGAATTATACATTAAAGGGGCAAATTGATGAGATGTTCGAACAAGAGTTTCAAATATAAAGAGAAAGGTTGAATAACCCAGATTTGAAATCGAGATTTGAAACGAGATTTTGTATCGATAGTAATGTGATAAAGCTAATATTATTCTGAGATAAGAACGGGTCGATCAAGGTCTGAGAGGTAACTAAAATACCCCAACTTGATTGGCCTCATTATTATCAAGGGACGGTATTAGTTTGGTGTAAGTGAAGGTGATAAATTGGTTTTATCTTATACAAGAAATACTGAACTCTAATGCAAGGATTTGTTGAAATTAAGGAATATTGCAATATTGGTTTAAAAAGGAATAAGAATATTGATTCCAAATTTATATCGAACATTTGTTAGAGTTGATCGAATATAGTAGAGTTAATCAAACGTAGTTAGTCAGGAAGAGTTGCCATTGCATACGACTGCTAGCGAAATTCGCAGGGCTACAGATAGCCTACGGCGGTTGGATGTTTCCTGAGGAAATCAGGCGTAACCATTGTGATCGCTGCGATCTAGAGTCAAACGAATAGAGTTAAGTCAAATATTAAAATTGATTAACAACTTTGTTAAAAATATTTTTTAAAAGGCCAAATCATGCCAAGCACTAAATCAGTGATATCATTTTATTGACATATGTGTTATTTGATAGTTAAATCACCGACTATCAAAACCTGACCAATACGATTGTTGGTATGGAAAGACCGGGATCGAATTTATATTCGAAAACCATTCCGACCAACAAATACGTGAAGAGATCAGAAGGTGATCGAGAGTGAGCATTGAAGACCGTGGATCTTCATAAGCGGAAGGACTGCTAATAATCTTTGGTGAGCCCTAGAGATGAACTGTGGTTCGGTCGTGGTTGGGAATCCACGGGTTGCAAGGACTACTCGCTACTGATCCATGGGGTGATTCCCATATGAGATGCAGTAGGAGAGTGCCTTCGATTCATCCTGTTCCTGGATGACTTGTATGGACGAGTGTTTGACAGAGTATTTCCAATGGAGATTACGTACGTTGATTTCTTCAAACGTACCATAGTTGATGGCAGAGAAATGGTTTTGCTCTAGCCAAATAACTAGAGTGTTTTTGTGGACGTCAATTAGTGATATCCAGAGGATCTGACGATGTGACATTCAAAGTGGATGGTGGCCAGATGCTGTAAAGGAAATTATGACCTCAAGCCTCATCAACCAGGAGATGACAAAAAAATCGGGCAGGCAGCATGGTTATGTGGGTCGCTCCCATTAGGGTGTATAATCACCTATCTAGAGAAATTCCTTTTGTTTCTTATTCTATCGATTCTGCCCATTCGGGAACGGTGGTTTGAGTCCAACCGTTGGTGATATACATTCGATACACTCAAGCGAAATGAGTGGTCGGTCATGTGAGGGCCGGGTTGCAAGACGTTCTTGTGGAACCCTGTGTATTCGCCTCTAGAGATACACGTGCGGAAGGTGGTCCCATACCTTGTCAAGTTGGAATCCAATCTCCAATAAGTGTCTGCGGTTTTTGATTGTATACTATATATGTAGAGCGTGAGATGCAAGCGTTCTACTAGATTGATATTTACTTGTACTTAGACAGTATTATAGTATCAGACAAGATATTGGTTTCAAAAATGTTTGGGTTATCGTAAGGTAAAAACCGTCCGTGTTTATGTGTGTGGATCGGTCTTACGATTATCTTTTTCTTTCGAAAGGATTTTAACTTTAAAATCAAATTGTGTGATACCTTAATGCTGTGCGAGTTTATCTCACTCTGGTTCACCAGACTGACCTGGTGTTTTGTAAATGCTCGGGTTAGACCGAGGTGTACAGGTACTGAAAAGTCCAGAGACGTGCTGAAGATGTTCAGATGAATGATATTCCGCTGTGTGATTATATATATGAGGACAGATTATCAAAACTGTCCAGATGTGTGTTGTACTCTGATATTGTAAGTATTTTCAAAAAGCTCTCAATAAATGTTTATTTCTGTATTATATTTTGTTCCGTTGCGATGTGAGACTCTGTGTTGGTTCTTCTTCTTCTTCTATTCTAATATTTCTTTATTTCTTACCTCACCCTCTAAATTCTTTCATTAACAATCCGGTGTTCTCGGTATTGGAGGATCGACATAAGATATGGTAAGGTATTTATGTTGATTTTCGAGGCCGAAAACCCTGGGTCGTTACAGTTGGTATCAGAGCTATTGGTTTAGTAATAATCTTGGCTCTGTGGCGTAACTCGATAGAGATGGGGTTAGTAACACCCTAGATTGAGTTTGAGTGTATATATATATGAGAGCGTATTTGTAAATTTTATATACAATGTTTTGTATTGTGTTATTTAGTCGGTTCAAGTGTTGAAAAGCGTTGAACTGATAAAGAACACAATATTGTTTTGTAAAGGGGGTAGATAAAATAGTTTTACCCGAAATTTATTTTTATATGGAAAGAAATAATTTCTATTGGGATATTGTGTGTTGATTGATTTGAACGGAATTCAAATATTTGAATGGAATTCAAAATTTGGTTAAAAAAAAAAATTGAATTGAAACTTAACTAGGTTAAGTGAAATGAAATTAAATCATTAATAATGATATTGAAATTTATTTAAGAAATGGGGTTGAAATTAAATAAAGCTGACTTAAAATTGTACTTAACCGAATATAAATCGGTTGGTGTTCCAACAGGTTGAATTCAATTAAGTAGTAATATGGAAGGTGGATTCAGTTGACTTGATTGATTTGTTATGCCTTGATTGTTGATTGATTTTTGGTGTGCTTATTAGATTGGTTGAATATGTTTCATCCATGGGTTGATAAAGAGTTAATTAAATTGAAACCCAGAGAAAAGGGAAGTATTACTTAAATATTTCATATATGATGGATTGAGTTAAGTACAAGGGCCAGAGGACGATGAAGATTGAGCTTGATGGCGTAAGTTACACGTAAATTGAGTAGTAGACTCAATCGCGCTCGAAAAAGGTACGCCTATGCGAAATTAAAATTTTGGGGTTTTAATTTTTGTTTCCTGACCGTGTGGGTCGATATTACGTGTTTCTGCAATATCGCAGAAGTCCCCCCGTGCAGGAAAGAGACTGCTAAAATTTTCTGAGAATTTAATGTGTTAAAATATTCTCGAAAATTTTTGAAAAAAAAAAAAAAATTTGTCTTACAATAATAATTGGTTTTGATTGGAAATAAAATATATTTAAAATTAATGGGATTTGCGACCTTTTTCTTACCTTAGCAATTTCGAGGACGAAATTATTTTTAAGGGGGGAAGAATGTAATGTCCCGGGTTTTCTAGCCATTTATTTGAAATATTTTATTTATTAAAGTATTGAGTTGAATTTAAATAATAGGGTTTAACCATTATTATTTATAATATAATAATATTGTATTCTCCGGACATTGGGTAAATGGTAAACTTGCGATATAATTTAAAGGAGTTTAAATATCGTTATATTGAGCTGTATAAATATCGGTTAATTTTATTCAATTAAAACTGTTTTGAAATTTAGGTTGTGTTGCATCAACAATTTAAAAAGAAACTATATATGTTATGCATGTATAGCATACTCAATTCATTTAGGTGAGAACGATATTAGTTTACAAGTATAGCCGGTTTCAAATGTGCATAACAGGTATCCATTTCTCTTTTCTTTTTGCATTATAAATACCATTTTTTCTATTTGTGTTTGTTCAAGTGAAAAGTAGTAACAAGCAAATATAGCAAGCACGTCTTGCTCCTTGCAACAGCAACAGTAGAAAATTGGACAAATACAATATAACACAATGTACAAGAGAATCAAACAGATAAGATATATGGATATATTACACATCAACTTCTACAATAGAAATGCAAAAAGGGAACGTACATCAATAGTAAAATGAAAGGAAATATATATAGAAATTATATGACAACTGTTGTTCCATACACATAAGAAATGAAAGCAAATCCACAACATATACAAATAAAATCTGGAAATGAATACCACTCTTAACTAAATAAATACATAGATAGACAAGATCTAATTGAACAGGCCATTCATGTTCATATCCATAGTCTCTGCTGCACGTACATGTCACGAGGGCAACCTGAAAAGAAAAAGGCACCATACAGCTATGAGTAGCTAGAAAGGATATGCATGGTTATAGAGTTGAACAATTTCAAATCAGAAGAAAAAAAATTAAAAAAAAAAATACAGTAAAGAAAAGATAATGAAAAGAAAGGAAAATATAGTGAAGGATATATATATATAGATCATGAAGAGACAATACAGACAGCTATGAAATTTCAGTGAAATATATTCATGTACTCAAACAACTAAACCAAAACAGTGTGATGTACAGCCGACACAGTACAAGATATGTGTATATTCATACCTCAATCAAATATTCATGGACGGCTAAAGGAGATCTAAATTACACAGCTAGGAAAATCAGAAAAGGAATGGCTATACAGCTAAGTAAATAAAGACACTTCTGCCTCAAATCTATAAAGCTGAACAAAGATTTCAAACAGGACAGAAATCTGAAATTTCAACATGAATGGACAATACGAATTAAAAATACACAAAATCTACATAGGAACAATTTGATTTCTGATCAGAAACAATACCCAAAACCCAATACAAATCTGTACCTCTCCTATTAAACATCACAAAATCCGCAAGGACAAACAAAGGGGATCAATCAAGTGCAACACAATCAACCAAATGTATATATACATTTTCTACATCAAATATGTGCACAACCAAATCAATCAAGTACACAGACCCTTCAAAGGAAAAGAGGAAAAAAAAAAATCTACGTATATTTTTCTACATTCAAAGCTGTGATGTATGTGTATGTTTTATATGTGTGTTTTCAAATCAAATCTATAGATAGAATGGGACAGGGCATAGCTGTACAGCTATGAATATATAGCCTTATGCCTTGAATCTATAAAACCGAACCAAGATGTCAAACAAGAAAATTGACAATAAACATAGGTAGCTCCTAATCTACAAGGGAAACAGTTCGGTTTTTTTTGTATATCAGAAATTCGCACATGGGAAGACCAAACACAAATCCTTACAGACAAGGGACGCAGGGAATAAACAACTCAAGGGTGTCATAGCTATACCAAATTTATGTATAAACAGTTCGTAGCTCTAAGCAAACAAGTACATGAAATCCGACATTAAGACATCATACGTTCACTATCAAACATCACATACGCAGTTCGACAATTCATAGCAGAACCGCAGTACCTAGGGTTTTTTTAAACACAGCTGAAATGGATGGGAAACAACACCTAGGGTTTAGAACAACTAAGTCTAACGCCTATGATTTGAAATCACAGTAAAACCGCAAGTATAAATACACTAGCAGGGTGTTCTAGTTACCACAGAAAAAATCCATACCAATACAACAAAGAAAACTCGATTCGAAACCACAAAAATCAAACCAGAACATCAAAACAGAAATTAGAAATTTAATTGGGGAAAATTTACTTAGCTTTTTGTACTGAAGTTCGGTCTCGTTCTGGGGGATGGCGGAACGACTAAAGGCGAGGCTGACGAAGTGGGGGCGTCGCAGTGGTCATCAGTGGAAGCGGCAGACGAGGGTTTCAGAAGGATTTCCATTTCCTTTTCTCTCTGGAATGTTTGAGGCGGCGTAGGGTTTGTAGAATGAACGGATCCGATGGTTTAGGGTATTAAAGGGGGCGGGTTCAATCGGGTAATGGGTTGGACGGGAAAAAGGTGAGGCCCAATCCTTTTTATTTTTTTTTATTTTTTTTTATTTTTTTTATTTTTAGTAAAGTTTGCTTAGTTTAAATTCATATAAATTTCAAAAATTGATATCAAATGCAAACGTGGTCAGATTTCGGGGAAACGAAAAACGTCGGGACCGTGAAGACGTGTACTACATGATGGATGAGGTCAGAGTAGGGCAGGCAGCAGCTAGATTTTTCAGAAAAATGAGATGTTGTTCAATTCAACTGAAAACAAGATGATTTATCGAAATCAATTCATAGGTGAGTTAATCTCACTCAGTTATTTCCCGCTTATATTTTATAAGCTGGGTGTTTATTTTTGCGTGCTATGATTGCTAGAAATTGACTGTTTGCTGATATATATATTCAGTTATTGTTGAACTGATGAGATTAAACGTCGTTTAATTTCAGTGAATCCAAACCGTTATTTTTAACAATTGGTTCCAAGAGAAGTAACTTACCTCACTGGTCACGTTTATAAAGAAAACGTGTTTTTAATAAACGAATTGTTTGACTGGTTGTTGTGGTTGACTTTGAATTGTCATTATAAACTGTTATGAGACCATTACTGAATTGTTTTGATGGTTGAATATTGACCTGAAATTTAACAGTTGCTTGGTTTAAACCAATGTGTATTATTGGTTGAGTGGTTGGCAGTACATGGCCTGTGAATTTACCATTTTATAAATATCGATCTACTCTCAGGTAAATCGACGAAGTAAGTTATAAAGTATATTTTATAACTGGAAATAGATTTGAAAATCTATTATTTGAATTAAAGTTGTAAAAAGGAAATAAATATTTATTATTTACGAATTGAGATATAAATGGGTTTTTAAATGATTTTATAAAGAAAAGTAATAATAATCTTATTTTTGTTTTGGGCCAAGTTAACTATATTTGATATGGTTAATGGTAAATCTAATTATCCTTTTATTTTAAATTGATTTAAAGAAGTGAATTCAATTTAAAGTCGAGTAAGAAATAATTAGTGGAGATGAATTCGATTAAGAGATTATGGAGTGTTTTATGACCCAAGCGTTCGACGAACTTGGTAAATAAAGTTGGTAGGTAAGTATAAAGATTTGAATAAGTGTTTTTACTAAATGTTTCAAATTTAGTAAGGCGAATCCGAATTGGAATTAAACATTAAAGGGGCAAATTGATGAGATGTTCGAACAAGAGTTTCAAATATAAAGAGAAAGGTTGAATAACCCAGATTTGAAATCGAGATTTGAAACGAGATTTTGTATCGATAGTAATGTGATAAAGCTAATATTATTCTGAGATAAGAACGGGTCGATCAAGGTCTGAGAGGTAACTAAAATACCCCAACTTGGTTGGCCTCATTATTATCAAGGGACGGTATTAGTTTGGTGTAAGTGAAGGTGATAAATTGGTTTTATCTTATACAAGAAATACCGAACTCTAATGCAAGGATTTGGGGAAATTAAGGAATATTGCAATATTGGTTTAAAAAGGAATAAGAATATTGATTCCAAATTTATATCGAACATTTGTTAGAGTTGATCGAATATAGTAGAGTTAATCAAACGTAGTTAGTCAGGAAGAGTTGCCATTGCATACGACTGCTAGCGAAATTCGCAGGGCTACAGTGTAACAACCCGTATTTTCAATAACCTGTAATAACATAAATCGAGGCAGAATTTAATTCTAAAATGGGAATCAAGGGAAACGGGCTATGCCATTGTGTTCGTCTCGGAAAAATACGCGAAATAGAGTCCGAGTTTTCGAAAATCGGAGTCCGTATGACCAAGATATGGCCTCGCGAAGTTTCACGAAAATTCCCAAATTAAAGTATACTTAATTAAGTGAAATGGGTTGTGTAGATATATATATATATATATATATATATATATATATATATTGATATATATATATATATAATTGAAAATTTAATAAATAAATATGCAAAAATGCTCAAAACAGCGAATTGGGAGAGGGGAATAACCGAACCGGCCGATTTTTGAAGTCGACCCGAGCCTGCTGGGTCGACTAGGGGTTAATCCAGGGTGTTTGGCTGTCAACCCGTGGGCCGATTCGCTCAAGTGCAGATTTTGCATTTGAATGGTTCTCATGGTCCATCTTTAATCTAAAGGCCCTAGATGGTTCCTACACTTGACTTCTTCCCCAAGACATGCTTTGATGGCTTGGATTGAATCTAGGGTTAATCCTATGGCCTAAAACACTTGCCTAATCTATAAATAAGACCCTAACCTACCCTAATTCATTCATAATTAAACCTAGTGACTAAACTATGGCAAAATGCTAGCTCTCATGGCCTCCACTAATTTTATGAAGAGGGTTGCATACTAATCACTCTCTAATCAACTTCTAATCCCTTCTTAGCATCTTAATCTTCTTCATTTGGTGTTCAAAGTTGCTAGTTGTGAGTTTCTATCACTTTGATGATCTTTTGGTAAACTAATTAGATGAGATGTGATGAGATTTATGGTTTTGTATGTGGGTTAATGAGCTTTGAATCATATGATATGATGTTAGCATTAATCTTATGTTTATGCATGTTGAGTATGTAAGCTTATGCAAGTTTAATATGATGTATGTAAATATGCAAGTTACATGTTTGTTAATATGCAAGTTACATGTATGTAAATATGCAAGTTACATGTTTGTTAATATGCAAGTTACATGTTTGTTAATATGCAAGTTACATGTATGTAAATATGCAAGTTACATGTTTGTTAATATGCAAGTTACATGTATGTAAATATGCAAGTTACATGTTTGTTAATATGCAAGTTACATGTTTGTTAATATGCAAGTTACATGTATGTAAATATGCAAGTTACATGTTTCTTTATATGCAAGTTACATGTTTGTTAATATGCAAGTTACATGTATGTAAATATGCAAGTTACATGTTTATTAATATGCAAGTTCATGATGACACATTATGCAAGTCTATAAGCTAATATGCAAGTTTGTTATGCAAAATGAATATGTAAGTTATGTGACATATTATATGCAAGTTATGTGACATGTTATGCAAGTTCATATGCAAGTTATGTGTTTGTTAATATGCAAGATGGCACCTTTGAAACATGTTCATTCATATGCAAGTTGACACCTTTTATATGTGTTATATCATGAACGAAATTACGTGGGAACGATGGGGTAATTAAATGCATAAGTTAATAAGATTGTGTGAAATTAATATAATTATGCATAACACAAAATAAATAAACATAGTATGGGAATTTGCCTATTTGGTTAGGTGTACCCATACTATGTGTTGGGAATTTACCTATTGAGTTAGGTCTACCCCATGGGAATTTACCTATTAAGTTAGGTCTACCCATGTTAAGAAAACTTGATTAATTAGGGATAATTAATATAAAATTATGAGGGTGATTAATTAGGTGTAATTAATTGACTAAGACACGAGGTTGGACTCAGTTGTAGCGTAAAACTGCCCGGACCCAACCGGCTTAACCAGTTGCTACAAATGTTAGCCCAATGTGAGGGGTCTTAGGCACAAACTAAATACGTAATTAATGTAAAGACACGAGGTTAGACTCTGTTATGACATAAGGCTGCCCGGACCCAACCGGCTTAACCAGCGGTCATAAAAGACAGTCTAATGTGAGAGGTCTTTACAAAGGTTACGTTCTTAATTAATTAATTAAGAAACACTTAACCACATTAGCATGTAGAGGGACATGAGGGGTTAAGTGGGTGCCTCGGGTGGCATGAGAAAATCTAGTGGTTGCCTTGGGTGGCAATAGAAAATACGATTAGAATACTTAACCAAAATGGAACATGTAATTAAAACATGATTAAAGGGTTAAGTGGGATATACTAGAAAAAGGGACAAGCTTAGGTGGGTAGCTTGTGGAGGCCCATTTCAACCAGTAACCCATACGTATCTTTGTGGGCTCGACCCATGTCGAGGACGGGACACGCATACTGGGCTTGACTGTAAGAGGCAAACGGGTTAGCGGTGGCAACGCAAGTCCAACGGGCTTCATATGCGTGAGTGGGCCCGGGCTGGTAGGTAAGCCGTTGTTGCATCGAGTAGATATAAGCCGTGCACCTTTAGTTTCATCAGGTTGCCACATTGGGGAATGATACATCCCACGGTGGGGCCAGCACGGGTATCTACGTTAGGGAGCCGATCGAATGGGAAGTAGTGTGTACACCTAGTGGATTGTAGGGCCCCGTGGCGCCTACTTGGTCACCTAGGGGTACGCAGGTACTAATTAGTAAATTTTATAAGTCCTTGGGTGGGATCAACCTTTAAGTTAGGAACGACTGGTGTGGTGCAGTTTAGTAATTTACCTTAGGGAGGGTAGATGCGTCTTTATCCTTTATCTTTGTTTAGTTGACTGCTTAGGGTAGCCATTCATCCCTATATGTTACCGTATATCAGTTTATGTCTTCTCTGGTTACTTTAACGATTGTATTGTTAAAGTTATAGGACTCGCTCAGACTTATGTCTGACCCTGTTGTTTTTATCTTTTTCCCAACCCTCAGGTCCTACGGTGGATCCTAGCAGTAGTGGAGCTTGATCGGATTGCTGTTCCAGTCTTTAGGAGCTTGGATAGATGTAAAGCTCCAGTTATCCAGTTATCTTTTCTTTTGTTTGGCTATTGTATGAGAGTGGGATTATGTACTTCTTTATTTTGATGGATATTGTACTTGACCTTTATTGTGGTTTTATGATGTAACCAGACATGTTTTACTTCCGCTGTTATGAGATGATGTTTTAAAATTTCAAGTACTATTTATATCTGTCTTGTTGTAATTTTTCTGTTCTATATTCACTAAAATACTCCACCGATGCTATGGCATTCCCTTAGTGAGTGATCATAGCGGGAGTGGGGTGTTACACGTGGTATCAGAGCTTAAGGTTACCAGAACAGATAAAATTTTTGAGAAAAACTATTTTCTAAGAGTATTTTCGAAGAAAGTATTTTCAAAAGCATGTCTTCTAAGAGAAAAAGTTTTTGAAAAAGAAAAGCATAATCCCCAATAGCCATATCTTTATCTTTCGGAATCTCCTTTTTGAATCTTTCCTCTTTCGTTTCAGCATGGCTGAAGATCTTAACATCCCGGAGGGTTTAGTTATACCACTATGGTATAGGAGGTTGCAAGAGGCTAGGGCCGCGGCTGCGGGTCCGGCCAATGCTACTACACCAGAGACAACCGCTCCTCCTCCTCAGCCTAGAGTGGATAATTTTGGCTAAGGTTTGCAAGGAGTTCAAGGCTATAGGAGGAAAACCTTTTCTTGGTTCAGAGACTTTCGTAGAGGCTAGAGATTGGCTTAAGGAAGTGGAAGAGTTGCTAGATATCTTTGAAGTGGAAGAGGGAAAGAAAGTCAAGTTGGCGGCTTGGTTAATGAAGGGAGAGGCCTCATTCTGGTGGGAGGTCACTAATGGAGAACGCCCTGTTGACTCTTGGGCAGATTTTAAGCAAAGGTTTGGGGCTAAGTTTCTCTCAAGGGCGGAAGAGAATCTGTTTATGGAGAAGTTCTTGAATTTGAAGCAAGGGAATCTCACGGTGAAAGAATATGTCAACAAATTCAATCAATTAGCAAGGTTTGGCATAGAGTTGGTGAATACACCGGAGAAGAAGGCTTTGAGGTTCGTTAGAGGCTTGAACGAACCATTGCAAGGAATAGCTATGACTCACATTCCTATGGGGGCCACTTTTGAGAAGCTTGTCTACATGGCACTTATGCATGAGGATGATAAGAATTCTAAGGCACCAGAGAAAAAGGGGGATCAGAAGAAACCGCAACAGCAACAACAAGGCAAGGGCGGAAAAGGCAATGGTGACAAAAAGAAGACGAAGAAGAAGTGCTTCAATTGTGGAACACCAGGACACCTCAGTAAGGATTGTCGCAAAAAGAAGAAGACCGGTTGCTTTCATTGTGGTGAAGCAGGGCATCTTGTGAAAAACTGCCCAAAGAAGGGGCAGAAGACGGGGTCTACCTCAGGAGGCCAGGTGCAAGCTCTTATAGCACCACCTCAGTCAGGGGGGCAAGTTCAGGTTCTCTCAGTTCCACCGATTCAGCAGAGAGGTAGAACTATTTCCGTTGAAAGTCTGGTTTTTCTGTTTGATCATCCAGTTCGTACTTTGTTTGACTCTGGCGCATCGCATTCTTTTATCTCATCATCGTTAGTTGAGTCACTGCACTTAGACACCAGTCTAGTTGATGATCCCTTGGTTGTCTCAAACCCAATTGGGGGCTCCATATATCTGTCTATGATATGTTTGGGTTTGAAGATTTCTATACTTAGCGTTGAGTTTAGATGTGATGCTTTTGTATTGGGCTTCACGGGCTATGGGTTGATCTTGGGCATGGACTGGTTATCCAGTAATGGTGCCGTTCTTGATTGCGAAAGGAGAGTTGTCAGGCTCATGACCCGCTTGGGTAACACTCTCGAGATCTCTTGCAATCCCATGGAATCTGTTTTGCTAAGTTATCTTGAATCGCTCGATGCTTCGGTCGAAAGTTTGTGTTCTGTCAGAGTAGTCCGGGAATATCCGGATGTGTTTGAAGAAGTAAAGGGTTTGCCTCCGAAGCGGGAGATAGATTTCCGAATTTATTTGGTGGATAATGCCAAACCAGTGTCTTTGCCAGTACGCCACATGGCTCCTCGTGAGAGAAGAGAACTTCATAAGCAAGTAGGGGAGTTGCTTGAGAAGGGGTTCATAAGGCGAAGTATATCGGAGTGGGGAGCTCCAGTAGTGTTTGCCACGAAGGCGGATGGGTCCCTCAGACTTTGTGTGGATTATAGGGAACTTAATAAGCTCACGAAGAAGAATAGACACCCATTACCGAGGATAGATGATCTCTTTGATCAGTTGGTTGGCGCGTCAGTATTTTCGCAGATGGACTTAGCTACAGGGTTTCATCAGTTAAGAGTGGCGGAGGACAGTATAGAGAAGACTGCTTTCCGGACTCCGGATGGTTTTTATGAGTGGCTAGTGATGCCATTTGGGTTGACAAACGCCCCCGCATACTTTGTTGATCTCATGAGTAGAGTGTTCAGAGAGTATCTGAATAAGTTTGTAGTAGTTTTTGTGGATGACATCTTGGTCTTTTCCAAGAATGAAGAAGAGCATGCCTTACATCTCAAGGAAGTGTTGGAGACTCTTCGAGCGCATAGTCTTAAAGCTAAATTCTCTAAATGCCATTTTTGGAGAAGAGAAGTGCGATTCTTAGGGCATGTGGTCTCTAAGGAAGGGATAGCTGTGGATCCCGCAAAGATAGTATCTATCCAGGATTGGAAAGTTCCTAGAAATGCTACCGAGGTAAGAAGTTTCTTGGGGTTGGTAGGATATTATAGGAAGTTCATCAAAGACTTCGCAAAGATATCAGCCCCATTAACCCGCTTGACGAAGAAGAATCTGGTTTTCTCATGGGATGTAGATTGTGATGATGCTTTCCGACGGTTAAAGAGAGCTTTGACCACCGCTCCAGTTTTAGTGCTTCCAGATGGGAGTAAGCCGTTTGTTGTTTATACCGATGCTTGTGGAACAGGATTAGGCGCAGTCTTGATGCAGGAGGGAAGGGTAATAGCCTATGGAGGGAGACAATTGAGAGTGCATGAGAAGAATTACCCTACCCATGATCTAGAGTTGGCCGCGATTGTTTTCGCACTTAAGTCTTGGCGCCATTATCTTCTTGGTGAGAGATTCGAGTTGTTCACCGACCATAAATCATTGAAGTACTTATTCTCTCAGAAGGATTTAAACTTAAGACAGCAAAGGTGGATGGAGTTCTTAGCATCCTATGATTTCGAGATAGCGTATACCCCTGGTAAGGGTAACGTGGTGGCAGACGCCTTAAGTAGAAAAAGGCTATCTTTGAGTCCATTGTTCGTGGAACGACGAAGCTTGGAGTTTCTTTCTTTGTTTGACTTCAGACCTTCTGTTGATTTTGTACCTGGTTTGTTGGCATCCTTGGAGGTTAGACCTACTCTTTTGAGACGGATTGGCGAGGCTCAGCGAGACGACCCACAGTTGGTTGTGTTGGTAGAGAAGCTTATAAGAGGGGAGTCGTCCAGCCATTTGGGTAGATACACCATAGATGATAAGGGATGGTTGCATAGAGACGGTAGACTTTGTGTACCGCAAGATGAGGGTTTGAAGAAGGCTATTTTGGATGATGCACATCGTTCAAGAATGACTATTCATCCCGGTGGAGACAAAATGTACCAAGACATGAAGAGAGTTTTCTTCTGGGCCGGTATGAAGAAAGATGTGGCCGAGTATGTGGCTAGATGCTTAGTGTGCCAACAAGTTAAAGTGGAGCAAAGGAAACCCGGTGGGTTGCTACACCCATTGGAAGTTCCACAGTGGAAGTGGGATAGTGTCTCGATGGATTTCATCGACGGGTTACCGAGATCGAGGAAGGGCAATACGGGAATTTGGGTTGTGGTAGACAGACTTACCAAGAGTGCCCATTTTATACCCGTAAAGAGTAAGAGGACCGCTCCATGGCTTGCTTCAGTCTATGTTAGAGAGATTGTTAGATTGCATGGCGTACCATCCAGCATTGTGAGTGATCGAGATCCTATTTTCACTAGTGAGTTTTGGAGAAGTTTGCAAGAGGCGGTAGGGACTCAGTTGTGTTTGAGCACCGCATATCATCCTCAGACGGACGGTCAGACCGAGAGGGTGAACCGTATCTTAGAAGATCTTTTGAGGCTTTGTATCTTGGATTTTGGAGGTACATGGGAAGAACATCTTCCTTTGGTGGAGTTCGCATATAATAACAGCTTTCAGTCCAGTATTGGTATGGCTCCTTTCGAAGCTCTTTATGGAAGGCCTTGTCGATCTCCTACATGTTGGTGGGAATCTACAGATAAGATCTTGCTTGGGCCGGATATGGTTAGAGAGACTTCAGAGAAGATTGATTTAATTCGAAAAAGGATGAAAGCAGCGCAAGATAGACAGAAATCTTATGCGGATCGGAGAAGGACGGATCTTGAGTTTGAGGTTGGGGACATGGTTTTTGTCAAAGTATCTCCATTGAGAAATGTTGTTCGCTTTGGGTCCGTAGGGAAGTTAGCACCGAGATTTGTTGGGCCGTTTCCTATTAAGGAAAGGATTGGACGGATGGCATATAGGGTGGAGTTGCCCGACAGACTTAGTGGTGTTCATGATGTATTCCATGTATCACATTTGAGGAAGTGCTTACATGAGACCGCGGAGGTGGTAGAGCCGAGCTTGCTTAGAGATGTAGAGGTAGAGCGTGATGCGACGATTCGACGAGCTCCTACTCGCATCCTTGGGTCAGAAACTAGGAAGTTGAGGAACAGAGAAGTTCAGCTAGTTAAAGTGCAATGGGGAGATGACGAAAGCAATGCTACTTGGGAGACGGAAGCAAAGATGCGTTCTTTGTATCCATTTCTTTTTGAGAGTATGTCTTTTAACTTCTCCTTTATTGCTTGTCTAGTACTTATCTTATCTTTAGTATATCCTCTCGCTAATACCTATGACCTTTAGATAGGGTAAAACCTATGGTTGAAACATGTGTTTGAAACATGTTATGGTTGATGGATGCATATGGATGCAATTGTTTGCTAGTGGTTGCTCGTGGATGCATATACACACACATTAGGCACTAGATCGGCTCAGTCACTTCATGTTGCATATTGCATAAATGGATGTGGTAGTTAGATTGATGGATGTATCATGGCTGTGTTATCATATGGATGATGCATTTTTGTGTATGGTTGTGCACGCATGTAGAAATTTGTATGTGTCAATAGGGTTTCGCATACATATTGGATGCATGGCACTATCATGGTTTGCATTAAGGAGGTTTACTGTATCAGTAACCGCCTGATTTTCGCATTAGGTAAGTACATATACACACACTTTTGCATATATCCATCCAGCATTTAGAATCTTGTAAGGACAATGATTGCTCGTGGATGATGCTTTGAGTAGATGGATGATTGGATGGTAGGATACGTTCTTCCTAACTTGAAGATTTCGGGGACGAAATCCTTTAAGGAGGGGAGAATGTAACAACCCGTATTTTCAATAACCTGTAATAACATAAATCGAGGCAGAATTTAATTCTAAAATGGGAATCAAGGGAAACGGGCTATGCCATTGTGTTCGTCTCGGAAAAATACGCGAAATAGAGTCCGAGTTTTCGAAAATCGGAGTCCGTATGACCAAGATATGGCCTCGCGAAGTTTCACGAAAATTCCCAAATTAAAGTATACTTAATTAAGTGAAATGGGTTGTGTAGATATATATATATATATATATATATATATTGATATATATATATATATAATTGAAAATTTAATAAATAAATATGCAAAAATGCTCAAAACAGCGAATTGGGAGAGGGGAATAACCGAACCGGCCGATTTTTGAAGTCGACCCGAGCCTGCTGGGTCGACTAGGGGTTAATCCAGGGTGTTTGGTTGTCAACCCGTGGGCCGATTCGCTCAAGTGCAGATTTTGCATTTGAATGGTTCTCATGGTCCATCTTTAATCTAAAGGCCCTAGATGGTTCCTACACTTGACTTCTTCCCCAAGACATGCTTTGATGGCTTGGATTGAATCTAGGGTTAATCCTATGGCCTAAAACACTTGCCTAATCTATAAATAAGACCCTAACCTACCCTAATTCATTCATAATTAAACCTAGTGACTAAACTATGGCAAAATGCTAGCTCTCATGGCCTCCACTAATTTTATGAAGAGGGTTGCATACTAATCACTCTCTAATCAACTTCTAATCCCTTCTTAGCATCTTAATCTTCTTCATTTGGTGTTCAAAGTTGCTAGTTGTGAGTTTCTATCACTTTGATGATCTTTTGGTAAACTAATTAGATGAGATGTGATGAGATTTATGGTTTTGTATGTGGGTTAATGAGCTTTGAATCATATGATATGATGTTAGCATTAATCTTATGTTTATGCATGTTGAGTATGTAAGCTTATGCAAGTTTAATATGATGTATGTAAATATGCAAGTTACATGTTTGTTAATATGCAAGTTACATGTATGTAAATATGCAAGTTACATGTTTGTTAATATGCAAGTTACATGTTTGTTAATATGCAAGTTACATGTATGTAAATATGCAAGTTACATGTTTGTTAATATGCAAGTTACATGTATGTAAATATGCAAGTTACATGTTTGTTAATATGCAAGTTACATGTTTGTTAATATGCAAGTTACATGTATGTAAATATGCAAGTTACATGTTTCTTTATATGCAAGTTACATGTTTGTTAATATGCAAGTTACATGTATGTAAATATGCAAGTTACATGTTTATTAATATGCAAGTTCATGATGACACATTATGCAAGTCTATAAGCTAATATGCAAGTTTGTTATGCAAAATGAATATGTAAGTTATGTGACATATTATATGCAAGTTATGTGACATGTTATGCAAGTTCATATGCAAGTTATGTGTTTGTTAATATGCAAGATGGCACCTTTGAAACATGTTCATTCATATGCAAGTTGACACCTTTTATATGTGTTATATCATGAACGAAATTACGTGGGAACGATGGGGTAATTAAATGCATAAGTTAATAAGATTGTGTGAAATTAATATAATTATGCATAACACAAAATAAATAAACATAGTATGGGAATTTGCCTATTTGGTTAGGTGTACCCATACTATGTGTTGGGAATTTACCTATTGAGTTAGGTCTACCCCATGGGAATTTACCTATTAAGTTAGGTCTACCCATGTTAAGAAAACTTGATTAATTAGGGATAATTAATATAAAATTATGAGGGTGATTAATTAGGTGTAATTAATTGACTAAGACACGAGGTTGGACTCAGTTGTAGCGTAAAACTGCCCGGACCCAACCGGCTTAACCAGTTGCTACAAATGTTAGCCCAATGTGAGGGGTCTTAGGCACAAACTAAATACGTAATTAATGTAAAGACACGAGGTTAGACTCTGTTATGACATAAGGCTGCCCGGACCCAACCGGCTTAACCAGCGGTCATAAAAGACAGTCTAATGTGAGAGGTCTTTACAAAGGTTACGTTCTTAATTAATTAATTAAGAAACACTTAACCACATTAGCATGTAGAGGGACATGAGGGGTTAAGTGGGTGCCTCGGGTGGCATGAGAAAATCTAGTGGTTGCCTTGGGTGGCAATAGAAAATACGATTAGAATACTTAACCAAAATGGAACATGTAATTAAAACATGATTAAAGGGTTAAGTGGGATATACTAGAAAAAGGGACAAGCTTAGGTGGGTAGCTTGTGGAGGCCCATTTCAACCAGTAACCCATACGTATCTTTGTGGGCTCGACCCATGTCGAGGACGGGACACGCATACTGGGCTTGACTGTAAGAGGCAAACGGGTTAGCGGTGGCAACGCAAGTCCAACGGGCTTCATATGCGTGAGTGGGCCCGGGCTGGTAGGTAAGCCGTTGTTGCATCGAGTAGATATAAGCCGTGCACCTTTAGTTTCATCAGGTTGCCACATTGGGGAATGATACATCCCACGGTGGGGCCAGCACGGGTATCTACGTTAGGGAGCCGATCGAATGGGAAGTAGTGTGTACACCTAGTGGATTGTAGGGCCCCGTGGCGCCTACTTGGTCACCTAGGGGTACGCAGGTACTAATTAGTAAATTTTATAAGTCCTTGGGTGGGATCAACCTTTAAGTTAGGAACGACTGGTGTGGTGCAGTTTAGTAATTTACCTTAGGGAGGGTAGATGCGTCTTTATCCTTTATCTTTGTTTAGTTGACTGCTTAGGGTAGCCATTCATCCCTATATGTTACCGTATATCAGTTTATGTCTTCTCTGGTTACTTTAACGATTGTATTGTTAAAGTTATAGGACTCGCTCAGACTTATGTCTGACCCTGTTGTTTTTATCTTTTTCCCAACCCTCAGGTCCTACGGTGGATCCTAGCAGTAGTGGAGCTTGATCGGATTGCTGTTCCAGTCTTTAGGAGCTTGGATAGATGTAAAGCTCCAGTTATCCAGTTATCTTTTCTTTTGTTTGGCTATTGTATGAGAGTGGGATTATGTACTTCTTTATTTTGATGGATATTGTACTTGACCTTTATTGTGGTTTTATGATGTAACCAGACATGTTTTACTTCCGCTGTTATGAGATGATGTTTTAAAATTTCAAGTACTATTTATATCTGTCTTGTTGTAATTTTTCTGTTCTATATTCACTAAAATACTCCACCGATGCTATGGCATTCCCTTAGTGAGTGATCATAGCGGGAGTGGGGTGTTACATACAGATAGCCTACGGCGGTTGGATGTTTCCTGAGGAAATCAGGCGTAACCATTGTGATCGCTGCGATCTAGAGTCAAACGAATAGAGTTAAGTCAAATATTAAAATTGATTAACAACTTTGTTAAAAATATTTTTTAAAAGGCCAAATCATGCCAAGCACTAAATCAGTGATATCATTTTATTGACATATGTGTTATTTGATAGTTAAATCACCGACTATCAAAACCTGACCAATACGATTGTTGGTATGGAAAGACCGGGATCGAATTTATATTCGAAAACCATTCCGACCAACAAATACGTGAAGAGATCAGAAGGTGATCGAGAGTGAGCATTGAAGACCGTGGATCTTCATAAGCGGAAGGACTGCTAATAATCTTTGGTGAGCTCCTAGAGATGAACTGTGGTTCGGTCGTGGTTGGGAATCCACGGGTTGCAAGGACTACTCGCTACTGATCCATGGGGTGATTCCTATATGAGATGCAGTAGGAGAGTGCCTTCAGTTCATCCTGTTCCTGGATGACTTGTATGGACGAGTGTTTGACAGAGTATTTCCAAAGGAGATTACGTACGTTGATTTCTTCAAACGTACCATAGTTGATGGCGGAGAAATGGTTTTCTCTAGCCAAATAACTAGAGTGTTTTTGTGGACGTCAAGTAGTGATATCCAGAGGATCTGACGATGTGACATTCAAAGTGGATGGTGGCCAGATGCTGTAAAGGAAATTATGACCTCAAGTCTCATCAACCAGGAGATGACAAAAAAATCGGGCAGGCAGCATGGTTATGTAGGTCGCTCCCATTAGGGTGTATAATCACCTATCTAGAGAAATTCCTTTTGTTTCTTATTCTATCGATTCTGCCCATTCGGGAACGGTGGTTTGAGTCCAACCGTTGGTGATATACATTCGATACACTCAAGCGAAATGAGTGGTCGGTCATGTGAGTGCCGGGTTGCAAGACGTTCTTGTGGAACCCTGTGTATTCGCCTCTAGAGATACACGTGTGGAAGGTGGTCCCATACCTTGTCAAGTTGGAATCCAATCTCCAATAAGTGTCTGCGGTTTTTGATTGTATACTATATATGTAGAGCGTGAGATGCAAGCGTTCTACTAGATTGATATTTACTTGTACTTAGACAGTATTATAGTATCAGACAAGATATTGGTTTCAAAAATGTTTGGGTTATCGTAAGGTAAAAACCGTCCGTGTTTATGTGTGGATCGGTCTTACGATTATCTTTTTCTTTCGAAAGGATTTTAACTTTAAAATCAAATTGTGTGATACCTTAATGCTGTGCGAGTTTATCTCACTCTGGTTCACCAGACTGACCCGGTGTTTTGTAAATGCTCGGGTTAGACCGAGGTGTACAGGTTCAGGTTATCAGGTACTGAAAAGTCCAGAGACGAGCTGAAGATGCTCAGATGAATGATATTCCGCTGTGTGATTATATATATGAGGACAGATTATCAAAACTGTCCAGATGTGTGTTGTACTCTAATATTGTAAGTATTTTCAAAAAGCTCTCAATAAATGTTTATTTCTGTATTATATTTTGTTCCGCTGCGATGTGAGACTCTGTGTTGGTTCTTCTTCTTCTTTTATTCTAATATTTCTTTCTTTCTTACCTCACCCTCTAAATTCTTTCATTAACAATCCGGTGTTCTCGGTATTGGAGGATCGACATAAGATATGGTAAGGTATTTATGTTGATTTTCGAGGCCGAAAACCCTGGGTCGTTACAAGTAATGCGTTACCATTATTAGCCCGCACACAACCCAATACAGCCCAATTCAATTAAAACAAATCAAACTGAAAAGGCTGCTTCTTCCTCTTCTTTTTCCTTGGCCGCCTTCTCTTTATTCATCGAGCCCATACCATACCAAATCATGACCGAAATTCATCAAATGTCAATAGCGAAAAATAAAATATCAATGAATTCAAAATCGATTAATCTACAAAAAAATGCATACAGCAATGCAAAATGCATCCCAAATTGGGGATTTCAGACATGAGAAACCCAAAAACTAGTGTTTTTTTCCTTCAAAGAATCGGTTTCATATCCAGAAAGAAAATGAAAGATAACCTGAATTGACCAGCTGAAACGAAAATTCACTTATGAAAGTCGACTCTCTAGATTGGCCTTTTCATTTTGAACAAATGAGTCTTCCAGAAATTGACATGCATAACGGATGAAGGATGCGGTGAACTTCTTTCATTATTCCAGAAATTACCCTGGGCTGCAGCCCAGCTGAGCCCAGGACTGAATCCGCCCTTAATGCCAGCATCATTGTTGGTAACTGAGTTGCTGAAGCAAGTTAGTCTAATGGTTAAGTTTCTACTACTCAATCCATGACTTCTATTTTTTTATTCAATTTGCTTATATCATATGATATTATATATTTACAAGCTAGGCATCATGCTACATGTAATGAGCGATTGGCTGCTATAAGTGAAGGGAACAATATGGATACAATGAAGATTCTAGAAGAGTAATTCATGCTTTATGCCCATTAAATGCACAGAGGCATGCATATCCTATACCTACCTGATGAGGTAAGTAGATTTATGGGTAACTATTTTTTACATTGTTTATAACTAATAATGTTGCATACCAACATATATGTAAAATTTCATGTTCTTGAAGTGTTTTTTTAAAGAAAAAATCTGGTTTATTAATTATGGATCTGATCACAGAGATTAAATAACAATGCTTGACATTTTCTGGTGTGATATACATATACGTAAATCAAGCCAGATTTAATGATAAAGCTTACGTTTTTAAGGTAAGAAATGTATTATTCATTTTAATTTACTACTTTGAAACTATTGTAGACTTTCATTCACTATGGTACCGTGAAAAATTACTAGCTACCATTATAAGCATATAAATCTTCTCAGGTATTTTTATGAAAAAGTTCATCTACTTCATTTGATATAGTATTCCATTTTAGTTTCTTCTTTTTTTAGTTCTAATGAGTTATGGATAGGCATAAAAATCATTATAGAATTATCGTGAAAAATTAATACAGAGGGATTTATGAAATAAGTGATGGTTGATTGCTAGATGAATGTATGATAGGCAATATGAATTTTAACTAAATTAATAACTGCTGTGTAAGCAGTAAAAAATAAATATTGCGATGTTGTTAGTTGTACTCGGGAATATATAGTACTCCAAATATACTCAAAATTTTAGCTCTTTCATCAATCATTACTATATAGGACTATTGATCTTGAATAAACACAATTATAACCAATTATGTAACATTACATTATGTAGCTTAAGTAATGACGCGCGTGCCTGTATATAGGAGAAATAGATTTAACCATGAACTACACTCATTATTAAATCACAATAATTTTTCCATCGTTCAAGGAAGGATTACCACCAGTTCATTAAATCATGAGATTAAAATGCTGACTTTTACATTTTAGCTTTGTAGTTTCCTCCATATTTTACAACATGCATGGTGGTTCTTGTGTATAATACAGAGAATGGCAATAAGAAAAGTATCCAAGATATAGAGACGTTAGTTGGTAACAGAAACTCGGTTTTGGTCCACATAAGAAAGAACACAACTCTTGAAAATTTTGAAGGAAACTTGAAATTTGTTGGTCATGCTTCTTCCACCTGAGGTTGGCTCATCAACTCAAGAACAAATTTTTTGGGGTTTAACTCGTTATCAATAATCTTGGCAACAGTAATCAGAACTGGAACTTTTACGTTGTATTTTTCAGCCAATGCAGTAATAGCCCCAGCTATTGAAACACCTTCAGAAACTTGATGAACATATATATGCATTGTAATTCATGTTCATAATTCTTATTTTGCAATTCGGTAATTAGGAACCAGCAAGAACAATAGTTATCTATGCTATATGTACCATTGACTAACCTAAAACAACTGTGTACATGTTTCCTGCTTCATTAAAATTTCATATCTTATCGGAATTTATGAAAGTTCAGTTCCTGTTATATATAATAAATTGTGAAATCATGAAAATGCACAATTTTTTGCAGAAGGTTATACAATGGTATTAAAAACAATAGTATACACAACTCTATCCTATTTATAATGGCAGAAGTGCTTCTGTCAGGGATTTGAAATCATTGTAATCTGATATTACTTGTATCCATGTAAGTCCAGCTTTGGAACCATCTCCATTGGAGGTTTGCATTCTTCGGCGAGTCAATTTTGGTGCACCTATGTCCTATTCTCGTTTTTTGCATTCGGTATTTGTATAATTTCACTATGTAATATATGTTGTCTTTTGTTATTCCATAATTGTTTTGAAAGTACTGATTATGTCTTTAATTAGCAACTTAATTGTGCTTGTATTTTAATTGATATTCTATATCGTTATTTGATTATGAATGGTGTTATTTTTAAGTTCATATTAACTAAGTATCTTAATTAACATTGGTGTTCGCCAGTTGCAAATTAGTATTTTATTGTAGTAACATTTACCGACGGAATAGAAAGGAAATACGAGTGGGTTTTGCAAATCTGCGTGTGATTTCCAATGGAAATAAAAACAATTGTCACCAATAACCTTGCTAAAATGTTAGCATTTGTGACGAATTACCGACATATATCTACGATGAAGCAAAAATTGAAATTACCCATTTCTAATCCCTTGCTGTTTAGCAAGGGATCTCCGACGGAATTTTTTAAATATATATTAAAGAAATATATATCCATCGGTAAAACATCGGTAAAATTTTTAAAAATTAGTTTTAAATTGAAATTACCCATTTCTAATCCCTTGCATGCTTCTCATGATAGTTTTCTTTTCGCTTTGTTGAACTTTGCTTACATTTGGTTGCTTTGGATTGAACGCAATTCCAGAAAATTTAACCGCAAATTGAAAGCCCCTAACAGTATCATTTACTTTATTCTCAATTTTGTCTATGACTGAGCAGGCATGGAGCGCAAGAGACAGGTCGATAGCATTGCCGACCGAGTGCACATGCGGGTGCGGAGCATCACTGGTCCACACGCTTGATGTGGATGTTCACTGGCCTTGGCTTTTGTTGTTATGTTTTTTGCTATGTAATGTAAACTATGATACTTGGTTCCTTTTTGTCAAGCTGTATGTAGTCACTGGGTTGTAGCGATGGCCTGTTTTGGTTGTATATATGTTGTACATACACGAATTGCTACTTTATGCTACTTTATGGATGTTAATATATATTAGGCGTGAATCATGTTGATTCACTGCCTTTTTCCTTAAAAAAATAGTTTTAAATATATTGGCAAATGATGGTAAAGTGTCGGAGAATTGACGTTAACTTCTGTTGCAAATTGGTCACTAAAATAGCAACGTGAAATTTACCGACCAGTGTTATCCGTCACAAATCCGTCGCTAATACATGTTTAGCGACGGATTTGTGACAGGTTCGTCCATTGCAAAATCAGTGTTTTGTTATAGTGATCGACCTTAACCATTCCTTTAGACGTAAACTAGACTCAAAATATAGCAAATATAATTGTTATTATGTTAAATAAGAAAATTATTTAGCATACATAGTTCTAAGAATAAGAAAAAGTAGAGTAACATAGAACCAAGTACCTCTTTTTGGAATAATATATTGATTCTTGTGTCATAGACAACTTTGGAACAATAGTGGAATGCATAATAGGGTCACAGAATGAAATAGTTTCTCATGATTTATGTTGTGCTTAATTTATGTTTAATATTACTAGCACAACACAGAAAATAAAGCCTGACTTACGATAAACCTCAGCTAGTCAAATTAATAGGACCACATTTACTTGTCAGAATAAGATAAATAATTAAGTTAAATGGCAGGCTGTCAAAAAAATCTAGATGCAAATGTTTAGTAGTTGCTTATTTTCAAAATTAATGTAACTTAAAATATACTACAAATCGAATGAGCAATCAAAAGCTTGATATCAAATGATCCTTAATTACTAAACAAAGCAATCAAAAGCGTATAGACAAAGCAACCAAGATCCTTAATTACTAAACAACGATGTAAGCGGAGCAGAAAAATCAAATGATCCCAATGGACCTAGATTTAGAAATTTATATTTTCTAAATTTAAACTTGTTAGCTGAAGATTCCTTTTTCATCCAAACAGGCTAACTGAAAGCAGATTCGACCTAAAGAAACAACCAATTCATTACTACCTTTTTTATACCAATTTGTTACTCCTTTTTTTTTCATATTGTCCACATTTTAATTAGAAGTAATATGATAAAATTTCAAATAAAGACATAGATGAAGAAATCAAAGTGCACTGGAGGTTATCTACCTTACCTTAGGTTTTTAGATTAGATCGATGAGCAGGCATCATACATAAGTAGGCTGAGCTTGATGAAGGATGCTCTGCAAATCGATAGATTCTCGACATTGCAGATGTAATCTGAAGGGGAAACCTAAATTGATGCAGCAAAATGTGGATAGGCCTTTGGGGGAATGGTAATCTTTTAATTTGTAATATTTGTGGCCTTACAATTTTTTGGGAATGGTCCAAGAGTAAAAAGATTATTTTAGCATAGGGCCTTAAAACTACTACATTTGTGGCATAGTTGTTCTCATAAAAAAAATATGAAACACTTGGCTAGCAACTGAAACACTTTAAAAGTGTATTTAGCCTAACAACATTACAATAGTGTTTCAAATCAATAAAACTAAGTGTTTTAACTTTACCCTTTGGTGTTGTGAGAACTCAGCACATACTCTAAGTGCCGGCAATAGCCTATTAACTTCGGATCGCCTGTACATAATGCTGAATGCTGCAGCTTTCTTGTTTAACGATCGCATTCTCTAGGGTACTTCCAACGCGTGTAGTATACTATCTCTTCATTGATCTTCTCATGCTGTAACTCTAGTTATGACTAACGGACTGTTTATAGGTGCAACTATAGTCTTATATGCACTCTATGGTGGTATTTCAAGTTTGAACCCAAAGCCTGTATTCCAAAGTTATGACGACTACTTAACTTACTTCAATTGCATGTGATACCTTCACACATATACAATAAAATATCCTTAAATGCTGCGTGATATTAAAGAAATAGCTGTAACTTATAAAATTATGAATATGATTTTTGAAAATATTATGCCAAATTTATAAGGTTGGTTGCATAATTATGATTATTGCATCTAAACATGGACTCAGCCAAAAGAACATAGGATATTGTCCACAAATGAATATACTATATATAGTACAAAAACCATTTAGTAAAAATATATTGATAATTAAACAAATTAAACACAATCATTATTCATTTGTTGAAATGTTAAGACTTGTTCTTTGGAGATAAAATTGGAAATCAACATCAAAAATTGATCAAATAGTTGTTTGGCATGTTCTCCTCTCCATTGATTATTCAGTTATTTTAAGCAACAAATTCAAAAAAAAATAATCAGTTAATGAAGATAAAAAATATATTCTATGAATACCTTGAAATCATTAACAATCCATATGACTTATCAAGTTCATATCAATTCAATTGTGAATTAATACTCACCTAAATTGAAAATAAAGACTTCTTCCAGCTCCTGAACACATGTGATTTTATAATTTGGAACATCACCTACAACCGTGAAAAGTGGTTTTTTCCAATTTACTGACCACAAACCTAAGATATTTTATGGCATAATGGAAGACAATATACACGCTTTATAGTTCATGCTAATCTTCCTAAAAGTTTATTAACCAAGTTTTTATTAGGGCAATGTAACGACCCAGAAATTTTGACATCCAAAATATATTTTAAATTAAGATTTAACGTTAAAAACAAATATTTATGTTTGAAATTTTATTTATTTTGAATGATGTTTGCGTCCATGACAATTTAATTTGACATCATAAAAAAGTTAACTTGTTTAAAATCTTTTTTTTTTTGAAATGTAAATCTTGTATTTAACGTTGAAATGTGAATTTGCGATTTTATCGTTTAATAAGATGGAGAGTGTTTTCACCAAAAAATGGCTCAGACACCAAAAGCGCTAAAATTGTACTTCACCGATACGGTAAGAAAATAAATGGAGCCGTACTTAATAACAATTAATAGTAAAAATGCGAATAAGGAAAAAATAGAGATGAGATTTAGAGTGATTCAGTCTTGTGCCTGGCCTACATCCACTATGACGATTATTTGCATTCTTAAAATGGAGATTACAAAATGCACCAACTCTCTTTTCTCATACCTTTTTATATTCGCTCAACATACTCTCATTCATACATATCAATCCTGGGATTTTATGAGAGAATGGTAGGTTCGAGGAGGAGAATGACAGATGGATGATTGTGAGGAAGGATGTCTTTGATTTTTCGATTACAAGGTTATACTGGACGCCATGGCCAAATCGGTGATGAACCTCTGGATGGAAAAGATGATCCAAATCTTTAAGGAATGATTGAAGATAGAATTTAGCAGCACTTTGTGGTTTTAAAGATTCACCCCCCTTTATGTTGGCAGCCATGGCCTATTTATAAGTCAGCCTCCCAAGGGAAATGAGCTGAAGTTCATATATGCAAGCGACAGATCGTTTCAGCCGGTCATTACCAAAATGCCACTACTTGGTTGTTGCCAGCTGTCTATATCTGTATCCAGCTGTCATGTGTGAGCAACCTTATAGGAGCGACCGTTTTGAGTAGTCGAGTGAGCGACTTTAGTCAATGCTCTTCGGTCGTGGCTATATTTGGCACTTGGTGAATAATTATCTGATTCGATTGATTGTAAAATGAGCGGGTGACTAGGATTGTACTCGTAGTCGAGCGACTCTGGAGTGAAGTATGGGGCTGGGATCCGTTTTTCTTTGTGCTTTGCTCGACTGAACTCCTCGGTTTATGAATGTGCGACTTTCTCTAATTCGGACGCTCTTAGCAGGTTGCTTAAGGATATTCATTCTTACTACCTTTTCACCTCGTCGTTTCTCAGTATGGCTATGCTATGTGGTCTCTCCTGATCCGGTTAAGTGAATGACTCGTCTTGTTTTGCCATTCGAGCGGATTTGTTCTAATATGAACGAATGACCTTTGCTTCCGTGACCGGGTCACGACTTGCATCTGGCTTCGGTTTGAGAGATGGGCGCATAAAAACGTTGTGAGTGCTTGCTTTGTAATTCTAACTCAGGCTCGGTCCTTTAAAGGATAAATATTTGATTCTTGTTTTGTATGGTTGCTTCTTATTCTTTGTGAGTCGCTTAAGCGCCTTGGTAAATCAATATGCATGAGCAACCCTGAAGGCGCTCATTCTGTAGTTTCTGCTCAGATTTTGTAGTTTAATGCGCGTATGGTCTTTTAGGGATCAACACTTGCCCCTCGAAGCTTGTAATTTTCTGGCAGAAAGTTACTGGCTTCGACATGATTGATCGCAACACTGTTTGGTAGGTTTGATATGTCTTCTTGAAGGGTCGTTCGTGCAAAACTTAAGATTGTTTCAGTGTAGTGGATTGATATCGTCCCTTTCCGTGAGCGAGACACCTGTAATATCTTTTCATTGTTGCAAATGGCCGAATTGTGGGATGCCAGCTGGATCTTGATGGGACACTTATATTTGCAATTGAGCACTGAGTTGACGTGGCGAGAATGCTCTGGATGTATGTCCTTTAATCTTCTCTCTTATTTACTTTTAACCTTCTTTATTTTAACTCTTCTCCTCGATTTTTTTTCTTTTAGACTGTAATCGTGCTCTTCGAGAATTTTACCAGGTAATTCATATATTTTTTCTTTTGTTCAGCCCTTCTTCAAACACTATTTTTCCTTATTATCTTGCTTAGTGTTTGCAGTAACACCTGTTCAATCAAAGCAACTCTCCCTTGGACCCGAAGCATCATGATCTTTTTGGGTGAGTTTTTTTCTTCATTTTGCTTTGTTTTGTCTGAACAGTGGTATACCTCTAAGCTAAGATATTTTAAGTGTAGTTTGACTGGCTTAAGTATGGATTGGGATCCTGATAATAATCAGATTTTGTCTAGTGAAGATCCCATTTCTGTAATTATCTTGAAGAATCTGAATCACCGGTTGACTTTTGCAATATAGATGTTGGTATTGCTCATAAGTTGTTCGATAGAATACCCCAGGCTTCTCTGGGTGAAATCTTTCTGTTCACGTCTGAGTCTGGTTGGGTTACTTTCGGTCATTTATGATTGTCATTTGAGTCCATATTGATTTTCCTTTTCTTCCTCTTTTTCTTTAAAATAGGCCGCCCAAGGATGACATTCTTTATGTTAAAGAGACTAAAGAAGAAATCGGTGAGAAAGGTCGGCAGCAAAAAGACACTTCAAGGTAAAAAGAACTTGAGTGCAAATGATATGCAAAGCTATAATTCATTGGATGAACTCCCTGTCCCAGACATTCAGGTTGCCCCTAGTCAACTCCCGTTGGCTTCTCCGTCCATTACTTTAAATCCTGCCAACTTTCAAACGACTGTTCCGAGTCCTCTTTGTGTTCCGAATCCTTGTTATCCCAAACTTACTGAGCAATTTGAGGGTTGGTGCCCAGTTGGTACACATTCTGGTGTGTACATAGACCCGTTCGATCGGTGGATTGTTGCAAGAAAAATGGATGCTATAAAGGATTGCATATTAGCTGAATTTAATCAGTTGGAGGCGCATCCGAACCTAGTTAAGGACCTTATCATAGAGATCAAGAATTAAATTGTAAAGCAATTAGGTGCTTGGCATACTCTTGTTATAGATCTTCAGAAATCGAATAAAGAGAATGTTGAGCGAATCTATGCTTTGGATAAAGATATGCTCGAGCTTATCAAGGCCCTTGAATCCCGGGAGAAGATCATTGCCTCCCTTATCTGAATGTTGTGCCTTTTTTAGTTTTATATTTTATTATTTTCGCAGTTGTTTTAAGATGATACATTTAGTCTGGTTGTATATGCGGGTGCCAGCCTCGCCTATTATCGTACGCTCATGTTGGTGACTTTTGCGGCCTGTTTTGGACCTTAGTGTGTTGCAGTTTTTTTTAAACCCAACCACCTTCACATTGGTGCGTCGCACGCTGCACCTTTATTTTAATTTTCATGTTTGATCGGGTGCTCTTTTAATCTCGCGGTTACACCAGATTTACGCTTTTTTATCGGTTTGTCTTGGTGATTTGATATTTACCGTCGGTTATTACGCGCTTGTTTGTATTCTCATAAGCATGTTTGCTATTTTTTTATTAAGTTGTATTCAACCCCGTGCCTGACTGACTTGGTGGACCAAGTTCATCAGACACTGGTTTTGAATACGTGCCCCCTGGAGAGGTCTTGGGTTATAAGTTTTCGACCAACTCTAGGCCTTGTTTAATATGATTTTTTTTTCAAAAAAGGTCTAGAATGGATACCCCCTTGCAGCCAGGATTTCTGTTACCCCCTTACGGCTAGGATTTCTAATTGCACTGGTCTTTCCAGCATGTTTATTGGGCCTTCTGACACTAGGACTGAGTTTCCAGCCTAGTTTTTTTTATTGCATTGCCCCTAGGAGGCGGACACTAATCCTTGTTACCGAGTTTGGTTTTTATTTTGAGGAGTTCGTGTCCTGCACCTAACAAGGCGCCTCTTGGGGACTAGCAATTTTTATCCGTGGGACAAATTTGGTAATATTCTTACATCTCTATCGAAGCCTGATGTCGATCCCTTGAATGGATGTTTGCTAAGAGTTCGACATATTTCGCAATGAGAAGTGCAACCCTCTGACTCGTTGTCTGTCTCAGAACAGCTTATTCTCTTGAGGCGATGCGCCTATCCATCCTTTTTGATTTTTCCTGATATTTGTGGTTTTCAAGCCGCTTTGCTTAAGATGTGCTATGAGATTCTTCCTGTCACAGTTTAGCTGTATATGATCAATTGCTTCTATCATGCCTACATTCCAAGAGATTGGTTTTTAGCATGAACTGATAAATATGTTACTAAGGTAAGCACATAATTGATTTTGATGCGCATGAATTTTTGTAAGTAAACCATTGCTAAACATTTGCATGAATATAGCGATTAACAAAACTGGGTAAAATGATTTTAGTAATAAGATAAAACAAAGTAGTAAAGCAAAGTAGTGGAGGTTTTTGCCCAAGACTCCATAATCAGGACACTAGTTACTGATCCTTAAGCAAGCGTTGGTTTCGGATTGGTTTGGCCCTTTTTCTTTAAATCTTATTGCCCCTTGTTCGCGGAGAACCGGAACAATTTTCAAGGTCTTGTACGCATTGTTGCAAATGGTTTTTCCTGATTAGACCCTCGATTAATGACTTCAAATGCCTGCAGTCATTGGTATCGTGTCCTGGTTGTTTATGGAATTGACAAAACCTTCCTGATTTCATACCAGCATCTTTGACTGGCTTTGTTTCAAGACCGGATATCTCTCAGTGTCCTTAGTTGCCATGAAGATATTTCCAATACTATCATAAAGAGGAGTGAACTAGAAGTTCTTGAAAAAGCATAGTTTTTTTTTAGCCCGGCTGTCTTTCCCTTCGTTTCTCCTTTTCTGACTATCAGAGCTACTTTGCGCATTACCTTTCTTCTTTATTTGTCCGTATGCTGAATTTTCTTCAATACTCATGTATTTTTCAGCTTTATTGAGCAATTGTTCGAGTATACCTGGTTTCTTCTTCTTGATCCACCGTCCTAATCAGGTCTCTCTACATATGGCCTCTTTCAAAGCCATCAGGACTAGGCAGGGCTCGAAATTTTTGACTTTAGTCACTGCCATATTAAAGCGAGTGAGAAAAGATTTGATGGACTCTCCTGGTCTTTGTCATAGTTCACTTAACTCCATAACATCCCGAACTCTGGATGCCTGGAGTTTGAATTGCTTACTGAATAATTTAGCTAGTGTAGTAAAGCCATCCACAGATTCCGGTGATAGCTTTGTGAACCATAGGTAAGCCACCCCTTCTAGATATGTCGGGAAATATAAGCACTTTATTTCATCGGTAGAGCATGTCGCATTCATATACTGATCATATTTGCATAAGAATATGTTAGGGTCGCTTGTCCCATTATAGGACTGCAACGTTGGAGGTTCGAATTTATGAGGATATACGGTCTTCTTAATCCTTTCAGTAAGTGGGGTTTTAGTTGGAAAGAGTTTCCATTCTTTTCGATCATCTTTAGACTTTCTTCCATAATTTCACGTGCCATTCCCAAAATGTATTTCTTCTTTCTGCTCTGATCTACGGATTGAGCGTCCTGTTCCTAGCCAACTTATGGTTTAGGTGTATAATTGTGATCTGGAGCCAAGGAATTTGGGTATTCTTCTGCGAGGACTCTCCCTCTGGCAGCGGAGCTGTCCAGCCGCTCTAAGATTGTGTCATCGCAGTAGTCACGCTCAGATGCTTTGTTCTTTCTATCATCCCGATCGACGTGATACACAACTTCTTGAATGGAATTTTCCTATTTCGATCTCAAAGCAGAGAATTCTGCCTTAGATCAGTGGCGCGTTTGAGTGAATGGAGAACAAGTGGCCCTTAGCGCGGCTTTCGTGGTGGCGGCTTGAATAGCGAGTATTGACTCGAGTTTCCTCATCATTGCATTGTTCGCAATAGTTATTTGACTCGTTAATCCTGTCATTGCTTCTTCCAACTCTTTCTTGATTACGGTTTCTTTAACTCCAGGCAGTTCTCCTGCCCCGGAATGGGTAGTAGACGATGTGATGATATTAGCACTTTTGATGAGGCTGTTGACTTCGTTAGTGGTTTCCCTCAGCATGTCCATGGTTCCAAGCACAATTTTCTCAGAGAATCTCATCGGATCTTATTAGGGAGAGATGTAACTTCGTGACCCACGGTCGGCACTAAATGTTTTCACCAAAATTTTGCTCAAACACCAGAGGTACTGGAATTGTACTTCACCGATACGGTAAGAAAATAAATGGAGTCGTATTTAATAACAATTGACAGTAAAAATGCGAATAAAGAAAAAATAGAGACGAGATTTAGAGTGGTTCAGCCTTGTGCCACGCCGACATCCACTATGACGATTATTTACATTCTTAAAATGGAGAATACAAAATACACTAACTCTCTTTTCTCATACATCTTTATATTCACTCAACATACTCTCATTCGTACATATCAATCCTGGGATTTTATGAGAGAATGGTAGAGTTCGAGGAGGAGAATGACGGATGGATGATCGTGAAGGAGGATGTCTTTGATTTTTCAATTACAAGGTTGTACTGGATGCCATGGCCAAAACGGTGATGAATATATGGATGGAAAAGATGATCCAAATCTTTAAGGAATGATTGAAGATATAATTTAGCAGCACTTTGTGGTTTTAAAGATTCGCCTCCTTTTATGTTGGCAGCCACATCCTATTTATAGGTCAGCCACCCCGGAGAAATGAGTTGAAGTTCATATACGCAAGCGACGGATCGCTTCAGCTGGTTATTACCAAAATGCTACTGCTTGGTTATTGCCAATGTCTGTATCCGTATCCAGCTGTCATGTGCGAACAATTTTATAAGAGCGACCGTTTTGAGTAGTCGAGTGAGCGACTTTAGTCAATGCTCTTCGGTCGTGGCTATATCTGGCACTTGGTGAATACTTATCTGATTCGATTGATTGTAAAATGAGCGGGTGACTGGGATTGCACTTGTGGTCGAGCGACTCTGGAGTGAAGTATAGGACTGGGATCAGTTCTTCTTTGTTCTTTGCTTGACTGAATTCCTCAATTTACGAATGTGCGACTTTCTCTCATTTGGACGCTTTTAGCAGGTTGCTTAAGGATATTCATTCTTATTGCTTTTTCACCGCGCCGTTTCTTAGTATGGCTATGCTATGTGGTCGCTCCTGATTCGGTTAAGTGAACGACTCGTCTTGTTTTGCCGTTCGAGCGGCTTTGTTCAAATACGAACGACCAACCTTTGCTTCCATGATCGGGTCACGACTTGCATCTGGCTTTGGTTTGAGACATGGGCACATAAAAACGTTGTGAGTGCTTGCTTTGTAGTTCTAACTCAGGCTCGGTCCTTTAAAGGATAAACATTTGAATCTTGTTCTATATGGTTGCTTCTTATTCTTTGCTAGTCGCTTAAGCACCTTGGTCAATCAATATGCATAAGCGACCCTGATGGAGCTCGTTTTATAGTTTCTGCTCAGACTTTGTAGTTTAATGCGCGCATGGTTTTTTAGGGATCAACAGCGAGTTTGTATCGTGTTAAAACTAATAAACATCGTTCATTTCAGCCTAATGTTGATATTTCGTTTGATAACTTTTGAAATGTGAAATGAGGAACCGACACTGTTTGTATACACTACACCAAACAACCCATTTTGTCACACTTTTCCCATCTCTAGTAGTAACGGTTATATCTATGACTAATTAATCACATTTATTTCCATTACAGTTGGTTATCATGGTTATTACTGTTACAACAGTTGGTGATATCGTAGATAAGTTGAAGTAAGGCGGATAAGATAGTAATTTTACATTCGCCTCATTTAAAACACATTTTAACATTTTCTTTCGACCCCATCCCAGTTTAGTCCCTAAATCTTTTAACGTCGCCGCCTAGGTTTCTACCTCCAGGCATCACTTTTGCTTCGTTTAACACCGCCGAAGTTCAATTCTCGATTGCCTCATCCTCGTACTGTCACCCTCTTTCTCCTCTTTCCCATCCATTCAATTTTTGAGGTAATTTTTGTATGGTTGAATACTTTTTTCCCTTGGAATGTTCTTTTGAATTCGGACCTGGCTTATACCCCAGATATGTTTAAGCAAAGTGCTACTTTCGATATCAAGAACAAAGCTATGTATTTCACTAATTTGATGTACGAGTCCATGTTTTATAACCTATAGTTTTAAGTGCCTGACCAACATTTCAAATTATAAAAGCAACATATGAGCTAATTTTGCTATTTATAAGTTGTTGGAAAACACCCTTTGAATCTATTTATACACAAGTACAATAGTAGTAGAAAATATAACATAGTTTTTTTCCCTTGTCATTGAGTGTAGATATTTAGTACTTAATTATTTTAGTGGTTTTAGATGTTTGAGATTTTAAAAACCAACAATCTGTTATACAACGACAGTCGAAACAAAGCCCCCCTTCCTTGCACGCATATGAGCTGGCACACAAATCACATATAACAAAAGGAATCCCTGATGTTACGTGCCTACCAACTCATATTTGTACACAATTCTTTCAATATATTCCGTGATGTGGGACTATTGTATCCAAACCATCATTCCTCCGTAAGAACGTGTGAGGCAATCCTAACAGTCTCCCCATTGACTCGCATCCTACAAATATCTTTGATAGCACTGCATTGCCTGCATGGCCCAGTCCGAACCTTCGGCTCCGATACCACTGTTATGCAATGACGGTCGGAACAAAGCCCCCTTTCTTGCACGCATATGAGCTAGCACATAACTCTCATATAACAAAAGGAATCCCTGATGTTACGTGCCTACCAGCTCATATTTGTACACAATTCCTTCAATATATTCCGTGATGTAGGACTATTGTATTCAAACCATCATTCCTCCTTAAGAACATGCGAGGCAGTCTTAACACAATCAAGATTCTTACCAAGTAAACTTGGATTTACGTATGCTTATGTCTAAAAGGCATCAAGTAAACTACCTACATAGTCATGTATCAGTTTCTGATGATATAATGATAATGACATATGAGTTTTCCATGTTGGGATAAAAGGTTGTTGTTAATGTTTACACATAGCTGAGTCCATACGAATAATCTTTGTGATGTTTTGTCTTGGACAAAGACCTCGGATTTCGATTCAACTGCAGTCCTTCTCCAAAGATGCAGGATGCATTAGTAAAAAAATTTCAGTGCATCTAGCCTCTTTTTTGGTAATTGTTCTACTTGAATTTTGATATGAGCACGACTGAATATTTTCAGGACATTACAGGTAAATATTTCTGTAGTGTGTCATTAAAAAAATAATGGACTATTTAAATTAAAAAGTTATTTAAGTTTCATGCTGCTTTATCACAAATATTACCCATTTATTGAATTATATGTCTTTTAGATATATTTCTGATTTTATTTATTTTTGGACTTAGTAGTCAACACACAATTATGTTCTATTTTTGATAGTGATTGGGAATCGAGGTATAACAAACATAGCTTATATTCATCAATGTGAAAAATACGTGATATTGCACCGTTAACATGTTTGATGTAATATCATTAACTATGTATTATTGTACAAATTTGATATTATATGTTAACCTACTAATTATGTGGAGTTCACTATTTGTAAGTGCAATGTGAACGCTCATTTGATGGTGAAACAAATAATAATTTATATCGCTATTTTTCCTTTAAAAATTATGCCTTTCGGCTTTATGCGTGAGACATTTGAATTTTACTTAACTTTTAAGGATAATTGGAATTTTACATAACTTTTAAGGATAATTTATTAAAAATAACATAAAACATTAGCTTAATAACATGTTATATAGATGTGCAACCATTACACAAGTTGTTATTTAGGTCAAACGTTTTGTTGGATTTTAGATGTAATTACAATTGTTTGTTACATAACATAAGCTGAACACTGTCATTTTGCATATGATTAAAGACTTAAATTGGGGTATATTGGTTTTTTCCATAAGAATGCAAGCAGATTTTTCAAGTAACAATCATTGTAGATGTTACTGGATTCAACCACCCACATTTTCTGTTATGCTTGCTGACTAGCTAGGCTATCAAAACCTTAACTGTTATATCAATAACTTTACCATTTAATGCTTTTAAGTCATATAATTATGTTTTTGATTTATCAAATTTGTACAATGAATGTATCCAATGTAAGACTGTAGGAGAAACCTAGTTGTTTTTTTTATAATCGACCAAATGGTAATATATTTTGTTTTACAATTAAAAACATAGGTTTAATGTGAGAAGTGCTAACAAATTAATTAGTTACACAAACTACATGCAACAACCTTTAGATTGTTGCCCCACATACGCGTTTAACACCCTAGCTAATTATATTCCAGATATCTTAGTTCAAACAAGTTGCAAGGTACAAATAGTTATATAGACATGTTATCCATTATATATTTCTCATGTTAATAAAATACTGAATAAGCAGGATATTACTGAAAAATTATCCACTAAATAATCAGAGTTGTTATAGTGTATTCAAGTGAGCTTGCAACCTGATGCTTCCTATGAGAAAATTAGTAAAATAAAGAAGCAAAATATCCGGATTCATAAAAAAAACAGGAACAACCATATTATTTGATTTAGACTTTATAGATTTAGTCTTCTCGACATCATTAGCTCTAAAAATGTAATGTAGCTATACATATTGAGATTATTTGAATCAATAACATCATGGTATCATTTCATTGGTATTATTAGTGTTTTACGCTAATAAAGATGTAATGACAATGTTAAGCATAGTTTCTTTAAGCTATCTGCAAATTCAATTTTTATTTGTCCTGGGTTATTAACTGTTAACCAAAAAATTACAACGTTTTCATATAACCGTTGTAAATTATAACGTTATCTGTTGTTTTACATGAAAAATCAATTTAGGTACCCATTAGATTACATAAAACATTAAATGCAAGGAATATACTCCAATAACCGATTGAACGCTCACAACGTATTCATCATCTTACCCAAATCAACTACGTGATCTGTAATATTTTTAGTCTACTAATAATATTCACTCTACTAACAATATTACCCATGGTCTGTAATGGCAAAAGTGGAGTTAAATTATTTTTAGTAATTGTCTAGCTAATAGTGAAGGTAGCTGTGGAGGTAACTAACAAAGTAGTTGCCTTTTGATATTTTTGTCAGTAATTTTACTATACACTAAACTTCCAAAAGTACACATTTTGCATATTATGGATAACTCGGCTCATGTGCAACAACACAGTTGCATGCTTGATGCTATAAGTAGTTTATAATGAAACGCTTCAGCTGACCTTATGTTAGGTTTCTTTGGAAAATCATTTGATGTTTAGTTACTATATCGTCAACCTAAGATGGAATGAGTGTCTAGTTAATTTCAGCCTATGAGAAAATAAAATGTTGTTGTGGAAATTTTTTGGCAATGAACAAAACAATTTGAGTTACAGAAAAAGGATTAGTTGTATAGTTTTCTTATGTTGCAGACTCTAAAGCAGTTAAGTCACTAGAAGAGTAGAATATTTAACAGAAACCACCTAGATAAAATAATAAAATGAAGACAAATGATATCTTATGTTTGACTTACTTTTCCAGTTTATACAATTTAATGGTTTTATACGGGCCTGAATTTACCGTTATTTATTACACTAGATAATCACAGTTCTAACTGATATTTTGTAGAAATACACCTACCATATTGCATGACAGGTTACGAGTAACAACTGATTTTTTTTCCCCTAATTGTGCATCGAAAATAACAACTGTGACTCAAATAATGTACAGTGTTGTCAAGTACCTGGGCTGTATCGGTAAACAAAAAAAAAAAAAAAAAAAAAAAAAAAAAAAAAAAAAAAAAAAAAAAAAAAAAAGTCAAAGTGAATCCTCTTATGATTTTATGAATCGTTTTCATATCCGTGTAAGTCTTGAAACAAAATAAGAAAAAAGTGGTAATGTTGAATTTAACATTACACGGAAATGGCATGAGTTATGACATTTTCACTTTTTCTATTTCTTAAGCTTGCTGCTGCAAGAACTGTGATTGTAACTTATTTGTTTTATTGCCAGTCCTTTTGAACATCGCATGAGTACAAAACAACTTCTTACTATGAGGGTATTAATATCTTATTTAATTGCAATTGTAAACTTTTCAGGCTTTTTTTTTTTAAATGTTGTGGATGGTTTTGGCAGAACAAGGAAGGATTCCTGGTAATTGTAAATCTGATTTAATTGCCGTTATACATCCACGACATTGTTCCAATCAAAACGGCAATAATATTAACAATAACTAATCTCTGCCCATATGCCCATGTACGAAGCACGAGTCACTACCTAGTTTATTAGTATGACTGCTGTTTGCCTGGAATTAACTATATGGAATTTGGAGTTGCTAGTAAAGACCATGAAATAAGTTATTTTAGCTACTTTTTGTCTAAACATGGAAGGGTTCCTGGTAAATATGGAATAAATATTTGCTGAAGTAAGCAGATAAAAATGAAAAAACCAATGAATTTATTAGGGTTGGCAGTTTACTAGAATGATCTCAGATTTTTTTTCTAAATATTTTCTTAAGAAACTAAAAATCATATTGAATTATGTTGTTTACCCAGCACAACAGATTGCTAATGTTTTTCATTCTTAAGCTGCTGTTGGTTTGGTAATAATAGATTATACTTTTTCACTTGCTCAACATCATACGCAAAAAAGCACTTCACAGGATCATCAAGCTATTATTTCATTTACTGATGCATCCCCATAGTTGCTCCCTTGTAACTCCAAGCCACACTACCAGTGTCTCAAACAAATTTCTGTGTTGCATTGCAAGCTCTTACATATGTGCATTTTATTTTTATTGATATTTAGGTTTGTGTTTGGATTTGCTTGTATATAGCTCGAAATGCTTGTGGACTGTAAATAAACAGAGAAGGCTCCTAGACTTGGAATCCCAGTAGGTTTCACTTCTGCTTCAATTCTTGATATTTAGGTATGTATTCGGTTTCAAGAAGTTTAATGAAACCTGAAACAAGAACCAAAACCTATTTCAATTTCCTGAAACCAAAAACATATGAAACCTGAAACCGGTTTCGGTTTCCCGAAACCGATCGATTCTTGGTTTTGAGAAACTGAAACAGGGTCTTGCTTGTTCCTTTCAGTTTAACTTGCTCCTTTCTGTACTATCATACTCTAGCCTGTGTACATTGTATTTTCAACATTGAATAAGCATGCAACTTTTGAGGAACATCAGTTATTTGATGGGTGAGTTGCTTGTAGACTAGCGTTGTTCATTTACTGTTGTTGTCCTCATCCCGTATAATTTGTCATCATGTTATTTTATGCTTATTTCTGGCTATGACATATTTGAATTATAAAAATATTTGTTAGAAGGGGAAATATACATTGTTTTCACGTCTTAACTCATTTTATTATATTTGTTGAACAACGTAGGCTTTGGTTGAAGCTAGGAGTGAGCATTATTTGGTTAAAATGAATAAATCAACCAAACCAGTTTATTTTGGTTGGTTTGGTTTTGAAATTAGATCGGTTTTTAATAGATTCAAAAAAATATTTAGTTTGATTATCAATTTGTCCAAATTAACCAAACTTGTATGATACTTTCAAAATTAACTATATTATAATAAATATTTTAGGTTAGTTTAGTTATCCATGTAAATTTTAACCATTACATATGCATCAAAATTACTTTTAAAATTTATAAGAATCATAAATAATAATACTTTAATCATATGTTTATAATTTATTTCAAATTATAGTTAATATTAGGGGTGTTATGGTTACGACAACCGTCGGTTTTACTTCTAACCATAACCGCAACGGTAGTTGACAGTTAGCAAATTTTATAGCCATTACCGTAATCGTCTAACCGTTACCGCAACCATTACCATAAATTTACTTTGTTATCCATAAATAATTCAAGTTCTAACTTTTTTCTTAACAATTAATTTGTTTATCAATGAAACAAACCATCCATATGCACGTCGTCTATAAATTAAAGTGTAAATAATTTATATATATATATATATATATATATATATATATATTATTTCTCTACCTTAAGTTATTAAAAAACACATATTTTTGTATGAAATACTACAAAAAAATCATATGCGGTAGGTATGGTTTACCGCGGTTATCAAAATCCACATCCGTTACCGTCACCGTTAATGTAGTGGACGGTAACCGTGTATACGGTTGGTACGGTTTAGCGGTTGAAAGTCCAACCGTAACAGCCCTAGTTAATATTACAAACTTAAAGTCTAAAATGTTTTTAGTTCGGTTAAATCGGATAAACAGCCGAACCAACCAAACTTTATTTGGTTGGTTTGGTTTGGTTTTCTTTTTTATCGGTTTCAAATCAGATTGACAAATTTCATCATCGAATAAACCAAACCAACCAAACGCTCACCCCTAGTTGAAGCAGCGCAAGCGAGACAAAGATTGGAGGCTAGTGGTGAAACTTAACGGCTAGGGGTAATATGTATGTTAAATTGTGATATTTCAATGTTATTTGATACTTGTTACAAATGATGAATGACTATATGTTAAATTGTGATAATTTGATGTTTGTGGAAATGGAATTTGTTTTTGCATACAAATTGTGATATGTTGCATTTGTTTTGAGATATTATTATGTTATATGTTATGTATTCTTATTGTTATATGTTTTATGAAATTAGTTGGCGCATATCATAATTGTTACTTGTTTAATGGAATTACCTACTACAGGCCTGTTACAATATTCAAGTTTGTAATAGTTATAACTGTTATTAAATTTATTGTATGAAATAGTCAATTTTACGTATTAACAGTAATAACTGTTACATATTTAATATTTGTTACAATAATTAGTGTTATTAAAAAAATATTGTAACGGTCATAAGTGTTATATATTTTCTAGCACTAACGTTATAAGTATGATAACATAGATGTTTCGTAACGGTTAAAACAGTTGCAATATATGCACGTTAGAGTGGTTATATTCGTTACAATATTCGTGACAACTGTTTATCATGTAGGTTGTAGTAACGGTTATAACTGTTACAAAGTATACTAGTAACAGTAATAACCGTTAGAAAAACCCTTTTATGGTGTTGTGATACTTCGTTCAACCGTTGCTATGTTCATCCCAAATGCTCGTTTAAACCGTGTCTTCCTCTGTTCAACCACATCTAACAAAAATCTGCTGAATATTTGGCGGCAATGCCTAGAAATCTTGAATTAAAATAATTTGCCACTTATTCTTGCCTCTGTGTCTGTATCAATGCTTGTCCGTGCCCTTCTAAAATAGATTACACGTAGTTGTCTTCTGAAAATGGTTTCCTTAGTTTCAATTATAATAAAAAGAACAAGGTACCCTTCTTGTTTACCAAAAAAAAAAAAATCCACTGTCCCTCTTTCTCTCTTTCTCAGCCAAATTTAATTTCTGCCCAAATCAAATTCGCCTTTTTCCAAAAATCGATTTTTCCACCAGGCTCGAGAATCCACCGGCCTCCTTCACCACTGCAACTAGGCCACCGTTCGTGTACTCGGCCTCCTCCTCAACACCCAAGTCGCCGAAGCCCTAACCATAGACCAACGACTCCACCCAAGGCCACCGCTAGTTGTGCTGACCAACTCGAGCTGCAGCTAGCTCCGTTGCGGTCAGTGCCAACAACCAAGCTCACGTCAAAGCAATAAAGTCTGTTTTTCCAACTCAAACAGTCGTGCCTAGAACTATGCTCGAGACTTACCTCCTTCTTCTAGCTACCAGTATCCACCGCTGGTCAGCTCCGGCTTCTCCATTGTAACCTAAAGGTAAGTATAGTTTATGATTAAATTGGTTGCAAGTTTTTCAACTTCGGTTCGCACTAAGTATAATTGGTTAGGGTATGGGCACAAGACATGAATGCGTGTGATCGTCAACTTGCTGATAAGTTGGTTTCTGGTTATCGTTAACTTGCTGGTAAGTTCGATCTGGGGATTATATGCACGAGACATGAATGCGTGTGATCGTGAACACACGAGTTCATTGACTATTTTCATTTTTGTTGCTGCTTTCTCCAAGTTTGTCACTTGAGTTCAGGACCCTGAGTATTTATGGGCCTAGTGCAGACCCAAAATTTTAGTCCCTTAATTTTTTTTAATGAAATTGAACTTAAATGAAAATGTGCTTTTTCTACTGTGCATCTCGATTGAGAAAATTGCGTGTTTCAGCAAATTCATAAAGTTTTTACCCCACATTTTCAATCTTTCAACTAGAGGTCCACACAAGTCACATCTCCATTTTAATATATTGATTGATGTCAACAATGCATACAATCATATCTATTTTTGCATAAATAAATTACTATCAAGTACACGCATCCTGACAAGAAAAAGCAGCTCTAGTAAAGGTAATACAAATTTCTTTTTGGGCCCCTTGACCTAATGGGCTCTATGCGGTCGCACGACTCGCGCTAGGCCAGGGCCGACCCTGCTTGAGTTAACACCCCATGTCTCGTTGCTTTACCTTGCTTATGATGTACGCATGTAGTCTAAATATGTTGCTGTGTCTTTGATTTTGACATGTCATTCTAAACACAAACTAACTCAACGCATTAACTGATATACTAAGGTAGCGTTTGGTTTCTTAACTGGGCAGTTAATGTTCGCGTCTGCGTCTGACGCGTCCGACGCGTCCACGATGAGTCCCACACTTTTGCCCCTTCAAGCTTAACGGCTGGAACTTTATATTTCACGTCAGATGCGTCAGACGCGTCCGACGCACGTCCGACGCGACAGATACTTTTGGCTCCTTGGCGATAGTACGAGACAATATACGAAACGAACTAGTTGCTGCGGGAATGCATTAAGAAGTCTCGTTGTATTATGTATTTTATATTCTGCATTTTAAATTCTGCAATTTGTATTCCGCAATTATGTATTTTTATTTCTACAATTTGAATTCTTCAATTTGTATTCTGCAATTTGTATTCCGCAATTTTAAATTCTGCAATTTGTATTCTGCAATTTGTATTCTGTGTTCTGCAATTTGAATTCTGCAATTTGTATTCCGCAATTTTAAATTCTGCAATTTGTATTCTGCAATTTGAACTCTGCAATTTGTATTCTGTGTTCTATTATTCTGGTCCTCAATAAAAACACACAAACAATTAAAAAATAATATATACAAAAACAATAAAATAATAACTCTGCCCCTTTCAAAATGCACCTTTCGTAAAAAGAATACATTCCCCATTACCAACAATTCCCCTTCCAATGTCACTTCCAAATGCCCATTTCAAATGCACCTTCCAATAATGTATAGATCCATGTATTATATTGGAATGCGTGGTCTGTCTTGCGGTCTTGATGTTTCTTGCTTTCCGTGGTCTTTGCTGTACTCGCCATTAAGCCGTAATACTTCACCTATCTCGGTGGCAGTTGCACACTATATTGACTGCGCAAAATTTTCCTTGACTGAGTTTGATCCCTACCTCGCATGAAAAAAAACTGGTGGTCATAAAGTGCCTAGCTATTCAGTCCAGTTGCACATGTATCGTTATTTCTGCACCCCTTACAGTTGCATATGCTGCACATGTTTAAAACCCAGTACACTTGCATGCTACATTTTGGCAAACTAGGTCATAACGTTGGTGTTTATTTTCCTTAAACCCCTCTACTATTTTATTATATAAACAGCTGGAACCTTTTGTTTTACTTACATGCAACCACTTTATGCCATTTCCTACCAAACTGGAGCGTGAATATGTTGATGTAATGTAGTTTAGAATACATGTCCCTGCTGTTTAATGATAAGTAGTGTATTGGTTATTTTTGGTTTCTGGATAACATGAATATTTCATAGCTTTATACCTTATCATTACTAAAATAATTCAATTCTTATGCATGCAACACGTTCACATGGCCGCAATTGCGAAAGTATATTATCGGTCATGTTTGCATCACCTTGTTCCGAAACTTGGCCGTGCTAAACCCATTAGATATAACTTGAACTCGAGATAAAGGAAATCCCAAACCGACATGCCGTTCTACATAGTGTAAAAACATTGAGTTTGGTTTTGGTAGTAGCTAGCCTACACATGCATCTTACTGCCATGTTCAAAGACCTTCCCATGTAGATATGCCCATTTCACAAAAGCTACCATTGACTTGGACATAAAATGTTTTTTTAGGTTACAGTATACATAATATATGACTTAACTATGTCCATTAGAATACAGACAGCACGCACGTGATGGTGCCATAACTTTTTCTTGAAAATTGCACAATTGTCATGCAGTACTAACCTTAGGGTATATGCTATAACCTGGGCTCTTGAAGTATGTATTTATGTTTCAAACCTTGCATTATGGTTTACTTTGTCATTGAATATTTCCACCCAGCATTGAATTATTTACCATGTGAACATTCCGCACCTTAGGTACAAGCCAATTCTCATGCGTGTAACACTTTTGATTTTCCCTATTCTTCTATAAGCTGGAACCTTTCCTTGCTATATCTTGAGTTGAACATGTTTCCGGTCCTTGCTTGCTCGCTGGTTCGTGCCCAAATCACTTTTGCTGCCTTGTTGTCCCATATCGTTGATTGTGCCATTATTTTAATGCCGAGTTTATGGCTTACGTATACGGTATGCTTCTTTACTTGTTCAAGATGTTTTAACTTGTCCATTTATTTTCGGCAGTCCACTATATTGGTGTACTTGAGTTATTTAAAATTACTAGGATTAAACTAATTATATTCCGTGTTTACCAAAATTTAATGACTTGAAATAAGTTTAATCCTGACTTGAGTGTTTGTGTTTTTGCATGGAACTCTCGAATTAGGCCCCAAGTGTTTCAGGTTTAAAGATATTAACTCGCAAACTGGAGAGGATGCGGAGACGTGAAGACGCATGCGCACGCTGAACTCAAAAAAAAAAAGAGTAAATTTGTTTAAAGAAATTTTGTATATATATTTTTTATTTCTTCCGTTGTACAATAACTTGTATACAACTCTGGTATTTATATAAAATTCATTCCGCTACAAATATTTGTAAACTGTGATTCTGTATTTATTCGGTTTAAACTGTGTAAGCCAACAACAATCTGTCATTTTGAACGATCCTAATTGGCTTAGATACCGATTTGGAGCGGGTAAAATGCCAAGTCGTTACAGTTGGTGTCATAGTTTTGGTTCATACAAAGTTTGGTTTATTGGGTTTAAAAATTAATTAGAGATAAGGTAGAAATACCTTAGAATGAGTGGAATTAATGCTAAAATCAGCGGATTTCGAAAATTTTTGAAGTGATTTTGAAAACACATTATTCTAAAGACATTTAAAATATTTCGAAAGGAACTATTTTGAAAATATAAACTATTTTGAAATAAAAAGTATGTTGAAAAAGAAATATTTTAAAGTATGAAGTATTTTAAAGTTTTTAAGGAAAATTCAATTCCCTCCCCACGATAGCCTTGAGTGAATCCCGATTCCAGTCGGAATACGTTGCCAAGTTTAGCAAAGAAATACGAGTATTAGTGAATCTGGAAAATTGATCACTTAACGATGGTTTTGTAGAAAAAAAGAGGGAAATTTAATAAACAAAATTTATTTCTGTCGTAGACTCATAAAATTTAAGGTATTACAATTTGACAGGAATTTGGATAAAATCGCCTTAGTTCGAAATAGCTAGAACAAAAGCGCCGAAGGCAGCAACGTCACGAACGAAGAGCAATTGAGCGTAAGAGGAGGGATGAAAGGATTGGGGAATGGGTAAGGATATTTAAGGAAAAGCAAGGACCTGGCCCCTCTGATAACGTCGTTTTCCACCGATGCCATGAAAAGGGACATTACGCTGCCATGTGCCGAGCAAAAAGGAATAGAAGAGATGTAAATGATCGATTTGATCGCAATGAGATAACATGTTTTAAATGCCGAGAGAAAGGACATTTTCTCGGTTATTGCCCTGAGGTGAAGAAGAAGAAACACACACTTGATTTACCGGCGGATACAACGACGGTTTGTTACCACTGTATTCACGATAGAGCCTACCGGAGGGCTGACCGAAACTCGAGCAAGGTTACAGGCTACCCGTACTAGTTTACCTAGCACCGAAACCTATAGCGGTTTCAACCCGGCAGCTATCAACATACGCTACGGGCCAAGCCCCTCTATGTATTCACGATAGAGCCGAGAGCCTACATCCAAAAGTTAATGCCCGCAAGCCTACATTTTGAAGCTGCCCTCAAAAATTTGACTACGTAACCGAACACACCAAAGGCGGCCGAAGGTCAAACACTCGAGACCAAAAATAAAATGACCGGCAAAGACCCCTGCAGGTCGGTAGCCCTCCAGAGGAAGGGACCCTGAACCACTATAAATAAGACCCTGGAGATCAAATTGAAGGGGGCTTTTTCTCTTACTTCTGATATCCTCAGAAACAACTTAGAAAATAAATCAATGGAGAATTCCTATCTATGACATCTATGTATTTCCATTAAAATCTTAATGAAAGGAGATCTTCTTATAAGAAAACTGCTATGTAAGTGTGTATTATTATTTCTCTGATTGTAATAGTCATAGTTCATTATTCATTCTACAGAAAGATCTAAGTTTGCACGCATCAACACCCTTAAATGGCTGTTGAATTCCATTCACTGAGCCTAGATCAGATCTGATGGTCCTCAGCGAACCTGTACCTCTGAGTGCCAGCATCTCAATTTCCCGCTAAAATCGATTGGGGAAGAGAGCCAGTCCACCTAATTTCCCTTTAGGTCTGTCCCTTTTGACCCACTTCCGGTGTTGACGAATAATATCATTAACAGTTACTATTTCTTTTCATAATCGTTGTTACAGTTCTTATTACCTGATTGTGTACTTTTCATGTTTTATACCATTTTTATACTATTTTGTGATTGCTAAGTTGTCAACTTACATGCAGAGGTAGAATATTAAGTTAAAATGAACATGGATGAACATTAAGTTGTTTACTCCCGGAATGAGGAAGAGCATAAGATGCACTTGCGAGTTGTTTTGGAAATTTCGCGAAATCATTAGCTGAGGGCTAAGTTTCTGATGTGTCACGTCGGGAAGAATGAAGTGAGGTTATTAGGCCATGTTGTTTCTGGAAATGGAATAGCGGTGGATCCCGCTAAGGTGGCAACAATCCAGGAGTGGGATAGACCTAAGAATGCGATGGATGTTCAGAGTTTCCTTGGATTGGCGGGATATTATCGTCGTTTTATCAAGGATTTCTCCAAGATAGTTGCATCATTAACATGATTGACGAAGAAGAATCAAGTGTTCACATGGGATGCGAAGTATGAGCAAGCTTTTAGAATCTGAAAGAGAGACTGGCAGGTACTCCTATTTTGATGATTCCAAGTGGGAATGAAGAGATGGTGGTATACACTAATGCATGTGGTACTGTACTTGGAGCAGTGCAGATGCAGAAGGATAGAGTTGTGGCATATGCGAGTTGATAGCTGAAGTCGCACGAGAGAAATTATCCGACTCATGATTTAGAGTTGGTGGCGACCGTGTTTGCTCCGAAGATGTGGAGACATTACCTATTGGGAATTCGATTCGAGTTATTCACGGATCACAAGTCATTGAAGTACCTTTTCTCCCGAAAGGATCTTCGGCAGTAGCGGTGGTTAGAGTTTTAGGCATCTTATGATTTTGGTATAGCCTATACTCTTGGTAAAGGTAATGCAATGGCAGATGCATTGAGTCGAAGACATGCAAGTTTAGGAGTAGTGTTTTCGGAATGGAAGCACCTCGAGTACTTGGCAGGATTTGATTTCAGGCCTAGGTGTGAGTTAGAGCCTGATATGTTGGCAAGCTTATCAATAAGACCTACACTCATCGAAAGGATCGGCAAAATCCAATAGCGTGATGAAAAGCTTGTTGAGATCATCCATAAGTTGGAACCAGAAGACAAGGAATTCAAGGTCGATCGAGATGGTTGGGTTCGAAAGTAAGGACGACAGGTTGTTCCTGATGTTGGTGGATTAAGAGATGAGGTTCTGAGAGAATGTCATCACTTGAATTTGACGTTTCATCCTGGTGGTAATAAGATGTATCGGGACATGAAACGAGTTTACTACTGGGAAGGGATGAAGAGGGCTGTTGGAAAGTTTATTTCTAAGTGCATGAACTGTCATTTGGTGAAAGCTGAACATAAAAAGCCAAGTGGATTGCTTCAGCCATTGAAAGTTTCTACATGGAAGTGGGAGCAGATATCGATGGATTTTATCGATGGACTATCTAGAACCAGGGCAGGAAATAAAGAAGTTTGGTTCGTAGCATATCGTTTGATCAATTGCACAAGGTTTATTCTTGTCAGATCAACTAGAACAGCATCCAAGTCGGTTGAGCTATACACAAAATGGATAGTTAGATTCCACGGTATCCCAAAGAGCATAGTGAGTGATAAAGATCCATTATTCACGAGTGGATTTTGGAAGAGTTTGCAAGAGACTTTGGGAACCGAGCCGTGTTTGAGTACGACTTATGTAACGACCCAGATTCTATGCATCGGAGGATCGTAGGATATTTATTTCATTTTCATAGGAGGTCTTATAGTTGTGTAACTTTGGGAAACGATTATTGTGGTTATTTCCCATGTTCTCAGTTTTTACCGATTTTTAAATGACCGTTTTTCCCCTAGCGAATCTTATTTCTCCTATAACTTTGGATTGGTACGGAGTTTTGACCTGGAACCACTTCCATTGGATTCAGATGATGGTTTACATTTCCGTAGAGTGGTCACATTATCCAAACGGACATACCATTTGGGAGATATGGTTGAAACAAGGTTTAGAAGGTGAAAAATAGCTTAACCGGGCCTAATTAGGGGGATTAGCAGCTAGGCCCATTAGGTATTTCAGGATTAGGGTTGCATAGGGGCTGATAGGGGCTAGAGAAACCCTCCTTTGTCATTTTCCAGTCGCAACAAACTTTCTCCTCAACCCTAACAATGGCTTCCACCTTCTAAATCTCTTCTAAACAACTCCTAATCGCTTTCCAATCGAAGGTTAAGCTAAGCTACATCAAATCAAGGCTAATCAATACCAAATCAGAGTTGGAGCTGCTGTGTTGCATAGGGATTCGACCCAAAATAGTAGAAAAGTTCAGATCTATAATTCATTTGTGGCTAAGGTGAGTGATTTGTATTGTTTTTCACTAATTACGGTTATTTAAGGGTGACTATGGTTAATTAACGAAATTATGCATGCTAAAATTCTGGAAAAAATATGTAGAAATTCTTAAATAATATTTTATGCTTCTGTTAGAAATTTGGGTTAATTTGGATACGTTTTGCTAATCCTAACATCAGTTGTGGTTAAACATGATTAAGGGGAAAACCATAGATTTGGGTATGTTTGATCCAAAACAACTCATATGATTGATGTTTGGATGTTTATAGTTGACTCTATATGTTGTTATTACTGTTCGACGACGAATATTCTATTAATTAGAAATCAGTCGCGAAGTGTATAAAATCACAAGCGCACGACTTACACTTGTAGTACCATGGCGAATTCGGGTCGATCCACGGAGAAAGAAATAATTCTAAGTTCTACTCAATCGAATTATACCACTTGAGATTTTGGTTAACTAAAAATTATAAAACTAACAAAGGGAACAAGTTAAAGGTTAACAAATAAAATGAGAGTAATTTAGAATCAACTTTACCCTTATAACCACAAAAATCAACATATAATGATTTCATGATCTCTCATTTGATCTTTTGTGTAATTAATTATTGTATTTATCATATGCATGACCTAGTTGTGTTATTAGTTAATCGCTCTCTAATCCATAATTATACTTTCATGAAATGACAACAAAAGTTGAAACTAAAATTTTCTTTAAGTATACTCTATTTACTATTAATTTAATAACATTGAGTATCAAATTTGAATTTTAATTCATATGTAGATGGAAAGACAATCTTGCGTTTATATTGAGTAAGCATAGCCTATGTGTTGTCAACAACATAGACTATTAAAACCAAAACTAAAACAACAATGTAATTACTACTTCAACCATTCCATTAGGCATAAAAAAAGATCATAAAAATCAAAATATGTTGCATCTACATAATCAAGAGGGATTCATTACCCCTAAATCGAAGGGGTTTAGCCTCTAGTATATGTAATCATGCTAATAAATGTAGATTTCAACATAAACAAAAACAAAAAGATTGAGAGAACTAAATAACAAGGATAAAATAAACTATTCTACATGCATGAAATTTAAACTATACTAATTACAATATGTAAATCTAATCTATAAACAACAAAAGAAAAACATAGAAATTAAAATAAGCATAAGAATGACATAGGAAAAGAGGCTTGGAAGCCATTTTTATTCAGTTGATCACTTACACTTTCATATGATAAAAAGAAGATCCAAATTACATGTAACATGTGGGTATATATACATGATCTAAAACCCTAATCACTCTTCTTGGGAATTACCCAAAATGCCCACTTCATGAAGCTTATAATTTTGTCTTTAACTACTAATTAACCATGTAGAATATAGAAAGCCTTTTCTGTCTCATCCAATTAGTGTATTAGTCTCTAATATGAAGCCTTAAGAGTAAGTGGGTTAGTTTAGAGGTAGGCTCCTCCACTTTCCATAGAATGAAACTGGGTGATCGTCACATTTTGTATCAGAGCTTTGGTTAAAAGATTAACCTAAAGTTTAGTGGACGTATAGATGTATGAGAGACATATTTGTATTTTATAATGGATGTATACTATATTTTAGTGTATAGAACAATAGTGCTTGAAATCCATTTGTAATTTTCTCCCATGTGAACTAATCATTCTATTTTTTAGATTTAGAATGAGTCGCCGAACAATTAGACATACTACTGGGGAAGGGCTTATTCCTGGAGGGCGAGATGACAGTATACCAAATTACCCAGCTATGTTCGAGTCCATGGTGGCAGCGATCATGAGGAGGGTACCCGCTTTAGAGGCAACCGCGATAGATGTTGGGGTTCAAGTGCATGTGCCTGGGGTTGTGGACTTCGCAAAGCTATGCAAGGACTTCACTACTCTAGGAAGGAAGCCATTCAAAGGGACAGAGCCAACTGTAGAGATTCAAGGGTGGCTTGATACTTGCATTCGGATATTCGGAGACTTGGGGATTGATGATGCGACTAAGAGTAAGCTTGTATCAAGGCAGAGCTATGGATTGGTGGAACTCTGTCACTTTAGAAACTCTAGAGGATGAGATCACGTGGGATCAGTTCTAAGTAAGGTTCGAGACGAAGTTTATTTCTACCATCCAGAAGTCTATTCTATTCAAGAGATTTGTTTAGCTAAAGCAGAATGGTCGACCAATGTTGGAGTTTGTTTCTGATTTTGAAGCTTTGTCTAAGTATGCTCGTTCATATGTCGAGACTCCTTATCAAAAGAACGAGAAGTTCGTTATGGACTTGGAAAAATACCTTGGAAATCAGCTGGTTGATCATCTGGATGATATATACAAGAAGATCGTGCAGAAAGCTTTAAGGAACGATAGTTTGTTTCCCAAGGAAGTTGTTGTTGCAGGTAAAGAGGAACCGAAACCACGACAGGGTGGTAATAACAAGAAGAGGAAGCAACAATGGCAGAAAGGAAAAGATGGCCAGAAGAAGCCAAAAGGTGAGGCGACGTTCTACAACAGCCAGCAGAAGGGCCATTATTCTAAGGATTTTAAGGTTCCAAAAGCCGAGAAGAAATGCTATAACTGTAGCAAGACTGGGCATAACAAGAAGGATTGTCCAAAATCGCCGAAGGGAAAGTAGATTGTGAACGCGTATGCTTTGGAGGTTGTGCCATTTCCTTCAAGAGCTCCTGCAGCAAAGGAAAAAGGGAAGAGTATCGTTATTCAAGGTACTCTTTCTATCAAAGGCGTTTCAGTTTGATTATTGTTCAACACTGAAGCATCACATTCTTTCATTTGCAATGAGCTTGTGTGCCGCTTGGGTTTGGAACCCGAGATTTGTGATAAACCTTTGGTTGTTACTAATCCAATTGGGGGTTCCTCTAGTTTGTATATGATTATTCGTTGTCTAGTGTTGTCGAGTCATGATTGCTCCCTTGTGTGTGATTTCTTTGTTTTGAACTTCGCTGGATTTGGGATCATTTTGGGTATGGATTGGCTCAAGAGGTATGCGACAAAGGTGGATTGTGAGAGGCTCGAGGTGACAGTCGGGAATGTTGATGGGCGAATGGATGTGATTCGATGTAAGCCCGAAGACGGGGTCTTCGTAAGCTTTTTGTATTCGCTTGTGATTCCACGAGAAGTTGTCATCTGTGTCAATGACTAGTGAGTTTGATGATATCTTTGAAGACGTTAAAGGTTTATCGCCACATTGCGAGATTAAGTTTAGGATCGATTTGGCCGAGGGTGCTAGGCCTATCGTCATGCCTCTTATGCGAATAGAGCCTAAGGAACAGCGAGAATTAGAAGTGCAAGTACGTGACCTTTTGGGAAAAGGATTCATTCAAAGAAGCGTGTCTGAATGGAGTGCACCAGCTTTGTTTGCAACCAAGGATGATGGGTATTTGAGGTTGTGTGTTGATTATCATGAGCTGAACCAGGTGGTCAAGAAGAACAAGTATCCATTGCCAAGAATAGATGACGTGTTTGATCAGCTTCACAAGGCCAAGGTTTTTTCTTAGTTGAATTTAGCGACGGGATTTTACCAGATAAGAATGCCGAATGATAGTGCGCCAAAGACTGCTTTTAGGACACCGTCCGATTTCTTTGAGTGGCTGGTGATGCCATTTGGACTGATCAATGCACCAGTGTATTTTGTGGATCTTATGAATAGGGTTTCCAAAGATCAGTTGAACAAATTCGTGCGTACTTTCGTAGAAAATATTATTGTTTACCCCCCGAATGAGGAGGTGCATAAGATGCACTTGCGAGTTGTTTTGGAAATTTTGCGAAATCATTAGCTGAGGGCTAAATTTTTGAGGTGTCACTTCGGGAAGAATGAAGTGAGGTTCTTAGGCCATGTTGTTTCTAGAAATGGAATAGCGATGGATCTTGCTAAGGTGGCAACAATCCGGGACTGGGATTGACCTAATAGTGCGATGGATGTTTGGAGTTTCCTTGGATTGGCGGGATATTATCGCCGTTTTATCAAGGATTTATCCAAGATAGTTGCCTCATTAACATGATTGACGAAGAAGAATCAAGTGTTCACATAGGATACGAAGTGTGAGCATGTTTTTGGAATCCTGAAAGGGAGACTGTCGGGTACTCCTATTCTGATGATTCCAAGTGGGAATGAAGAGATGGTGGTATACACTGATGCATGTGGTACTGGACTTGGAGCAGTGTAGATGCAGAAGGATAGCATATGTGAGTCGACAGCTGAAGCCGCATGAGAGGAGTTATCCGACTCATGATTTAGAGTTGGCGGCGACCGTGTTTGCTCTGAAGATGTGGAGACATTACCTATTGGAAGTTCGATTTGAGTTGTTTACGGATCACAAGTCGTTGAAGTACCTTTTCTCCAGAAAGGATCTTCAGCAGTAGCGGTGGTTAGAGTTTTTGGCAACTTATGATTTTGGTATAGCCCATACTCTTGGTAAGGGTAACAAAGTGGCAGATGCATCGAGTCGAAGACATGCAAGTTTAGGAGTAGTGTTTTCGGAATGGAAGCACCTCGAGTACTTGGCAGGATTTGATTTCAGGCCTAGGTGCAAGTTAGAGCCTGAGATGTTGGCAAGCTTATCAATAAGACCTACTCCCATCGAAAGGATCAGCGAAAGCCAAAAGCATGATGAAAAGCTTGTTGAGATCATCCATAAATTGGAACCAGAAGACAAGGAATTCAAGGTCGATTGAGATGGTTGGCTTCGAAAGTAAGGACGACGGGTTGTTTCTGATGTTGATGGTTAAGAGATGAGGTTCTGAGAGAATGTCATCACTTGAAGTTGACGAAACATCCTGGTGGTAATGAGATGTATCGGGACATAAAGCGAGTTTACTACTGGGAAGGGATGAAGAGATCTGTTGGAAAGTTTATTTCTAAGTGCATGAACTGTCAGTTGTGAAAGCTGAACATAAGAAGCCAAGTGGATTGCTTCAGCCATTGAAAGTTCCTACATGGAAGTGGGAGCATATATCGATGGATTTTATCGATGGACTACCCAGAACCAGGGTAGGAAATGAAGACGTTTGGTTCGTAGTGGATCGTTTGATCAATTGCACAAGGTTTATTCCTTTCAAATCAACTATAACAGCATCAAAGTCGCCTGAGCTGTACATAAAATGGATAGTTAGATTCTGTGGTATCCCAAAGAGCATAGTGAGTGATCAAGATCCATTATTCACGAGTGGATTTTGAAAGAGTTTGCAAGAGACTTTGGGAACCGAGGTGTGTTTGAGTATGACTTATCATCCCTAGACTGATGGTCAGACTGAGAGAGTTAACTGAGTTTTGGAAGATCTCCTCAGAGATTATGCATTGGACTTCGGGGGATTGTGGGAAGACCATCAACATCTGTTTGAGTTCGCATATAACAACAGCTACCGGTTGAGCATTGGGATGGCACCATACAAGGCATTTTATAGAAGACCGTGCACTCCTCCAACATGTTGGTTAAAGACGGGAGATAAGTTGATGCTTGAGCCAAAGATGATCAGAGAGGCATTGGATTATATGATATTATTTGACAACGAATGAAGGAAACCCAAGATCGTCAGAAGAGTTACGCTGATAACCGTCAAAAATACTTGGAGTTCGATTTTGGAGATATGGTTTCATAAAGATTTTGTCGTTGAAGAATGTTTTTCATTTTGGAAGTAAAGGAAAGTTTGCTCTAAGGTTCGTTGGACTATTTCTTATAGTCGAGCGGATTGGAATGCTCACGTATAGACTGGATTTACTTAAGAAGATGTCAAGTGTGCACAATGTTTTTCATGTATCTTTTCTAAGGAAGTGTGTGCATGATTCGAATGTGGTGGTATCTCCAGAGCAGTACAAAGACCTTGAAATCAAGTCCATAGTTTCAAAACAATTACTTCGGTGTGGTTCGCTAATCTCGACTAGTTTGGAAAACCATAATTTGGTTTGAAATGTCACCCAAAGGAAGAATAAAGGATAAATTTTAAAGAATTTATCTTGGATAAAATTAATGAGAACCTTTCCCTAAGGATTGGAATGATGCCCAATCAATCACCATATAATGTATTATAAGGTAAAACTCTATCCTCCGGCTTGCGTTGCATTGTTTGATGGGACTTGAGTCTTATAATGGCTTCATTCTTTTTAAAAGCATTGCGTTGTTTTAAAAGAATTTACTTTGTTTTAAATGCACTAGCAATCACTGGAGTAAACCCGTTCCGCGAAAGTGGCGTGGTCCTATGATTTGCTATTTACTGTTGTTTAACTGTTAAGTAGATTCCTCATACCAGTCCCCATGACTGACTCGTTGTTTGTTTCACTTTGCAAACGCGGGTGTCCTTATTTTCACATGGGCAGCCTAGTACATAGGTGACAGGTTGTTTTTGGCTCTGCACTGCTGCATAGAGTGCATTTTTGGCTCATGGCGAGGCTGACTTCACAGAGACGACTTTGACATTCTCCGCCATTATAGTTCTTATATTATGATTCTGCCACTGGCAATGCAGACTGATTTACTTTCCGTATTTCTTATTATATGTATATGTATTTCGCCTTCGGCGATGTAGATTGATACCCTTATTATGTCTCACTGCATGTATGTATTCCGCCTCAGGCGATGATGACTGATCACTTTCCTTTTATTTGCTAAGTTATATCCCACGTTATGCTATTCTGATATTCCTACATGTTGTGATTCCGCTGTCATATCCATGTAAAATTATTTTATTTATTGTTTCTGCTATTATCTGTACTCTGCTATGATGATTAATGTGTTATTTCCAATGATTATCCTTAATATCGCCCCTCGGATTTTGGGATCGTTACAGTTGGTATCAGAGCTTTGGTTAACCTTAGTTCCGGGATCTAACACATTAAACACCTCATCAGAATAGAATCAGTAGTGTTCTAATGCGAGTGGCTCATTAGAGATAGGATTAGCAATGTCCTAGAATGAGCTAAGCAGATTAGCAAAACAATTTGATCAGTACATCATCATTATCTTTCCTTGTATTACCTTGCTTTATCATTTATGAAAATTATCAAATCTGTGAGCTTGACTCTTTTCTTGCTTATACAGTTCTCTTAGATGGCTACGCGAGGAGCAGCAGCTAGAGGAGGCCGTGGAGGCCGAGGAGATGCAGCAGGAGGAAGGGGGAATATCCCCGTAGTAGTGGAAGGCCCTATTGTTCAGCCACCCGCACCAGAAGACTTTGAGCTAGATAAAGTAGCAAAGAGGTACAGAAATCTTGGGGGAAAACCCTTTACTGGCACTGGTACAGTGACCGAGGCTATAGCTTGGCTGAAAACCTGTCATTTGATATTATTACGTATAAAGCAAAATCATTTGATATTATTACTAGTGCATATATGTTTCAAAAACGAATAGCATCATAAATATCAATCATAGGCGACATGAGCGTCCCTTGCCACTATGTCGCCATATATAAGTTACAATCGAATCCGTTATCTCGTATTGGAAATTGGATTTCTGTCATGAGTCGAGGCAAGGGGCAAGCTCCTCTCCGCTTCGAGACACTCTAGCAAATGCCTCGGGACTACACACTCTGGGTAACCCCTGGATCGGCTGGGCCGGTCCTCTCTTACGTTTGAGGATTGGCAATTCCTGAACACACGTTTCCCGGTCCTTACAGACCTATAATCGAGGCGCCTCGCATTCCAACAACCACATAGGTGAAAAATAGATATATATGTCAGGGCTGGTAAGTCACTGACACCACCATAGCTAGAAAGAAACGTCGTGCTCTCCCAGCGGCCCGTATCCCGTTTTTAACTCATACCGGGGTGTGAGGTTCGCGAATCTACGAAATACACAAAGCTAGGCCACGTAGACCTTGCTTTGATCATCTTCCACAAGACTTTGCTTTGCAACAGAAGCCTTGATCACAGCATCTTGGCATGCCACATAGGCAGTCCACTCCATACGATTGATTTCCATCGATATATAACCCCTGAGCTCGTACGTCTCAGAGAAGGGCGTTAAGCAAAAGAATAAATTCTCCGCCGCCAAACAGATATATATTTAACAGAGATCAATCAGTATAGAACAAAATCCAATGTCAGACGCACAATCCATTTACAAGTCCGTTTTGGGTCTAAACGAAACCGGAGGCGTCAAATTCCTCGTATATCCGTACAATCAACACATACGTTCAGACGGCTACTACTTCCGTCTCCTTCCGGTAGCTACTCCGGTCAGGAACCTCAGTAGCGCCCATCCAACCGATACGAAAATCGTCGGTCTTGAATCGTCTTTGCATTTTCCAATTCGAATCGCTCGATAAATTATTTGAAATGAGGGTTAGCTCGGCCTTTTCAAATAATTCACGTCATTAGAATTTAAATCGATTCTTTTTATGGTTATATTATTCGACATCCATCTTTCAGTTATTTAGTGTTATTTTCGCGTCAAACACATACAACCAATAAATATCAAGCAATTCAAGCCCAATTGGCTTATTTTCAATCAATGTTGCTTATAATATTTTATAACGATTATTCGCCATTTTTATTTATTTAAAAATGGCCATATTTAATTAAACGACGTTTCAGGTCGTGCCGTGGCACTGGCGCTGTTTTTCTCCTAATTTGTTTTACACATATCGGAAAATCTAACCGTTGGATTTCCACAAAGTCTATATCAGTGGGAAGATATTTCCAACGCGAACCCAACGGTTCTAGTTTTGTGAGAATCCGACGGTCGGATCTTCCACACTAGTCGTTTGAAGTTACGGTTTCAAAATTCGAACTGCAGCGTCGTTATTCGATTTAATTTAATTATATTTATTTATATATATAAATATAAACGATTTTGGCACTGTTTTTCTTCAGATTTGAATTAAACATTCCGGACAATCCAACCGTTGGATTTTTACAAGGTTGGTGCCGTTGGAAAGATATTTCCAAGGCGAACCCAGCGGTTGCGGTTTCGAGAAAATCCGATGGTCGGATTTCTCGCACTAATCGTTTCAAATTACGATTCCGAAACACGAACTGCACGGCCTCTATTCCTTTTAATTATATTTATATTTATATATATAAATATAGTTCAATATATAATTTCAACTATAGCTCATTCTATATTTTCAACTTCGTTTTCACTTCAAATATTTCACTAACGCCTTAATATTTCGAAAAATTTCGCCATAACCTCCTTTGTACGGGGAGGGGTTTGGAAATTTATTGGGCCGTATTAGGTACCCAATAAATCCTAAAAAGCATTCACATATTTATAGTGATATATTTTGGTGTTTACGGGGGAGCATGTACTGATAATCACTCCAGAGAATAAATTCCCGTCACCCCGTTTCCGTATGGAAATAAATAGTCCATGTGCCGTATCTAATAACTAGAGCGACGTGATTTTTGTCAACTCCAGACCCGTGTGGGGGTTTTATTAATCTGGCAATTTATCGTTATAATTTATATAGTCATATCAGTCATCAGTTCAACCTGTAGTACATAGTTTTCGCCATACAAGCCTCTTGCTTGTATGGTAAATCTTCCACCTCGTCACACAAGCTCCAATTGCTTATGTAGAATATGATGAAGTATGCCTATCATCAAGAAGTATGCCATGTAGTGTAGTTCAAAATTAATTGTTACTATCCTATGGCGTTATTTATTATTTCACATAGAATAACCAGCACTCCGCATCCAATGGCATTCACAGGAGTTGATATATAAATAAAATTGCGCAGCCAACTCATCAAGGTTTACCTATTTGTCGGGCACGCAAATAATTTCTTTACTCTACAGCTAATCCATTTTTCCTGTTCAACACATGTATATATATGTAGAACAAAGCTAATAATAATATTTCTAGCAAACTATAATTTATTTCAACATGTGTGTATTTTTAACTAAGCGTATACATGATAAAAGGAATATTTTTATCATCAAAAATATTTATTCGACACATGGGTATTTTTAACTAAGCGTATACATGATAAAAGGAATATTTTTATCATCAAAAATATTTATTCGACACATGGGTATTTTTAACTAAGCGTATACATGATAAAAGGAATATTTTTATCATCAAAAATTTTTATTTGACACATGGGTATTTTTAACTAAGCGTATACATGATAAAAGGAATATTTTTATCATCAAAAATATTTATTCGACACATGGGTATTTTTAACTAAGCGTATACATGATAAAAGGAATATTTTTATCATCAAAAATATTTATTCGACACATGGGTATTTTTAACTAAGCGTATACATGATAAAAGGAATATTTTTATCATCAAAAATATTTATTCGACACATGGGTATTTTTAACTCTTCATATTCACTATAAAAATATAGTTTTCATTGTCGATTCATTTAATTTTTAAAAGATGATAACATTCAACACATGAACTTCAACTCAACGAATGAATTGCAATTCAACACATGAATATTCTATATAGTTTGTATATAAAAAAATGTGATTTTTATCGCTAAGCCATTTGTTTAAATTCAAGTAATATTCAACACATGAATTTCAACTCAACGAATGAATTGCAACTCAACACATGAATATTCGATATAGTTTATGTAATTTATTTCAACGAATGAAAATTATTCTAACACATAAATATTTCAGAAAATTTCGTTAGCATAACGACAGGGTAGTTAAAACCGGGACCGTCCCTAGTACGGCTCCTCGCACTACCTTAAAACCTCGCGGTTTTTGACAATGGGGATCATGCATCTAGTTCGCACGCAGGCGGCATGTTTTATTTTCAATTCCACAATCCTATTCTATTTTGTTTCAACCACAAAAGGGTATTTTTCAACCACAAAGGTATTTTTCAACCATAAAGGTATTTTTCAACCATAATATCAACCACAAACAATTATTTCCAACCATTCGTCATACCATATAATATCACGTCAATCACAAGCAATAAATATCGTCCATGGTCTGTGGACGAGGGGAGTATATATATATATATAATATAATATAATAATTCACTTGCATTTCATCACAATTCAAAGCATATATGTTTCATTCAACGCTTGTATAATTTATACATCGCTAATATAACTTATACAACACATGTACATGAGATATACAATGCGTATATAATTTACACTTCGCTTATATAATTTATACAACGCGATTTCATTCACACAAATAGTTTAGATTCCTCACATTGGTTATTGCAGTGCTAAAAATCGTAGGAAGGTCAGAAAAATCCGCGGCTTCTTCTAGAATGTAGAGAGCCTCCTTGCGGTCACGGTGTCTCCTGTTTCATCGAATTTCGTTAACATAGCAAAAAGATACGATTTTTACAAGTTTGCAATGCTTTATAGTGTAAAAATCAGTTGAAAATGGTTTCAGCCGTATACCCTTTTTGATTTCGAAAACTAGGGTTGAACTTTTCGGCAAAACCACGAAGTTTTAGGACGAACGGCCAGCGCTGCGTCGAAGAGGAAGGAAAGAGCTTCCCAAAGCTACCCGAGATGATCAACTCGGTGGCCTCCAGAACCAACGGCGGCGGCGCAAAGTTCGGGGTTTCCCGACGCTATAACTCCCTCAATACTCAACGATAATTCTTGAAATTACTATGGATTTGAAGATCTCTGAATGCTCTTCAAAATGGATCTGAGTTTGCTTGATTTCGTTGTGTGGTTGTGGAGAAATTTAAGAGAGAAGTTTCGGATCTCTTTTCCGCGTCGCGACAGGAAGACGATGAGGAAGATGAATTGTGATTGGTCGATCCCCTTTTTATTTTAATTTTTAATTTTTTTTAATTCCAAAAATACCCCCTTCCACAAACGAACTCGAAATCAAACCCAACGACTGTCGCCCCTAGCTAAATACCCCCATTCCGAACACAATGGTATATGTTTCGTTGGCCATTTCGACTGTTACAGTCAGTTATTTTTCAAATTAAAATATAAAACATTCAATATTTAATTTAAACGTACATTTCAATTTGCCAGGGCCACAAACTGAATCGAAAAATTCCAGAAAAATAAACCTAGCTTTGTTTTGACGATACGGTCCTAACAAAACCAGTTTCGTCGAATTCTGAGCTCGTTTGCAAAACGGCCATTTTTAGGTCGACCCATTTTAACAGAATTTGACCAAACACATGATCTTTTGCCCCGCTCACATACTAGCTTCAAAAATTATGAAATTTGAAACTTAGCAATAATTTGACATCCCGGACCCAACAAAAGTGGTTTCGTCGAATTCCGAGGTCGTATGCAAAATCTCAATTTTCATGGGCTATATACACTATATAGCGACCTTTCTGAAAATTCATTTGGCCATAACTTTTGATTTCCGTTATGAAACTTCGATTTTTCAGATTCGTTAGTAGGGTATTGATAAACAGATTTAAATATTTTCAGTTTCGTCAAAATCCGTTATATTTTCCACCCGGTACAGTCAGACAAAGTTTATATTCAAAATTTCAAACTGCCATATTATACACAATTCTATATTTTATTGAAATAGGCTATTTAAATTATTCAAATTCTTTGGTAATAACCTAATTTAAAAAATTTAAACTGGTTCACATTTTCCGGGTTATTACAATCTCCCCCACTTAAAACTTTTCGTCCTCGAAAAGGAAATAACAGTTAAGCAGGAAATAAAATGTAAATGCAAAGTATTGTAAAGGTACCTTGCACCGGAGTTAGTCAGAGATGTCCACTCTGCATTTGGGATAGGCTTGTTTAATGCTTTCCTCTGTCTCCCAAGTACAGTCTCTAGGATCACTACTCCACTGCACTTTGACTAGATGAATCTTTTTCCTCCTCAGCTCTCTAGTTTCCTTGCCAACTATCTTTAATGGCTCTCTACTGAGTGCTAATTCTGGAGTTATGTCAATATCATGTTGCGCTGCTTCTTCCACAATAATGTCGGGATCATGAACATGTTTTCTGAGTTGAGACACGTGGAACACATCATATATACCAGGCAACCAATTAGGTAACGAAACCCTATATGCAAGAGTTCCAATCCGTTCAAGTATAGGAAAGGGACCAATAAATCTCGGTGCCAACTTCCCAGTCTTGCCAAATCTGATTACTCCTCGCATTGGAGAAACTCTTAAATAAACATAATCGCCAACGGCAAACGATATATCTCTTCTTCTCGCATCAGCATAACTTTTCTGTTGGCTCTGTGCGGTTTTTAATCGCTTCTTAATGAAATCGACTTTATCCGATGCTTCTTGAATCATATCGGGCCCTAACACAAGTCTGTTGCCAGGTTCTACCCAACATGCGGGAGATCTGCATGGTCTACCGTATAATGCTTCAAATGGAGACATTCCCAAACTTGCTTGATAGTTATTGTTGTAAGAGAATTCTGCTAAATGTAAGTGATCTTCCCATGAGCCTCCGAAATCAATAATGCAAGCTCGCAGTAAATCTTCTAGAATTCTATTCACCAGCTCAGTTTGGCCGTCTGTCTGAGGGTGATAAGCGGTGCTTAGATTCAATTTGGTTCCCAATTCTTCCTGGAATGCTTCCCAGAATTTGCTAGTAAATAGGGGATCTCTATTGCTGACTATATTGAGCGGCACTCCATGAAGTTTAACTATTTCCCTGAAGTAAATCTGTGCTAGACTTTGAGCCGTTCTGTTGGATCGGACAGGTATGAAATGGGCAGTCTTCGTGAAGCGATCTACGATTACCCATATACTGTCGTTTCCTTTCTTAGTTCGAGGCAGGCCATCGATGAAATCCATCGAAATTTGTTCCCACTTCCATCCTGGAATTTCTAAGGGTTGTAATAGTCCAGCCAATTTCTGCTGATCACTCTTAACTAGCTGACAAGTGGGGCATCTGCTAACATATAATGAGATATCTCTTTTCATCGCCTTCCACCAGAATGTGCGTTTGATATCATTATACATTTTGCTCACACCGGGATGGATACTTAATTTGGATTTGTGGCACTCATCAAGTATTTCTCTTCTGAGCTCTGGGATTCCAGGCACACAAATTCGCCCTTTTAATCTTAGGACCCCTTGGCTATCAAGGCTAAAATCTGAAGGTTTTCCTTCCCGGATCCACTGGCTAATCCTTTCAATGAATTCATCGTCCTTCTGTAGAATAGTAATCTTATCTTCTAAGGAAGAAGTAATGATAAAACTGGCAATGATTTCATTCTTTCTGCTGAGAGCATCGGCTACAACATTGGCTTTCCCCGGAGTGTATAGAATTTCAAAATCGTATGCTGCAAGGAATTCTAACCAACGTTGTTGCCTCAAGTTTAGATCTTTCTGGGTGAACAGGTATTTCAAGGATTGATGATCAGTGTATAGTTCAAACTTCTCGCCCAATAAATAATGCCTCCAGATTCTTAAAGCAAACACGATAGCTAATAACTCAAGATCATGAGTTGCATAGTTTCTTTCATGCGGCTTTACTTGACGACTGGCATAAGCGATCACTTGGCCTTTTTGCATTAACATTGCGCCTAGCCTTCTAATAGAAGCATCTGTCCATACAGTCAAGTCTTGGTTGCCTTCTATTATTTTCAATACTGGAGCAGTTGTCAACTTCAGTTTCAGCTCCTGGAAAGCTTCTTCACATTCGGGAGTCCATTTGAATTTCTCATGCTTCTTTGTAAGCTTTGTCAATACTCCTGATATCTTTGAAAAATCCTGAACGAATTTCCAATAGTAACTAGCCAATCCAAGGAAACTTCAAACTTCTATGGGAGTAGTAGGTTGTTTCCAGTTCTGAATCGCTGTAATTTTGCTTGGATCTACAGCAATCCCTTCCTTTGATACGACATGGCCTAGGAATTTAACTTCATTCTGCCAGAAGACACACTTAGAAAATTTAGCTTTCAAGACATTTCTCCTTAGAATTTTCAACACTTGTTCTAAATGTTTTGCATGTTCATCTTCCAACTTAGAGTAGATCAAAATGTCATCGATGAAGACTAGAACAAATTTATTCAACACACCACGGAACACTCTGTTCATAAGATCGACGAAGTATGCCGGAGCGTTACACAAACCGAACGGCATTACTAACCATTCGTAGAATAAATCGGGACCCCTGAAGGCTGTCAAAGGAACACAGTCTTCGGCTATACGTAATTGGTGGAAACCTGTAGCTAGGTCCATTCTGGAGAATACTGTTGCTCCATTTAATTGATCTAACAGATCATCTATACGGGGCAAGGGGTATTTGTTCTTCATTGTCTGCTTATTGAGATCTCGGTAATCAACGCAAAGTCTTAGAGTACCGTCTGATTTCGGGACAAATACTACTGCTGCTCCCCATGCTGAAAAGCTCGGTCTGATTAGACCTTTCCAAAGTAATTCTCGGGTTTGACTACCTAATACTTCTTTTTCTTTCGGGGCCATTCTTCTAATTGGATGTACTACTGGTCGGGCGTTAGGAATTAGATCTATCCTAAATTCGATTTCTCTTTGCGGCGGTAAGTTTTCTACTTCTTCAAACACATCCGCGTAGTTTTTAACGACTGGTATCTTTTCTAATGAAGGGGGAGTAACTTCTAAAGAAGACCAAAATTCGGTTCTATTAATTTCTGAGCCATGGCATGGTATAGTGATACACCCCGATTTTGTTTCAACTTTCACGATCCTTTCGGCACATCTAACTTCGGCCTTAAAGTTTGTCAACCAATCAAGTCCCAGAATAATATCAAATTCGGAAAGGTCCATGACAATCGAATCAAAAGGAAATCGGTATCGAGAAAAGGAAATAGGTACTTTACAATATATACCGAGGCTAACAGAACCTCCTATCGGGTTTCGAACTTTAATTGGTTCCTTAAGTTTTCTTCGCTTCAATTTTAATTTGTGAACAATGTTACCAGAAATGAAGCTACGTGATGCACCAGTATCAAAAAGTATAGAAACAGGAATATTTTTAATGGTAAGGGTACCTCCCAAGACGTCGGGTTTACCTGATCCATCGGTGGTAGCTGGCGGGGTCTTCCCGTCATAGACATGAGCCACTTGAGCATTCTGCTTCAGAGGACAATTCCTGCTGTAGTGTCCCTTCTTATGGCAGTTGTAGCATTCGGCTGAGTCATTTGCCTTTGGCTTCCTCGGAGCTTTGCATACATTGGAAAAGTGACCTGGCTTCCCGCAGTTGTAGCAATTTCCTTTCGGGATCTTTGCAGGTTTCTGAGTAGCGGCCGCGGTAATGCTAGATTCGGGTTAATCTGTTGAAGCCTTTCGCTTATTTCCAGCTTGGCTTTTGGCGCGGTCTTGGCTAGCATGTCTCTCATCCATGTCTTCGTATTTGCAAGCCATCTCTACTAGTTCTGAAAAGGAGAGTTTGATGTTGCTCATAGCTCTATCGTGGTACTTGCGCTTCAGCCCAAATATGAACCTCTTGTTCTTTTCTTTGTTGGTCAAAATCAGCTCTGGAGCATAGCGCGACAACTGGGTGAACTTATTAAGGTAGTCCTGAATAGAGAGATCTCCTTGTTGGAGATTAGCAAACTGCTCTCGCATCCTCTCTAGAGCCTGTTCCGGTACAAACTTCTCATTGTACAAAGCTTTGAATTTCTCCCAAGTCCTGACAGTACCAGCTGCATCCTCTGAGGTAATGGCATCCCACCACAGCTCTGCTTCCTCCTTAAGGAGCCAAATGCCAAGTCGGGCTTTGTTGTTGGTTCCCATACCCATGCCTTCAAAGATTTTCTCACAGGTTTTCAGCCAAGCTATAGCCTCGGTCACTGTACCAGTGCCAGTAAAGGGTTTTCCCCCAAGATTTCTGTACCTCTTTGCTACTTTATCTAGCTCAAAGTCTTCTGGTGCGGGTGGCTGAACAATAGGGCCTTCCACTACTACGGGGATATTCCCCCGTCCTCCTGCTGCATCTCCTCGGCCTCCACGGCCTCCTCTAGCTGCTGCTCCTCGCGTAGCCATCTAAGAGAACTGTATAAGCAAGAAAAGAGTCAAGCTCACAGATTTGATAATTTTCATAAATGATAAAGCAAGGGAATACAAGGAAAGATAATGATGATGTACTGATCAAATTGTTTTGCTAATCTGCTTAGCTCCTTCTAGGACATTGCTAGTCCTATCTCTAATGAGCCACTCGCATTAGAACACTACTGATTCTATTCTGACGAGGTGTTTAATGTGTTAGATCCCGGAACTAAGGTTAATCAAAGATCTGATACCAACTGTAACGATCCCAAAATCCGAGGGGCGGTATTAAGGATAATCATTGGAAATAACACATTAATCATCATAGCAGAGTACAGATAATAGCAGAAACAATAAATAAAATAATTTTACATGGATATGACAGCGGAATCACAACATGTAGGAATATCAGAATAGCATAACGTGGGATATAACTTAGTAAATAAAAGGAAAGTGATCAGTCATCATCGCCTGAGGCGGAATACATACATGCAGTGAGACATAATAAGGGTATCAGTCTACGCCGAAGGCGGAATACATATAAATATAATAAGAAATACGGAAAGTAAATCAATCTGCATTACCAGTGGCGGAATCATAATATAAGAACTATAATGGCGGAGAATGTCAAAGTCGTCTCTGTGAAGTCAGCCTCGCCATGAGCCAAAAATGCACTCTATGCAGTAGTGCAGAGCCAAAAACAACCTGTCACCTGTGTGCTAGGCTGCCCGTGTGAAAATAAGGGCACCCGCGTTTGCAAAGTGAAACAAACAACGAGTCAGTCATGGGGACTGGTACGAGGAATCTATTTAACAGTTAAACAACAGTAAATAACAAGTCATAGGACCACGCCACTTTCGCGGAACGGGTTTACTCCAGTGATTGCTAGTGCATTTAAAACAAAGTAAATTCTTTTAAAACAACGCAATGCTTTTAAAAAGAATGAAGCCATTATAAGACTCAAGTGCCATCACACAATGCAACGCAAGCCGGAGGATAGAGTTTTACCTTATAATAGCCAAATATGCTTGATACGTATAAAGCAAAATCATTTGATATTATTACTAGTGCATATATGTTTCAAAAACGAATAGCATCATAAATATCAATCATAGGCGACATGAGCGTCCCATGCCACTATGTCGCCATATATAAGTTACAATCGAATCCGTTATCTCGTATTGGAAATTGGATTTCCGTCATGAGTCGAGGCAAGGGGCAAGCTCCTCTCCGCTTCGAGACACTCTAGCAAATGCCTCGGGACTACACACTCTGGGTAACCCCTGGATCGGCTGGGCCGGTCCTCTCTTACGTTTGAGGATTGGCAATTCCTGAACACACGTTTCTCGGTCCTTACAGACCTATAATCGAGGCGCCTCGCATTCCAACAACCACATAGGTGAAAAATAGATATATATGTCAGGGCTGGTAAGTCACTGACACCACCAAAGCTAGAAAGAAACGTCGTGCTCTCCCAGCGGCCCGTATCCCGTTTTTAACTCATACCGGGGTGTGAGGTTCGCGAATCTACGAAATACACAAAGCTAGGCCACGTAGACCTTGCTTTGATCATCTTCCACAAGACTTTGCTTTGCAACAGAAGCCTTGATCACAACATCTTGGCATGCCACATAGGCAGTCCACTCCATACGATTGATTTCCATCGATATATAACCCCTGAGCTCGTACGTCTCAGAGAAGGGCGTTAAGCAAAAGAATAAATTCTCTGCCGCCAAACAGATATATATTTAACAGAGATCAATCAGTATAGAACAAAATCCAATGTCAGACGCACAATCCATTTACAAGTCCGTTCTGGGTCTGAACGAAACCGGAGGCGTCAAATTCCTCGTATATCCGTACAATCAACACATACGTTCAGACGGCTACTACTTCCGTCTCCTTCCGGTAGCTACTCCGGTCAGGAACCTCAGTAGCGCCCATCCAACCGATACGAAAATTGTCGGTCTTGAATCGTCTTTGCATTTTCCAATTCGAATCGCTCGATAAATTATTTGAAATGAGGGTTAGCTCGGCCTTTTCAAATAATTCACGTCATTAGAATTTAAATCGATTCTTTTTATGGTTATATTATTCGACATCCATCTTTCAGTTATTTAGTGTTATTTTCGCGTCAAACACATACAACCAATAAATATCAAGCAATTCAAGCCCAATTGGCTTATTTTCAATCAATGTTGCTTATAATATTTTATAACGATTATTCGCCATTTTTATTTATTTAAAAATGGCCATATTTAATTAAACGACGTTTCAGGTCATGTCGTGGCACTGGCGCTGTTTTTCTCCTAATTTGTTTTACACATATCGGAAAATCTAACCGTTGGATTTCCACAAAGTCTATATCAGTGGGAAGATATTTCCAACGCGAACCCAACGGTTCCAGTTTTGTGAGAATCCGACGGTCGGATCTTCCACACTAGTCGTTTGAAGTTACGGTTTCAAAATTCGAACTGCAGCGTCGTTATTCGATTTAATTTAATTATATTTATATATATATAAATATAAACGATTTTGGCGCTGTTTTTCTTCAGATTTGAATTAAACATTCCGGACAATCCAACCGTTGGATTTTTACAAGGTTGGTGCCGTTGGAAAGATATTTCCAAGGCGAACCCAGCGGTTGCGGTTTCGGGAAAATCCGATGGTCGGATTTCTCGCACTAATCGTTTCAAATTACGATTCCAAAACACGAACTGCACGGCCTCTATTCCTTTTAATTATATTTATATTTATATATATATATATAAATATAGTTCAATCTATAATTTCAACTATAGCTCATTCTATATTTTCAACTTCGTTTTCACTTCAAATATTTCACTAACGCCTTAATATTTCGAAAAATTTCGCCATAACCTCCTTTGTACGGGGAGGGGTTTGGAAATTATTGGGCCGTATTAGGTACCCAATAAATCCTAAAAAGCATTCACATATTTATAGTGATATATTTCGGTGTTTACGGGGGAGCATGTACTGATAATCAATCCAGAGAATAAATTCCCGTCACCCCGTTTCCGTGTGGAAATAAATAGTCCATGTGCCGTATCTAATAACTAGAGCGACGTGATTTTTGTCAACTCCAGACCCGTGTGGGGTTTTATTAATCTGGCAATTTATCGTTATAATTTATATAGTCATATCAGTCATCAGTTCAACCTGTAGTACATAGTCATCGCCATACAAGCCTCTTGCTTGTATGGTAAATCTTCCACCTCGTCACACAAGCTCCAATTGCTTATGTGGAATATGATGAAGTATGCCTATCATCAAGAAGTATGCCATGTAGTGTAGTTCAAAATTAATTGTTACTATCCTATGGCGTTATTTATTATTTCACACAGAATAACCAGCACTCTGCATCCAATGGCATTCACAGGAGTTGATATATAAATAAAATTGCGCAGCCAACTCATCAAGGTTTACCTATTTGTCGGGCACGCAAATAATTTCTTTACTCTATAGCTAATCCATTTTTCCTGTTCAACACATGTATATATATGCAGAACAAAGCTAATAATAATATTTCTAGCAATCTATAATTTATTTCAACACGTGTGTATTTTTAACTAAGCGTATACATGATAAACGGAATATTTTTATCATCAAAAATATTTATTCGACACATGGGTATTTTTAACTAAGCGTATACATGATAAAAGGAATATTTTTATCATCAAAAAATATTTATTCGACACATGGGTATTTTTAACTAAGCGTATACATGATAAAAGGAATATTTTTATCATCAAAAATATTTATTCGACACATGGGTATTTTTAACTAAGCGTATACATGATAAAAGGAATATTTTTATCATCAAAATTATTTATTCGACACATGGGTATTTTTAACTAAGCGTATACATGATAAAAGGAATATTTTTATCATCAAAAATATTTATTCGACACATGGGTATTTTTAACTAAGCGTATACATGATAAAAGGAATATTTTTATCATCAAAAATATTTATTCGACACATGGGTATTTTTAACTAAGCGTATACATGATAAAAGGAATATTTTTATCATCAAAAATATTTATTCGACACATGGGTATTTTTAACTCTTCATATTCACTATAAAAATATAGTTTTCATTGTCAATTCATTTTATTTTTAAAAGATGATAACATTCAACACATGAACTTCAACTCAATGAATGAATTGCAATTCAACACATGAATATTCTATATAGTTTGTATATAAAAAAAAATGTGATTTTTATCGCTAAGCCATTTGTTTAAATTCAAGTAATATTCAAAACATGAATTTCAACTCAACGAATGAATTGCAACTCAACACATGAATATTCGATATAGTTTATGTAATTTATTTCAACGAATGAAAATTATTCTAACACATAAATATTTCAGAAAATTTCGGCAGCATAACGGCAGGGTAGTTAAAACCGGGACCGTCCCTAGTTCGGCTCCTCGCTCTACCTTAAAACCTCGCGGTTTTTGACAATGGGGATCATGCATCTAGTTCGCACGCAGGCGGCATGTTTTATTTTCAATTCCACAATCCTATTCTATTTTGTTTCAACCACAAGAGGGTATTTTTCAACCACAAAGGTATTTTTCAACCATAAAGGTATTTTTCAACCATAATATCAACCACAAACAATTTTTTCCAACCATTCGTCATACCATATAATATCACGTCAATCACAAGCAATAAATATCGTCCATGGTCTGTGGACGAGGGGAGTATATATATATATATATATAATATAATATAATAATTCACTTGCATTTCATCACAATTCAAAGCATATATGTTTCATTCAACGCTTGTATAATTTATACATCGCTAATATAACTTATACAACACATGTACATGAGGTATACAATGCGTATATAATTTACACTTCGCTTATATAATTTATACAACGCGATTTCATTCACACAAATAGTTTAGATTCCTCACATTGGTTATTGCAGTGCTAAAAATTGTAGGAAGGTCAGAAAAATCCGCGGCTTCTTCTAGAATGTAGAGAGCCTCCTTGCGGTCACGGTGTCTCCTGTTTCATCGAATTTCGTTAACATAGCAAAAAGATACGATTTTTACAAGTTTGCAACGCTTTATAGTGTAAAAATCAGTTGAAAATGGTTTCAGCCGTATACCCTTTTTGATTTCGAAAACTAGGGTTGAACTTTTCGGCAAAACCACAAAGTTTTAGGACGAACGTCCAGCGCTGCGTCGAAGAGGAAGGAAAGAGCTTCCCAAAGCTACCCGAGATGATCAACTCGGTGGCCTCCAGAACCCACGGCGGCGGCGCAAAGTTCGGGGTTTCCCGACGCTATAACTCTCTCAATACTCAACGATAATTCTTGAAATTACTATGGATTTGAAGATCTCTGAACGCTCTTCAAAATGGATCTGAGTTTGCTTGATTTCGTTGTGTGGTTGCAGAGAAATTTAAGAGAGAAGTTTCGGATCTCTTTTCCGCGTCGCGACAGGAAGACGATGAGGAAGATGAATTGTGATTGGTCGATCCCCTTTTTATTTTAATTTTTAATTTTTTTTAATTCCAAAAATACCCCCTTCCACAGACGAACTCGAAATCAAACCCAACGACTGTCGCCCCTAGCTAAATACCCCCATTCCGAACACAATGGGATATGTTTCTTTGGCCATTTCGACTGTTACAGTCGGTTATTTTTCAAATTAAAATATAAAACATTCGATATTTAATTTAAACGTACATTTCAATTTGCCAGGGCCACAAACTGAATCGAAAAATTCTAGAAAAATAAACCTAGCTTTGTTTTGACGATACGGTCCTAACAAAACCAGTTTCGTCGAATTGTGAGCTCGTTTGCAAAACGGCCATTTTTAGGTCGACCCATTTTAACAGAATTTGACCAAACACATGATCTTTTGCCCCGCTCACATACTAGCTTCAAAAATTATGAAATTTGAAACTTAGCAATAATTTGACATCCCGGACCCAACAAAAGTGGTTTCGTCGAATTCCGAGGTCGTATGCAAAATCTCAATTTTCATGGGCTATATACACTATATAGCGACCTTTCTGAAAATTCATTTGGCCATAACTTTTGATTTCCGTTATGAAACTTCGATTTTTCAGATTCGTTAGTAGGGTATTGATAAACAGATTTAAATATTTTCAGTTTCGTCAAAATCTATTATATTTTCCATCCGGTACAGTCAGACAAAGTTTATATTCAAAATTTCAAACTGCCATATTATACACAATTCTATATTTTATTGAAATAGGCTATTTAAAATTTTCAAATTCTTTGGTAATAACCTAATTTAAAAATTTTAAACTGGTTCACATTTTCTGGGTTATTACACAAAACCTCGTAAGCTACTTTTTATTATGGGGAATGACCCGAAACAACTTAGGAGGAAGACGGTTAGTTAGTCATGGTGCAATGGAGTGAGGATGATGACGATTTTATGTAGGAAATGGAAGAGAGTATGAAGACGATCCATCCAGAACTCTTCGTTGGTATGACCCATTGATGTCGTGTCACCTTACGCCATTGTAAATTATGCTATTACTAGAATTCTACATGCTAGGATAAGGCTATGGATGCATGACTTAATGGATGCTAGTTTCGATGATATATTGGCTGCTCATGGATGATAGGCATGCAGAATTATTTCTGGTTGCTTGTGTTTGCTTAGGATGTCGAGGGCGAAATTCCTAAAGGCAGGGGAGAGAATGTAACGACCTGCATTTTACGTATAGGAGGATCGTAAAATATTTTTATTTGATTCCTCGATGGTCAGATCATTCTCATATTTTAATATGTTGTTCATGGGGATATGAGACATGTCCATGATTTTTGTCAGTTTTATGTATGACCAATTTACCCCTGTTAGTCTTGTATAGGACCTAACTTTTGATAGGAATCAAATCATGTGCTTGATTGATTTCATTGTAAAAGAAATGATGTTTCCACTTTATAGAATGGTCACATTAAAGATTTGGCTCAGCGGTTTGGGAGAAACCTTTGATTTAGTGCTACACAATTTCTGGATAGACTAATTACTCATTAGTGGACTAATTAATGAGACCCATTTAGGCTGGGGGCTGTTGGCTATAAATAGAGTGGAAGAGATAATGAGAATGGTTTACTTTCTTCATTCTCTCATTTGGTCGAGCTCGTTATTCTCCTTGCTCGATCAAATACATCTCTCTCTCTATTAAATTCTTAGATCTACATAAGAAGATTGAAGATCTACATCAAGGAAGGCTAGACTGCATCAAGAGGATTGATTTGAAGGCCAAATTTTCACCATTCTTCGTTGTTCTTCACTGTCCGGATTATAGAATCATTGATTTGAATCTATCTTGTGGATTTGTGAGTGATAAGCATCTCTCGCATGGATTCAATCAAGTATATGGGTTGTTTGATCTTATTTTCATCATTTCAAGCCATTTTCACCTAGATCTACGTCATGGTAAGTATATTTTGATTCGAATCACTAGAGGATCTAATCTAACAACTTAAATCGGTAAATTCATATGTTAATCCTATGTTTATATATGTTTAGATCCATTTATCATTTCGTTTATTGTTTAATCATGATTTAGTGAATTTCATTTGTTTGTTGATGATTATTTGTTGTGTTAGAGCTTGTTTAATGATCGCTTGATTGTGTTATTGAATGGTTATTTAGGATTGGATGATTTGGATAGTGGCTTGTTGCGCAAGAAGCATGGATCGGGTCATCCGGAAAGTCGGGTCATCTGGAAAGTCGGGTCATCCAAAAAATCGGTTCATCCGAAAAGTCGGGTCATTCGAAAAATCGGGTCATCCGGAAAGTCGGGTAATCCGAATATACCAATCATCCGGAAAGTCGAGTAATTCGAAAAAGTCGGGTCCTCTAGAACGAATCAAGTGTTCGTTGACCATGCTGAGATGCGATGAAGTTGGAGAAACGACTCAAGATGATTTGAGCTCGTGGATAATGATTGTTGAAGATGATTTTAGCTTATGGATAGTCGCCGATAATGACGACTAGAGTTATTGGATGGTAAGGGATCATCATTGTCGGAGGTTCTAGTGGAATCAAAGCAAGGACATAATAGGAACGCCTAAAAGACTAGGTGATTAGTTGAGTACCCTGTGTAGCGATGAAAGGCGTATAGAGTCTTGCTAGTACCGAGGTTACCATTAGCCATTGACGGATGGCATGTCATGGCCAACCATATGATTAACACTGGTTTCAAGGAAGGATAGATAGTGATAGATAGAGTTATGGATGTTGATTGTTTTGCTTGTATCATCTTGCATAGATTGTTCAAAGTCGAAGGAAAATCTCTTAGATGTTTGTTTTATGTTGGTTTAGGCCTCTGGGGCTTGTGCTTGGGAAATGTTGATCTCGATTAAGATGGTCTATGTTGGATAACTAGTTGTTATGCCGGTTTGTTTTCTATCTGATTAATTGTAAAGGCTATTACTGTTAGATGTGGAGGAGACGGGTTTGGGTTTCTTCTCTATTGATGTTGGTGGATTAGATAATTGATCTACCTATTTCTCATATACTTTATTGGTGATGTTAGATAGCTGTTTTATCGCTCATTAAGACTGTTGTTTGACTCAAGGTTTTATGTTCCTCTTATTACCTTGGGTTGTTCATCCATTGTATGACTGGGCAGACTGATTAGCAGGTAACAGGTAGCTGATCTTGATGAGGATGATGCAGTTGAGCGACGACGAGCTGGAGGCTTACGTGTTAGTTTCCTATTATCCACTATTAGTTTTTCTATTGCTATAGTTAATGAGACGTGTGCTACTCTAAGTGTCTTGAAGTTAGGCTTTTTGTACAGACTCTTATGATGTAATCCAGTGATGTATGGGTAATCTCATGATGATATGAAAGTTTAAGTTTCTGCTCAATTTTACTTCACTACTATTGCCAGTTGTATTTGTTCTATTGTATTTTATCCTTGCGCTGTGAGTTATACGATAGTTTCCGTTTGTGTTTTCTTCTTCCGATGATCGTCCAGTATCAGCCCGGTACGTTATACAACGCACTTCTCCTTGTTTTGCGCCGGAGGTACTGGGCGGTTATCACATACATACCAACCAAAGCTAAACCGAAAGACAAACAAAACACAACACAGACCCACAAACATACAAAGAACACCAACACCTAGTCTACTAGAGCTCAGAAACTCAAAAGATCTAGAAGAGCCATACTCAACCGCAGCCACCCAAACCTCGACCACAGCTTCGATCCAGGGCATGGGAACTGAAGAGAAACCCTACAGAACTGCAATCCAAAGCCAAGAAGGAATGCTCCACTAAAAGCAGCTCATGAAACCGTCTAAGAACAGGGAGAAACCCGACCAACTAAGCCTACAATCAAACGCTTTAAAATATATATTACTTATTAAATATCAAACACTTTAAAATGAAAATAATTACTTATTTAATATAAATAATCAAATTAATTATTAACTTTTATCCATTAGTTTTTTATAATTAATTATAATTTATTATTTATTTATTTTATTATTTTTAATTGTAAATTATCATTATTAATTATTATTATTTAAATATCAATAATATATGTCGCTTTATAGTATTTAAATTTTATTATTAATTATTAAATATTAATCACTCATCTTAATTATTATATGACTACCAATATTTAATTATTTAATAGTAACTATTTAAAGTTAATCATTAAAAATTGCTACTTATTTATTGACGGTTAATTATAAGTAGTCGCTTATGACTTCTTAATTAAAAACTACTACTTATTTTCAATGGTATATTTTTCGTAATTAGTTTTACCAATTGTAAAAAATTATAGTTATTACAGATGGAAATGGTAAAAGTATGTTTTTGCGGATGGAAAGGAAACACAATTGATAAAAATATGTTTTTCGCATCAGTAAGAAAGAGTCTGTTACTAAATCTCATATATTGCAACTGCTACGAAAGGTCTGTTGCCAAATATCATCTATTGCATGTGTCATTTGTCACCAGTTACAAATAATCAGATGCAATAGGGTATTTTTCTTACAGTGAATATGGTTATATAACAATTTATTTTGTAGCTAAACATTTTGGCAAACCAGTTGATGTCAAGCCTAGCTATGTAAGGCTTCAGACCATCCTCGCAATAACCATCTGAACATTTCAACCTTAAAATTGACGTATATTTCATCAAAATAAAACAAGCCTCCCCTAGAAGTGGGTTGATTGTATTCACTTTATTCCGCTAGATAATGTATGTATTCATGACAACCAATAGTTTTTTATATCTTTTAAGATGAGATTTAACAAAGTGCATAAAATACTAAATGAAAATCTAATATAAATAAATTCGCCGCATTACAGAAAAACTAAATTGAAAAGTGGACAATTAAATTTTGGTTTTGTGGAAGTAACACATGGAAAAACAAACATTAATCGTTACAGATCCAACATTAGATGGAGTAGCTGATAATTGAGCCTATGGTGGAGGTAAAATCCATTTAACTCTTGGGAATTAAACTAATTGTTTTCCATTGATAAGATAAGGATCAGGGCTCAGTAGCATAAAAGGGAGAAGAACCAAAACAAAAATATTAAGAGGAAAATGTGACATTTGGACTTAAGGTTAGATGTGGCAATGTCAAATTAAGTTTTAGCGATAAACTAGAGGAGGCCTCTGAGAGATAAAGAAGCTATGGTATATACTGGATATTGTTTTTTTGAATGAAACAGAAAAAACATAAGGCCCAAGGCCTATTGTATACGGTAAAACCAAACCCGTGTCCACAAAATAAAACAAGGCAAGGGGCAAACCCTAGCCAACATAGTATCAGTCACAACAAACAATCTCTCCCAAAAAAGAATAAAAATGGCGATCGAAAGGAGATATTCCACAAATTTCTTTCTTCAAAAATGAAAACTTCTTGGAGGATTCCAGATAAAGTCTTCGTTGTCCTTCATCTTTCTACTTAGGGTTTGTAAAATCAGAGCAAACCCTATCTTCGAATCTCTTGGCAAATAAGTCTTCAGATCTGCACTTCTTCTTACTTAACGATCTTGAGCATCTTTCTCTGATCCTCTTTAAGCTGTTTTAGTCATCAGACAACTTGCTACCACTGCTTTCTCCAAAATTCCAGCAAGATAAGGGATAAATCTGACTATTAATCATGCTTCTATAGTGACTATTTCCAACTTTTAGCAAAAAGTTGTGAAATTTATCATCTTTACTCTTCTTCAATGAAGTTACACACTCTAGATCACTGTTGGAAGGATGGCAGCACCTACCCTCTACATCATGTAAACATAGCAGATTACCATTCAATTTATATTTAATAAAACTATTTTCCATAATTTGTTTCTATGTACTTCCCATTAGGATTTTGATGTCGTGGCTAGGGCTGCAACGTCCAGGAAGGAAGCCAAAGGGCTTTGCTTTATCCTTATTTTCATTAATCATGCTAAAGAGCTGATTATTTCCATCTTTTTGAGCTATACTAGTTGGATGGCAATATTGTCCATCTGCATCAGGTAAGCAAAATGTGTTACTGTCCACTTTCTTATTCACATAAACATTATGACTAATAAAATCTTGTTACTTCCCTTGCAGTATGTACTGATGTCGATGCTAGTATTGCAACCACTAAGAAGATCAAAGTGCCTAACTTGACCACTTTTGTCGTATAAACTATTGGTGTAGTTGTTGGAATTGAGATCTTTGGATCTGCTAATAAGCTTCCCATTGAGTATAAAATTATCAATTTGATTATCATCGTTACATGATGTTTCCTTCTTTATGTTATTATCATTGCATTGCCTGCTAGCTTTCCTGATTATAATCTGGCTTTCAGCATAAATGTTTTTCCATAATTGGCTGCAATTGATTTCTTTAGATGCATGTAATGTCAGATTTCTCTCTCTTCATATATGATAGATCACTGTAGTTAGAATAACACAAGCCCTATTAATTTTTTCTGATTTAGGCTTAAACTTATACGTAATATATTCAACGATGTCTCTGATATTCAAAGTAGGAATATTCCAATTAAAATTCAAGTTGCATTTAACATTATGCCAAATCAACTGAGAATATGTAAATTCAAAAAAATAAATGATTAGCATTTTCCTATTCATTCCTACATAAGAGACAAGTAGCATCAGAGTCTTTATTCCATTTACAACATTTGTCCCCAGTAGGAAGTTTATTTAGAAGGGAAAAGTAAGCACAATGAGCCATTTTTGGATAGTTAGCTTTACACCAAATAACCTTATGGAAACTTACTTCAACCTTATCCCCAATAAAAAATTCCCATGCTTTTTTAAAAGAGAATTTTTCTTTGGAATCGAGCTTCCATACCGGAGAGTCTTTAAAACAAACAATCTTTATTAATAGGAATTTTTTTGAATAACAGATTTATAAATAGAAGCAGCTTGATTGTTATTAAGAAACCAGCAGTTGTTTTGGATAATATTTTGAATTGTGTCATTTACACCTCCAAGAACTTGTAAATTATTCCACCCCAAAAGGTAAAGTATTACCAAAGATCAATGGATCAAACCATAAATTGGTTTGACTTCCATCCTTTAGTTTTCTTTCAATTAATTTTCTACCTATATCTCTATAGTCAAAAATATTTTTCCAAACATATAAATGATGGTTCTCTTTTTAAGCAGTCCATAAATTTTTTGATTTGAGATATTTGGCTTTCATTCATCTAGAAAGTTATCCAGTCAGCATGGGTTACTACAACATAAGGGGAAATTGACCTATACATATGAGCTGAGACTATCAGTGTTTCTAAAAAGCATGTGAGCGAAATAACTGATGCGACAATAAGGATCATGGCTACGATGCATATACCTCCTCTTTGCTCTTCTCTTCCCGTTGAAATTTCCGGCACTTCGTTGTCTACGATTGTGACCAGGGTTATTTTGCTCCTCATTTTAGGGGATGAAATATGGGATTATAGGGTCTGGAGTATCAGTGTGTTTCGAGTTTTTGAGTTTATGATGCAAGCTTCTCGTCGCAGTTAAAAATAGAGAGGAGTGAAGAAACGACAATTTTTTTCTTCCCTTTTGGTCGTTGCTTTAATTTACTTTTACTTTTATGTTGTACTTGGTTGTTCTCCATTACTTTTATTTTTAAATGCATTCTCAAACTTCCTGTATATCTATTCAACTGTACTCTGTGTGATTTTCACATTGTTGACACCCATAATCATCACTACATCATATATGGCCCAACATGGAGAAATTTTCTCAATCTTTTCTTTTGGGACTTCTACTTCTTTTTTTCCACTATCTAGTTGTGTTTATTATATATATATATATATATATATATATATCGTACACCAGTACAAATTTATGCATACAAAACAAAATATTAGCATACAACTTGTTACAAAATTAATTTAAATTTTAGATGTTGATATTTTCTAATGTTTTGCAGAAAATCACATATGAAAAAACATGAAAAATAGCATTGGGACAAAATCTCAATATTCCTCTTCATTTTTCTGTGCGAAGTACAAAATTTCAATTGAAATACAATAGAATATGAAACATTTTAGACAAACTAACGTGCAAAATTAGAGTTAGATTTTTTTTTTATTATGATGGAGCAAGACTTGTGAGAAAGTTGTGAAGTAAAGCCCAAGGGTGGTATACCAAACCTCAGCGATGGATGTGATTGTAGTCAACTAGGATTTTGGATGGAGCTCAAAGTTGAAGTGTTTTGAAAACATCGCAGTGAAGGGGAGAATATATAGCCCTAGTTGTAGCAATGATAACGAAGGATTGGTGTTATAAAAGGATGAGTAAATCGAAGAAGGAAAGATAACTAATTGTGGATAAAGCAACCAATGTGTAGTACATACACCATATATCCTATGAATTATACTTCTAGTTTTCGATTTGTATTGGTATTTTTAAATGTTCAGTAACAAATTATAGACAAACATAACTTCTTTTTAGATATGCATTAATGATAATATACTGTAATGTTTTTTGTTTTCTAAATAAATGTTGTTATTTATGTTATAAATTATACAGTGTATATATATATATATATATATATATATATATATATATATATTTCAAAAGGAAATATACACACACGTAAGATTTTATTAGAGTATTGACTTTGTATTGCATCCATCCCTTCTTTTTCTCTAACAATTACTTGTAAATATTCAATAACTATCTTCTTTCCAAATTAAAATTTTCTGCTGTTTCCGCTTCCTGAATTCTTTTTGATATCCTGAGGACCTGTTGAATCCTGGTGGATTACTTTGTAAGTCCACAAGGACAGCGCTATCTTGTTTGCACGCCTGAGGTGTTATCTTTTTATTTTTGCAGTTACTTACAACAATCTTAAAGATTTAGTGGATTCCAATGCTTCTGCTTCTGTTGTAGCTGATCACGCCTCAAATTCTCTCCCACATGGTGGTACTCCTGTCACAGTTGCCATCAATGGCGGTGCTCCTGCTGCTGCAACCATTGCAAATATATCCACTGGTATTGGAGCATTAAATTTATATGCTCCATCTTCATCAACCATTCCTGCTGATGTTCCATACTCTAAACCTTTTTCAGACATCTCTAAAACAGAAATATTTGATGGTCAGTTTTTTTAAGAGATAGGAAAAAGAATCTTTTCGCTCCTTGATATACATGCTGTGACTTGGGCACTTTCTGAAGAGAAAACAAATTCCAATTCTGATGCATGGACTCATGCCAATAAGGTATGCATACACTCAATTTTAAGTACCCTTTCTAGTGACCTATTTGATATCTGCTGCCACAATAAGGAATCCAAGGAGATATGGAACTGTATGATTGCAAAGTACACCGCTGAAGATGCTGGAAAACAAAAGTTTGTGGTTGGCAATATTGATCATTGGAGGATGGAGGACAAGAAAGATATCAAGGTTCAGATTAATGATACAAACTTAATGAAGATCTCAAAGCAGAGAATATTATCTTACCAGAATTTCTTTCACTAGATTGTTGATTGAGAAACTTCCTGAATCTTGGAAAGAAAATAAGAATCACTTGAAGCACAAGCATAAGCAGCTGTCCCTTGCAAATTTGATCACTCACATCATTATTGAAGATACCAACCGCTAGGAACTCCAGGCTAGCAAAGCTGCAGAAATGGCAACAAAGGCATATCTGGTACAAACTCAAAAAAAAAGGTATGGCAACAAACATAATCTTTCAAATAACTCTTATTACAAACTTAAAGTCATTAACTCCACAACCTATAAGAAAAAGGGGAGTTGTTTTGTCTGTGGAAAGCCAGGTCATCATGTACCTCTGTGTTGGAAAAGAGTGAGAAATGACAATCCTCCTAAACTAAATGCAAATTTGGTGGGAGGAGAAGATATTGTTATTGCGGTTATTTCTCAAGCTTGTCTTGTGGCCAATGTGAAAGAATGGGTAGTATACTCTAGTACTACTAGACATATTTTTGCTAAAAAAGATATCTTTTCCTCTTACAAACCAATAGGGGATGGAGAAGAACATGTGTATCTTGGTGATTCTTGAACCGCTCAAGTTCTTGGTAAAGGAAAAGTTGTTCTCAAACTCACATCGGGCAAGACTTTGGCTCTCAATGATGTACTTCATGTTCCTAATATATGAGCAAATTTGATTTCTGTGGCTCCATTGGGAAAGGTTGGAGTTAAGGTGTCATTTGAATATGACAAGATTGTAATGACCAAAAATAACATTTTTGTGGGGAAAGGCTTTTATAATGAGGTTCTTTTTGTACTGAATATTTCTAATGTTATTAACGATAATGCATCTTCATTGGCTTACTTGGTTGACTCTATTGATTTATGGCATGCTAAACTAGGGCATGCTAGTGTTAGTTATATAAATAAATGAAATCTCTTGGTCTAATTTTTAGAGTTAATAATTCTTGTCTAAACAAATGTGAATTTTTTGTTGAAGCTAAATCAGCTAAAAAATCTTATATATCTGTTCAAAGAGAATCTGATTTGTTAAGTCTAATTTGCACTGACTTAGGAGATTTAAAACAAACTATGACAAGAGGTGGTAAAAAAAATATTATATGACTTTCATAGATGACTTTTCCAGATATAATAAAGTTTACTTACTTAGAAATATAGATGAAGCTTTTAATATGTTTTTATCATATAATGCTGAAGTAGAAAACTAATTGAATAAAAAAGATTAAGAGAGTTAGATCTAATCGTGGAGGTAAATATGTTTTGATCAATGATTTTTGTAAAAAAGAAGGAATAATTCATGAAATAACACTTCCATATTCACCTGATTCTAGTGGAGTAGCTGAACGAAAAAAATTGAACTTTAAAAGAAATGATGAATGCAATGCTTGTTATTTCTTGTGCACCTAATATTTAATACCAAAGCTTTTCTTGCTTCTAAGTTTGATACGAAAGATATTGGTGAAGCAAATGTGATATTGGGTGTTAAAATCATAAGGGAAGGTGATAGTATAATGCTATCACAAGAACATTACATTGAAACTTCTTAGGAAGTTTGGACATTTTGATGTCACACCTGTGAGTACCCCTATAGATCCTAATTATCAATTAAATAAAAATTTGGGAGAGCCTATTACTTATTATAAATATGCACAAATTATTGGGAGTTTGATGCATTTAATGAATTTCTCACGAGCTGACATAGCTTATGTTGTATGAAGATTGAGTAGGTACACACATAATCTCAATCGTGATCATTGGGTTGCAATAGTCAGATTAATGAAATATTTGAGAGGAACTGTGAATCATGGTATCCTGTATAGTGGATTTCCCGCTATATTAGAAGGCTATAGTGATGCTAACCGGATCTAAGATTTAGACAAGATATAATCCACTAGCGGTTACATATTCACTTTAGGTGGAGGTGTTGTTTCTTGGAAATCAATCAAACAAACTTTTATTGCAAAATACGCTATGGAGTCTGAATTTGTAGCTCTAGAGTTGGCTAGAAGTGAGGCAGAGCAGTTGAAAATTTTCTTGACAAACATTCCATTGGGCATGAAACCAACACTATCTATTTCTTTGCACTGTGATTGCCAAGTAGCAATTTCTATTGCAGAGAATAAAACCTTCAATGGAAAAAATAGATATATTCGCCTAAGACATGAAGTGATCGAGCAGCTGCTAGAAGATGGAACTCTATCTATTGATTATGTGAAGTCAGAAGTGAATTTGTCCGATCATTTGAGAAAACCTTTATGTAGAAAATTAATTAAAGAAACTTTGAAGGGAATGCGACTTAAGCCTATTTTAGATATTAGCAGTAATAGTAACCAAACCTTTTGGATTGGAGATCCCATGAATAAGGTTCATATGGGTAATAACAAGTTGCTTGCTAATACTGCTAGCACTAATTTTGTCCCTTTTTACTGTGTGATAAGTGCTAGACTGCATAATTATGAGAATGAGCTGCAAGGCTCTTAATGAAATTCATATCCATTATGGATGGTGTATTAAATGAAGTACACACTTGATGAAATGATATACATAAGTGTGGAGTGGGGCCGCTCCTATGAAATTGTGGCTTAATTTCTATAGCACTCATGAATTACCAGGCACATGCATGGCCTATTTGGGCGAAACGTCGTTAATCAACGGAAATTGTGGAGGTGTAATGTGATTAATAAGGTGATAATTTATTTGTAAGAATTTTGGTTCATAGAAGCTAAAAGTTTCACAGAGATTCTATTTATTATGTCTTAACTTTCTAGAACTGGTTCATAGTCCAAAAGACACCAGATTTGAAGTGTCTACACTCACGTTTTAATCCAGCAATTTTTTAATTCCTTTTGAAATAAGTGGAGGATTGTTATAAGTTGTATAGTGTTAACTGCATATATATATATATATATATATATATATATATATATATATATATATATATATATATATATCAAAAGGAAATATACGCACACGTAAGATTTTATTAAAGTACTGACTTAGTATTGCAATAGAATTGGTGGTGTGCCCACAATTGTGCATCTATCCCTTCTTTTTCTCTAACAGCTACTTGTCTATAACAATATTTTTCTTTTATTTAAATACACCTAATATTGGTTAGTTTTACAGTGCCAAAAAATATTCAATAACCATCTTGTTGCTGGATTATAATTTTATGTTGTTTTTTGCTTCCTGAATTCTCTTTGATATTCAGAGGACCTGTTGAATATTGGGGATTGCATTGTAAATCCTTAAGGACATTGCTACCTTGTTTGCCCGCCTCAAGTGTTATCTTTCTATTTCTGGAGTTACTTACAACAATTTATATTTTTATTCATAACTTGTGTGTGGCACGTGCTATGCATACAGGTAGTTGATGAGTTAAAATGTGCATGGGGTTATTGTGTGATGTTACAAAAAAAAAAAATTGGCTATGCATAATTTAAAATTGTAGTTACAATTTTTCGTACTACATTTCAACTGTCCAAATTTCACAACATCAACACAAAAAATTCATAATACTATGTTTTACAAAATAATTTCGATATTCAAGTTTATCGTCTTACCAATGGCTTAGGAGCAATCGCATAATCAAATATTCTACACTTATAAGTGTTATCAGCATATTATTTGTAACAAATATAAACAGATTATTTTGTAACAATAATTAACATCGGAAAAAAGATTTCCAAATAATTCATCATATTGGTAACCCTTGTATATGTTATTGATAAAAATTATGATTTCATAGAATTTATTGCATGAATAAAACTAAAATTCTTAAAAATGGATATAACAAAACATTAATTTCCACATGATTCATTGCAGATTCAACATAAAATTCAAACTGCCATCATATCTCAATTACAACCATGCACGTTTACTAGACAGTATCTTATGAATTACAAAGTATATAACTTCAAAATACACTAATAACATGTCCAAATTACAAATGCCAAACTTTATAATGTCAGTTATGACCAAGCCAACAAGGCGTGCAATAGATGAACTACGTCTAGTCCACCTTTAACATGGAATAGGATAGAAGGGAAGAAATCAAATTAACCAACAAAATAAATTTCTAAAATAAGCCTAGTTTTTTCTAGCACTTCCAATTGGTTAGTTCTTGTATTATAACCTCAATTATTTTTGTAGATGCAGCTTAAAGCTTTTGTGTTGTTGCATGCAATGAGGATAAATGTGACATAATTGTTGTGCCATTGTGAGAGCACCAAATCCATCTGAGAATGCATCATGCACTATTGATATCATCCCCATATATTGATAAAGGGTATGGTAGCAAAAAAAAGGTTTAAAGCAATAACATGATAAATGTTCAGTTGATTAATGTTAAAAGGATCTGTCTCTAAAATTGACTATAAAAAAAACCTGTAGAAATTATTCTCGTCACCTACCTTTAAAACATAACAAACGTTTTTAGCAACTGTGACCTAATCTCTCAATTATTTGAGTAGAAATTTTATTAAATCTGGACAATTACACCTACCCTAATATCAGTGTTTAGAAACGATGAAAGATAAGTGGACTGTAATATAGAAGTATCAGTGAAAGCTTTATGAACATAGGTATCAATCAAGTAATAAAAAAAACTCTTGAAAAAGCACCAGCGAGAGTGATAAAATATAATAAGCAGTAAACTTTTAGTTTAAAAAAAACACTCAAATTTTTTAGTTATATAAATACCAATGGGTTTCTTGAGGAGTTACGCAAAGTTGAACAGATCAATGTCAGAAGAGGTTCGTTTAGCCTTTATTTAATGGGATGATACATGCATAAAGAACCCTTAATATAGTTGTTTAAAGTAGAATATTCACTATTTTTATAAATGAATCATGATAGAGTGTTATTCTGTCATGTGTGCATTTTAAGCATTTCAGATATTTGATATGAACTGCATAGTTCAACATTGTATTTGCTTCCAATATCCAAATGCATTTGAAACTTCCCGTTAACTGGTGTTAACGATAAACAGTGCCACCAAAATTAGGAGAGTGATGAAGGAATATCAACTTGCTTTGGACAGCTAACAGGTGAAGCAGAATGAGAAGATTCACCAATAAATTGTAATTCAACTAATAAGTGAGATCTTGGAAGTGGATAATATTTGCCAAAATTTTTGAATGCAAACAATGAGTTGAAGATGCAATCATATATGAAAAGAAAATACATCATCCCATTAAACAACTGCATTAAGGGTTCTTTATGCATGTATCATCCCAAACATTGTTCTTTACGCAATCATATATGTTCATCCGACAAATAAAATATTAAATATACCTAAGAGGATATGTCGGCTGTGACATATGTTAAGAGATTATATGTATTAGCATAGTGGACTGGGCCTTCACCCACTTCGTTTATTTTCTTTCTCAGCACCTTAGCCCACGAGGCTACTGTATATATTTAACATCTCTTGTACATTCTGAATTCAATTCATTTCAATAGAAAATAATCCTTCAATACTTTCAGTTGCACATTCAAAATATAAAATTCTCAAAAGCTTTCTTGGTATCAGAGCAAAAGCGCCTCACAGCATAACAAAATATTGAAATAGAGTGTTTAAAATCTTCATATCCATCAGAGTGTTGCTTCATCATTTGGATATGGCTCATCAGAGGAGATTCCTCATCATTTGAGAGAAGATACATCATATTTGTCCACTGCCTCACCTGATAACTGGTTTGTCATGCTACATCTGAACAATCTGATATATCTTGTATTATCAGAGACAAAGGTTGCCAGATAATAAACCACGAATTCAAGAAAATCATCATAACAAGTAAGAGCCTCGCCTAGAGATATCTTCAGAATAAGGTATGATTTAATCTAGCATAAATTCATCACTAGAAATCTCTGGCTGCTGCATACCTATTTGAGAAATCCTCGGATTCTTGATTGATAGTGGCATTCGTTTGTTCTGATTTCTGGATAACCCTGTCATCATTTGCCTGTCACTATGGTTGATCCAACACTCTCAGCGGCATCAGACAATGGTCAGACTGTTTCCAATGAACCTGGGCTTGTAAATCCAATAACAAATACTGTTATTAGTCTTAAGAGTCAATTAATCACAATACATCTCGAAGAAGACAACTATATTCTTTGTAAATTACAAGTCGAAACAGCCATTCAAGGATATGGCCTTGAAGGATATATTCTTGGCACTGTTGATATACCAGCCAAGTACATTACAGATGCAAACAATTGAACAGTTGCAAATGAAAAATATATACAACATCATCGACAAGATAGACTCATCAGTTCTTGGTTGCTGTCATCTATAAGTGCAAGTCTATTGCCGCAAGTTATTAGATGTACCTCTGCTTATGATATTTGGACTACAGTGGAAAAAGAATTTAATAATCAACGTTCTGTAAAAGTTCTTCACTACAAGAATCAGTTGCAAAGTGTTAAAATGGAAAATCTGTCCATGAGAGAGTATATTACAAAAGTTAAAAGGCTATGTGATTTACTAAATGCTACTGGAAACAGAGTATCGAATAGTGATCAAGTTTTGTACTTAGTCAATGGTCTTAACTATGATTATGAAGTTGTTGTTGCGATTATAACTTCTCAAAAAGTAGTGCCTGCTATTGATGAGGTACATTCTATCCTACTCTCTCATGAGGCAAGAATAAATGCCAAGAAACCACAAGAAATGGATTATGCAGTGAATTTCACTACTGGGTTCAAAAGCAAAAATCAGAATTTCAATAATAATAGAAATGATCAGTCTTACCCAAGTGATGGTAGTGCAAGAAGAGGACGTGGCAGAGTTAGATGGACCAATACCAATAGGCCAAAGTGTCAAATTTGTGAGAAAATGGGTCACACAGCATTGAACTGCTACTTCAGATTCAACACTAATTACACAGCCAACCAGAATCAGAGAAATAATGGTATTCCTAGTGTGAACATGACTTTATCTCAATCTGAAAACAGCATCCAAGATAATACAAGTAAAAGAGGTAATCAAAATGACACTGCAAAACTTGAAACTGTGCAAGATGATAGCTGGTACCCAGATTTTGGAGCTACTCATCATATTACAAATAATCTTGACAGTTTAAACTTGGGGTGCATAGATTATAGAGGTAATAACTCTATCTTTTTAGGAAATGGTAAAAGCATTAACATTACTCACATTGTCAATACAAACCTAAGTGGTAGGAGACAATTATATTTACACAATCTTTTAAGAGTTCCAAAGATCAAGAAAATTTTAATAAGTGTTTCTCAGTGTGCTCGCGACAACAATGTCTTTTTTGAATTTTACCCTAAATATTGCTTAGTTAGGGACATTCTAACTAGAGAATCCATTTTACAGGGTAACATTACAGGAGGCCTTTACAAGTTCAGCACTGTTAGAAATAACAGTGTGATAAAAGGGGAAAAACACTGTAATTTGAATGTTCTTGACAAGTCTGATAGCAGCAAAAAAGTCTTTGATCTTTGGCATTACCAACTTGGTCATCCAAGTGCCAAAATTGTAATGAAAATATTAGATGAGATCAATATTCAGTATAATAATGTCTCTTTACCATATATTTGTGAGTATTGTCAAGTAGGTAAAAGTCATAGAATGCAATTTTTTGACTCTGAAACAGTTTACACTGAACCGTCGCCTTTAATTGCTACTGACTTATGGGATCCTGCTCCTATAAATTCAGACTTTGGATTTAAGTATTATATTGCTTTTGTAGATGCTTACTCAAGGCACACTTGGATTTATTTTCTAAAGGCTAAATCTGAAACCATTAATGCTGTTACTAATTTCATTTCTATGGCTGAAAGGCAATTTAATACCCTAGTTAAAATAATTCAGCCTGATGGTGGAAGTGAATTCAAGTGTTTAAATCAGTACTTCACTAAGAAAGGAATTATTCACAAAATTACTTTTCCATATACTTCATAACAAAATGGGCTAGTTGAACGAAAACAAAGGCACATTGTTGAGTATGGTTTAACCCTACTGGCTCAGCTAAACTACCCCTAAAGTTTTGGCTAGAGGCCTTCAGTACATCTGAACACTTAATCAATAGGCAACCGACCAAGGTAATGAAGGATATGACACCATTAGAAAAATTGTACAATATAAAACCAGATTATAAGAGTCTAAAATCATTTGGATGTTTGTGTTTTCCTTATTTAAGGCCCTATAATTCTAACAAGTTGAATTTCAGATCGAAACCCTGTACTTTTTTAGGGTATACTACTAGACAAAAGGGATACAAGTGTCAGGATGAAACAGGTAAGATATACATAAGTAGACATGTTGTATTTGATGAAACTGTGTTTCCTTTTAGCAGTAAACAAATCACAACTACTAGTAAGGTAAGAAATCCAAATGTTTCCATACCTGAAATCCCAATTTATTCTGAAAATTGGGATAATAATGATGAAAGTGAGGCTGCTGAGTCAAGCAAAACATCACAAACTCAGTCTGAAGAAGGTGATGAATCACAATAGCCTCGCCTTGCACAATCCTGAAAATTCGGAGAACCAAGGGTTAGATGAAAACACAGGTTTACAAAGTACAAGATCAAAATATTCATCAGATTCAGATAATGATAGCAACTCACCATCATCTGAAGCACCAATTCATACTGGCCATCCTATGGTTACTAGGGAAAAAAGTGGTATTTTCAAACCAAAAGCATATATAACTTTATCTAGTGATTGTGAACCCGATTCCTTTGAACAGGCTATCAAAAACAAAGACTGGAAGAAAGCAATGGATGAGGAATATAATGCACTCATCAGAAATAAAACCTGGAAGCTTGTATGTCCACCTGCCAATAAAATATTGTTGGGTGCAGATGGACATACAAACTTAAAAGGAACCCAGATGGGTCAATAAATAAGTATAAAGCCAGGTTAGTTGCAAAGGGGTTTACTCAGGAGTGTGGGTTTGATTCTAATCAAACTTTCTCACCTGTAGTGAAACCTATAACCATTAGGCTCATTCTTACTGTAGCCCTATGTAAAAGATGGCATGTTAAACATTTAGATGTTAACAATGCCTTCTTAAATGTTATTCTTGAGGAGGAAATATATATGAGGCCACCACAAGGTTACAATCTTAATCAAAACTTAGTATGTAAATTAAATAAAGCTATTTATGGTCTAAAACAGGCCCCTCAAAATTGGTTTGATAGACTGAAAAATACTCTAATTAAATTAGGATATCAGTCTACCAAGTCTGACAGCTCATTATTTACCAAAATAAATAGCTCTACAATAATTTGTATACTAGTATTTGTTGATAACCTCATTATAACTGGAAATAATACAAATGATATTGACAAGGTAACTCAGTACTTAGATAAACAGTTTTCCATTAAAAATTTAGGGGCTCTAAATTATTTTCTGGGCATAGAAGTATCAAGAACTGAATCTGAAATAATTCTATGTCAAAGAAAATATATAACTGAGTTGCTTGTCAAAACAAAAATGATAAATGCCAAACCCCAACCTACTCCAATGATAAGTAGTCATAATTATTCAAAGTAAGGGGGAGAGGCTATTTCAAATGCAACTGAATACAGAAGTATTATTCGTGCACTTCGATATGCAACAATAACACGTCCTGATATATCATATAGTGTGAATAAACTTTCTCAAGTTATGCAGAATCCTATGGACATTTACTAGAAAGTTGTCAAAAGAGTTATGCGCTACTTAAAAGGGACAATTAATTATGGATTGAAAATAAAGACCAGCCAACATTTGCACATAACTGGATATGCAGATGCTGACTGGGCTTCAGATCCTGATGATCGTAGATCAACCAGTGGCTATTGCATATACTTTGGTCAAAGCCTAATATCGTGGTGTTCAGAGAAACAGCCTACAATCTCCAGATCCAGCACTGAAGCCGAATACAGGAGTATAGCCAATGCAACAGCTGAGATTAAGTGGCTACAGTCCCTATTGTCTAAACTCAAACTAAAGTCTACAGTGAAACCTACATTATGGTATGACAATAGAAGTGCAGTGTTCATGACAGAGAATTCCATACAACATGCAAGAACTAAACACATTGACATATATATTCATTTCGTCAGAGAAGCAGTTCAAAGGGGAGAAGTACAAGTAAATCATATACTCGGTTTCTACCAGAGAGCTGACATGTTAACTAAAGCAATATCATTGAAGAACTATACCAGATTCAGGGACGATCTCAACGTCACTGACAAAGCAAGCCTTCAAAAGAGTAATACTGAAGAAAAAGCAAGTTCGAGCCTCACAACCGACAAAGGAAATTCCAAGGAAGCTCAAAATCCTGACGATGAAGACGACGCTACAGCAAACCTGTCAACAAGAACAGGAAAAATGTCCGATAGGGTCAAAATTCACAAATTGAAGTTCGATAAGGATGATAAAAGAAGGAAAAGATGAAGCGCTGCTCCAATTGATTCAATTTCCAGTTCGACATGGCGAAATTAGGGTTTCTGAAACTCTAAGTTTCGTGGGGGAGTAAGAAGATATATCGGCTGTAACATATGTTAAGAGATTATATGTATTAGCATAGTGGGCTGGGCCTTCACCCAGTTCGTTTATTTTCTTTCCCAGCACCTTAGCCCACGAGGCTACTGTATATATTTAACATCTCTTGTACATTCCGAATTCAATTCATTTCAATAGAAAATAATCCTTCGATACTTTCAGTTGCACAATCAAAATATAAAATTCTCAAAAGCTTACTATACCTGCTTCTAATTTTCAAAGTATTTCTCCTTTAGGACTGATAGAGTTTAATGATTATCATTATCGCCCACGTAAGTCCTTTCCCATGTAAATGTTTTGGGATGGTACATACTTTTGGCCTTTTGTTTACGTAATGACGTCATATGTCCATGATTGATTTCGTGCAATGAAATTTAGTTAAATTCAACCATTATCAGGTCACTGCTATAAAAAGAACATAACCAACTTAATATTTTACGTTCATCAAAAATTCTATCATTGACACATTCGTATTGACCAATCACGCACCATATCCAATCGGTTTCACCCTCCAACAACCAGCAAAAATATATTTTCCCTCTTTGTATACTTCTTCACTATGCTCCTGAGTTTTTGTCAAGTTAGCTTTTGCCTCTACTCTGTTAATTAATTGATTCAACAGTTTTCATCAATTTTACTCCTTAACAAGAATTCATTTCGTAGTCATTGCTTTCAATCTTTCTGTAGTTTTGTTGTATCACTTTTTTCTATAGTTTTCAGCACTATATGAAAAATAATCAATACACACACAATCCATATTTAGTTTCAGTATATCAATTTATGAGTAATGATACTATAGAATTTTTTGAGAAAATATGTCATAGTGTTAAATCCTACTGGTGTAATCTAAATAGAATTACTGATTACAATGACAAAATATTGAAAAGTCAATTGTTTTTCTCTAGATAGCTTTTTAATTTTAAAAAGGAAAATTTTCGCAAGTTAAATTGTTATTCTACTATTTTTTGGTTAAATGTTTTCATCTATTCTTCATCTTTATTATTGAGGAATACAGTTTACGAAAAATTTACTACAATGTTCGTAACCTTTATGCATTATTATTTACTTTGAAGAACAGATTGAAAAGGAAGAAAAATATTGAATTTGTTTTTAAAGAACAAAGGTTAATTTGTCCTTTAGTCAAGTTTTACAATAAACATTGCCAATTTATACCAATAAAAACATATGAACTTTTGACCGGACTCGCTTCTACAACATGCACAGTTATTTGGAATATCATGCTTATAACTTTATAGAAGAATCACACAGACGCACGTATGCACATTTTGGTTACTAAGCATGTTCATATATGCACATTTCTTTTTGATAGAACATGGTTATTGAATAGTTATGTATTGAAAAATGATAGTTTAGCAGTAAAGCAAAGAAAGACTTGAAGGATAAATTTTGATATCAAGTTAAGATATTTATTTTTTGAAAGTTGAGCTAGAGAGCAATTACAATTGTATCCTTTTGACAACTGAAGTCAAATTAAAAGTGTAACGACCTGGATTTTTGGTCGGTTAATTTTAAATATTTAATATAATTTTAAATATCGAGTGGATAATATAAATGAAATTTTATATTGAATTATCGATTTAATAATCGAAGTACAATAATAATCGAATATGAACTTGGAAACTGAATCAAAACAATTCAAATGACCGGTAAAAATTCTATTTGGATATAAACGACGATAATAATAATTTATTATCAAAGAATTTGTTTGTTTTGAATTTAAATAATATTTTATCAATTTAATATGGTTAATTCATATTACGTTCGAACCAGTTTTTATAGTCTATTTTGTTGAGTTCAGAATAGGTTTATTATATTGAAATGTCGGTCGGAATGCTAGAATAGCGATTCGTAATTTAAATTACTGGACCCCGAGATATTTGATTGTGGATAGGTTCAAAATCAAATCGATATCCATCTAAAAAGAATAAAAATCGCTTTATATCGAATCGTATAAAATACGAGATCAAATCGAAGATCAAATCAAAATATGTTTTAAAAGAATAAAGATCTCTTTAATCAAATCACACTAAATTACTTCCCTTAAGCCTTAAGTTATTGTTCTCCTTTAAATACGCAACATACCCTATTCCCGTTCCCTTTTCATTTTGTTCCTCTGAAAGAAAATGAAACCAAAACTCTTCAAATTTGAAATCCTCACCTTTCCTCAATTTGAAGTTCAAAGACCTCGCCTTCATCTGTTATTCCTTCTAAAATCCAAAACCCCTTTCAAAGAAGTCCTTTATCACAATTAAAATCAAATCCTTACCACCAAACAAAATAGAAAGGAAACTAGTTAAATTCGAATCGTCCACTCTTATACTCTTTCCACGTTGTTCGATTTAGATACCTGGAAGCTTCCGACATCGGTTATCGCGTTGCAGTGAAGTCGCGATTTAGGGGAAGTGTTGGTATCGAGTTCGATACCGAGGGAAGGATCGAAGACATTAACGATGAACTAGGTAGTTGCGATAGAGAAAGAGGGTGCGACGATGGAATTTGATTGGATCTGTCGTGAGTATTGCGAAGTTGACTCAAAGCTGATACTGGTTGCGATGAATAAACTAGTGTACTGCGATTTCGAATGGGTAAACTGGAAAGTGATTCAGCAGGGAATTATGAGTATGAAGGTGGCCTATGTTCATATTTGAATAAGAGGTTAGGGCTGTGTTTCTGGGTTCGATGAGGTTGTACGATGGTTCCAAAGAGGTGCGATGTTCACCTGTAGTGTTCGAAGTTGGAGGACAGACTGAGAAGGTGATGCTGGGGCGTTGTTCGTGAGCTAAGCTGGTAGGTAACGAGGGGTTCGGGAAGGGTGTTTGAGTGGACTGAAACTATGTAAGGGCGGCGTTGTGAATGAACTTGGTTGTCGCGACTTTTGACTGGTGATCAAAGTGGAGGGGATGGATGGTCATAACATGGATAGCATGTGTTTGTTTAAAATGGTGCGTGGTTGGAGTCATTTTTAAGTGGTGAAGAGTAGCAGGATGGAACACGTATGATTAAAGAAGGATTAGGACCCGAAAACCGTGACTAAGAATTTACATGGTTTAACGTATAATTTACTAATTTATTTAGTTAATTCGAGTAACCTTATATAATCAAAATTTATAATGCAATGTATTTAATTTATACAAGGTTCGAAAATCGTAATGATATTGGAGTCAATCAGAGTTGACTAGTATTTAATTTAAATATAATATTATTCGATTGAATTTAAATTGGGGTGTTCTGCAAATTAAAAATCACGGTGAGTAATTCTCACTCAAGAATTTTATTTAAATTATTTTTATCGTTAAAAATAATTTGTTGGTTGTTTGGTTGCATTTAAATATTACTGTGGCTATTATAGATATATTAGTTATATAGGATTGATGTTTGTGGCTATTATATATATATATATATATATATATATATATATATATATATATATATTGGTGATTGGTTGGATTCCCGCGGTACCATTAGCGGATGCCCGCAGTATCATTAGCGGATGACCCTATACGCCCCACGCTATGATAGCGGATGACCTTCTATACCGCGATACCCTGCCTCGAAGCAGGATGTGTATTATGTATGTTAACTAACGTTTGTGGATGCAGGAAAACAGGTTGGAGGAATCCAACTGGATTCCTCAAAATTTATTACTGTTTGTTTTCACATATATATTATCATATATGATGTGTTATAAAACCCGTGATTTGATAATTGAGTGTTTTTGGATATTAAATATCACTGGGCTAAAATGTTGATATATAAAAATATCATGAAAACGATATTTGAGATTTGAATGGAAAATTCTATTTTTCTAAAAATAGAATTTGAAATTCGAATGGATTAAAAATATTGACTTGTTTCAAATAAATAAAACAAGTACTGAAATTTATAAATGATGTTTATAAATTAAAATACACAAGAAATTGAAGTGCTGAATTTATAAATGGTATTTATAAATTAAACGGAATGATTTTCATTGGAAAATCAAGGAATTGAAATGAATTTATAAACGATGTTTATAAATAAAGTGGAACAAATATCATTGGATAATTTGAATATTTTAATTCAAATGTGAATTTAAAAATAGAAATGGGGAAATCGTTTTAAAGAAATAAACGATGGAATTTATTCTAATGTTCAGAATATAAATTGAACTAAAATAAATCCGTAAGGATTTATGATTGGAATTCGATTAATTCGGATTTATTGAAATAGAAGTTAAATTGAATATGAAAAAAAATTGGGTGTTATATATATAAGTTATTATAAATAGAAAGTTCCAAAATAAGATTTTGGTTTTAAATAGATTTCGAAATAGACTTGTTTAAATACACGAAGGAAGGAAAATTATAAAATGATGTTTATAAATATAATGAATTAATTATCAAGAGATAATTTGAATATTTGAATTCAAATATGAATTTAAAAATAGAATTTGAAATCATTCAAAAGGGAACAACGGTTTTTATTCTACAATCCGGAATATCAAAGGGATGGAGTTTCAAATAGAAATTTGAAAAGGGCATTTGTTTAAATATATGAAACAAGGAAGTTGAATTTATAAATAGTGTTATAAATTTGGCGAAATAAATTATCATTTGGATAATTTAAACCATTTAAATTCAAATAGGAATTTAAAAGTAAATTGGGAAGTGTTTTGAAACAAAACGATTGATTATATTTCGGAATTCGAAATATAAGCTGAATTAAGAAAAATTCAACGGATTTATAATTATAATTCGATTATATCGAATTTTATAAATAATTTATTTATAAAAGGAAATGGAATTAAATATAGAAGATTGAAGGATAAATAAATTTATTAACGAGTAAGGGAAAATCGACGATTATAGATAATCGGAAATATTGAGTTGAATTTGGAAAATTAGTTTAAAATATATTAAAGTATATTAGAATGGAGTTATAATTTATATATAAACGAAGTTTAATAGTTTTTATATATAAATATAATTAAAACGAACTCTCCACAGCGCGGCAGTTCGTAAATCAGCGTTTCGAACATCAATTGAGTATATAGAACTCAATTTAAGTAGGAATTCTTTAAAATAAGAACCATCAGGACCGACTAAATAATAGTTTTCTAATGGAAGAGAAAAATCTGGATTTCGTCTTATAGATTTTGAGTTATTTCAAAATCAAATTTTCAGAAAAACAATACCAGAACCATAATAAAGCTATAATGGTTTATTTAAATAAATTAAAGGATTTCAAGGAAATAAAATCCGAATTGCCATTAGAAAGATCCAGACTTGAGTTGTAAAATATATCTGAACTCAAGTGGAGTAATGAATTGATTTTTGAAACAGAATTCAGATTTTTAATTATTGAATAGAATTAACTAATTTGAATAGTAATTAGTTAATGAAATTTTGAATTGATATTGTGCTTTGAATAAGTGAATTCGATCTGGAAATTTATATTCGAAATCGAAAAGAAAACTTGAATTGAAATTGGAATTCGATTGGTAATAGGCAAGTTAAAAATATATTTGAACATGATATGTTCAAATAGAAAGTGGAATAAGAAAATTAGCCAATTAAAGAATAAATTAGCAAATTAAGTTAGGAATGATCGGATTGAGTTTGGATAAATCGGAAAATAGGTGAACATAGATTAGACAGGTTTGGAGTGAAGTGTATGAAGATTATAATTCATGTGCTCGACAAAAAGGTACACGTTTAAATTCCATATGAGGTTTTATGCGCCGAATCGGCGAGCCACTTGGATTTTTGATTTTCTTTTTGAATGGAAAGGGCCTAGAGAGGCGAGTTGAGGTTTGAACTATTTGCCGGTACAAAGGAGGTTATGGCAAAAATTTCCGGAAATTTAACGAGATAGATTATTTTTAAGAAAATTTGATAGTTAGAAATCAGTATATTGATATATATATATATATATATATATATATATATATATATAGAATTCGGTAAGGAAATGAACTTAAAATAGTACTATAAACAAAAAGAAAATCTATAATTAAATTTGGTAATAATAGAAAGAGAAGCGTATACGTGTTTTAAAAATGGATAATGGTTTTTATAATGTTGATTATACGAGGTAAGTGGTCTTGTCCGTTTTGAAGTTAAGGATGTTTTCAGTCAAGGTCTGAGAGGTAGTTATACCCCAACTTGATTGATTTTATTTTCAACTGATAAATAACAAGATCCAGTCTCGAAGAGAAATTTTTGAATAAGAAATTTAGTCGAATGCAATATTTTGGGTTGTTGTAACGATATTTTATACAACATTCGTTTTAACCCAAGTAAGTGGAAATTTGGAAATATAATAAATAAATATTTCCTGAGTGTAGAAATGAACGGTCGTGAAAGAGATAAGTAATTGGAATGTTTTCCAGTTATAAATAAAAGATATTTCCTAAACATAGAAAATAAAAGAAGTTGATATTTGGAAATGTTTTACAAACAGCCTAAGAGGCCAAGATGATAGTCGAAATTATCGTGTTAACGAATATTGATAAGGAATGTTTGTTTATTTTTCTTCGATAGTTAAATAACCGACTATCAAAGTACTTGCCAATATCGTTGTCGATATGGAGAGACCGGTTGGATTATTATCCGTGAACCACTCCGTATTGGCAGTAGCGTTGCGAATCAAATTATATGAAGATAATCGAAGACGAAGTAAAGTGCAAGGGCTTTTTCTATTAATAGAAATTGTGCCTTCGGTTTCGTTCAATCCCAGAACGAACGTATATGGACGAATGTTTGACAGAGTATTACCAATGATCACATATGTTGGTCTGTATAGATATATATATGGTGGCGAAGAATTTATTCTCTTAGCATAATATCCAGAATGTATTTGAGCAAATCAATTAGTGATTAATAGATCTAATAATGTGGCATTCAAAGTGATTGTGCTATCAAGGAATGATAAGTAATCGTAGCCTCAGGCCTCAACAACCGGGAAATGACAAAAATCGGGCAGGCATCATGGCTATGTGGGTCGCTCCCATTAGGGTGTATAATCACCTATCTAGAGAAATTCCTTTTACTTCTTTAATCTATCGATGATGTCCCTTTTCGGGAAACGGTTGCTGATACTAACCGTTGGTGATATACATTCGATACACTCAAGCGAAATGAGTGGTCGGTCATGTGTAGGCCGGGTTGCAAGCTGTTCTTGTTGAACCTAGTGTATTCCCCTCTACAGATACACTATTGGAAGGTGGTTCCATGTAATAACCCGGAAATCTGACCCAATTTAAATTTTTTATTTTGGCAATTTTAATGAATTTTGATTATTTAAAATGAATTATTTTAAATAAAAACAACGACGAATTTATTTTGAATAGAATTAGAACATATATATTTATATGAATCATCGTTAGAATATAAATATTATTTATAATTATAAAAGGAATTGAAAATGGCGCGGTAGTTTGAAAATTCGATTTCAAAGTTCAAATGAATGTACAAGATTCAAAATAAACCGGATTTTAGCGAAATCGAAAATATTAGAATCTATTTGAGAATATCTTTCCAACGAATCCGAAAAATTGAAATTTCATAGCGGGGATAAAAAGTTATGCCCAGTTGAAAATTCAGAATAGTCACTATGGAATTCTAGCCCTTAAAAATGGAAATTTTGCAAACGACCTCGGTTTTCGACGAAACCACTTTTGTTGGAACCGGAGGGTCAAGTTATTTCTAGATTCCAATTTTCATAATTTGTTGAATCAATATGTGAGCGCGGTAAAGGAAAACATGTTTTAACAGTTTTAGTTGATTTTAATCGAATGGAGAATGGCCATTTTTCAAACGGTCTCGGAGTTTGACGAAATTGATTTTGTTAGGACCGTATCGTCAATACGAAGCTAGAAAATATTTTTCGGGAATTTTTCTAGTTAGTATGTGGACCCCAGTAAATTAAAAGGTACATTTAAATTAAACATATATTGATTTATATTTTAATTTAAAGAAAAACGAATCGTAACAGTCGAACTGGCTTACGAAACATATCCCATCGTGTTCGGAATGGGGGTATTTAGCTAAGGATGACAGTTGGTGGGTTTGAATTGGAGTTTATATTGCAAAAACACATATTTTCGAATTAAATAATATTAAAATTCTATATAAAAGGATCTTCCAAACCCTAGGTCAACTCATTCTCACGGTCAACCCTAGAACCCGCCCCCAAATTTAAACTGCGATGAACGATTCCGAAGCTCCTCCCATCTTCTCCATTTTCCTCCTAATCCATGTAGTAATAATCAAAACTTAATAAACAAAAAGCATCGAGCCCCTATGATCTTCAGATTCAGATATCAATGATCGATTTTCATCGATCGAGTTAAGAGTTCACGACACTCAAAGTTGCGTCGTTCGAAGGCGTCGTGGGAGCTGATGGCGGGCTCGAGCGTGGCGCCACCTCCAGCGTGGGGAGAAGTCAGAGAGGCCGACATCGTAGACACCTCAGATTGTCCTCCAGTCAAGCGGCGTGGCGTCGGTTTCGAAACCCTAGTGGCGAGCATTGTCAGAGCAACAACAGACGAAGATGGAAAAGGGATTAAGGTTAATTTAAAAGCTCTAATTCAATTTAGTTTATTTTATTGTTTAGAAACTAAAATATCATTGTTTTTAAATGTGTTTTTAAAAGTAAAATAGCGAAGTATATAAAAGTGTTTTAAAATACAATTAGAAAGGTATGATTTTTAATATATGAAAAGCATTATAAAAAAAATACGATTTTTATTTATGTAACAAATAAAAAATGTGATTTTTATATGAATTTTCTTTATATAAAAATACGATTTTTATATAGGAAGTAAAGCGATAAAAATATAAGCTTTATATATAAGATGGCGTTTTAAAAATAATTTTTTTATAGGATTGTCATAGGACAAAGATTTGACTTTTTTTTTATCTAGCAAAGATTTGATTTTTATTATCTAGCAAAGATGTGATTTTTAATTATATAAAAATATAATTTTTGTATATGCAGAGATATAAAAATATGAGTTTTATATAGTAGAGAATATAAAAATAGGATTTTTATATATGTAGCGAAATAAAAATCTGATTTTTATTTTATATATAGTTGAAACAAAAATGTGATCTTTACAATATAAACATCATATTAAAATGTGATTTTTAATATGAACAACGTAGAAAAGACTGCCTGGAAAATCCAAACCGTTCAGAAATAGAGAATGGAGGAGTGGAAACCCACGGTGAGAACTCCTCACTTTTAATTTATTTTCTAGTTGAAAAATATGTACTATGATGCAGACGGTGCTTAGTAGCACCCGATACCCGTCGTCCACAGACTATGGATGACTTGTTTGTTTGGTTGCTATGTTGTGAAATTTAGTTGTGTGATGTGGAATGAAATAAAATATTTTATAGTGGAAAATATTTTATAGTTAAAAATATAATTTTTAACGTGTATATAAAATAAATATTTATAAACAAATCGGATGATTTGTTTATATACACTGACTTGACTGATATTGATTGGGACGATAAATTTTAAACATCGCCCAACCGCACAAATAAAAATCTATGTTTGTTGATTTGAAACCCCACATGGGTATTGGGATGATATTTGATGTACACTAATCTCGATTGTTTAGTTGTATGTCAATCGATGGGTTGAAAGACTATGTAAGCGTTAATTATTTATATTTAATGCTTATACAGTTGTGTAGTGCACTCTGGATGATGGTTGATGATTTATCGTTGCTGTTACATACATGTGTTGTAGGGAATCCATATAATTAACGTTATATGGTAATCGATTGGGCCTCATTCCAATTTGGAAAATAAGAAATGTAGATTCATGTGTTGAATAGAAATATAAATTCATGTGTTGAATAGAAATATATATTCATGTGTTGAATAAAATATATATTCATGTGTTGAATAAAATATATATTCATGTGTTGAAGAAAATATTCATTTGTTGAATAGAATAAAGAAGTTATTGAAACATATAAAGCCGTGTTGGTTAGATATGCGCCATTTAGACGTGAACGATATTTATATCGATTTTATTCATTTTTGTAATGTATATAGAAAAGAAAGTGATTTCAAAATATAACATTTTGAAAAAATTATCATTTGTATATCGATGATGTGGAATATTCAATTTTGATTTGAAATTGAATATGAAGTTGAAATCATTTTGAAAACGAATTTAAAACGATTTATAAAATTCGTTTCGAAAGGAAATCGACGAAGTATATATTATATATATATAATATAATGGCCTGAATAGAACGCGCCGCGCCACGGCAGTTCAAAAATTTCGACCATTGGCTTCGAATTGATATTACGGGAGATCCGACCGTCGGATTCTCCTGAAACCAAAACCGTTGGGTTCGTATCGAAAAGAGCTTTCTAACGAGTATTAGAGATTTTAAATCTAATGGTTGGATTTGGAACTTTGTCCAAATCAAATTTGGAAAAGGTCGCTGTAAGTCCAGTTCGATGGCCGTTGATGGAAATCGACTGTACGGGCCTTGATAAAATTATTAAAAATAGTAATAATTTGTGTAAAATCATAAGAAATGATTTGTGAAGAATTGGGATGAAAAGTTCAATATTTGAAAAGGTAAAAATAGATTTTTATTGAAATGAACTAGTTTTGAACTAGAATTATAATTCTATTTATTTTTAAAATAAATAAAGTGGATTTGAAATGGTTTTGAAAATAACCAGAATTTCCAATAATTGAATTGGAATGGATTTGAACCGAAATTGTCTTTGGAATATTTCGATGTTGGATTTCGTGATGATACAGATATTGTTATGGAGATTTGAAAGATATATTTATATCGTTATTTCCGATACGATATTTGTAGGTCGTAGAATTTGATATTGAATATAAGCCGATATATTTTTTGCTCAGAGCCTTATATTTAATATCAAATTTGATTTGGGTTTGTCGTGAATAGTGTCTTCATTAACATAGTTCTTAAACCAAGTTGAGAAAAAGATTAAATCTTTTTGTTTAGATTTAATGAAGTGTACCAATTAAATAGTATTTAATTGGAATTGAATTTGAATTGATTTTTGGGTTTATCGTGAACGGTGTTTTAAATAACACTTGTTCTTTAACCCGATAATTAATGGAATGCGATTTTGGGTTGTCATGAACGCTATTTTCAATAATACTATTCTTAGACCCAACCGAGTTAAGAAAATCAGAAACTAACTGGAGATTAGTTAAGTTGAATGGTTTCTTGGGTATTGATCTGATGTTGGTTTCGGCCTTCGGGGTTAATACTTAGGGAATTGCTCACTTGTTATTTTACGGTTAAAGGCTGATAGAATGGAATGTGATTCTGGGTTTATCATGAACCGTGTTTTAAATGACATTGATTCTTTAACCCAGTTAAAGATTAACACTAAGTGGAGTTTTAATGAATCTTTAATTAGATTGAAATGATCGAGAATGGAGTATCGCCGGTTTTGCTCCAAGTGATAGTTAAATCTTTAACTAGATTTGAACGTGAAATGGTAATTAACTTACCGATAACACCGTGGTGTTAGATATGAAGTATTACCAGTTTTACTTCATGGGATGAATAGGTTGGGATTGCGAAATAAATAATTACTTCGGTGTGGTTCGCTAATTCTGACTAGTTTGAAGTGATATTCAAAGGAAGATTAAAGAATGAATTTAAAAGAATTTATCTTTGATAAAATTAATGGGAACCTTTCCCTAAGAATGTGAAATTTAGAAACTAACTGGAGGTTAGCAAAGAAGAATGGTTTCCTGGGTATTGATCTTATGTTGGTTTCGGCCTTCGGGGTTAATATTTGGGGAATTATTCTCTTGCTAACTTACAGTTAGTGACTGATGAATTGGAATGAGGCGTATGTTGTGTTTTTGTAACACTTCTTTATTATATACGCGAGTTATTCAGAAAGACCGGGTTTATCCAATTCTGAATAACTGATTCGACGTGGTGTCGAAGAGAAAGACGGTGGTTGAAGACCGGAGGTCTTCACGTCGTTTGGGTAATTACTGATGATCTTGATTGGGTTGTACACCCAAGAGGAGGGAATCAGTTGGTGATCATCCAGACGTACTTGAAGATCGATGGATATGCGAGGTACAAGGTGCCTCCTGTTTCGTTCAGACCCAGAACGGACTTGTAAATGGACTGTGTGTTTGACATTGGATATCATTCTGTGTGATTGATGGATATCGGTTGCATGGAGTGGTTTGCCTGTGTGGCATGCTAATATGCAAATGATCAAGGCTTCTATTGGAAAGCAAAGTCTTGTGGTTGATGATCAAAGCACGGCCTGTGTGGCATAGCTTTGTGTAGCGTTAATTCACGAGCCTCACACCCAGGTATGAACCAAAAACGGGAGACAGATATCAGGGGGGACATGCGTTTCTTTCTAGTTAGAAGTGGTGTCAGTGCTTGAACTGACTGACATTGCTTATGTGGATGATGGAATTTGAGGCGCCTTGGTTATATCGGTTTCGGCCGGTGCATCCTGGTCGGCAGACGGACTAAACTTACGCCCCATAGGGCGGGGAAACGCAGTGTTCAGGAATTATAATCCACATCGGTGGACCGGCCCTGAGTCCAAGGGACGATGCGTTCTATTCCTGAGGGGCGGACTAGAGGCTCTCGAATCGGTGAGGACGATCTCTAGCCTCGGTTCATATCATAAATGATAATCCAACTTCCAATACGACATTTTGCGGTTTTATTTGTAGAGCCTTGTATGGCGACATAGTGGTATGGGGCACTTATGCCGTCTATGATTGATACTTATGATTGAAATTGTTTTATACACTATGCACTTATAATAGTATCAAATGATTTGTTTTTAGTGTATCAAGCATTCTTTGGCTATTATAAGGTAAAAACCCTATCCTCCGGCTTGCGTTGCATTGTGTGATGGGACCTAGGTCTTATAATAGCTTCATTTTTCTTTATTTAGCATTGCGCCGTTTGTTTTATGCATTGGTATTCTTGGGAGGAAACCCGTTCCGTGTTATACGGCGTGGTCCCTTGATTTACCTAACTTTAAAATAATGATTAATAACTGTTTTAGTTCTCACACCAGTCACATGACTGACCTGGAGTTTTGTTTTAACCTAAACTCTTGGTGCCCTTATTTTGACATGGGCAGCTAGTAGTTTTGGTTTTGCAGATTTATATTCACACGATCCTGATTTACAGCTGGAACGATACTCGGAAAGCTCTGTATCCGTGTATTACTTCTAGTTGTGTTTTGTATTATTTTCCGCTGCGATGTATTTAAATATAATTTAAATCTCTGATATTTTCTATGTAATATTTATTCATACTCTGTATATTCTTGTATTCTGATGGAATTGTTGTAATATACAATGAAATGTTCTTCTGTCTGCGTTTTGATGCGGCTTGTTCTCAACTCAATCCGTGATTTCCCGTAAGGGGGATTTCGGGTCGTGTCATCGTGGTATCAGAGCTCTGGTTTGCAGAGCTAGGAGAACAAGACACATTAGAACCAAACGAAAGAATTCATCATAGATTGGGTTAGTAATATCCAATAAGAATGACTCGTTAGAGATGGGATCGGTAGTATCCTAGAACGAGTGTGAAGAGTATTCTTTTAAAATGAAAACAATTTTTGTTTTGAAAATTTAAACTTTATTCTACATATTTGAATATTTATTTGTATTGAATTTGGACAATCCAATATATAAAGATTTTGCATATACGCGTTGCAAGCGTATATTCGAAGTTTTAATATACTGGGTAGATATAGAATCACGCTCTAGTCGCTCGGGGATAATTCTGGTGATGTCGCGACATCATTAGTATTTGTGTTCGAGTTTCGAAGGTGTGATATTTATATATTTCCAGTTGACTGGTGTGAGAACCAAAATTAGATAGGGCCTATTATTGTGATTTGGCATCAAAAATCTGATTTTTGACTATATATCAAAATTATGAATTTGAAATGATAATCAACTAATTGATTGCTGGTTGTGTTGTTTGATTATTGTTTGATTAATTAAAATGTTGGACCTTTAGCCAAATTGAACCAAATAGTGAATTATATTGAAAATTTGTCGCATTTGCATGCATATACATGTACTTACATTGAACAGGTCATAGCAAAGATGCTAGAGAAGAGGAATACAATTGTTTGCCCGACAAATAGGTACATGTTTACTAATTTCTTGGGTTTTGGATGATTTTATGAGCCGACTGGCTAACCCCTTGGCTTTTTCTTTTTCTTTTGGATTGAAGAAGGCCATGGGAGGCTATATGAAATATCCCGAAGTCCCCGGTGCAGGGGAGGTTATGGCGAAATTTTTCGAAAATTTAGGGTGTTAGCCAAATTTTTTGAAAAATTTGAAAAGTTCTTAGAAACTGAAAAGTTGAAGAACTTAAGCCGTAATGAAAATAATGGAAGTTGAGTTGATTAGTTAAACAACTTACGGCTTCATTCCTTTTCGGGCATGAAAAGTTTTAAGTGGGGGAGATTGTAGTAACCCGGAAATCTGAGCCAATTTTAAATTTTTATTTTGGCAATTTTAATGAATTTTGATTATTTAAAATGAATTATTTTAAATAAAAACGACAAGGAATTTATTTTGAATAGAATTAGAACATATATATTTATATGAATCGTCGTTAGAATATAAATATTATTTATAATTATAAAAGGAATTGAAAATGGCGCAGTAGTTTGAAAATTCGATTTCAAAGTTCAAATGAATGTACAAGATTCAAAATAAACCGGATTTTAGCAAAATCGAAAATATTAGAATCTATTTGAGAATATCTTTCCAACGAATGCGAAAAATTGAAATTTCATAGCGGGGATAAAAAGTTATGCCCAGTTGAAAATTCAGAATAGTCGCTATGGAATTCTTGCCTTTAAAAATGGAAATTTTGCAAACGACCTCGGTTTTCGCTGAAACCGCTTTTGTTGGAACCGGAGGGTCAAGTTATAGCTAGATTCCAATTTTCATAATTTTTCGAATCAATATGTGAGCGTGGCAAAGGAAAACATGTTTTAACAGTTTCAGTTGATTTTAATCGACTGGAAAATGGCCATTTTTCAAACGGTCTCGGAATTTGACGAAATTGGTTTTGTTAGGACTGTATCGTCAATACGAAGCTAGAAAATATTTTTCGGGAATTTTTCTAGTTAGTATGTGGACCCCAGTAAATTAAAATTTACATTTAAATTAAATATATATTGATTTATATTTTAATTTAAAGAAAAACTGATCGTAACAGTCGAACTGGCTTACGAAACATATCCCATCGTGTTCGGAATGAGGGTATTTAGCTAGGGACGACAGTTGGTGGGTTTGAATTGGAGTTTATTTTGCAAAAACACATATTTTCGAATTAAATAATATTAAAATTCTGTATAAAAGGGTCTTCCAAACCCTAGGTCAACTCATTCTCACGGTCAACCCTAGAACCCGCCCCCAAATTTAAACCGCGACGAACGATTCCGTAGCTCCTCCCATCTTCTCCATTTTCATCCTAATCCATGAAGTAATTATCAAAACTTAATATAAAAAAAAAGCATCGAGCCCCTATGATCTTTAGATTCAGATATCAATGATCGATTTTCATCGATCGAGTTAGGAGTTCACGGTGCTCAAAGTTGCATCGTTCGAAGGCGTCGTGGGAGCTGATGGCGGGCTCGAGCGTGGAGCCACCTCCGGCGTGGGGAGAACTCAGAGAGGCCGACATCGTAGACACCTCAGATTGTCCTCCAGTCAAGCGCCGCGGCGTCGGTTTCGAAACCCTAGTGGTAAGCATGGTCAGAGCAACAACAGACGAAGATGGAAAAGGGATTAAGGTTAATTTAAAAGCCCTAATTCTATTTAGTTTATTTTATTGTTTAGAAACTAAAATATCATTGTTTTTAAATGTTTTTTTAAAAGTAAAATAGCGAAGTATATAAAAGTGTTTTAAAATACAATTTGAAAGGTATGATTTTTAATATATGAAAAGCATTATAAAAAAATACGATTTTTATATATGTAACAAATAAAAAATGTGATTTTTATATGAATTTTCTTTATATAAAAAAATGATTTTTATATAGGAAGTAAAGCGATAAAAATATAATCTTTATATAGAAGATGGCGTTTTAAAAATATAAATTTTATAGGATTGTCATAGGACAAAGATTTGATTTTTTTATCCAGCAAAGATTTGATTTCTTTTATCTAGCAAAGAAGTGATTTTTAATTATATAAAAATATAATTTTTATATATGCAGAGATGTAAAAATATGATTTTTATATAGTAGAGAATATAAAAATATGATTTTTTATATACGAAGCGAAATAAAAATCTGATTTCTATTATACATATATAGTTGAAACAAAAATGTGATCTTTACAATATAAACATCATATTAAAAATGTGATTTTTAATATGAACAGCGTAGAAAAGACTGCGTTGGAATTTCTGGAAAATCCAAACCGTTCAGAAATAGAGAATGGAGGAGTGGAAACCCACGGTGAGAACTCTTCACTTTTAATTTATTTTCTAGTTGAAAAATATATACTAGGATGCAGAAGGTGCTTAGTAGCAACCGACACCCGTCGTCCACAGACCATGGATGACTTGTTTATTTGGTTGCTATGTTGTGAAATTTAGTTGTGTGATGTGGAATGAAATAAAATATTTTATAGTGGAAAATATTTTATAGTTAAAAATATAATTTTTAACGTGTATATAAAATAAATATTTATAAACAAATCGGACGATTTGTTTATATACACTGATTTGACTGATATTGATTGGGACGATAAATTTTACACATCGCCCAACTGCACAAATAAAAATCTGTGTTTGTTGATTTGAAACTCCACACGGGTATTGGGATGACATTTGACGTACACTAATCCCGATTGTTTAGTTGTATGTCAGTCGATGGGTTGACAGACTGTGTAAGCATTAATTATTTATATATAATGCTTATACAGTTGTGTAGTGCACTCTGGATGATGGTTGATGATTTATCGTTGCTGTTACATACATGTGTTATAGGGAATCCATATAATTAACGTTATACGGTAATTGATTGGGCCTCATTCCAATTTGGAAAATAAGAAATATAGATTCATGTGTTGAATCGAAATATAAATTCATGTGTTGAATAGAAATATATATTCATGTGTTGAATAAAATATATATTCATGTGTTGAATAAAATATATATTCATGTATTGAAGAAAATATTCATTTGTTGAATAGAATAACGAAGTTATTGAAATATAAATAGTCGTGTTGGTTAGATATACGCCATTTAGACATGAACGATATTTATATCGATTTTATTCATTTTTATAATGTATATAGAAAAGAAAGTGATTTCAAAATATAACGTTTTTAAAATATTATCATTTGTATATCGATGATGTGGAATATTCAATTTTGATTTCAACTTGAATACGAAGTTGAAATTGTTTTGAAAACGAATTTAAAACGATTTATAAAATTCATTTTGAAAGGAAATCGACGAAGTATATATATTATATATATAATATATAATGGCCTGAATAGAACGCGCCGCGCCACGGTAGTTCACGAATTTCGACCATTGGCTTCGAATTGATATTACGGGAGATCCGACCGTTGGATTCTCCTGAAACTAGAACCGTTGGGTTCGTATCGAAAAGAGCTTTCTAACGAGTGTTAGATATTTGAAATCTAATGGTTGGATTTGGAATTATGTCCAAATCAAATTTATAAAAGGTCGCTGTAAGTGCAGTTCGATGGCCGTTGATGGAAATCGACTGTACGGGCCTTGATAAAATTATTAAAAATAGTAATAATTTGTGTAAAATCATAAGAAATGATTTGTGAAGAATTGGGATGAAAAGTTCCATATTTGAAAAGGTAAAAATAGATTTTTATTGAAATGAACTAGTTTTGAACTAAAATTATAATTCTATTTATTTTTGAAATAAATAAAGTGGATTTGAAATGGTTTTGAAAATAACCAGAATTTCCAATAATTGAATTGGAATGGATTTGAATCGAAATTGTCTTTGGAATATTTCGATGTTGGATTTCGTGATGATACAGATATTGTTATGGAGATTTGAAAGATATACTTATATCGTTATTTTCGATACGATATTTCTTGGTCGTAGAATTTGATATTGAATATAAGCCGATATATTTTCTGTTCAAAGCCTTGTATTTATTATCAAATTTTATTTGAGTTTGTCGTGAGTGGTGTCTTCATTAACACAGTTCTTAAACCCAGTTGAGAAAAAGATTAAATCTTTTTGTTTAGATTTAATGAAGTGTACCAATTAAATGGTATTTAATTGGAATTGAATTTGAATTGATTTTTGGGTTTATCATGAACGGTGTTTTAAATAACACTTGTTCTTTAACCCGATAATTAATGGAATGCGATTTTGGGTTGTCGTGAACGCTATCTTCAACAATACTGTTCTTAGACCCAACCGAGTTAAGAAAATCAGAAACTAACTGGAGATTAGTTAAGTTGAATGGTTTCTTGGGTATTGATCTGATGTTGGTTTCGGCCTTCGGGGTTAATACTTAGGGAATTGCTCACTTGCTATTTTACGGTTAAAGGCTGATAGAATGGAATGTGATTCCGGGTTTATCGTGAACCGTGTTTTAAATGACATTGATTCTTTAACCCAGTTAAAGATTAAAACTAAGTGGAGTTTTAATGAATCTTTAATTAGATTGAAATGATCGAGAATGGAGTATCACCAGTTTTGCTCCAAGCGATAGTTAAATCTTTAACTAGATTTGAACGTGAAATGGTAATTAACTTTACCGATAACACCGTGGTGTTAGATATAAAGTATTACCAGTTTTACTTCATGGGATGAATAGTTTGGGATTGGGAAATAAATAATTACTTCGGTGTGGTTCGCTAATCCCGACTAGTTTGAAGTGATATTCAAAGGAAGATTAAAGAATAAATTTAAAAGAATTTATCTTTGAAAAAATTAATGGGAACCTTTCCCTAAGAATGTGAAATTTAGAAACTAACTGGAGGTTAGCTAAGAAGAATGGTTTCCTGGGTATTGATCTGATGTTGGTTTCGGCCTTTGGGGTTAATATTTGGGGAATTTTTCTCTTGCTAATTTACAGTTGGTGACTGATGAATTGGAATGAGGCGTATGTTGTGTTTTTTGTAATACTTGTTTATTATATACGCGAGTTATTCAGAAAGACCGAGTTTATCCCATTCTGAATAACTGATTCGACGTGGTGTCGAAGAGAAAGACGGTGGTTGAAGACCGGAGGTCTTCACGTCGTTTGGGTGATTACTGATGATCTTGATTGGGTTGTACACCCAAGAGGAGGAAATCAGTTGGTGATCATCCAGACGTACTTGGAGATCGATGGATATGCGAGGTACAAGGTGCCTCCGGTTTCGTTCAGACCCAGAACGGACTTGTAAATGGACTGTGTGTCTGACATTGGATATCATTCTGTGTGATTGATGGATATCGGTTGCATGGAGTGGTTTGCCTGTGTGGCATGCTAAGATGCAAATGATAAAGGCTTCTATTGAAAAGCAGAGTCTTGTGGTTGATGATCAAAGCACGGCCTGTGTGGCATAGCTTTGTGTAGCGTTAATTCGTGAGCCTCACACCCAGGTATGAACCAAAAACGGGAGACGGATATCAGGGGGGACATGCGTTTCTTTCTAGTTAGAAGTGGTGCCAGTGCTTGAACTTACTAACATTGCTTATGTGGATGATGGAATTTGAGGCGCCTTGGTTATATCGGTTTCGGCCGGTGCATCCTGGTCGGCAGACGGACTAAACTTACGCCCCATAGGGCGGGGAAACGCAGTGTTCAAGAATTATAATCCACATCGGTGGACCGGCCCTGAGTCCAAGGGACGATGCGTTCTATTCCTGAGGGTTGGACTATAGGCTCTCGAATCGGTGAGGACGATCCCTAGCCTCGGTTCATATCATAAATGATAATCCAACTTCCAATACGACATTTTGCGGTTTTATTTGTAGAGCCTTGTATGGCGACAAAGTGGTATGGGGCACTTATGCCGTCTATGATTGATACTTATGATTGAAATTGTTTTATACACTATGCACTTATAATAGTATCAAATGATTTGTTTTTAGCGTATCAAGCATTCTTTGGCTATTATAAGGTAAAAACCCTATCCTCCGGCTTGCGTTGCATTGTGTGATGGGACCCGGGTCTTATAATAGCTTCATTTTTCTTTATTTAGCATTGCGCTGTTTGTTTTATGAATTGGTATTCTTGGGAGGAAACCCGTTCCGTGTTATACGGCGTGGTCCCTTGATTTACCTAACTTTAAAATAAAGACTAATAACTGTTTTAGTTCTCACACCAGTCACATGACTGACCTAGAGTTTATTGTTTTAACCTAAACTCTAGGTGCCCTTATTTTGACACGGGCATCTAGTAGTTTTGGTTTTGCAGATTTATATTCATAGGATCATGATTTACAGCTAGAACGATACTCGGAAAGCTTCGTATCCGTGTATTACTTCTAGTTGTGTTTTGTATTATTTTCCGCGGCGACGTATTTAAATATAATTTAAATCTCTGATATTTTCTGTGTAATATTTATTCATACTCTGTATATTCTTGTATTCTGATGGAATTGTTGTAATATACAATGAAATGTTCTTCTGTCTGCGTTCTGATGCGGCTTGTTCTCAACTCAATCCGTGATTTCCCGTAAGGGGGATTTCGAGTCGTGTCATACCTTGTCATGTTGGAAATCCAATCTCCAATAAGTGCCCTGCGGTTTTTGGTTTTATATTATATATGGAGCATGAGATGCAAGCGTTCCGCTAGATTCTATTTATTTGATGTAGATATTATTATAATATCACTGGATTTGATATCAAAAATATTTTGGGTTATCGTAAGGTAAAAACCATCTGTGTTTATGTGTGGATCGGTCTTACGATTATCATTTCTTTCGAAAGGATTTTTTTAAAAGTCAAATAAATGATTGGAGTTTACTCACACCAGTCCCATGACTGACCCAGAGTTTATTTTGTTTTTTTGGTCTTCCCTAAACTCTTGGGTGCCCAAATTTGTGTGGGCAGTCAAGTAGTTGGGATTTTTCAGATTCACTTGGAAGAGCTGGAGGCAGGAGGCTTCACCAGTTAGCTATAGACTATCATATTTCCGCTGTGTACTATGTTGTATCTGGAAACAGGTGTTTATAACTGTTCCAGGAAAAAATGTTGTGCTCTGATAAGGGTATGTATATACAGTTACTGATTTGTATTTCAAAAGTTATGTTATTTAATATATTTTACTCATTCCGCTGTGAGTTTGTGATCTTCGTTTTCTTCTATTATAATATTTCTTTCTTTCTATTTCTCATCCTCTAACTTCTTTCTAATAATGATTCGTATTTCTGTGCGATTTGGGTTGGACGTGTGGTGTTATTAGTCAACTCAGATAGTACGGAATTGCGGGCTGCTACAGTTGGTATCAGAGCTTAGGTTGAGCGAATACCTAGGCTTTGGTGGGATTGTGCTCGTTAGAGATAGGGTCAGTAGTACCCTAGAATGAGTTGAGTGTATATATACGAGAGTGTGTATTTGTTAATTGATATAAAAACTATTTTATATTGTGTTGGCTAGTCTGTTGGGTGGTTTATGAATTCTGATCGAATCGTGGGATGCCAAGACGTCGATAAGAGTTTGTAAATACTTGAATAGAAGATTGAACACGATATTGTTTTTAAGTGGGTAAATGGAATAATTTTACCCAATAATTTCTTTTTTGATAGAAAATGAATTATTTTGTGAGATTATTATAATATACGGATGTGTTGGTTGATATTATTATAATCAAATGAGATTATAAAAAATTGGAATGGTTATGTATAACCAAATATAATTTGTATATGAATGAAATATACAAATGAGATGAACTAAAATTGAATTCAAACAGAATTTGGAATCTAAATCCTGGGAAGTCGGAAAATATTTTCTTAAGTATACTAAAATAAAATAGTTTTGTTTTGAAAGGGTTTTTAAATAAAGACCAATTTGAATAGATTTTGAAAGTGATAATGCACTGAACTCACTTCAGTGGCTGGAAAATAATTCTGATGATGACTGCAGCATCATTATTGTTCATTTTCGAGTTCCTAAGTGACGAATTGCTACCTTAGAAATGTTTTTGATGGAAATTTGTTTGAAAGAAAACAAGTTGTTTTGAAAAATTCAATGTTTTGAATTTGTGATGGAAATAAATATATGTATATATTTATGGGATTTCAATAGAATTTGAAATGAAAACCCGGGAATTTGAATTCTGGAATTAAATTTAACTTAAGCAAGTTAAATGGATCGAAGTGAATAAATTGATCAGAATCAATTTGAATGGAATATGAATTGGTTGTAATCATTCAGATTAATTGAATGTAAGCATATATAATCTGAAATATAAATAAAAACCAAAAGTTTTGGTAGAACTATATTTGTAGAAATGTGAAGTGTTGAGTTTAACATAAGTGAGATTTTGGAAAGTAATGGGTTTGTACCATTTTTGCTACCTTAGTAATTTCGGGGACGAAATTATTTTAAGAGGGGAAGAATGTGACGACCGGATTTTTGGTCGGTTAATTTTAAATATTTAATATAATTACAAATATCGAGTGGATAATATAAATGAAATTTTATATTGAATTTTTTATCTAATAATCGAAGTACAATAACAATCGAATATGAAGTTGGAAACTGAATCAAAACAATTCAAATGACCGGTAAAAATTATGTTTGAATATAGACAACGATAATAATAATTTATTATCAAATAATTTATTTGTTTTGAATTTAAATAATATTTTATCAATTTAATAAGGTTAATTCATATTACGTTCGAACTTGTTTTTATAGTCTATTCTGTTGAGTTCAGAATAGGGTTATTATATTGAAATGTCGGTCGGTACGCTAGAATAGCGGTTCGTAATTTAAATTACTGGACCCCGAGATATTTAATTGTGGATAGGTTCGAAATCAAATCGATATCCATCTAAAAAGAATAAAAATCGCTTTATATCAAATCGTATTAGATACAAGATCAAATCGAAGATCAAATCATAATCTGTTTTAAAAGAATAAAGATCTCTTTAATCAAATCAGATTCAATTCCTTCCCTTAAGGCTTGAGCTATTGTTCTCCTTTAAATACGCAACATACCCTATTCCCATTCCCTTTTCATTTTGTTCCTCTGAAAGAAAATAAAACCCAAACTCTTCAAATTTGAAATCCTCACCTTTGCTCGATTTGAAGTTCAAAGACCTCGCCTTCATCTGTTATTCCTTCTAAAATCCGAAACCCCTTTTAAAGCAGTCCTTTATCACAATTAAAATCAAATCCTTACCACCAAACAAAATAGAAAGGAAGTGAGTTAAATTCGAATCGTCCACTCTTATACTCTTTCCACGCTGTTCGATTTAGATACCTGGAAGCTTCCGACATTGGTTATCGCGTTGCAGTGAAGTCGCGATTTAGGGGAAGTGTTGGTATCGAGTTCGGTACTGAGGAAAGGAGCGAAGACATTAATGATGAGCTGGTTAGGTGCGATAGAGAAAGAGGGTGCGACGATGGAATTATAATGGATCTGTCGTGAGTTGTGCGAAGTTGACTCGAAGCTGATACTGGTTGCGATGAATAAACTAGTGTACTGCAATTTCGATTGGGTAAACTAGAGTGTGATTCAGCAGGGGATTATGACTATGAAGGTGGCCTATGTTCAAATTTGAATAAGAGGTTAGGGCTGTGTTTCTGGGTTCGATGAGGTTGTACGATGGTTCCAAAGAGGTGCGATGTTCACCTGTAGTGTTCGAAGTCGGAGGACAGACTGAGAAGGTGATGCTGGGGCGTTGTTCGTGAGCTAAGCTAGTAGGTAACGATGAGTTCAGGAAGGGTGTTTGAGTGGACTGAAACTATGTAAGAGCGGCGTTGTGAATGAACTTGGTTGTCGCGACTTTTGACTGGTGATCAAAGTGGAGGGGATGGATGGTCATAACATGGATAGCATGTGTTTGTTTAAAATGGTGCGTGGTTGGAGTCGTTTTCAAGTGGTGAAGAGTAGCAGGAAGGAACACGTATGATTGAAGAAGGATTAGGACCCGAAAACCCTGACTAAGAATTTACATGGTTTAAGGTATAATTTACTAATTTATTTAGTTAATTCGAGTAACCTTATATAATCAAAATTTATAATGTAATGTATTTAATTTATACAAGGTTCGAAAATCGTAAAGATATTGGAGTCAATCAGAGTTGACTGAGATTTAATTCAAATCGAATATTATTTGATTTAATTTAAATTGGGGTGTTCAGCAAATTAAAAATCACGGTGAGTAATTCTCACTCAAGAATTTTATTTAAATTATTTTTATTGTTAAAAATAATTTGCTGGTTGTTTGGTTGCATTTAAATATTACTGTGGCTATTATACATATATTAGTTATATAGGATTGAAGTTTGTGGCTATTATATGTATATTTATATATATTGGTGATTGGTTGGATTCCCGCAGTACCATTAGCGGATGCCCGCAGTATCATCAGCGGATGACCTTATACGCCACACGCTATGATAGTGGATGACCTTCTATACCGCGATATCCTACCTCGAAGCAGGACAGGTATTATTTATGTTAACTAACGTTTATGGATGCAGGAAAACAGGTTAGAGGAATCCAACTGGATTCCTCAAAATTTATTACTGTTTGTTTTCACATATATTATCATATATGATGTGTTATAAAACCCGTGATTTGATAATTGAGTGTTTTTGGATATTTAAATTACACTAGGCTAAAATGTTGATATATAAAAATATCGTGAAAACGATATTTGAGATTTAAATGGAAAATTCTATTTTTCTAAAAATAGTATTTGAAATTCGAATGGATTAAAAATATTGACTTGTTTCAAATACATAAAACAAGTATTGAAATTTATAAACGATGTTTATAAATTAAAATATGCAGGAAATTGAAGTGATGAATTTATAAATGGTATTGATAAATAAAATGGAATGATTTTCATTGGAAAATCAGGGAATTGAAATGAATTTATAAACGATGTTTATAAATAAAGTGGAAAAATTATCACTGTACAATTTGAATATTTAAATTCAAATGTGAATTTAAAAATAGAAATGGGGAAATCGTTTTAAAGAAATAAACGATGGAATCTATTCTAATGTTCAGAATATAAAATGAACTAAAATAAATCTATAAGGATTTATGATTGGAATTCGATAAATTCGGATTTATTGAAATAGAAGTTGAATTGAGTATGAAAATAAATTGGGTGTTATATATAAGTTATTATAAATAGAAAGTTTCAAAATAAGATTTTGGTTTTAAATAGATTTTGAAATAGATTTGTTTAAATACATAAAGGAAGGAAATTTATAAAATGGTGTTTATAAATATAATGAATTAATTATCAAGAGATAATTTGAATATTTAAATTCAAATATGAATTTAAAAATAGAATTTGAAATCATTCGAAAGGGAACAACGGTTTTTATTCCGCAATTCGGAATATCAAAGGGATGGAGTTTCAAATAGAAATTTGAAAAGGGTACTTGATTAAATATATGAAACAAGGTAGTTGAATTTATAAATAGTGTTATAAATTTGGCGAAATAAATTATCATTTGGATAATTTAAACCATTTAAAAGTAAATTGGGAAGTGTTTTGAAACAAAACGATTGATTATATTTCGGAATTCAGAATATAAGCTGAATTGAGAAAAATTCAACGGATTTATAATTATAATTCGATTATATCGAATTTTGTAAATAATTTATTTATAAAAGGAAATGGAATTAAATATAGAAGATTGAAGTATAAATAAATTTATTAACGAGTAAGGGAAAATCGACGATTATAGATAATCAGAAATATTGAGTTGAATTTGGAAAATTGGTTTAAAATATATTAAAGTATATTAGAATGGAGTTAGAATTTATATATAAACGAAGTTTAAAAGTTTATATATATAAATATAATTAAAACGAACTCGCCGCAGCGCGACAGTTCGTAAATCAGCGTTTCGAACTTCAATTGAGTATATAGAACTCAATTTAAGTCGGAATTCTTTGAAACAAGAACCGTCAGGACTGACTGAATAATAGTTTTCTAATGGAAGAGAAAAATCTGGATTTCGTCTTATAGATTTTGAGTTATGTGAAAATCAAATTTTCAGAAAAATAGCGCAAGAACCATTATAAAGCCATAATGGTTTATTTAAATAAATAAAAGGATTTCAAGGAAATAAAATCTGAATTGCCCTTAGAAAGATCCAGACTTGAGTTGTAAAATATATCTGAACTCAAGTAGAGTAATAAATTGATTTTTGAAACAGAAATCAGATTTTTAATTAATGAATATAATTAACTAATTTGAATAGTAGTTAGTTAATGAAATTTTGAATTGATATTGGGCTTTGAATAAGTGAATTCGATTTGGAAATTTATATTCGAAATCGAAAAGGAAACTTGAATTGAAATAGGAATTCGATTGGTACTAAGCAAGTTAAAAATATATTTGAACATGATATGCTCAAATAGAAAGTGGAATAAGAAAAATAGCCAAATAAAGAATAAATTAGCAAATTAAGTTAGGAATGACCGGATTGAGTTTGGATAAATCGCAAAACGGGTGATCATAGATTAGACAGGTTTGGAGTGAAGTGTATGAAGATTATAATTCATGTGCTCGACAAAAAGGTACACATTTAAATTCCATATGAGGTTTTATGTGCCGAATCAGCAGGCCACTTGGCTTTTTGAATTTCTTTTTGAATGGAAAGGGCCTAGAGAGGTGAGTTGAGGTTTGAACTATTTTCCGGTATAAAGGAGGTTATGGCAAAATTTTCCGGAAATTTAAGGAGATAGAATATTTTTTAGAAAATTATATAGTTAGAAATTAGTAAATCGATATATATAGAATTTGGTAAGGAATGAACTTAAAATAGTACTATAAACAAAAAGAAAAACTATAATTAAATTTGATAAAAATAGAAAGAGAAGCATATACATGTTTTAAAAATGAATAATGGTTTTTATAATGTTGATTATTCGAGGTAAGTGGTCTTGTTCGTTTTGAAGTTAAGGATGTTTTTAGTCAAGGTCTGAGAGATAGTTATACCCCAGCTTGATTGATTTTATTTTTAACTGATAAATAACAAGATCTAGTCTCGAAGAGAAATGTTTGAATAAGAAATTTAGTCAAATGCAGTATTTTGGGTTGTTGTAACGATGCTTTATACAACATTCGTTTTTACCCAAGTAAGTGGAAATTTGGAAATATAATAAATAAATATTTCCTGAGTGTAGAAATAAACGGTCGTGAAAGAAATAAGTAATTGGAATGTTTTCCAGTTATAAATAAAAGATATTTTCTAAACATAGAAAATAAAAGAAGTTGATATTCGGAAATGTTTTCCAAACAGCGTAAGAGGCCAAGATGATTGTCGAAATTATTGTGTTAACAAATATTGATAAGGAAATGGAAAAGTGATTTAATGAATGAAATATTTATTAAGGGGCCCGGTGATTTGTTTGATGGTTGGAATGTTTTTTTATTTTTCTTCGATAGTTAAATAACCGACTATCGAAGTATTTACCAATATCGTTGTCAATATGGAGAGAGGTTGGATTATTATCCATGAACCACTCCGTATTGGCAGTAGCGTTGCAAATCAAATTATATGAAGATAATCGAAGAAGAAGTAAACTGCAAGGGCTTTTTCTATTAATAGAAATTGTGCCTTCGGTTTCGTTCAATCCCAGAACGAACGTATATGGACGAATGTCTGACGGAGTATTTCCAATGATCGCATATGTTGGTCTATATAGATATATATGGTGGCGGAGAATTTATTCTCTTAGCATAATATCTAGAATGTATTTGTGTAAATCAATTAGTGATTAACGGATCTGACAATATAGCATTCAAAGTGATTGTGCTATCCAGGAATGATAAGTAATCGTAGCCTCAGGCCTCAACAACCGGGAAATGACAAAAATCGGGCAGGCAACATGGCTATGTGGGTCGCTCCCATTAGGGTGTATAATCACCTATCTAGAGAAATTCCGTTTACTTCTTTAATCTGTCGATGCTATCCATTTTCGAGAAACGGTTGCTGATCCCAACCGTTGGTGATATACATTCGATACACTCAAGCGAAATGAGTGGTTGGTCATGTGCGGGCCGGGTTGCAAGATGTTCTTGTTGAACCCGGTGTATTCCTCTCTAGAGATACACCATCGGAAGGTGGTTCCATACCTTGTCATGTTGGGAATCCAATCTCCAATAAGCGCCCTGCGTTTTCTGGTTTTATATTATATATGGAGCGTGAGATGCAAGCGTTCCGCCAGATTCTATTTATTTGACGTAGACATTATTATAATATCATTCGATTTGATATCAAAAATATTTTAGGTTATCATAAGGTAAAAACCATCCGTGTTTATGTGTGGATCGGTCCTACGATTATCATTTCTTTCAAAAGGATTTTTTTAAAGTCAAACAAATGATTGGAGTTTACTCACACCAGTCCCATGACTGACCCAGAGTTCATTTTGTTTTTTTGTTTTCCCTAAACTCTTGGGTGCCCAAATTTGTATAGGAAGTCAAGTAGTCGGGATTTTTCATATTCACTTGGAAGAGCTGGAAGCAGGAGGCTTCACCAGTAAGCTATAGACTATCATATTTCCGCTGTGTACTATGTTGTATCTGGAAATAGATGTTTATAACTATTCCAGGAATAACTATTGTGCTCTGATAAGGGTATGTATATACAGTTACTGATTCGTATTTCAAAAATTATGTTATTTAATATATTTTATTCGTTCCGCTGTGAGTTTGTGATCTTCGTTTTCTTATATTCTAATATTTCTTTCTTTCTATTTTTCATCCTCTAACTTCTTGCTAATAATGATTCGTATTTCTATGCGATTTGGGTTGGACGTGTTGTGTTATTAGTCAACTCAGATAGTATGGATTTGCGGGCCATTACAAAAATTATTTGGTGACCATCATTTGATAAATATCATACTACTTGCAATGAAAAGAAGGTATTATAAAACTCAAAACTTCAACTATCAATAACGATGGGTAGTGGCAGATCTAGCTCAAACATTGGGCTAGGGCCAAAAACTTAACAGTTTTAGTCCCACATTGCAAAAGCTTTACAAAACCTTCTATATATATATATATATATATATATATATATATATATATATATATATCAGCACATACTTACCCACTGTAACATGTAATTAGAACATCATATTGGTTGAACTATGGCCTTCTTGTTGTGTAGGTAGGGCACGTTACATGTTTTCAGGTAGAGCAAAATATAGTTAGCGGCTAATTTTTCCAGAAAATTTTTCTTCCAGCTAGGGCATTGGCCCTAGCTGAAGCAAGAGTACATCCGCCCCTGACGATGGGTAAATTTTCTGAAAGAAAAATAAACAGGAAAATTGAAACTGACCTGTTATATCAATTTCAATGATGATGCGGAGTCCCCCATTGTTTACAAATACCATTATAAAATAAATAAAAAATTAATAATAAAATAATATTAAACTAGAACTAAATAATTTTAAGTCAGTAACACATAGAAAGTGAAAAATGAAGTTCAAGCAGTATGCTTAGTAACCAAAATTACAACAAATTAACTCATTTAATGTAACAACCCGTATTTTTGAATAACATGTTATAACATAAATGGAGGCAGAATTAAACTGTAAAATCTGAATCAAGGGAAACGGGCTATGCCATTGCGTTCGTCTCGGAAAAATACGCGAAATAGAGTCCGAGTTTTCGAAAATCGGAGTCCATATGACCAAGATATGGCCTCGCGAAGTTTCACGAAAAATTCCCAAATTAAAGTATACTTAATTAAGTGAAATGGGTTGCGCAGAGAAATATATATATATTGATATATATATATATATATATATAATTGAAAATTAAATAAATAAATATGCAAAAATGTTCAAAACAGCTAATTGGGAGAGGGGAATAACCGAACCGGCCAATTTTTGAGGTCGACTAGGGGTTAATCCAGGGTGTTTGGCTGTCAACCCGTGGGCCGATTCGCTCAAATGCAGATTTTGCATTTGAATGGTTCTCATGGTCCATCTTTAATCTAAAGGCCCTAGATGGTTCCTACACTTGACTTCTTCCCCAAGACATGCTTTGATGGCTTGGATTGAATCTAGGGTTAATCCTATGGCCTAAAACACTTGCCTAATCTATAAATAAGACCCTAACCTACCCTAAATCATCATTATTCTTTCATACAACTAAACTATGGCAAAATCAATCCTCTCATGGCCTCCACTCTCTTCAGAAATTCCTAAATAAATTCCTAAGTGATTTTCCATGCATACAAGTGTTTTCAAACTTGTATGAGCATCATTAGCTTGCATTCAAGTCAAGTTTATATATTTGCATCATAAAGAAAGAGTCTTGATCATTTTGGCTCAAGGGTTTTGCTTGCATTTTGGGTTTAATTGATTTCATAAGGGCTTTGTCATATTTTTGTGACTTCTTAAGCATTGTAAGCCCTATTCTACTTTCATACTTAAACTCTAAAGTTAAATGTATGATATGCAAGTTTATATGCAAGTTTATCATGTTGTGATATGCAAGTTTATATGCAAGTATGCCAAGTTATGTTATGCAAGTTTGGGTTGAACATTTTGTTCATGCTATCATGTTATGCAAGCTTATTTTGGGTTTATGAACATAAAGCTTTAAGCTTTATGCCAAAGGTTTCATTTTAGCAACATGTAAGTTATCATATCTCTTATGATAACTTGCATGTGAGGCTAAATGCGAACTTATGGCCATCTCTACATGTCATTTAGCACCATGTATCACCAATATGCTAAGTTTGGTTTTATGCATGCTTTTGAGGCCTAAAAATGTAATATGCAAGTGTATGAACATATGAACATTTCATATGCCACCATGTTAAGCTTGTGGCTTCAATACCTTTATGTCATGATTATGCCAAGTTCCCTCTTTCTATCCTTTATGCGCTATTGCGATATGTAAGCGATGGGATTGCGTTTGGGGTTGGGTAAACTTAAAAGACATAAAACATAAGCTTGGGAATTTACCTATTAAGTTAGGTCTACCCATTGGGAATTTACCTATTAAGTTAGGTCTACCCAATTGCTTGAAAACTTGTAACATGTTTTGGAAACATGATGGACATGACACATAGAAAAGATAAGTGTGGCCAACTCGAGGTTGGGTTGAGTTTGTAGCGTAAACCTACCTGGAACCGACCGGCTTAATTAGTTGCTACAAACAATAGGACCCAATGTGAGAAGTTGGTCATGTTGTACCTTGAACCCGAGGTTAGACCAAGTTGTGGTGTAAAGCTACCCGGACCCGCCCGTCTTAACTAGTAACCACAACAAGGTCTAATGTGAGAGGTTACGGCGCATTAAATTAATTAGTGCCTCGTGATTAGGGTTAAGTCATGGTCCACTTAATACTTAACCAATTTGGGCTTGGTAGATTAATCGGGGTTAAGTCGTGAACTCATCGTTACACTTAACCAAGTTAATCCAGGATTAGCAAGAGGGTTAAACCGTACTTAACCCACTAGAAAAATCCTAGCAATGGGGGCCCACTCCAGTAGTAATCCCAAGTTAGTATCATCATGACCCTAGGGACTAGGCTAGGGTGGGGGCACGATTACTGGACTGGAGGTAAGTGACCAAAAGCGACGGCAGAGGGTACGCCGGTGTAGTTCCGGGCGGACTCTGGTCGTGCACATAGTCCGTAGCCGGAGAAAACATGCACGGTTACCAGTAGATCGGGACTGTGCACTCATGTTTATGGTGTCCAGGGGTTGACACCCTAAGGCTTGATACACCCGAAGGGTGGACCCAGCATAGTTCGACTACAATTTTGATTGGGCCGTATTGACACCAACACGTGACGAGTTAGGCTTAGGGAGCCGATCGACTAGACCGTTTGGTTGGACCTTGTATTAGGGTCATTTCATGTTATTGGGCCAAAGCTTGGGCCAAGGGAGCAATACTTGTTTATTCAAGTCATGTTAGTTTGCTAGTACACCTGTAGTGCAAAACCTTAATCCTGATTATGCGATGACACCTTTATCTACCTTGTTAGTTAATCATCATGCTAGTATATTGTTATCCTTATGTTCATCCCTGCTGCTCATGCCAGTTAACTTTATCAGTTTACATTGATTGTACTAGGGCTTACTCAGTCTTTTTGACTGACCTGTTTTCTTTCGCCTCTTTTCTTCCGTTTCCCCCCCCCCCTCCAGGTTCTCAGGGAGGGAATACTGGAGCTTAGCTTGGATTTCGGATTGCTTGCTTGTGGGATTTCAGCTCATGTACGGTTTCGACATGAAGCTAGCTATGGTTACCACTTAATTGGGGATAGCACTTATTTATTTCAGTTTTTCAGTTGATGTTGTTTTATCTAGACTTGTTTATTTGGAAAGCTATGTTGTACCAGACTTGTTTTGAAATGTTTTGAAATCTTCCGTTGTTTTATCTATGTTATTTACTCTGTTTACATATATACATATGTTCTTGTTCTGCCTTGATATATCGTTATGCATGTTTACCAGATTCAAACGCCCCTCCAAAGTCAGAGTGCTTGCAAGAGCCACCCTGGTGGAGGTGGGGTGTTACATTTGGTATCAGAGCATATGGTACGAGAAGGAAAAAAAAAAGCTTTTAGAAAACTTTTGGAAAACTATTTTCAAAACCAAGTATAAAGTATTTTCCAAAGAAAAGTCTAGTTTATTTTAAAGGCTATTCCCCAAAAAGCCATTAGCAAAATTCCTTCGTTTTTCTCCATTCTGAATCTGTTTTTTTCTTCGTTTTCAGTATGGCCGATAACTTTGCTATTCCGGAGGGAGTACACGTACCTGTTTGGTACAGGAGACTTTTGGAGGCTAGGGCGACCGAGGCCGGCCCCGCAGATGTTCCTCCTCCTCCTCCTCCGGTAGTTAATGTTCCTCCTCCTCCTCCGGTGGTTAATGTTCCTCCTCCTCCTGTCGCTGAGGTTCCTCTTCCTCCTCCCCCTCAGCATCCTCAAGTGGACTTCGCAAAGTCTTGCAAAGATTTCAAAGCAATGGGTGGCAAGAACTTTCAAGGCACTGAGACTTTTGTAGAGGCCAGAAATTGGTTGAAAGAGACCGAGGATTTGTTTGCTATCTTTGGGTTAGACGATCAGAGGAAGCTCTTGTTGGCGGTTTGGCTTATGAAGGATGAAGCCGCTTATTGGTGGGAAGTCACCAATGGTACTAGGCCTGTTGAGACTTGGGCCGATTTCAGGGCAAGGTTCATGCTTAAGTTTCTACCTTCTGCTGAGGAGAATCTGCAAATGGAGAGGTTCATAACTTTGAAACAAGGAGATATGTCTGTCAAAGAATATGTGAACAAGTTCAATCAGTTAGCTCGTTTTGGCTTGGATATGGTGAATACTCCTCAGAAGAAGGCTCTTCGTTTTGCTAGAGGATTGAATGAGCCGTTGCAGGGATTGGCTATGTCACATATTCCCCATGGGGCCACGTTTGAGAGTTTGGTTGATATGGCGTTACTTCAGGGAGATGTCAAGAAAGAAACCAAGATGAATGATACTCAAGCCAAGAAGACTGATTCCCAGGGAAAAGGAAATCAGGGTAATCCAAGTGGTCAGAGCAGTCAAGGCAATCAGAACAAGAACAAGAGTCAAGGCAATAAGGGGAACAACAACAAGGGCAATAACAACAAGGGGAAGTGCCATTATTGCGGTTCAGTTGGGCATCTTATTAAGGATTGTAAGAAGAGGAAAAGGAAGAATGGTGAATGCTTTTTCTACGGTGAGACTGGACATTTCAGTAAGGATTGCCCGAGGAAGCAAGGGCAAGGCCAGGGTCAGACTCCGCGTGCTGGACCTTCAGGAGGGCAAGTTCATGCTCTCAATGTCGCTCCAGTTCCCGATCGAGGTAGTATTTCTGTTGAGAGCCTTGTATATATTTCTGATTTTCCAGTTCGTACATTGTTTGATTCTGGTGCATCGCATAGCTTTATCTCATCTGATCTTGTTGATAGTTTGCACCTTAGTACTAGCTTGGTAGATGATCCCGTCTGTGTCTCAAATCCTATTGGGGGTTCCGCCCATTTGTCTATGATATGTGGGGATTTGAGGATCTCTATACTGAGTGTAGAGTTCTTGTGCAGTGCTTATGTTCTTGGTTTTAGGGGATACGGATTGATATTGGGCATGGATTGGCTGTCCAGATATGGAGCCATTCTTGATTGTGAGCATAGGGTTGTGAGGCTCGTGACTCGCCTCGGAAACACCCTAGAGATTTCTTGTGATCCGAGAGGTCCCGTCATGTTGTGCTATCTGGAATCACTCGACTCGTCAATGGAAACTCTTCAGTCTGTGAGAGTGGTTCGAGAGTATCCGGATGTTTTCGATGAAGTTAGGGGGTTGCCCCCTAAACGAGAGATTGATTTCCGCATTTATCTGGTGGATAATGCAAAGCCTGTTTCTTTGCCCGTTCGGCACATGGCTCCGCGTGAAAGGCGGGAGCTAAGTAAGCAAGTGAAAGAGTTGCTTGAGAAGAACTTCATTAGACGAAGTATATCTGAATGGGGAGCGCCTGTGGTATTTGCTACCAAGGCGGATGGTTCTCTCCGACTTTGCGTTGACTATCGAGAGTTGAATAAGCTGACTAAGAAGAACAGACACCCGTTACCGAGGATTGATGATCTCTTTGACCAGCTTGTCGGTGCTTCTGTTTTCTCTCAGCTTGATCTTGCTACGGGGTTCCATCAGCTCAGGGTAGCTGAAGATAGTATAGACAAGACTGCGTTCAGAACTCCAGATGGATTCTTCGAATGGCTTGTCATGCCATTCGGCTTGACTAATGCACCCGCATATTTCGTGGACTTGATGAGTAGGGTGTTCAGGGAGTTCTTGATCAAGTTTTTCGTGGTCTTCGTAGATGATATTCTGATCTTCTCTAAGGATGAGGAAGAGCACGCAAGGGATCTCATGAAGGTGATGGATACGCTTAGAGCGCATCAGTTGAAGGCCAAGTTCTCCAAGTGTCACTTTTGGAGAAGGGAAGTTAGATTCCTTGGGCATATAGTATCTAAGCAAGGCTTAGCGGTGGATCCCGCTAAGGTAGTGGCAGTTCAGGATTGGAAGACTCCAAGGAATGCAACCGAAGTGAGAAGTTTTCTAGGTCTTGCGGGTTTTTACCGGAAGTTCATCAAGGACTTCGCAAAGATATTCGCTCCTCTCACTAAATTGACGAAGAAGAATTTAGTTTTTGCTTGGAGCATAGAATGCGAGCTTTCTTTTCAGAAGCTCAAGAGAGCTCTCACATCAGCACATGTTCTAGCTTTGCCCGATGGAGGGAAGTTATTTACCGTATACACCGATGCATGTGGCACGGGGTTAGGAGCTGTTCTTATGCAAGAAGGAAGAGTGATATGCTTTAGCGGTAGACAACTCAAAGTGCATGAGAAGAATTATCCCACTCATGACTTAGAGTTGGCAGCAATAGTATATGCACTCAAGGCTTGGCGCCATTGTCTTCTGGGAGAAAGATTTGAGCTTTATACCGATCACAAGTCATTGAAGTATCTCTTTTCTCAGAAGGATCTGAATCTGAGGCAACAAAGATGGATGGAATTCTTGGCGTCCTACGATTTTGAGATAGCTTATACCCCTGGCAAGGGGAATGTGGTAGCAGATGCATTGAGTAGAAGAAGGTTGACCCTAAGTCCTCTATTCGTTGAGATGAAGAATTTAGAGTATGTGGCAACCTTTGATTTCTCTTTGGCGATTGAGTCGATGACCGGTTCTTTAGCATCTCTGGAACTCAGACCTACCCTTCTTGATCAAGTTGGGGCTTCGCAGAGAGAAGACCCTCAGATAGTTGAGATTATGGATAAGCTAATTCGAGGAGAGACGTCTGGTCATCTCGCTCGATATTCTATTGATGACAAGGGTTGGCTGAGGAGAGACGGAAGGTTATGTGTTCCAATGGTAGAAGATCTAGTAAGAAGAGTTCTTGAGGAAGCGCATCACACTAAGTTGACTATACATCCGGGCGGAGATAAGATGTATAAAGATATGAAGCGCATTTTCTTTTGGCCTGGGATGAAGAAGGATGTGGCAGAATTTGTCTCTAGATGTATCATTTGCCAGCAAGTTAAGGTCGAGTCGAAGAAGCCCGGTGGGCTATTGCATCCTCTAGACGTTCCACTATGGAAGTGTGAGAGTATTTCCATGGATTTTATCGATGGGCTACCAAGGTCAAGGAAAGGGAATACGAGCATTTGGGTTATTGTGGATAGACTTACGAAGAGTGCTCATTTCATTCCGGTGAAGAGCAAGAGGACCGCATCTTGGCTAGCGTCTGTATATCTTCGTGAGATTGTGAGACTACATGGAGTCCCTTCTAGTATAGTCAGTGACCGTGACCCAATCTTTACATGTCAATTCTGGAATAGCTTGTAAGAAGCTATGGGCACAAGGTTGAATCTAAGTACGGCTTATCACCCACAGACGGACGGTCAAACCGAAAGGGTGAATAGGGTACTCGAGGATCTGTTGAGGCTTTGTATTCTGGATTTTGGTGGTACTTGGGAAGACCGTCTTCCTCTTGTTGAGTTTGCATATAATAACAGTTATCAGGCAAGCATAGGGATGGCACCATTTGAAGCTTTATATGGGAGGCTGTGCAAGTCGCCTACATGTTGGTGGGAGACTACAGATGAGCTTATACTTGGGCCTGATATGATCAGAGATACATCCGAGAAGATCGAGTTGATTCGGAGACGGATGAAAGCGGCCCAAGACCGACAGAAATCCTATGCTGATAAGCGAAGAACGGATTTGGAGTTTGATGTTGGGGATATGGTTTTCGTGAAGGTTTCTCCTTTGCGGAATGTGGTCCGATTTGGAGCTGTTGGGAAGTTGGCACCGAGGTTTGTTGGACCATTCCCTATTATAGAGAGGATCGGGCAGATGGCTTATAGAGTGAAGTTGCCCGAGAAGCTTGCTGGAGTACACGATGTTTTTCATGTCTCGCATCTCCGGAAGTGTTTACATGAATCAGTAGAGGTTGTTGAGCCAAGTGTTCTAAAAGATGTAGAAGTGGAGAAAGAGGCTACCTTGAGGAGAGCTCCGATTCGTATCTTGGGGACGGAGACCAAGAAGCTAAGGAATCGAGAGGTCAAATTGGTGAAGGTTCAATGGGGTGAAGCCGAAGAAGACGCAACTTGGGAAACCGAGGAGAAGATGCGTTGGCTTTATCCATTCCTTTTTTAGGGTACACTCTCAATCTCTTTTCTTTGTTAGCATATCTTTCTCTTTGCTATCCATGTTTATCTAGTTTATCGTGTTAATCTTGTCATGAGAACCTTAGGTAGAAACCCTTTGGATGAAACATGTGTTTGAAACATGTTATGCTTGATGGTTGCAAGTGGTTGCAAGTGTTTGCAAGTGGATACTCGTGGATGCATAATACACGTTAGGCACTAAGATCGGCTCACACACTTTCATACCGCATATGCATGAGTGTTTATGCTTATTCATGGATGAAAACTTGTTATGCTATCACGTGGATGTTGCATACGGATGAATGTTATGTGCACTCATGTAGAGATTATAAATTATGTTAGGAATTTGCATACATATGGACTCATTTCACTAACATATTTTGCATTAAGGGGGTTTACTGAATCAGTAACCTCCTGATTTTCGCATTAGATAAGTACATATACACACACCTTTGCATATGATCATACAGCATTTAGAACCTTTTAAGGACAATGATTGCTCGTGGATGATGTTTTGAGTAGATGGATGATGGATGGCAGGATACGTTCTTCCTAACTTGGAGATTTCGGGGACGAAATCCTTTAAGGAGGGAAGAATGTAACAACCCGTATTTTTGAATAACATGTTATAACATAAATGGAGGCAGAATTAAACTGTAAAATCTGAATCAAGGGAAACGGGCTATGCCATTGCGTTCATCTCGGAAAAATACGCGAAATAGAGTCCGAGTTTTCGAAAATCGGAGTCCGTATGACCAAGATATGGCCTCGCGAAGTTTCACGAAAAATTCCCAAATTAAAGTATACATAATTAAGTGAAATGGGTTGCGCAGAGAAATATATATATATTGATATATATATATATATGTGTATATATATATATATATATATATAAGATTGAAAATTAAATAAATAAATATGCAAAAATGTTCAAAACAGCTAATTGGGAGAGGGGAATAACCGAACCGGCCGATTTTTGAGGTCGACCCGAGCCTGCTGGGTCGACTAGGGGTTAATCCAGGGTGTTTGGCTGTCAACCCGTGGGCCGATTCGCTCAAATGCAGATTTTGCATTTGAATGGTTCTCATGGTCCATCTTTAATCTAAAGGCTCTAGATGGTTCCTACACTTGACTTCTTCCCCAAGACATGCTTTGATGGCTTGGATTGAATCTAGGGTTAATCCTATGGCCTAAAACACTTGCCTAATCTATAAATAAGACCGTAACCTACCCTAAATCATCATTATTCATTCATACAACTAAACTATGGCAAAATCAATCCTCTCATGGCCTCCACTCTCTTCATAAAATTCCGAAATAAATTCCTAAGTGATTTTCCATGCATACAAGTGTTTTCAAACTTGTATGAGCATCATTAGCTTGCATTCAAGTCAAGTTTATATATTTGCATCATAAAGAAAGAGTCTTGATCATTTTGGCTCAAGGGTTTTGCTTGCATTTTGGGTTTAATTGATTTCATAAGGGCTTTGTCATATTTTTGTGACTTCTTAAGCATTGTAAGCCCTATTCTACTTTCATACTTAAACTCTAAAGTTAAATGTATGATATGCAAGTTTATATGCAAGTTTATCATGTTGTGATATGCAAGTTTATATGCAAGTATGCCAAGTTATGTTATGCAAGTTTGGGTTGAACATTTTGTTCATGCTATCATGTTATGCAAGCTTATTTTGGGTTTATGAACATAAAGCTTTAAGCTTTATGCCAAAGGTTGCATTTTAGCAACATGTAAGTTATCATATCTCTTATGATAACTTGCATGTGAGGCTAAATGCGAACTTATGGCCATCTCTACATGTCATTTAGCACCATGTATCACCAATATGCTAAGTTTGGTTTTATGCATGCTTTTGAGGCCTAAAAATGTAATATGCAAGTGTATGAACATATGAACATTTCATATGCCACCATGTTAAGCTTGTGGCTTCAATACCTTTATGTCATGATTATGCCAAGTTCCCTCTTTCTATCCTTTATGCGCTATTGCGATATGTAAGCGATGGGATTGCGTTTGAGGTTGGGTAAACTTAAAAGACATAAAACATAAGCTTGGGAATTTACCTATTAAGTTAGGTCTACCCATTGGGAATTTACCTATTAAGTTAGGTCTACCCAATTGCTTGAAAACTTGTAACATGTTTTGGAAACATGATGGACATGACACTTAGAAAAGATAAGTGTGGCCAACTCGAGGTTGGGTTGAGTTTGTAGCGTAAACCTACCCGGAACCGACCGGCTTAACTAGTTGCTACAAACAATAGGACCCAATGTGAGAAGTTGGTCATGTTGTACCTTGAACCCGAGGTTAGACCAAGTTGTGGTGTAAAGCTACCCGGACCCGCCCGGCTTAACTAGTAACCACAACAAGGTCTAATGTGAGAGGTTAAGGCGCATTAAATTAATTAGTGCCTCGTGATTAGGGTTAAGTCATGGTCCACTTAATACTTAACCAATTTGGGCTTGGTAGATTAATCGGGGTTAAGTCGTGAACTCATCGTTACACTTAACCAAGTTAATCCAGGATTAGCAAGAGGGTTAAACCGTACTTAACCCACTAGAAAAATCCTAGCAATGGGGGCCCACTCCAGCAGTAATCCCAAGTTAGTATCATCATGACCCTAGGGACTAGGCTAGGGTGGGGGCACGATTACTGGACTGGAGGTAAGTGACCAAAAGCGACGGCAGAGGGTACGCCGGTGTAGTTCCGGGCGGACTCTGGTCGTGCACATAGTCCGTAGCCGGAGAAAACATGCACGGGTACCAGTAGATCGGGACTGTGCACTCATGTTTATGGTGTCCAGGGGTTGACACCCTAGGGCTTGATACACCCGAAGGGTGGACCCGGCACAGTTCGACTACAATTTTGATTGGGCCGTATTGACACCAACACGTGACGAGTTAGGCTTAGGGAGCCGATCGACTAGACCGTTTGGTTGGACCTTGTATTAGGGTCATTTCATGTTATTGGGCCAAAGCTTGGGCCAAGGGAGCAATACTTGTTTATTCAAGTCATGTTAGTTTGCTAGTACACCTGTGGTGCAAAACCTTAATCCTGATTATGCGATGATACCTTTATCTACCTTGTTAGTTAATCATCATGCTTGTATATTGTTATCCTTATGTTCATCCCTGTTGCTGATGCCAGTTAACTTTATCAGTTTACATTGATTGTAGTAGGGCTTACTCAGTCTTTTTGACTGACCTGTTTTCTTTCGCCTCTTTTCTTCCGTTTCCTCCCCCCCCCCCCCAGGTTCTCAGGGAGGGAATACTGGAGCTTAGCTTGGATTTCGGATTGCTTGCTTGTGGGATTTTAGCTCATGTACGGTTTCGACATGAAGCTAGCTATGGTTACCACTTAATTGGGGATAGCACTTATTTATTTCAGTTTTTCAGTTGATGTTGTTTTATCTAGACTTGTTTATTTGGAAAGCTATGTTGTACCATACTTGTTTTGAAATGTTTTGAAATCTTCCGCTGTTTTATCTATGTTATTTACTCTGTTTACATATATACATATGTTCTTGTTCTGCCTTGATATATCATTATGCATGTTTACCTGATTCAAACGCCCCTCCAAAGTCAGAGTGCTTGCAAGAGCCACCCTGGTGGAGGTGGGGTGTTACATTTAATATATAAAGCAATTAACCTATGATAAATACATAAAAGTAAAATTATTGGTATCATATAAAATTATTGTAATTTATGTTGTCTTCAACTTAGGATATAAAATATGTAGAATTTGTGATATGAAATTTAAAGTTGCCTTGTTGATTGGGCCAATAACAAACAATTTTGGCTTTGATACGGGAAAACCTTTTGGATCGGGTAGAAAAATTAGTGAAGGAACACAACTTTTTTCATATGAGTGACACCTACAAAGTCAAAATGATGTAGAAGGAACATGCTTAGAAACCAAAGCTACAACAAACTAACTCATTTAATATACCAAGCAATTAACTTGTGGTAAACAGACAAAGGTAACATTAATGGTATAATAAAAATTATTTTAATTTATGTTGCCTTCAAGGCTTCAACTTAAGATATGAAATATGTAGAATTTGCGATATGAAATTTAAATTTACCTCGCTGATCGGGTCAATAATGGGCAATTTAGCTTTGATACGATAAAACCTTCTAGATCGTGTAGAACATACAGTGATCGACGATGACTATTTTTAATATGGAAACACCTTCTAGAGCATGTGAAATTTATACTCGCAACATTTGAAATGTAAAGATGAACGCCATGGATAGGGATGTCGCAACTGAAATTAGGAGCAGAGGATTGGGATAATTGATTTGAATGTATAATTGGAACTGAGATAGGAATCAACCATCACCAATTTCTTTCTGTGAGAAGCGACATCGATCATTTGTTAAAAATGTTTAATGTATATGTTTAGAAGCCTTAGTTTTTATGGAAAAAGCATTGGATTCATCGGAAGATTACCTCTACCCATTTTAATACATCTGATTTGAACGAATGTAATTCACATAAGTATTGAAGAAAGAGGAGCAGTCGATTATAATATGTGGATTAATTTGGAAAATTAATCATTTTCGAAGAAAAGGGGTCTGAAAATTTGTAGTAATTTAATGAGAGAACAAAAGAGATAAAGGAGAAAGACGTAAAAATGAAAAAGACTGTGTGGCCCCTGCCACAAACCTTGGGTATCATTTGCAATTAAATTGATGTTTAAATTATTTAGAATATAACTTATATAAAATAAGTGAATTTTTCATTAAGAGAAATGTAAATTTTTATAATATTTTAATGTATATATCAACTTATGTGAAAGTTATATATACACACACAAGAAAAAAATAATCATGTTTACGGGTGATTGAATACAACTTCTACAGCTGTTTCCTACTTTAATGGCAGACAATTCCCATTGAAATCCTTCCACTTTCTCTTTTCCATGTTCACAACCTTCTTCTTCATCCGCAAATCCATCTTCATCATCAGCATCCGCTAATCTCCATCTAAATACATCATCTAATCCTCCTACAAATCCAAATCAGGCTTTAGTTACGAACAACAGGGGGATGGACTTTGTAAAACCTGCTTTGGAATATGTTTTTATTCCTGAGAAAATCAATAACCAATCTAAAATCTCTTGGGTTAATTCAGTAGCTTTTATCTTGATCCATTTTAGACTCTAAATGATTAAGTTGAAGAAATATATCACAAAAGGTTGGAAACAATTGGGTATGTTTAATATTCATATTTCTCCCAGCAACAACTTTGTAGTTGAGTTTGAAAATATAGATGACTACTCTCGTATAATCGAAAGTTCAACTTATTCATACTTTGGTAGACTAATGTTTGTTGAAGCTGGGCATCCTGGTTTTGATTTTAATAAAAAACATGCTGATGTGGTTCAGATCTTTATTAGGCTTCTAGATCTACCCATTGAACTTTGGACTAAAGAAGCGATTAAATTGTTGGCTAGTTTTATATCTAAACCTCTTTTGATTGATGAAAATACTACTGAAAAAAGGTTTATAAAATATGCAAGAGTTCTTCTTTCAATTGACATTCAAACTGATCTAAAAACTGAAATACCCATCTTACTACATAACGGATAGAGGATTTTCATTTCTGTAGAGTATGAATTTATACCCATGAAATGTCTTCAGTGTTGTTTGTTTGGACATGATGATGATTGTCATGAAGATAATAGTGATCCTTGATGGATCCCTCCTGATTCACAGGACGAAGCTCATGTTGATAATGCTAAAATTCAAGTATCTGATAATTCTGAAAATCGTGAAGTACATGCATTGGAAAACAATTCTTCAAAAGAACCAACTCAATTTTCTTCAGAAAAGGTGGATGATCTTGATTTTTTTTAACTCCAAATTACTTGATAAAGTAATTCTAAATGAGTTAAATCATATTGCTGATTCCATCGAAGAAAATGACAAGGTGAAAGATATTGAAAAGGGTAATCACGTTGATGTCTCCTCTTTTATTGATAAGAATACAAGTTACAAGGTTCAAAACAAAAAAACCCTACTCCTGCTAAAAGGAATACGAGGAGCTCTACAATAATTAAATAACACTTTTGTCTTGGAATGTCAGGAGTATAAACACAACCTCTCGTATAAAGGACGTGATCACACTCTTGAATAAAACTAAATCAACTATTGTTGGTTTTGATTGAAACAAAGCTTTCTCAAGCTAATTTAGTGTTATTTTCTTCATTTCTCCCTTGTTCTTGGAAATATCTAACAAACAATTCTTTAGTTTCTAGTGGTAGATTTTTTCTTATTTGGGATTCTAATGTATGGGATTTGGATGTGATATCTTATTCTCCTCAGCACTGACAGTAAATGCTTCAAATCGGGGTAGTTTTGGTATGACTTTTACTGTGATATATGGTAGTAATACTTTTGCTAATAGGCAACGTTTATGGCAACTCTTGGTGAATGAATCATGTTCATTTACTAATGCATGGATTTTAATGGGAGATTTCAACAATGCTTTATCACCAAATGATAAAAAAGATGGTCTACCAATTCCATATCAACACTTAAGAAAATTCCAAAAGTTCATTATTCAAATTGGTTTAACAGATATAAAACCTTTGGGTTTTCAATTTACTCGGCGTATAAGGAGAATTGAAACTCATATTGATAAAATTTTGGTAAATAATGTGTGCCTGCATTAGTTTTTAAGCATGAAAGCACTTTCTTTCTCTCAGAATTCAAGTGACAAAAACCCTATTTTGCTAGACCTCATTCCTACTCAAGAATCAAGGATTTCCATTTAGACATAGAAATGATTGGTTAAGCCATTCTAGTTATTATGAAGTAGTTCAAAAAGGTTTGAATTTCAGTGTTTGGGGTTTTGATAGCTAGCAGTTCTTACAAAAGCTTCAAATTAGTAAGAAAGAGCTTAAAAATGGAATAAATTGAGAGACAAAAATGCACCAAACATTAACAAGCTGAACAATATGTCACACAGTTGGAGTTTGTTGTAGATCAAAATCCAGGAGACAATCAAATGTATGATGATTATGTGCAAGCCAAAAGAGATTTCTAGAACCTCCAATATATCTATTTCAGTGGCTTTAAACAGCAAGCAAAAGTTTCATGGTTACAACAAGGTGATACAAACTCAAAATAATTTATTCTCATATGTCAAATCGAAGATTTTTTTAATCATATATGAGCATTGATTGATTAAAATGGTAATTTACCATTTAAAGCAAATGAGATAGAAATTGAAGCCATTAATTAGTTTTCTGCAATGTTCAATGGTCCAAGTTCAAATGGTTTCCCCAGTTTCAAACTTATTTCAACTGTTAATGATCAAGCACACCAATTTTTATTAACGAAAGTAGAATTAATTGAAATCCGAGAAGCTCTTTTCTCAATTCATGATGATTCAAGCAATGGAACAAATGCCAATTTTTTTAAAGCTCATTAGGACTGTCTAAAAAATGATTTATTGGATGCCATCTTTGGTATCATTCAATCTTGTAAGCTGCCTAAATCTTTAAATCATACTTTTATCACTTTAATCCCAAAAAATGAGAGACCGTCTGAAATTTCCCATTATAGACCAATTTCATGCTGTATGACTATTATAAAAAAAATCAAAATTTTTGTGTAATAGATTAAAGCCATTTCTTCCATTTCTTATATCAGCAAATTAGAGTGCTTTCATTCAAGATTGATATACTGGAGATAATATACTTCTAACTCATGAATTGTTGCGAGATTTCAAAAAAAAATGCCCAAATTATGTGTGAAAGTGAATTTACAAAAAGCTTATGATAAAGTCAATAGGGAATTTATTTATTTTATGATGGAAAAAATCTACACATTTTGTAAATCTGATATATGAATGCAATATTTTACATACTTAATGGATGAGGCATCTCTGTCAAAAGCATTTCGGCCCAGTTTTCATATCCACCTATTATTTCTCATCTCCTATATGCAGATGACTTAATGATCTTTGGAAAGTCATCAGTTCATAATTCATCTTCTCTTAAGATGATATTTCAGAAGTTAAGTATGTATGCTGGTTTAAATGTTAATGCCTCAAGAACTAAGATTTTTTTCAGTGCTTCAGCTAACAATGCCATGGATATTCTTAATATTTTGGGGTTTGATCAAGGTGTCTTTCCAATTAAGTATCTTGATGTTCCATTATCATCTAATTATCTTCATTACTCAGAGCACAATTCTGTGATTCAAAGGGTTCAATGCAAAATTCAAAGGTGGGAAACAAAGCTTCTTAGTTTTGCTGGAAGAGCAGAATTAATCAATTATGTTATAACCCCTATAATTCTTTATTGGCTCTTCATATATCAAATACCGGAATTCACCTTAGATAAACTACAGTCTCTTTGTGCTGATTTATTCTAAGGAGGAACATCTCATAAAGTTGCTTGGAATATTTTTTGCAAACCTAAAGGTGAAGAGGGTATTGAATTAAAGAAATTCTCTGATCTTAAAAAGATGGATCACATAAAACTGTTATGGAATTGTCTATCTAATTGCTCTTTGTGGAGAAAATGGGTTCACAATTGATATTGCAAGAAAAATCATTTTTGGTCTAAGGCAGTAGATATAAATGCTTCAAGTACATGGAAATCTGTACTTAGACTCAAAACTAATTCAAAGAAACTATTCAATAAAGTTATTGCTAGAGGAGAGAATACTTACTTATGGTTTGAACCCTGGATTAACTACCAATGTATAGTAGATTTGTTAGGCTATGACAGATTGCATCTGATTAACCATATTGAACAGAGAGTAAGTTCAATCATAAGAAATAAAGTTTTCCAGCCAAATGTACATCCTGCAACAAGGGAATTAATTGAAGAAATTAGTTTTATATCAGCTTAGCCTAATCTAAATCATACTGTATATGAATGGTGTGAAGGGAGCATTTATTCTTTTTATAGAACTTGGGAGTTTATTAGACCACATGAAGCTTTTGATCTAATTTTTGTTGTAGTTTGGCACAAGAAAAACAGCAGAATAATGGCTTTCATATCTTACCTTGTAGCTTTAGGAAGGTTGAACACCAAAGGTAAGATTCTTCATTATAGCAATATTACAAATATAATGTGTCCTTTGTGTGACAGTTACCCAGAATCATTTCAACACATTCTTTCCCAGTGTGATTTTTCTGTTTTCATTTGGTTATTCTTGAAGATAAAATTATCTCTTCCCATTAACATTCTTTCAGACCTAAAAGAAGAAGCCAGATTTCTTCACTCAAACTTCACTTCTAAGGATCAATTAAGAGATTTAGCATTTGGAGCTTTCACTAATGCGATTTACTTTATTTGGAGAGAAAGGAATACGCGAGTTTTTCAAGGTCGAAGCACTCATTCAACAGCTACTTTATTGACGATTGAGATTTTTTTTTACTTAGTTCGAAACAATGGCAGCAAATCATCTCAAAACTTGAGAAATGAACAGTTTTTGGAAAAGTGGGGTATTGAATTGAATGGTACAGGATAAAGATGGAGCAGTATTAGAATTTTTGAAGCGGTAGAAGTAATTCTAGTTTCGACCTTTGATACGGGTCGGGCAGATGGTTTTCTAAAATTTGAAGTATTTTTTAATCATTTTCTGTGTATCTTTATTTATATATTGAGTTAGTTAATTTCAATTGTATACCAAATTTATAAGTACTCTTTTTCCCTATAAGGCACCCATTTAGGTTAGGAGGGTTACAGGGTTTTAACGAGGCTTATAAAGGAGGTTTTTATTTGGTTTTAGCAATAAAGAGAACTAATTTTCAAATATATATATAGACACACACATTCATATTTATGGTATACTTTATTAAGGTAGTATATTTTCACATAAGACATCATTATTATATCTGCAAAATCAATATTGTTTAAATTAAAGCTCGCTTGTAACAACCCAGAAAACCAGAACCAATTTAAATTTTTTAATTTGGCTATTTTAGTGAATTTTGAATATTTAAAATGAATTATTTTAAATAATAACGACAAAAAAATCTATTTTGAGGAAAATTAGAACGTATATGTATTTGTTTGAATCGATGTTGGAAAATAAATAATTTATTTAATTATAAAACAAGGCCCGAAATGGCGCGGGAGTTTGAAATTTGAATTCGAACTTTGATTGACTGTACATGATTCAAAATAAATCGGATTTTAGTGAAACAAAAAATATTTAAATCTGTTTAAGAATATCTTTCTAAAGAATCTAAAAAATCGAAATTTCATAGTAGTAATCAAAAGTTATGGCTAAATGAATTTTTAGAAAGGTCGCTATAGAATAAATATAGCCAGTGAAAATAGACATTTTGCAAATGACCTCCGTTTTAGACAAAACCACATTTATTGGATCCAGAATGTCAAATTATTACTAGGTTTCAAATTCCATAATTTTTAGAGTTAATATGTGAGCATGGCAAAGGAAAATGTGTTTGGTTAATTTCAGTCTATTTGGATCAACCAGAAAATGACAAATTTTCAAACGGTCTCCAAATTCGACGAAACTAGTTTTGTTGGGACTGTATCGTCCAAACATAACTAGATTTATTTTTATGGAATTTTTGAAATCAGTATGTGGCCCCGGAAAATTGAAATGTATGTTCAAATCCATATTTAAATGTTTTATATTTTAATTTGAAGAAAAACTGACTGAAACAGTCGAATGGGCCTACGAAACATATTCCATTCTGTTCAGAATGGGGGTATTTAGCTAAGGACGATAGTCGTTGGGTTTTAATTGGAGTTCATAAGGAGAAAGGGGTATTTTTGGAAATAAATAATTAAATATATATTATTGGCCCCCCGACACCTCCTGATACACGACGGAAAGAGGATCCAAACTTCTCTCTTCGATTTCTGAAAATCCACTCAATAAAATCAGGTGCTCCTTCGGAACTTTTTGAAGAGCTCTCTCTCCTCTTCAAATCCACATAAGAATCACCTCGCCTCGTTCCCTGATTTGGTCAAATCACCTCGTCGAAGTGGAAGACTTTCGAACGCCGCCGCCGACGATTGTGACCACCGAAGTGGGTCCCTTCACCACTCGCGGAGGCGTGACTCCTCCCCTTTCGATACTGCATAGCCTGATCCTCGCCTCGCTTTACGGTTTGGGTGAAAAATCCAAACCTAGTTTGGAACCATTTGCTGAAAGGTACGGCCTTTGTTTATTTTAACTGATTTCGACAAAAAAAGCGTTGAAAACTGATAAAAAAAATATCTTTTTGTTATGTTGTCGAAATTCAGTGAAACAAGAGACATTGGACTCGTGTGGATGTCTTCTACATTATAGAAGAGACCGGAGAATTTTTGGAGCTTCCTACGATTTTTGGAGGAGTGGAACCCAATGTGAGATTTCTAAATTATAAACGATATGGAATGGCGATGTATAAATTATAAAATCGATGTATGAGTTATAAAAGCGTTGTACACCTCATGTATAAGCGTTGTATAAATTATATGTGTGATATATAAGTTATATATGCGTTGTAAAAATCATATGTATGTTGAATGGAATTAAAATGAAATGAAAATATATTTATATACGTATATCTATATATATACTCCCCTCGTCCACAGACCATGGACGATATATATTGGTTGTGATTGTTTGGATTTTGGTTGGCGTGAAATTTGGTTGATAAATGCGAACGGTTGATAATGGTTGTTTGTGGTTGAAACAAAATTGGAATTGTTTTGTGGAAAAATCCATTGTGATATGAAAATGATGGAAATATTTAGATTATAAGGATAAGTGTAACACCCCACGTCCGTTAAGGTCACTCACAAAGGGAATGCCTTAACTTTGGTGAAGCATTATAAGTAAACAGAACATAAAACTTACAAGACAGATACATAAAATAGTACTTGAAAATTTTATAACTTTATTACAGCAGAAAACAGAAATCAGTTTGGTTACACCTTTCAGAATCACTTTAACAAAACTCAAGTATATATATATATCAGCCTTGTTCAAAAGCCCTCAGTGTTCAAAACTTTAAATTCATAATCCCCACCGATGATGCCATAAGAAGACAAGCCATACTTCAAGCACTCCAAGCAGGAAGAAAGATCCGGATCAAGCTAGAGTATTCCCTCCTTGAAAACCTGGGGGGGAAACGGAAGAAAAGAGGCGAAACAACAAGGGTCAGACATAAAGTCTGGCAAGTCCAGTGACTTTCAGTTATGAACAGATAATAATGTCATGGCATGCAAATAAAACTGGATGAGAGATAACAGGAAGCAGGAATAACTGATATATTTAGGTTAAACAGAAGAAACAAGATGATATTACTTTTCACTTCTCTGCACTAATACTAGTATAACAGGATTAGGTGTTACCCTAATGTCTAAACAGAAACAGAATAATGGGCCTTTACCACCCTAACAGAAGGTACAGAAACATAATGCTAATAATGGGCCTTTACCACCCGAACAGAGACAGAAACGGAAACAGAATAATCCCTACGGAAACAGAATGTTAGAATTAGGTGTACACTAGTAAATGGGCCTTTACCACCCCAATAGACGGTACCACGCAGAAACAGACAGGTGTTACCATCCAACAGAAACAGACGGTACCCCACAGAACAGACAGAACTAAGTGTACCTTAAATCCTACCCCACGCGATCGGCTCCCTAATACATAAATACCCTGTGCCAGCCCCACAAAAGGGTGTATCATTCCCTAAAGTGGCAACCTTTGAATGACACAGACCTGTTTATAGATGTCACGGCGTCTTACATCCTCAGAGGCAGACCGTGATCCATGCACGCACATGACCCGGTTGGAACGCACCATCAACACCCCTCGCCATTATCAGAATGAATCGCTTATAATTAGTTCAGTAAACGTGCCCGGACCCTACCTACTGTTGGGTCATAGTTTTGATACCAGAAAGGGTTACTGACTAATATGGGTCCCACACAACAGATGACACAAGTAATTACCCATCCTAACCTTGTGTCCCCAGACTAACAGATTTCAGATTAACTTGTTTACAAGTTTCAGATATACAGAGTTTAGATTTACTAGTTCACAGATCAGACAATCAAGTTAACAAGTTTTCAGACTAACGGATCAGATGTACAGATTTAACAGACTTACAGATTGACTAACTTTGTATTGGGCCTACAGATTCATGAAACGGGTTTGTTAAATTCATCAGTCCAGTTGGTTTAACCCTATCTACCCAACACGTTTTAGACATCATATTTATCTCAGATTTGCATTAATTAAATATTAATGCACAGACCTCTCACATTAGGTCGGTAGCTTGTGGCCGCCGGATATGCCGGGCGGTTCCGGGCAGACTTCTGCCACAAGCCAGACCTAACCTCGTGTCTAAGCATATTTTAGTTATGCCTACGACCTCTCACATTAGACTGACAGTTTGCGGTCGCTGGTTAAGCCGGTTAGTTTCGGGCAGGCTTCTACCGCAAACAGAGTCTAACCTCGTGTCATAGCCACTTTATTCCATTACAGAAAATATCAGACTAATTATGTCCATTTAGCAGATTTAACTTCTTTACAAGTTACGGCAGATTATCCAAAGTTCTATTAACATGTTTTTCTCAATTTTAGATCGAGCCTCCAAATTACAATTATTCATCTTTCAACAGATTAAGCAATTCAACAGATTTAGCAGATAAGAGCTCTAGCAGATTAGGCAATATAACAGATCTAGCATATATAACAAATCTACCAGATTAGGCAATATAACAGATCTAGCAGATTAGGCAATATAATAGATCTAGCAGATTAGGCAATATAACAAAATTTTAAACATTCCTTAAAGTTTCATTGACATATCTTGCCAATTATAAATTATGTCTAAATTCACATGCCTATGGTCATGATTCATAATATAACATATGCCCAAATTTTAGCATGGTACATAATATTCCCCAAAAACCTCAATCATGGTTCACATATAAGTTATGCCAAATATAGCCATTGATTACAATGCATGTCACATATCCAAAAATCCCCATTTAGGTGTATTCACACTTAATAGTCATCAAATCTTAATATAGATTTTACACCTAAGTCATGTGCAAAATAATTCTCCTACTTCCAAATGACAAACTATCAGATTTAATATGCCCATGTCTAGATCTTAAATTTACAACATATGTTCTTTATGTTCTAAGTCACAATAATCCTCTTCTTCCAAGTCATAAATCATCTTATGCAATATGCCTCAAACTTATGTCCTGAAATACAACATGCGTTGTGTCCTCAAATCAGTTACAAATCAATTATGCCTAAATATGCCTCATTCAATATTCTTCCCAAATTTAGCGTTTATGCGTTCATCTCTTATGAGATTTGGCTCAGGCTCGTGGTAGCCTGGCTATCAAACAAAAAGAAAGAAAGGAGGAAGAAATACAGAACAAACAGAATAATAACAATACAACAGAGGAACAAATCTGTTAAATAGAAAAAGGGAATAATCTCAGATTTAGATTTATAATTATGCCAAGATCATGATTAAATTTCATATCAGAAAATAATTGTACTTGCCTTTCGTGGCTAAAGAAAAGGATAATAAATCGAATTTGATGCAGAAACGCTAATTAATCTTCTTCGATTGTTGTTGCAGCTCTAAACTTTAGTTTGAATTGTGAATGAACACTTGAGATTAGATTTAGAGGCGGCGGCTAGGGTTTAAGAGAGAGTTAGGTAGCATAATGGTGTCATAGACAATATTTTATGAATTAGGGTTAGGTTAATCACATATTTATAGGTGTAGAGAGTGTTTCAGAACCATTAGATCACCCTAGAAGCCGTCAGGTCCGTCCAGCACATCAAAAATCGTCATTAGAACTTTCTAAAACCCTATGTAGGATTCTGACTCTACATGGGCGCACTTCCCAAGTGCGCCAGTGTATTTTTGTGCTGGCGCACTTCACAAGTGCTCCAGTGCATTTCTGGCCTGTTTCCGGTTTTTCTGCCTAACTTCGTTCATCCATATCTCCTTCATACGTTATCCGTTTTACGCAAACTCGGACTCTATCTCAAGTAGAATTCCGAGACGAACGCAATGGCGCAACCCGTTTCCTCCAATTCTTCTGTTATAATTTAATTATTCTCAGATTTGTTATTCTTATGTTCACAGAAAATACGGGGTGTTACAATAAGCCCCTTAGGGAACACCGCGAGGCGTAAGGTAGTGCGAGGAGCCGTACTCGGGACGGTGCCACTTTTAAACCCCCTGCCGTTATGCTGCCGAAATTTTCTGAAATATTCATGTGTTTGATTTATATTCATGTATTGAAATATATTCATGCGTTGGAAAAATGTTCATATGACAAATAAATTGTTTGAAAAAATCTCATTTTTGTCATGTATATGAAGTATATAAAATATTCATGTCTGAAATAAATTGTTTTAACAATAAAAATCACATTTTTATTATATATATGAATCACCAAAAATATTCATGTTTTAAATAAATTGTTTTAACAATAAAAATCACATTTGTATTATATATATGAAGTGTTAAAAATAGTCATGTGTTGAAATAAATATTTGTTGGGTAAAAATATTATTTTTATCAAATATATGAAATGAAAATGGTTTGGAAATCGAAGAATGGATTATGTTTATATATACGTACATAAATATAATTAGAATAAAATGAATAACGACGCTGTAGTCCATGTTTTGAAATCGTAATTTTAAATGATTATTACAGAAGATCCGACCGTCGGATTTTCCCGACACGGAAACCGTTGGGTCCGCTTTGAAAATATCTTTCCAACGATACCAAATTTGTAAAGATCCAACGATTAGATTGTGTGAAATGTTTAGTTCAAATATGAATAAAATCAGCGCCAGAATGGATTATATATATATATAATTTAAATAAAACGAATAACGACGCTGCAGTTCGTATTTTGAAATTGTAACTTTAAACGATTGTACCGGGCGATCCGACCGTCAAATTTTCCCAAAACTAGAACCGTTGGGTCCGCTTTGAAAAAACCTTTCCAACGGTATAAAATTTGTAAAGATCCAACGGTTAGAATTTTAGATATGTGTAAATCAATTCTGAAGAAAAACAGCGCTATGGCTGCGTTATGGCCTGAAGCGTCGTTTGCATAAATTGGCTATTTTTAAATAAATAAAAATAGCGATAAATCATTATAAAATATTATGAACAATATGGAATCGAAATAAACTGAATTTACTCGATTTATTGGATATTTGATGGTTGAATGTGTTTGACATGAAAATTACATTAATCAACTGAATTATGGATGTCAAATAATTTAACCATGGGAATGAATTGACTTGAATTCTAATTATACGTGAATTATTTGAAAAGGCCGAGTTAAATCTCATTTCAAATAATTAGTCAATGATTAGAAGTCGAAGATATGAAGGCGGTGTAGGACCGATGATCTTCACATCGAATGGATGGCTACTGATGCCTTTGATGGGAGTTGCTGCCCTGAAGGGGTTACAGTGGTGGTTGTCCGGACGTACTTGTTGATCGTTCGGATGTGCGAGGAACTCTCCCCTGTATTGGACATATGAGATGAGGAATAATTTGCCTCTGGTTTCGTTCAGACCCAGAACGGACTTGGAAATGGATGTGTGCCTGATGTTGTAGATTGACAACGTGGCATACAGAGTTGCTGTGATCAAGGGTTTTGTTGAAAAGCAGAGTCTTGTGGTTGATGATCAAAGCACGGCTTTAAATAGCTAGCTCTGTGTTTGGCGTTGATTCGCGGGCCTCACACCTTGGTATGAACCAGAAACGGGAGAGGACTTCAGGGAGGACATGCGTTTCCTTCTAGTTAGGAGTGGTATCAACGTTTTGCAAGCCCTGACATTTTACTTATGTGGATGATGGATAGAGAGGTACCTCGATTATATCGGTCATTCCGGGGTCGATAGTTTGGTCGGAATATGACCAGTTTACACCCCATAGGGCAGGGAAACGCAGTGTTCAGGCATTTTAATCCACTCTGTATGGACCGACCCTGACGATCCAAGGCTTGACTGAGTACTTGCCTGAGACTCGGGCTAGATAGTCTCGAAGCGGTAAGGACGATCCCTTGCCTTGGTTCATGACGGAAATCCAATTTCCAAATACGACATCGTGCGGTTTTGATTGTAAACCTATATATGGCGACATAGTGGTATGGGGCATTTATGCCATCTATGATTGATACTTATGAATTATGATTGAAATTGCTTTTTAAACATATAAACATTAGTAATAATATCAAATGCTTTTGTTTTATACGTATCAAGCATATTTTGGCCATTATAAGGTAAAAACTCTATCCTCCGGTTTGCGTTGCATTGTGTGATGGGAACTGAGTTTTATAATGGCTTCATTTTTGTAAAAAGCATTGCGATGTTTTAAATGATATACTTGTTTTAAGAACTGGCAATCCAATGGAGTAAACCCGTTCCGCGTTAGCGGCGTGGTTTTGTGATAGGCCTTATTATTAAACAAGTTAAGTAGATTTCTTATACCAGTCTCATGACTGACTCGTAGTTTGTTTCACTTGCAAACTCAGGTGTCCTATTTTCTACATGGTCAGCTATGTATTCAGGTTTTAGCAGGCTTTATCTGGATAGCTATGGAGCTGAAGATGGATTCTATCACTTCTTTCTTTTTATGTTGTTCAGCTCCTGTTATGTATATTTTGGTTGATTCCGCTGTAGACATTTTATATAAAGCTGAACTGTATTTTTGTGCTAAGTATGATCCTGTTATACTGTGTAACTCTGATGATTATGTTTATCCAGTGTATTCTGTTGTAAATTATCTGATGTAATGATATATTTCTGCTCTGCTGTTATTTGTTTATGTGTTATATTCCAAAGATTACCCTTTCCACCGTGGAACGGGGTTTGGGGTCGTCACACGTGGTATCAGAGCTTTGGTTTAGCTTAGATCTAGAATATAACATATTAACGAACTCGCCAGAAATAGAACTTGCAGTGTTCTAAGATGGACTACTCATTTCAGATCGGATCAGTACTATCCTAGAATGATTGTAGCAGAATGAAATACAACCCCATAGACACATTTATATTCAAGTATATGTCTCTATGCTTTAAAATACCTTTTCTGTTGACTTGAACTTTGTCTGCTATTTGCTAACATTGAAAAATGAGTGGCAGAAGTAGAAGAGGTAGGTCGGAACCAGATATTGAAGCTCTATTAAATAAGTATCGAAATCTGGGTGGAGTACCATTCTCAAGCAATGAATCCATTATTCAAACACAAGCATGGATGCGCTTTGCTGGAAAAAAAATTGAATGTTCAAAGCTGAGAGATGATCAGAAAAGATTACTGGCATCTTGGGCACTCAAAGACGAGGCTTTAATCTGGTGGGAAACTGTGGTTAAGGATAATCCAAAAGGTAATATTACCTAGGATAGATTTAAAGAAATTTTCAAAGAAAGATTTACCCCTCCAAAAGCAACTGAGCAGTTAAGTGATGAATTCTACAATCTGATACAAGGAGATATGACCATTCCGGAATATCATAAGAAATTCAATGAACTTTCTCGTTTTGCTCCGCATCTAATTCAAGATCCTATGAAGAAGAATCTAAGGTTTATTAATGGGCTTCAGAGAAAGTACCAAAGTAGTGTAACTACGCATGTGCAACTTCCTTTTTCTGAAATGATATATCTGGCTTATGAAGATCTTGATAAGAAAGGCCTTTTGGGCGATGAAAAGGAAGTCAGTTCTAGCAACAAAAGGAAGTTTGAAACTGATAGCCCAGAGACAAGTACGTAGCCTGAGACAAATATGACGTCTGGAGTCAGAAAGAAGCCTAGAGTCAATAGGAAAAAGGTTAAGTCTGACAAAGACCAGTAACGACTGCCATATGCCTTTACTGCAATCACAAAGGCCATTTGTCCAGAAAATGTAAATCTTAGAAAATGCAGAGAAAGGATGGATCTAAACCCAATAAGAAGCAAAAGAAATCTCATGGTATAAGGGAATGCTATAAGTGTCACCGGACATGTCATCTTGCTAGAAATTGCCTGCTATCGGGGAGATCTGTGGTAGTACAGGTAAATGAAGTGGCAGAAGTTCTTGCATTTTTAGCCAGTCAAGCAAGGCTTGATGTTTTGGAAGGCACGCTTACTATCAAAGACAATCCAGTTAAAGTATTATTTGATACAGGCGCGTTGCGAAGCTTTATTGCAAGTAATGCAGTTAAGAAACTGGATTTGAAATTGAAAAAGCTCAAACCACCCATGACTGTCCATAATCCGGTTGGGGGTTCCCTCGATCTTAGTTGGATTTGTGGGGTGCCTATCTCTTTTTCCCATTATCGGTTCGCTACCATCTCGATCGTCATGAATTTTACCGTATTCGACCTTATTTTAGGATTGGATTGGTTAACCAAATATGAAGCTGAGGTTAAATGCGCCGAGAGAGTTGTTAAGGAAAAAATAAAGTTCGGAGAGTATATAACCATTCCTTGCGAAGGTCCGAAATCTGATAGAAAAGACTTTCGGGCAGCTTTAGATGTTTCTCCTGCTCAATTAGAACCTTTTCCTGTCGTTACGGAGAATATTCCAGTCGACATAGAAAATATTCCTGTTGTTAAGAATTATGCTGATGTGTTTGAAGAAGTTGTTAGCTTACCTCCACGTAGAGAAATTGATTTCAAAATTTCTTTGATTCCGAATGCAAGGCCAGTAGTTCACGCTATTCGAAGAATGACCTTGAAGGAGAAAGAAGAGTTAGACAATCAAACTCGACGGCTTGTATGGAAGGGTCTGATCAAGCCTAGTTTCTCTGATTGGGGAGCAACAGGGGTATTTGTCCCAAAGTCAGACGGTACTCTCAGACTAAGTTTGGATTATCATGACTTGAATAAGCAGACACTAAAGAAAAAATATCCATTGCCACGAATTGATGATTTGTTGGATCGTTTGAATGGCGTGCAAGTATTTTTCCTAATGGACCTAGCTACAGGTTTCCATCAACTTCGAATTGCCGAAGAGTGTATTCCTTTGACAACATTCAGAGGTCCAGATTTATTCTACGAGTGGTTAGTAATGCCGATCGGCTTATGTAATGCTCCATCCTATTTTGTCGATCTAATGAACAGAGTATTCAGAGAAGTATTGAATAAATTTGTACTTGTTTTCATGGATGAAATATTGATCTTCTCTAAGTCAAAGAGCTAGCATGCAAAACATTTGGAACAAGTGTTAGAGATTCTGAGAAGGAATGTTCTAAAAGCAAAATTTTCCAAATGTATATTCTGGCAAGAAGAAGTCAAGTTTCTTAGCCACGTTGTATCAAAAGAAGGAATTTCTGTGGATCCCGGTAAGATCGCAACTATTCAAGATTCGAAGCAACCAACTACTCCCACAGAAGTTCGAAGATTTCTCAGATTGGCTAGTTATTATCGGAAGTTCGTTAAATATTTTTCAAAGATATCTAGTTCCTTAACGAAGCTTACTAAGAAACATTCAAGGTTCAATTAGACTCCAGAATGTGAGACAACTTTCCAAGAGCTGAAGTTAAGTTGACAACTGCTCCAGTGTTAACAATTATCGATGGCAATCAGGACTTGAAAGTCTGGATAGATGCTTCTAAAGAAGGTCTTGGTGCAGTATTAATGCAAAGAGTCCAAGTAGTCGCTTATGCTAGCCGTCAGTTGAAGCCGCATGAGAGGAATTATGCAACTCATGATCTTGAATTGTTCGCCATCGTGTTTGCTATGAAAATCTGGAGGCACTATATATTGGGTGAGAAATTTGAATTATATACCGATCATCAATCATTGAAGTATTTGTTCACCCAGAAATATCTAAATATGAGGCAGCAGCGTTGGCTAGAATTTCTTGCGGCATATGATCTTGATATTTTGTATACTCCGGGGAAAGCCAATGTTGTGGCTGATGCGGTCAGCAGAAAGAATGTGATCATCGCCAATCTTATCATTACACCATCGTTGATTGATAAAATATCTATTCTTTAGAAAGACGATAGTTTTGTTAAAGAGATGATCAAAAGAATTCAAAGGGGTGAAGTCTCCAGTTTCCAAGTGGATAGTGCAGGTGTTTTGAGATTAAAAGGAAGAATTTGTGTTCTCGACATTCTTGAGCTTAAAAGAGAGGTATTGGACGAGTGTCACAAGTCCAAGCTAAGCATCCATCTAGGGGTTAGTAAAATGTATAATGACCTCAAGAGAACCTTCTGGTGGAAGGCGATGAAAAGAGACATCTCTACATATGTTAGCAGGTGTTCTACTTGTCAACAAGTAAAGAGCGATCAACAGAAACTCGCCTACGACTCGGGATTTCGAGATACTGGATATCGGCATACAACACCATGTCGACTATTCAAGCATCGAAAACACCAGATAGTCCATGAAAGAAATTAGAGGGTGAGAATAGATAAGATAAAAACTTAGAATAGAAGAAGAAGATACAACATTAGAGTAAACACGAATCTCACAGCGGAACGAACAATATATAATAGATACATAACTTTGAAATAAAATCAGTATATGTATACAATAACATTATCAGAGTATAACACTTACAACACAACGGAAATAACAATAGATATATATTCCGGAAGCCTCCCGCTCCAAAGTCTCAGTGTATCTGTAAAATCCTAACTACTTGACTGCCCGTGCAAAATTGGGCAACCAAGAGTTTAGGGAAAACAAAACAAAACAAACTCTGGGTCAGTCAAGGGAATGGTGTGAGTAAAACAGTTTAAAATAGTTTGAGAAATTAAATGATATCTCATAAGACCACACTGTATAACGGAACGGGTTTTTCCCTTATGAGAATCCAAAATAGTCTTTATATCAAAATTCTTTTGATATTATGTTAGTGTCTATCAACCACAATATAATAATCATTTAGCAGAAACGTTTTCATCTCATGTTCTACATATATAGTATACAATCAAAACCGCGAGCACTTATTGGACAATGGATTACCAACTATGACAAGGTATGGAACCAACTTCCAAGAATAAACTGGGTTCAACAAGAACATCTTGCAACCCGACCACACATGACCGACCACTCATTTCGCTTGAGTGTATCGAATGTATATCACCAACGGTTGGGATCAACAACCGCTTCCCGAATGGGACATCATCGAATAGATTAAAGAATGAAATGAATATCTCTAGATAGGTGATAATAAACCCTAAAGGAAGCAACCCACATAGCCATGCTACCTGCCCGATTTTTGTCATTCCCCGGTTGTGAGGCTAGAGGCCACGCTTATCTATGACGGATCATAAATTATTCACTTTGAATGTCACATCATCATACCCGCCAATCACAAATCTATTTCCCCAAAAATACAATGGGTATATAGATAAGAGAAACGAATTCCTCTGCCACCAAACGTACATACGTTTGAAGAGATCAACTTATGTGATCCATTAAATATACTCTGTCAGACATTCTTCCATACAGGTTGTCCTACGACTAGAAAAACCGAAGGCACTATTATGTAAATCCATCTTAGGCAATTTCTACCTAGGATTTGACAGAACGACCCTTGCACAAACTCTGTCTTCAATTATCTTCATCATATTTGATCGCAACGCTAACGCCCATACAGAGTGGTTTTCAGATAATGAATCTGATCCCGATCTCCCCGTATTAACGACGGAAAAATGGTCAAAAACTTCGATAGTTGGTGAGTTATCTATCAAAAAAACGTGTTCAAACAGCGATATTATTTCCAAATGGAAATTTTATCGATCAATCATCATTGAACATTTATCTCTTTAGTTCATTAATTTATTCATTTTTTCCATTTCCTGTTTCCATATATTCAACATTTCTTATTTTATAAATTTAGAAAATATACGTTATTAACATTGGAAAACATTTCCATTTCTCATTTTCTATATTAGAAAACATTTCTGATTCTTATTTGGAAAACATTACCAAAACTCCTACATTTGGATTTAAATAGATGTTTAAATAAAACAACGCTATACCAACTTAAATCGCTACCTTCATTAACTAAATTCACTTAATCAACCTTCACTATCGAACCTTAACCATTCCTTAGTAAAAATGGAGTAAATCAAGTTAGGGTATAACTACCTCTCAGACCTTAACTGAACAACATTTCTAACCTCAAAATAGACAAAGTACCCTTTTTAAATCTTTAACAAGCTTCCTTACGTAACTCTCAGATTCTTTTTACGAATCCACTTCTTTTACAGAAATCATTTGATTTTAACAATAGTGTTAAATACCCATGCTTCTGAAATATAATAACTTCAATATAACTTTTATTTATTAATTTGGATAAATAAACAAATAACTAATTTATTAATAAATAAATAAATCTTAATTAAAAACGGAAAGTGAATAGTGCTTTCCCGAATTCGATATAATCGAATTCAATGTATAATTCTCTTTCTAATAATCTGTATTCGATAACTCCTTTTCGAATAAACTATATTCGATTAACTCTCTTCGAATAACTAATATTCGATAATCTCTCTTTCGAATAAACTATATTTGATAATCTTCTTTCGAATAACTATATTCGACTAACTCCTTTTGAATAAATATATTCGATAACTCCTTTAACTTTATTCAATTAAATCTAACTCGATTAACTCGGGCCGATTAACTCTAATTCGATTAACTCTAATCTATTAACTCAAATTTGATTAACTCTAATTGATTAACTCTAATTCGATTAATTTCTATTCGATTTACTCTAATCAATTAACTCCATTTGATTAACTCTAATTCGATTACCTCTAATCGATTAACTCTTTTATATAATCCATCGAGCTTGATTTCGTATTTTAAAATAATATCACATTTCCAAATTCCATTTATACTTCTATTTATAAAATTTTCATACGAAATCTCCTCTTTATTTCTAACACTTAAATCTCGATTATAATTCCCTTTATAAATGTTGAGTTCACATTCTACTTAACATATCGGTGTCAAAATTGATTTCTACTCCTCTATATAAGTTCAGACTTATATATACAATTTATCCAATGATAAAATAATTTGCTTAATTTATAAAACTTATTTATAAATTAATCTTCCCAATTTATCTGTTAAACAGATTTCTATTTAATTCCACTTTAAATAAATCTTTTCCATTTCTTTTATATTCTGCCAATTTTTTTAATCCTATTTGTTTTTCCAAATATTCACTTTATAAATTCTATTTATTTTCCAAATAGATATTCCTTTTTCAATTCTATTTATTTTCTAAATAAATATTCCTTTTCAAATTCTATTTTGAAATTCCTTTTATAAAAATCATTTGATTTTATATAAATATATTTTTATTTTCAATATACACATTGAAAATTCCCTTTTTAAATTCCAGTATTTTATATGGTATTTAAAATACCAAAAGCAATGATCGATATCATTCAAACACGCATAATCAACAACAGATTATATATCACATCATATATCACAATATATGAAACATAACAGTATTTTAAATATTGAGGAACCCAATTGGGTCCCTCCAAACTGTTTTCCTGCATCCACAGATGTTAAACAATATAATAACATTGATTTCATTTCGATATGAAATATTCTGATAAACAGAATCAATATTTGATTTACGATATATATATATATATATCGTTATCTATAATTTCAACCAATACATAAGCAATTCAACCAAATAATCATCACACAGTAGTAAATAAGCATTTATCATTACTAGATTATATTTATAAAAATCTAAACTGGTAGAGTTAGTGAGTTTTACTCACATTGGACGATCATCGTTAAATATCGATAATTGGTTTGTTGATTCAGACAGACAATTTATTTCGCTATAAATTGTAACGAGCTCAAATTCACTCCTAGTCAGTTCCAGTGGGTAGCTCTCGTCCATACGATCCTAACAGATCCAACCGTTCGAAATTCTGATATCGTATGACCCAGATATAACATTGTAAAGTTAATACACTATTTAATCCAATTTAAACTCAACCCTAATTTTACTTGTTGGGCCTCACCTTACCATTTCGGCCCACATCAGCCCATGACCAATTTGTTCAACCCGCTATACCTTCTTCTCCCAGAAGAAACTCGCGATGGTTGCTCCGTCCATTTCCAGTTTTCATGTTTGGACTACTCCCTGTCCTCTTCTCGATAAAGTTCCAAAAAAACACTATAATTCATCCCTTCCCTTCCTCTTCACAATCATCCCCTCAACGTGAAATTTGGCATCCCTTCTCCCTCCCAGACAACTCCAAGAACTATGATATTCACAGCAACACTTCCTTCTAATGTCGCTACCCTTTTCCTCCATTTAAAATCAAGTAAAAACCACAAAAATTCCTCTCATCCACTACTCTTTCTCCTCATACCAAAGTTTCTAAACTCGAACAACATCTGCACCTCGCGGTTTTCTGATCCTCCGTACGCCTGCTGCAAAATGATCGACAGTTTATAGTGTTGAATTCCATCAAAATCCACCAGTTAATGTCTCTTCCCTACATGAACAGCACGCCACCTTCAATTAGTCCAAAACTCCATCAAAAGATTGAGGAGCCGAAGCCCTAGGTCGCGGCTATGAAATTTCAGCGACATAAAAGAGGTCGATCCTAAGAAAAAATTACAAGCTTGAAGTGCTCTTCACTAGGAATCTAATTATACTTGTTTTGAAAATTTTAGGATTTTATCCCATTTGATTTTGATTTTCAAAACCAATAATGGTTTGTTGTAAGTGAAAAAATGACGGCGATATTGGTATTGAACAAGGCAGTGAGAAATGAATTAGGTTAGGGGTTTTAGGATTATTTATAGGAAGAAATAATATTATTTAATTCGATTATTTTATCGATTTTTATTGAAGTGCTGCTTGTATTTATCATTAAAAATATGTGTGATCACACACGGTATCAAAAAATCCTGAAAATGGGCATGCAGCTACAGTTCGACATGTCAACTCGAACGTTCAAAAAAACAGATTGTTATTAGCTTCTGGGGTAAATAGAATAAATCACAGAATCACAGATCACAGATACATATACAGAGTAATATAATATCTCACAGCGGAAATTACAAAATACAATAGTAGTTCATGAAGCTACTAAATAAATTTTTACATCAGAGTTTACATAAATAATACAGTGGAAATATAATACAACAAATAATTGATAACTGTTTGAAACAGAATGACAGAAATAACTGAAAAACTGAAACAACTGATCAACAGGTAGATATAGGTTAGCCAAAAATCCAATATAAGCTCCAAACTTCAAAGATGAATCTCAAAACTGGAATACTCGATCTGACCCGAGCAATAATGCAAAACAAAACAACTCGGATTAGGACTGACATTCTCATGGAAGTAAATCAATTCAAATGAAATGTTCAGTGAAATGCAATCAGTAACTTAAAGGATGTTTGGGATCACCATCCTCTAAGGATCCGTCAAACTAATACTATATAGTATAATACGCTGTATACAATAGTGTCTATCAGTAAAGTAAAATATCAAAATAGCATAAGCGGGATTACCATGATTACCCTTACACTGTTTATATATTCCCATAGTATATACAGTACCGTAATTCCTCCATAAACTGGAGGTCGATCAGAGGGCACTCCATATAAAACAGTACAAAACAAAGTCGTAGTGGGCTCGTATAAGGCATGTGACAAGGCACACAAGGAATGCCAGGGTGGATTCACCGTTTGCAGAGCCGGACTGGTGATAACGCATAGTAGCTACTACCGCCCACCTCTATACACACTCCCATAATCAAAAGGCCCAAATCAATCTCAAAGGTTATAGAATAATATCGAAGAAGTGTGCTCGATAAGAGGTATGACCTCACTTGGTCCGTGCATAGCTCCTGTTTTAGCCAAATCAAGCTGACTCAAGCTGGTCAGGGTCTCGTAATTAATATGAAATAAAATAAAATGGAGTCGTTCGCCAAATCATCCCCTTCAATTTGGAACTCCACCGCGTACACAGTTGTTAAAGTGGTTTTCGGTATTGGCAGAGAGTATGACAATAGCCGATCCTGGTCTCTTTAACAACCAATCGTTTACATTTTTCACACCTTGGTCATTATTTTATAAATCACTTTATAAAATCATTTATACGAAATCTCATATTCGAATTCGAAATCAAAATTTAATATCTAACTTCGATTATATTAAAATTTTGAAAATAACTAACTTAAATCAAATCGATTTGGAAAACAATATCATAAAGATCTCAAATATTGTATAAAATAATACTATAACATATAACTTCGATTATAATTTCCGAAAGTAATCGCATAACGAATCCCAAATTCAAAAATTGACTTATATTTAAGTTATACCATAAATATCTCAATTTCCATTTAAATCGATACCAAACCTTTAACTCTGTTAATATTTTTGGTTCGGTATATTTGAAAGAATTTAAGTTCGAAACAATTCAAGTAATTCAAAATTTTCCTTTATAAGAAATAGTTTCAAATCGATTCATTTAAATCCAACATTTTGGTTCGAATTCGAATATACGATTCAAGTCATACTTACATTCAATTTAAACAAACTATATCGTACTTTATAATTCAAGTCATATAATTCAAAATTGTTACTTCTACATTTTGAATCAAAATCTTATATTCCCATTCAAACAAATTACGCTTTAAAACCATTCTTTTTCATCGATTTAACAAATATCTTAATAAAAATCGAACGATTCATAAAGATCAATTCCATATATATATATAAATATATATATATATATTCAGGTTCAAATTCGGTTACTTAAAATCGAATTCATACATATCCAGTTAAAATTTCAAATACACTTTCTCTTAAATTCGAAAGATTCAAATTTAGAATCAACAATTCAAATTTATCTCATATAAGTTCAATCCAATTCGAATTCAAATTCATTTCATATTTTTCCAATTCATCACTACTAAAAGTTAGTATCAATTCGAATTCATAACTTAAAATGAGTTCATTCGTTATTCAAATATGGTTATACAAATTTACATTTAAACTTCGAATTTAAATAGCGAAATCTAACTTATCCATCTTGACATTTACTATTAAAGTTTATAAAATACATATAAGAAAATAAATTTTGAATATATATATATAAGTTTATAAAATTCTAAAATTAATTAGACATAGATTATAAACATATATAAGTTTAAAATAATATAAAATAAATTTAAAGAAATATTTATTATAATAAAACAAAATTAAAATACATATATGAATAAATTATATGTTTTAAAATAGATAAAATTGTAAGCAAAATCTTAAACAAACATCTAAATCTATATTTACTCATAAAATCATTTTTTAAACATATAATTTAAAATTTATAAAATTTGAGTTTAAAAATATAAAATCTTAAATTAATATAAAATTAAATTTCTCAAATCAGTTAACTTCGAAAACATAACCAACGGTGTCCGTATATAGTTTTCTAACCTATGGTCAAGTAAAATGGATATTTATCATTTCAACCCGCAATTCAAAAAAAAAAAATCTACGGGTCTATCATTTCAACCTATGATCCCAAATTCATTAAAAATCGTTCAGGTCTATCATTTCAACCCATAACAATTTTTCCCTATTCTAATGTTCGTTCGGGTATGTATCATTTCAACTCTTAGTGATTTTTCCTAAAACTAGGGTATCAACAACAATCACATAGCATCAATCACAGTATATATATCATCAGTGTAACTACGTGTCATATGAATATATCGTGTCACATATGAAATGTGCATACATATCAAATCAAAAAATTTCTACCAACAATCCTATACATTTTATATAACAGTTCATTATTGATCTAACATCCATGAAAAATGTAAGTCAGGTGTGAGATAACTCACCTTTTGAGGCACAGAACGGAGACAACAAATAGATTGACACTGAGTGAGACAACAACTTCCAAGCACGATTCAGAACGAATTCTACTTGCTACCACTCAATATATATTTTATTTTCACAAGAGGAGGCTAGAGGAGTTTTAAACGGATTGGTACGACTATTGGTTTGGGACGGTACGACTATGGTTTTTTTTTTGAAATGTTTGGAACTCAACACCAAAAACCGACTCAAAAATAACACAACAAATTCTTTTACAAAGTTATTATATAATTTATATGTATATATACATAAATATACTTTGAAAACTGTAATATATATATATACACACATATATATATATATATTCAAAATTCAATGCACACCGAGACTATAGTATGAATTGTACATATAGTATAAACACAAAATCATATACACGATATTTATGTATATTACAATTTATAATCCACCCAAAACCATATATATTATAATATATATATATATAATACACACCAGAATAAGTATATAATATATATATATATATAAATTCATATATAAACACAGAAAAATATATACGAAATAATATAACTCACCACATATCAAATAAGTAACTATCTTATAAAATATACTCCCAAACTCACACTTATACAATATTAAAACCAATAAGTAAACACACTCTACACTGACACCCAGTTTCCACGCACACAGTATCCTGGAACACATACTCACGCGACAAATACATATACATTTCATACCCAAAAATACTCACAAATCCCTCATCACTCAGTACAACTAATATATATTCATACTCTTGTTTGAAACCATTTACTCATGCAAAAACCAAAAGAAAAGAAACAAAGTACCTTAAAACACTTACTCATATAGTTAAACTCACGCAGCAAAACAAACCCATTACACGCACCGGGACAACTCACTCACGCAAGGAGTTCCGGGTCTCGGATTGGCGCAGGTCAGGCACAGAGGATAGCAAAGGGAAAGAGGGTCAGTCGGGCTATGGAAAAGGTCGGGCGAAGGCTGTTTTGTTGAGTAAGGGGCGGCTTCAGGGAGCTGGTGGTTTGCTGGAGTGGGAGGCCGAGGTCAGGCGGTGGCTTCTGGACGGAGGTTGGTGGTTGCGGGAGGCGCGGATCTTGGTGCGATCGGTCGGTTACAGGAAATTGGCAACTCGAATGGCTTCAGGTACGGCTTTGGCGAGGAGATGGAGAATGGGGAAGGTGTCGGCGGTCTCTGATAGGGTTTATGTAATAACCCGGAAATTCTGAACCAGTTTAAAATTTTTATTTCGGCAATTTTAATGAATTTAGAATATTTAAAATAGATTATTTTAAATAATATCGACGAAAATTAACTTTGAAAATATTTAGAATGTATATATTATATGCGTCGTCGTTAGAATATAAATAATTATATATAATTATAAATAGAATTGAAAATGGCACGGTAGTTAGATAATTCGATTTCAAACTTCAATTGAACATACCGCGTGCAAAACAATCCGGATTTTAGTGAAACCAAAAACATTAGGATCTATTGGAGAATATCTTTCCAACGAATCCGACAAATTGAAATTTCATAGCGGGAATCAAAAGATATGTCCAGTTGAAAATTCTGAATAGTCGCTATGGAATTCAGGCCCTTAAAAATGGGAATTTTGAAATCGACCTCGGATTTTGACGAAAACACTTTTGTTGGATCCGCAGTGTTAAATTATTGCTAGATTCCAAATTTCATAATTTTTCGAATCATTATGTGAGCGTGGCAAAGGAAAACGCGTTTGACCAGTTTCAGTTGATTTTAATCGACTGGAAATTGGCCATTTTTCCAACGGTCTTAGAATTAGACGAAACTAGTTTTGTTAGGACCGTATCGTCAATACGAAGCTAGAAAATATTTTTCGGGAATTTTTAGAGTTAGTATGTGACCCCGGTAAATTGAAATGCGCGTTCAAATTCAATATATAGAGTTATATGTTGATTTTAACGGAAACTGATCGAAACGATCGAATCAGTCTACGATACATATCCCATTGTGTTCGGAATGGGGATAATACGCCATGGACGACAGGCGGTGGGTCTCGTTTCGAGTTCGAAATTAAAAGTTGCTTTTTGAAATAATTGAACAATAAATATATATATATTTTTATAAAAGCCCCTACCCCTACCTTCCTCTTCTCATTTCAGAAAGTTTAAAAAAAAATAGAAAACGAATTTGAATTGAATCGAATAGAAAATGAATTCGAATTAAATTGAATAGAAAACGAGTTCGAATTAAATTGAATAGAAAACGAATTCGAATTAAATTGAATAGAAAACGAATTCGAATTAAATTGAATAGAAAACGAATTCGAACTAAATTGAATAGAAAACGAATTTGAATTAGATTGAATAGAAAACAAATTTGAATTGAATTGAATAGAAAACGAATTTGAATTGAATTGAATAGAAAACCAGTTTGAATTGAATTAAATAGAAAACCAATTTGAATTGAATCGAATGGAAAACCAATTTGAATTGAATCGAATAGAAAACCAATTTGAATTGAATCGAATGGAAAACCAATTTGAATTGAATTGAATAGAAAACCAATTCGAATTGAATTTAAAACGAATTCGAATTGAAAACGAATTGAAATGAATTCAAACTGAATTGAAATTTGAATTGAATAGAAATGAATTTTGAAACGAATTTATAAGGAAGAATTCAATTTTGATTTGAATTGAAATGGAAGTTGAAATTGTTTTTGAAACGAATTCAAAGCTATTTATAAAATTCGTTTTAAATAGAAATCGACGAAATATATATTATATATATAATATAATGGCCTGAATAGAACGCATCGCGCCGCGGCAGTTCGTGAATTTCGACCATTGACTTCGAACGGACATTACGGGAGATCCGACCGTCGGATTCTCCTAAAACGGGAACCGTTGGGTTCGTATCAAAAAGAGATTTCCAATGAATATTAGAAATATGAAATCTAACGGCTGGATTTGGAGTTATGTCCAAATCAAATTTGAAAAAGGTCGCTGTAAGTGCAGTTCGATGGCCATTAATGGAAATCGACTGTACGGGCCTTGATAAAATTATTAAAAAGAGTAATAATTTGTGTAAAATCATAAGAAATGATTTGGGAAAAATTGGGATGAAAAACTCCATATTCGAAAAGATAAAAATAGATTTTTATCGAAATGAACTAGTTTTGAACTAAAATTAAAACCCATTTATTTTTAAATAAATAAATTGGATTTGAAACGGGTTTTAAATAGAATTGATTGGTGGGTTTATCGTGAACTGTGTTTTAAATGACACTAGTTCTTTAACCCTATAAAAGGAGTTTTAATGAATCTGCAATTAAATTGAAATGCGAATTGATAATTCAAATTATCAAATTTTGAAAATGAGCGAGAATGGAGTATCACCAGTTTTGCTCCAAAGCGATAGTTAAATCTTTAATTAGATTTGAACGTGGGATGGTAATTAATTTTACCAATAACACCGTGGTATTAGATATGGAGTACTACCAGTTTTGCTTCATGGGATGTATAGGTTGGGATTGGGAAATAAAATAAATAATTACTTCGGTGTGGTTCGCTAATCTCGACTAGTTTGGAAAACCATAATTTGGTTTGAAACGACATCCAAAGGAAGATTAAAGGATAAATTTTAAAGAATTTATCTTGGATAAAATTAATGGGAACCTTTCCCTAAGAATGTGGAATTTAGAAACTAGCTGTAGGTTAGCTAAGAAGAATGGTTCCCGGGGTATTGATCTGATGTTGGTTTCGGCCTTCGGGGTTAATGTTTGGGAAATTGTTTTCTTGTTGATTTACGGTTAGTGACTAATGAATTGGAATGAGGCGTATGTTGTGTTAGTGTAACATTTGTTTTTAATATACGCGGGTTGTTCGGAAAGGCCGGGTTTATACCATTCTGAATAAACGATTCGACGACATGTCGAAGATGAAGACGGTAGTTGAAGACCGGAAGTCTTCACATCGTTTGGGTGATTACTGATGATCTTGATTGGGCTGTACACCCAAGATGAGCGAATCAGTTGGTGGTCGTCCAGACGTACCTGGAGATCGATGGATATGCGAGGAAACTGCCTCCGGTTTCGTTCAGACCCAGAACGAATTAGTAAATGGATTGTGTGTCTGACATTGGATTTTATTCTGTGTTGATTGATTTCTGTTAAATATATATCTGTTTGGCGGCGGAGAATTTATTCTCTTGCTTAACGCCCTTCTCTGAGACGTACGAGCTTAGAGGTTATATATCGATATATATCAATCGCATGGCATGAATTGCCTGTGTGGCACGCTGAGTTGCATGGATCAAGGCTTCTGTTGAAAAGCAAAGTCTTGTGGTTGATGACCAAAGCACGGCCTACTTGGCAGCATTGTGTATAGCATGGATTCGCGAGCCTCGCACCTCGGTATGAGTTAAAAACGGGATAAGGACTGCAGGGAGAGAACGACGTTTCTTTCTAGCTTTGGTGGTGTCTGTGACTTACCAGCCCTGACATTTATATACTTTTCACCTATGTGGTTGTTGGATGAGGCACCTCGATTTTAGGTCTGTAAGGACCGAGAAATGTGTGTTCAGGCATAACTAATCCTCAAACGTAAGAGAGGACCGGCCCTAAAGATCCAAGGATTGCCCAGAGTGTGTAGTCCTGGGACATTTGCTAGAGTGTCTCGAAGCGGAGAGGAGCTTGCCCCTTGCCTCGACTCATGACGGAAATCCAATTTCCAATACATGTATTTTGGCTTTATTTGTAGAGCCTAGTATGGCGACATAGTAGCATGGGATGTTATGCCGTCTATGATTTATATTTATGGTTGAAATTGTTTTTGACACTATACACTTATTATAGTATCAAATGATTTGTTTTAAACATACCAAGCATGTTTGGCTGTTATAAGGTAAAACCCTATCCTCCGGCTTGCGTTGCATTGTATGATGGGACCTGGGTCTTATATTAGCTTCATTTTTCGAAAAGCATTGCGTTGTTTATTTATATGCACTGGTATTCTTGGGAGGAAACCCGTTCCGTGTTATACGGCGTGGTCCCCTGAATCACTCTCTTTTAAAAGTAAAGTTTTATAAACTGTTTTAGTTCTCACACCAGTCACATGACTGACCTGGAGTTTATTGTTTTAACCTAAACTCTGGGTGCCCCTATTTTCGACACGGGCAGCTAGTAGTTTTGGGTTTTGCAGATTTATATTCACAGGATCCTGGTTTACAGCTGGAATGATATCTGGAAAGCTCTGTATCCGTATATCACCTTCAGTAGTGCTTTGTATTATTTTCCGCTGCTATGTAATTTATTGTAATCTCTGATATTTATCGAATGTAATTTATTCATTTATACTCTGTATATTCTTGTATTCTGATGGAATTGTTGTAATAACAATGAAATGTTCTTCCGTCTGCGTTCATTTGTGTGTTGTTCTCAAAGTATCCACTCTTTCCCTCAGGGGGAAGTAACGGGTCGCTTCATTTGGTATCAGGGCTTTGGTTTACAGAGCTCGAGAATAAGACACATTAGAACCATACGAAAGAATTCATCAGATATTGGATTAGTAATATCCAATTAGAATGACTCGTTAGAGATAGGGTCAGTAGTATCCTAGAACGAGTGTGAAGAGTATATTTTTCAAATGAAAACAATTTTGTTTTGAAAATTTAAACCATTTGATACGTATTTGAATATTTATTTATTTTGAATTTGGACAATCTGATATATAAAGATTTTGCATCTACGCGTCATGAACGTATATTCGAAGTTTTAATATACTGGATAGATATAGGATCACATTCTAGACACTCGGAGATGATTCTGATGATTGATATATCATCATCAGAATTTGTGTTCGTGTTTCGAAGGTGTGATATCTATATATTTCCATTAGACTGGTGTGAGAACCATGACTTATATAGATAGGTTTATTGTTGTGAATTGGCATCAAAAACAAGATTTTCAGTATATATATCAAAATTATGAATTTGAAACGTTAAATTCACTAATTGATTGATGTTTGTGTTGTTTGTTTATTTGTTTGATAATTTTGAACCATTTAGCCTAATTGAACCAAATATTGGACTGTATTAAAAATTGGTCGCATTTGCTTGCATATACATGTACTTACATTGAACAGGTCATATCAAGGAGGCTAGAGCAGAGAATAAAATTTGTTTGCCCGACAAATAGGTACATGTTTACTATATAATTTACTGTTTTGTTTGGGTGATGATGATTTTATGAGCCTATTGGCTAGCCGCTTGGCTTTTTCTTTTTCTTTTTGAGATCAGAAGGCCTGTATGGCAATTTCGGGATTTTCCCGTGGCTCCAGGTGCAGAGGAGGTTATGGCGAAATTTTTCGAAAATTTAGGGTGTTAGCCAAATTTTTGAAGAATTTGAAAATTCTCAGAAACTGAAAAGTTGGAGAATGGAAGCCAGAATGAACGTAGAGTTGATTAATCAAACCACTTTCGACTTTGTTCCTTTTCGGGGATGAAAAGTTTTAAGTGGGGGAGATTGTAATAACCCAGAAATTCTGAACCAGTTTAAAATTTTTATTTCGGCAATTTTAATGAATTTAGAATATTTAAAATAGATTATTTTAAATAATATCGACGAAAATTCACTTTGAACATATTTAGAACGTATATATTATATGCGTCGTCGTTAGAATATAAAAAATTATATATAATTATAAATAGAATTGAAAATGGCGCGGTAGTTCGATAATTCGATTTCAAACTTCAATTGAACATACCGGGTGCAAAACAATCCGGATTTTAGTGAAACCTAAAACATTAGGATCTATTGGAGAATATCTTTCCAACGAATCCGACAAATTGAAATTTCATAGCGGGAATCAAAAGATATGTCCAGTTGAAAATTCTAAATAATCGCTGTGGAATTCAGACCCTTAAAAATGGGAATTTTGCAAACAACCTCGGATTTTGACGAAACCACTTTTGTTGGATCCGCAGTGTTAAATTATTGCTAAATTCCAAATTTCATAATTTTTCGAATCATTATGTGAGCGTGGCAAAGGAAAACGCGTTTGACCAGTTTCAGTTGATTTTAATCGACTGGAAATTGGCCATTTTTCCAACGGTCTCAGAATTTGACGAAACTAGTTTTGTTAGGACCGTATCGTCAATACGAAGCTCGAAAATATTTTTCGGGAATTTTTAGAGTTAGTATGTGACCCCGGTAAAATGAAATGCGCGTTCAAATTCAATATATAAAGTTATATGTTGATTTTGACGGAAACTGATCGAAACGATCGAATCAGCCTATGATACATATCCCATTGTGTTCGAAATGGGGGTAATACGCTATGGATGACAGGCGGTGGGTCTCGTTTCGAGTTCGAAATTAAAAGTTGCTTTTTGAAATAATTGAATAATAAATATATTTTTATAAAAGCCCCTACCCCTACCTTCCTCTTCTCATTTCAGAAAGTTAAAAAAAAAGAAAACGAATTTGAATTGAATCGAATAGAAAACGAATTCGAATTAAATTGAATAGAAAACGAATTCGAATTAAATGGAATAGAAAACGAATTCGAAATAAATTGAATAGAAAACGAATTCGAATTAAATTGAATAGAAAACGAATTCGAATTGAATCGAATAGAAAACGAATTTGAATTGAATCGAATAGAAAACGAATTTGAATTGAATGGAATAGAAAACCAATTTGAATTGAATCGAATAGAAAACCAATTTGAATTGAATCGAATAGAAAACCAATTTGAATTGAATCGAATAGAAAACCAATTTGAATTGAATCGAATGGAAAACCAATTTGAATTGAATTGAATAGAAAACCAATTCGAATTGAATTGAAAACGAATTCGAATTGAATTGAAAACGAATTGAAATGAATTCAAATTGAATTGAAATTTGAATTGAATAGAAATGAATTTTGAAACGAATTTATAAGGAAGAATTCAATTTTGATTTGAATTGAAATGGAAGTTGAAATTGTTTTTGAAACGAATTCAAAGCTATTTATAAAATTCGTTTTAAATAGAAATCGACAAAATATATATTATATATATAATATAATGGCCTGAATGGAACGCGCCGCGGCAGTTCATGAATTTCGACCATTGACTTCGAACGGACATTACGGGAGATCCGACGGTCGGATTCTCCTAAAACCGGAACCGTTGGGTTCGTATCGAAAAGTGCTTTCCAATGAATATTAGAAATTTGAAATCTAACGGCTGGATTTGGAGTATGTCTAAATCAAATTCGAAAAAGGTCGCTGTAAGTGCAGTTCGATGGCCATTGATGGAAATCGACTGTACGGGCCTTGATAAAATTATTAAAAATAGTAATAATTTGTGTAAAATCATAAGAAATGATTTGGGAAAAATTGGGATGAAAAACTCCATATTCGAAAAGACAAAAATAGATTTTTATCGAAATGAACTAGTTTTGAACTAAAATTAAAACCCATTTATTTTTAAATAAATAAATTGGATTTGAAACGGGTTTTAAATAGAATTGATTGGTGGGTTTATCGTGAACTGTGTTTTAAATGACACTAGTTATTTAACCCTATAAAAGGAGTTTTAATGGATCTGCAATTAAATTGAAATGCGAATTGATAATTTAAATTATCAAATTTTGAAATTGAGCGAGAATGGAGTATCACCAGTTATGCTCCAAAGCGATAGTTAAATCTTTAATTAGATTTGAACGTGGGATGGTAATTAATTTTACCGATAACACCGTGGTATTAGATATGGAGTATTACCAGTTTTGCTTCATGGGATGTTTAGGTTGGGATTGGGAAATAAAATAAATAATTACTTCAGTGTGGTTCGCTAATCTCGACTAGTTTGGAAAACCATAATTTGGTTTGAAATGACATCCAAAGGAAGATTAAAGGATAAATTTTAAAGAATTTATCTTGGATAAAATTAATGGGAACCTTTCCCTAAGAATGTGGAATTTAGAAACTAGCTGTAGGTTAGCTAAGAAGAATGGTTCCCTGGGTATTGATCTGATGTTGGTTTCGGCCTTCGGGGTTAATGTTTGGGAAATTGTTCTCTTGTTGATTTACGGTTAGTGACTAATGAATTGGAATGAGGCGTATGTTGTGTTTGTGTAACATTTGTTTTTAATATACGCGGGTTGTTCGGAAAGGCCGGGTTTATACCTATTCTGAATAACCGATTCGACAACATGTCAAAGATGAAGACGGTGGTTGAAGACCGGAAGTCTTCACATCGTTTGGGTGATTACTGATGATCTTGATTGGGCTGTACACCCAAGATGAGCGAATCAGTTGGTGGTGGTCCAGACGTACCTGGAGATCGATGGATATGCGAGGAAAGTGCCTCCGGTTTCGTTCAGACCCAGAACGAACTAGTAAATGGATTGTGTGTCTGACATTTGATTTTATTCTATGTTGATTGATTTCTGTTAAATATATATCTGTTTGGCGGCTGAGAATTTATTCTCTTGCTTAACGCCCTTCTCTGAGACGTACGAGCTTAGAGGTTATATATCGATAGATATCAATCACATGGCATGAATTGCCTGTGTGGCACGCTGAGTTGCATGGATCAAGGCTTCTGTTGAAAAGCAAAGTCTTGTGGTTGATGATCAAAGCACGACCTACGTGGCAGCTTTGTGTATAGCGTGGATTCGCGAGCCTCACACCTCGGTATGAGTTAAAAACGGGATAAGGACTGCAGGGAGAGCACGACGTTTCTTTCTAGCTTTGGTGGTGTCAGTGACTTACCAGCCCTGACATTTATATACATTTCACCTATGTGGTTGTTGGATGAGGCACCTCGATTTTAGGTCTGTAAGGATTGGGAAACGTGTGTTCAGGCATAACTAATCCTCAAACGTAAGAGAGGACCGGCCCTGAAGATCCAAGGATTGCCCAGAGTGTGTAGTCCTGGGACATTTTCTAGAGTGTCTCGAAGCGGAGAGGAGCTTGCCCCTTGTCTCGACTCATGACGGAAATCCAATTTCCAATACGTGTATTTCGGCTTTATTTGTAGAGCCTAGTATGGCGACATAGTAGCATGGGATGCTATGCCGTCTATGATTTATATTTATGATTGAAATTGTTTCTGACGCTATACACTTATTATAGTATCAAATGATTTGTTTTAAACGTACCAAGCATGTTTGGTTGTTATAAGGTAAAACCCTATCCTCCGGCTTGCGTTGCATTGTGTGATGGGACCTGGGTCTTATAATAGCTTCATTTTTCGAAAAGCATTGCGTTGTTTATTTATATGCACTGGTATTCTTGGGAGGAAACCCGTTCCGTGTTATACGGCGTGGTCCTTTGAATCACTCTCTTTTAAAAGTAAAGTTTTAAATAACTTTTTAGTTCTCACACCAGTCACTTGACTGACCTGGAGTTTATTGTTTTAACCTAAACTCTGAGTGCCCCTATTTTCGACACGGGCAGCTAGTAGTTTTGGGTTTTGCAGATTTATATTCACAGGATCCTGGTTTACAGCTGGAATGATATCCGGAAAGCTCTGTATCCGTATATCACCTTCAGTTGTGCTTTGTATTATTTTCCGCTGCTATGTAATTTATTGTAATCTCTGATATTTATCGAATGTAATTTATTCATTTATACTCTGTATATTCTTGTATTATGATGAAATTGTTGTAATAACAATGAAATGTTCTTCCGTCTGCGTTCATTTGTGTGTTGTTCTCAAAGTATCCGCTTTTTCCCTCACGGGGAAGTAACGGGTCGCTTCAGTTTAGTGCTAGCAGTTAAACGGTGCATCGGAGAGGAGAGGCGGGCGGGCTGAGAATAGGTAACAGGGAGAGATCGAATATTGAAAGTGGGGAGGAGCAGAATGTATAAGAAGAAGAGGAGAGAAAGAGTAGTTATTAAATATGTAGATGGGCCAGTTCTTTTTTTTTTAATACACACACCGAGGAGTACTTGTATAGATAAAGAAGGAACCTCACATGCTATCTATTTGAACAAGTCTACCGTACTACCTTTCAGATACACGTTTCCTCATTTGAATATGTCTTCCGACCTTTTAAAATTGAAGATATTCAGCATTGAACTGATTCAACATCTCTTGAATTTAAAATGCTAGATGGTATATTGTGGTATATCGAGGAAGACCCAGTAATTTAACGTCCAAACTAAGCGTCGTAACGCATAAAATGTCAATATGATCAGTTTATCAGTACAAAAGGAATGACAGCAAGTTGAAAACTTATCATTTAATGTTCATATAAAATTTCATTGTTTAGGCTATATTCGTTATCGATATTCGTTAATTGATCATACAAAGAAACATCTGGCAAATAAGGTGATAGTTTGGAAATATATGTGCATTAGAAATGGAAAGCATGAAGCAACGCATGTAAATGTCCTTTAGAAAACAAATTATGAAGCATAGGAAATGCATGCTTTGGAATGAAAAATAAAGTGAATATTAGGCTCACATCCCTATTTTGAAACTTAATTAGGCTCACATCCGGTCATAAACTTAATATAAATTAGGTCCCTGTTTTCAAAACTTATAAAATAATAATTAAAAAAATAAAAAAAATCGTAAATTAGTAATAAAATATATTATGCATTATACAAAAAATTAAGTTAAAAAACAACAAAAATAATGTCAGAAAGAAGAAAACAGCAAAAAAAAAACAGAAAAAACTGCAGTTAAAAGCATAATATTATGCACGTTTTTGATTTTATTGCATGCATATCTGCAATTATTGCAGTTCTTCCAACGCATAGATTTAAGTTAATATTTCAGTTCATTTTTATTTGCATCCAAATGTGCAAATTTCTCAGAAAACATGCACACGTGTGTGCAACATTTTTATAAGATAACACACTGGCTAAAAGTAGGGACCTAATTTATAAAAAAAAAGTTTTGAAAATTTTAAACCCGACCCTATTTTATTACTTCCGCCTTTTTTATTTTAAAAATGTGCTTTCGTTCATAAAAAAAATAAAAATTTCTAAAATCTGGAAATTATGTTAGGATTGTACGGAAATCAAAAAAAATAGTTGCATACATTTATGCAATTATTACTGATAATTGCATATATGTATGCAACTTTTCCGTAAGCTGTGTTCGGATTAAAATCTGAAAACTAACCTGCAAAAATGTGTGCAAGTATTTGAAATATTTGCACACATGTATGCACTTATTTGCATGAAGAAAAATCAACGAAGATGAATGTAGTGAAAAATAAGCACGGATGTATGCAGGAAAATGATATATGTGCATACTGTTATGCAATTAATTGGAAATTTCGTTTTTTTTATTTTTTTTTATTTTTGACGCCTTGTTTGATGATTTTTTGTTCTGAATTTTTTAGCGTTTACATGTTTTATTTAAATACGAATTTATATGATTTTTTTATTTTTTTATTTATATTTTTTTGATGAATTTTCAGAAAATAGGGACCTAATTTACAATAAGTTTATGACCGGGTTATTTTTCTATTTTGAAACTATAACAGGGACCTGTAAAAAACGCACCCTAAAATAAAAGGGACCATGTCTTTATAACTTGGAAATGAAAGATGGAAGTGTGACGCTACTCATGCACGTATGGAATAACAAAGCATGCACACGCATTGTATAAATATATGTAGTAAAAGTGTCCATTCTAAGCCTTTGGAAAAACAAAAAAATAAACGAGTGGTTTAGAAAGATAAAAGGACGGGTTTTGCAGACCCAAAATGACTAGAACAGTATGTAAGATCGGAAAAGGGACACATCGAACTCAGATGACACTGTTTCAAAAATGTACTGTGCAAGCATTTTCATAATTTCAGCGCGAACTGAGCACCGAAACTGACAAATGAATATATTGCGGAAATCAGCGCGACGAGACGGACACAACGGTATAAAATTTACAGTGCTAACATGTTCCGTTCAAAAATGCGTTACGGACCCCTTTAAACGTAAAATTCCGATAGGAAAACAATTAAACGGATATCACAACATCCGATTTTCGCGAAACGGATTTCGCCGTTCGATTACTAACATCGAATAGAATATTTTTCATGTTTGTCCGAACTGGTTTCGGAGATATTTTAAAATCACGAAATTTGAACTGTTTTGTGTAGCTTTGCACTGAAAATTGCGCGATCAGCAAACATTCAAATTTTTCGACGAAATTTTCACAGCTGCGACATCTTATTGTATGCATTTCAAATTTTAAATTCCCGTTATAAGAAAAATAGCGGGTTGTTACAATCTCCCCAACTCAAAACTTTTCGTCCCCGAAAAGGAACGAGGTAGAGAACTAGTAATTAAATAATTAATATATTTAAACCAATGATTCATATTTATTATTATACATATATATATAATTTGAAATATATATAAATCAAAAGTTAAAATATTTTTGAATATTTCAAAATAGCTTCAAGTATTCATTTGACATCTCGACTGGCGATATATATCTATTCCACTTTCGAAACCCGAAAATAGATATCGATGATGCTGCAGTCATCAGCAAAATCATTTTCAAGCGACTAGAGTGTGACTCTATATTTATCTAATACATATATGATTTAACATATACGTTGATCAGACGTATACCCAAACCACTAGGTATTCGATAGGCCAACTTTAACGTCAAGCAAGTACTCAAAACATTTTCTATATTTCAAACAGAATATATACCAAATTTACAAATAATATATTACAAAAAATATATTTCAAATCATTAAAATTCGAATAGGGAAAATTATATCTCTCCCCCACTCATTTATTTATTAAAATTTAAATTCAATCCTTAATAAATATGCAACAATATTATTCTATACTATACCAAAATATTTTTCAAACCCAAGTTATCAATATTATAAACTAGTTTAATAATATTTGTTTTTCGGGATTATCGTTCTACTTTTTGGACCGTTGAGTTCAAAGAAGTTAATCCTCAAGTTTCAACGCCCTTGGATATTTGTTGAAGTGATTGTCGAAGAATCAAGGCCAATGGAAAAGGCAAGGGAATTGTTATCAACTCCATAGTGGGTGGACCTCACCCGGCAATCCGTAGCTTTAGAGCAATGGATCAATATGTAAATGCTGCCAAACACGTAGATGTGAATGAAGGTGATGATTTGGAAGATATCGCCCCCATAAAACAACATAAGACAATGTTTGACGACGTGGTATTCCGCAGCAGAGATAATACTGGGATTCAATCACCTACTGATGTCGTTGGTGGTCGCTACTTGGGCATTAGTAGTGTACCTCCTTTATCTTCCTTTTTCTTTGAAACAGTTTGAAGGTTGTAATAAGCTGTATTTTGGATTTCCGCTGCTATGATGTTTAGTTCTGATTTTCAGCTTATACACCGTCTCTCCTATTTTATGTCAAGTATGTTATTATTATATTTTGTTCTATGCGCTGTGAGACATTCTACAGGTTCTTTGTATGTTCATTTCCTTCTTCCTTTTTCCTTCTGACGACCCGTTCCGCGCTAACTGGACAAGTGTACAGCGCACTTTTGGAGTAAATGTCGGTTGGTGCGGGGCGGGCCGTCACAACCAAAATATTTTTCAAACCCAAGTTATCAATATTATAAACTAGTTTAATTCCACAAGTTTAAACATATATATGCATCAAAATTAAAATCTTTATAACCTATTTAAATTTATAAATTCCTATACATATACATATATACATTTATAAACAATACCATTATAGATTTCAAACAAACTAAAATTATTTTCTTATAAAATCTACATCTTTAATCTTATATGTAAAATATATAGTTTATAAAATATAAAATCATAAAATATAAACATCAAATCTTTTCAAAATATTGGTATTACCAAAACATAATATTATTTACAAATATACTTCAAAATTTCAATAATGCATCAAGAAATCTTATATTATAATACCAATTTCAAAACCAAAATTTAATAAGGTTGAACATGCTAGAAGATTTATACTCTTCTTCTTATCCTATCAAGGATAAGTGATAGAATTCGATTTAAAAGCTGAACGAACGAAAGAACCTAATCAAAGAGGATCTACGAGGGAAGATGATTCAAATGGAAGGGAATTTCAGAAAAAGATTTAAATATTAAACAAATTTTTATATCCAAAAATATTTATTAAAATCATTTTAAAACCTTTTATACTTTCAAAATACGCTCTTTCAAGAAGAATTCTGCGATTAATTCCACACATTCTAGGGTATCACTACCCTATCTCTAATGAGATTTTACCACATAGGCTAAAGCTTCGATTAAACCTGGCTCTGATACTACTTGTAACGACCCGCTATTTTGACTGTGTCGAATCGACAAAACATGTCAACTCGAACGTTCAAAACAACAGATTATTATTAGCTTCCGGGGTAAATAGAATAAATCACAGAATCACAGATCACAGATACATATACAGAGTAATATAATATCTCACAGCGGAAATTACAAAATACAATAGTTGTTCATGAAGCTACTAAATAAAGTTTTACATCAGAGTTTACATAAATAATACAATGGAAATATAATACAACAAATAATTGATAACTGTTTGAAACGGAACGACAGAAATAACTGAACAACTGAAACAACTGATCAACAGGTAGATATAGGTTAGCCGAAAATCTAATATAAGCTCCAAACTCCAAAGATGAATCTCGAAACTGGAATACTCGATATGACCCGAGCAATAATGCAAAACAAAACAACTCGGATCAGGACTGACATTCTCATGGAAGTAAATCAATTCAAATGAAATGTTCGGTGAATTGCAATCAGTAACTTAAAGGATGTTTGAGATCACCATCCTCTAAGGATCCGTCAAACTAATACTATATAGTATAATACGCTATATACAATAGTGTCTATCAGTAAAGTAAAATATCAAAATAACGTAAGCGGGATTACCATGATTACCCTTACACTGTTTATATATTCCCATAGTATATACAATACCGTAATTCCTCCGTAAACTGGAGGTTGATCAGAGGGCAGTCCATATAAAACAGGACAAAACAAAGTCATAGTGGACTTGTATAAGGCATATGACAAGGCACACAAGGAATGCCAGGGTGGATTCACCGTTTGCAGAGCCGGACTGGTGATAACGCATAGTAGCTACTACTGCCCACCTCGATACACACTCCCATAATCAAAAGGCCCAAATCGAATCACAACGGTTATAGAATAATATCGTAGAAGTGTGCTCGATAAGAGGTATGACCTCACTTGGTCTGTGCATAGCTCCTGTTTTAGCCACATCAAGTTGACTCAAGGTAGTCAGGGTCTCGTAATTAATATGAAATAAAATAAAATGGAGTCGTTCGCCAAATCATCCCCTTCATTCTGGAACTCCACCGCGTACACAATTGTTAAAGTGGTTTTCGGTATTGGCAGAGAGTATGACAATAGCCGATCTCGGTCTCTTTAACAACCAAACGTTTACATTTTTCACACCGTGGTCATTATTTTATAAATCACTTTATAAAATCATTTATACGAAATCTCATATTCGAATTCGAAATCAAAATTTAATATCTAACTTCGATTATATTAAAATTTTGAAAATAACTAACTTAAATCAAATCGATTTGGAAAACAATATCATAAAGATCTCAAATATAGTATAAAATAATACTATAACATATAACTTCGATTATAATTTTCGAAAGTATTCGCATAACGAATCCCAAATTCAAAAATCGACTTATATTTAAGTTATACCATAAATATCTCAATTTCCATTAAATCGATACCAAACCTTTAACTCTGTTAATATTTTTGGTTCGGTATATTCGCAAGAATTTAAGTTCGAAACAATTTAAGTAATTCAAAATTTTCCCATATAAGAAATCATTTCAAATCGATTCATTTAAATCCAACATTTTGGTTCGAATTCGAATATACGATTTAAGTCAAACTTACATTCAATTTAAACAAATTATATCGTACTTTATAATTCAAGTCATATAATTCAAAATTGTTACTTCTACATTTTGAATCAAAATCTTATATTTCCATTCAAAAAAATTATGCTTTAAAACCATTCTTTTTCATCGATTTAACAAATACCTTAATACAAAACGAACGATTCATAAAGATCAATTCCGTATATATATATATATATATATATATATATATATATATATATATATATATATATAATCAGGTTTAAATTCGGTTACTTAAAATCGAATTCATACATATCCAGTTAAAATTTCAAATACACTTTCTCTTAAATTCGAAAGATTCAAATTTAGAACCAATAATTCAAATTTATCTCATATAAGTTCAATCCAATTCGAATTCAAATTCATTTCATATTTTTCCAATTCATCTCTACTAAAAGTTCGTATCAATTCGAATTCATAACTTAAAATGAGTTCATTCGTTATTCAAATATCGTTATACAAATTTACATTTAAACTTCGAATTTAAATCGCGAAATCTAACTTATCCATCTTGACATTTATTATTAAAGTTTATAAAATACATATAAGAAAATAAATTTTGAATATATATATATAAGTTTATAAAATTCTAAAATTAATTAGACATAGATTATAAACATATATAAGTTTAAAATAATATAAAATAGATTTAAAGAAATATTTATTATAATAAAACAAAATTAAATTTAAAATATATAAAATTATAAGCAAAAACTTAAACAAACATCTAAATCTACATTTACTCATAAAATCATTTTTCAAACATATAATTTAAAATTTATAAAATTTAAGTTTAAAAATATAGAATCTTAAATTAATATAAAATTAAATTTCTCAAATCAGTTAACTTCGAAAACATAACCAACGGTGTCCGTATATAGTTTTCTAACCTATGGTCAAGTAATACGGATATTTATCATTTCAACCCGCAATTAAAAAAAAACCTACGGGTCTATCATTTCAACCTACGATCCCAAATTCATTAAAAATCGTTAAGGTCTATCATTTCAACCCATAACGATTTTTCCCTATTCTAATGCTCGTTCGGGTATGTATCATTTCAACCCTTAGTGATTTTTCCTAAAACTAGGGTATCAACAACAATCACATAGCATCAATCATAATATATATATATCATCAGTGTAACTACGTGTCATATGAATACATCGTGTCACATATGAAATGTGCATACATATCAAATCAAATAATTTCTACCAACAATCCTATACATTTCATATAACATGTCATTATTGATCCAACATCCATGAAAAATGTAAGTCAGGTGTGCGATAACTCACCTTTCGTGGCACAGAACGGAGACAACAAATAGATTGACACTGAGTGAGACAACAACTTCCAAGCACGATTCAGAACGGATTCTACTTGCTACCACTCAATATATATTTTATTTTTATAAGAGGAGGCTAGGGGAATTTTAAACGGATTGGTACGACTATTGGTTTGGGATGGTATGGCTATGGTTTTTTTTTGAAATGGTTGGAACTCAACACCAAAAACCGACTCAAAAATAACACAACAAATTCTTTTACAAAGTTATTATATAATTTATATATATATATATATACATATATATACTTTGAAAACTGTAATATATATATATATATACATATATATATATATATATATATTCAAAATTCAACGCACACCGAGACTATAGTATAAATTGTACATATAGTATAAACACAAAATCATATACACGGTATTTATGTATATTACATTTTATAATCCACCCAAAACCATATATATTATTATATATATATATAATACACACCAGAATAATTATATAATATATATATATATAAATTCATATATAAACACAGAAAAATATATATGAAATAATATAACTCACCACATATCAAATAAGTACCTAGCTTATAAAATATACACCCAAACTCACACTTATACAATATTAAAACCAATAAGTAAACACACTCTACACTGACACCCAGTTTCCACGCACACAGTATCCATGAACACATACTCACGCAACAAATACATATACATTTCATACCCAAAAATACTCACAAATCCCTCATCACTCAGCACAACTAATATATATACATACACTTGTTTGAAACCATTTACTCATGCAAAAACCAAAAGAAAAGCAACACAGTACCTTAAAACACTTACTCATATAATTAAACTCACACAACAAAACAAACCCATTACATGCACTGGGACAACTCACTCACGCAAGGAGTTCCGGGTCTCGGATAGGCGCAGGTCAGGCACGGAGGATAGCAAAGGGAAAGAGGGTCAGTCGGGCTATGGAAAAGGCCAGGTGAAGGCTGTTTTGTTGAGTAAGGGGCGGCTTCAGGGAGCTGGTGGTTTGCTGGAGTGTGAGGCGGAGGACCGAGGTCAGGCGGTGGCTTCTGGACGGAGGTTGGTGGTTGCGGGAGGCACGGATCTTGGTGCGGTCGGTCGGTTACAAGAAATTGGCAACTCAAATGGCTTCAGGTACGGCATTAGCGAGGAGATGGAGAATAGGGAAGGTGTCGGTGGTATCTGATAGGGTTTAGTGCAGCAGTTAAACGGTGCATCGGAGAAGAGAGGCGGGCGGGCTGAGAACAGGTAACAGGGAGAGATCGAATATTGAAAGTGGGGAGGAGCAGAATGTATAAGAAGAAGAGGAGAGAAAGAGCAATTATTAAATATGTAGATGCGTCAGTTCTTTTTTTTTTAATACACAAACCGAGGAGTACTTGTACAGACAAAGAAGGAACCTCACATGCTATCTATTTGAACAAGTCTACCGTACTACCTTTCAGATACACGTTTCCTCATTTGAATATGTCTTCCGACGTTTTAAAATTAAAGATATTCAACGTTGAACTGATTCAACATCTCTCGAATTTAAAATGCAAGATGGTATATTGCGGTATATCGAGGAAGACCCAGTAATTTAACGTCCAAACTAAGCGTCGTAACGCATAAAATGTCAATATGATCAGTTTGTCAGTACAAAAGGAATGACAGCAAGCTGAAAACTTATCATTTAATGTCCATATAAAATTTCATTGTTTAGGCTATATTCGTTAATTGATCATACAAAGAAACGTTTGGCAAATAAGGTGATAGTTTGGAAATATATGTGCATTAGAAATGGAAAGCATGAAGCAACGCATGTAAATGTCCTTTAGAAAACAAATTATGAAGCATAGGAAATGCATGCTTTGGAATGAAAAATAAAAGGGACCATGTCTTTATAACTTGGAAATGAAAGATGGAAGTGTGATGCTACTCATGCACGTATGGAATAACAACATGGAATAACAAAGCATGCACACACATTGTATAAATATATGTAGTAAAAGTGTCCATTCTAAGCCTTTGGAAAAACAAAAAAATAAACGAGTGGTTTAGAAAGATAAAATGACGGGTTTTGCAGACCCAAAATGACTAGAACAGTATGTAAGATCGGAAAAGGGACACATCGAACTCAGATGACACTGTTTCAAAAATGTACTGTGCAAGCATTTTCACAATTTCAGCGCGAACTGAGCACTGAAACTGACAAATGAATATATTGCGGAAATCAGCACGACGAGACAGACACAACGGTATAAAATTTACAGCGCCAACATGCTCCGTGCAAAAATGCGTTACGGACCCCTTTAAACGTAAAATTCGGATAGGAAAACAATTCAAAACGTCCGATTTTCGCGAAACGGATTTCTCCGTTGGATTACTAACATTGAACAGAATATTTTTCATGTTTGTCCGAACTTGTTTCGGAGAGATTTTAAAATCGCGAAATTTGAACTGTTTTGTGTTGTTTTGCACTGAAAATTGCGCGATCGACAAACATTCAAATTTTTCGACGAAATTTTCACAGCTGCAACATCTTATTGTATGCATTTCAAATTTTAAATTCCCATTACAAGAAATTGCCATATGTTTCCAAAATAAAAATTCGATTTAAACCGGATTTAAATCGTTAAAAATAGCGGGTTGTTACACAATGAATCTTGTTTCGTCGAATTCCGACTCCGTTTTCTCACACTGCGTATTTTTAAAGTCCAATTTTTATTGTTTTCCACGTTAAAATCTTGCACGGCCACACGCTGATTTCAAAAATCACGAAAACTGAAATCTAACAATAATTTAATATTGCGTATCCAACAAAATTAGTTTCATAGAAAATGGAGGTCGTTTGCAAAACTAGCTATTTTTAAAGCTCTAAATAAATCCATTTAAATATTAAATATATTTAAAAATAATTAAATTAAGTATTTATAAATAAATATTATCGTATATAGTCACACTAAAATATCATACAGCTCCAATATATTCCTATCTGGATTTATAGCTCGATATGTCAAAATCCAGTTAAATCAGTATTCAATTTATATTGAAAACCCTTTTATAATATAAATAAATCATTATAAAATTATAAAGGAATTCCATAGAGATTTTTCAAAAATTTGATTTGGACACAACTCACAATCTACACGACGAAATCTCAATTTTTCTCTTCCATTATAAAAAACATACTTCACCAGCTCCGAACGTTTCTTGTTTCACAGAAATCGGACTTAAAACGGATTCTGTATATTCGTTTAAAGTTCGACTCGCCAAATTACGAACTGCAGCGCCAGGAGCTCGATTTTAATTATAATATAATTATACGTTCAACTGTCGTTTATATAATATATTCGTTATTATAATTCAATTCTAAACTTAGTTAAATAATATATATATAATCCAATTCACACAATATTGTGAATTCTACTATTTCCAACTATTTCAGAAATTAAATATATTATTCTATTATTTAATTTAATTAAATATTAACTATTATTTAATTCTAGTCATTTTAAATTACCAAACCATCATTTAAATAATTAAATAAATTATTTATTATCCGATAAAAATACAGGTCGTTACATTCTTCCCCTCTTAAAATAATTTCGTCCTCGAAATTGCTAAGGTAGAAAACAAACCCTATTAACTGGGTAAAAATTATTTGTTTACTTCTTTAACTTCAGTTTCAACTGAGTCAATTTAATTTCAATTAAATATTTGTTTATTTCTACAAACGAAAATTTTCAAAAATCCTGAAAATTTTCTAACACCTTAACTTTTCAAAAAAATTCGCCAGCACCTCCTTTGTACTGGTCAATAGTTCAAACTCCAACTCGTCTCTCTAAGTCTTCTTTAACCCAAAAGAAAACTTAAAAACTGAGAAGAAGGCAACTCATGCCACAAGATCAAGCCTTGGCGTCGAAAACTTATGGTATCAAATGTGAATTCCCAAATTTGTTCAGAGCTGGATTACGGGATCAAGTTTAAACCAAGAGTAGCATCCAAATGCTCACCGTGAAAAAATTGCTTATTTCAGAGCTTACATTTTTCACAAGAAAAAATATAAGCTTTAAGGGGTAAATGTTAACCCCGTTATAAACACGGTTCAAAAACGGTACATAAACCATGTACCAGACGAATGGACTGGTTTGATGTCTTACATGACATGGCAGTGGGTACATTTATAGCTAGTGACATTGATACAAGCAGGGACGGAGCTATGTGAAGGTTACCCTGGGCTACAGCCCGGGTAGGATTTGTAAACATGGGTTATGCATAGAGGTTCCACGCCCACAGAGTGCGGCTTTCCTTCTTCGATCAATAGCAGTGAACGTTGTTTTTTCCTATTTCAGATTGAAAGCCGTGAGTCACACATTACAGCGCCACCGATTTAAATTTCAGTTTATCAGGATACGGAGCATACTTGGGGAAGATGAGATGAGAAAAGGGAGCTGCTGAGGAGACCTACGCATATGGCATATTGAAGGCAAAGGAATGGTTGGCACGTGGACTTTGGATTATTAGCGTTGTGATTGTTTTTTTCTTGTAGTGAATCAATCGGGATGAATTCTTCTGTACCCAACTCCGGTGTTCCCATGTGCCGGATCAATCTTAGTCACTGATTTAGACAAGATCTAATGATTTTGAGTGGATTGTAGGACCCGTTTATTAGATTAATAATAATATGTGCGGTTGATGTGTGGTGGTGATTTTTCTGGCACACGGGAACACTTTAGTTGGGTATAGAAGAATTGATCCCGAATCAAGAGGAATGGTTGCCCACTTTAATTGTACTGTCAGTATAGATGTTTTTCCAAGTTGTGAGTGTTTACCACATTTGTTTGTGACTGTACAATTAAATTCATATAATAATTTTAGTGTAATTAATAAAGTAAAATTTTTTTTTTAAAATATCTTGATCTTGTTATACTTTCCATTTTCATTTTCCCCAATAAAAATAGCGTATCGTTTATTTTTGTATTACTTCCATTATATAGCGGTGTAAGCTGGTTGGGCCGGACCGAACAAAAGTACGTCTTAGTCCGGTTTGTAAGAAATTCAAATGGAAATTATACATATAGACCAAACATCCTTTAATCTCGGATCGAGTTGAACGTTGGATAATTATACAAAATTTAAAGCCCTTTCATTATTGGGTTTATATTCATGTATATGAAGTATATCTTTTTGCGTCTTAACATTTGCCGGGAATCATTTATAACACTTAATTATTAAAGGACGACGACTGCATAGATAATCAATAATATACAGTAGAAACTTAAATTTTAAGGTTTTTACATTCAATGTTACTTTTCTTAAGTATAATCTTTAGCGCGGGACGATCTGAAATCCTGCCTCCGCACTGGATACAAGGTGGGTCGTATGCAATATATATAAATCATAAGTTAGATATGGGTCTGTAGCATAGCAAATTAGACATATAAGTCAACAGCATACAGTCATGCCATATCAGCGTGAATTAAGCCGAAACAATATCAGATCGTCAAAAATGTGTAGCAGCAAGCCGTATACTTACATAGGACTGGGCATTCGTGTAAGATAATTAAAGCATATAGTGGATCGTTAAAAATGGAATGGCTCATACAACTACGGGGCCGTTCGTAGCCTCGAAATGCCACGCTTGGTTTTTCGTTCGCGTCGGACGCGTCGGACGCGAGCAGAATATTCCGCGCTCATGTGGAACGACATGTGAACGTTGGGAAAGTTCCCGTTGGTGTCCGACGCGTCGGACGCCATCGGTAAGTTTCCCAACGTCTCCTTTCCTGCTCTATATATAATCCCCTACCCCCCTCCATTTTCTTCATCCAACCCGAAAATACCCCCTTTCAACCCACAATTTTGAATTTTTTCAGCCTCCTAACGTCGGAAAAAAGGTAAATTTTTTATACGGTTATGTTAATTTTTAATTTTTATACATCATATATTTTTTTCGGAATTTTGGGAATTTTTTTTTCATACAGATGTCTTCCTCTTCTACCTCTGCCACTTCGCAATCCATTGGGTTATGGACTGCCGAAAGAGAGTCCGTGTTCATAGATATTTGTGTACAGTTTCTGTCCGAACGCGCTCTAGGCGTCAACCATTTTTACTCTTTGGTCGCAACAGAACCGAGCCTCCGCTACAATCTGGATTTTACAGTAGTCCAGATTAAAAACAAATGGGATAACATGAGGCGGACCTGGCGCGAATGGGACGGGCTTCTTAGCACCGCTGGCGGGACTTGGGATGTTGCGTTTGATTGTATGGACGGATTTGATGAATTTTGGAATACCGGCGGCGGTAGACACTTCAAGCGATTTAGGAGGAACTCTCTGCTGAAGTTCCACGAGTAGGACATTATGTTCGATGGTTGTTTGCGCAAAGCTTCTTGTGCGTACGACATTCCGATTGTTGCACCTCCTACTGCACCTCCACCTCCACCAGCGCTACATGCCGATAGAGAGGACTATGAGGAATGGATGTCTACCAGTGATCCCCCTTCTGGTCAACCCTCTAGGCGCAGACCCTTAGACCGTGGCAGCACGAGCCACCAATTCATGACTGACTCGTTGAGATAGCTTACCGCTCGGTGCATGACGCTTGTTCAGGGATCGGTGCGTGTGCAGAGTTGGGAGATTATGACCATTTTCCGCAATGATGCGCGGAATGCGGAGATTGCTTACGAGCTTTGCGATGAGGAGCTACGTGAGTTTATTTTAGTGGAGTTGAGCACATTACCTCATCGTGCTAATCGTGGTTTATTTTAGATTTTCATGTATTTGTTTTAATTTCTGTCATGTTGTGTTGCTTATGTTTGTATTTCTGATTGTCTAATGAATGAAGTAGTCGTTTTGTTTTATGCAATTAGTATTTAATTAATTCAACACAATTAATTTAACAATTAAATACCACGCTCAAATGCCACGCTCAAATACCCCGTTCACAGCTAAAAACACAATTCCCCGTTGCTACAGTACCACGCTCAAATGCCACGCTCAAATGCCATGCTCAAATACCCCGTTCGCAAAGAACGCACCCTACGTGTGCCGATGCATACACGTGTCTCCCCATCATTGAATAAATGAAATATGATGTATAGTTCATTCCAAATTATATCACAAACAAGATATGCAATGTTGGGAACAACAAACATGAAGGGAATGTGGACAACGAGATGATAAGCGTCATTCAGGGTGTTCCATGGTCAAAAAGACGTAGATCATTCACCAATATCTTCAGGTAGCGACCCGTTTCATCTCTAGGTCGTCAGCAGTGAAGCTTGCATGTTTCAGGTCATTAATATTATAGTAATCACATCAGATTGTTGCCACGTCACTGAGAAGCTCAAATACTTGTCTCAGTTCATTCACATCATGAATCAAGTTGTTAATATTATAGTAACGACCTACGGCACGAATCAAGTCAGAAGTAGTATTTGATGAAAAGTATGACATGTGGTAAACTATGCATAAAAGGCTGCGTACAGATCATTCAAATGGTGGGTCCCAACGCAGAGTGACACGTGACAACCATAAAGGCTCTTGTTCATGGATAAAAGGATAGTACATGGCATAAATGTAGGGACAGCTGGCAATGTTCAAGGCAGGTTGTTTCTTGACTTTGAAGTCTCATCTCGTTCTTGTGCAATGAAGTCAGATTGTGATAGCCATACAGAAGCTGATCGTTGGATACACACTAAGAGCAGGTCATGTGATGTATCAGGTTGTGAAGTATCTTTTAGGTCGTTCCTTGCCCCCCAAGAAATGGGTTAAAACGACCTACGACCGAAGAGTCTATACCACATATTTATGACTCTGCCACTACTTCTAAATCACACCTATAAATACCCCCATACTTCACACATGAAAGGGGATCGATTTTTCGACCTCGAAGGGCTGCCATTTCCATTTTTCCACCAATCCAAGCCACTCCAACCTCCATTAATTCTCTCTCAAGCCTAGATTCAACACAAAATCATCATGAAACCAATGAAGATCAGCTAAGTGTTCAAGTGGTTAAAGATCTACACTACAAATGTTAATAATATTTTTCGTCAACACCGGAGAGTAGGTCAATGGCAATGGATCTAGGGGAGAGATAGGATGTTTACTCTCCATGAGTTTGAGTCAGGTCACTGTCCCTGAGTATCTGCACCGATCTCACCGAGAAATCAAAACTCATAGATGGGAGCAAAACTTACTGGAAGGATTTAAGTCGATAGATAGGAATGTTTCATCTGATCATTGGTAGAGATTTGGATAAAAGTCCATGCATATATTGGGAGTAAACAATAAACTGTAACACAATAAATAAGAATTAATATGATAAACTCATAAGGAACACCATAGATGTAGATTTTCTCTTTATTAATCCTTTCACTTTAAATACATGAACAGGATCAAAGAATTCCATAAATCTATTTCAGTACTATGATTTAAAAAGGAAGAATACAAGAATTCGAGTCAGAGTCTCCAGCTAGCTAGCTTGAGAATTAGGATTTACTTTAAAGCATAATGTCTAAGAATCAGAAAATTTCCCCCCATTCAGTGAGACCCATGGGGTCTTATTTATAGAGGATTTGGTGCCCCTTCTGCTATTGGGCCGCCGGCCTGTAAGATCCTTTGTCAGTCGCTTTTCTCTTTGGTTCCAGATGTTTTTGCTTTTGGATGCTTTTTCGTATTAATTACAGCTTCCATAATGAAGGTCTCGGCTGGTCGAGGGCTTATTTGAGATTAGACTGAGCTTGCTGTTGTAGTTGCTCCTCAGAAGGTACAATGAGTCTCCGGTTGTATGCTTTCGGTCATAGACTTTCGGATATAGGCCTTCGGTTTTCCCATGAAAACTTAGAGGAGCCTGTCCTCATCACGTACGTGGATAGATGCCGATTTAGAATCACTGTCGGTGTCTGTGCTAAGTAGACTAGTGTGGATAACTTGTATCCCTTCCGAGATTCCGGTCTGCTTTTGGTGGGATTTCCATGTATGGCCTGATTCTCCAGGAGGGTGCTCTAGGTGATTCATCTGATGTTTATCAGTGTGACCTTTCATCGTTTATGCAGTAGATGTTTCGAAAACTGGTTCCAGATAATCATTATATGTCTCTGGCTTGATGCTCTTGGTGTTTTAGCCAATGATGTATCAGTATTAGACAGGTCAATACCGAAGGCCCTTTCAAGTCTCAACTGACAGAGCTTTTTCCTTCATCATTCTTGATTTTTGACCTGGATGGCCTTTCGCTGCAGAACCCGCTACCGGGTTGACGTTGTTGGAAGGAGCCTGCCGGTCTGACCTTGTCGTACAGATCTTGTTGGCTAGATCTCTTAGCTTTTATGGTTTTTTCTACTAGGAAGGTCTCAGTTGATGCGGCTTTCGGACTATTTCTCCCTATTTTTGATTCCTCTTAGTGTTTGACTTTATTTTCTGAAGGATTCCTATGTGCTTGCGGTTATCCAATACCCCTTCACCGTCAACCTGTTTCATTGTTAATTTTGGTAGTAACGTTTGCCCTCTTAGTGAAGGGGTATTTTCAAATTTACAAGTCAAAATCTTTGTCATTTTTGAATTGTCATTTCTGGGACTTTTGATCTCCCTCAATAGGGAGCATTGATTGGCCTCTCTTTACACGATCCAGATTAACCCTGAATTCTGAATGCAAATTCTTCTTTTTTTACTTTTTACTTCTGGCGAACATTTTTTTCTTTCTTTGGATGAATCCCGTTCGTTAATCCTATTTTAGGTGTACGGATGAGAGGAAAAGCGAATCTCTTTTTCCCAAAAAAAGGAATCTTCTTCTTCTTTTTTCCCCTTTCCTGCATAACATTTTACTCAAGCAAGGTTACTGTTCATCGACATTGGTCACACTATTTCCAAGATTTTAGATCTAACAGTTGTAAGTTTACTTGTTCAAATCTCAGTCATTGATTTGGATTATGCTTTGAATTAGGGATTGATGGTTCTAGTATTGCTAAAACTCTCTACAATCGTCTCGATTGATGATTAATGATGACCTTTAATAAGTTGTACGCACCCTCGTTCAGTATCGGGGTTCTGAGAAATGAGATTTGTACAAACAGATAACTTGTAATAGGGGGTGATTTAATCTGTTGACATCGATCTTTGCAGTCAAGATCGTTGTCCAATGGGATAAAAAATTCTATGTCGCTTGTGTGCGTTTATGTGCAATTATCAAATTGGAAATTAGAATAAAACACATGTTTATGTAATGACATCACCTGGCAGGACTATGTCTGGGATTCCACAATCGGGCATCCCCCGGTTGAACAAATCTTCTAGGTTTTGTTTGAAAATGGAGCAACTCAAAGCGAAGGAGCTTCAAGTTGTTGATATAGTGGGTGAAGTTCATCTTCTCTTGCGTTCAACGTTTCTTGAAGATGATTCACGTCTGTCTTTCACTGTCTCTTCCTATCTTGGGTTTTTATCTAAGAAGAGAACGGCCTCGACTACCAGTAGTAGTCCTACCAAGAGACATAAGAGGGAAAATTGTTGAGTCGCCTGGGTGTCAGTTGTTATCTAGTCCCCCTCTCCTCTTTTCATGGAGACTCTCCCAAGATATGTCCTTCTTCAGTGGATACCGCAGGAAGTAGTTTTGTTGCTGGCCTTCTAAGATCTGATTCCCAAGGAATTTCGGATTTGGGAGGATGCGAACTACCCTCCCCCTCTTATCGACAATGCAATTCTGTAAATCCTTTTTCATCAACTCCGGACTTTCATAATATCATCAGATCTGCTTTACCTTGTGTTGATGGGTCCGATATTTTAGGGTTCACTTTTATAGGTTGGTCTAGTTTAATCTTCATCTCATTAAGCGGCAACTCTTGGTTCCTACTCTTATTATCCAGAATTATTTATTTGTTTACCTTATGCACGTGTTAACTCCACACCGTTCCTTTTCAGATATCTAGTGGTTGGTACACCGCCAGGACGACGGCGACTTCGTTATCCCGTGACGCAAGAGAGCTGAAAGGAAGAGAAGTTTACGTTAGAGTCTAAAATTCGTGATTTAGTTTTAGCGAAGAGCCAAAATGAGGAAGCTTGTAGTCAGCTGAGAGTGTTTCTTAACAGGGAAAAGATTGGCAATTGAATCTTAGCCGCCAAAGTTTCAACTCTTACGCACGAGCAGTCGGACATGTCGGTAGAGCATGCAAGGGAACTGAAAGTAATGGAGGCAACCCTTTGCAATGCTAAATGGATAATTTATGAAACCCAGGGTAGAATTTCCTCGTTTTGGAAGGTACATCTTCCAAATATAATATCTGAATATTATGAAAAAGCTTCTCCTTGGTTTATCGTGATAATTGTGGAAAATTTTCGGATATGGGTTTTCCTTTTCTCTCCATATCTTCAAAGCAGGATTTTGGGGTGAATTAGTATGTCCGGGCAGGATGTCAGAATCTCTAAAGGGAGCAAGGACAGGTTGAGGATCTTTTATTTGTTAAGAGGCTGCCTGATTATTCTGGCGCCCGGAAATGGCGAGAATTCGACTTCACTTATCGGTATTAATGACATAGGCGGTCGCCATAATGAATTTAACTCTCAATGTGGGCATGACAAGAATGGTAGGAGGGAAGGTATGTTCTCTGTATTTATGGGTGACTATGTGGGCTTCTCAAACGCTAATTCATCTCATGTTTTAGTTACTTTATATGGAGATTGCAGGTTTGCCGAAAAGGTTGATTTACCAGGACCTGGTGAGAAAGATCAGACAATATGTATGGTTTCCCCTATCCCCCAGGTATGAACCTTCATCCTTGAATTTATTCTCTACTTGTCGGCATCGGCCCTTAATGAATCATTATCATTGTGATGAAGATTCTATTTCCATTCATGATTCCATTTTCAAGGATGATCTGCACTCCGTTTCTAGGTTGAGGAGGGAAGTCCTCACAAAACATTCTTATAAATCTGGCTAAGAACGTTTTTTGAGAGAGCTTAAGCATATTTATATGAAGTACCCCCAACAATCTTTTAATTTCTTGGGGAATGATAGAGAGGTGATATTAAAGAATCTTAGGGCCCGCCATGCTAAATTGATATGTAATATGGAGGAAAGGAGTATTAGAGAGAAAATTTAATTTGTTACATCCTTTGTTGATGTTAGTTTGTATGGATTTGAATTGTGTATGTGTTCATTTCCTTTCTTTCGTATGTCGTTCTATGGTTTAAATTTTGATATTCGTTATTTGAAATTTGATCCTATAAGTAGTAGCCAATTTGTTTACATAAACAGGAAAGTTGGCTTGAAGACACTTCCTGCTTCACTGATGTGGGTGTTCAAATTACTCTTTGCCATGGAGATTTTATAGGGAACCTTTTTAGCGATATTGATGATATGATTGCCCCGTTTGAGGAGCCATTTGTACAACATTTGAAGGAGCAAATAGGTTTATTATAGGCTCAGATAAAGCTAAAGGACAAAAATATCATTGAAGTGAAGAGGGATACAAAGACAAATCCTTCTATCGATTTTGATGGAGAAATGGAGGAACTCCAACATCAGGCTGTTGACTTAGAGGCAGGTCGCGACGATGTATTGACAAAATGTAAACAATGGGAATCTATCTTTGGAGGTACTCTTGAAACTTCCACTCCTGGTATCTCGCGGGTTTCGATGAGGTCTGAATCTTCTGGGCTTGAGATATGGGACTTTCCCCCAGAATGGATCATTCCCTTGCCGTTAGGTGGCATATACAGGTTAAGGCCAACATGAAAGGTTTTTACGCTAGGAAGAGTGTTGGGGACAACTTTCGCCATAATGATTTTTATACTTCCAGAATTAAGCAACTATAAAACGAGAAACAGTTTTTACGTAAAGATTCTTTCGACTTGGAGAAGGAAAACAAAAATCTTCGCGAAATGGGAAAGGATTTCAACCAAGCTCTAAATTGGCAACCTAAGCCCTCGGATGACCCATGTGTGGTTACATAAAATACATGAAAGATTGATGGACTTTTGTGCACTGCGATTCATCATTCTGTGACTTCCTCCTTGTCCCATGAATAAGAAATAATTCATTAAGAATTAGACTATTGTTTATACAGGAGTTTCAACATTGAGATATAGTTGTTTTTTTAAATGTATTTATCCTATAATATTTTTATCTTACAAACTTCCTTGTAAACGTTTATGCAAGATATGAAGTATTCAACATTTTGCCAGTCGAATATAATATTCCATAGTGATGGAGTTTATGAATGGAAGCATTACTTAACATGCGACCGCGCATTTGAGAATAAATGTTTTTCTTTAGCTATGGTTACGTCATGACAGGGTGCACATCTCCGGCGCACTTTGTTAAGATTTTTCCTTATAGACTTTAGTAGAGTGTCATGTGTTCTCGGTAGGGTTAATAGTATTAAGGTGCATTAGACATGAAATGCCAATAGTGTTTGTTTGTGTTATGTGTGTTAGTGCAAATATTTGATATACTCGACTAATGGATTGATGTATGCATAAATTAAAAACACTTTCCTGAGCAAGCGAGAAGGCCATAGGTTTGCACCTAATGATGGTGGAAATACGCTTTCTAGCCAGATTAGAGTTGGGAAGAGGGCTGACTAACTTCTTCTTGTTCAACTCAGAAAAACTGAACCAGTCCAGATTTGGATGCTTTGTGACAAAACCAAAACCATACATCTGGTTATGATTTGCATCTGGGCTTGGCGTTGAGATAAGGCTAGGTTTCTCCTTCCAATATTTATGAGGAATCGAATCAATACAGATTCGGGTATTAAAGATTATAGACCAGTGACTACCTTCAGACATTAATAGAAGTCTCAAACTATCCTTTGTCGGGTGATCAAAGGATTGATGACTGGAACTCCCTTTCCGGTATTGAATAGAATCCCCGAATCAACCGTTATTCGGGCAACTAAAGATTAAAGACTTGGAATCCCCTTCCGGCATTAAATAGAAGTTCCGAAACAACCCTTACTTGGGAAATTAAATATTGATGACTGGGAATCACTTTTGGGTATTAAGTAGAGGTCGTGAACCAACTTTTTATTTGGGTAATTAAAGATTGAAGACCGGGAATCTCCTTCCAGTATTAAGTAGAATCCCCGAACCAACTTTTTATTTGGGTAATTAAATATTGAAGGCAGGGAATCTCCTTCCTGTATTAAATAGAAGTCCTGAACCAATTTTTTATTCATATAATTAAAGTTTGAAGACCGGAGACCCCTTCTGGAATTAATGTTTTGGTATACCCTCGGATTCGAATTATGAAATAGAGTTTGTACGTGCTTCCTGAGCCACTCTCCGGGCTTTCGATGTCAAAGCAGAGGATGTACGTGCTTTTTTGGCCACTCTCTGGGCCTGTGCGTCCGATGCGCTTGGCTAGATTATCCACAAGCACGGCCTAAGGACATACTCGTCCTCCCTCCAAGAGGCTCCATATCCTGACCACCGTAGGTAATGATAAGCTCTTAGAAACTTTGACGGGGCCATTGTAGACACAGAACTAAGGTTTACTCTTTTGATGCTCTATACTGACCATCGTAGGTACTGATAGAGGCTTACACGCCACCCCCTCCGAGGGGTTCCCTATCCTAACCATCGTAGGTTGTGATAGGGGTTAGCGTTCCCTTCTGCGGGCAATGCAGAACATAAGCATATGTAGTACGTGCTCTTCTGCAAGCAGAGGTAGGACATGCTTAGTTCTACCAAAGGCAGGGCGTGCTCTTCTACGGGCAGAGGCAGGGCGTGCTAATGTTAGATGCACCACCACTACCATTGCTGGTGTGAAATGGAGGCTTACACTTTTGATGCTTTAACCTAGCCATCTATGATTTGGGCATGGAGAAAGACTAACAGACCATCCCTCTCTGGGGGATGCCTTCCCCTGACCACTTTGGTGGTGACAAGGGATTTGATCCATTTATGATTTGACCCCTTTTGGGTTTCTTCGAGCTTCAAATTGAGGGTTTTCCATACTATTCATCGTGTTTGATAATCCTTTTCCTAAGGATTTTTAGTGAACTCAAACTGATCTTGTTATAAACTCCCGTAATTGGCCTTGGTTGAAGAATTTGATGATCATTTCGTTAAGGATTCTACAATGATTAATGTCATGTATGTTCCTTATGTGGTAATGACAATAGGGCTCTCCTTCTTTCCTTTTGTATCTAGGCTTTTTCTTTGTGGACGACCAATAGTTGAGTTCGTGTTTGGTTTGGAAATAGATATTCTAGATCGAGGTAGTAAAATAATATTCACTGAGTAGTCTTGTCATAAACTTCTTCTCTTGTTGCTAGGACCTAACTGTAACAATCCGCAAAATCCGAACCAATTTAAAATTTTTATTATGGTTATTTTAATGAATTTGGAGTAATTGAAATAATTTATTTCAATAATACAACGAGTTAGAAATAGGGTGGAAGTTTAAAATTTTGAATTCAAACTTTGACTGAACGTACAAGATGCAAAGTAAAACGGATTTTAGCGAAACCAAAAATATTTAAATCTGTTTAAGAATAACTTTCTAATGAATCTGAAAAAATGAAATTTCATAGCGGGAGTCAAAAGTTATGGCCAGTTGAATATTCAGAGTGGTCGCTATGGAATAAATATAGCCCTTGAAAATAGCCATTTTGCAAACGACCTCCATTTTCGACGAAACCACTTTTGTTGGGTCCAGGATATCAATTTATTGCTAGGTTTCAAATTCCATAATTTTTGGAATTAATATGTGAGCGTGGCAAAGGAAAATGTGTTTGGTTGATTACAGTCAAATTGGATCGACCAGAAAATGGCCATTTTTCAAATGTCTCAGAATTCGACGAAATCAGTTTTTTTGGGACCGTATCATCCCAACATAGCTAGATTTATTTTTCGGAAATTTTTGGATTTAGTATGTAGCCCCGGCAAATTAAAATATACGGTCAAAATAGAATTTGAATGTTTTATATTTTAATTTGAAAAATAACTGACTGTAATAGTCGAATTGGCTTACGAAACATATCCCATTGTGTTCGGAATGGGGGTATTTAGCTAGGGGCGACAGTCGTTGGGTTTGAATTGGAGTTCGTATGGGAAAACCCTTAATTTTTGAATTAATATAAATATTGACCAATAGAATTAATTCTTTCATTAATTATTTTATAAAAAAATATCAGAAACCCCCGACACCCTTTCTCTCTCTCGAAGGCGCCACGAACTCCTCAATTCCCAACTAATTTCTGTCCAAACCACTTCGAATTAGCCCCAGCCCCTTTGGAACTTTTTGAAGTCCTCCTCCTCTTCAAATCCATATAAGGAGCTCCCCCAATCGTGCACCGTACCTCGAGAACGAACCCCTCAAAGGTCCGAAATTCGAGCCACCGTACCTCCTCCCCACCCCATTTGAGTTCTCCAACCAAGGGTGGAGCCAGTGCGCCTTTCGATCCTCTTCCAGGTGGCGTAGCCCGATCTTCGTATCATGCAACAGTTTGTGCTGAAAATCAAAACCTAGTTCGGAAGCTTTAGCTGAAGGTAACAGCCTTTATTTTTGAAATAAAAAATAACACTTCTAAGTTTTGCAAATCGTGAATTTCAAGTAAAAATCATATCTTTTTTGCTATGTTGATGAAATTCGATGAAACAGGAAACATAGGATTCATAGCGACATCATTTACATTCTAGAAGAAGCTAGAACGTGTTTCGAGCTCGCTACAAATTTCAGAAGGATTAAATTCAATGTGAGACATCTAAATTCAATATGGAATGGAAATGCGTTGTAAAAATTATATGAGCAAAATATAAATTATATATGCGTTGTGCACCACATGTATGAGCGTTGTATAAGTTATATGAGCGATGTATATATTATACATACGTTGTAAATATCATATATATGTTGAAATGAAATATATTTATATACGTATATATACATATATACTCCCCTCGTCCACAGACCATGGGCAATATGAATTTGATTGTGATTGACGTGAAATTGATTGATAATGCGAATGGTTGAAAATTAGTGAAATGCGAATGATTGGAAATAATTGTTTGTGGTTGAAAGAAATTGTTTGTGGTTGAAAAAAAATGGGAATTATTGTGGAAAATTAATATGATATGAAATTGATCGTAGATCATTTAGATAAGTCCCTTATGGAACGCTGTGAGGCCTAAGGTAGTGCGAGGAGCCGTACTCGGGACGGTGCCGGTTTTTAACCCCCTACCATTATGCTGCCGAAATTTTTAGTAAAATCTATGTGTTTGAATTATTTTCATGTATTGAATTATATTCATGCGTTGAATAAATTGTTTAGATAATAAAAATCACATTTTTATTATGCAAGTGAATTATATGAGGTATGCATGTATGAGATATTCATATGTTGAGATATTCATGCGTTGAACGATATTCATGTGTTGAATAAATTGTTCGAAAAGTAAAAATCACATTTTAATCATATATAGAGACTATATAAAATACTAGTGTTTTAAATAAATAATTTTAACTTTAAAAATAGCATTTTTATCTTATGTATGAAGTATATAAAATATTCGTGTTTCAAATAAATGGTTTTAACGATAAAAATATAATTTTTATTATATGTATGAACTAATTAAAATATTCATATGTTGAAAAGGATTCATGTGTTGAATAAAAGGATTGAACAATAAAATTAACATTTTATTGTGAATATGAAGTGCTAAAAACATTCATGTGTGGAATAAATATTTTGAATGATAAAAATACCATTTTTATCATGTATAGTCTAACACCCCGTATTTTCTGAGAATATTAAAATAACAAATTAAAGAATAATTTATTTGAAAAAGAGGAATGAGAAAAGAATGATGTTTAGCATTGTTCTAAGGTTTGTAAGCAAAAGACTTAGTAGCTCTTTTGGTTAGAACATGTGACTTGCATGCAAGAGGTACAGAGTTCGATCCCCACCAATGCCATATTTTTGTTCTAGGGGAATGGCTAAAAATTGGCTTAGTGTGAACGCAATTCAAAAAGTGGTTTAGTGTGAAAATGGTTCATTATGAAGAAGTTATTAAGCCACGAAGTTTGTATGCATATGAGAGAAATATATGAAAATTAAATAAATAAATATTCAAAAAAAGTTCAAAACAGCGAATCGGGAAGGGGAATAGCCGAACCGCACCATTTTTGGAGTCGACCCAAGCCTCGCTGGGTCGACTAGAGGTCAATCCATAGTGTTTGGCTGCCAACCCGTGGCCCGATTCGCCCTAAGGGCTGATATGGCATCTGAGCGGTTCAGATCAGTTCTAGGCTTAATCCTAAGGCCTAAATAACTTCCTATACCTATATATACACCCTAAGACCTAACCCTAATTCATAAATATTATCTATGACAACACCGTGCTTTCAAAGTCTCTCTTAAACCCAAGCCGCCGCCTCCAAATCAAATCTCAAGTGTTCAACTTCAACTCAAATTAAATATTAGAGCTTCTACAACAGTTCAAGAAGATAAATCAGCAACATCGCTATGTTTCTACACGAATTTAAGTGCATAATTCTATTCTTTAACCACTAAAGGTGAGTACGGTGATTTTCACAATATAATGGGATTAAAAGTAACATGATGACGTTGTAAAGAGGATTCATATGTATGTACGTAATTTAAATCTCATCCAAGTCTTCACCTTTTTGATTCATGTCATCATATGCCTATGTTTCTATGTAAAGTTCATACCTTTATTAGTTTATTCACATTGAATATGTCATTATACCTCTATGCCAGTTTACATGCCCCTTTATTTCATGATGTTGTGTTAATTCCAATTTTCTGTGATTTGATTCTCCCTTCTTATCCCTATTCCTTTTATTTTTGGATCTAGGCTACCTTCGAGCCTATGTTAAAAATACGCGCGAATGCAAATACGTGGGAATGATGGGAATATGTGAAATATCGAAAATTGGATATTATTGGATAATATGTGAAATTGGCATATTTGGGTATGAATTACATGGAATTGATGAAATTGCCTATAATTGTAAATTTGTAATTGAGGCTAATTAATATGTAATAATTGACAATTCGGAATAGGCAATATTATAAACATGATTATATGTTTAATTGGATAAACATGACATGAAAATTAGGTATGGGTGAAATATGATTATTAATAAATCTTTGACACGAGGTTAGGCGCAACTGTGGCATAAGACTGCCCGGAACCGCCCAACAAATCCAGCTGCCACAATTGGACGTCTAATGTGAGAGGTCAAAGGAATGAATTGTAAGCGCAACGGTTAATTACACGAGGTTAGACCCGGTTTGTGGCGTAAGACTACCCGGAACTGCCCGGCAAATCCAGCGGCCACAAAGCGTTCGGTCTAATGTGGGAGGTCATGCACCGTTCGTCATAAGGAATGAATTAAGGAATACTAACCATAATAAGACATGGGTGTGGTTAGAGGGTTAAGAGGGGTGACATGTAAATTATGACATGTAAATATGGACTTAACCGGAATAAGATAAGACATGTAAATTATGACATGTAAGTATGGACTTAACCATAGCATGTGTAAGACATGGACATTTAAATTAAAATGGTTAAGTAGGAGAAAAACCTAGTGGTGACCAAGCATAGGTAGGAGACTTGTGCCGGATGGGGGACCCGTTTCCACCAGTAACCCGTTTGAGTATCTAATTGGGCCCGGCACTAGGCCGGGGTTGGGGCACGCTTACTGGACTTGAATGTAAGAGGTCAAAACGTGAATAGCGGTGGCAACGTGAGTCCAACGGGTTCATGTGCGTGCATGGGTCCGGGCTGGTAGTTAAGACGTTGTTGCATCGTGTAGGTATGGCCATGCATTTTATGTCGGGGTTGCCACTTTGGGGAGTGATACACCCCATTGTGGGTCCAGCACGGGTGCCTACGGGGTTCAGGGAGCAGATCGACTGGGTAGGGTAAGGGTACCTTAGCGATGGTTGGATCAAGCCTGCACCTACGATCGCAGCTAGGTACAAGTGACTACCAAGTTTGTCATGTGGGTACAGTTAGTGGGAATGGATCAACCTTTAGTAAATAGAGACTAGTAGATGTGCGGTGTAATTAAGCAATGTGGTGTAATTTAGCAAAAGTGCGGTGTAACGAAATACATGTTGGTTGAGTTGGATAGTCCTTTGGGTGCTAGTCTGATGTTGACTTCGGTCTTCGGGGTTAGTACTTGGAGGGTTGTTCGCTTAGCCAAGGTGTAGGATTGTCTTAGTACTTAGGAACGGAATCATCTTGTCCATCCTTTTTATCTACCTTATCTATGTTATAGCCATATCATGATGCCTATTTATGTCTTGATCAATTACCTTACCTATTATTTGTTAAAATTACTGGACTCGCCAGACTTTATGTCTGACCCGTTTTATTTCCCCCTCTTTTCTTTTCTTTCCCCCCCTCAGGTTTGCAAGGAGGGAATACTACAGCTTAGTGCAGATTTCTTTCAGTTGCTTGAAGAGAGTAGATGTAACGCTTTGGACTCTCTCATCTTTATGGCTTTGCTTATGCTCAGTGGGGATTTATGCATTTATGTTATTTAAGTATTTGCTTCTTTATGTACTTTGAAGTTTTTGGAAAAGACAATTGATCCTGTTTTAATGGTTTTTAGATACTACTTATGTAAGCTTGTTTTGAAGTTATGATGCTATGAAATAAGTTTTATCTTCCGCTGTGTTTTATTTATTTATTCTTGTAATTTATCTATTCTATACTACTATAACGCTTCATGACATTAATGCATTCCCTTTGTGAGTGACATTAATGGCCATGGGGTGTTACACGTGGTATCAGAGCTATGGTTACAAGAACAGATAAAAAGTTTTGAAAAGTGTTTTCAAAAGTATTATTTTCATATAAAGTATTTTCAAAAACTTGTTTTAAAGAAGATATTTTCATGGAAAGTTTACTTTAAAGAGCATAATCCCTGCAAGCCATACATCTCTCTTTCGCTTCCCTTGTTTTGAAACTCTTTCTTTTTCTTTTTAGCATGTCTGGAGCATCTGAGATACCAGAGGGTGTTCATGTACCCGGTTGGTTTCGTTAATATCTCGAGGCTAGGGCCGCTGCCGCGGGTCCGGACGACGTTCGTCCTCCTCCTCCCCCAGCTCCAGTCATTCCTCCGCGTGGAGATGCTTTCTCCAAGATATGTAAAGACTTTCGTTCGATGGGTGGAAAACCTTTTAGTGGGTCTGAAACGTTGGTTGAAGCTAGAAATTGGTTGAAAGAAGTGGAGGTTCTGTTTGGCATTTTCAATTTGGACGATTGTAAGAAGGTCCAATTGGCTGCTTGGTTGATGAAGGACGAAGCTTCGTTTTGGTGGGAGGTTACTAATGGAGAGCGTGCTGTAGAGACGTGGGCGGATTTTAGGGGAAGGTTTGAGTTGAAATTCCTTTCTCAAGCTGAGGAGGGTATGTACATGGAAAGGTTCTTGACATTGAAGCAGAAAAACTTGACCGTGAAGGAGTATGTGACCGAATTTAATAAGTTGGTGAGATTTGGGCTAGAGTTGGTGAATACGCCTCACAAGAAGGCCTTGAGGTTTGCAAAGGGCCTAAATGAACCGCTTCACAGTATGGCTATGTCCCACATTCCAATGGGGGCTACGTATGAAAAGCTTGTTGATATGGCATACATGCATGAAGAAGAGAAGGGTGTAAGTACTTTTAGGCCGCAAGATAAGAAGGAGGATCCAAAGAAATCCCAACAACAAAAGAAAGGTGGTAGAGAAAAGAGGAAGTGTCACAACTATGGGATACTTGGCCATTTGAAGAAAGACTGTAGGAAGAAGTAGTTCGCTTGTTATCATTGTGGTGATCCAGGTCATGCTGTCAAGGACTGTCCTAAGAAGCAAGGGCAGAGGGCAGGTTCTACTTCGGGAGGGCAGTTTCATGCTCTCATGGCTCCGGGGCAGGAAGAAGGTAGAAAAATTTCTGTTGAATGTTTGATTTTCTTGTTTGATCATCCTGTCCGTACTTTATTCTATTCTGGCGCATCACATTCGTTTATCTCTACATCATTAGTTGAAACACTGAACTTAAATACTAGTCTCGTTGTGGATCCCATTATAGTCTCAAATCCTATTGGTGGGTCGACTCATTTATCCATGGTTTGTAAGGTTTTGAGATTGTCTATCTTAGGCGTTGGTTTTGAATGTAATGCTTTTGTGCTTAGTTTCATGGGCTATGGGTTGATTCTAGGGATGGATTGGCTAGCCAGACATAGTGCCATCCTAGATTGTGAACGAAGGGTAGTAAAATTGTTGACTCGTAGTGGAAAGACCCTTGATATTTCTTGTGACCCTAGAGGATCAGTAATGCTTAGTTATCTTGAGTCACTTGACGCATCCAATGATGATTTACATTCTGTTCGTATAGTCCGTGAATATGTTAATGTCTTCGATGAGGTGAGGGGTCTATCCCCAAAATGTGAGATAGACTTTCGTATTTATCTTGTAGACAATGCAAAACCCGTATCTCTTCCAGTGCGCCACATGGCTCCTTGTGAGAGGAGGGAACTCAATAAGCAAGTAGGGGAGTTGCTTGAGATGGGGTTCATAAGACGTAGTATATCGGAGTGTGGTGCTCCAGTAGTATTTGCCATGAAGGCGGATGGGTCCCTTAGACTTTTTGTGGACTATAGAGAACTTAATAAGCTTACTAAGAAGAATAGGAACCCATTGCCAAGGATTGACGATCTCTTCGATCAGTTAGTTGGCGCCCCAGTGTTTTCGCAGTTGGACTTAGCCACTGGTTTCCATCAATTGAGAGTGGCTGAGGATAACATAGAAAAGACTGCCTTTAGGACTCCAGACGGTTTCTATGAGTGGCTTGTGATGCCCTTCGGTTTGACAAATGCCCCCGCATACTTTGTTGACTTGATGAGTAGGGTGTTTAGGGAGTACCTTAATAAATTCGTGGTGGTCTTTGTGGATGACAACTTGATCTTTTCTAAGAGCGAGGAAGAGCATGCCCTACATCTTAGGGAAGTGTTAGAGACCCTTCGAGCGCATAACCTTAAAGATAAATTTTCTAAATGTCACTTTTGGAGGAAGGAAGTGCGATTCTTAGGGCATGTGGTTTCCAAAGAAGGGATAGCTCTGGATCCCGCGAAGGTGGTGGCCATCCATGATTGGAAGGTCCCTAAAAATGCTACCGAGGTGAGGAGTTTCTTGGGGTTGGCTGGCTACTATAGGAAGTTTATCAAGGACTTCGCAAAGATATCAGCCCCATTGACATGCTTAACGAAGAAGAACCTAGTTTTCACGTGGGACGTAGATTGTGATGATGCATTCCAACGTTTAAAGAGAGCTTTGACCACAGCCCCAGTCCTAGTGTTGCCAGATGGGAGTAAGCCATTTACCGTTTATACCGATGCTTGTGGGACAGGATTAGGTGCAGTCTTGATGCAAGAGGGGAGGGTAATAGCCTATGGAGGTAGGCAGTTGAGAGTGCATGAGAGAAATTACCCTACACATGACCTAGAGCTGGCCGCTATTGTTTTCGCGCTTAAGTCTTGGCGCCATTATCTTCTTGGCGAGAAATTCGAATTTTTCACAGACCACAAATCGCTAAAATACATGTTCTCTCAGAAGGACTTGAACTTAAGGCAGCAAAGGTGGATGGAATTCTTAGCATCCTATGATTTCGAGATAGCATATACCTCTGGCAAAGGTAACGTGGTGGCAGACGCCTTAAGTAGGAAAAGGTTGTCCTTGAGTCCGTTGTTTGTTGAGCGACGAAGCTTAGAGTTCATCTCTACGTTTGACTTTAGACCTTCCATTGACTTTGTACCCGGTTTGCTAGCATCCTTAGAGGTCAGACCTACGCTTTTGGGACGGATTGGTGAGGCACAACGAGATGACTCACAGTTGGTTGAGTTAGTAGAGAAGCTCATAAGGGGGAGTCATCGAGCCAACTTAGTAGGTATACCCTAGATGATAAGGGTTGGTTACGTAGGGACGGTAGACTTTGTATACCACGAGACGAGAACTTGAGGAAGACCATTCTTGATGATACACATCGTTCGAAGATGACCATTCATCCCGGCGGGGACAAGATGTACATGGAAATGAGTTTACTTTTGGGCCGGTATGAAGAGGGATGTGGCCGAGTTTGTATCTAGATGCTTGGTGTGCCAACAAGTAAAAGCAGAGCAAAAGAAGCCCGGTGGGTTGCTTCACCCATTGGAGGTCCCATAATGGAAGTGGGAGAGTGTCTCGATGGACTTTGTTAATAGGTTACCAAGATCTAGGAAGGGTAATACGGGGATTTAGGTAATGGTAGACAGACTTACTAAGAGCACCCATTTCATTCCCGTGAAGAGTAGGAGGACTGCTCCATGGTTAGCCTACGTATACATTCGAGAGATAGTTCATTTGCACGGTGTTCCTTCTAGCATAGTGAGCGATCGCGATCCTATCTTTATTAGCGAGTTTTGGTAGAGGTTGCTTAGAGAGGTGGAAATAGAGCATGATGCGACGATTCGACGAGCTCCTACATGCATTCTTGGGTCGGAGATCAAGAAGTTGAGGAATCGAGAGGTCAAGCTAGTCAAAGTGCAATGGGGAGATGATGAGAGCAACACTACTTGGGAGATGGAAGAGAAGATGCGTTCATTGTACCCTTTTCTTTTCGAGGGTATGTCTTTTAATTTCTCCTTTATCGCTTAGCTTGTACTTGTTCTATCTTTAGTATGTCCTCTCACTAGTATCTTTGACCTTTAGGTAGGGTAGTCCTATGGTTGAAACATGTGTTTGAGACATGTTATGTTTGGTGGATGCATGTGGATGCAAGTGTTTGCTAGTGGTTGCTCGTGGATGCATATACACACACTTTAGGCACTTGATCGGCTCAGTCACTTTCATATTGCATATTGCATATAAATGGATGTATTTAGTAAAATGAATTTACGTTGAATGTGTGTATTATATGGATGTTGCATTTAAATGAATGGTTGTGCACACATGTAGTAATGATATGTATAGGGTTCTTTGCATACATGATGGATGCATGACACTATCATTATTTGCATTAAGGATGTGGATTGAATCAGTGAACCGCCTGATTTTGCATTAGTATGCGGACATATACACACACTATGCATATGTACATGAAAAGCATTAGAAATCTTTTAAGGACCATGGTTGCTAGTGGTTGATGGTTGAGTAGATGGACGATTGGATGGTAGGATACGTTCTTCTTGACTTAGAGATTTCGAGGACGAAATCCTTTAAGTAGGGGAGAATGTAACACCCCGTATTTTCTGAGAATATTAAAATAACAAATTAAAGAATAATTTATTTGAAAAACAGGAATGAGAAAAGAATGATGTTTAGCATTGTTCTAAGGTTTATAAGCAAAAGACTTAGTAGCTCTTTTGGTTAGAACATGTGACTTGCATACAAGAGGTACAGAGTTCGATCCCCACCAGCGCCATATTTTTGTTTTAGGGGAATGGCTAAAAAGTGGCTTAGTGTGAACGCAGTTCAAAAAGTGGTTTAGTGTGAAAATGGTTAATTATGAAGAAGTTATTAAGCCATGAAGTTTGTATGCATATGAGAGAAATATATATAGATATATATAAAAATTAAATAAATAAATATTCAAAAAAAGTTCAAAACAGCGAATCAGGAGGAGGAATAGACGAACCACACCATTTTTGGAGTCGACCCAAGCCCTACTGGGTCGACTAGAGGTCAATCCAGGGTGTTTGGCTGCCAACCAGTGGTCTGATTCGCCCTAAGGGCTGATATGGCATTCGAGTGGTCCAGATCAGTTCTAGGGTTAATCCTAAGTCCTAAATAACTTCCTATACATATATATACACCCTAAGACCTAACCCTAATTCATAAATATTATCTATGACACCATTATGCTGTCAAATTCTCTCTTAAACCCTAGCCGCCGCATATAAATCAAATCTCAAGTGTTCAACTTCAAATCAAATTAAAGATTAGAGCTTCTACAACAATTCATTAAGATAAATCAGCAACACAACAATGTTTCTACACCAATTTCAGTGAATAATTCTATTCTTTAACCACGAAAGGTGAGTACAGTGATTTTCACAATATAATAGGATTAAAAGTAACATGATGATGTTTTAAAGAGGATTCATATGTATGTATGTAGTTTAAATCTCATCCAAGTCTTCACCTTTTTGATTCATGCCATCATATGCCTATGTTTCTATGTAAAGTTCATACCTTTATCAGTTTATTCATATTGAATCTGTCATTATGCCTCTATGCCAGTTTACATGTCCCTTTATTTCATGATGTTGTGTTAATTCCAATTTTCTATGATTTGATTCTCTCTTCTTATCCCTATTCCTTTTATTTTTGGATCTAGGCTACCTTCGAGACTATGTTAAAAATACGCGCGAATGCAAATACGTGGGAACGATGGGAATATGTGAAATATGGAAAATTGGATATTATTGGATATTTTGGATAATTGGATAATATGTGAAATTGGAATATTTGGGTATGAATTACATGGAATTGATGAAATTGCCTATTAAGGCTAATTAATATGTAATTAGTGACAATTTGGAATAGGCAATATTATAAACATGATTATATGTTTAATTGGATAAACATGATATGAAAATTGGGTATGGGTGAAATACGATTATTAATAAACCTTTGACACGAGGTTAGGCGCAATTGTGGCGTAAGATTGCCCGGAACCGCCCGACAAATCCAGCTGTTACAATTGGACGTCTAATGTGAGAGGTCAAAGGAATAAATTGTAGGCGCAACGGTTAATGACACGAGGTTAGACCCGATTTGTGGCGTAAGACTGCCCGGAACCGCCCGACAAATCCAGCGGCCACAAAGCGTTCGGTCTAATGTGGGAGGTCATGCACCGTTCGTCATAAGGAATGAATTAAGGAATACTAATCATAATAAGACATGGGTATGGTTAGAGGGTTAAGTGGGGTGACATGTAAATTATGACATATAAATATGGACTTAACCGGAATAAGATAAGACATGTAAATTATGACATGTAAGTATGGACTTAACCATAGCATGTGTAAGACATATACATTTAAATTAAAATGGTTAAGTGGGAGAAAAACCTAGTGGGGACCAAGCATAGGTGGGAGGCTTGTGTCGGATGGGGGAACTGTTTCAACCAGTAACCCGTTTGAGTATCTAATTGGGCCCAGTACTAGGCCGGGGTTGGGGCACGCTTACTGGACTTGAATGTAAGAGGTCAAAACGTGAATAGCGGTGGCAATGCGAGTCCAATGGGTTCATGTGCGTGCATGGGTCCGGGCTAGTAGGTAAGACATTGTTGCATCGAGTAGGTATGGCCGTGCATTTTATGTCGGTATCGGGGTTGCCACTTTTGGGAGTGATACACCCCACTGTGGGGCCGGCACGGGTGCCTACGGGGTTTAGGGAGCCGATCAAATGGGTAGGGTAAGGGTACCTTAGCGGTGGTAGGAGCAAGCCGGCACCTACGATAGCAGCTAGGTACAAGTAACTACCAAGTTTGTCATGTGGGTACAGTTAGTGGGAAGGGATCAACCTTTAGTAAATAGAGACTAGTAGATGTGTGGTGTAATTAAGTAATGTGGTGCAACTTAGCGAAAGTGTGGTGTAACAAAATATATGTTGGTTGAGTTGGATAGTCCTTTGGGTGCTAGTCTGATGTTGACTTCGGTCTTCGTAGTTAGTACTTGGAGGGTTGTTTGCTTAGCCAAGGTGTAGGATTGTCTTAGTACTTAGGAATGAAACCATCTTGCCCATCCTTTTTATCTACCTTATCTATGTTACAGCCATATCATGATGCCTATTTATGTCTAGATCATTTACCTTACCTATTGTTTGTTAAAACTACTGGACTCGCCAGACTTTATGTCTGACTCGTTTTGTTTCCACCTCTTTTCTTTCCTTTCCCCCCCTCAGGTTTGCAAGGAGGGAATACTAAAGCTTAGTTCCGATTTCTTTCAGTTGCTTGAAGAGAGTAGATGTATCGCTTTGGACTCTCTCGTCTTTATGGCTTTGCTTATGCTCATTGGCGATTTATGCATTTATGTTATTTAAGTATTTGCTTCTTTATGTACATTGAAGTATTTGGAAAAGACAATTGATCCTGTTGTAATGGTTTTTGGAGACTACTTATGTAAGCTTGTTTTGAAGTTATGATGCTATGATATAAGTTTTATCTTCCACTGTGTTTTATTTATTTATTCTTGTAATTTATCTGTTCTATACTACTATAGCGCTTCATGACATTAATGCATTCCCTTTGTGAGTGACATTAATGGCCATGGGGTGTTACATATACGACTCGCTAAAAATACACATGTGTTGAAACATATTTTTGTTCGCCAAAAATAGCATTTTTATCCTATGTATGAAGTCATAAAAATAACCGCGTGTTGAAATAAACATTTGTTCGCTAAAAATATTATTTTACTTTAGTTCTGCATATATATATATATATATATTAAACAGGAATATGGATTAGCTGTTGAGTAAAGAATATATTTGCGTGCCCGACAAATAGGTAAGCCTTAATGAGTTGGCCACACAATTTTATTATTATATAAACTCATGTGAATGCCATTGGATGTGGAGTGCTTGTTGTTCTGTGTGAAATAATAAACGTCGCCATAGGATAGTAACAATTAATTTTGAACTACACTACATGGCATACTTCTTAAAGATAGCATCCCCTATCATATACCACATAAGCATTTGGAGCTTATGTGACGAGGTGGAAGATGCACCATACAAGCGAGAAGCTTGTATGACGATGACTATATTTCAGGTTGAACCGAAAACTGATATGGACTATATAAAATATAACGACAAATTGCCAGATTAATAAAAAAACCCACACGGGTCTGGAGATGACAATAAACACGTCTCTCTAGTCATTAAGGCATAAAAACCATTTATAGGGTGATGAGAATTTATTCTCTGGAGTTATGATCTATACACACTCCCTTGTGGACACCGGAATATATCACTATAAATATGTGCATGCTTTTTAGGATTTACTGGGTGCCTAATACGGCCCAATAAATTTCCAAACCCCTCCCCATACAAAGGAGGTTATGGTGAAATTTTCTGAAATTTAAAGGAATTAGTGAAATATTTGAAGTGAAAAATGACATGGAAATCGTCGAATGAATTATATTTATATATATAAAAATATAAATTAAATAAAACGAATAACGACACTGCAGTTCGTATTTTGAAATCGTAACTTTAAACGAGTAAATCGAGAGATCCGACCATTTGATTTTCCCGAAACCGGAACCGTTGGGTTCGCTTTAAAGAGATCTTTCCAACGTACTTAACTTCGTTAAGATCCGATGGTTAGATTTTGAGAAATGGGTAAATCAAATTTAGAGAAAAACAGCGCCAGGGCCACGTTATGGCCTGAAATTTCGTTTATTTAAATGGCGCTATTTTTAAATAAATAAAAATAGCGATATATTGTTATAAAATACTATAGACGATATGGAATGGAAATAAACTGATTCTACTTGGTTTGTTTGATATTTGATAGTTGAACGTGTTTGACATTAAAAATTATATAAGGAACTGAAATGTGGATGTCGAATAATTTAATCATGGACAGAATTGATTTGAATTCTAATATACGCGAATTATTTGAAAAGGCCGAATTAATGCTCATTTCAAATAATTGATCGACGAATAAATGTTGAAGATATGAAGACGGTGCAAGACCGGTGATCTTCACATCGTGTAGATTACTACTGATGCCTTTGAGATGGGTAGCTCCCTTGACGAGGTTACAGTGGTAGTAGTCTGAACATACTTGTTGATCGTCCGGATATGCGAGGGCCTCCCTCCTGTATTGGACCTACATGAGCATGAATAATGTGCCTCCAGTTTCGTTCAGACCTAGAACAGACTTGTAAATGGATGTGTGTCTAACGTGTATTCTGTGCTATATTCGTTGATCTCTACTAAATATACATCTGTTTGGCGGTGGAGAATTTATTCTCTTGCTTAACGCCCTTCTCTGAGACGTACGAGCTCAGAGGTTGTATATCGGTATACATTAGTGGTATGGTGTGGATTGACAGCGTGACATGCAAAGATGCAAATGATCAAGGCTTTTGTTGAAAAGTAGAGTCTTGTGGTTGATGATCAAAGCACAGCTTTAATATAGCATAGCTTTGTGTATGGCATTAATTCCGAGTCTCACACCTCGGTATGAGTTAAAAACGGGATAAGGGAACCCAAGGAGGACATGACGTTTCTTTCTAGCTATGGGTGGTGTCAGCGTTTTACTCGCCCTAACATTGTTGATTATTATACCATTGTGGATGTTGGAATGTGAGGCGCCTCGATTATATCGGTTTCTACGGAGCCGATGGATAGGTCTGATAGGACCAGGAAACGTGTGTTCAGGAATTGCCAATCCACTAACGTAAGTGTGGACCGGCCTTGGAGGATCCAAGGGCAACCCAGAGTGTGTAGTCCTGGGGCATTTGCTAGAGTGTTTCGAAGCCGGCGAGGAGTACATCCCTTGCCTCGACTCATGATGAAATCCAAATTTCCAATACAAAATTACGGATTTGATTGTAACTTATATATGACGACATAATAGATGGTAGCTATGCCATCTAGGATTGATATTTACGATTGAATTTGCTTTTGAAATGTATATGCACTAGTAATAATAACAAATGATTCTGCTTACATGTATGAAGCATATTTTGGCCATTATAAGGTAAAACTCTATCCTTCGGCTTGTGTTGCATTGTGTGATGGGACTTGAGTCTTATAACGGCTTCATTTTTATAAAAAAGCATTGCGTTGATTCAAAAGATTTACTTTATTTCATGCACTTGAAATCACTGGAATAAACCCGTTCCACGAAAGTCGCGTGGTCCTATGATTTGCCTAGTTATTGTTGTTTATCCAGTTAAGTAGATTTCTCATACCAGTCCCATGACTGACTCGTAGTTTGTTTCACTTTGCAAACTCGGGTGCCCTTATTTTCACACGGGCAGCCTAGTTACAGGTGATAGGTTATATTTTGGCTTTTGCACTACAACATGAAGTGCACCTTTTGGCTTGTATGGCGAGGACTTGACTTCTCAGTATTTTGGCAATGTGATATTCTTCCACTAGTACCTTAGGTATATGATTCCGCTTATCGCGATGTAGACAGATTTACTTTTATTATGTATACTCTGATGTATATATCCCAGTGATCTGGATGTATACTGATCATTTCCTTTCATGCACTAAGTTGTATCCTGCATTGTGCTACTCTGATGTTATTACATATTATGATTCATGTAACACCCCATATTTTCTGAGAATATTAATATAACAAATTAAAGAATAATTTATTTGAAAAAGAGGAATGAGAAAAGAATGATGTTTAGCATTGTTCTAAGGTTTATAAGCAAAAGACTTAGTAGCTCATTTGTTAGAACATGTGATTTACATACAAGAGGTACAGAGTTCGATCCCTTCCAGTGCCATATTTTTGTTTTAGGGTAATGGCTAAAAAGTAGTTCAGTGTGAACGCAGTTCAAAAAGTGGTTTAGTGTGAAAATGGTTAATTATGAAGAAGTTATTAAGCCATGAAGTTTGTATGCATATGAGAGAAATATATATATATATATATATATATAGATATATATATATATATATAAAAATTAAATAAATAAATATTCAAAAAAAAGTTCAAAACAGCGAATCAGGAGGGGGAATAGCCGAACCGCACCATTTTTAGGTCGACCCAAGGCCCCGCTGGGTCGACTAGAGGTCAATCCAGGGTGTTTGGCTACCAACCCGTGGCCCGATTCGCCCTAAGGGAAGATATGGCATCTGAGTGGTCCAAATCAGTTCTAGGGTAAATCCTAAGGCCTAAATAACTTCCTACACCTATATATACACCCTAAGACCTAACCCTAATTCATAAATATTATCTATAACACCATTAAGCTGTCAAATTCTCTCTTAAATCCTAGCCGCCGCCTCTAAATCAAATCTCAAGTGTTCAACTTCAACTCAAATTAAAGATTAGAGCTTCTACAACAATTCAAGAAGAAAAATCAGCAACACCGCAATGTTTCTACACCAATTTCAGTGCATAATTCTATTCTTTAACCAGAAAGGTGAGTACAGTGATTTTCACAATATAATGGGATTAAAAGTAACATGATTAACTTGTAAAGAGGATTCATATGTATGTATGTAATTTAAATCTCATCCAAGTCTTCACCTTTTTGATTCATGTCATCATATGCCTATGTTTCTATGTAAAGTTCATACCCTTTATCAGTTTATTCATGTTGAATCTGTCATTATGCCTCTATGCCAGTTTACATGCCCCTTTATTTCATGATGTTGTGTTAATTCCAATTTTCTATGATTTGATTCTCTCTTCTTATCCCTATTCCTTTTTATTTTTGGATCTAGGCTACCTTCGAGCCTATGTTAAAAATATGCATGAATGCGAATACGTGGGAACGATGGGAATATGTGAAATATGGAAAATTGAATATTATTGGATATTTTGGATAATTGGATAATATGTGAAATTGGCATATTTAGGTATGAATTACATGAATTGATGAAATTGCCTATAATTGTAAATTTGTAATTGAGGCTAATTAATATGTAATTAGTGACAATTTCGAATAGGCAATATTATAAGCATAATTATATGTTTAATTGGATATGCATGACATGAAAATTGGGTATGGGTAAAATTCGATTATTAATAAAACTTTGACACGAGGTTAGGCGCAATTGTGGCGTAAGACTGCCCGGAACCGCCCAGCGAATCCAGCTGCCACAATTGGATGTCTAATGTGAGAGGTCAAAGGAATGAATTGTAGGCGTAACGGTTAATGGCACAAGGTTAGACCCGGTTTGTGGCGTAAGACTGTCCGGAACCGCCCGGCAAATCCGACAGCCACAAAGTATTCGGTCTAATGTGGGAGGTCATGCACCGTTAGCCAAAAGGAATGAATTAAGGAATACTAACCATAATAAGACATGGGTATGGTTAGAGGGTTAAGTGGGATGACATGTAAATATGGACTTAACCGGAATAACATAAGACATGTAAATTATGACATGTAAGTGTGGACTTAACCGTAGCATGGGTAAGACATGGACATTTAAATTAAAATGGCTAAGTGGGAGAAAAACCTAGTGGGGACCAAGCATAGGTGGGAGGCTTGTGTCGGATGGAGACCCGTTTCAACCAGTAACCCGTTTGAGTATCTAATTGGGCCCGGTACTAGGCCGGGGTTGGGGCACACTTACTGGACTTGAATGTAATAGGCCAAAACGTGAATAGTGGTGGCAACATAAGTCCAACGGGTTCATGTGCATGCATGTGTTCGGGCTGGTAGGTAAGACGTTGTTGCATCGTGTAGGTATGGCCGTGCATTTTATGTTGGTATTAGGGTTACCACTTTGGGGAGTAATACACCCCACTGTGGGTCCAGCACGGGTGCCTACGAGGTTTAGGGAGCCGATCGAATGGGTAGAGTAAGGGTACCTTAGCGGTGGTAGGAGCAAGCCGGCACCTACGATAGCAGCTAGGTACAAGTAACTACCAATTATGTCATGTGGGTACAGTTAGTGGGAATGGATCAACCTTTAGTAAATAGAGACTAGTAGATGTGCGGTGTAATTAAGTAATGTGGTGTAACTTATCAAAAGTGCGGTGTAACGAAATACATGTTGGTTGAGTTGGATAGTCCTTTGGGTGCTTGTCTGATGTTGACTTCGGTCTTCGGGGTTAGTACTTGGAGGGTTGTTCGCTTAGCCAAGTTGAAGGGTTGTCTTAGTACAAAGGAACGGAATCATCTTGTCCATCCTTTTTATCTACCTTATCTATGTTACAGCCATATCATGATGCCTATTTATGTCTTGATCATTTACCTTACCTATTATTTGTTAAAATTACTGGACTCGCCAGACTTTATGTCTGACCCGTTTTGTTTCCACCTCTTTTCTTTCCTCCCCCCCTCAAGGTTGCAAGGAGGGAATACAACAGCTTAGTGACGATTCCTTTTAGTTGCTTGAAGAGAGTGGATGTATCGCTTTGGACTCTCTCATCTTTATGGCTTTGCTTATGCTCAGTGGAGATTTATGCATTTATGTTATTTAAGTATTTGCTTCTTTATGTACTTTGAAGTTTTTGGAAAAGACTATTGATCCTGTTGTAATGGTTTTGGAGACTACTTATGTAAGCTTGTTTTGAGTTAAGATGCTGTGAAATAAGTTTTATCTTCCGCTGTGTTGTTTTATTTATTTATTCTTGTAATTTATCTGTTCTATACAAGAATAATGCCTCATGGACATTGATGCATTCCCTTTGTGAGTGACATTAATGGACATGGAGTGTTACAATTCTGTTGTCATGTTGATGTAAATTATTCTATTTTCTGTTTATGCTAGTATCTGTTCTCTGCTAATGATGATTAATGTGTTATATTCCTATGATTATCCTTAATTCCGTCGTATGGGGTTTTGAGATCGTCACACTTATCCTCTTGTGGTCCAACCCTGCTGTTTTACCTACATCTCCGTTCCTACCTCCTAAAGTACACTGAAATTGAGATGTTATTCCTTTGGACCATTTGTTGATGAAATGGTCAAAATCATTCATTATTTCTTGTTCAAATATCTCTCCTGATCTGCTTGTAGAGAACTTTCTTTAGGTGAGAGAAGATCCTAGTATCCTCTTATGTAGAACCACTTGGAGGAGGGGTTAAGGTTTGTCATGTATGGGATAGGCTATTATCCCATGTGTCGTAAACGTGTTGTTCTATTTTTCTTTTCTGCTTTATTATCCACAAGGCTTCCGCTCTTAACCTTTGCCCTTCTGTCACTCCAAGGTTGGTGATTTTTGGTTTATCTGTTCGATATCCTGAAGGGCTTTGTCGGGACCTCTTAATCATAACTTCGTTTCTTCAAAGCCTTAGTCCAATCCGGGATGAAACAACAAAGGTACATATGTGGTAGGGTTAACCAAAGGATCGCAGGTTCAAGCCCTCCTTTTAGCACCAAAATGTTAACGATATTTTTCAGCAACACATGAGAATAGGTTGATGGCAATGGATCTAGGAGAGAGATAGGTTGTTTACTCTCCACGAGTTTGAGTTAGGTCATTGTCCCTGAGTATCCGCACTGATCTCACCGAGGAATCAAAACTCGTAGATGGGACCTAAGCTTGTTGGAAGGATTTAAGTCGATAGAAAGGGTTGTTTCCTCTGATCATTGGTAGAGATTTGGATAAAAGTCCATGCATATATAAGGAGCAAACAGTAAAATGTAACACAATAACTAATAATTAGTATGATAAACTCACAGAAAACACCATAGATGCAGATTTGATCTTCATTAATCTTTTCACTTTGAATACAAGTACATGATCGAAGAATTCCACAAACCTATTTTAGTACTAGGGTTTAAAGAGGAAGAGTACAAGAATTCGAGTCAGAGTCTCCAGCTAACTAGCTTGATAATTAGGATTTACTTCAGTAGAGAGTCTAAGAATCAGAACCCCCCTTTAGTGTGACCCCTAGGGTCTTATTTATAGTGGATTTGGAGCTTTTTTGCTAATGGTCCGCCGGGCCTGTAAGAGCCTTTGTTTGCCGCTTTTCTCTTTGGTTCCGGATGCTTTTGCTTCCGGCTACTTTTTCGTGTTATTTACACTTCCGTAATGAAGGTCTCAGCTAGTCGGGGGCTTCTTTGAGAATGGAATGAGCTTGCTTTTGTAGTTGCTCCTCGGAAGGTATCATGAGTCCTCGACTGTATGCTTTCGGTCATAGACTCTCGGATGTAGGCCTCTGGTTTTCCCGTGAATACTTAGAGGAGCCTATCCTCATTATGTACGTGGATACTGCCTGCTCGGAATCAATGTCAGTGTCTGTGCTAAGTAGACTAGTGAGGATAGCTTATATCCCTTACGAGGTTTCGTCTGCTTTTCAGTGGGATTTCCAGGTATAGCCTGATTCTATAGGAGGGTGCTCTAGGTGATTCGTTTGATGTTTATCAATGTGACCTTTCAGCATTTATGTAGTAGATGTTCTGGAAACTAGTTCCAGATAATCGTTATATGCCTCTGGCTTGATGCTCTTGGTGTTTTAGCCTCCCGACGTATCGGTATTAGACAAGTTAATACTGAAGGCCCTTTTTGGTCTCAACTGATAGAGCTTTTGCCTTCGTCTTTCTTGGTTTCTAACCTGGATGGCCTTTCTCCACAGAACCCCCTTCCAGATTGACGCTGTTGGAAGGATCCTGCCGGTCTAACCTTGTTGGATAGATCCTGTTTGCTAGATCTCTTAGCCTTTATGGTCCTTTCTCCTAGGATGGCCTCGGTTGATGCGGCTTTCGGACCATTTCTCCCTATTTTTGACTTACTGTTTGACTTTGCTTTCTGAAGGATTCCATGTGCTGGCGGTCATCCGATACCCCTTCACCGTTAGCCTATTTCATTGTTAATTTTGGTAGTAACAACAACCATTACAAATCAAGAGATCTCAGCCATTCCTTTGTGAATTCATATGAATCAAGAGAAAAAAAGAGAGAAATTAGGGGAGTTCATTACAAAAGAGTGAAATGAGTGAAAGGAATGAAGGAATTTACTTTGTAAATTCTTCAATGACAATGAAAATAACTTCTACAGTGGACATAAGCCGATTCTAGGCCGAACCACTCTAAAATTTCCTTGTCTTTACTTCCTTTTATATTTCGTGGCTCCATATTTTTAGATCTTACTTTTGCGAAGTGTTACATAAGCAACTTGGAGTATTGTGATCAATTTTTGATTTCAACAAGAACCAATATAAAATACAAAACAATATAATTAGAGTCAAACATAGATATTCACATCATTAAGGCGGAAATAGATATGAATAAAACACACAATTTTATACACAAAGAGAGTGGTAAAAAAGATACACTATACAACATAAGAATAAATACAAGTGTTATCCAAAAGCATATTATACATAAGGAGCCTGCGATGTCCACCCATAACTCCGCATTTAACAAGAGTAATAATGCGCTGAAAGACATGCCAGATAACTATGGACGATCATTAGGGGTAGAATAACATGCACAAAACCCATCTATAGCTCACAACACAAGGATAAAATATAATAGAACAATGCAACGGGTAATAATAAGGAAGTAGGAATGAGCAGAATTTCAAACTTTCATATAATCATGAATTTTCCAAACATCAAACCGGATTCATCAAAATTCCGTACATATTGCCTCACCATAGGTCACTTTGAGAATACATGATATATAACAGCAGAAAAAAAAATAGTAGGAAATAATATGTAAGACTCCTACACGTCGTCGCTTTGCAGCATTGTCCTCATCAAGATCTACCACCTGTCAACTGCTACCTAATCTGCCCATCCACAACATCAGCGGACGGACAACCCAAGGTAATAAGAGTGAACAAAAAACCTTGAGTTAGATAATAGTCTTAATGAGCGATAAAACATCTATCTAACATCATCAATAAAGTATATGAGAATAGGTAGATCAATCATCTAATATACCAACATACACAGAGAAGAAACCCAAACTCATCTTCTCCAAATTTGACAGTGATAGCCTTTCCAAAAATGGGGAACAAACAAGCAGTAGCAGACACAACAACTAATTATCCTACGTAGACCATTCTAATCGAGACCAACATCCCCCAAGTACAAGCCCTAAAGGCCTAAACCAACATCAGACAAGCATGCAAGAGATGTCTGCTTCGATGTTGAACAATCTGCACAAGACGATACAAGCAAAACAATCAACATCTATGACTCTTGCTATCTCCGCCTTTCCTTCCTTGAAACCATCGTTAATCGTATGACTAGCCAACCTTGCAAACCATTAAGGTCCAATGGTAACCCCAGTTCTATCAAAACTCCATACGCCTTTCATCGATATGTATCTAGGCCTTTCATCGATACCTAGGGTACTCGACTAATCGTCTGGTCTTTTAGGCATCCCTATTGTACCCCATGCTTTGAGTCCACTAGAACCTATGACAATGATATTTCTTCGGCCTTTAATATCTCTAGTCGTCGTCATCAAAGATTATCCACAAACTCAAATCATCTTGAGCAGCCATTATCCACGAGCTCAAATCATCTTGAGTCGTGTTCATATTCATTGCATTTCATCAATCAACGAACACTTTGAACATTCCACCTTGAATTCATGTCGAAGCTACGTCCAACATCGAGCCAAAAATAAACATCACTTGGTCAATATTCGGTGGAACATTCACTGCCTTTCATATGGATTGTTACCGATCCACATCCACTTTCCACAGCATTTGTGACACTCCTCGTCCGTTAATGTCACTCACTAAGGGAATGCATTAAGTTTCGTGAAGCGTTATAGGTAAACAGAAAAGAAACATTACAAGATAGATATAAAATAGCAGCGGAATTAAAAACTTTTATTAATTATAAAGCATGGTTACACCATATGTCTGAAAATACATAATCTCAGTACATCGTTAAAACTTCTGTCTTGTACTTTAAATATCAAAGTACAATAACAAAGAAAGCATAATCCCTAAATCATAAGCCATAGTTGCATAGATAGAATCTTGAGCGATACATCTAGAAGCTCCAAGCAAGACGATAGTAGCATGCTGACTAAGCCTGAGAATTCCCTCCATTGAGAACCTGTGGGGGGGGAATGGAAGAAAGAAGGAGAAACAAAAAGGGTCAGAGGTAAAGTCTTGCGAGTCTAGTTAATTTTAGCCAATAAATAAATAAAAGTAACATGATAGGCATATAAAGTGGATAAGAGAGATCACTACATAAATGGAAGGTATGACAAGGTCGACAGGATTAGGTGTATGTGCCTCACTAATGATTACTCTGCACTATTACTAGTATAACTAGAATGAAATGATCCCTTCCACCATGAGTTGGCAGGCTTAGGCCATACGTCCAAGTGTACCCTAACCACTACCCTAATCGATCGGCTCCCTACTCCGTAGATATCTTGTGTTGGCCCCACAGTAGGAGGTATCACTACCTAAAGTGGCAACCCAAGGTGTGCACAACTATATCTACTGGTGTCACGATCATCTTAGCTAACTCTGCCCGGCCCATGAACGCTCATGTCCCCGGTCGGTTTGCGCCGCCCACACCATCCGTCTCATTTGTATCTCTTACAATCAATCAGTAAGCGTGCCCCTTCTCCGCCTAATACGGAGTTCTTTATTTGATACCTACTCCGGGTTACTGAGTGAAATGGGTCCCACACAATATGATACAAACTCTCCCCTTTGTCTTGTATCCCCACTAGGTTTTTCACTGACTATGTATACCCATAGGTGTCTTTAATTACATCGCCCCAATCTTTCTACCGGTTACGCTTACCTATAGGTGTCTTTAATACATAGCCCACAATCTTCCAACCAGTTATGCTTACCTTTAGGTGTCTTTAGTACATAAGCCTATTATTTCTACAAGTTATGTTTACCCTAAGAGGTCTCTTTAATTTCATAATTTTATTGTTTCCACTGGTTATGTATACCACTGAAACACCCCACCTCCGTTAAGGTCACTCACAAAGGGAATGCATTAACTTTGGTGAAGCATTTTAGGTAAAAGGCACAGATAATTTACAAGGCAGACGTATAAATAGCGGAAAACTGAAATCATTTCATAAATAGCGTGGTTTAGTCAAAACATTACAAGCATTGTCTCAAAACCCAACTTCTAAATTATTACAATAAAACATCTGTCTTGATTTAAAACTCCAAGTACATAAAGAAGCATAAAACTGTAGTAAAGCAGCATAAATCCCCAATAAAAGTGTAACCACAGCCCCAGAAAAGAGAATCCAAGAAATACATCTACTCTCTTCAAGGTGGAAAAGGTCTGCACTAAGCTGAAGTATTCCCTCCTTGCGAACCTTGGGGGGGGGCGACGAAAGAAAAGAAGGTGAAAGAAAAACGGGTCAGACATATGTCTGGTAAGTCCAGTGATTATTCAGCATGTAAACAGGTAAAAGGATCATGACATGAATAAACTGAACATAGGACAATACCATAGCAATAAGATAATATAAGATAAGGAAAGATAAACTGAATATACTGTCGCACTCAATTCCATTTCTCTGCACCTACTAATGAATGTTTCAACTACGATCATGTGCTCATAACAAAGTGATCCCTTTTCCGATCGGCTTCTACTCGCATGCATTTATTTCTTGTGTCATTCGGCCCCGCTTGATTGTAGATACCTGTGCTGGTCCCACCATGGGGTGTATCAATTTCTATGGTGGCAATCCGACACAAAAGTCAAGATGCATGGTGTATACCACTGATGCCCAGTACCTGCTTTTTCCACTCCGGAGTACGTGCACGCCCATACTCCACCGGAACCAACACTGCTGCACCAACCGCCGCTATTTTGACCGCTTATAATAAGCCCAGTAATCGTGCCTCACCCTGCATAGTTCAGGGTACCGTGATGCATCTATGTGGTTACTGCTGAAACAGGTCCCTGTTACTAGGGTTTCCTAATCAACATGTTATAACGGTTAAGTGTTCTCAAATTAAACTAACCCCACCCATCTGTTTAATTAACATATTGTATTGGTTATGTGTTGCCTTAATTAACTTAACCCCACCATTCTTAGCTTGTTCGTCCTTAGCTTTAATTCATTCATTAAAGCACCAACCTCTCACATTAGATCTATATTGTTGCGGTTGCTGGATGTGTCGGGCGGTTCTGGGAAGCCTTACACCGCAAATCAATCTAACCTCGGGTTTTTGGGCTTAATGCGCTAACCTCTCACATTAGATCTATATTGTTGCGGTAGCTGGATGTGCCGGGTGGTTCCGGGCAGTCTTACACTGCAACTCAATCTAACCTCGGGTTAGGCATGTTCTTCTTTAGCCAATTTACATTTTTGTCATATATGTCCAAGTTTTGGTCTTTTATATAAATATACTCCAAGTGTAGTCAGTACAAGTTTTATGCCACATTCACTTGTTATGCCCAAAATTGACTTAATTAAATTATACCCAATTTTTCTCGCGTTATAATCGCACGTACAACGATATTCAATCTAAGTTCCGAATGAACCTAGTATTCATAAAAGAAAATAAAAAGGGAAAAATAGAGAAGGAGCATAAGAATTGACATATGAAAAAATAGGCATGTAAAGTTGTACCCAATTCAAGAATCATATTTCCAATAGGCATGTTGTACATTAACAATAAGTGCGGGCAAGCTAAGCAATTTACACCATAGGTATAAAAATTAGATAGAATTGGACTTAAGAGAATCACTATTTTTGATGTACAACATGATAAGTTCCATTATATCAATCACAATAGTCTCATAGGCATAGGATGTACAACATGATAGGTTCCATCATATCAATCACAACAGTCTCATAGGCATGATAGGTTCCATTATGTCAATCACAATAGTCTCATAGGCAAGATAGGTTCCATTATGTCAATCACAACAGTCTCATAGGCAAGATAAGTTTCATTATGTCAATCACAACAGTCCCATAGGCAAGATAGGTTTCATTATGTCAATCACAACAGTCTCATAGGAAAGGTAGGTTTCATTATGTCAATCACAATAGTCTCGTAGGAATAGGCGATTCAGATTTGACAAAAGGATAAGCACAGATCATAATTAGGCATAGTTCTAGATCTGATTATTACAATCATGATTTCTATTAGTTGTTTAAATCGGAAAAATAACTGAACTTACAGAAAAAGAGCAGGTCTTGTATTCTGGGATCTGATTTCTGAATTTGTTAAGCTTAACCCTTGATGTAGATGTTTGATTCTCTAGTTTGGAGAAGATGGAGGCTAGGCTAGCTTAGACATGGACAGCATGACGGCTTCATAGAATGAGGTCTAGGGTTGAGGTTTGGGGTGATTATATAGAAGTTTAGGATTAATATGGGCCTTTAGATCAACCTAGGAGTTATCAGAGCCGTCTAGTCTAAGAAAATGCGTCATCAGGCAAAACAAAAGTCGCCACGTGGCCCTATGACTCAGAAAATCATCACTGTCCAGTACAATTGGAATGGGTCGACCCCTACGGGGTGGGGGGGGGTCGACACCCATGTCGACACCACTATAGGGGGGTCGACACCCCTGAGCGGGAGATTTCCCACTCAGTCGATTTCTGAGTTTTTGAATTTCGAACTGAAATGATTATTTAATTATTATTTTTAATTTATTTTCTGCTTACACTAGAAATCTTCTAACCTCCATAACTTCTTCATACGGAGGACGGTTCCTGCAAACTCCGACTCTATCTCAAGAAGAATTCCTAGAAGAATGCAATGGCGTAACCTGTTTCACCCAATTCTTCTTATAAAAATTAAGTGTTCTTAGATTTGTTAATTTTAATATTCATGGAAAATACGGGGTGTTACATTCTCCCTTCTTTAAAGGATTTCGTCCCCGAAATTTCTAAGTTAAGAAGAATATATCCTAACATCCAACATCCATCTACTCAACTATCAATCATAGGTATCAATTGTCCTTAAAAAAAAAATTATAATGCTTTCATGATCATATGCATAGTATGTATATTCCCTTATCTAATGCAAAATCAGGCGGTCTACTGATTCAGCTGACCTCCTTGATGCGAATCATGTCGGTGCTATGAGTCCATCATATATGCAATTATTCCTAATCATATTTTGTAACTTCTACATGAGTGCACAATCATTCATACAAATGCAACATCCATATGATAGCACATGAAGTTTAAATCCACATACAAATACATATATGCATTTGCAATATGAAAGCGATTGAGTCGATCTAGTACTTAATGTGTGTGTATATGCATCCACGAGCAACCACTAGCAACCACTTGCAACCATCAATCATAACATGTTTCAAATACATGTTTACACCCGTTGGTTTCTACCCAAGGATTAAGAATAGGACCAAGGAGATATACTTAAAAAATAGATACAAGCATGCGTAAATTTATGGAAAAAGAGATCAAGAATGTACCCTCAAAAAGAAAAGGGTAGGATGCACGTATCTTGTCTTTAGTCTCCCAAGTCGCGTCTCCTTCAGCATCACTCCACTGTACTTTAACTAGCTTGACCTCACGATTGCGTAGCTTTTTAACTTCTGTACCCAAGATATGAGTTGGAACTCTCCTCACCGTCGCTTCTTGCTCCACTTCTACTTCCTCTAGTATGCTTGGCTCCACAACTTCTGCGGACTCAAGTAAGCACTTCCGTAGATGAGAGATCTGGAAAAAAAATTATGAACTCCAGCTAATATTTCGGGCAACTCTACTTTATAAGCCATCTTCCCAATCCTCTCAATGATAGGAAATGGACCTACAAATCTTGGTGCTAATTTTCCTACGAACCCAAAGCGAACGACATTCTTCAAAGGAGATACTTTAAGAAAAACTCTGTCTCCAACCTCAAACTCAAGGTCGGTCCTTCTTTTATCAGCGTAGGACTTCTGTCTATCTTGTGCGGTCTTCATTCATCTTCGTATCAAGTCCACCTTCTCTAAAGTTTCTCTGATCATGTCAGGCCCAAGTACGAGCTTGTTTGTAGACTCCCACCAACAAGTTGGTGATCGGCATGGTCTTCCATATAAAGCCTCAAAGGGTGCCATTCCTATGGTGGCTTGGTAGCTATTGTTGTAGGCGAATTCCACCAAAGGAAGATGATCCTCCCATGTTCCAGTAAAATCAATAATGCATAATCTCAAATGATCTTCTAATACTCTGTTCACCTTTTCCGTCTGACCATTGGTTTGAGGGTGATAGGCAGTGCTTAAGCGTAGCTGTGTGCCTACAGCCTCTTGCAAACTCTTCCAAAACTCGCTTGTAAAGATAGGATCTCGATCACTTACAATGCTAGAGGGTATTCCATGCAGTCGAACCACCTCTTTAAGATAAATGGATGCTAATGATGAGGCAGTCCTCCTACTCTTAATAGGTATAAAGTGAGCGCTTTTAGTGAGCTTGTCCACTATTACCCAAATACTGGTATTGCCCCTTCTTGACCTAGGAAACCCATCAGTAAAGTCCATCGAAATGCTATCCCATTTCCACTATGGGACCTCTAAAGGATGAAGCAGACCACCAGGCTTCTTCTGCTATGCCTTGACTTACTGGCATATCAAGCATTTAGAGACAAACTCAGCTACATCCTTCTTCATGCCATTCCAGAAGATAACTCTTTTATGTCATTATACATCTTTTCCCCACCTGGGTGAATGGTCAACTTAGAATGGTGCGCTTCTTCGAGAACGGTTTTCACCAATTCCCTTACTTTTGGGACGCATAGTCTTCCGTCCCGTCTCAACCAACCCTTGCCATCAATGGAGTATCTATTGAGGTGACTAGAAGTCTCACCTCTAATTAGCTTATCCATCACATCAACTAGCTGAGGGTCTTCCCGTTGCGCGGTTCCTATTGAGTCCAAAAGAGTAGGCCATACCTCTAGTGTTGCCAACAAACCAGGTACAAATTCAAAGGAGGGTCTAAAGTCAAAGTTTGCCATGTACTCCAAGCTTTGCCTTTCAACAAAAGAGAAGACTTAAGGTCAGCTTTTCCTACTTAAGGCGTCTGCTACCGCATTGCCCTTGCCAGGGTTATAAGCAATCTCAAAATCGTATGAGGCAAGAAATTCCATCCACCTTTGTTGTCTTAAGTTAAGATCTTTCTATGAGAAAAGGTACTTCAATGATTTATGGTCAGTAAACAATTCAAACCTTTCTCCTAGTAGGTAATGACGCCATGACTTAAGAGCAAAAAAAATGGAAGCTAGTTCTAAATCATGAGTTGGGTAGTTCTTCTCATGTACCTTCAATTGCCTTCCCCCATAACAAACTACCTTGCCTTCTTGCATCAAGACAGCGCCTAGTCCGTTACCGCATGCGTCTGTTTATACCGTAAACATCTTACTCCCATCAGGCAATGTCAGAACTAGGGTCGTTGTCAGAGCACTTTTCAGTCGTTGGAAAGCAACGTAACAATCCAAATCCCAGGCAAAAGTTAGGTTTTTCTTCGTCAACCTAGAAAGTGGGGCTGAGATCTTCGCAAAGTCCTTAAGGAACTTTCCGTAAAAGCCCGCTAGTCCGAGAAAACTTCGTACTTCGGTTGCATTCCGTGGAATCTTCCAATTTTGCACCACAACTACTTTTGCGGGATCCACAGCTGTCCCCTCTTTGGATACCACATGTCCAAGAAACCTTACTTCTTCTTAAAAATAGCATTTAGAGAATTTTGCTTTCAGGCGATGTGCTCGAAGAGTATCCATAACTTCCCTTAAATGCAAAGCATGTTCTTCCTCACTTTTTGAGAAAATCAAAATGTCGTCCACGAATACCACTACAAATTTATTAAGGAACTCTCTGAAAACCCTACTCATCAAGTCTACGAAAAAGGCGGGTGCGTTTGTCAAGCCGAAAGGCATGATAAGCCATTTGAAGAAGCCATCCGGGGTCCTAAACGTGGTCTTATCTATGATGTCTTTAGCCACTCTTAGCTGGTGAAATTCGGTGGCCAGATCTAGTTGGGAGAAAACCGAGGCACCTATGAGCTGGTTGAATAAGTCATGTATTCTAGGAAATGGGTGCCTATTCTTCTTGGTCAGCTTGTTTAGCTCCCTATATTTCACGCACAGGCGAAGTGAACCATCTGCTTTGGTTGCAAACACCACCGGAGCACCCTATTCAGAAATACTCCGCCTTATGAACCCCTTTTCAAGCAACTCTTTAACTTTCTTGCTGAGCTCTTTCCTCTCCCTTGGAGCCATGTGTCTAACGGGTAAAGCAACAAGTTTTTCATTATCAACAAGGTATATGCGGAAGTATATCTCTTGCTTCGGAGGTTAACCATTCACCTCTTCAAAGACATCTGAGTATCCATGGACTACTCTAGCAGATTGCAAGTTTTCAACGGACGCATCAAGAGATTCTAGATAGCTAAGCATAACAGAATTCATGGGATTACAAGAGATTTCGATAGTGTTACCGAGGCGAGTAATAAGTCTGACCACTCTCCTTTCACAATCGAGGATGGCACCATTACTGGATAACTAATCCATGCCTAGAATCAACCCATAGCCCGTGAAACCCAAAACATAAGCATTACATCTAAACCCGACGATTAGTATAGAAATTTCCAAATCCAAACAAATCATTGACAAGTAAGCCAAACCCCCAATTGGATTTGAAACAACCATGGGATCCTCTACTATACTGGCATCTAGGTGCAGAGATTCAACTAAAGCAGTAGATATAAAAGAGTGCAATGCGCCAGAATCAAAAAGAGTACGAACTGGATGATTAGAAAGATAAAATAAACTCTCAACATAAATATTTCTACCTCTTTCTTGAGGAGGTGCAATGAGAGCGTGAATCTGCCCTCCAGAAGTAGATCCAGTCCTCTTCCCTTACCCTTGCCTTCTTGGGCAATCCTTAGCCATATGTCATGTCTCGCCGCATTGAAAGCAACCACCCATCTTCCTTTTCTTCTTTCTGCAGTCCTTAATCAGATGTCCAGGTATGCCACAAAATTTACACTTCCTCTTGTCACAGGGTTTGTTATTCTTCCCGCCTTTCTTGGAATCCATCTTCTTATTCTGCGATCCATCCACTTTCTTGTCTAGGGGTTCTTCCACCTTTACCACTTTCTTGCCATCCTTGTCTTCCTCCTGTAACAGTGCCATGTCCACTAGTCTCTCAAAAGTCGCACCCATAGGTATATGGGACATAGCTAGCCTGTGCAGTGGCTCATTTAACCCTTTAACGAATCAGAGAGCCTTTTTATGTGGAATGTTTACTAACTCCAGTCCGAATCTAGCCAGCTGGTTGAATTGGTTGACGTATTCCTTAACCGATAGGCTTCCCTGTTTGAGTGCTAAGAACTTCTCCATTTGTATACTTCACTCAGCTTGCGAGAGGAACTTCATTTCAAATCTCATTCTGAAATCCTCCCAAGTTTCAACTGGTCTCTCAGCATTAGTAACTTCCCACTAGTAAGAGGCTTCGTCCTTAAGTAACCATACATCCAATTGTATCTTCTGCCTATCATCCACTTCGAAGATAACAAACAAATCTTCTGTTTCCTTGAGCCAGTTTCCTTGCTTCCACAAATGACTCAGTCCCATTAAAGTTCTTTCCTCCCATAGCTCGAAATTCTCTACATATCTTCGAGAAAGTATTTACATGCGGAGGAGGAGGAGGAATGGCTGCAACCGGGGGAGGAGGAACATCTGCTGGGCCTGCATCATTAGCCCTAGCCTCCAGATACCTTCTGAACCAGCCAGGTATCGGTACGCCCTTGGGAAGATTAAGATCCCCAGACATGCTGGAACGAAAAGAAAAGGTTCAAAACAAAGGATAGAAAGATAATGCATATGGCTTTGAGGATTATGCCTTTAAAATAAAACAACACTTTTCTTGAAAACCCTTCTTTAAACTTCCTTTTGAAAAATAGTTTTCAAAAACTTTTATCTGATCTGGTAAACCATCGCTCTGATACCAAGTGAAACACCCCACCTCCATTAAGGTCACTCACAAAGGGAATGCATTAACTTTGGTGAAGCATTTTAGGTAAAAGGCACAGATAATTTACAAGACAGACATATAAACAGCGGAAAACTGAAATCATTTCATAAATAGCGTGGCTCAGTCAAAACAGTACAACCATTTTCTCAAACCCAACTTCTAAATTATTACAATAAAACATCTGTCTTGATTTAAAACTCCAAGTACATAAAGAGGCATAAAACAGTAGTAAAGTAGCATAAATCCCCAATAAAAGTGTAACCACAGCCATAACCTAAGAAAAGAGAATCCAAGCAATACATCTACTCTCTTCAAGCTAGAAAAGGTTTGCACTAAGCTGAAGTATTCCCTCCCGATGGACCTGGGGAGGGGGGAACGGAAGAAAAAAAGGCAAAAGAAAAACGGGTTAAACATAAGTCCGGTAAGTCCAGTGATTATTCAGCATGTAAACAGGTAAAAGGATCATGACATGAATAAACTGAACATAGGACAATACTATAGCAATAAGATAACATAAGATAAGGCAAGATAAACTGAATATACTATCACACTCAATTCCATTTCTCTACATCTGCTAACGAGTGTTTCAACTACCGTCATGTGCTCATAACAAAGTGATCCCTTTTCCGATCGGCTTCTACTCGCATGCATTTATTTTTTGTGTCATTTGGCCCCGGTTGATTGTAGATATCTGTGCTGGTCCCTCCGTGGGGTGTATCAATTCCTATGGTGGCAACCCGACACAAAATTCAAGATGCACAGTGTATACTACTGATGCCCAGTGCCTGCTTTTTCCACTCCGGAGAACATGCACGCCCATACTCCGCCGGAACCAACACTGCTGCACCACCCGCCACTATTTTGACTGCTTGTAATCATCCTAGTAATCTTGCCCCACCCTGACTAGTTCAGGGTACCGCGATACATCTATGTGGGTTACTGCTGAAATGGGTCCCCGTTGCTAGGGTTTCCTAATCAACATGTTATAAAGGTTAAGTGTTCTCAAATTAACCTAACCCCACCCATCTGTTTAATTAACATGTTGTATTGGTTAAGTGTTACCTTAATTAACTTAACCCTACCATTCTTAGCCTGTTCGTCCCTTAGCTTTAATTCATTCATTAAAGCACCAACCTCTCAAATTAGATCTATATTGTTGCAGTCACTGGATGTGCCGGACGGTTCCAGGCAGACTTACACCGCAACTCAATCTAACCTCGGGTTTTTGGGCTTAATACGCCAACCTCTCACATTAGATCTGTATTGTTGCGGTCGTTGGATGTGTCGGGCGTTTCCGGGCAGCCTTACATCGCAACTCAATCTAACCTCGGGTTATTGGGCTTAATGCGCTAACCTCTCACATTAGATCTATATTGTTGCGGTCGTTGGATGTGCTGGGCGGTTCCGGGCAGTCTTACACTGCAACTCAATCTAACCTCGGGTTAGGCATGTTCATCTTTAGCTAATTTACATATTTGTCATATGTGTCCAAGTTTTTGTCTTTTATATTAATGTTCTCCAAGTGTAGTTAGCACAAGTTTTATGCCACATTCACTTGTTATGCCCAAAATTTACTTAATTAAATTATACCCAATTTTTCCCGCGTTATAATCGCACGTGCAATGAGATTCAATCTAAGTTCCAAATGAACCTAGTATTCATAAAAGAAAATAAAAAGGAAAAAATAGAGAAGGAGCATAAGAATTGACATAAGAAAAAATAGGCATGTAAAGGTGCACCTAATTCAAGAATCATATTTTCAATAGGCATGTTGTACATTAACAATAAGTGCGGGCAAGCTAAGCAATTTACACCATAGGTAAAAAAATTAGATCGAATTAGACTTAAGAGAATCACTAATTTTGATGTACAACATGATAAGTTCCATTATATCAATCACAATAGTTTCATAGGCATAGGATGTACAACATAATAGGTTCCATCATATCAATCACAACAGTCTCATAGGCATGATAGGTTCCATTTTGTCAATCACTACAGTCTCATAGGCAAGATAGTTTTCATTATGTCCATCACAACAGTCTCATAAGCAACATAGATTTCATTATGTCAATCACAACAGTCCCATAGGCAAGATAGGTTTCATTATGTCAATCACAACAGTCTCATAGGCAAGATAGGTTTCATTATGTCAATCACAACAGTCTCATAGGCATAGGCAATTCAGATTTGACAAAAGGATAAGCACGAATCATAATTAGGCATAGTTCTAGATCCGATTATTACAATCATGACTTCTATTAAGTGTTTAAATCGAAATAATAACTGAACTTACAGAAAAAGAGCGGATCTTGTATTCTGGGATCTGATTTCTGAATTAAGCTTAACCCTTGATGTAGACGTTTGATTCTCTAGTTTGGAGAAGATGGAGGCTAGGCTAGCTTAGACATGGACAACATGACGGCTTCATAGAATGAGGTCTAGGGTTGAGGTTTGGGGTGATTATATAGAAGTTTAAGATTAATATGGGCCTTTTGATCAGCCTAGGAGTCATCAGAGCCGTCTAGTCCAAGAAAATGAGTCATCAGGCAAATTAGAAGTCGCCACATAGCCCTATGACTCAGAAAATCGTCACTGCCCAGCACAGTTGGCAGGGGTCGACCCCTACGAGGTGGTCGACACCCATGTCGACACCCCTATAGGGGGTCGACTCCTATGTCGACACACCCTGGGGGGTCGATACCCCTGAGCGGGAGATTTCTCGCTCAGTCGATTTCTGAATTTTTGAATTTCGAACTGAAATGATTATTTAATTATTATTTTTAATTTATTTTCTGCTTACACTAGAAATCTTCTAACCTCCATAACTTCTTCATACGGAGTCCGATTCATGCAAACACAGACTCTATCTTAAGCAGAATTCCGAGACGAACGCAATGGCATAACCCATTTCACTAATTCTTCTTCTAAAAATTAAGGGTTCTTAGATTTGTTAATTTAATATTCACGGAAAATACGGGGTGTTACAACCACTAGGTGTCTTTAATTACATAACCTTATCAGGTTAAGTTTGTGGGCCTCTATATACTAATAATACCCACCTACCCAGGATTTACTTAACGCTCCCACTAATCCAAGCATGTTTATTTAACGGTTAAGTTTGTGGGTCTATATATACTAATATTACCCACCTACTTAAGATTTACTTAACCCTCCCACTGATCCAAGCATGTTTATTTAATGGTTAAGTTTATGGGTCTATATATACTAATATTACGCACCTACCCAAGATTTACATAACCCTCCCACTAATCCAATCAATTTACTTAACCCAAATCTTACTTCATAATCATACAATTCCTATGGATTAGATTTGGTTAAGTAGTCCAATTCATTACCATGTTCATTTATGGTCTCATAATGGGCTAGACCTCCCACATTAGGCCTACAACATGTGGATGCTGGATATGCCGGTCGGGTCCGGGCAGACTTATTCCAAAGTTGGGTCTAACCTCGTGTCATAGCCCGATTCGTATTTACATACTTAGACCTCCCACATTAGGTTCAACATTAGTGGCTGCTGGATTTGCTGGTCGGGTCCGGGCAGACTTCCACCACTAATCCAACCTAACCTCGTGTCATAAGTACAATTACAATTCATAATTGTAATTACTAAACATTCCATTTTTAATTAATTTACCAATTAATTAATCATTTCCTTTTATAGGTGCCAATACCTATTTTACCCAATAATTTGAATTACATGTCCAAAAATGTTCATATTCGAATTATGCCATTTCTAACCCTTTTTTCCCCCATGCCTTAACTAGCGCCCTCACAAAATTGGCAATTTTTCTAGGCTAGACAATAGCCTAGTCATAAATGATAATAGGGAAAATAATGGGAATATAATTAAAATAATCATCTTGGCATAAACATAAAGTTATCATGATAACAAGGTGAGTGGACATGTAATTTTCATCATAACAAGATGAACATAAAACTAGTGAACATAACATGATGTCTCAATAAGCAAAGTAAGATCTAAATCAGCAGTTTAGATGTCCAATTTGTTTAAATCTAACATGATAACACATGTTGATAGATTAGATCACATGATTCAGATCTAGAGGTTAAAATAGATCTAACATGATAACACAAGGTGATAATCTAGATCTGACTAACAGTTTCAATATCCACATAAATTAGATCTACTAGCTTAGAAATAGATCTACACAAATCCACATCATAGCATGCCATAGAAGTTACAATTTGGATAAAGATTTAGATCCAATCCTAACCAATTCAAGGTGGCATATGTTCATGATTTACATAAATGATTAGGTCTATCCAATGACATAACTATTCAAATTAACAGATTTATATTAACCACAATATAGTTACAAACCAAGATCCACAATAATAACGTAGTAGAATAATCACCATTGAATTGGATCTAAAGAATTAGATCTATCATGACATAGTATCGGATATGATAATAGCAAAGATTCATGGTTTACACATATCCAAATCACAGTCTTTCATAATTTACTTTTATTTATCTAAACCTAAAAACAAATAGATATCACAGCTTTATGTTTAGATAATTGAGATAGAACGGATCTAGAATTTCTGAATTGGATTTGCAAAATATGTTGTTATAGGAAACGGTTCAGTTCGCACTCCAGTAGCGTATGGCCTCCATGACTTCCAATGGAGAAAATATGAGAAATAGGACACGTATATATAGCTGCCAGACGCCCTGAAACCAAGTGTCATGTTAGCCCTAAGGGTGTCGACACCCATGTGGGTTGGTCGACCCCTAGGTGACACCCCTTTAGGGGGGTCGACCCCTAAGCCGACACCCCTCAAGGGGGTCGACCCCCTAGAGCGGGAATTTTGTCGCTCAGAGGAATTTTTCGAATTTGAATCCTCTGGATAGAATTATGACTCATCTCCGACTCATACATATATATATATATATATAATTTTTTTGCACGTATACAAACTTAAAACCCTCATAACTTCCTCATACGGTGTTCGTTTTATGCAAAACAAATCTATCTTGACCAGAATTTCGAGACGGACGCAATGGTGCAGTCCGTTTCCTCTAATTCTGAATGTTAAATTAATTATTATTTAATTTATTCTCTTTAATGTCATTAAAAATTCAGGGTGTTATAGCGTTTCCTTCCCTTTTTAGCGTTTTTAAACGCTATGACAAATCACCGATCGATCGGTCTTCACATCCAATCCATCAAGTGTTAGGCGCTAATCCATCAAGTCCCTCAGGATTTTTGCTCGGTTAATCGCATTCGTTTCTTGGCCGATCCATTGCTTTGGTAGATCCATCCCTATAGCAGCGATTCACACAAATGTTACCAATCCATTCCCTTTGCCATGCCCTCGATCCATCAGAACACCATGCCTGATCCATAAAAAACGTGATCGATCCATCGTGAAAACATGTCGATCCATGCCAAACGCTGCCTTGACCGATCCAACTCCATATGCTACCAATCCATGACAAACGCTGTCGTAACCGATTGTAACGACCCGAACTTCCCCGGTCTCCGAAGAGAAGAGAAAGAACGGATTGTCTGAGAACACGACAAACCAGAACACAAATAGAAGAACATTTCATTGCTTATTACAAAAATTCCATCAGAATACAAGAATATAACAGAGTATGAATTTACACATTTGACAAATATCAGAGATTCAAATTACATTAGCAGTGGAAAAATAATACATAACACAACTGAAAGAAATACACGGATACAGAGCTTTCCGAGTATAGTACCAGCTATAAACCAGGATCCTGTGAATATAAATCTGCAAAACCAAAACTACTAGCTGCCCGTGTAGAAAATAGGGACACCCAGAGTTTAGGTTAAAACAATAAACTCTAGGTCAGTCATGTGACTGGTGTGAGAACTAAAACAGTTATTTAATCTTTTCTTTAAAATGGAGTAAGTCATGGGACCACGATGTATAACACAGAACAGGTTTCCTCACATGAATACCAGTGCATATTAGAAAACAACGCAATGCTTTTTGGAAAAATGAAGCTACTATAAGACCCATGTCCCATCACATAATGCAACGCAAGCCGGAGGATAGGGTTTTCCCTTATAATAGCCAAACATGCTTGGTACGTTAAAACAAATCATTGATACTATTATAAGTGCATAGGGTTTAAAACAACATCAAATATAAATGTATCAATCCTAGACGGCATGGATACCATATATCATGTCGCGAATACTAGGCTCTACAATCAAAACCACAAATGTCACGTATTGGAAGTTGGATTTCCATCTGTGAACCAAGGCAAGGGATCGTCCTTACCGCTTCGAGATGCTCTAGCCCGTGTCTTAGGAACAGCTGCAACTGCACCTTGGATCGTCAGGGCCGGTCCAAAGGGAGTGGATTAAAATGCCTGAACACTGCATTTCCCAGTCCTATGGGGCGTTAGTCTATTCTGTATAAAGACCATACAATCCATCGGTTCCACAGAGACCGATATAACCAAGGTGCCTCGCTTTCCATCATCCACATAAGTAAAACATCTGGGCATGCAAAACCCAGACACCACTCCTAGCTAGAAGGAAACACATGTCCTCCCTGAGGTCCTCTCTCGTTTCTGGTTCACATCGGGGTGTGAGGCTCGCGAATTAACGCTACATAAAGCTATGCTATATTAAAGCCGTGCTTTGATCATCAACCACAAGATTCTGGTTTTTAACAGAAGTCTTGATCATTTGCATCTCAACATGCTACACAAGCAATTCACGCTATGTAACCGATGTCTACCAATTACACAGAATGAAATCTGATGTCAGACACACATCCATTTACAAGTTCGTTCTGGGTCAGAACGAAACAGGAGGCACCTTATTCCTCGTCCCATATGTCCAATACAGGAGAGAGGTCCTCGTATATCCGGTCGATCTCCAAGTACGTCTGAACGATCACCACTTATTACCTTGTCTTGGGTGTACAGCCCAATCAAGACATCAATAATCATCTAAACGATCACTGCTACAAAAGTGGGCATATTCGACACTATTTTTATGTGGTAGTAGATCAAAAAAGCATTGTCGTAGGCCATTTTTTTAAATAGGCAACACCAAGGGGGCGTGGCATCCGCGGCCATTGCATTAGGCCCCTAAGGCAACGCTTTTTCCCATCTACTGCCATGGAAAGAAAGTGTTGCATTATAGCCATAATGCAGCACTATATGCACGTTGTGCAACGGTATTCGGCGTTGCCTTAAGCATTAGCTGCCAGGTCATGATAGTGAGGCCACGTCGGCTTTCCACATAAGCTGCCCACATGTCAATGCAATATTAGTTGTCCACGTAAGTTGCCCACGTGTCAGACGCCACGTCAGTTGTCCACGTATCACACACCACGTCAGCTGTAGGGACCACCAGTGGAATTAATAATATTTTTTCAAAAGCAACACCACTGCATAATATAATGCAACACAGTTATTTTGAAATGCAACATAAAAAAAATCAAATGCAACAGTAAAGAAGGAAAATGCTACATAAGAAGAAAGCAAATACAATGCTTTAATTAAAAATTCTACGGTACCATTTTTGTACATAAGAGTGTCTTAATAACAAATAACATCAAATCAGATACAACTAATAGATCAATAACACAATTTCGACTGAATACAACAAGAACATAAGAGCTACATGCTTCTATCACAAACCTAAACTATAATAACAAGCATCATTTGACAAACAATATCAGAACATCAACCCATCTCATCGTCCCAGCAAATCCCCATCCATTTGGAACCATGATTACTCTATTTCCAACTTTGCATAGACTACGTATGACCCATGATTGTACCGAGTTCAGAATATGTCCATATGTCACAATTAAACCCGCAACACCTAAAACAATGAAAATTCCACTTGAGCATTATAATCATTAAAGAAACTATTTTCATTTTAAAAGCTAATGTGAGTATAGTACCTGGATCAATATATCCTTTTGGAACCAACATCAAAAATATCAAAGAAAATGAAAGAGTGATAGAAGAGAGCATGTCCAAACAAAAATAAAGCCATTCCGTAGCACTAACATTGTGAAATTTTAGTTGAGAGTAATCACCGAACAAGCAAAAGTTTGTGTTGACAAATCTTGTTTCTTGATTGAAACTTCTTATTGTCACCATTCCCGCGATTGTTTCAGCGAAATGTTGTATGATTGGAGCTTTGCACACCCCAACTAATCTTGTTAATTCCCGTGCAGTGCCTATATGCATACTTTCCAATTGATGCACCACATTCTTTCCAATTGATGCACCACATTCTTTCTAGGAAAAAATGGCTTTCCAGACAACATTTCTGCAAATATGCATCCTATACTCCATATATCAATAGCTAGTGTGTACTGCAATCAATGATATCTATACAAACTAAACATATATGTACTTGCAAGTCTAAAATACATGATTCAAAACAAATAATTGAACCAACTTTGGAGAAGAATGATCCACACAGTTCAGGAGCACTATACCATGTTGTCGCCACGTAATCCTACACTAAACATACCTCACCAATCAACATTGACATAGTACTGGTAATGCAAATAGAAGGGGAGAAAAGCATAATACTGTCTAAAATATAGCTGATGGAGCATCATCAAAAGCAACTCTAGCAAGGCCGAAGTCACAAATTTTCAACTTGCAATCAGCATAGGCAAGAATATTCTTTGGTTTTAGATCACGATGAAAGACATTCCCAGTATGAATGTATTTCATAGCACGTAAAAGCTAGTATAGGAAGAACTGATGATGTTCAGGAGTCAAATCATTGTTAGCTTTTATTACCTGATGAAGGTCAGATTCCATTAACTCGAAAACGACGAAGGCGTAGCAACTTGATTTCTCTTAATATGCGAGTTGCATAAGAAATATGTTCAAATACATCGTTTATCTTCTTGATTGCTACTCTTTCTCTTAATATGTGAGCTGCCAGCAAATGCTCCATTGCAGGATCGACGACAGGTAAATAAAAGCAAATTGCCTTCACATCACCAAACTGAATTGACAAAAAAAATATGAGTCAAGTATCAAATTTGATAAAAGGTCGTATAAGCTAATCAAACTATTCTAGGATAAACAAAGTACACTTATGTTACGTGTGATGCTTATAATTAGTGAAAGTATTTTGTAGTCTATTGGAGCAGTAACATGTTAGTTTATGTAAATACATAAGCTCATTGCCTTCATAGCACTAAACTCAACCCAGACCAAAAATTTAACCTGAACCATATGATAATTTGGTTCACGAAAGCAAAAGAATCTAAAGAATGTTAATTTACTTCTTATAGTTCTCCAATTATATTGAAACAAACACATCTGTTACCTTCTTTACTTGTTGGCATCCATGCACAGTCTAAATTCATAAATAAAAGAACAAAAGAATCATGTTTTTCAAATAAAAAAATCCTCATTAAATCAGAGCTTTTGGGAAACAATATAAGTTGTTTATTTTATATTCAGATTAGGATGGTGCTGAATTAGGTAGATCTTGAAATCCAATGTAATCAAAGAAATCAAATATACATTTCAAACAAAAGAAACAGTCAGGCTACTTACTTCTTGTGTCTAGGATGGTGATGCAACCTTGCCAGTTCCAATAGCTAGACAGGCACATACAACTCTTCATCTGAGTTCATTCAAGCCCATCATGATATTAAAAACATCAACTGCTACTCAATCGAATACCTTTCAAACTTCTCCGACGATAACAATTTTACTACAAATCGTGAGCAGTCCTATCATTCACGAACTGAGATTTCAGAACATATATCATCGTGTTATATAACTGTAGATTTTATAATTTGACACGTAGACAGACCTGAGACGGCCCATAGAGCTGAGATTCAAGGAAAAAAATAGTGTCCCCTAAATAAAACCAAATTTTTAAATAGTTGATCACTTTACCTTTTAAAAATAGATATGCTGATTAAAAGTATATATACAAAATCAATATTTCCAAGGCCCAACATTTTGGAGACCGAAGATGACCAACCGCCATTGTTGCCTTGAGCTTGCCCGAGTTGCAAGCTAGTAATTCACTTTTTACTACTACTTAGTACAACATTAGTCTAGTGTACACGTTATTACATTTGAAGTAACATTCAACGTAAATGAGAATGAAGATTGGGTAGTTTCAATATTTACTCCAGATTCTATTTAAAGTATATATGAATTAAGATGTAATATAAATGACAATGTAGAGTGGTTGTTTTCCATTTTTTTTATATTAAGAATGTAAAATTTTAAAATGTATTCTTTCAAATTTTGAGATCTGATTGATAAACTATATATTTTGGGAAAATAAATAAATTAGAAAGATTTAGCATTTCTGATCATTTTCAAATTTTGGAGAAAACTGCATATTGCATATTTCAAGTTCTTTTGATGCTAAAAAAATATCATTTTAAAACAGAACACCCTTAAAACACCAAACCAAGTGCATCTTAAACTTTTATAATTTTATTCATTTCACACAAGATTAAATCATTAAATCAGAATCATTCTACCTGCAAGAGATTATCAGATTTCTCTATCGCTTAACCAGTCCTGCTTGATGACAAATTTGAGCAGCAATTTAATTATGTGGAAGCCCAGCAGCAGAGAAGAGGGTAATCTTCTTCCCTCGAGCAGTGGAGTTCATCACATCAATAGTAGATATTCCAGTCTGCATCATCTCTTCAGGATAAGTTCATGTAAAGGCATAATTTTGCTGAGTTACGATAGGAAATATTGGAAACATCAAGTCATATGCGTAGATCAACAATGTATTACATGTAAACTAACAAGTGTTGGAGGCTTTCAATTACAAGTTTCAAAAGTGTATGTCTGTAACTCTCAATTTCAAAGACTTTGGTAATAAAATCAGCTCTTATGCAATAATTTTAAATAAGATATTAATTGGATTATAGCAGGATATTTTAATGATGTTATATGTTCCTCTAACAGAATTAATAACTCGCGTTCACTGCCTAATATTAGTGATCACTTTTGTTTTTGGGTATATGATATAATGGTCAAGTATTCACTAATAATAACTGTGGTTAAGATTAAAAGCAGAGGGAACACGTTTAATTTCTAAAATTGTTAATTCATTCTAGGTGTATAGACATTTCAAATATTAACACTACAAAGTGTTTGTAGTTGTTGGTATTAGCATTGTCAGTTAAGACATTTAGATTTGGTTTGTTTTTAAGAAGCCATTAACCCAAGATTTTCTATAAATATTTGCTACAACTTTTTGAAGAAGCTTGGACAGTTCTCAAAATCAAAATTTCCAGCTTTTCTATGATAAGTAATAATAATTTGTGTTCCTCGTCATACACATTTAATTCACAAAAAGCATCTCTATTTGGTTAATTCATCAGCTAAACAGTCTTACAAAATAAACACTAAACAACATACAATAAATGCTTAATTAAGAACTTATAGCTAATGCTATAAAACAACATACACAAGTATCGAATTATGTCATTTGAGAAGAAACAAGCTATAATCCGACATCAAACCCATCACAAATCACCACATTTCCCCTTTCTACCTAAGTATACAAACCAGAAGTACTTGTCAAAATCCAACTGTTACAGAATCAGCTAAATAAAAAATGTACTAATAGGGACTCGATCTTTTTAGAAAAAAGGAACAACTAATCGTTTTAGGAGAAAACAACATTACCAGAAAAACACATTCGCGAACAATAGATTTCGATCTCTAATTTACTAGGGCTTTCAATTTTGAGGCGTCGTGCCTTCGATCTCCAATTCACTAGGGTTTTCGATTTGAGGCTTTCGATTTGAGGCGTCATGTTTTCGATCTCCAATTCAAGGTTTTCGATTTGAGGGATTGGGGAAAGTTATAGGTGCGATGGATTATACTAGGGTGTGAAAAGGAGATTTGGTGGGAACGAAATGAAAATAAGTATTGCGTTCGTGGGAATGAAAAATCTTAGCAGGAACCAGGAAAGGGGAACGTGGATTGATAAATGTGGATGGACGGTCGTGATTTTTCATTTATGAGGACATGGATCGATGACGTGTACATTTTAACTGGTGTAACGCAACGCTTTTAACTGGTGTTGCAGTTAGAACACTAGAATTCATACCGCAACAGTGCATTCACGTTTAATGCAACATTATATGAATATTGTTGAAAAAGATCAAAAAAGCATAGCTTTCGCCACACTTTCCATGCAATGCACACAAATTAGTGTCGAATATGCCCACTTTTGTAGTAGTGGATGTGAAGACCTTTGGCCTTTAACCACCGTCTTCATCTTCGACTTATCGTCGACTCAGTTATTCAGAATGGGATAAACCCGGTCTTTCTGAATAACTCGCGTGTATAATAAACAAGTGCTATAAAAACACAACATACGCCTCATTCCAATTCTGAATATCCTTTTATTTAAATATTCATATCATTTGGGAAAGGTTCCCATTAATTTTATCAAAGATAATTCTTTAAATTTATTCTTTAATCTTCCTTTGGATATCAATTCAAACCAAATTATGATTTATCCAAACTTGTCGGGATTAGCGAACCTTACCGAAGTAATCATTTGTCTTAATTTCCCAATCCCAACCTATTCATCCCATGAAGTAAAACTGGTAACACTTCATATCTAATACCACGGTGTTATCGGTAAAATTAATTACCATTTCACGTTCAAATCTAATTAAAGATTTAACTAACACTTGGAGTAAAACTGATGATACTCCATTCTCAATCATTTCTTGGATTTGATAAGTTTAGTTGTCAAATTCACCTTTCAATCTATTTAAAGATTCATTAAAACTTAATTCAGTTTTAATTTCCAACAATCATTACTTAATGATTTTTCCAATTCAGGAAATAAATCCTGTCTTTACCTGGGTTAAAGAACTAATGTCTTTTAAAACACAGTTCACGATAACCCCAGAATCACATTCCATTAATTATGGAATTTTCACTGGAAAACAAACCAATATATAATTGATATCAATTTCTGTATCCAACTAAAATTATAAATGGAATAATGGGAAAGCCTTTTAAATTCCATATATATTATCAGTCTTCCTCCACAGAAGTTCATTTCGATTATTATCAAATCAAATCCCATTCCATTCCAATTTATTTTATTAAACTGGAAAACTTTACTATGGAAATTCCATTAAATCTTAGAATAAAGATTTATAAATTCCAAATCACATTTCACTGCAAATCGAGTTAAAGAACAAATGTCGTTAAAACATAGTTCACAATAAACCCGATTTACATTCCATTTCAATTCCAATTAAATGTTCATTAATTGGTAATTCTTCTTTAAATCTTAATTAAAGTACTTATTCTTTTCACACAGGGTTTCAGAACAGTGTTAATGAAGACGCCATTCCATCAGTCTCTAACCGTAAGTTAGTAAGAGAACAATTCCCTAAGTATTAATCACGAAGGCCGAAACTAACATCAGATCAATACCCAGGAAACCATTCAACTTAGCTAACCTCTAGTTAATTTCTAATTTCCTTAACTCCATTGCGTTTAAGAACATTATTATTAAAGATACCATTCATGAGAAACCTAAAATCCAATTTGATATTAAATACAAGGCTCTGAATAGAAAATATATCGGCTTATATTCAATATCAAGTTCTGAAACCGACAAATATCATATTGGGAATAATGACATATATATCTTCCAAATTCCTCCACAATATCCATATAATCACAGAATCCAATATCGAAATATTCCGAAGATAATTTAGATTCAAATCCATTCCAATTCATATATTGGAAATTTTGGTTATTTTTAAAACCATTTCAAATCCAATTTTTTATTTAAAATAATTGGATTATAATTCAAGTTAATAACTAGTTCATTTCGATAAAAATATATTTTTATATTTTCAAATATGGGATTTTTCCAATTCTTTCCAAATCATTTATTATGATTTTACACAAATTATTGATATTCTTAATAATTTTATCAAGGCTCGTACAGTCGATTTCCATAAATGGTCATCGAACTGCACTTACAATGAACTTTTCCAAATTTGATTTGGACATAATTCCAAATCCAACCGTTAGATTTCTAATTTCTTGTATTTGTTAGAAAGCTCTTTTCGATACGAACCCAATGGTTCTAGTTTTAGGAGAATCCTACGGTCGGATCTCCCATAATATCCATTCGAAGTCAATGGTCGAAATTCGTGAACTGCTGCAGCGCGACGTGTTCTATTCAGGCCATTAAATATATATATATATATATATATATTATATTTCATCAATTTCTATTTAAATCGTATTTTATAAATCGTTTTAAATTTGTTTTCAAAACGATTTCAACTTCATATTCAATTTCAAATCAAAATTGAATATTTCATATCATTAATATATAAATGATAATATTTTCAAAACATTAGATTTTGAAATCACTTCCTTTTCGATATTCATTATAAAAATGAATTAAATCAATATAAATATCGTTCACGTCAAAATAGCGTTAATCCAATCAACATGGCTTTATATATTTAAATATTTTCGTGTCCATTCCAAATCGAACATCAAAATCACATTTTGATTCTTTTCTGAGTATTATTTTGAAATATTCATCATTTTAAAATATTTGTTATTTTAAAATATCCTTCAGTTCTGATTTGGAATCAGACATAGTCAATCACCATATAATATTATTTATATGGATTTCATACAACGCATGTATACAACAATAATGATAAACAATCAACCATCATCCAGAGCGCACTACACAACTGCATAAGCATTAATTATAAATAATTCACGCTTACACAGTCTTTCAACCAAAGGATCGACATACCACTAAACAATTGGGATTCGTGTACATCAAATATCATCCCAACACCCGTGTAGGGTTTTCAAACAACAAACACATATTTTATTTGTGCAGTTGGGCAATGTGTGAAATTTATCGTCCCAATCAATATCAGTCAAATTGGTGTACATAAAAAAATCGTTCGATTTGTAAAGAATATTTATTTTCATTCATATACACGTTAAAAATTATATTTTCAATGATAAATATTTTATTTCAACACATGAATATTTTATATAATTCATTCATTTAATAAAAATGATATTTTTATTATTCAAGTACTTTATTCAATACATGAGTATTTTACACAGCCAATTTCACATCAGAATCAATTTCTATAACACAATACAATCAAACAAGTCGTCCATGGTCTATGGACGACGGGGAGCAATTCATATATGCAGTTATAAAATAAATAACTGTACAGTAATAATTTTAGTGAGAAGTTCTCACAGTGGTCGGTTCTGAAATCATTAAAACGATTATTTTCAATTGAATTAAACATTGTGTTTAATTCAATCAAAATTTATGACTGCTTCTGAATTTGTTTCGGTCCATTCCATTGCACAGCTCTCGTCGCTGTGAATCCAATGTATCCTGTTTCGCGAATTTCTGTATCCGTTTGACAAAGATATAAGGGTTTGAAGTTTAATCACATTCTTAAGATAATAATTAAATTAATTAAATTTAATAAACCACCTACTTCATCGTTTTAACACAGGCCGACTAACATTCGAAGTCGTTCACCCCTAGGGTTTTGCCACTGACGTCGCTTGGAGCTGTCGGAGATGGATCGGCCTGCACCACGTGAATCGCCGGAGCTTCCTCCACCACCGCTTGTGGTGGCACGCCACTTGGTAGCGCCAGCGTCTCCCGATTCTCGCCCGAACACGCGAGCTTCCTGCTCGAAATTCAAGCTCCCTCCTCCACGATATTCCTTGAAGCAGGTAGGATTTAAAGAGCTCAGGACGCTGTTGGATTCTCGCGTTGAAATCTTATGAAATGAATTTAACGATTTGAAGAAAAATCACCTAGACTATTGGAGCATTTCATCCCTTCGATGGAATGAACAACGGCTTCCCTTTTTCTAGGGTTTAGTTATGGTTTTATAATATTTTAATATTATTTAATTAATAATTAACTCGTTTTAAATCTTGAAATCGACACGAACTTCAAATCAAACGCAATGACTATCACCCCTAGCTAAATACCCCCATTCCGAACACAATGGGATATGTTTTGTAAGCCAACTCGACTGTTGCGATCAGTTTCCGTTAGATTTAAAGTATATATCAATGTATATTAAATTTGAACGCACATTCTAATTTACTGGGCCATATAATGACTCCAAAAATTCCTGAAAAATAAATCTAGCTATGTTTTGACGATATGGTCCTAACAAAACTAATTTTGTCGAATTTGGAGACCGTTTGAAAAATGTTCATTTTCTAGTCGATCTAATTTGACTGAAATGGTCAAAACAAGTTTTCTTTTGCCACGCTCACATATTGATTCCAAAAATTATGGAAATTGGAACCTAGCAATAATTTGACATCACGGATCCAACAAAAGTGGCTTCGTCGAAAAGGGAGGTCGTTTGCAAAATCGCCATTTTTAAGGGTTATATTTCCAAAGCGACTATTTTGAATTTTCAACTGGGCATAAATTTTTATTCCCGCTATGAAATTTGGATTTTTCAGATTCTTGGAAAGATATTTTCAAACGGATTCTATGAGACGACCCGATTTCCCGTTCAGACGGAAACAAGGGTTATCTTTGGAATATAACACAGAAACAGATAATAGCAGAACAAAATTAAATAAATACACCAGATATGAACAATAGAATATACTGGATAAAAGTAATCATCAGAGTTACACAGTATACAGGATCTTACTTAGTACAAGTATAGTTCAGCTATACATAAATGTCTACAGCGGAAATAAACAAAATATGTACAATAGGAGCTGAACAGCATAAAAAGAAATAAATGATAGAATCCATCTTCAGCTCCAGCTATCCAGAAAAAGAACCAGCTAAACCTGAATACAAGGCTACCCGTGTAGAAAAAGGGGCACCCGAGTTTGAAAGTGAAACAAACTACGAGTCAGTCCTGGGACTGGTATGAGAAGTCTACTCAACACATATATAATATGGCAAATCACAGGACCATGCCACTTTCGCGGAACGGGTTTACTCCATTGGATTGCCAGTGCTTTAAAATAATTTTTCTTTTAAACATTGCTATGCTTTTTATAAAAATGGAACCGTTATAAGACTCAGTTCCCATCACACAATGCAACGCAAACCGGAGGATAGAGTTTTACCTTATAACGGTCAAAATATGCTTGATACGAACAAAACAAAGGCATTTGATATTATTGCTAGTGTCAATATGTTTTGAAAACAATTTCAAATCATAACTATCAATCATAGACGGCATTAATGCCCCATACCACTATGTCGCCATATATAGGTATACAATCAAAACCGCACGATGTCGTATTTGGGAATTGGATTTCCGTCATGAACCAAGGCAAAAGATAGTCCTTACCGAATTCGAGACGCTCTAGCCCGCCCCTCAGGCAAGCGCGCAGGCAAGCCTTGGATCGTCAGGGCCGGTCCACCGATGTGGATTATTATGCCTGAACAATACGTTTCCCCGCCCTTTGGGGCGTCAACGAGCAACGAATGACTCCATCGGACCCGGATCGTCCGATCAAACCGAGGCGCCTCGCAACAGCAACAACCACATAGGTGAAAAGTATATAAATGTCAGGGCTGGTAGGTCACTGACACCACCCTAGCTAGAAAGAAACGCATGCCCTCCCTGAGGTCCTTCTCCCGTTTTAGGTTCATACCGGGGTGTGAGGCTCGCGAATTCACGTTATACACAAAGCTACGCCACACAGGCGGTGCTTTGATCATCACCACAAGACTTTGCTTTTCAACAGAAGCCCTGATCACTGCATCTTAGTATGCCACACAGGCAATTCATGCCATGCGACTGATGTTCATCGATATACAACCTCTGAGCTCGTGCGTCTCAGAGAAGGGCGTTAAGCAAAAGAATAAATTCTCCGCCGCCAAACAGATGTATATTTAATAGAGATCAATCGACACAGAATAAAATCCAATGTCAGACACACAGTCCATTTACAAGTCCGTTCTGGGTCTGAACGAAACCGGAGGCACTAAATACCTCGCAAACCCTTCGATCACCACGTACGTCTGGACGATCACCACTCATTATCCATATTTCGGGATGCCTCCCAATCAGGACCTCGGTTACCATCCAAACGAGGTGAAGATCTCCGGTCTTCGACCATCATCTTCATCTTCGACTTTCAATCGTCAGTCAATTATTTGAAATGAGAATTAACTCGGCCTTTTCAAATAATTCTCGTATATTTAGAATTTCAAATCAGTTTATTTCAATGGTTAAATTATTCGACAACACCAATATTGTTCTTTAATGTAATTTTCACACCAAACACATTCAACCATCAAATACAACATAAATCGAGCAAATTCAGTTTATTTCCACTCCATATTGTTTATGGTACTTTATAATGATTTATCGCTATTTTTATTTATTTTAAAATAGCCCATTTATTCAAAACGACGCTTCGGGCCATAACGCGGCCGTGGCGCTGTTTTTCTTCGGATTTGATTTACACATATCTGAAAATCTAACCGTTGGATCTTCACAAAATTTACATCATTAGAAAGGTCTTTTCAAAACAAATCCAACGGTTCCAGTTTCGGGAAAATCTGACGGTCGGATCTCCCGGTACAATCGTTTGAAGTTTCGATTTCAAAATACGAACTGCAGCGTCGTTATTCGATTAAATATATAATTATATATATATATATATATATATATATATATATATATATATAATCGCTTCTGGCGCTGTTTTTCTTCAGATTTGAATTAAACATTCCAGACAATCCAACCGTTGGATTTTTACAAAGTTGGTGCCGTTGGGAAGATATTTCCAAGGCGAACCCGACGGTTGAGGTTTCGGGAAAATCCAATGGTCGGATTCCCCGTACTAGTTGTTTGAAATCACGGTTTCAAAATGCGAACTGCATGGCCACGTTTCGTTTTAATTTTATTTATATTTATATAATTATATAAATATAGTTCATTCAATGATTTCAATATCGTTTTCACTTCAAATATTTCACTAACGCCTTAAATTTTTGGAAAATTTCGCCATAACCTCCCCTGCACCGGGAGCATCGGGAAATCGCAAATAGCTTTCCCGGTCCTTCTAATCTCAAAAAGAAAAAGAAAAAGCCAAGCGGCTAGCCAACAGGCTCATAAAATCATCACCCAAACAAAACAGTAAATGTGTACCTATTTGTCGGGCACAAAATTTTATTCCTCTTCTCTAGCCCCTTTGCTATAACCTGTTCAATGAATATGCACGTGCATATATATATACAGTTCTTATCATTTATCATTTTCTATCCAACTTCATATTTGATTTCTATTTGGTTTAAAAACACCATTCATTCTAATGTTACATACATAGGTGCAAATCATTTCATTAGCTAATTAACGAATATTTCATCTCATATATGTTTATTTTGAGCAAGTGGCTATTTTTAACACTTCACATTTCAACGATTTATGCATACAATAAAAATGTGATTTTTATTGTAAAACAATTCATTTCAAAACACTATTTTTCTATATAGTTCATATAGGTGACAAAAATAGGATTTTATATATATATAAAAGGTGATTTTTATTATCAAACCATTTATTTCAAAATATGAATACCATTCAACACATGAATTTCTAATCAACGAACGAATACCAATTCAACACATGAATGTTTTTTATAGTTTCTATATATAGATAAAAGGTGATTTTTATTATCAAACAATTTATTTCAAAATATGAATACCATTCAACACATGAATTTCTAATCAACGAATGAATATCAATTCAACACATGAATGTTTTCTATAGTTTCTATATATAGATAAAAATGTGATTTTTATATTTAAAACGTGAATACCATTCAACACATGAATTTCTAATCAACGAATGAATATCAATTCAACACATGAATGTTTTCTATAGTTTCTATATATAGATAAAAGGTGATTTTTATATTTAAAACGCGAATACCATTCAACACATGAATTTCTAGTCAACGAATGAATATCAATTCAACACATGAAGGTTTTCTATAGTTTCTATATATAGATAAAAATGTGATTTTTATATTTAAAACGCGAATACCATTCAACACATGAATTTCTAATCAACGAATGAATATCAATTCAACACATGAATGATTTCTATTCAATGAATAAATATAGTTTAAGCAAATGAAAATAATTCAAACACATGAATATTATTCAAAATTTCGGCAGCATAACGGCAGGGTAGTTAAAACCAGGACCGTCCCTAGTACGGCTCCTCGCTCTACCTTAAAACCTCGCGGTTTTTGACAATGGGGATCATGCATCTAGTTCGCACGCAGGCGGCATGTATATATTTATTTCATTTCCACAAACTAATCCTATATGGTTTCAACCAAATATTTTCCAATCAAAAACGGGTATTTTTCAACCACAATCAAATCAATATCAACCACAAACAATCCCAAACAACCATTCGCTATCAATCAATTTTCACAACAATTTCAACCAATAAATATCGTCCATGGTTTGTGGACGAGGGGCATAGATATATATATATATATATTATATATAGCAATTCACTTTTATTTCAACACATAAATATATATATAGAAAAAGAAATTGAAGAGTGAGAAATTCTCACAGATAGCTATCCAATACCACGACTCTTCCTTTATAGAAATCTTCGCCAATCTCGCCTTTCTGTCGCTTTCGTTGCCCGTATTCTCTACATATGTAAAAATCGAATTTTTACTTCGTTATTCAATATATAAAAATTGCATTTCAAAAATATATATTCCGCCTTTTCAAAAATAAAGATTATATTTTTAATATTCCTATGATGTAAAAATTATATTTTTATTACTTTAAAAATATAAAAATCATATCTTACTTCTTCTACTTACAGTTCAAATCTTTTTCTATTTAAAGTTCAAATCTTTTTCTATTTAAAGTTCAAATCTTTTTCTATTTATATCTTAAAATTAAAATCAGTTTTAAACTTTTTAAAAATCAGTTTTATAACCTTTTAAAAATCAGTTTTTCCTAACTAAAAACAGAATTTTCCTAATTAAAAAAATCAGTTTTATAACCTTTTAAAAATCAAAATAAAATGAAATAAAACATCTTACTGTGTCTGCGAAGAAGGGAGGGGGGGTCGTCGGCAGGAGGAGGAGCAGGCGAAGCGGAGGGGGCACGGCGGTCGTGGGTGGTCTTCGGTGGTGGTGGCGTCGCGATGGCTTCAGGGGGGGGGGGGGGCGGATGCGTCGCGAGGTGGGTGGAGAGTCGGAGGGGGGTCTCGAAGGTGGGGTGTCGGCCTGGGCGGGGCGCGGTGGTCTTCTGGCGGCGGCGTCGCGTAGGATTAGGGTTCGTGGGTTTTTTTTTTATTTCGAACGGTAGAAAGAAAGTGAGGAGAGAGAGAGAGAAAATGGTTTATATAAATATTTATTATTATTAAATTTCTATTTAAAAGTTGACTTTTTATTCGAAGTCGAAATGGGACCCACCGACTGTCGTCCATAGCGTTTTACCCCCATTTCGGACACAATGGGATATGTATCGCAAGCTAATTTGATCGTTACAATCAGTTCCCGTTGAATTTACATTTAAATCACTATATTGAATTTTAAACGTACATTTCAAATTACCGGGGTCACATACTAACTAGAAAAATTCCAGAAAAATATTTTCTAGCTTCGTATTGACGATACGGTCCTAACAAAACTAGTTTCGTCGAATTCTGAGACCGTTTGAAAAATGGCCAATTTCCAGTCGATTAAAATCAACTGAAACTGGTCAAACGCGTTTTCCTTTGCCACGCTCACATATTGATTCGAAAAATTATGAAATTTGAAACCTAGCAATAATTTGACATCACGGATCCAACAAAAGTGGTTTCGTCGAAATCCGAGGTCGAATGCAAAATGTCCATTTTTAAGGGCCTGAATTCCATAGCGACCATTCAGAATTTTCAACTGGACATATCTTTTGATTCCCGCTATCAAATTTCGATTTGTCAGATTCGTTGGAAAGATATCATCAATTAGATCCTAATGTTTTTAGTTTCACTAAAATCCGGATTATTTTGCACCCGGTATATTCAATTGAAGTTTGAAATCGAATTATCGAACTACCGCGCCATTTTCAATTCTATATATAATTATAATTAATTATATTCGTTTTCAAATGTCGATTCAAACTCAGTTTTCATCGCCATTATTTAAAATATTTATTTAAAATATTTAAAATCCATTATTTTAGCCAATTTAAAATTTTTAAATTGGTTCAGATTTTCTGGGTCGTTACATTCTAATATTTTTGGTTTTGCAAAAATCTGGTTTATTTTGAATCATGTACATTCAGTTGAAATTTGAAATCGAATTTTCAAACTACCACGCCATTTCCAATTCCTTTTATAATTAAAATAAATATTTATATTCTAACTTCGATTTAAATAAATATATATGTTCTAATTTTATTCAAAATAAATTTCTATTTGTTATTATTTAAAATAATTCATTTTAAATATTCAAAATTCATTAAAATTGCCAAAATAAAAATTTTAATTTGGTTCTGATTTTCCGGATTGTTACACCGATCCACCTCCATACGTTGTTGATCCATCTTCATATGCAGCCGATCCATCTCCATACGCTGCCGAACAATGCTGTTTGAAGTAGGCCGATCCATTGAAAAAGACGTGAACTAGGCCAATCCATTGTAAAAGATGTGGCCGATCCATGGAAAATGGCACACCGATCCATGGGATTTGCACATGACCTAACTCCAAATCACCACCAATCCAAGTTTGTACAATCGATCCATCATCTAAGTTAATCCAAAACGATCAAAACTAATTTATTTGATCAAACAACCCAAAATACAGTCAAGCACATTAATCATCATCATATAATGATATACCATTCACTATATCCTTACAAATCAATGAATAAGCCAATAACTCAAGGTAAACTTGCATAGATCTGGAAATAACATAAGATTTACCATTATAAGTTGCTAGATTAGATCCTATAGTGATCCATATTGAAATTGTACTTACATCAGTTAGATCTAGGTGAAATCAACTTGTAAATAATGAAAATAAGATCAAGCAACCCATATATTAGATTGAATTCGTGTGAGAGATGCTTATCACTCACCAAATCATCGAAATAGCTCAAAATCAACTAATCTCTAATCCAGACAATGAAGAATGATCTTCAAATCACCCAATTTGATGCGATTTACACCCTTTTAATGTTGATCTTCAATCTTCTAATGGAGTGGAAAGGTATTTGGATGGAGTGGGAAGAATCACAAACCTCAATCAAATATAGAAATGAGGAAACTAAACAATTCTCTTTGTCTATACCCACCTATTTATAGCCAATGGCCCCCAATCCTAATAAGCCTAACTAGTCAGCCCACTAATGACTAATTAGTCTGTCCAGAAATTTTGTAGCACTAAAATGACAATTCCTCCCAAATTGCTGAACCAAATCTTTAGTGTGATCACTCCATGAAATTGGAAACATCATTTCCTTTCCAATAAAATCGACCTTAGAACCTAATTCGATCCCAGTCAAAAGTGATGCCTTGTACAAAGCTGACAGAGGCAAAATGGTCATAAATAAAATTGGTAAAAATTAAGGACATGCCTCACATCCCCGTAATCAACATATCAAAATATGAGAATGATCCGACCCACAGGGGATGAAATAAAAATATTTTGCGATCCTTCGATATGTAAAATGTGGGTCTTTACATTCTCCCCCCTTTAGGAATTTCGCCTCCGAAATCCCAAACAAAAACAACCAACCAGAACAATTCTGCATGCCTATCATCCATGAGTAGACAATTTACCCTCCAGACTAACATCCAACAAGCCACGCATCCATAGCCTTAACCTAGCATGCTGAATTCTAACAAAAGCACAAGTTACAATAGTGTAAGGTGACACAACATTATTGGATCATACCAATAAAGAGTTCTGGATGGATTGTCTTGATACTCTCTTCTGTTTCCCATGTACAATCGTCTTCGTCCTCACTCCACTGCACCTTGACTAGCTTAACTGTCTTCCTCCTATGTTGTTCGAGTCATTCCACACAGCACAAAGCGACTTACGAGGTTTCATAACCGTGGACTCGACTTCTAGGTCTTCCTACTGATCTGGAGATGCCACCACATTCGAATCATGCACACACTTCCATAGAAATGACACATGGAAAACATTGTGCACACTTGACATCTTCTTGGGTAAATCCAATTATATGCGAGCTTTCCAATTCGCTCGACTATCAGATATGGTCCAACAAACCTTGGAGCTAACTTTCCTTTACTTCCAAATTGAACAACATTCTTCAAGAGCGAAATCTTCACGAAAATCGTGTCACCAACGTCGAACTCCAAATTTTTTTGATGCTTATCGGTGTAATTCATCAAACGATATCGGGTTGCCTTCATTTGTTGCCAAATGATCTCGATACAATCCAAGGTCTCTCTTATCATTTTTGGCCTAAGTATCAGCTTATCTCCAGTCTCTAACCAACATGCTGGAGAATTAAACGGTCTACCATACAATGCCTCGTATGGTGCCATCCCAATGCTTGACTATTAGCTGTTGTTATATGTGAACTCAACTAGATCTAGATGGTCTTCCCAAGATCTATGAAGTCGAATACACAAACTCTGAGGAGATCTTCCAAAACATGGTTAACCCTCTAGGTTTGACCATCAGTTTGGGGATGATAAGACATAATCAAATACAACTTGGCTCCCAAAGTCATTTACAAACTCTTCCAAAATCCACTCGTGAACCATGGATCTTGATCATTTGCTATGCTCTTTGGGATACCATGGGATCGAACTATCTATTTAATGTACAACTAAGCCAACTTTGATATTATCCTAGTCGATCTGACAGGAATAAATCTTGCACTTTTGGTCAAGCGATCCTCTATGACCCAAATCCCTTCACTTATTGCCTTTGTTCTAGGTAGTCCATCAATAAAATCTGTCGATACGTGTTCCCATTTCCACGTAGGAACTTCTAATGGATGAAGCAGTCCACTCGGCATCTTCAATTCAGCTTTTACCAACTGACAGTTCATGCATTTGGAAATAAACTTTCCAATATCCCTCTTCATCCCTTCCTAGTAGTAGGCTCGCTTCATGTCCCGGTACATCTTTTACCACCAGGATGAATCATCAACTGTAACGACCCGGGGATTCGTTGCCCGAATTCCAACAATAATACATAACCTGTATTATTTTTCAGAACTCAAGTATTGAAAACACCAAATAGTTAATTAAATAAATTAGAGGGTGAGATAAGAACGAAAGAAATATAGTATAGAAGAAGAAGAAGAACTCAACAACATCAGAGTCTCACATCATAGTGGAACAAAATATAATATAGAAATAAAAATTTATTGAGAGCTTTGAAATAAATACTTACAATCATCAAAGTGCATCCATCTCAACTGGGCAGTTATAAATATCTATCCTTATTTACAACACAGCGAAATAAATATAAATACGTATGAACTCCTCCAGCTTGTCTCTAGACTTCACAGCATCCGATAACCAGAACCTGTACACCCTGGTCTAACCTGAGCATTACAAACACTGGGTCAGTCTGGTGAACCAGAGTGAGAAAACTCGCTAAGTTTATATAACATCCATATTGATTTTAGTGTCAAAAATTCTTTCGAAAGAAAAGGATAATACTAAGACCATCCCACACATAAACACAGACAGTTTTTACCTTACTATAACATATATTTCTCTGATATTATAATAGTGTCTAAATACAAGTTTATAGCAACCTAACGGAACGCTTGCCTCTCACGCTCCACATATATAGTATACAATCAAAACCGCAGGCTCTTATTGGAGATTGGATTTCCAACTATGACAAGGTATGGAACTACCTTCCAATAGTCTATCTCAAGAGGGGAATACACTGGGTTCAACAAGAATGTTTGCAACCCAGCCCATATATGACTGACCACTCATTTCGCTTGAGTGTATCGAATGTATATCACCAACGGTTGGGTGCTACCCACCATCTCCCGAAAAGGGACAACATCGAAAATAGATTAAAGAATAAAATGGAATTTCTCTAGATAGGTGTTTATACACCCTAATGGGAGCAACCCACATAGCCATGCTGCCTGCCCCATTTTTTCATTTCCCAGTTGTGAGGCTTGAGGGTTAACATTTTCTTTAGAACAACACAATATCTTTGAATGCCACATCGTCAGATCCTCCAAATCACTAATTGACGCCTATAAAAATACTCTGGGTTTTTATGCTAATAGAAGGTTTCTTCTCTGCAACCTACAGAGATATGTTTGTAAAAATCAACGTACTTGATTCTTAAGAAGTACTCTGTCAGGCATTCGTCCATACAAGTCATCCAAGAACAGAATGAACCAAAGGTACTCTCCTACCGCATCCTAGGAATCACCCTAGAGATCAGTAGCGAGTAGTCCTTGCAAATCCGTGGATTTCAACCACGTTCGAACCATAGTATATCTACGGTTATAAAATATAAGTTAAATTTATATATATAGACCTTGAAAACTATAGGAGTTGACCAGAGATATAAGTAATTCTTCTGTTTTATGAAGATCTATGGTCTTCAATTGCTCCATCTTGATCAACATTTGATATCTTCTCAATTTCGTACTTGTTGGTCGGAATGGTTTTCGAATATTATTCGATCCCGGTCTTTCCGTACCAACAATCGTATAGGTCAGATTTGATAGTCGGTTATTTAACTATCAAATAAACAACCATTCAACCATAAAAATAAAATACATTTACTGGCTCAATATTCAGCATCGCTTGGTCTTTTAATTAAAATGAATTAAATATCTTAATCTTTTAATTAATTTAAACATGGTTTTTACCACTTATTATATTATAAGAATATTCGCAACAACATTCTATATACTTTATACTCCAACATTTGGGTTCAGTCAAATCCCACGTAAAAACATCGTTATGAATCTCTTTGCTTTTCATTGCTGGAAAAACCAAAACAAACACTTGTCACCTTTTTGATAAACCCATTCAAACTCATCCCATTAATTCCTTTACTTCATAGTATCGTTATATTCATACCAAAACTCCTTTTATTTCCTTTACATTGGAAATGTTATTTTATATTCTGAAATCCTTTTTAATTTCCTTTATTTAACTTCTTATCGATCTACACCATTCTCCTCAACCGTTTCCCCCTGTGAAAATCTCATTTCAATCCCATTCATTTTCCTTAATCTCATTATTAAGTATTATCGACTTAAATCCCACGTTTAAGCTTCACGCCCTTTAATAAACCGTATTTACATAAATCGGTTAAATATGAAACCCTTTTTATTCCCAATTTTCCTTTGCTTGATTCAAATATTAAATAAAATATTTATTTAATTTATCGCATTCGCTCAAAATCTCTTTTATAACTTTGTTAAAAAAATCTGATCTTTTACCATAAAATCCGACATCACTCTTTTCAATTTCACCTTGATTCCATTTCAAACTCCGATTTCTTACTTAAATGGATTTCATTTAAAAAGAAATTTCTTGAATTATTAATAAATAAATTAGTAATTTACTTCATCACTAACTACTGTAAAAGTAGTTAACTACATAAATAATAAAGTCTTTTATTTAAAATCTTATTAAAATTAACAAATATTCGTTAATCAGTTTTCATTAGATTTATTTAATAATAAACCAATTCAATAATTGTAACACCCTGAATTTTCTGAGAATATTAAGATTAACAAATTCAAGAACACTTAATTTTTAGTAGAAGAATTAAGTGAAATGGGTTGCGCTATAACGTTCATCTCAAAATTTTGGTCAAGATAGACATTTGGTTTGCATAAAATGGATAACTTATGAAGAAGTTATTAAGCATTGAAGTTTGTATGCATATGAGAAAAATATATATATAGATATATATAAAAATTAAATAAATAAATATGCAAAAAAGTTCAAAACAGTTAATCGGGAACGGGGATAACCGTACTGGCCCATTTTTGAGGTTGACCCGAGCTCCGCTAGGTCGACTAGTGGTTGATTCAGGGTGTTTGGCTGTCAACCCGTGGGCCGATTCGCTCTTAGGCAGATGTGGCATCTGATTGGTTCTGATGGACTCCTTGCTGAGTCATTAGGGCTGATGTGGCTATCCTATCTTGTCTGAATGGCTTCAATTTGCTCTAGGTTAATCTGACGATTCCTATTAAATCAAACTTCTATATAAGCAACCTAATACCTCAACCCTAAATCATATTAAAAATCAAACCAAGAGCCATCATGCTGCCGTTGGACAACCTCGAGTAGCCGCCGTTCAACTTGAAGCAAATTAAAAGAGACAAACCAAATCAAATCAAAATTAAACTAAAACAATGATTGTCTACATCAAAGGCGAGCATTTCAACTTCAGAATACAGATTCCAGAAATCAAGATTGTCTTTTGTAAGTGTAGTTATCTTTTAGATGTAAATAAATTTAAGACATGATTTGATATAAAGTGAAAAATAGAATTATACCATGTTGTATAATATTGACGATGCTAATTCATGTTTGTTTCTTGTGATGATTTTATCATGAATTGTCTTGGAATGTTTGTGGCTTATTGGACTTGGTGTTGGATCTATTAAAGATTGAGAATGAAACTATCAATATCATATGCGAGTTATATGTTTCATGTTAAGATCTACATATATATGTTTATATGATTAATGCAAGTTGTATGTATTATGTTAGATCCAAGTCAAGATCTACATATATGTATTCATATGCTTTATGTTAGATCCATATGCCTATATATATGTTCATATGTTCATATGCAAGTTACAAGTTTTATGTTGGATCCATGTCAAGATCTATCTAGGTTCATATGATTAATGCAAGTTATATGTTTTATGATAGATCCAAGTCACGATCTAATTATACATATGTTCATATGCAAGTTATATGTTGGATCCAAAACTAGTTCTATATTTATATGCATGTTTGTAAAGTGGACTTATGCAAGTTCATCTTGTTAGATCTAGTTCACACCTATATGTTAATGTTAAAATTATACATGCCTTGGGATTGGACATGTCATGATTATGTCATATGCTAGTTTATAATTGAGGTTATGTTTACACATGCCTAGAACTTCATATTAACATGTTTTAGGCTTATGATTATCTAAGTCTAAATTATATGCAAGTTCATGTGACATGTTAAATTATATGAATAAAGTTTTATGAAAAATTTACATGTTTGGTTGAATCTATATTATGCATGTTCCCTTCTTTACCACTTGTTTATAAATTGGGCTAATACGCGGGCCCAATGATTTTATGTGATTAATACGAACGAACAAATTGGGGTAACGTTGGGATAGTTATTAAATCAAAACATGTTAATAATGTAGGTGGGCCCAAAACCATGTAAATGGTTAAGTCCATGAATGGTATAATTTATACCATTAGTCTTGAACATAATTAATATATGTGACATGAAACAATTGTAGAAAATTCACATATATAAAATGTAAAAGATGAGTATGCCTAACCCGAGGTTAGACTGAGTTGTGGTGTAAACCCGCCCTGAACCGACCGGCACATCCAGTAACCACAACAATACCTGTCTAATGTGAGTGGTTATTGCATCAAGCCCATAAAGACCCGAGGTTAGACTGATTTGTGGTGTAAAACTGCCCGGAACCGACCGGCACATCCAGTAACCACAACAATACCTGTCTAATGTGAGTGGTTGGTGCTTTAATTAATTAGTTAATTAATTAAAGCTCATGAACAATCAAGATAGAAATGGTGAGGTTAAGTAATTTAGGGAACACTTAACCAACTTAACATGTTAACAAGACAAGATTGGTGGGGTTAAGTAACTGAGAAAACACTTAACTAACTTAACATGTTAACTAGACAAGATTGATAGGGGTTAATCAAACCAAGGAAACTTAACCAATTTAGCATGTTGACTAGAAAAACCCTAGTAATGGGAAACCGTTTCAGCAGTAACACACATGGATGTATCAAGGTACCCTGAACTAGGCAGGGTGGGGCACGATTACTGGGCTGAATATAAGCGGTCAAAAGGGCGGCGGTTAGGTGCATCAGTTTAGGTTCCGGCGGAATACGGGCATGCACGGGCTCCGGAGTGGAAAAAGAAGGAACTGGGCACCGGGTGTACACTTGTGCATCTTTGAATCGTGTCAGGGTTGCCATTATAGGACTTGATACACCCTATACTGGAACCAGCACAAGTACTTAAAAATCACGTGGGGCCGCATGACACCGGGAATACATGAATTCGAGTAGGAGCCGATCAATACATGAATGGGGTCACTTTATCATGAACATACATAGCTAGTTAAATAGCTCTTAGCGAGTGCAGAGAAGTAAAAGTGGGTGCGATAGCCGAATCTAGTTAAATCTTACTTTACCTCGTTTTAGGACTACCCTATCCTTGTGGTATAATTCTAAGTTCAGTTTATTCATGTCATAGTCTTTTACTTGTTTACATGCTATTAAATAACTGGGCTTACCAGACTTATGTCTGACCCATTTTCCTTTCGCTTCTTTTCTTCCGTTTCCCCCTAGGTCCGTAGGGAGGAAACACTTCTGCTTAGTCCAGGTTAGCCAAAGCTTGAAGGCCGTAGATGTAAGGCTTGGACTTTCCTTTTTGAGCTATGGCTATGGTCAAGCACTTATTGGGGATTTATGTCATTATATTTTCAGTATTGCTTCTTTATGTTTTCAAGATAGATGAAAAGTTGTTATAATTTGGAAGGTTGAAACAGTTGTTGAATTGTTGTGTTGAACAAGTATTTATGAAATAATATTGATCTTTTTCTAATGAATAAATTTTCTGTCTTGTAATTTATTAGTATCTTTTACCTTAAAACACTCCATCGAAGTTAAGGCATTCCCTTTGAGAGTGACCTTAACGGAGGTGGGGTGTTACACTTGGTATCAGAGTTAAAGGTTACCAAATCGGATAAAAATTTTGAAACTATTTTTCAAAAAGAAGTCATAAAGAAGCATTTTCAAGAAAAGTTGTTAATTTAAAAAGGCATAATCCCCAAAGCCATATGCACTATCTTTCTATCCTTCGTTTTAAATCTTTCCTTTTTGGTTCAGCATGTCTGGGGATCTTAACCTTCCAGAGGGTGTACTGATACCTGGCTGGTTCAGCAGATACCTAGAAGTTAGGGCCAATGACGCGGGCCCAGCAGACATTCCTCCTCCCCCAGCTGCTGTTGCTCCTCCTCCTCCTCCTCCGAGGGGAAATGCTTTCTCAAAGATCTGTAGAGACTTTAGATCCATGGGTGGAAAAGACTTTAAGGGGAGCTAATCATTCATGGAAGCCAGAAACTGGCTCAAGGAGACTGAGGACTTATTCGTTATCTTTGAAGTAGATGAGAGGCAGAAACTACAGTTGGTGGTGTGGTTGCTCAAAGAAGAGGCCTCCTTTTGGTTGGAAGTCACTAATGCTGAAAGACCGTAGAGACTTAGGAGGACTTCAGGGCGAGATTTGAAATGAAGTTCCTCTCACAAGCTGAGAAGATTCTGCAAATGGAGAAGTTCCTATCACTTAAACAAGGCAGCTTGTCGGTCAAAGAATACGTCAATAAATTCAACCAGCTTGCTCGATTTGGACTGGAGTTAGTAAACACTCCATACAAGAAGGCTCTCCGCTTTGCCAAAGGACTGAATGAGCCACTGCAAGGTTTGGCAAAGTCCCATATACCTATGTGAGCAACTTACGAGAAACTGGTGGACATGGCTCTGTTGCAAGAGGAGAACAAAGATAGCAAGAAGGAGGTGAAGAAGGAAGAGCCTAAAAACAAGAAAGGAGATGGATCTCAGAACAAGAAGACGGACCCCAAGAAAGGCGGGAAGGATAATAAATCCCGTAAGAAGATGAATTGCAATTTCTGTGGGATACCTGGACACTTGGCTAGGGACTGTAGAAAGAAAAAGAGGAAATTGGGCGCTTGTTTCCAGTGCGGGGATACTGGACACTTGTCTAAGGACTGCCCAAAAAGGCAAGGGCAGGGACAGAGGACTGGATCATCTTTTGGAGGGCAGGTTCATGCTCTCGTTGCACCTCTGCCGAAACGAGATAGACATATTTCTGTTGAGAGTTTAGTTTATCTTTTTGATAATCCTGTTCGTACTCTCTTTGATTCTGGCGCATCGCATTCTTTTATATCTACTGCTTTAGTTGAATCTCTGCACCTAGACACCCATATAGTAGAGGATCCCTTAGTTGTATCAAATCCAATTGGGGGCTCAGTTTATTTGTCAATGATTTGATTTGATTGGATTTGGAAATCTCTATTTTAAGCGTTGGGTTTAAATGTAATGCTTACGTTTTGGGCTTCACGGGCTATGGGCTGATTCTAGGCATGGACTGGCTATCCAGTAATGGTGCCGTCCTCGATTGTGAAAAGAGAGTGGTTAGACTCATGACTTGCCTCGGTAACACTCTCGAAATCTCTTGTAATCCCATGAATTCTGTTATGCTAAGTTATCTAGAATATCTTGATGCGTCTGTTGAGAATTTGCAGTCTGTTAGAGTGGTCCGTGAATACTCGGAAGTGTTTGAAGAGGTAAAGGGCTTACCTATGAAGCGGGAGATAGACTTCCGCAAATACCTCGTTGACAATGCAAAACCCGTTGCTTTACCCGTTAGACACATGGCTCCAAGAGAGAGAAAAGAACTCGGCAAGCAAGTTAAAGAGCTACTTGAAAATGGGTTCATAAGACGGAGTATTTCTGAATGGGGTGCTCCAGTAGTGTTCGCGACCAAAGCCGATGGTTCACTCCGCCTATGCGTGGATTATAGGGAGTTGAACAAGCTGACCAAGAAGAATAGGCACCCACTCCCTAGAATTGACGATCTGTTTGATCAGCTTGTAGGTGCATCCGTTTTCTCCCAACTAGATCTGGCTACCGACTTTCATCAGCTAAGAGTGGCTGAGGATAACATTGACAAGACTGCATTTAGGACCCCGGATGGTTTCTTCGAGTGGCTTGTCATGCCTTTCGGCTTGACAAACGCACATGCCTATTTCGTGGACTTGATGAGCAGGGTGTTCCGGGAATTCCTCAATAAGTTTGGGGTGGTCTTCGTGGACGATATTTTGATCTTCTCGAAGAGAGAGGAAGAGCATGCTTAGCACTTAAGGGAAGTCATGGATACTCTCCGTGCACATCAGTTGAAAGCCAAATTCTCCAAATGCCATTTCTGGAGAGAAGAAGTTAGATTCCTTCGACATGTGGTGTCTAAAGAGGGGTTAGCCGTGGACCCCGCAAAAGTGGTTGATGTGTAAGTTTGGAAGATTCCATGAAACGCAACTGAAGTCCGAAGCTTTCTCGGGCTAGCAGGCTTTTACCGGAAGTTCATCAAAGACTTTGCGAAAATCTCAGCTCCACTTACAAGGTTGACGAAGAAGAACCTACTTTTCGCTTGGGATTTGGATTGCGATATTGCTTTCCAACGCTTGAAAAGTGCCATAACAACAACCCCAGTTCTGACATTGCCTGATGGGAGCAAGATGTTTACCGTATACATGGATGCATGCGGTACAGGATTAGGCGCTGTCTTGATGCAAGAAGAGAAGGTAGTAGCTTATGGTGGAAGGTAGTTGAAAGTGCATGAGAAAAACTACCCAACCCACAACCTATAATTGGCAGCCATCGTTTTCGCTCTTAAGTCTTGGCACCATTATCTCCTAGGTGGAAGTTTGAATTGTTTACTGACCATAAATCGTTGAAGTACCTTTTCTTGCTGAAAGATCTGAACTTGAGGCAGCAAAGATGGATGGAGTTTCTTGCCTCATATGATTTTGAGATTTCCTATACTCCTGGCAAGGGCAATGTGGTAGTAGACGCTCTGAGTAGAAAGAAGCTGACCTTAAGCCCTCTCTTTGTAGAAAGTAAAAGCTTGGAGTACATAGCCAACTTCGACTTTAGACCCTCCTCTGAATTTGTACCTGGCTTGTTAGCAACACTGGAAGTGCAGCTTAGCAACACTGGATGTGCAGCCTACACTTTTTGACTCAACAGGAACCACACAACGTGAAGACCCTCAGCTAGTAGATGTGATAGATAAGCTGATTAGGGGTGAGACTTCGAGTCACCTCAATAGATACTCCATCGATGATAAGGGATGGTTGAGTCGGATGGAAGGCTATGCATCCCACAAGTAAGATATTTAGTGAAAACGGTTCTAGAAGAAGCACACCATCCAAAGCTGACCATACACCCAGGAAGAGACAAAATGTATAAAGACATCAAAAGAGTTTTCTTTTGGAATGGCATGAAGTGGGACGTAGTTGAATTCGTTTATAATTGCATGATATGTCAGCAGGTCAAGGCGGAGCAGAAGAAGCCTGGTGGTTTGCTTTATCCTCTAGAGGTCCCAAAGTGGGAATGGGATAGCGTTTCGATGGACTTTATTGATGGGTTGCCTAGGTCAAGAAGGGTCAATACCAGTATTTAGGTAATAGTGGACCGGCTCACAAAAAGCGCTCACTTTATACCTGTCAAAAGTAGAAGGACTGCCTCATCTCTAGCGTCTCTATATCTTAAAGAGATAGTTCAACTGCATGGGATACCTTCGAGCATAGTAAGCGATCGAGACCCTATCTTTACAAGTGAGTTCTGGAAGAGTTTGCAAGAGGTTGTAGGCACACAACTATGTTTAAGCACGGCCTACCACCCCCAAACCGATGGACAGATGGAAAGGGTGAACAGAGTCTTAGAAGACCTCTTGAGATTGTGTGTTCTTGACTTTGGAGGGACATGGGAAGATCATCTTCCTCTGGTGGAGTTCACCTACAACAATAGCTACCAAGCTACAATAGGCATGGCACCCTTCGAAGCCTTATACAAGAGACTGTGTCGATCACCAACCTGTTGGTGGGAATCCACAGATAAGCTTATACTTGGGCCAAACATGATTAGGGAAACCTCAGAAAAGGTGGACCTAATAAGAAGACGAATGAAGACTGCTCAAGATAGACAGAAGTCCTATGCAGATAAAAGAAGGACCGACCTTGAGTTTGAGGTTGGAGACAGAGTGTTCCTTAAAGTATCTCCTTTGAGGAATGTTGTTCGCTTTGGATCCAAAGGGAAATTGGCACCTAGATTCATAGGTACATTTCCTATCATTGAAAGAATTGGGACGATGGCCTACAGATTAGAGCTACCTAAAAAGTTGGCTGGAGTTCACAATGTCTTTCATGTTTCTCACCTACGGAAGTGCTTACATGAGTCTGCGGAAGTGGTGGAACCAAAGATACTAGAAGAGGTAGAAGTGGAACGAGAAGCAACAGTGAGAAGAATCCCAACTCGTTTCTTGGGAACGGAAGTCAAAAAGCTACACAACCGTGAAGTCAAGCTTGTTAAAGTACAATGGAGTGACAATGAAGAAGACGCGACTTGGGAGACTGAAATCAAGATACGCGCAGCGTACCCTTATCTTTTTGAGGGTACATCTTTGATCTCTCCTTTATCATAATTTTATTCATGCTTAGTTATCTTCTCGGACCTATTTCTTGATCCTTAGTGGAAATCAATGGATGTAAACATGTATTTGAAACATGTTATGGTTGATGGTTGCAAAGTGGTTGCAAGTGGTTGCTAGTGATTGCTCGTAGATGCATATGCACATACACATTAGGTTCTAGATCGGCTCAATCACTTTCATATTGCATTTGCATATGAATGCATGAAATTGTATGTGGATTGAAACTTGATGTGTTATCATATGGACTTTGCGTTTGTATGAATGATTGTGCACTCATGTAGAATTATGAATAGGAAAAATTGCATACATAATGGACTCATGGCACTCTCATGATTAGCATTAAGGAGGTCAACTGGATCAGTAGACCGCCTGATTTTGCACTAGATAAGAGACATACACACACACTCTGAATATGTTTATATGGCATTAGAAGTCTTTTAAGGACAATGGATGCTTGTGGATGATGGATGAGTAGACGGATGATTGGATGTTAAGATGCATTCGTCTTAACTTGAAGATTTCGGGGACGAAATCCTTTAAAGAGGGGAGAATGTAACACCCTGAATTTTCTAAGAATATTAAAATAAATGAATTTGAGAACACTTAATTTTTATAAGAAGAATTAAGTGAAAAGGGTTCCGCTATTACGTTCGTCTCAAAATTTTGGTCAAGATAGACAATTGGTTTGCATAAAACGGATACCTTATGAAGAAGTTATTAAGCCTTGAAGTTTGTATGCATATGAGAAAAATATATATATATATAGATATATATAAAAATTAAATAAATAAATATGCAAAAAAGGTTCAAAACAGCGAATCGGGAGGGGGAATAACCGAACCGACCCATTTTTGAGGTCGACCCGAGCCTTGTTGGGTCGACTAGGGGTTGATTCAGGGTGTTTGGCTTTCAACCCGTGGGCCGATTCGCTCTAAGGCAGATGTGGCATCTGATTGGTTCTGATGGACTCCTTGCTGAGTCATTAGGGCTGATGTGGCTATTCTATCTTGTCTGAATGGCTTTGATTTTCTCTAGGTTAATCTAACGGTTCCTATTAAATCAAACTTCTATATAAGCAACCTAATACCTCAACCCTAGATCATATTAAAAATCAAACCAAGAGCCGTCATGCTACCGTTGGACAACCTCGAGTAGTCTCCGTTCAAGTTGAAGCAAATTAAAAGAGACAAACCAAATCAAATCAAAATTAAACTAAAACAACAATTGTTTACATCAAAGGCGAGCATTTCAACTTCAGAATACAGATTCCAAAAATAAAGATTGTCTTTTGTAAGTGTAGTTATCTTTTAGATGTAAATAAATTTAAGACGTGATTTGATGTAAAGTGAAAAATAGAATTATACCACGTTGTATAATATTGACGATGCTAATTCAAGTTTGTTTCTTGTGATGATTTTATCATGAATTGTCTTGGAATGTTTGTGGCTTATTGGACTTGGTGTTGGATCTATTAAAGATTGAAAATGAAACTATCAATATCATATGCAAGTTATATGTTTCATGTTAAGATTTACATATATATGTTTATATGATTAATGCAAGTTGTATGTATTATGTTAGATCCAAGTCAAGATCAATATATATATATATATATATATATATTCATATGCTTTATGTTAGATCCATATGCCTATATATATGTTCATATGCAAGTTACAAGTTTTATGTTGGATCCATGTCAAGATCTATCTAGGTTCATATGATTAATGCAAGTTATATGTTTTATGATAGATCCAAGCCACGATCTAATTATACATATGTTCATATGCAAGTTACATGTTAGATCCAAAACTATATCTATATGCATGTTTGTAAAGTGGACTCATGCAAGTTCACCTTGTTAGATCTAGTTCACACCTATATGTTAATGTTAAAATTATACATGCCCTGGGATTGAACATGTCATGATTATGTCATATGCTAGTTTATAATTGAGGTTATGTTCACACATCCCTAGATCTACATATTAACATGTTTTAGGCTTATGATTATCTAAGTCTAAATTATATGCAAGGTGACATGTTAAATTATATGAATAAAGTTTTATGCAAAATTTACATGTTTGGTTGAATCTATATTATGCATGTTCCCTTCTTTACCTCTTGTTTATAAATTGGGCTAATACGCGGGCCCAATGACTTTATGTGATTAATACGAACAAACAAACGGGGGTAACGTTGGGATAGTTATTAAATCAAAACATGTTAATAATGTAGGTGGGCCCAAAACCATGTAAATGGTTAAGGCCATGAATGGTATAATTTATACCATTAGTCTTGAACATAATTAAAATATGTAACATGAAACACTTGTAGAAAATTCACATATATAAAATGTAAAAGATGAATATGCCTAACCCGAGGTTAGACTGAGTTATGGCGTAAACCTTCCTGGAACTGACCGGCACATCAAGTAACCACAACAATACCTGTCTAAGTGAGAGGTTAGTGCATCAAGCCCAGAAAGACCCGAGGTTAGACTGAGTTGTGGTGTAAAATTGCTCGGAACCGACTGGCACATCTAGTAACCACAACAATACATGTCTAATGTGAGTGGTTGGTGCTTTATTTAATTAATTAATTAAATCTCATGAACAATCAAGCTAGAAATGGTGAGGTTAAGTAATTAAGGGAACACTTAACCAACTTAACACGTTAATAAGACAAGATTGGTGGGGTTAAGTAATTGAGGAAACACTTAACCAACTTAACATTTTAACTAAACAAGATTGATAGGGGTTAAGTCAAACTAAGGACACTTAACCAATTTAGCATGTTGACTAGAAAAACCTTAGTAACGGGGACCCGTTTCAGTAGTAACCCACATGGATGTATCAAGGTACCCTGAACTAGGCAGGATGGGGCACGATTACTGGGCTGAATATAAGCGGTCAAAAGGGAGGCGGTTAGGTGCGTCAGTGTAGGTTCCGACGGAGTACGGGCGTCAACAGGATCCGCAGTGGAAAAAGCAGGCAGTGAGCACCAGACGTACACTTGTGCATCTTTGAATCGTGTCAGGGTTGCCATTATAGGACTTGATACACCCTATACTAGAACCAACACAAGTACTTAAAAATCACATCGGGCCGCATGACACCGGGAATACGTGAATGCGAGTAGGAGCCGATAAATACATGAATGGGATCACTTTATCATGAACATACATTGCTAGTTAAACGACTCTTAGTGGGTGCAGAGAAGTAAAAGTGTGCGCGATAGCCAAATCTAGTTAAATCTTACTTTACCTCGTTTTAGGACTACCCTATCCTTGTGGTATCATTCTAAGTTCAGTTTATTCATGTCATAGTCTTTTACTTGTTTACATGCTATTAAATAATTGGGCTAACCAGACTTATGTCTGACCCATTTTCCTTTCGCTTCTTTTCTTCCGTTCCCCCTAGGTCCGCAAGGAGGAAACACTTCTGCTTAGTCCAGGTTAGCCAAAGCTTGAAGACCGTAGAAGTAAGGCTTGGACTTTCCTTTTTGAGCTATGGCTATGGTCAAGCACTTATTGGGGATTTATGTCATTTTATTTTCAGTATTTCTCTTTTATGTTTTCAAGACAGATGAAAAGATGTAATAATTTGGAAGGTTGAAACAGTTGTTGAATTGTTGTGTTGAACAAGTATTCATGAAATAATATTGATCTGTTTCCACTGAATAAATTTTCTGTCTTGTAATTTATTAGTATCTTATACCTTAAAACGCTCCACCAAAGTTAAGGCATTCCCTTTGAGAGTGACCTTAATGGAGGTGGGGTGTTACAATAATTAATCTCAGTTAAAATGGTCAACTTATTTAGTTCAAAACACGGTTATCTCATTAATCAATACTAATTAAATCACTTCTTGAAATTAATTAATAATATAATTAATTTAAATATTTCACTTAATTGTTTCTTAGAATAAATTTATTCAAATTCTTGACCGTTCGGTTAAGTTTTGCTCGTTTACATATAAATATTATTTATATAAGAATTATCTTTACAAAATCAAATAATAATAACTTATAAACATTATATAATAAATAGTAAATATTTATTTCCTTTTTAAATAACTTAATTTCTAGTTAATAGATTAAAAATCTATTTTCAGTTATAAAATACATTTTATAACTTCATTACCGTCGATTCACTTGACGGTAAATCAATATTTATAAAACGATTGATTTATAGGCCATGTGCTGCCAGTTACTCAACCAATAATGCCCATTGGTTAATAACAAACAAACGTTGAATTCAGATTCAACGATCAATGATCAAATCAGTCATCTAATCAGGTTGGTCAAACAGTTCATATAATGTGATATGAAAATTAACAATAAATTTGAGGAATCCAGTTGGATCCCTCCAACCTGTTTCTCCTACATCCAAATACGTTACCTCAATTTAAATTCAGTAAATATAAATAATATTCAACAAATGAATAAATAACCTTAATCCAAGCATCTATATTTTAATTAAACCCGTTTATATCATTATAAACGGAACCAACAAGGTACGTTACCTTATTTGTAAATAACTGTTAAAATAATGTTTAGATTTTATTTAGATTAAACTAACGTTTAATCAACCAATATATATATATATATATATATATATATATATATATATATAACAACAAACAACAAGCAATTTTCAAGCATAGCACACAAAATAAAACCCTATTTATATAAAATATAAATAGGATAAAAACTGAGCGAGTAAACTCACATTGATTTGATTCATTGAACGGTGCAGTTGTAGTTAAATTAAAAACAATAGTTTAATTTAACCGTAATTTCCAGCTATCTCCGTCCCTGTCCAAAACATTTCCATAGGGTTGCGTCTGATACCGTGATTCCGCCGCAGCTTATTTTACCGGATTCTCTTGTTCCCTTGTGTACATCGATCCAGACTCAACTTCATTTTTGCCAGACATCCACTGCCACGTCACAAACAAACGAATGTGCTACCCCTTTTATTTAACCCCACTGTTTTTTTCACGTTCCAACCTTTCAAATCTCCCACAAGTCTTCGTGACCCTCTTCTTTCCATCGCACTGTTCTTCTCCCTTTTCTAAAACTTTAAAAACATCCGAACCCAACTCTGGACCCCAAATTCTTTCCCAACCGTTTCCTTTGGTTGCTCCCATTTCAAACAAGCTGACATTCCTTTGTACCCAATCCCTTTATCACTTCTGTCTTCTCCCCTTGGTTCTAGGCAATATGAACCCACATGCACACCTCCCATTCACGTTATACACGATTTCTCCAGTTCCCCATTTAATACTATAACTATAATAGATTAGGTATAATATGTAAATTACAGGCTACGTTTCTTTTTTGGTTGAGCATATTTAATTGAAAATTAGTAACAACTTAACTTCGGAATAGGCTGTGAAAATGGGATTAGGCATTTGTTAATTAAAATTAGGCAAATTTGAAGGTTAGTGTACATCTTCTATACCTGCTGCCAATACTCGCCGCAACTCTCTATCCACTCATTATTTCATTCTCCTTTAGCATCACGTTGAACACCAGACACCCATTACTTCATCACGTCTGAACCTAATATGTTCTCCCCAGTTTAATTCTTCCCCGCTTTGAACCTTTCTCCACTTTCCTGCTTTTATTCTTGTTGTTGCCATTCGCAACCTCTCTAATGAATTCACCACCTCGACCCTTCGCAACTACTCCTCATCGCTCCAAACACTGGAGCTCCGCCCGCCAACTACATCCGGAAAGACAACGAACCCCACTCCTCCTTTAATCACGAGTTCACCAGCATTCGTTACTTCGTTATCCAATGATTTTGCCAACGTTCCCCTTTTATACCCGAAGCCTCCTGCTATTTTCATGCAAACAAACCCATGCATTGAAACCATTCTTTTGATTCCTCCCGACGTTACTTCTTTTTCTTCTCTTCGAAACTTCAGTCATCCCCACTTTGTTACACACCCTCTCTCCTTATTTCTAACCCCAACCGTACTTCCTTTATATATTTTCTTTTCGCTTCACCATTGTATAAACTGCAGCTTCTAGAAGAAACTCCGCTACTGACTTCATGTTTCAATATAAAAACTTCATGCCTGGTTCTTATTTCAGTTTCGCTTTTATAATTTTTTTTACCTTTTATATATATGTGTGGAAGCGTCGGTTGCATTAGTGAGTGGAAACACAACAAACCGAAATGGGAAAACTCATGCGGCTTTATATAGGAATAAGACTTGGCAGCCTCGGTATTTGTTTTTCCATCACGCAATTTGTTTGAGGAGCGCGGCATGGTAGAATACAGGGTATAAGGGAGCTGTATTCTTTCTTTTCCAATGTATGTTTTTTGCATGGATGTAACTGGGTGATTTGAATTCCTACAGGTCTTTGTAGGTAGATGTATAAGGATGTCCTCCTTTATGCATGTGCAATGTTAGGTCTACGGTGAAGTGAAGTGAGGAAGCCATGTGCGATAAATAAAGAAAATATGCTATGTTGGTTTGTGTTTTCTTGTCATAGTAGAAGCTAGAGTAGCTGATGGAAAGAAGAAAAGGTGCGCAGTATATAGGGGAGTACGCACAAAGTAATTTTTTTCTTCTTCTTTTCTTATTGGGTCTGCATATACCTCACATTATTTAATATATACGAGTTTTCTTTTCATTTTTGCTTGCTTCGGTACTTTGATGTTGCGTGAAATGGAGAGGTAGTGTACTTCATTTGCTATGTTAGAAAAGAAAAGAGATTGCACAAAAACTGGCAGTCAAGGTTCATTAAAATATACATAAACAATCACTTCTAACACATTGGCTGATTTGCACATTTTTTTTGTATTAATATGGTTAATCAGTATTGACGCTGTGTCATTGACCGTTCAAAAATTCGTACTATCACACGCAAACTTTAAATGCAATGAAAACAGTTACGCTGCTATATCTCAACATTCCGGTCCCAATAAAAATTTGTTTCGTCGAAAATGGGGATCGTTTGGAAAACCAACCATTTCTAAGACCTATATAATATATCAAACAAATTTGCCATGTGTGAAGCACGGGCCTCATCATAAGGTAAACAATGCATTGATTTGAACATTCTATTTCTTATGACTTTTTAATTTCATCATCAGTTGTCGTTGAGCGTTTTATATTCGTAGCGATATACATGAATTTCATATCGTAAATTACGGAATATCGCGATGTTTACGAGTTCGAATTATAATTATATATAAATTAAAAGTTTAGACTTCGTTGAATAACAAATTATATAAATAAATCTATTTATAAATCTAAATAAATATTTAAAATAATAAATTAGTTTAAATATCTGACAAAAATATGGGACATTATATTCCTTCCCCCTTAAAAGAATTTTTTTCCCCAAAATTACTAAGTTAGAAAAAATGCCGCAAAACCAATTTACTTACTTTCAAAAAATATAATTTATTATAAATGAAAACCTATTTGCTATTGTAAATAAAAATTTCAAAAGTTTTCTAACTCATTAAATTCTCTGAAAAATCCGGCAGTGTCTCCCCTGTATGGAGTGATTTCTGCGATATCGCAGGATTAAAATATATATACATCGACCCCACGGTCGGAAAACAAAATTCAAAAACCAAAATATATTTTTTCACTTAGGTGTACCTTATGCGAGCGTTATTGAGCATACTGGCTCAATTTATTGCGATATACTCAACCAAAATCAACCTCAAAGCCTTCTGACACCTGTACTTAACTTAATTCACCAAGTGAGCATGAAATTCTTAAATAACATTCCAATTATTATACAGGAATTTTGTTTTTAATTCATTCAATAATTTTATTAAACCATTGATGAATCCTATTCAACCAATCTAACAAACAACATACAATGCACAATCAACTCAATCAAATCATTCAATTTGAATTTATATTCAATATCTATCTTTACTTGATTATATTTACTTAGGTTTTTATATTTAAATATCAATTGATAATACCCGACTGGTTTCCACAGAATTATATTCATTAAATTTCCAAATTCTAAATCATTCTGATTTAATTCCAATATCCATATCCATTCTTGGTTTAACTTCACATGACCAAGCTAACTTCCAATCCATAATAAATTCACTAATTGATTTTCCAATTAGTTTACTTTTACTTCAAAATCCAAATCCTGATTTTATTCAAAAATCACCCATTCTCTCTTATTTAACATAGCTCCAAGTTAAATTTTTATTCATCCAGTCTCATATTGAAATTCTCATTCACAAATTTCAAACGTGAATTCTTCCGGTAATATTAAACCATCCCAATCCATAATCCAATTTGAATTCTGTTCAAATCAATCAATCGCATAAATATCTCAATAATTTGGTAAAATTATTTCTTTTCGATACGAAAATATATTTTGGGCAAAATTATTTCATTTACCCTCTTTACAAAACAATATCGTATCAGTTGCAAGTTCGAATGCTTCACAACACTTGAACCGATCAAACAACACAATATAAAACATTTACATATAAAATTTAGAAGTACGCTCTCTCGAATATATATACACCCAAACTCAATCTAGGGTGTTACTAACTCATCCCTATCGAGTTACGCCACAGAGCTAAGGTTATTACTAAACCAATAACTCTGATACCACTGTAACGACCCGAGGATTCGATGCCTGAATACCAACAATAATACATAACCTGTATTATTTATCAGAACTCAAGTATCAAAAACACCAAATAGTTAATGAAAGAAATTAGAGGGTGAGATAAGAAAGAAAGAATTATTAGAATAGAAGAAGAAGAACTCAACAACATCAGAGTCTCACATCGTCGTGGAACAAAATATAATATAGAAATAAAACTTTATTGGGAGCTTTGAAATAAATACTTGCAATCATCAAAGTACATCCATCTCAACTGGACAGTTATAAATATCTGTCCTCATTTACAACACACAGCGGAATAAATATAAATACGTCTGAACTCCTCCAGCTCGTCTCTGGACTTCGCAGCATCCGATAACCTGAACCTGCACACCTCAGTCTAACATGAGCATTACAAACACCGGGTCAGTCTGGTGAACCAAAGTGAGAAAACTCGCAAAGTTTATGTAATGTCCATATTGATTTTAAAGTCAAAAATTCTTTTGAAAGAATAGGATAATAGTAAGACCAGCCCACACATAAACACATGCGTTTTTTACCTTACTATAACCCAAAACATTTTTGAAATCATATATTTCTCTGATATTATAATAGTGTCTAAATACAAGTATATAGCAACCTAGCTGAACGCTTGCATCTCATGCTCCACATATATAGTATACAATCAAAACCACGGGCTCTTATTGGAGATTGGATTTCCAACTATGACAAGGTATGGAACCACCTTCCGATAGTGTATCTCTAGAGGGGAATACACTGGGTTCAACAAGAACGTCTTGCAACCCGGCCCACACGTGACCGACCACTCATTTTGCTTGAGTGTATTGAATGTATATCACCAACGGTTGGGAGCTACCCGCTGTCTCCCGAAAAGGGACAACATCGAAAACAGATTAAAGATGCAAATGTAATTTCTCTAGATAGGTGATTATACACCCTAATGGGAGCGACCCTCATAGCCATGCTACCTGCCCGATTTTTGCCCTTTCCCGGTTGTGAGGCAAGAGGTTTAATATTTTCTTTAGAACAACACAATATCTTTGAATGCCACATCGTTAGATCCACCAAATCACTAATTGACCTCCATAAAAATACTCTGGGTGTTTATGCTAATAGGAGGTTTCTTTTCTGCCACCTATAGAGATACGTTTGTGAAAATCAACATACGTGACTCTTAAGAAATACTCTGTCAGACATTCGTCCATACAAGTCATCCAAGAACAGGATGAACCGAAGGTACTCTCCAACCGCGTCCTAGGAATCACCCTATAGATCAGTAGCGAGTAGTCCCTGAAAATCTGTAGATTTCAACCACGATCGAACCACAGTATATCTCTATTTATAAAATATAAGTTAAGTTTATATATAGTAGACTTTGAAAACTATAGGAGTTGGCCAGTGATATAAGTAATTCTTCCGTTTTATGTAGATCTATGGTCTTCAGTTGCTCCATCTTGATCAGCATTTGATATCTTCTCAATTTCGTATTTGTTGGTCGGAATGGTTTTCGAATATTATTCGATCTCGATCTTTCCGTACCAATAATCGTATAGGTTAGATTTGATAGTCGGTTATTTAACTATCAAATAAACAACCATTCAACCATAAAAATAAAATATATTTGCTGGCTCAGTATTCAGCATCACTTGGCCTTTCTGACTAAAACTAATTAAATATCTTAATCTTTTAATAATTTAAAACATGGTTTTAACATCTTATTATGTTATAAGAATATTCACAACAACATTCTATATACTTTATACTCCAACATTTGGGTTCAGTAAAATCCCATGTAAAGACATCGTTATGATTCTCTTTGCTTTTCATTGCTGGAAAACCAAAACAAAAACTTGTCCCCTTTTTGATAAACCCACTCAAACTCATCCCATTAATTCCTTTACTTCATAGTATCGTTATATTCATACCAAAACTCCTTTTATTTCCTTTACATTGGAAATATTATTTTATATTCTCAAATCCTTTTTAATTTCCTTTATTTAACTTCTTATCGATCTACACCATTCCCCTCAACCATTTCCCCCTTTGAAAATCTCATTTCAATCCCATTCGTTTCCCTTAATCTCATTATTAAGTATTATCGACTTAAAACCCACGTTTCAGCTTCACGCCCTTTAATAAACCATATTTACATAACTCGGTTTAATATGAAACCCTTTTTATTCTCAATTTTCCTTTACTTGATTCAAATATTAAATAAAATATTTATTTAATCTATCGCATTCGCTCCAAATATCTTTTATAGCTTTGCTATAAAAATATGAGCTTTTACAATAAAATCCGACATCACTCTTTTCTATTTCACCTTGATTCCATTTCAAACTCCGATTTCTCATTTAATAAGAAATCTCTTGAATTATTAATAATTAAATTAATAATTTACTTCATCACTAACTACTGTGAAGGTAGTTAACTTCTTAAATAATAAAGTATTTTATTTAAAATCTTATTATAATTAACAAATATTCATTAATATGTTTTCATTATATTTATTTAACAATAAACTAATTTAATAATTAATCTCAGTTAAAATGGTCAACTTATTTAGTTCAAAACACGGTTATCTCATTAATCAATTCCAATTAAATCACTTCTTTAAATTAATTAATAATACAATTAATTTAAATATTTCACTTAATTGTTTCTTAGAATCAATTTATTCAAATTCTTGACTGTTCGGTTAATTTTTGCTCGTTTACATAAAAATCTTATTTATATAAGAATTATCTTTACAAAATCAAATAATAATAACTTATAGACATTATATAATAAATAATAAATATTTATTTCCTTTTCAAATAACTTTAGTTCTAGTTAATAGATTAAAAATCTATTTTCAGTTATAAAATACATTTTATAACTTCATTACCGTCGATTCACTTGACAGTAAATCAACATTTATAAAACGATTGATTTATAGGCCATGTGCTGCTAGTTACTCAACCAATACTGCCTACGGATTAATAACAAACAAACGTTGAATTCAGATTCAACGATCAATGATCAAATCAGTCATCTAATCAGGTTGGTCAAACAGTTCATATAATGTGATATGAAAATTAACAACAAATTTGAGGAATCCAGTTGGATCCCTCCAACCTGTTTCTCCTGCATCCAAATACGTTACCTCAATTTCATTTTAGTTAACAGAAATAATATTCAACAAATGAATAAATAACAGTAATCCAAGCATCTATATTTTAATTAAATCCGTTTATATCATTATAAACGGAACCAACAAGGTACGTTACCTTATTTGGAAATAACCGTTAAAATAACGGTTAGATTTTATTCAGATTAAACAAACGTTTAATCAACCAATATATATATATATATATATATATATATATATATATATATATATATATATATATATATATATATATATATATATAACAACAAACAACAAGCAATTTTTAAGCATAGCACACAAAATAAAACCCTATTTATATAAAATTTAAATGAGATAAAAACTGAGTGAGTAAACTCACCTTGATTTGATTCATTGAATGGTTCGGTTGCAGTTAAATTTAAAACAATAGTTTAATTTAACCGTAATTTCCAGCTATCTTTGTCCGTGTCCAAAACATTTCCATAGGGTTGCGTCCATTACCGTGATTCCCCTGTAGTTTATTTTACCGGATTCGCACGTTCCCTTGTGTACATTGATCCAGGCTCAACTTCATTTTTGTTGGACATCCACTGCCACGTCATAAACAAACGAACGTGCTGTCCCTTTTATTTAACCCCATCTGTTGTTTTACACATTCACACCATTCAAATCTCTCACAAGTCTTTATGACCCTCTTCTTTCCATCGCACTGTTCTTCTCCCTTTTTTTTTACTTTAAAAACATCTGAACCCAACACTGTACCCCAATCCCTTTATCACTTCTGTCTTCTTTCCTTGGTTCTTGGCAATATGAACCGACATGCATACCTCCTATTCATGTTATACACCGTGCCCCCACTTCCCCATTTAATGCTATAATATATTTGATACAGTATGTAAACTACAGGCTACGTTACTTTTTGGGTTGAGCATATTTAATTGAAAATTATTCATAACTTAATTTCGGATTAGGCTGTGAAAACGAAATTAGGCATTTGTTAATTAAAATTAGGCAAATATGAAGGTTAGTGTACATCTTCTATACCTGCTGCCAATACTCGCCGCAACTCTCTATCCTCTCACTGTTTCTTTCTCCTTCAGCATCACATTGAACACCAAACACCCATTACATCATCACGTCTGAACCCAATATATGCTCCCCAGTTTAATTCTTCCCCACGTTAAACCTTTCGCCACTTTCCCCCTTTTATTCTTGTTGTTGCCATACGCAATCTCTCCAATGACTTCACCACCTCGACCCTTCACAACTGCTCCTCATCGCTCTAAACATTGGAGCTCCGCCCGCCAACTTTCATCCAAAAACACAACGAACCCCACTCCTCCTTTAATCATGAGTTCACCTTCATTCGTTACTTCGCTATCCAATGATTTTGTCGACTTTCCCCTTTTATACCCGAAGCCTCCTGCTATTTTTATGCAAACTAACCCGCGCATTGAAACCATCCTTTTGATTCAATTGAGATTTCAGATTTTAATGTTTTGATGATTTTAGATGAACTATTAGCAGAAAAAGAAAATGATTTTGATTTCTCTTCATAAAAAATAATGTACAGACTAACTACTGGTATATATACCAGTTGCGGCAAACAAAAGAATTGAAAATAGAGGTTGGGCCAAGCCCATTTACAAGCCCAAATGGAAAAGAAATAAACAAAGATGTATATCAGTTGAAATGCGGCACCGATTCATTCATTCGTTTATTTGCCCCCTTCAATTCTAGGGTTATCAGAAACCCTAAAATTGATTTTGCTCGGATGAATCGATGCCTTCATCATGGCGTCTCTTGACTACGTTGCTTGAGTTGATGCAAGGTGAGTCTTTATTACATCCTTCTTTATGATTTTGACTTCGTTTAAAGTTGAAATTGATGCTTTGCTGTGCGTTTTCCTTCCAGATCTGTTGATAAGTTGTTATGCTTCTCTTCAGACACTGAATTTGTTGTAGATCTTGAGACGCAGTGTTGAAATCGATGCTTTGGTGTGTGTTTGCTTTCCAGATCTGTTGTTGAACTATTCTGTTTCTCTTCAGATGCAGAATTCGTTGTAGATCTTGAGGCACAGCAGTGCTTGACCTTTAAATCCTCACGAAGTCTGGTAAAGTTTTTGGTTGAAAGTGCCTTGGTAAGTATATCAGCTTTTTGGTAGAATGAAGGTACGTAGTTGATTTGTAATTTTCCCTCTTTTACTTGCTCTCGAACAAAGTGTATGTCAATTTCTATGTGCTTTGTTCGAGCGTGTTGAATAGGGTTAGCTGACATATATATAGAGCTTTGATTGTCACACCAGATGATTGCTTTTGAGTTGCTTAGTTCTAATTCTTTTAGCATAGACTGAATCCACATAATTTCAGCTGTTGCACATGCAATACTTCTGTATTCAGCTTCAGCACTAGATTTTGAGATAGTAGACTGCTTTTTAGAGCTCCATGATATTAGATTGTCTCCCATATAAATGCAATACCCTGTTGTGGACCTTCTGTCATCTGGATCTGCAGCCCAATCTGAGTCTGTATATCCAGTGATGTTTATGTCTTTGCAGCCTTTTAGGATTAGACCATACTTCAGAGTTCCCTTTAGATATCTTAAGATCCTTTTTACGGCTCTCCAATGTTCATCTTTTGGTTCCTGCAAAAATTGAGAGACCTTGTTAACACTGAATGCTATGTCAGGCCTTGTTATGGTGGCATACTGTAGTGCCCCCACAACACTCCTGTATTGTTTGATATTGTTTATAGCTTCTCCCCTATTTTTAGAGTAGTGTTGACTTGAGATCATAGGAGTAGGTTGGGATTTGGCTTCAATCATATCTGCTTTGATTAGCAGTTCAGTTATGTACTTTCTTTGGTTCAGAAATATTTCTGATTTTGATGTTCTTTTAGCTTCAATACCCAGAAAGTAGTTGATTTCACCCAGATCCTTGATGGAAAATTCCTGATTTAAGTATTTGACAAGTTTGCCTATTTCATCAGCACTGTTACCTGTAATAATAAGATCATCCACATAGATTAATATATAGACAGTAACAGCTTGAGTAATTTTGATAAATAAAGAGTTGTCAGATTTAGTGGGCCTGTATCCCATGTTGTTCAAAGTTGATTTGAGTTTATCAAACCACACTCTAGGTGCTTGTTTTAACCCATAAATAGCTTTATTAAGTTTGCATACAAGCTTTGTGTCTTGTGTATAGCCTTCAGGCTGTTGCATGTATATTTCTTCTTCAAGTTTCCCATTGAGGAAAGCATTGTTGACATCCAAGTGTTGAATGTTCCACTGATTTTTGAGTGCTATAGTGAGAATTAGTCTGATAGTGGTGGGTTTGACTACTGGTGAAAAAGTTTCACTGTAGTCAAATCCATACTCTTGAGTGAATCCCTTAGCAACCAATCTGGCCTTATACCTGTTAATAGAACCATCTGGATTTCTTTTGATTCTGTATGTCCATTTACATCCTATGATATTTTTATTATTGGGTTGAGGCACAAGTGTCCAGGTTTGGTTTTTAATAAGAGCACTAATTTCTTCATTCATAGCATTGTTCCACTCATTATATTTACTGGCTTGATTATAGGTAGATGGTTCATCTTGACTTTCAAAGGTTAAATATGCCTTTGGCTTGAATATGCCACTTTTTGACCTGGTCACCATAGGATGTCCAGTAGTAGCAGGTGTTGGATCACTAGGCTGTTGTGAGTGACTGGCACTGTCTTCAACGGTAGGTGAGTGTTCATCAGGACTTTTAGATAATCTTGATTGACTTATGCTCTCCATGCTCTGACTGTTGCTTTGTTCAGGTGTTGGACTGGCGTGGCTGATGTGATCATTGTTGCTTAACTGATCATTCTCAGTGATGGGCATAGTTTGATCATCAACAGCTATCTGATTACTTGCAGTTGAAGGGTGCTGAGAGTATAGTGGAATCTCAGGTATAATAGATTTTTCCATAATAACTTTGTTTGTGGTTTTGATATTGAGTTGAGCATAGGGAAAGACATTTTCATTGAACATAACATGTCTACTTATGAAAATTTTTCCATTTTCATCAATGCACCTGTATCCTTTTTGCCTGATGGCATAGCCTAAAAATGTGCAAGGTTTTGATCTAAAATTAAGTTTGTTAGTGTTGTATGGTCTGAGATAGGGAAAGCATAGACAGCCAAAGGCCTTAAGATCATGATAATTTGGCTTGACTTTGTACAATTTTTCAATGGGACTAATATTATTCAGAATTTTAGTTGGTATCCTATTGATTAAGTATACAGCAGTATTAAATGATTCTGACCAGAATTTTAAGGGTAATGAGGCATGAGATAATAAGGTTAAACCACATTCAACTATGTGTCTATGCTTTCTTTCAGCTAGACCATTTTGTTCTGAAGTATAGGGACATGTCAGTCTATGAATAATGCCTTTGCTATCAAAGTATTTAATAAGAGTTTTATATTCTGTGCCACCATCAGACTGAATTATTTTCACTCTAGTGTTAAATTGGTTTTCTATCATACTCAAAAACTTTATAACAACATCATGAGTATCAGATTTGGATTTTAAGAAATAAATCCAAGTGTATCTAGAGTGTGCATCAACAAAAGAGATGTAGTATTTAAACCCAAAATCAGCAGTTATTGAGGCTGGGCCCCATAGATCAGTGGCTATAAGATCAAATGGTTTAGTGTAAATAGTTGATGATTTGTCAAATGGTAGTTTGTGACTTTTACCTAATTGACAGTGTGAACAAATATATGGTAAGTCTACATTGTCATAAGAAATGTTGATACTGTCTAGAATGTTTTTGACAATGTTAACACTTGGGTGACCCAGTTTGTGATGCCACATATCAAAAATACTACTGTTACTATTCTCAGTAGTAGAGACAAGACATTGTTTCTCTTTTACATGATGTAATTGATCTCCAAGTTTGAACTTGTACAGTCCATGATTTTCATCACCCTGCAATAAAATTTCTTGTGTTAGAATGTCTTTGACAACACAATAACTAGGATAAAATTCAAAGTAAACATTGTTGTCTTTAGTGAACTGAGACACACTCATTAAGTTTTTCCTAATGTCAGGTACTCTCAATAGTTTGTGTAAATACAATTGTCTTTTACCTTTTAGCAAAGCATTACCAGTATGTGAAATACCAATACACTTGCCATTACCCATGGTTATTAACTGTTTACCTCTGTATTCTCTATTTCCAAGATTGAGGTTATCGAGATTGTTGGTCATGTGGTTAGTAGCACCTGAATCAGGGAACCAGTTATCATCCAGTGTTGAGTCTGTCTTGCTTGTCTCAGATTGATTGCATTGCTTTTCATTATTCTGATTGGATGATTCTGATTGAGCTTGAGCAATATTAGCATTAGGGTTATTACCATTGCTGTTATTGTTTCCCTGATTCCCAGTGTAGTTAGAATTGAATCTAAAGTAGCATTTGAGTGCAGTATGACCAATTCTTTCACATATTTGGCATTTTGGTTTGTTGTTGGTTGACCATCTTCCTCTTCCTCTTCCTCTGGGTGTGAAACCTCCCCTTTGATTGTTATTGTTTTTGTAATTTCCTTGTCCCCTTCCTCTGTTATTGACAGCATAGTTGAGAGAATAATCTGATTCTGTGGAGTTCTTGTGGGATATTCTTGCTTCATGTGAGAGTAACATAGAGTGTACATCATCTAGTGGTGGAGTAATTTTTTGTGATGTAATGATGGCTACCACTGCCTCATATTCATCACCAAGTCCATTAACAAGGGAAAGAACTTGATCTGATTCATCAATGTTGCTTCCTGAGGCCTTCAACATGTCACAAATGTTCTTAACTTTTGCTAAGTACTCGCTCATGCTCATATTTTCTTTCTTGCAGTTCTGAAGTTGCCTTTTATAAAATAGAGATTTGGCTGCAGACTGTGTATTAAAAATTTTCTCACAAGTGATCCATATTTCATTAGCAGTCTTGCATCCAATAACTTGTGGCATGAGAGCAGCACTGATTGATGATAATAGCCATGCACTAATCAGTCTTTCTTGTCTATAGTATGATGTGTAACTATCATTACTCACTATTGTGTTTGATGCATCAGTTACAAACTTAGGTGGAATGGGAATAGTTCCAAGAATGTATCCTTCAAGACCATACCCTTGGAGTGACGTTTCAACTTGCAATTTCCAGAGGAGATAGTTGTTTTGATCCAGAGGAATAGTGATCAATTGACTTTTAAGGCTGATCACATTGTTGGGAGGACGGTTAGGATTTGCAGGTTCGGATGTACCAGAGGTGCTGACGGATCCAGAATTGCTGTGGGCCATTTCTGAATAGTGATGAAGATAACATACAGGGAATAAGGTAAATTTGAATCTGAATGTCTTTACTTTGAATTGGATTACTCAGGAGGTTTGATTTGAGATCAAGAATTTGGCACAGATTGTTTTTAAATGATGAAGAATTTGTTCTTCTTGCTGAGCTTTCAGCAGAAGTAATTTCTGATGCTTTCTTGATGCTGACTTTCTTGATTTTGAATGCTTCTTGAGTGATTTGATCAGTAAAGAATGTTTCAGATTTGATTTACTTTCTCTTGATGGTTGAATCACCGTTGCAGCTAGGTTTGCCTAGGCGAGGCACGGTGGCTTGATCAAAACAAGAGCAAAAAATCTCAGATGATAAGATCACAAGTGATCTTTGATGAGTCAGATTCAGATGATGAATCTTAACTGATGAATCTGCCACAAAATTTCTTTTGTTTAAAATGCAGATTTGCTTGTATGGCTCTGATACCAAATTGAGATTTCAGATTTTAATGTTTTGATGATTTTAGATGAACTATTAGCAGAAAAAGAAAATGATTTTGATTTCTCTTCATAAAAAATAATGTACAGACTAACTACTGGTATATATACCAGTTGCGGCAAACAAAAGAATTGAAAATAGAGGTTGGGCCAAGCCCATTTACAAGCCCAAATGGAAAAGAAATAAACAAAGATGTATATCAGTTGAAATGCGGCACCGATTCATTCATTCGTTTATTTGATTCCTCCCGACGTTACTTCTTTTTCTTCTCTTCGAAACTTCAGTCATCCCCACTCTGTTACACACCCTTTCTCCTTATTACTAACCCCAACCGTACTTCCTTTATATATTTTCTTTTCGCTTCACCATCGTATAAACTGCAGCTTGCAGAAAAAACTCCCCCACAGACTTCATGTTTCAATATAAACACTTCACGCCTGGTTCTTATTTCAGTTTCGCTTTTATAATTTTTTTTACCTTTTATATATATGTGTGGAAGCGTCGGTTGCATTAGAGAGTGGAAAAACAGCAATCCGAAATGGGGAAACTCACGGCATGGTAGAATATAGGGCATAGGGGAGCTGTATTCTTTCTTTTCCAATGTCTGTTTTTGCATGGATGTAACTGAGTGATTTAAATTCCTACGGGTCTTTGTAGGTAAATGTATACGGATGTCCTCCTTTATGCATGTGCAATGTTAGGTCTACGGTGAAGTGAACTGAGGAAGCCATGTGCGATAAATAAAGAAAATATGCTATGTTGGTTTGTGTTTTCTTGTCATAGCAGAAGCTAGAGTAGCTGATGGAAAGAAGAAACGGTTCGCAGTATATAGGGGAGTACGGTTCCTTAAGCACAAAGTAAAAAAATAATTCTTCTTTTTTTTCTTGTTGGGTCTGCATATACCTCACATTATTTAATATACACGAGTTTTCTTTTCATTTTTGCTTGCTTTGGTACTTTGATCTTGCATGAAATAGAGAGGCAGTGTACTTCATTTGCTATGTTAGAAAAGAAAAGAGACTGCACAAAAACTGGGAGTCAGGGTTCATTAAAATATACATAACCAATCACTTCTAACACATTCGCTGATTGGCACATTTTATTTGTATTAATATGGTTAATCAGTATTGGTGCTATGTCATTGACCGTTCAAAAATTCGTACTGTCGCACGCAAACGTCAAATGCGATAAAAATGGTTACGCTGCTATATCTCAACATTCCGGTCTCAATAAAAATTTGTTTCGTCGAAAATGGAGATCGTTTGGAAAACCAACCATTTCTTAGACCTATAAAATATATCAAACAAATTTCCCGTGTGCGAAGCACGGGCCTCATCATGAGGTAAGCAACGCATTGATTTGAACGTTCTATTTCGTATGACTTTTTAATTTCATCGTCAGTTGCCGTTGAACATTTTATATTCGTACCAATATACATAAATTTCACATCGTAAATTACGGAATACCGCGACGTTTACGAGTTCGAATTATAATTATATATAAATTAAAAGTTTAGACTTCATTGAATAACAAATTATATAAAATAAATCTATTTATAACTCTAAATAAATATTTAATATAATAAAATAGTTTAAATATCTGACTACCAAAAATACGGGACGTTACATCAACTCTGAGTTATAATATTCTTTCCAAACCTCATCTCTCAATCCATTAATATCAAGAACAACCAGTCATCCTTTCTTTCGAAGCCAACCCTCTCGATCGACCTCGAATTCCTTATCCTTTGGTTCCAACTTCTGGATGATCTCAATAGGCTTTACATCACGCTTTTGGCTCTCGCCAATCCTTTCGATGAGAGTAGGTTTTATCGACAAGCTTGCCAACATCAGGCTCTAACTCACACCGATGCCTGAAATCAAATCCTGCCAAGTACTCAAGGTTCTTCCATTCCGAAAACATAGCTCCCAAACCTGCATGTCTTCGACTCAACGCATATGCCACTGCGTTACCTTTACCATGAGTATAGGCTATACCAAAATCATACGATACCTGAAACACTAACCACCGTTGCTGTCGAAGATTTAAATCCTTTTGGGAGAAAAGATATTTCAACGATTTATGATCCGTAAACAACTCGAATCGAACTCCCAACAAGTAATGTCTCCGCATCTTCAGAACAAACACGATCGCTGCCAACTGCAAATCTGATTTGGATATTCCTCTCGAGCAGCTTCAGCTGTCAACTCGCGTAGGCCACGACTCTATCCTTCTGCATCAGCACTCCTCTAAGACCAGTACCACATGCATCGGTGTATACCACCATCTCTTTTTTCCCACTTAGAATCATCAAAATAGGAGCACTCATAATACTTAATTTCAGGATTCCAAAAGCTTGCTCACACTTCGCATCTCGTGTGAACACTTGGTTCTTCTTCATCAATCCTATTAATGGTGCTGCAACCTTGGAGAAATCCTTGATAAAACGACAATAATGTCCCACCAAACCCAGGAAATTCCAAACATCCATCGCATTTTTAGGTCTATCATAGTCCTGGATTGCCTCCACCTTAGCGGGATCCACAGCTATTCCATTTCTAGAAACAAAATGGCCTGAGAACCTCACTTCGCTCTTTCAGAAGTGAAACTTCGCAAATTTAGCTCTCAGTTGATGCTTTCATAAAATTTCAAAAACAACTCGCAAGTGCGTCTTATGCTCTTCCACATTCTGGGAGTAAACCAGAATATCATTTATGAATACAAGAAAAACTTGTTCAATTGATCTCTAAAAGCCCTATTCATAGGATCCACGAAATACACTGGCGCGTTAGTCAATCCAAATGGCTTTACCAGCCACTCAAAGAAACCAGATGGTTTCCTAAAAGTAGTCTTCAACACACTATCCTTGCCACCCTCAACTAGTGGAATCCCGTTGCCAAATTCATTTGAGAAAACACCTTGACTTCATGAAGCTAATCAAACAGGTCGTCTATCCTCGCCAACGAATACTTGTTCTTCTTAAACATCTTGTTCAGCTCACAATAATCAACACACTATCTTAAAGATCGATCAACCTTGGATGCAAACACAGCTAGTGTACCCCATTCGGACACAGTTCTCTGAACAAATCCTTTTCTCAAAAGGTCACGTACTTGCACCTTTTACTCTCAATGTTCCTCAGGAGCCATCTTCCTAGGAGGCATAAAGATAGGTCTAGCCCCTTCGACCAAATCGATCCTGAAATCAATCTCGCGATGCGGCGGCAAACCTATAACCTCGTCAAAGACATCATCAAGCTTACTAGCGATCGACACAAATGATAGGTCTTCCCATGGAATCACAAACGAATACAGATAGCTTACGAAGACTCTATCTTCTTCTTACATCGAATCACAACCATTTCCCTTCTACATTCCGGACAATCACCTCAAGCTTCCCACAATCCACATTAGCCTCATAGGTCTTGAGCCAGTCCATATCCAAAATTATCCCAAACCTAGCAAAGTTAAAAAAAAAATGCAATCACACACAAAAGAGCAACAATGACTCGACAACACCAGACCACGACAAATCATACACAAACTGGATGAACCCCTAACTCGATTATTCACGATCAATGGTCTATCACAAATCTAGGGTTCCAAACCCAAGAGGCACACAAGCTCATTGCAAATTAAAGAATGTGATGCTCAAGTATCAAACAACACTCAAACTGAAGCATCTCTAATGGAAAGAATACCTTGAACGATGTCACTTTCCCTTTCTCCTCCATCATAGGATCCCTCAAAGAAGATGGCACAACTTCCAAATCATACGCCTTCACAATCTGCTTTATCTACGGCGGTTCTGGACAATCCTTCTTGTTATGCCCAGGTTTGCCGTAGTTGTAGCATTTCTTCTCAGCTTTCGGATTCTTGCAATCCCTGGAATAATGGCCCTTCTACTGGAAGTTGAAACATATCACCTCACTTTTATGCTTTTTCTGGCCATCTTTTCCTTTCTGCTGTTGTTGCTTCCTCTTTTTTTATTACCACCCTGTTGTGGTTCCGGTTCCTCTTTAGTTGCAACAACAATCTCTTCTTTGGGAAACAAACTCTCGTGCCTCAAAGCTTTTTCCACGATCTTCTCATAAGTATCATATAGATGATCAACCACCTGATTCCCAAGGTATTTGTCCAAGCCCATGAAAAAAATTTCGTTTGGTAAGGGGTCTAAACATACGAACGAGCATACTTGGATAAAGCTTTAAAGTCGGAAACATAATCCAACACAGGCCGACCATTCTGATCTAGCTCAACAAACTACTTGAACATAATAGACTTCTAAATAATAGAAATAAACTTCGTCTCAAACTTGACTTGGAACTGATCCCATGTGATCTCATCATCTGTAGTCTTTAGAGCGATGAGTTCCACCAATCCATTACTTTGTCATGTAGTTGTCTCGATGCAAACTTCCTCTTAGTCACATCATCAATGCCCAAGTCTCCAAAATTCCAATGCAAGTATCAAGCCACCCTTGAACCTATACCGTCGGCTCTCTTCCCTTGAACGGCTTTCCTCTTAGAGAAATGAAGTCTTTGCATAGCTTCGCTAAGTCCACAACCCTAGGCACCTGCACTTGAACCCCCACATCTATCGCGGTTGTCACTTGAGCGGGTACCCTCCTCATAATAGTTGCCACCATGGCCACGAACATAGCAAGGTAATTTGGTATGACGCCATCTCCCCCTCCAGGAATAGTCTCTTCACTAGTAGCATATCTCAACGTTCGATGACTCATTCTAATTGTGAAAAATAGAATGATTAATCTACACTGGAGAAAAAATGCAAATGGAATTCAAGCGTTATTATACTATACACTAATATATAGAATACATCCATCAGAAATCTACAAATACGTCTCTCATACATCATTATGTCTTTGAACTTTGGCTAAAATCGATTAACCAGAGCTCTAATACCAAATGTGATGACTGCTCATAAATCCCGCACATAACAAGAGGAATAATGCGCTGAAAGACGTGCCACGTAGCTATGGACGATCATCAAGGGCAGAATAAATTACGTAGAACCTATCATAATACTCACACCACAAGGATAAAATATAATATAACATATACATTAGGCAATAATACTGAAGCAGGATTGAGCAGAATTTCAAACTTTCATATCATCATGATTTTTTTTTATTTTTTTTTGAAATTGGGTAAATATTATTAAGGCCTTTTTCAGCCCGAAAGAGATGCGCGTCTACATTCGACAACGCACAGTAGCAATGATTATACAGATGTGGTAAACGAAATCATTAAATACATTACTTTTACTTTAACCGCAACTTTCCAAATTAAGGATGGCGGCCGGCTTCGTCTTCAACGAGCAATTCATGGCGGCTTTAGGTTTTGAGCTACTGACCGTGGTTCCTGCGCATCCACTCGATCCTCTACTCCAATACGAGGTAGTAGTGTTACCTCAGATGTAGTAAGTCTTCTTCTCCTTGTGCGTAGAATCAAATTGACTTCGAATTCGATTAGCTTTGTAATCTCAGTCGCTGATTTCTTTTTGTTTTGAAAAATGCGCCTATTCCTCTCCTTCCATATCCACCAACAAGCAGTAACTACGCAAACGCCGTACTCTTTTACTTTTGTGTCTACATCCGTCCAATTCAAGCTCAGGTGAGTAATTATGCTCTGAAAGCTTTCATCTTGTGTGTTTGTAGTGTATTTCTGTTTGATGAATCCAAGAATTTCACATGCAAAGTTACACTGGAAAAATAAGTGTTGATGAGTCTCTACATTATTATCACATAGGGCGCAGATATTGATAGGAATAATACCCCAATTAAAAGTCTGTCTCTAGTGGGAAGACGATTTAACATAACTTTGTATGCAGTGTGTGACACTTTTGGGGGAAATAATTTGTCCCAAATCACTTTGTGCCACTCCACCTTAGGTTCAGATATTCTGCTTGCATTCCATGCTTCTTTTAATTTGAAGTCAGTGCCTGATGACCATTTCCATATATCAAAATCTCTATCAAAATATAAAGGCATGAATTCAATATCCTTCTTCATCGCAAAATTGCAAGGAATACTTTCACAGTTCCATCTGCCGTCTTGAATGATGTGGTTAACAGTTTGCTTAGGGCACCCATAAGCTGAATAAGTGTCCCACCCCAGAGTGTTGATTAAAGATTTACCTTTGATCCAAGGGTCATGCCACAAATCAGTTTCATTTCCATTTGCAAAAACTCTTTCACAATTCACAGCTAGCTTGTTTCTAACTCTGAGAATAGCTTTCCACGTTGCAGATGCATTATTATCTATTTCCATAGTCCAGAAATTAGTCCTGACATATCTTTTCCTCATCCATCTAGCCCATAATCCATTAGCTTTTATGATTTTCCATGCTTGCTTTAGAGTAAAAGCCTCTCTCATGTCTCAAATTCTCCTCAATCCAACACCCCCTTCTTCTTTTGGCCTGCATAGATCATCATATTTTATTTTATGTAGACCTCCCTTCCAAATAAAATCTGCACACACACTGCAGGTTACTTAGAGAACACATCAAATATAACAGCGGAAAACAACAAATAGTAGGAAATAATACGTAAGCCTCATGCTTGTCGTCGCTCTATAGCATCGTCCTTATCAAGATCTAAAACCTGTCACATACTACCTAGTCTGCCTATCCACAACATCAATGGATGAACAACCCAAGATAATAAGTTGGAACATAAAATCTTGAGGTAGACAAAAGTCTTAATGAGTGATAAAATAACTATCTAACATCATCAATAAAGTTTATGAGAATAGGTTGATCAATCATATAATCTACCACCATCAACAGAGAAGAAACCCAAACCCGTCTCCTCCACATCTGGTAGTGATAGCCTTTACAACAATCGGGAAGAAACAAGCAGTAGCAGACACAACAACTAATTATCCTACGTAGACCAACATCCCTCGAGTACAAGCCCCAAAATCCATAAACCAACATCATACAAACACCTAAGAGATGTCTCCTTCGACGTCAAACAATCTACACATCACGATACAAGAAAAACAATCAACATCCATAACTCTGGCTATCACCTCCTATCCTTCCTAGAAACCATTGTTAATCGTATGACTGGCCAACGTTGCCATCCATCAAGGTCTAACGGTAACCCCGGTTCTGGAAAAATTCCATATGCCTTTCATCGATACGTATCTAGGCCTTCCATTGATACCTAGGGTACTCGACTAATCATCTAGTCTTTTAGGCGTCCTTACTATACCCTTGCTTTTAGTCCGCTAGAACCGATGATAATTCCTTGACCTTCAATATCTCTAGTCATCGACGACTATCCATAATTTCAAATCGTCTTGAGCAGCCATTATCCACGATCTCAAATCATCTTCAGTCGTCTTCAAATTTGTTGTATTTTATCAATCAACGAACACTTCACAACACTTCGAGCATTCCAGTTTGAATTCACATCGAAGCTACGTCCAACATGGAGCCAAAAATAAACATCACTTGATCGATATTTGATGGATCATTCACTGCGATTCATATGGATTGTTACCGATCCATATCACTTTCCACAGCGTTTCCTTTCCTTTTATAGCATTTTTAAATGTTATGTTCCATTATCAATCCATCGGTCTTCACCTAGGATCCATCGAGTGTTAGGCGCCGATCCATATGCGCCTTAGCATTTTAGCCGGATCCATCGCATTTGCCTCTTGGCCGATCCATAGCTTTGGCCAATTCATCCCTATAGCAGCTATTCACACAAACGCTACCAATCAGTCTCCTTTACCATGTCCTTGATCCATCAGAACACCGTGCCCGATCCGTAAAAAAACATGACTGATCCATCGTGAAAACCATGCTGAACACTACCTTAACCGATCCAAATCCATGTGCTACCGATCCATGCTAAATGCTGCCGTGACCGATGCACCTCCATACGTTGCCGATCATCTCCATATGCTATCGATCCATGCTATTTGAACTTGGCCGATCAATTGAAAAGGACGCAGCTGATCCATGGAAAATGGCTCACCGATCCATCAGATTTGCACATGACCCAATTCCAAATCACCACTAATCCAAGTTTGTATGATCGACCCATCATCTAACTTAATCGAAATCAATCAAACTAAAATATTTGATCAAACGACCAAAAATACAATCAAGTACATTAATCATCATCATACACTCATATACCGTTGACCATATCATGACAAATCAACGAATAAGCTAATAAGTTGATCTAAACTTGCATAAATATAGAATTAACATAAGAATTTACCGTTATAAGTCGCTACGTTAGATCCTATGGTGATCCATATTGAAAATATACGTACATCAACTTGATCTAGGTGAAATCAACTTGTGAATGATGAAAATAAGATCAAACAACCAATATACTTGATTGAATCAATGTGAGAGATGCTCATCGCTCACCAAACCTTCAGAATAGCTTGAAATCAACTAATCTCTGATCTAGACAGCGAAGAACGATCTTCAAATCTCCCAATTTGATGCGATCAACTCTCTTTTAATGTTGATCTTCAATCTTCTAATGTAGATCTAAGAATCTAATGGAGTGGAGAGGTATTTGGATGGAGTAGGGAGAATCACAAACCCCAACCAAATAGAGAAATGAGGAAACTAAACAATTCACCTTGCCTCTACCCTCCTATTTATAGCCAATAGCCCCTAGCCTTAATTGGCCTAACAAATCAGCCTACTGATGACTAATTAGTCTGTCTAGAAATAGTGTAGCACTAAAACTACGATTCCTCCCAAACTGCTAAAACAAAACTTTAATGTGACCACTCCACGTAATTGGAAACATCATTTCCTTTTGAATGAAATCGACCTCAGGACTTGACTCGACCTCAGTCAAAAGTTATTCCCTGTACAAAACTGATAGGGGAAAAATGGTCACAAACAAAAATGGTAAAAATCATAGGCATGTCTCACATTCCCATAATCAATGTATCAAAATATGAGAATGATTCGACCCTCAAGAAATTAAATAAAATATATTACGATCCTCCGATACATAATATGCGGGTCGTTACAGAGTCATTGTCTCATATACATATCAACAAAAACTACAACTCTTGTGTAGTAAGCCAGAATTCAAGAACTGAATCCTGCTAGAAGTAATGTGGAAGCACCTGCAACACCTCGGTCTGACCCGTATATTATTTATAAGAAAACAAACAATAAACGGATTAGTCTAGCTGTACTTATCTCATAAACTGGGATGTAACAAGAGATATAATAAATATAGACATGTATGCAATAACAACAATGTTCACACATAAGTATTAAACCCCAAAATGTCCGTAAAATTTATCAAAGAGATCCCAATGCTATAAAAGAATATCCCTTTCTAAAATATGTAGCTAACCACAAGAAATGATATCACATATCAAATAATTACTAAATTGATAACACATCATCAAACAACCCAAAATGGATATGCCATATCAAATATCCCAAATTCTAGAAATCAATTGTTAGAAATCCAATATATCACACAAAGGGGGAGGCCCATCACAAGAATGGGAGCCCGAAGACTCACCAACACATGTACCCCAAAATGAGATGTGATCTTTAGGTAGCTAACTTATAAATGTCCGAGACCAAAATGGTCCGGAGACCATGAGCCGAAGCTCCACCAGAATGGTCCAAAGACCTCGGGTGGCAACCCCGCCAATATTGAACCAAATTTCCAATAGAACGATCATAGATCATCAAACAAGCATATATCAAATGAATCAAAGTTCGACTAAGCGATCTTAATCGAACAAAGAAATATAAATTACTCCAGGCTAGTAAATATAAGAGTTAAGCTACATGTCCCATAACCACTCGCTCTACTCGAGTATTTACGAATAAGTTGAAAATTCTAGTAGAAACGACCATTGCCATAGTTTTCAACCAAACGAGTCCGAGAATTATTCATCAAAGAAAACTCAATGGTTTTTAATAAGGCCTTTAATTGGATTTCTCATACGAACGAGGAAATGGTTTGTATAAGTATATGCTAGTATATTAGAAGACGGTTTATAAAAAAAATGATTTATAGTAAAGATAATGTTTAGAAACCATTTTAATAAAAAAATGGTATCAATAATAATATGAAAACCCTTTGTAGTTGTAAGTGGCTAATCTCGTATAATATTGATCATAACAATGATTGAACTTAGAATTCACATTTTAATAAGGTAAATCGAATCTCATAAATAACGATAATAAATTCATTTGCTATGAAGGAATCAAAAGTCCAAAAAAAAAATCGACTCGAGAATGATGATAGAAATCAATCCAGAGTAAGTTGGATCGATAAAACTCAAAATATCGCAAAGAAAAAGCAAAATGCACACTTTGCACAAATTCAGCCATCTGAAATTCTATTTCAGATGTCTGAATTGAATGATAGAAACCACGTTCTTACTCTGAGTTTCAGACGACTGAATGGAGTAAATCAGCCGTTTGAATCTCTATTTAGACGTCTGAATTACCCATTTAACTGTCTGAAATATAGATGCACAATTTTTTTAATATCAGTAGCAAGTCAGGTGTATGAGTTATACATTCAGACGTTTAAATATCGTCCTAGGCACTTTTTGGCTAGGCAATGAGCACATATCGATTTCACACGACATTAGAAGGCTTATAACACTATTCGAGGGAAAATGAGGCTTCAAACTTGCTGGAACAACATGAGAACGCAAAATTACACACACACAAAGATCTACACTATAGTTCTTATATAAACGAATTCAAAACTCATGAAATGGAACGTTCACATAATCAATACAAATCACACAATACAAACATGCCAAAGGCACACTAAACAAGCATATAACTTGAGGCATAGATGTGAGTTCTCCAAGAACTCACCTTTGTTTGTTACTAGCAAAGAGGTTACATACCCAAATCAATCTCTCTTCGGATATAACCCACTAATTTTCAACCTATACACAAATATATAGTAATTTCAAGAGTTAGGTTTAGGAAAAATCCAAAAAACTGGAGAGGAATTAAGTTAGAGAAGATAGAGATGACTTACTTAAGTTTCTCCTTGAATTAGCTAAGCTATCACTAGAATTCCTTAAGATTGAAGCTTAGGAATATTAATTTCCTCTTCCTTAAGGGTATGGAAGTTGTAGGAAATCAATGAAGAGTTAAAGAAAAGGAAAGGTGGGTGTAGTGGTTAAGTAGGGGATACCTACTTAAGGCTAATGGGCTAAACCAAGCCCTAAGCAAAATCGTAAAATTCACTTACTCCAAACATATCGATATTTATAGTTCATAAACGGCATTTTAAATTCAATGGAAGTGGTCCCGAGTCCAAATCCAAAAGTATGTAAAATGTGAATTTTTGGATTAATACTTGATTAAGGATATTACATTTAAATGAAATATTTAACTATATTTTCACGAAATTTGCAGGTTGATATAGACTTCCCTCCTTAAAGAAATTGTGTCCTCGCAGTTACTAAAGGAAAAACTCAAAAGTAACAACCACATAAGAAGATAAAACTCATTTCAACGTTTAGAGCTTCCGTATTATTAATTATATAAAATATAAATCATGAATTGCCAGATCGTGATTTTTCCGAAAATTTGATTTGGACATACGTGAAAATTCATAAAATGGAATTTAAATCTTTCTCTTTCATTAGAAAATTATGATCCAATATATCTGGATGATTCTTTCTTCAAATAATTCCAACTTATATTGGATAATTTATACTTATTTGAATTTCAAATCCCAAAATTAAGAGTTGTCGTTTCACGATGATCTCGTTTTAAATTTAATTATTTCGTTTATCTCTCAATAAGTTTTTAAGTTATAAACTCATTATAAATCAACATAAAATAGATTAAATCAAGAGATTCAACTTCGGTAGCACGGGAGAGCAAGTCCGGATGGTTTCGCTCGATAGATTCCCAAGAATAATCCTTAGGATTAGTAGACCATTGGACTTTCACAAACGGAACGTCTTTCTTGCGTAGGCAATTACCTTTTATTGTGACAACACGAATGCCTTGTTGCTCATAAGTAAAATTTGGCGAAATCTCGATTTCTTCCACCTCATTTGGCTCAAGAATAGATCTAGAATCCTTAAGACACTTTTGGAGTCGAGAAATATGGAAAACATCATGTATAGAAGAATATTGAGTTGGTAATGAAAAATGATAACTACGGGGCCGACGCATTCGGTAATAAAAAAAGGACTAATATACCTCGACACTAATTTTCCCTATCGGCTGAATCACACAACACCCTTCATGGGTGAAATAACAACAAACACAAGATCTCCAACAGAAAATTCCAATTTCCTCCTCCGATTATCGGCATATGGTTCTTGTTGATTTTGAGCCTCTTTCATCCGATGGCGAATGAGATCAATCTTTTCTATGAAATCACGAATAAAATGTGGACCTAGAACCAGTCTGTTTTTGGCTTCAAGCCAACATAAAGGAGATCAAGACGACCTTCTGTAAAGAGCTTCGAATGGTTTCATGCCAATACTCAGTTAGAAGCTATTGTTGTATGAAAATTCAACAAGGAAAATATGATCTTTCCAACTACCACCAAAATCAAGCACACATGCACAAAGAAGATCTTCGAGAGTTTGATTCACGTGCTTAGTTTTCCCACCAGACCAAGTGTGATAAGCGGTGCTAAAATTAAGCTTAGTTCCTAATGCTTTTTGAAGACTTTTCAGAACCCACTAGTAAATAATGGATCACGGTCACTAACTATTGAAGTAGAGACCCATGTAATTTAATAATCTCTTTAACATAGAGTTTGGCCAAAAGAGGCACAATTCGATTAGACCGAATAGGAATAAAATGTGAGGATTTAGTAAGTCTATACACAATTACCCATAAACTATCATGGCAAAATCGTGAACGTGGGAGACCGTCGATAAAATCCATGGACATACGATCCCACTTCCATATGAGGATGTCAAGAGGTTGCAATAACCCGTCGGGCTTTTGGTGCTCGGCCTTAACGAGTTGACATGTAATGCAATGTTTGACAAAGTTACCGATATCAAACTTCATCCCTCCCAATAATAAAGTCACTTCATATCCGCATACATTTTGCTACTTCTGGGATGAATGGAGAATTTAAAACGGTGAGAATCCTCTAAAATATCTTTGCGGAGATTGAAACAACCCGAACTTCCCCGATAAGGAAAGCACGGATTGAGTTGAGAACAAGCCACATCGGGACGCAAACAGAAGAAAATTTCATTGTATATTACAACAATTCATCAGAATACAAAAATATACAGAGTATGAATGAATAAAATACATTCAATAAATACCAGAGGTTTAAATTACATTACATAGCAGCGGAAAAATAATACAATACTCAACTGAAAGAGATATACGGATACAGAGCTTTCCGGATATCGTTCCAGCTGTAAATCAGGATCCTGTGAACATAAATCTGCAAAACCAAAACTACTAGCTGCCCGTGTCAAAATAAGGGCACCCAGAGTTTACGTCAAAACAATAAACTCCAGGTCAGTCATGTGGCTGGTGTGAGAATTAAAACAGTTAATAATCTTTATTTTAAAGTTAGGTAAATCAAGGGACCACGCCGTATAACACGGAACGGGTTTCCTCCCAAGAATACCAGTGCATAAAACAACAGCGCTAAATAAAGAACAATGAAGCTATTATAAGACCCAGGTCCCATCACACAATGCAACGCAAGCCGGAGGATAGGGTTTTTTCCTTATAATAGCCAAAGAATGTTTGATACACTAAATTTCATGTTTTATTATTACTATAAGTGTATAGTGTCAAAACAATTTCAGTCATAAGTATCAATCATAGACGGCATAAGTGCTCCATACCACTATGTCGCCATATATAGGTTTACAACTAAAACCGCAAAATCACGTATTTGGAAATTGGATTTCCATCTATGAACCAAGGCAAGGGATCGTCCTCACCGAATTCGAGACAATCTAGCTCATGTCTCAGGCAAGTACTCAGTCAAGCCTTTGGAGCAACAGGGCTGGTCCACCGATGTGGATTAAAATTCCTGAACACTGTGTTTCCCCGCCCTTTGGAGTTTAAATGAGTAATATGACTCCATCGGCTCCATATAGTCACCGATATATCCGAGGCGCCTCGCAACAGCAACAACCACACAGGTGAAAATAATATAAATGTCAGGGCTGGTAGGCCACTGACACCACCCTAGCTAGAAGGAAACGCATGCCCTCCCTGAGGTCCTCTCCCGTTTCTGGTTCACAACCGGGGTGTGAGGCTTTCGAATCAACGCTACACAAAGCTATGCCACACAGGTCGTGCTTTGATCATCAACCACAAGACTCTGCTTTTCAACAAAAGCCTTGATCATTTTCCACTTAGGCATGCCACACAGGCAATTCACTCCATGCGATTGATATCCATCAATATATAACCCCTGAGCTCGTACGTCTCAGAGAAGGGCGTTAAGCAAGAGAATAAATTCTCCGCCGCCAAACAGATATATATTTAATAGAAATCAATCACACAGAATAAAATCCAATGTCAGACACACAGTCCATTTACAAGTTCGTTCTGGGTTTGAACGAAACCGGAGGCATCTTGTACCTCGCATATCCATCGATCTCCAAGTACGTCTGGACGATCACCAATTGATTCCCTCCTCTTGGGTGTACAGCCCAATCAAGATCATCAGTAATCACCCAAACGATGTGAGGACCTCCGGTCTTCGACCACCGTCTTCATCCTCGACACCACGTCGAATCAGTTATTCAGAATGGGATAAACCCGGTCTTTCTGAATAACTCGCGTATATAATAAACAAGTGTTACACAAACACAACATACGCCTCATTCCAATTCAGAATATTCTTTTATTCAAATATTCTTATACTTTGGGAAAGGTTCCCATTAATTTTATCAAAGATAAATTCTTTAAATTTATTCTTTAATCCCCTTTTGAATATAAATTCAAATTAGTCGGGATTAGCGATCCACACCGAAGTAATCATTTATTTTATTTCCCAATCCCAACCTATTCATCCCATGAAGTAAAACTGGTCATACTTCATATCTAACACCACGGTGTTATCGGTAAATTCAATTACCAATTCATGTTCAAATCTAACTAAAGATTTATCTATCGTCTGGAGCAAAACTGGTGATACTCCATTCTCGATCATTTCAATCTAATTAAAGATTCATTAAAACTCCGCTTAGTTTTAATCTTCCCAAAAATCAATATTAATGATTGTTTAACTTGGGAAATCATATCATGTCTTTAACTGGGTTAAAGAACCAACGTCACTTAAAACACGGTTCACGATAAACCCAAAATCACATTCTAATCCAGTTCCAATTAAATCCCATTTAATTGGTACACTTCATTAAATCTAAATAAAAAGATTTAATCTTTTTCCTCAACTGGGTTTAAGAACAGTGTTAATGAAGCCACCATTCACGACAACCCCAAATCCCATTTGATATTAAATACAAGGCTCTGAATAGAAAATATATCGGCTTAAATTCAATATCAAATTCTACGACCAACAAATATCGTATTGGAAATAACGATATAAATATATCTTTCAAATTTCCATAACAATATCTGTATAATCATGAAATCCAACATCGAAATATTCCAAAGACAATTTCGATTCAAATCCATTCCAATTCAATTATTGGAATTTCTGGTTACATTTAAAACCCTTTCAAATCCACTTTATTTATTTCAAAAATAAATGGATTTTAATTCCAGTTCAAAACTAGTTCATTTCGATAAAAATCTATTTTTATCTTTTCAAATATGGAGTATTTCATCCCAATTCTTCACAAATCATTTCTTATGATTTTACACAAATTATTACTATTTTTAATAATTTTATCAAGGCCCGTACAGTCGATTTCCATCAACGGCCATTGAACTGCACTTACAACGACCTTTTCCAAATTTGATTTGGGCATATTTCCAAATCCAACCGTTAGATTTCAAATCTCTAATATTCGTTAGAAATCTCTTTTCGATACGAACCCAACGGTTCTGGTTTTAGGAGAATCCGACGGTCGGATCTCCCGTAATGTCCATTCGAAGTCAATGGTCGAAATTCGCGAACTGCCGCGGCGCGTTCTATTCAGGTCATTTAATATATATAATATATATATTATATATATTTCGTCGATTTCCTTTTCAAACGTATTTTATAAATCGTTTTAAATTCGTTTTCGAAACGATTTCAACTTCATATTCAATTTCGAATCAAAATTGAATATTCCACATCATTGATATACAAATGATAATATTTTCAAAACGTTATATTTTGAAATCACTTCCTTTTCTATATTCATTATAAAAACGAATATAATCGATATAAATATCGTTCGCGTCAAAATGGCGCATATCTAACCAACACGGCTTTATATATTTCAATAACTTCGTTATTCTATTCAACAAATGAATATTTTCTTCAACACATGAATATATATTCTATTCAACACATGAATTTTCTTTCTATTCAACACATGAATTTTTCTTTCTATTCAACACATGAATATATATTTTTATTCAACACATGAATATTTCTTCTATTCAACACATGAATATATATTTTTATTTAACACATGAATATTTATTTTCTAATATTCCTTATTTTCCAAATTGGAATGAGGCCCAATCAATTACCATATAATGTTAATTATATGGATTCCCTACAACACATGTGTATAACAGCAACGATAAATCATCAACCATCATCCAGAGTGCACCACATAATTAACGCTTACACAGTCTATCAACCCATCGATTGACATACAACTAAACAATCGGGATTAGTGTACGTCAAATACCATCCCAATACCCGTGTAGGGTTTCAAATCAACAAACACAGATTTTTATTTGTGTAGTTGGGCGATGTGTAAAATTTATCTTCCCAATCAATATCAGTCAAATCGGTGTACATAGACAAATCGTTCGATTTGTAAATGAATCTTTATTTTACTTCAACACATGAATATATATTTTATTTCAACACATGAATATATATTTTATTTCAACACATGAATATATATTTTATTTCAACACATGAACATATATTTGATTTCAACACATGAATATATATTTGATTTCAACACATGAATATATATTTGATTTCGACACATGAATATATATTTTATTTCAACACATGAATATATATTTGATTTCAACACATGAATATATATTTGATTTCAACACCACAAATCAAATTCACACCAATTCATCAATCAAACCAAACAATCAACCAAGTCGTCCATGGTCTGTGGATGACGGGTGTCGAGTGCTGCTAAGCACCGTCTGCATCCTAGTATATATTTCAAACTAGAAATCAAAATAAAAGTGAGGAGTTCTCACCTTTGGGTTCCACTCCGCCAGTCTTTCTTTCTGAACGGTTCAGATTTGCCCAAAATTCCAACGCATCCTTTTCACGTTGTTCATATATAAAAAATCATATTTTTATCGCTTCATTTCAATAAATAAAAATCATATTTTTATTTTTACTTCATATATTTTTACAACGCTTCTTTCTATATAAAAATTATATTTTTATATTTCTACTTCTTATATAAAGATCGAATTTTTATTTCTCTACTATATAGATAAAAAACAAATCTTTCTATCACTAATGAATATATAAAAATCACATTTTTACATTGCCATTCAAACGATAGAAATCATATTTTTACTTTGCTACATATATGAAAAAAATCACGTTTTTATATCGTCACCTCATATATAAAAATCGTATTTTATCCTATCGCTACATATATAAAGATCAAATTTTTACTATCTATATAATATAAAAATAATAATTTTATTGTCTCTATAATATAAAAATCATATTTTTATTACGCTACTGTATATATAAAAATTATATTTTTATATCGCTACTTCATTTATATAAAAATTATATTTTTATAACTCGTGTTACCAATAAAAATCACATTTTTGATCTTCGCTTTATTTCTCTATATATATAATAAAAATTATATTTTTCCTTTCAGCTATAAGTGTAAAAATCACATTTTTGATATGCTACCCATATATTAAAAATCAAATTTTTATAATGCCTTTCATATAATAAAAATCAAATTTTTATTATGCTATTCTATATTTTTCTATCTTTCTAAGAATCAAATCTTTATGATTATAAAAATCAAATATTTAATATGCTATTATATATATATATATATATCATATTTTTTTTCTTTTTAAATATCAATGCTAGTTTCTATTTCAAATCGTATGGATATATGTATTTTTCAAAACTAATGTATATGTATTTTTCAAAACTAATGTATATATATTTTTCAAAAGAAATGTATATATATTTTAAAAACTCACTGCGTATCTCGTTCAAGAAATAGCCGTCGCCTTCACAGTTTGCTCCAACTAGGGTTCGGATTTATTGCAAGATCCAAGGCGCTAGGTGATGATCAGATTATCCCACAGTCTCGGCCTTCGCATGAGCTCTCCGCCGTTGGTTGGAACGTTGAACTCGAGTTGGCGTGGATGGAGTAATTTGGTTGCGACGGTGGCCTGTTTGGAGCGAGAAATCGAGCTCCACACTCAAAAATAAATCCTCTAACTACTATGGATTGGAAGAGCAAAGAAAATATATCGATTTTGCTTTTTAAATTTCGTGATTTCATTGAGAAAATCAAAAGAAAAGTCGAAGGGATGGATCGAACCCTTTTCCACCGTGTTTGGGAGCAGCGGGTTGAAGGTTTGACCGCGGCGAAAGCTTTTGAGCTTGTTTGACCGGGGATGGATATTTATATTTTTATTTATTTTTATTTTCAAAAATACACGACGGTTGATACGAATTCTAAATCCAGCCCAGCAACTATCGTCTCTAGCTAATTACCCCCATTCCAAACACAATGGGATATCTATCATAAGCCGATTCGACTGTTTCGACCAGTTTCCATCAAAATCAAAATATAAATCAATATATTGAATTTGAACGCACTTTTCAATTTATCGGGGCCACATACGAACTCTAAAAATTCCCGAAAAATATTTTCTAGTTTCGTATTGACGATACGGTCCTAACAATACTAATTTCGTCAAATTCTGAGAACGTTTGAAAAATGGCCATTTTCTGGTCGTTCAAAATTGACTGAAACTGTTAAAACACGTTTTACTTCGCCACGCTCACATATTGACTCAGAAAATTACGAATTTTGAAACCTAGCAATAACTTGACATCATGGATCCAACAAAAGTTGTTTCGTCAAAAACAGAGGTCGTTTGCAAAATTTCCATTTTTAAGGGCCCGAATTCCATAATGACTATTCTGAATTTTCAACTGGACATATCTTTTGATTCCCACTATGAAATTTCAATTTTTCGGATTCGTTGGAAAGATATTTTCAAATAGATTCTAATTTTTTCGGTTTGGCTAAAATCCGCTTTATTTTGAATCCTGCACATTCATTTGAACTTTGAAATCGAATTTTCAAACTACCGCGCCATTTTCAATTCCTTTTATAATTATAATAAAATATTTATATTCTAACGACGATTCAAATAAATATATACGTTCTAATTCTATTCAAAATAAATTTCTCGTCGTTATTATTTAAAATAATTCATTTTCAATATTCAAAATTCATCAAAATTGCCAAAATAAAAATTTTAAATTGGCTCAGATTTCCGGGTTATTACAATCTCCCCCACTTAAAACTTTTCGTCCTCGAAAAGGAACGAAGCTAAAAGTTGTTTAACCAATCAACTCTACTTCCATTATTTTCATTACGGCTTATGTTCTTCAACTTTTCAGTTTCTAAGAACTTTTCAAATTATTCAAAAATTTGGCTAACACCATAAATTTTTGAAAAATTTCGCCATAACTCCCATGCACCGAGAGCTTCGGGATATTTCAAATTGCCTCCCATGGCCCTCACCAATCCAAAAAGAAAAAGAAACAGCTAAGCGGCTAGCCAATCAACTCATAAAATCATCAAAAACCCAAGAAATACAATAAACATGTACCTATTTGTCGGGCAAACAATTTTATTCCTCTTCTCTAGCCTCCTTGCTATGACTTGTTCAATGTAAGTACATGTATATGTATGCAAATGCGACAAAATTTCAATACAACTCACTATTTGGTTCAATTTGGCTAAAGGTACAACATTTAATTAATCAAACAATAATCAAGCAACACAACCAGCAATCAATTAGTGAATTATCATTTCAAATTCATAATTTTGATACGTAGTCAAAAAATCACATTTTTGGTATCAAATCACAATTATAGGCCCTATCTAATTTTGGTTCTCACACCAGTCAATTGGAAATATATAGAAATCCCATTTTCGAAACTCGAACACAAGTGCTGATGATGACATGCCATCATCAGAACCATCTCCGGGCGAATAGAATGTGATTCTATATCTATCCAGTATATTAAAACTTCGAATACACGTGGATCAGACGTATACGAAAAATCTTTATATACTTGATCGTCCAAATCAATACAACTAAATATTCAAATATGTATAATTAATTTAAATTTTCAAAACAAACTTCGTTTTCATTTTAAAAATATACTCTTCACACTCGTTCTAGGATACTACTGATCCCATCTTTAACGAGTCATTCTTATTGGATATTACTAATCCAATTTCTGGTGAATTCTTTCGTTCGGTTCTAATGTGTCTTGTTCTCCAAGCTCTGTAAACCAAAGCTCTGATACCAAAATGAAACGACCCGAACTTCCCCGGTAAGGAAAGCACGGATTGAGTTAAGAACAGGCCACATCGGGACGCAAACAGAAGAACATTTCATTGTATATTACAATAATTCATCAGAATACAAGAATATACAGAGTATGAATGAATAAAATACACTCAATAAATATCAGAGGTTTAAATTACATTACATAGCAGCAGAAAAATAATACAATACTCAACTGAAAGAGATATACGGATACAGAGCTTTCCGGATAACGTTCCAGCTGTAAATCAGGATCCTGTGAATATAAATCTGCAAAACCAAAACTACTAGCTGCCCGTGTCAAAATAAGGGCACCCAAAGTTTAGGTTAAAACAATAAACTCCAGGTCAGTCATGTGACTGGTGTGAGAACTAAAACAGTTATTAATCTTTATTTTAGAGTTCGGTAAATCAAGGGACCACGCCATATAACACGGAACGGGTTTACTCCCAAGAATGCCAGTGCATAAAACAACAGCGCAATGCTAAATAAAGAACAATGAAGCTATTATAAGACCCAGGTCCCATCACACAATGCAACACAAGCCGGAGGATAGGGTTTTACCTTATAATAGCCACAGAATGTTTGATACGCTAAATTTCTTGTTTTATTATTACTATAAGTGTATAGTGTCAAAACAATTTTAGTCATAAGTATCAATCATAGACGGCATAAGTTCCCCATACCACTATGTCGCTATATATAGGTTTACAACTAAAATCGAAAAATCACGTATTTCGAAATAGGATTTCCATCTATGAACCAAGGCAAGGGATCGTCCTCACCGAGTTCGAGACAATCTAGCCTATGTCTCAGGCAAGTACTCTGTCAAGCCTTTGGAGCGACAGGGCCGGTCCACCGATGTGGATTAAAATGCTTGAACACTGCGTTTCCCCGCCCTTTGGGGCGTAAATGAGTCCTATGACTCCATCGGATCCACATAGTCACCGATATATCCGAGGCGCCTCGCAACAGCAACAACCACACATGTGAAAATAATACAAATGTCAGGGCTGGTAGGTTACCGACACCACCCTAGCTAGAAGGAAACGCATGCCCTCTCTGAGGTCCCCTCCCGTTTCTGGTTCACAGCCGGGGTGTGAGGCTCGCGAATCAATGCTACACAAAGTTATGCCACACAAGCCGTGCTTTGATCATCAACCACAAGACTCTGCTTTTCAACAAAAGCCTTGATCATTTGCCACTTAGGCATGCCACACAGGCAATTCACTCCATGCGATTGATATCCATCAATATATAACCCCTGAGCTCGTACGTCTCAGAGAAGGGCGTTAAGCAAGAGAATAAATTCTCCGCCGCCAAACAGATATATATTTAATAGAAATCAATCACACAGAATAAAATCCAATGTCAGACACACAGTCCATTTACAAGTTCGTTCTGGGTTTGAACCAAACCGGAGGCACCTTGTACCTCGCATATCCATCGATCTCCAAGTACGTTTGGACGATCACCAACTGATTCCCTCCTCTTGGGTGTATAGCCCAATCAAGATCATCAGTAATCACCCAAACGATGTGAAGACCTCCGGTCTTCGACCACCGTCTTCATCCTCGACACCACGTCGAATCAGTTATTCAGAATGGGATAAACCCGGTCTTTCTGAATAACTCGCGTATATAATAAACAAGTGTTACACAACATACGCCTCATTCCAATTCAAAATATTCTTTTATTCGAATATTCTTATACTTTGGGAAAGGTTCCCATTAATTTTATCAAAGATAAATTCTTTAAATTTATTCTTTAATCCCCTTTTGAATATAAATTCAAATTAGTCGAGATTAGCGATCCACACCGAAGTAATCATTTATTTTATTTCCCAATCCCAACCTATTCATCCCATGAAGTAAAACTGGTCATACTTCATATCTAACACCACGGTGTTATCGGTAAATTCAATTACCATTTCATGTTCAAATCTAACTAAAGATTTAACTATCGTCTGGAGCAAAACTGGTGACACTCCATTCTCGATCATTTCAATCTAATTAAAGATTCATTAAAACTCCACTTAGTTTTAATCTTCCCAAAAATCAATATTAATGATTGTTTAACTTGGGAAATCATATCATGTCTTTAACTAGGTTAAAGAACCAACATCACTTAAAACACGGTTCACGATAAACCCAAAATCACATTCTAATCCAATTCCAATTAAATCCCATTTAATTGGTACACTTCATTAAATCTAAATAAAAAGATTTAATCTTTTTCCTCAACTGGGTTTAAGAACAGTGTTAATGAAGCCACCATTCACGACAACCCCAAATCCCATTTGATATTAAATACAAGGCTCTGAATAGAAAATATATTGGCTTAAATTCAATATCAAATTCTACGACCAACAAATATCGTATTGGAAATAACGATATAAATATATCTTTCAAATTTCCATAACAATATCTGCATAATCATGAAATCCAACATCGAAATATTCCAAAGGCAATTTCGATTCAAATCCATTCCAATTCAATTATTGGAATTTCTGGTTACCTTTAAAACCCTTTCAAATCCACTTTATTTATTTCAAAAATAAATGGATTTTAATTCCAGTTCAAAACTAGTTCATTTCGATAAAAATCTATTTTTATCTTTTCAAATATGGAGTATTTCATCCCAATTCTTCACAAATCATTTCCTATGATTTTACACAAATTATTACTATTTTTAATAATTTTATCAAGGCCCGTACAGTCAATTTCCATCAACGGCCATTGAACTGCACTTACAACGACCTTTTCCAAATTTGATTTGGGCATAATTCCAAATCCAACCGTTAGATTTCAAATCTCTAATATTCGTTAGAAAGCTCTTTTCGATACGAACCCAAGGTTCTGGTTTTAGGAGAATCCGACGGTCGGATCTCCCGTAATGTCCATTCGAAGTCAATGGTCGAAATTCGCGAACTGCCGCGGCGCGTTCTATTCAGGTCATTTAATATATATAATATATATAATATATATATTTCGTCGATTTCCTTTTAAAACGTATTTTATAAATCGTTTTAAATTCGTTTTCGAAATGATTTCAACTTTATATTCAATTTCGAATCAAAATTGAATATTCCACATCATCGATATACAAATGATAATATTTTCAAAACGTTATATTTTGAAATCACTTCCTTTTCTATATTCATTATAGAAACAAATATAATCGATATAAATATCGTTCGCGTCAAAATGACGCATATCTAACCAACACGGCTTTATATATTTCAATAACTTCGTTATTCTATTCAACAAATGAATATTTTCTTCAACACATGAATATATATTCTATTCAACACATGAATTTTCTTTCTATTCAACACATGAATTTTTCTTTCTATTCAACACATGAATATATATTTTTATTCAACACATGAATATTTCTTCTATTCAACACATGAATATATATTTTTATTTAACACATGAATATTTATTTTCTAATATTCCTTATTTTCCAAATTGGAATGAGGCCCAATCAATTACCATATAACGTTAATTATATGGATTCCCTACAACACATGTGTATAACAGCAACGATAAATCATCAACCATCATCCAGAGTGCACCACATAATTAACGCTTACACAGTCTATCAACCCATCGATTGACATACAACTAAACAATCAGGATTAGTGTACGTCAAATATCATCCCAATACCCGTGTAGGGTTTCAAATCAACAAACACAGATTTTTATTTGTGTAGTTGGGCGATGTGTAAAATTTATCGTCCCAATCAATATCAGTCAAATCGGTGAACATAGACAAATCGTTCGATTTGTAAATGAATCTTTATTTTACTTCAACACATGAATATATATTTTATTTCAACACATGAATATATATTTTATTTCAACACATGAATATATATTTTATTTCAACACATGAATATATATTTTATTTCAACACATGAATATATATTTGATTTCAACACATGAATATATATTTTATTTCGACACATGAATATATATTTTATTTCAACACATGAATATATATTTGATTTCAACACATGAATATATATTTGATTTCAACACCACAAATCAAATTCACACCAATTCATCAATCAAACCAAACAATCAACCGAGCCGTCCATGGTCTGTGGATGACGGGTGTCGGGTGATGCTAAGCACCGTCTGCATCCTAGTATATATTTCAAACTAGAAATCAAAATAATAGCGAGAAGTTCTCACCTTTGGGTTCCACTCCGCCAGTCTTTCTTTCTGAACGGTTCGGATTTGCCCAAAATTCCAATGCATCCTTTTCACGTTGTTCATATATAAAAAATCATATTTTTATCGCTTCAATTCAATAAATAAAAATCATATTTTTATTTTTACTTCATATATTTTTACAACGCTTCTTTCTATATAAAAATTTTATTTTTATATTTCTACTTCTTATATAAAGATCGAATTTTTATTTCGCTACTATATAGATAAAAAACAAATCTTTCTATCACTAATGAATATATAAAAATCACATTTTTACATTGCCATTCAAACGATAGAAATCATATTTTTACTTTGCTACATATATGATAAAAATCACGTTTTTATATCGTCACCTCATATATAAAAATCATATTTTATCCTATCGCTACATATATAAAGATCAAATTTTTACTATCTATATAATATAAAAATCATATTTTTATTGTCTCTATAATATAAAAATCATATTTTTATTACGCTACTGTATATATAAAAATTATATTTTTATAACTCGTGTTACCAATAAAAATCACATTTTTGATCTTCGCTTTATTTCTCTATATATATAATAAAAATTATATTTTTCCTTTCAGCTATAAGTGTAAAAATCACATTTCTGATATGCTACCCATATATTAAAAATCAAATTTTTATTATGCTATTCTATATTTTTCTATCTTTCTAAGAATCAAATCTTTATGATTATAAAAATCAAATATTTAATATGCTATTATATATATATATATATATATCATATTTTTTTTCTTTTTAAAAATCAATGCTAATTTCTATTTCAAATCGTATGGATATATGTATTTTTCAAAACTAATGTATATATATTTTTCAAAACTAATGTATATATATTTTTCAAAAGAAATGTATATATATTTTAAAAACTCACTGCGTATCTCGTTCAAGAAATAGCCGTCGCCTTCACAGTTTGCTCCAACTAGGGTTCGGATTTATTGCAAGATCCAAGGCGCTAGGTGATGATCAGATTATCCCACAGTCTCGGGCTTTGCATGAGCTCTCCGCCGTTGGTTGGAACGTTGAACTCGAGTTGGCGTGGATGGAGTAATTTGGTTGCGACGGTGGCCTGTTTGGAGCGAGAAATCGAGCTCCACACTCAAAAATAAATCCTCTAACTACTATGGATTGGAAGAGCAAAGAAAATAGATCGATTTTGCTTTTTAAATTTCGTGATTTCATTGAGAAAATCAAAAGAAAAGTCGAAGGGATGGATCGAACGCTTTTCCACCGTGTTTGGGAGCAGCGGGTTGAAGGTTTGACCGCGGCGAAAGCTTTTGAGCTTGTTTGACCGGGGATGGATATTTATATTTTTATTTATTTTTATTTTCAAAAATACACGACGGTTGATACGAATTCTAAATCCAGCCCAACAACTATCGTCTCTAGCTAATTACCCCCATTCCAAACACAATGGGATATCTATCGTAAGCCGATTCGACTGTTTCGACCAGTTTCCATCAAAATCAAAATATAAATCAATATATTGAATTTGAACGCACTTTTCAATTTATCGGGGCCACATACGAACTCTAAAAATTCCCGAAAAATATTTTCTAGTTTCGTATTGACGATACGGTCCTAACAAAACTAATTTCGTCAAATTCTGAGAACGTTTGAAAAATGGCCATTTTCTGGTCGTTCAAAATTGACTAAAACTGTTAAAACACGTTTTACTTCGCCACGCTCACATATTGACTCAGAAAATTACGAATTTTGAAACCTAGCAATAAATTGACATCATGGATCCAACAAAAGTTGTTTCGTCAAAAACAGAGGTCGTTTGCAAAATTTCCATTTTTAAGGGCCCGAATTCCATAACGACTATTCTGAATTTTCAACTAGACATGTCTTTTGATTCCCGCTATGAAATTTCAATTTTTCGGATTCGTTGGAAAGATATTTTCAAATAGATTCTAATTTTTTCGGTTTGGCTAAAATCCGCTTTATTTTGAATCCTGCACATTCATTTGAACTTTGAAATCGAATTTTCAAACTACCGCGCCATTTTCAATTCCTTTTATAATTATAATAAAATATTTATATTTTAATGACGATTCAAATAAATATATACATTCTAATTCTATTCAAAATAAATTTCTCGTCGTTATTATTTAAAATAATTCATTTTCAATATTCAAAATTCATCAAAATTGCCAAAATAAATTTTTTAAATTGGCTCAGATTTCCGGGTTATTACAATCTCCCCCACTTAAAACTTTTCGTCCTCGAAAAGGAACGAAGCTGAAAGTTGTTTAACCAATCAACTCTACTTCCATTATTTTCATTACGGCTTATGTTCTTCAACTTTTCAGTTTCTAAGAACTTTTCAAATTATTCAAAAATTTGGCTAACACCCTAAATTTTTGAAAAATTTCGCCATAACTCCCCTGCACCGAGAGCTTCAGGATATTTCAAATTGCCTCCCATGGCCCTCACCAATCCAAAAAGAAAAAGAAACAGCCAAGCGGCTAGCCAATCAGCTCATAAAATCATCAAAAACCCAAGAAATACAATAAACATGTACCTATTTGTCGGGCAAACAATTTTATTCCTCTTCTCTAGCCTCCTTGCTATGACTTGTTCAATGTAAGTACATGTATATGTATGCAAATGCGACAAAATTTCAATACAACTCACTATTTGGTTCAATTTGGCTAAAGGTACAACATTTAATTAATCAAACAATAATCAAACAACACAACCAGCAATCAATTAGTGAATTATCATTTCAAATTCATAATTTTGATACGTAGTCAAAAAATCACATTTTTGGTGCCAAATCACAATAATAGGCCCTATCTAATTTTGGTTCTCACACCAGTCAATTGGAAATATATAGAAATCCCATTTTCGAAACTCGAACACAAGTGCTGATGATGACATGCCATCATCAGAACCATCTCCGGGCGAATAGAATGTGATTCTATATCTATCCAGTATATTAAAACTTCGAATACACGTGGATCAGACGTATACGAAAAATCTTTATATACTTGATCGTCCAAATCAATACAACTAAATATTCAAATACGTATAATTAATTTAAATTTTCAAAACAAACTTCGTTTTCATTTTAAAAATGTACTCTTCACACTCGTTCTAGGATACTACTGATCCCATCTCTAACGAGTCATTCTTATTGGATATTACTAATCCAATTTCTGGTGAATTCTTTCGTTCGGTTCTAATGTGTCTTGTTCTCCAAGCTCTGTAAACCAAAGCTCTGATACCAAAATGAAACGACCCGAACTTCCCCGGTAAGGAAAGCACGGATTGAGTTGAGAACAGGCCACATCGGGACGCAAACAGAAGAACATTTCATTGTATATTACAACAATTCATCATAATACAAGAATATACAGAGTATGAATGAATAAAAAAATTCAATAAATATCAGAGGTTTAAATTACATTACATAGCAGCAGAAAAATAATAAAATACTCAACTGAAAGAGATATACGGATACAGAGCTTTCCGGATAACGTTCCAGCTGTAAATCAGGATCCTGTGAATATAAATCTGCAAAACCAAAACTACTACCTGCCCGTGTCAAAATAAGGGCACCCAAAGTTTAGGTTAAAACAATAAACTCCAGGTCAGTCATGTGACTGGTGTGAGAACTAAAACAGTTATTATTCTTTATTTTAAAGTTCGGTAAATCAAGGGACCACGCCGTATAACACGGGACGGGTTTACTTCCAAGAATACCAGTGCATAAAACAACAGCGCAATGCTAAATAAAGAACAATGAAGCTATTATAAGACCCAGGTCCCATCACACAATGCAACACAAGCCAGAGGATAGGGTTTTACCTTATAATAGCCACAGAATGTTTGATACGCTAAATTTCATGTTTTATTATTACTATAAGTGTATAGTGTCAAAACAATTTCAGTCATAAGTATCAATCATAGACGGCATAAGTTTCCCATACCACTATGTCGCCATATATAGGTTTACAACTAAAATCGAAAAATCACGTATTTGGAAATTGGATTTCCATCTATGAACCGAGGCAAGGGATCGTCCTCACCGAATTCGAGACAATCTAGCCTATGTCTCAGGCAAGTACTCAGTCAAGCCTTTGGAGCGACAGGGCCGGTCCACCGATGTGGATTAAAATGCCTGAACACTGCGTTTCCCCGCCCTTTGGGGCGTAAATGAGTCCTATGACTCCATCGGCTCCACATAGTCACCGATATATCCGAGGCGCCTCGCAACAGCAACAACCACACATGTGAAAATAATACAAATGTCAGGGCTGGTAGGTTACCGACACCACCCTACCTAGAAGGAAACGCATGCCCTCTCTGAGGTCCTCTCCCGTTTCTGGTTCACAGCCGGGGTGTGATGCTCGTGAATCAACGCTACACAAAGCTATGCCACACAAGCCGTGCTTTGATCGTCAACCACAACACTCTGCTTTTCAACAAAAGCCTTGATCATTTGCCACTTAGGCATGCCACACAGGCAATTCACTCCATGCGATTGATATCCATCAATATATAACCCCTGAGCTCGTACGTCTCAGAGAAGGGCGTTAAGCAAGAGAATAAATTCTCCGCTGCCAAACAGATATATATTTAATAGAAATCAATCACACAGAATAAAATCCAATGTCAGACACACAGTCCATTTACAAGTTCGTTCCGGGTTTGAACCAAACCGGAGGCACCTTGTACCTCGCATATCCATCGATCTCCAAGTACGTTTGGACGATCACCAACTGATTCCCTCCTCTTGGGTGTATAGCCCAATCAAGATCATCAGTAATCACCCAAACGATGTGAAGACCTCCGGTCTTCGACCACCGTCTTCATCCTCGACACCACGTCGAATCAATTATTCAGAATGGGATAAACCCGGTCTTTCTGAATAACTCGCGTATATAATAAACAAGTGTTACACAACATACGCCTCATTCCAATTCAGAATATTCTTATACTTTGGGAAAGGTTCCCATTAATTTTATCAAAGATAAATTCTTTAAATTTATTCTTTAATCTCCTTTTGAATATCAATTCAAATTAGTTGGGATTAGCGAACCACACCGAAGTAATCATTTATTTTATTTCCCAATCCCAACATATTCATCCCATGAAGTAAAACTGGTCATACTTCATATCTAACACCATAGTGTTATCGGTAAATTCAATTACCATTTCATGTTCAAATCTAACTAAAGATTTAACTATCGTCTGGAGCAAAACTGGTGACACTACATTCTCGATCATTTCAATCTAATTAAAGATTCATTAAAACTCCACTTAGTTTTAATCATCCCAAAAATCAATATTAATGATTGTTTAACTTGGGAAATCATATCCTACCTTTAACTGGGTTAAAGAACCAACGTCACTTAAAACACGGTTCACGACAAACCCAAAATCACATTATAATCCAATTCTAATTAAATCCCATTTAATTGGTACACTTCATTAAATCTAAATAAAAAGATTTAATCTTTTTCTCAACTGGGTATAAGAACAGTGTTAATGAAGACACCATTCACGACAAACCCAAATCCCATTTGATATTAAATACAAGGCTCTGAATAAAAAATATATCGGCTTATATTCAATATCAAATTCTACGACTAACAAATATCGTATTGGAAATAACGATATAAATATATCTTTCAAATTTCCATAACAATATCTGTATAATCATGAAATCCAACATCGAAATATTCCAAAGACAATTTTGATTCAAATCCATTCCAATTCAATTATTGTAATTTCTGGTTACCTTTAAAACCCTTTTAAATCCACCTTATTTATTTCAAAATAAATGGATTTTAATTCGAGTTCAAAACTAGTTCATTTCGATAAAAATCTATTTTTATCTTTTCAAATATGGAGTTTTTCATCCTAATTCTTCACAAATCATTTCTTATGATTTTACACAAATTATTACTATTTTTAATAATTTTATCAAGGCCCGTACAATCGGTTTCCATCAACGGCCATCGAACTGCACTTACAGCGACCTTTTCCAAATTTGATTTGGGCATAATTCCAAATCCAACCATTAGATTTCAAATCTCTAATATTCGTTAGAAAGCTCTTTTCGATACGAACCCAACGGTTCTGGTTTTAGGAGAATCCGATGGTCGAAGTCAATGGTCGAAATTCGCGAACTGCCGCGGCGCGGCGCGTTCTATTCAGGCCATTTAATATATATAATATATATTTCGTCGATTTCCTTTTAAAACATATTTTGTAAATCGTTTTAAATTCGTTTTCGAAACGATTTCAACTTCATATTCAATTTCGAATCAAAATTGAATATTCCACATCATCGATATACAAATGATAATATTTTCAAAACGTTATATTTTGAAATCACTTCCTTTTCTATATTCATTATAAAAACGAATATAATCGATATAAATATCGTTCGCGTCAAAATGGCGCATATCTAACCAACACGGCTTTATATATTTCAATAACTTCGTTATTCTATTCAACAAATGGATATTTTCTTCAACACATGAATATATATTCTATTCAACACATGAATTTTCTTTCTATTCCACACATGAATTCTTCTTTCTATTCAACACATGAATATATATTTTTATTCAACACATGAATATTTCTTCTATTCAACACATGAATATATATTTTTATTTAACACATGAATATTTATTTTCTAATATTCCTTATTTTCCAAATTGGAATGAGGCCCAATCAATTACCATATAACGTTAATTATATGGAATCCCTACAACACATGTATATAACAGCAATGATAAATCATCAACCATCATCCAGAGTGCACCACATAATTAACGCTTACATAGTCTATCAACCCATCAATTGACATACAACTAAACAATCGGGATTAGTGTACGTCAAATATCATTCCAATACCCGTGTGGGGTTTCAAATCAACAAACACATATTTTTATTTGTGTAGTTGGGCGATGTGTAAAATTTATCGTCCCAATCAATATCAGTCAAATCGGTGTACATAAACAAATCGTTCGATTTGTAAATGAATCTTTATTTTACTTCAACACATGAATATATATTTTATTTCAACACATGAATATATATTTGATTTCAACACATGAATATATATTTTATTTCAACACATGAATATATATTTTATTTCAACACATGAATATGTTGAGTCAACGGTTTCAAAGCTTATTTTGATTAATGACAAGAAGGAGCTTCATGATCGACAAAAAGAAGATTCAATGTTTTATAGGTTAGAAGATGGTTATTTAGAGTTATTTATGTTAAAATCTATCCTCAAATAATCATACTTCTTATTCTCTTCAAAAATATACATGAAAACTCATTTTTTATGTATGTTGACAAAAACCTGTCAACCTGTTAAATTTAACAGGTCAACAGCTTTTTAAACTTAACAGGTCAACCTGTTAAAATTAACAGGTCAATAGTTTTTTGAAATAACGGTCAAAAACCTGTCAACCTATTAATTTTTCCTGTCGACCTATTTTTGAATTTCATGAAGAGTCATCTTCTTTCTTGAAAAGTTGCATCCATTTCTCTTCATTAAAAATCACTCCTTTTGATTGCAACTTTTCACTAATAATTACAACTTCTCATTTGCTATAAATACATCATCTTTCATTCATCCAAATCACCGATTATTGCTCTAATTTCTGATCTTACTTTCTAAATACTCTTGCATTCTAAAAGCTCTTAAATTCAAGTTACTTATTGAATCCTTGATAATACTTCTCATATTTTGATTCAACAAGCAACTAACTTCCTTCAAATCTTCGCATTCAATCCATATACTTGAGGATAAGATTATAGGAAGGGTGTACTCAATCGTTGGCAAATCAGTGTTGAAAGAAGAACACAATCAGAAGTCAAACTCTTGTAATTGTCCTGTGTGGGTAAGCTTGTAGCCCGTGAAATCAAGTGGGTAAGCTTGTAGCCCGTGAAATCAAGTGGGTAAACTTGTAGCCTGTAAATCAAGTAGTGTTGTGAACCTGTTCCTCCGGGTGAAGAGAGGGTGTTGTTTAGTGAAAAGCCGAAGAGGAGCTTCGGGACTGGACGTAGGACGGGAAGTCCGAACCAGTATAAAAATCCTGGTGTCGTTACTCTACTTTACTTTATTTACAGCATTTATATTTATTAGTGATATATTCCTTGTTTTGCGAATATTTATTTGCATAACTATTGAATAATTTAAATTATTATATCATATTCCGCATAGCCATATTAAAGATCCTGCACAAGTCGTACACACCGACTTTTCAATTGGTATCAGAGCGAGGTGTTCTAGAGATCGTAACAACATCCTAGAACAAATGGCAATAAAGAAATCTAGTCAAGGAATTAGAAAATGGAAGAGCAACAAAGCAGAATCAGGAGAGCAAGGAAACAAAGGTCTCATGGCAAAAGTCAGATCACAATCGGTATGTACAAATTCTTTATATAAAGATCTTTTATTAAACCATGAGAAATTATGGAAAGAATTTAAAACTTTGAGCAAACTCAATACTGTCATTATAGCTAAGTCAAAAATTTGCAAGCAAGAAAATTCCAAATTAAAAGAATATAACAATGTTCTTTTAAAGGAAATCGATCTTTTGCAAAATAGAAATAAATCTTTAGAAGATTCTTTAAATAATTCTAGTTCTTTAATTTCGTCTCTTGAAAAAGAGAATGGAGCTTTAACTGAAAAGAATTTAGAACTATCTAAAGAATGTGAGTTTTTAAAGGTGAATAATAATATTTTGCAAAATGAAATTTCTGACTCAAAAGAAAATTTTGAAAAGTTACAATCTTCTTTAGATAATTCAGAATCTCAAATTTTAGGTCTCAAAACTGAGAATGGTACTTTAAAATGGAAAAATTCTGAATTAAATAAGGAAATTGATGATTTAAAGAATAACAAAATTTCTTTTGAAAATTTCAATAGCGACTTTGGAAATAAATTTGATAAATGTGCAAATAAGTTCGCAAAATTTAATAAAGGTCAAAATGATTTAAATATGATTTTATCTAGATCTCGACCTTTACATGACAAAAGTGGTTTAGGATATAATAAAACTAATCTTAGAAATAGTACTAAATATGCTTTCATGTACAATAAAAATATTACTACTAGTACTAATGCTCATCCTAGATCCAATTATTATAGAAATTCGAATACTTCTATGACTAGAGATTTGTATAATAGATCTAGAAGTATGAAAAGGAATATCAATAGAGATTACTTAAGTATTTGGGTTCCTGTAAGTTGGAAAAACAGAGAAAAATATATTGATGATTATTTTGATTCAGTAGTTAATAATGAAAATTTTATCTTTAAAGGTTCCATTAAACCCTCTTGGGTATGGTTACCTTCCATCTAACTCATGGACCCAAACAAAGCAAGTGGGTACCAAAACTATATATGTTATATATATTTTTGCAGGTACACCACAACAAAGAGAAGGTTATTCGATATCTCTAAATATATTTGAAAACAAAATTCAGTTTATCAAATTGCACATGATACAATATCTCCCGAAGGTACTTTATTTTTATGTTCTATCATGATAATTATTCTTTTTAATCGATGACACAACGTTCATGAGCATACAAATATGCCATCATCATCAAGAACACCAAACTCATGGGACAGGAATTATAACAAAAATGAAGGCGCAAGTGCAAAATACTCTCCTTGGGAACCAAGAAAATAATTTTAATATATCGGATCTAAGGAGATATTTTATATTCCTTTTAATATTTGTTTTATTTCTTTCTTCATGTATTTAATATATATTATTATAATAAAATGTTGTTTGAGTTTGATTTTTTTCAAAATAAGGCAGAAAAACAATTTTTGACAAATTAGGTCGACCAGTTAAAAAAATATAGGTCGACCTGTTTTGAATATTTTCAATCCAGAGAAGAATTAGGTCGACCGGTGGCAAAATATAGGTCGACCGGTTTCAAGTTGTTCATACAGGTCGACCCGTTAAAAACTATAGGTCGACCGGTTTTAATACATGTAGTTTCTAGAGACTTTTTAGGTTGACCGGTTACAATTTTATGTCGACCGGATTGTACTATTTATTTCATTTTCTCCAACCCGAAACATTTTAGGTCGACCGCTTAGTTTTTATAGGTCGACCGGTCTCTCTGAAAACTGTTTTTTATAAAGACACGTCGTTTCAAATTCCAAACTCAAACACCATTTCTTATACTATTTTAAAATTATACTACTCTCGATTATTGAGGTTATTATGATATTTATTCTTTTTAATCGATGACAAAGGGGGAGAAATATTTTACATATACTATTTAAAATATATGTGCTTAATATGGTAAAAGTATATGTGTGCTAACATTTGTTAATGCAGGAATCAAAAGGTAAGATTATTTACTAACAAATGTTGCAGAAATTCAGTGGGAGCTTTATATTCAAAGGGAGAAAATCCAAGGTGTTGTCATCAATCAAAAAGGGGGAGAATGTTGAGACACGAGAATTTCGATTGATAACAACAAAATAAAGATCAATGGAAATCATGACATGGAGCTAAGATTATGGATATGTAGATGTTTAAAGGGAGACAGAGCTTATATACATGGGGAGATAGCAATAAAGATTAAAATATCAAGCTATATTGTCATCAATCAAAAAGGGGGAGAATGTTGATTCAACGGTTTCAAAGCTTATTTTGATTAATGACAAGAAGGAGCTTCATGATCGACAAAAAGAAGATTCAATGTTTTATAGGTTAGAAGATGGTTATTTAGAGTTATTTATGTTAAAATCTATCCTCAAATAATCATACTTCTTATTCTCTTCAAAAATATACATGAAAACTCATTTTTTATGTATGTTGACAAAAGCCTGTCAACCTGTTAAATTTAACAGGTCAACAGCTTTTTAAACTTAACAGGTCAACCTATTAAAATTAACAGGTCAACAGTTTTTTGAAATAACGGTCAAAAACCTGTCAACCTATTAATTTTTCCTGTCGACCTATTTTTGAATTTCATGAAGAGTCATCTTCTTTCTTGAAAAGTTGCATCCATTTCTCTTCAGAATATATATATTTTATTTCAACACATGAATATATATTTGATTTCAACACATGAATATATATTTTATTTCGACACATGAATATATATATTTTATTTCAACACATGAATATATATTTGATTTCAACACATGAATATATATTTGATTTCAACACATGAATATATATTTGATTTCAACACCACAAATCAAATTCACACCAATTCATCAATCAAACCAAACAATCAGCCAAGTCGTCCATGGTCTGTGGATGACGGGTGTCGGGTGCTGCTAAGCACCATCTGCATCCTAGTATATATTTCAAACTAGAAATCAAAATAAAAGTGAGGAGTTCTCACCTTTGGGTTCCTCTCCGCCAGTCTTTCTTTCTGAACGGTTCGGATTTGCCCAAAATTCCAACGCATCCTTTTCACACTGTTCATATATAAAAATTCATATTTTAATCGCTTCATTTCAATAAATAAAAATCATATTTTTATTTCTACTTCATATATTTTTACAACGCTTCTTTCTATATAAAAATTATATTTTTATATTTCTACTTCTTATATAAAGATCGAATTTTTATTTCGCTACTATATAGATAAAAATCAAATCTTTCTATCGCTAATGAATATATAAAAATCACATTTTTACATTGCCATTCAAACGATAAAAATCATATTTTTACTTTGCTACATATATGATAAAAGTCACGCTTTTATATCGTCACTTCATATATAAAAATCGTTTTTTATTCTATCGATACATATATAAAGATCAAATTTTTACTATCTATATAATATAAAAATTATATTTTTATTATCTCTATAATATAAAAATCATATTTTTATTACGCTACTGTATATATAAAAATTATATTTTTATATCGCTACTTCATTTATATAAAAATTATATTTTTATAACTCATGTTACCAATAAAAATCACATTTTTGATCTTCTCTTTATTTCACTATATATATAATAAAAATTATATTTTTCCTTTCAGCTATAAGTGTAAAAATCACATTTTTGATATGCTTCCCATATATTAAAAATCAAATTTTTATAATGCCTTTCATATAATAAAAATCAAATTTTTATCATGCTATTCTATATTTTTCTATCTTTCTAAGAATCAAATCTTTATGATTATAAAAATCAAATATTTAATATGTTATTATATATATAAATCATATATTTTTTTCTTTTTAAAAATCAATGCTAATTTCTATTTCAAATCGTATGCATATATATATTTTTCAAAACTAATGTATATATATTTTTCAAAAGCAATGTATATATATTTTAAAAACTCATTGCGTATCTCGTTCAAGAAATAGCTGTCGCCTTCACTGTTTGCTCCAACTAGGGTTCGTATTTTTCGCATGATCCAAGGCACTAGGTGATGATCAGATTATCCCACAGTCTCGGCCTTCGCATGAGCTCTCCGCCGCTGGTTGGAACGTCGAACTCGAGTTGGCGTGGATGGAGTAATTCGGTTGTGACAGTGGCCTGTTTGGAGCGAGAAATCGAGCTCCACACTCAACAATAAATCCTCTAACTACTATGGATTGGAAGTGCAAAGAAAATAGATCGATTTTGCTTTTGAAATTTCGTGATTTCATTGAGAAAATCAAAAGAAAAGTCGAAGGGAAGGATTGAACCCTTTTCCGCCGTGTTTGGGAGCAGCGGGTTGAAGGTTTGACCGCGGCGAAAGCTTTTGACCTAGTTTGACCGAGGATGGATATTTATTTTTATTTTTATTTTCAAAAATACATGATGGTTGATACGAACTCTAAATCCAGCCCAACAACTGTTGTCCCTTGCTAGTTACCCCCATTCTGAACACAATGGGATATCAATCATAAGCCGATTCGACTGTTTCGATCAGTTTCCATCAAAATCAAAATATAAATCAATTTATTTAATTTGAACGTACATTTCAGTTTATCGGGGCCACATACGGACTCTAAAAATTCCCGAAAAATATTTTCTAGCTTCGTATTGACGATATGGTCCTAACAAAACTAATTTCGTCAAATTCTGAGACCGTTTGAAAAATGGCCATTTTCTGGTTGATCAAAATTGACTAAAACTGTTAAAACACGTTTTACTTTGCCATGCTCACATATTGACTCAGAAAATTACGAATTTTGAAACCTAGCAATAACTTGACATCATGGATCCAATAAAAGTGGTTTCGTCAAAAACAGAGGTCGTTTGCAAAATTTCCATTTTTAAGGGCCCGAATTCCATAGCGACTATTCTGAATTTTCAACTGGACATATCTTTTGATTCCCGCTATGAAATTTCAATTTTTCGGATTCGTTGGAAAGATATTTTCAAATAGATTTTAATATTTTCTGTTTCGCTAAAATCCGCTTTATTTTGAATCCTGTACATTCATTTGAACTTTGAAATCGAATTTTCAAACTACCGCGCCATTTTCAATTCCTTTTATAATTATAATAAAATATTTATATTCTAACGACGATTCAAATAAATATATACGTTCTAATTCTATTCAAAATAAATTTCTCGTCGTTATTATTTAAAATAATTTATTTTCAATATTCAAAATTCATCAAAATTGCCAAAATAAATTTTTTAAATTGGCTTAGATTTCCGGGTTATTACAGAGATCATCAATGTTTAGCATAATAAGTCATCCGTATTTTCGAACGCCTCCACGAGAATTGATATCAAAATATTTCAACTCATCAACACAAGATTTACTCCTAATACTTTGGCTTAGGCAAGCCAATTCGTAATCGAGCTTTTGAGCTTCAAGAATGTGGTCTAAAAGAGAGTGTAACACCCCACCTCCGCCAGGGTGTCTCTTGCAAGCACTCTGACTTTGGAGGGGCGTTTGAATCGGGTAAACATGCATAATGATATATCAAGGCAGAACAAGAACATATGTATATATGTAAACAGAGTAAATAACATAGATAAAATAGCGGAAGATTTCAAACCATTTCAAAACAAGTCTGGTACAACATAATGTCAACTTTCCAAATACACAAGTCTAGATAAAAACAACATTTCTGAGAAACTGAAATACATAAGTACTATCCCCAAAATAAGTGATAACCATAGCTAGCTTCATGTCAAGACCGTACATGAGCTAAATCCCACAAGCAAGCAATCAGAAATCCCAGCTAAGCTCCAATATTCCCACCCTGAGAACCTGGGGGGCGGGGGGGGGGGGGAGGAAACGGAAGAAAAGAGGCGAAAGGAAAACAGGTCAGTCAAAAAGACTGAGTAAGCCCTACTACAATCAATGTAAACTGATAAAGTTAACTGGCATGAGAAGCAGGGATGAACATAAGGATAACAACATACTAGCATGATGATTAACTAACAAGGTAGATAAAGGTGTCATCGCATAATCAGGTTTAAGGTTTTGCACCACAGGTGTACTAGCAAACTAACATGACTTGAATATACAAGTATTGATCCCTTGGCCCAAGCTTTGGCCCAATAACATGACATGACCCTAATACAAGGTCTAACCAAACGGTCTAGTCGATCGGCTCCCTATAAGCCTAACTCGTCACGTGTTGGTGTCCATACGGCCCAAACATAATTGTAGTCAGACCGTGCCGGGTCTCCCGTCGGGTGTATCAAGCCCTAGGGTGGCAACCCCTGGACACCATAAACATGCGTGCACAGTCTCGATCTACTGGTACCCGTGCATGTTTTCCCCGGCTTCGGACTATGTGCACGACCATAAGTCCGCCCGGAACTACACCGGCGTACCACTCTGCCGTCGTTTTTGGTCGCTTACCTCAAGTTCAGTAATTCGTGCCCCACACCCTAGCCTAGACCCTAGGGCCATGATGATAAAAACTTGGGATTACTGCTAGAGTGGACCCCCATTGCTAGGATTTTCTAGTGGGTTAAGTACGGTTTAACCCTCTTGCTAATCATGGATTAACTTGGTTAAGTGTAACGATGAGTTCACGACTTAACCCTGATTAATCTACCAAGCCCAAATTGGTTAAGTATTAAGTGGACCATGACTTAACCCTAATCACGAGGCATTAATTAATTTAATGCGCCTTAACCTCTCACATTAGACCTTGTTGTGGTTACTAGTTAAGCCGGGCGGGTCCGGGTAACTTTACACCACAACTTGGTCTAACCTCGGGTTCAAGGTACAACATGGCCAACTTCTCACATTGGGTCCTATTGTTTGTAGCAACTAGTTAAGCCGGTCGGTTCCGGGTAGGTTTACGCTACAAACTCAACCCAACCTCGAGTTGGTCACACTTATCTTTTCTAAGTGTCATGTCCTTCATGTTTCCAAAACATGTTACAAATTTTCAAGCAATTGGGTAGACCTAACTTAATAGGTAAATTCCCAATGGGTAGACCTAACTTAATAGGTAAATTCCCAATCTTATGTTTTTATGTCTTTTAAGTTTACCCAACCCCAAACGCAATCCCATCGCTTACATATCGCCATAGCGCATAAAGGATAGAAAGAGGGAACTTGGCATAATCATGACATAAAGGTGTTGAAGCCACAAGTTCAACATGGTGGCATATGAAATGTACATGTGTTCATATACTTGCATATTACATTTTTAGGCCTCAAAAGCATGCATAAAACCAAACTTAGCATATTGGTGATACATGGTGATAAATGACATGTAGAAATGGCCATAAGTTCGCATTTAGCCTCACATGCAAATTATCATAAGGGATATGATAACTTACATGTTGCCAAAATGAAACCTTTAGCATAAAGCTTGAAGCTTTAAGCTCATAAACCCAAGATAAGCTTGCATAACATGATAACATGAACAAAAGGATCAACCCAAACTTGCATAACATAACTTGCATATCATATGACAAACTTGCATATCAAACTTGCATAACATAACTTGCATATCAAACTTGCATAACATAACTTGATGAACTTGCATAACACATCATAGTAAACTTGCATATCACATCATAGTAAACTTGCATAACACATCATAGTAAACTTGCATATCACATCATAGTAAACTTGCATAACACATCATAGTAAACTTGCATAACACATCATAGTAAACTTGCATATCATGGCAAACTTGCATATCATACATTTAACTTTAGAGTTTAAGTATGAAAGTAGAATAGGGCTTACAATACTTATGAAGACACAAAAATATGACAAAGCCCTTATGCAATCAAATAGACCCAAAATGCAAGCTCTAATAGAAAATCCCTTGAGCCAAAATGATCAAAACCCTTGCTTTATGATGTAAATATGGAAACTTGACTTGAATGCAAGCTAATGACACTCATATAAGCTTGAAAACACTTGTAAGCATGGAAAATCTCTCATAGAAATTTATTTAGGAATTTGATGAAGAGAGTGGAGGCCATGAGAGGTAAAATTTTGCCATAGTTTTGTTGTATGAGTGAATAATGTTGATTTATGCTTAGGTTAGGGGCTTATTTATAGAGATTAGGATTAGTTCTAGCCTTAGGATTAAACCCTAATTCCAATCTCAGCCCTCAAAACCGAATCTGGCCCCCAAACTCAACACAAACCCAAAATGGTGCACCAGGCAGAACTGCCCGGCTGGACCAAGTCGACAGCCAAGTCGACAGGGCTGTCGACTTGGGTCCCACCAAGTCGACTCCCAAGTCGACAGGGCTGTCGACTTGGGTGCTCTAGCGGGAATTTTCCCGCCTGGCCCAAACTGGCCCAAATTTCCAAATTCAAACTTGAATTTGAAATCTGTTTTTACTTTGAAATTTTCTGAAAACTTTGTTGGGCCTTAATCGGGTCATACGGACTCCGATTTTCGAAAACTCGGACTCTATTTCGCGTATTTTTCCGAGACGAACGCAATGGCATAGCCCGTTTCCCTTGATTCTGATTTATAAATTAAATTCTGCCTCGATTTATGTTATAACAGGTTATTGAAAATACGGGTTGTTACATTCTCCCCTCCTTAAAGGATTTCGTCCCCGAAATCTTCAAGTTAGGAAGAACGTATCCTACCATCCAACATCCATCTACTCAAAACATCATCCACGAGCAATCATTGTCCTTACAAGATTCTAAATGTTGTATGAACATATGCAAAGGTGTGTGTATATGTACTTATCTAATGCAAATATCATCAATGCAAATTATGTTAGTGAAATGAATCCATATGTATGCAATTCCTAACATAATGTATAACATCTATATGTGTGCACATAACATACATCCATATGCAACATCCATGTGATAACACAAAAATTTTCATCCATGAATAAGCATAAACACTCATGCATATGCAATATGAGGAGTGTGTGAGCCGATCTAGTGCCTAACGTGTATAATGCATCCACGAGTAACCACTTGCAAACACTTGCAACCACTTGCAAACATCAAGCATAACATGTTTCAAACACATGTTTCATCCAAAGGGTTTCTACCTAAGGTTCTCATGACCAGATTTACATGATAAACTAGATAATCAAGACAAACATGGATAGCAAAAGATATGCTACAAAGAGATCGGGAAGATAAGCAGGATATACTCCTTTTGGATTACAAGAAATCCCTTCCTAACCCTGACAAGTATTACTAACCGATGAGTCATACCCCCTTATGGAGTTTACAACAGAAGTGGGATCGAGAATGGGACCGAGAGGATATACGTAAAAAGATAACATGCGAGTAAGTTCCACAGGAAAACAAGGATCAAGGATATGCTCTTAAAAGGAGATATGATGCGCGTATCTAGCCTTCAGTCTTCTAAGTCACGTTTCCTTGAGCTTAACTCCACTGTGCTTTGACCGTCTTTTTTCTTACTCTTCTATCATTCTTGGCTTAAACATAACTATGACCTCATGGTTTCCTGCAAGCTCTCCAAAATTCATCAGTGAATCCTGGATCTCGTTTACTTACTATAAAGTATTCCACGCAGCAGAATTTTTCTTGGAAATACCAATCCACGTTGCCAATTGCTCTTACTAACGTGATTTTCTATAACTCATGCTTGAACGAAATGAACCATTCGCCTGTGAATGATAGGCCGTACTTAGATTCAGTTGCTTGCCCATGACTTCCCGTAGACTATCTCAAAACTGACTGGTGAAGATTGAGTCATGGTTACTAACTATCCTTTAAGGAACCTCGTGCAACCGCTTTATTTCTTGAAAGTAAACTGTCGCTAGCTATGATGCAGCCCTTTCGCTCTTTACCGGAGTGAAATGAGCACTCTTCGTGAGTCTACCTACTATGATCCACATGCTCGTATTCTCTTTCCTTGACCTAGGCAGTCCATCCACGAAACCCTTCGTGACGCTTTACTATTTCCATTGCGGGGACCTCCAATGGATGTAATAAATAGCCCACCGGGCTTTTTATGACTCGGCCTTAATCTGTTGGCACAACATGCACCTTGGGACAAACTCGGCCACCTCCTCGAGTGATGTGTCTCTTCAAAAGCCTTCTTTCTCCCATTGCGTCTTAGCCATCCCATGTCATCTATAGCGAGGTGACTTATCATCTCGCCTCGAGTCAACTTGTCCATGATCTCGACTAACTGCGGGTCTTCTTTCTGTGAAGTCCCTACTTGATCCAGAAGGGTAGGTCTAAGCTCAAGGGACGCTAACTAACTAATTAAACTGAGAGAACTTCTTACTTCAGTTGCATTCCTTGGAGTCTTCCAATCCTGAACTGCAACTACCTTAGCGGGATCCACCGCTAAGCCTTGCTTAGAAACTATGTGCCCAAGAAATCTAACTCCTTTTTCTCCAAAATGACACTTGGAGAACTTGGCCTTCAACTGATGCGCTCTAAGTGTATCCATCACCTCCACGAGATGCCTTGCGTGCTCTTCCTCATCCTTAGAGAAGATCAGAATATCATCTATGAAGACCACGGCAAACTTGTTCAAGAACTCCCTGAACACCCTACTCATCAAGTCCACGAAGTAGGCGGGTGCATTAGTCAAACCGAATGGCATGACCAGCCATTCTAAGAATCCATCCGGAGTTCTGAACGCAGTCTTGTCTATACTATCCTCAGCTACTCTGAGCTGATGGAATCCAGTAGCAAGATCAAGAGAAAACAGATGTTCCTACAAGCTGATCAAACAAATCATCGATCCTTGGCAATGGTTGTCTATTCTCTTTGTTTAACTCACGATAATCAACACAAAGTCGAAGAGAACCATCTGCCTTGGTAGTAAATACTACAGGCGCTCCCCATTCAGATATACTTCATCTAATGAAGTTCTTCTCAAGCAACTCCTTGACTTGCTTTCTTAACTCTCATCTTGCGGGGCCACGTGCCTAACCGGCCACAAAACTATCTTGGCATTATCAACCAGATAAATGCGGAAATCTATCTCTCGTTTAGGGGTAACCCCCTTCACTTCACCCAAGATATCAGGGTATTCTCGGACCACCCTCACCGATTGCAAACTATCGATAGACGAGTTGAGGGATTCGAGATAACACAACATGACGGGACTCATAGGGTTACTAGAAATTTTTAGGGTATTACCGAGGCGAGTCATGAGCCTCTGAACCCTATGCTCAAAAATCAAGGATGGATCCAAAACTGGACAACCAATCCATGCCCAAAAATCAACCCATACCCCATGAAACCGAGAATATAAGCATCACGCGAGAATTCAAATCCACGTAGATAATAGACAAATGGGCGGAACCCCCAATTGGATTTGAAACACACACGGGATCATTAACTAGACTAGTACTTAGGTGCAAACTATCAACAAGATCAGACGAGATAAAGCTATGCGATGCACCAGAATCAAACAAGGTACGAACTGAAAAATCAGAAATATAAACAAGACTTCCAACAGAAACACTACCTCGATCATGAGCTGAAAGTACGATGTTGAGGGGACGAACTCGCCCTCCAGCTGGTCTTGCACACTGAGTCTGACCCTGGCCTTGCCCTTGCTTCTTCGGGCAATCCTTACTGAAATGTCCAGTCTCACCGCAGAAAAAGCATTCACCATTCTCCCTTTTCCCCTTCTTACAATCCTTAATAAGATGCCCAACTAAACCGCAATAATGGCACTTCCTCTTTTTGTTATTGCCCTTGTTGTTGTTCCCCTTGTTGCCTTGACTCTTGTTCTGATTGCCTTGACTGCTCTGACCACTTGGATTACCCTGATTTCCTTTCCACTGGGAATCAGTCTTCTTGGCTTGAGTACCATTCATCTTGATCTCCTTCTTGTCACTCCTATTCTCTTCATTGAGTAGGGCCATATTCACCAAGCTCTCGAAAGTTGCCCCCAAGGGTATATGAGTCATGGCTAAACCATGTAATGGCTCGTTTAATCCTAGAGCAAAGTATAGGGCCTTCTTCTGAGCTGTGTTAACCAAGTCTAAACCGACCCGAGCCAGTTGATTAAACTTATCTATGTATTCCCTAATAGTCATGTCCCCTTGCTTCAGTGATAGGAACCTTAGTCCAAACTTTCCCCGAAAGTCATCCCAAGTCTCAATTGGCCTAGTAGCGGTGGTGACCACCCACCAACGTGCAGCTTCTTCCTTTAGCAACCACACTGCCAATAAAACCTTCCTACGGTCATCTTTATCAAAGAAGGCAAAAAGATCTTCGGTTTCTTTCAACCAATTCCTGGCCTCTACAAAAGTCTCGGTTCCAATGAAATTCTTGCAACCCATCGCCTTAAAGTCTTTGCAAATCTCCGTGAAATCCTCTTGTGAATGCTGAGGGGGAGGAGGAAGAGGAACTTCAGCGACAGGAGGAGGAGGAACATTAACTACCGGAGGAGGAGTAACATTTGCGGGGCCGGCTTCGGTCGCCCTAGCCTCCAAAAGTCTCCTATACCAAACCGGTACGTGTACTCCCTCCGGAATGGCAAAGTTATTGGCCATACTGAAAACGAAGAAAAAGATAGATTCAGAATGGAGAAAAACGAAGGAATTTTTGCTAATGGCTTTTTGGGGAATAGCCTTTAAAATAAACTAGACTTTTCTTTGGAAAATACTTTATACTTGGTTTTGAAAATAGTTTTCCAAAAGTTTTAAAAACCTTTTTGTTCCTTCTCGTAAACCATATGCTCCGATACCAAATGTAACACCCCACCTCCGCCAGGGTGTCTCTTGCAAGCACTCTGACTTTGGAGGGGCGTTTGAATCGGGTAAACATGCATAATGATATATCAAGGCAGAACAAGAACATATGTATATATGTAAACAGAGTAAATAACATAGATAAAACAGCGGAAGATTTCAAACCATTTCAAAACAAGTCTGGTACAACATAATGTCAACTTTCCAAATACACAAGTCTAGATAAAAACAACATTTCTGAGAAACTGAAATACATAAGTACTATCCCCAAAATAAGTGATAACCATAGCTAGCTTCATGTCAAGACCGTACATGAGCTAAATCCCACAAGCAAGCGATCAGAAATCCCAGCTAAGCTCCAATATTCCCACCATGAGAACCTGGGGGGGGGGGGGGGGAAACGGAAGAAAAGAGGCGAAAGGAAAACAGGTCAGTCAAAAAGACTGAGTAAGCCCTACTACAATCCATGTAAACTGATAAAGTTAACTGGCATGAGAAGCAGGGATGAACATAAGGATAACAACATACTAGCATGATGATTAACTAACAAGGTAGATAAAGGTGTCATCGCATAATCAGGTTTAAGGTTTTGCACCACAGGTGTACTAGCAAACTAACATGACTTGAATATACAAGTATTGATCCCTTGGCCCAAGCTTTGGCCCAATAACATGACATGACCCTAATACAAGGTCTAACCAAACGGTCTAGTCGATCGACTCCCTATAAGCCTAACTCGTCACGTGTTGGTGTCCATACGGCCCAAACATAATTGTAGTCAGACTGTGTCGGGTCTCCCGTCGGGTGTATCAAGCCCTAGGGTGGCAACCCCTGGACACCATAAACATGCGTGCACAGTCTCGATCTACTGGTACCCGTGCATGTTTTCCCCGGCTTCGGACTATGTGCACGACCATAAGTCCGCCCGGAACTACACCGGCGTACCACTCTGCCGCCGTTTTTGGTCGCTTACCTCAAGTTCAGTAATTCGTGCCCCACACCCTAGCCTAGACCCTAGGGCCATGATGATACAAACTTGGGATTACTGCTGGAGTGGACCCCCATTGCTAGGATTTTCTAGTGGGTTAAGTACGGTTTAACCCTCTTGCTAATCATGGATTAACTTGGTTAAGTGTAACGATGAGTTCACGACTTAACCCTGATTAATCTACCAAGCCCAAATTGGTTAAGTATTAAGTGGACCATGACTTAACCCTAATCACGAGGCATTAATTAATTTAATGCGCCTTAACCTCTCACATTAGACCTTGTTGTGGTTACTAGTTAAGCCGGGCGGGTCCGGGTAGCTTTACACCACAACTTGGTTTAACCTCGGGTTCAAGGTACAACATGGCCAACTTCTCACATTGGGTCCTATTGTTTGTAGCAACTAGTTAAGCCGGTCGGTTCCGGGTAGGTTTACGCTACAAACTCAACCCAACCTCGAGTTGGTCACACTTATCTTTTCTAAGTGTCATGTCCTTCATGTTTCCAAAACATGTTACAAATTTTCAAGCAATTGGGTAGACCTAACTTAATAGGTAAATTCCCAATGGGTAGACCTAACTTAATAGGTAAATTCCCAATCTTATGTTTTTATGTCTTTTAAGTTTACCCAACCCCAAACGCAATCCCATCACTTACATATCGCCATAGCGCGTAAAGGATAGAAAGAGGGAACTTGGCATAATCATGACATAAAGGTGTTGAAGCCACAAGTTCAACATGGTGGCTTATGAAATGTACATGTGTTCATATACTTGCATATTACATTTTTAGGCCTCAAAAGCATGCATAAAACCAAACTTAGCATATTGGTGATACATGGTGATAAATGACATGTAGAAATGGCCATAAGTTCGCATTTAGCCTCACATGCAAATTATCATAAGGGATATGATAACTTACATGTTGCCAAAATGCAACCTTTAGCATAAAGCTTGAAGCTTTAAGCTCATAAACCAAAGATAAGCTTGCATAACATGATAACATGAACAAAAGGATCAACCCAAACTTGCATAACATAACTTGCATATCATATGACAAACTTGCATATCAAACTTGCATAACATAACTTGCATATCATATGACAAACTTGCATATCAAACTTGCATAACATAACTTGCATATCAAACTTGCATAACATAACTTGATGAACTTGCATAACACATCATAGTAAACTTGCATATCACATCATAGTAAACTTGCATAACACATCATAGTAAAATTGCATATCACATCATAGTAAACTTGCATAACACATCATAGTAAACTTGCATAACACAGCATAGTAAACTTGCATATCATGGCAAACTTGCATATCATACATTTAACTTTAGAGTTTAAGTATGAAAGTAGAATAGGGCTTACAATACTTATGAAGACACAAAAATATGACAAAGCCCTTATGCAACCAAATAGACCCAAAATGCAAGCTCTAATAGAAAATCCCTTGAGCCAAAATAATTAAAACCCTTGCTTTATGATGTAAATATGGAAACTTGACTTGAATGCAAGCTAATGACACTCATATAAGCTTGAAAACACTTGTATGCATGGAAAATCTCTCATAGAAATTTATTTATGAATTTGATGAAGAGAGTGGAGGCCATGAGAGGTAAAATTTTGCCATAGTTTGGTTGTATGAGTGAATAATGTTGATTTAGGCTTAGGTTAGGGGCTTATTTATAGAGATTAGGATTAGTTCTAGCCTTAGGATTAAACCCTAATTCCAATCTCAGCCCTCAAAACCGAATCTGGCCCCCAAACTCAACACAAACCCAAAATGGTGCACCAGGCAGAACTGCCCGGCTGGACCAAGTCGACAGCCAAATCGACAGGGCTGTCGACTTGGGTCCAACCAAGTCGACTCCCAAGTCGACAGGGCTGTCGACTTGGGTGCTCTGGCGGGAATTTTCCCGCCTGGCCCAAACTTGCCCAAATTTCCAAATTCAAACTTGAATTTGAAATCTGTTTTTACTTTGAAATTTTCTGAAAACTTCGTTGGGCCTTAATCGGGTCATACGGACTCCGATTTTCGAAAACTCAGACTCTATTTCGCGTATTTTTCCGAGACGAACGCAATGGCATAGCCCGTTTCCCTTGATTCAGATTTATAAATTAAATTCTGCCTCGATTTATGTTATAATAGGTTATTGAAAATACAGGTTGTTACAGAGAGGGATGAGCCTTAAGGCTACATAAGACAAGTGTGGAATTCAGATTGGAGTCAGGACTCTAAATTTTGAAGTGGATAAAGTTTCAAGATCTTTACACTAAGATGTCATCATAAATACTATCATTTGATGCTTTCAGCAATTGATTTCGGTAACAAAATCTCCCTTTATGGGAGTATATAGAATATTTAAATCATAAGAAGCTAGAAACTCAATCCAACATTGTTTCAACGAGTTAAGTTCCTTTTGCGAAAAAAAAATATTTCAGTGACTTATGATCGGTGTATAGAAAGAACTTCTCTGCCAAAAGATAATGACACCAAATAAGAAGTATGAAAACGGTAGCTGCAAGCTCTAAATCATAAGTGGCATATCGAGTTTCGGCCGATTTTAGTTGCCTAGAAGCATAAGCAATAACACGCTCATTTTTCATGAGAATAGAACCCAAACCAACATGGCTGGCGTCGGTGTATACAACTAAGTCTTGGTTTCCTTTGGGAACCACAAGAGTCGGGGCAATGGAAGGGAGTTCCTTAAGTGTTTGAAAAGTGGTTTCACGTTTGTCTGACCAAATGTACTTGATTCGCTTCTTAGTTAAACTGGTGAAAGGTACGACAATTTTTGAAAAGTCTTTTATGAACCGATGGTAGTAGCCCACCAACCCAAGAAAACTATGGATTTATGTTACACTCTCAGGTCTCTTCCAATTTTGAATTGCTTCAATCTTTAAAGGATCTACAGAAATTCAAGATTTGGAAATAATATGACAAAATAATTTCACACTAGATTGCCAAAAATGGCACTTGGAAAATTTAGCTTTCAATTAATTGCTCCTAAGAGTTCCAACACAATATGAAGATGGTTTTCATGTTCTTACCCAGTTTTAGAATACACAAGAATATCATCAATGAAGATGAGCAAAAATCAATCGAGAAAGTCCCTGAAAACACGATTCATAAGGTCGATGAAATAAGTCAGAGCGTTCGTCAAACCGAATGGCATTACTAGCCATTCATAAGATACATACCGGGTAAGGAATGATGTCAATGGAATACTATCCTCCACAATGTGTAGTTGGTGGAATCCGGTAGCTAAGTCCAATTAATAAATGACCTTAGCACCACTAAGTTGATTGAATAAATCATCGATTTGCGGTAAAGGATATTTATTCTTGATGGTGAGATTGTTAAGCTTGTGATAGTCGACGCAAAGCTTAAGTGCACCATCCGACTTCTTCATAAAGATCGTTGAAGCTCCCTAAGGTGGGGAACTAGAGCGAGTAAACTACTTCTCCTCTAATTTGGACAATTGCTTTTGCATCACCTCATTTTCCTTATTAGACAAACAACAATAGGATGAGTAACAGGTAGCACCCCGAGAGTTAATATGATTTGGAACTCAATTGCTCGCCTAGGTGGTATTCCTAAGACGGGCTTAAATATGTCGGGAAATTCACGAACAAAACAAAATTGAAAAATAGCCCCTTCCTCATAGTCGTTATCGTCATCTCTTGGATTTAAAGCATATAAAGAGGATCTGAATCTAAACTAGAATTTGTAAGTACGATCGATCGATGGATTGAAGAAGTCAAAGATGGACAGTCCTCTCAGGACATTGGATATGAGCCTAATAATGGTGAGGCCAATTCACTACCAATATAATTCCGAATCCTAAATAGCGCATCACATACAAATCCACTCAGAAGAAATAAACACATAAAATTATCTTGACATCTTCACACAATAAACTAAGTTTTGCGGACCCACCGACCGAATTCGCAATCCTTAATGAAGTCATAAAACATGAGGCATCCAATGAATAAGCATCAACACATTTTTCGGATATAAAAGAATGATATTCACCCGTATAAAAAAGAACTCACATAGGATGTCCATGAAACTTAACGAGTCCATCAAGGATAAAATGAAAATTACCTTGACTGGAAGAAGTGTTTCTATGGGCTTGCACGACATTTAGCTTTCCCTCCATTTTCCGAAGTTTGGGGCAGGAAGCTGCAAAATAACTCAAGGTCTTGCAACAATTACAAGTGCGGGGATTAGGAGAATTTTCAGCATAATCGTCCTTTGATCCGCAATGAAAGCATTCCCCACAATCAAAGTTAGAAGCCTTAGTTTGAGAAGCCACTTGCTTTCATTTCTTATTTGGATAAGATTTGATCTTTCTACCAGAATTTCTATTGTTGTTGAAATTCTTCTTAGAGCTCTAAACTTCACCATCGCTCTCTTTATCTCTCCCTCAAGACTAACCGCGATATCCACTAGCTCATCAAAAGACTCGGCCAATTTAAGAAGTAAGAGCTTCTTGAGATTCTTATTGACCCATGAACAAATTTCGGATTCTTGTTCTTTGTAGTATCAATAAATTCAAGCCGTTATTTAGAGAGAGAGTCTAAAGACGAAGCGTGTTCGGCCCGGAAGAGCCACCTTGAACAAGGTCCATAAAACATCGGGCTAATGCCACTTTCTCACCCTCAGGATGTGCAATTAAAGCCCCGAAAAACCACCACTATAGCCTGTAGCACCCTTTAACCACTATGCTATTTCTATTTAGCGCCGATGAACAATAGTTCCACTTAAAGCCACGCTATTGTCCGTTGGACCCACTAAATTAACGCTTTTTAACACTCGATTTAGCAATATTAGTATACAAAACTTGATTCGACAAGTTATCTTTTAAAATAAATCGATATAATTAGTATAAAAAGATAATTTTAACATATAAGTGTCTAATATATTATAGAAATCAATTATAATCATTAATTCTAATGTGTGTAACCATGATATTCTTTGATTTTATTATATAAATTTAATAAATATTAGTTTTTTCTATACAAATGATGTGAGAATGATAATTAATTAATTTTAAAATACTTATTTTTACATTTAATGTATCTTTTTTCACCTCCGTTATATCCCCGCTATTTCCCAGCTACATCCCCGCTACACCACCACTATAGAACCGCTATGCTCTTTAACTACATAGCACTCATGCACGAACTTGGCTTCTAACTTTTCTCGGAATTGTATCATTGTATAGACTTTTCTTGAATTTCAGAATTCAGAAGCTCATACCAATTCAGTGCTCGTTCTAGGAGCGTACTAGAAGCCACCTGAACTTAATGCAAATTCTCTAGATTCATGCGAGTAAAAAAAATTTCGCATGACTTGATCCAAGCTTGAACCTAAATAACGCCTTCAGAACATTTGAAGGACTTTCCACTAAGCATAGCAAAATCGCTACACAAATCAACAAACCCATATTTGGGATGCGTAGGTACAAAAGGGGTTCCTTTCGCTTGGGCATTAGTCACAAGATCAAGAAGTTACTGAGTTGTCATACACGCTCCTCCAATAAGAGTTGCACTGGGTTGAGCGACGTTCAAGCAGGTACGCATTGACATTTTTCTTTAAGAAAGGAAGAAAGAAAAATGTTATTCTCGGAAGGGCCACGAATAAATCCGAGTTAATAACCAAGGAATCATAATAAGATAGGATATGACGGGTCCTAAGACTCGATTTAAATCCAAAACATGATTTCCTAAGAGAGAATTAGGACAATGATCCTCGCTATAGTATCTTGTATTGTTATGAACTTGCCTCTGAAACCAAGTGTAATGCCCCACCTCTATACTCACGCTAGCCAAGGTTATTACAAGTAATGATGTCAATTAACCCAAGGGTGTTGAGGAGCAACCATTTGTATATTAGCTTCGAACGAGCGTTAAACATGTCAGATAGTGTGGTCTACTTTCTTGTTTCTTATATGGAAATTCGGCACGTCTAATTCATGTTTAAATCCACCACACAGTGGCAATGATTAATTCAGAAGCAATGTAAAATCCATAACAATATAATCAGAGTCAACCACAAATACTCATATCACTAATGCGGAAATAGATATGAATAAAACACATAAGTGTATACACAAAGATAGTGGTCAAACAAGATCCACTATACAACATAAGAATAGATACAACTGTCATCCAAAAGAATATTATAGATAAGGAGTCACTACCTCATATGTATATCAACAAAAACTACAACTCTAGTGTAGTAAGCCAAAATTCAAGAACTGGATCCTGCTAGAAGTCAAATGGAAGCAACACCGCGGTCTGACTCCAGTATTATTTATAAGAAAATAAACAATAAATGGATCAGTCCAGATGTACTTGTCCCATAAACTGGGATGTAACATGGATATAATAAATATAGACATGTATGCAATAACCACAATGTTCACACATAAGTATGAAACCCCAAAATGTCCATAAAATATCTCAAAGAGATCCCAACGCTAGCTACAAAAGAATATCCCATTCTAAAATATGTAGCTAACCACAAGAAATGATATAACCCATCAAATCATTACCAAATTGATAACACATCATCAAACAACCAAAAATGGATATGCCATATCAAACACCAAAAATTCTAGAAATCAATTGTTAGAAACCCAAAATATCACACAAATTGCGGGAAGGGGGGGCTGCTACCAGAACGGAAGCCCATAGACACACCGACACGTGTACCTAAAATGAGATGCGATCTCTAGGTAGCTAACCTATAATGATCCAAGACCAAAATGGTCCGGAGGCCATAAGACGAAGCTCCACCAGAATGACCCGAAGACCTCGGGTCGTGACCATGCCAATATTGAACCGATGTTCCGCCAGAACGGTCAAAGATTGTTAAACAAGCATCCATCAATTAAACAGAAGTTTCACCAAGTGATCTTAATCAATCAAAGAAAGTGTAGATTACTCCAAGCTAGTAAGTATAAGAGTTAAGCTACATGTCCTATAACCACTCACTCTACTCGAATATTTATGAGAAAATTGAAAATTCCACTAGAAACACAAAACGATCATTGCCACTATTTTCAATCGAATGAGTCCGACAATAACTGTTGAAGGAAACTCAAGGGTTCATAGTCCTTCTTTTTTCCAAGGAGTCTAATTGGATTTCTCATACGAATGAGAAAAAGGTTTGTAGAAGTATATACTAGTAGCTTTGAGGACAGTTTACAAATTTTTTTTTATATAGTAAAGTGAGTTTAGAAACCATTTTAATAAAAGATTTAGTATCTACTAATAATATTAAAACCCTTTTTAATTTGAAGTGGCAAATCTTGTATAATATTGATCATAATAACGATCGAACTCAGAATTCATGTTTTAATAACGTAAATCGAATCTAATAATAAGGATAGTAAAAATTTTCATTACGATGGAATCGAAAGTCCAAAAAATAAATTATCGAATCGAGAATAGCGATAGAAATCAATCTGGAGTAAGTTAGATCGATAAGACGTGTAATATCTCAAAGAAAAGGCAAGATGCACACTTTACAAAATTCATCCGTCGGAAATTCTATTTTAGACGTTTGAATTGAAATGACAGAAACTATGTTTCTGCTCTGAGTTTCAGACGTCTGAATGGATTAAATCAGCTATCTGAATATCTATTCAGATGTCTGAATTACCCATTCAACCGTCTGAAATACAGATGCACAAATTTTTTAAATATTAGTAGCAGGTAGTACGTCTAAGTTATATATTCATACGTCTGAATATCGTCCTGGGCACTTGTTTGCCTAGGCAGCAAGCTCATATCGATTTCAGATGACATTTAAAGACTTATGACACTATTTGAGGGAAAATAAGGCTTCAAATCTTGCCAGAACAACATGAGAACACAAACTTACATACACACAAAGATCTATTCTATAATTCATATATAATCGAATTCGGAACTCATGAAATGGAACGTTCACACAATCAATCCAAATCACACTATACACACACAATGCAAAGTTCCAAAGGAACACTAAACAAGCATATAGCTTGAGGCATAGATGTGAGTTCTTCAAGAACTCGCCTTTGATTGTTGCAAGCAAAGAGATGAATCAAGGCTTAGCCAAATCAACCTCTCTTCGGATATAACCCAACAATATTAACATATACTCAAATATATAGTAATTGCAAGAGTTAAGTCTATGAAAAATCCCAAAAATTAGAGAGAAACTAAGTTGGAGATGATAGAAATGACTTACTTAAGTTTCTCCTTGAATTAACTAAACTGTCACTAGAATTCCCAAGATTGAATCTTAGGAATATAAATTTCCTCTTCCTTAAGGGTTTGGAAGTTGTAGGAAAAGAATGAAGAGTTAATGAAATGGGAAGGTAGGTGGAGTGATTAATTACGGGATTCCTACTTAAGGCTAATAGGCTAAACCAAGCCCTAAGCAAAGTCCCAAAATTCACTTATTCCAAACATATCAATGTTTATAGTTTTAAAATCCATAAATGGAATTTTAAATTCAATGGAAATAGTCCTGCGTCCAAATCCAACAATATGTAAAAAGTGACGTTTTGGGACAATACTTGATTAATGATATTAAATTTAAAAGAAATATTTAAATATATTTTCATGAAATCTGCGGGTTGTTACGATTTTTCGTTCTATAGGCTCAGCTGTGTGATTAGTAGTGGTGCTCTATTTTGGTGATCCATCAGAGAAAGGTCGTTTTTCTCCATCATTGATATATATTGTTGTTATGTGGTGTCTGTGTGTTCGTATATATATATATATATATATATATATATATATATATATATATATATATATAAACATCTATAATCATCACTAGACGTCTAACACGAAGAAACTTTCGCAATCTCCTCTACTGGAACTTCTGGTTTTTCTTGTTACCTATTTGTGTTTGTGGCATATATATATATATATATATATATATATATATATATATATATTACACTAGTATGAATTTATACATACAAAACAAAATGTTAGCATCCAACTGGTTAGAAAGTTAAAAAAAGTAATCAAAATTTTAAATGTTAATATCTGTTAGTGTTGATGTTCGATTTGGTCGATCAAACACAACAGCCAAATGTAAGGTAATAATCACATAACATTGAAATAAGTTCAGACATGGAACAATCATAGAATGCTTAATTGTAAATGAATACAGGATCTATAGTGGTTCAACATATCGTGCCTATGTCCACTATGAGGTGTCCTTTATTGTTTATACTATATGATTACAAATACAGTCTGTTTAGATTACATATATGTAAAGAAAAAGAGAATGAGTGTTGGCGATGAAAGAGTTCTTGCGTATGAGTTCCAAAAAACCAAAGAGAATCCTCCAAAATGTCCAAACTGTAACAACCCGTCCAGAGTGGACCTAAATTCCAACCCAGAAAAGGCCCATCGAAACTTAGAGCCACTCTAAATGGATCATTGGTTCTTATAAGAACTAACTTAAACAGATATATAGATCAGTCTAAAACGAAAATTAGAATCTCACACAGCGAAAGGGACAAAATATAAAATGTACCATTATAAAAACGTAGAATTTGTCAATTACAACATGTCTCACAAATAAAAAGTACATTATCATTCATCCCAATTACATAGCAATAATAGAAATAAAGCAATATCCATAATAACTAGATCTTCAAGAGGCATCTCCTCCAAGAGACCATTCTCCGTCGTTAGTCACATATCACACCTATTGTCCTGTTAATGTCAAGAGGGGGGAGGTCAGAACATAAAGTTTTGGTGAATGAATTACATGTAAGTTAAAAAAAACTTATCAAGTTATGTCTAGAAAACAAATGCACAATGCAAACATATGAGGCAGACGTCCTAAAAGTCACTTAACACCCCAAAGGTAATTTAAGGGTGGCTAGTCTTATTGTAACTTAATACCATATTTTAGTTTATTTAGGGGGAACATCCCTCTATTCACTTAATACACAATGGCGGACCACAAACCACTTAAGACCTCATTATAACGTTAATGTTATAAATGATAACTCTCCTAGTAGGGCGAGTAATAGTAACGGCTACTTGCTACCACGATTGAGTCAGGAATATAGCACTTTTTAGCAGATTCCCATTAGCAAAACCTCTTGTTACTATCTATCTCTCCCTACGGGTGAACTCCTAGTCACTCAATACATACCTTAGTTGGTGGTTCTGTAGGCCATATATGCATAATTCATCCTTAGGTCAGCCCTCTCTGGCCCATAGATAAGAAGCAGACATTAATTGGAGAACTAATTTACACACGTTATTATCTATTAGGACCATTTAATACCTTATAGGAGAAAGGGGGGACAACATAACCATTTAATTATCAATGGGCATGCCTAATGACTTGGGCTCTAAACCAAGGAGTGAACCTTAGGAACGAACCTAGTCCTAACCACTTAATACCCAACAAGAGATAGGTTATCCACTTAATACCTTTTTCCCAAGGCAGGCCTACTCCACACAACAACATATATATATATATATATATATATATATATATATATGCACACTAGACATCTCACCTTTGGCCTAACACTTGTAGATATTGGGTTTGACAGACGGTTCTAAGAAGACTTCTACTACAAGTTGGACCTAACCTCGCATCATAGTGCACTAATTATAATAGCCCATGGCACCTAGATCTCTCACATTAACCAAAACTTGTAAAAACTTTATATGCTTGTTGGTTCTGGGCAGACTTCTACTACAAGTAAGGGTTAACCTCGTGTCTACGTATCATTAATATAAATTAAGCCATTAACTCTCACACATGCAAACATACAAATTCCTACGGTGACATTCAAATTCTATTCCAAATTTAATCGTATTTATTATGCACTTAATACATATTAATATTACGTTGGTTAAGTTATATATATATATGTATGATGTAAATTAAGCGAATGAGATTAGCATCCTTACCACGTTTTTGAAATGTCAATCCCTATTAAAATTTAAAGGTGTACAAGTCATTTTCTATGTTTTCCTTAACCACAGCTTGAATTACATATTAATGTATGACGATAGAATGAAAAAAAAAACAATCGCAACAACATATAAACTTGCAACCCAGGTTTTGACTCGATTATTGCAACAATAAAAGATAAACATAACATTAAATATACATATATGTTTATAATTCCTATTTTGAATAGATTCATTTTCTCATGTTTGTTTAAACGCAAAACCTTGATATTTAGATATATTCTAAATAATACATTCAAATTCTCAATTTGGAAAAAATGGAGATTTTGTCTACTAGATTTACAAACCTATCCAAATCTTAACCTTTTGCATCACAAATCAAATATATGAATTTACATGAAAACAAAACAAAAAGGAGTCTAAACAATGTGGAAAATCATACAACAAGAATCATGTTTTTCTTTTATTATTATAACAATCCAAAACTGCAATTACAACTAGATTGATTTTTTTAGGAACAATTAAATAAACGGAGGATTTGTGGGGTTTAATCATGTTTTCTTTCCATAATATCCAAATCCACCCAAGCACACCAACCCAAATCTATAACTATCAAATTATAGAAAATAGTAACTCAGATGTATTCCACTTATAGAGAAATTAGGAAGAGTAATAACAAAATTGAATAGAACAAAATTTGGATTTGGCCTTCAAGAACGAACGTATGCTTCAAACCTTTCAAATCTAAATGTGAATATATATATATATATATAAGGATCACCAATAGAATCTTATATATGCATATGAATCTAAATCGCAAATTAATCTTAAATTTATGTTAGAATACGATAGAGAAGATAGAATAAATTTAGAAAAATAGCAGAAACCTAAATCCTTTAAGCTGTTTGGAACTAGAGATGGAAGAAAGGCATCATGGAGGCACTAAGAGAAATTGTTGTAAGGTTTAGAATAAGGGTTTTGAGAGTTTATTTATCGTTGACATCGTGTGTATGGACCGTTAGATTAGTTAGATTAAATCTAAGTAGTTCATTTTATATAAATTATAAATATGTCCCTATATAAAATAACCCTCATTGGGCTTCCCTACAAGAGGGCGGTCATCCTGGGCAGTTGACACCCTTCCTAGAGGGGTTGTCGACCCCGCTTCTGGGGTAGATCCAAGGAGGAATTTCCTCCAGAACCTTACTTTTTGAGTGTTTGTTAATTAATTTAGTTTATTTCTTGCCTCAATTATGTTATTCTTGTCCCCTACTGTGTGAATATATACACACAAGTTTTAAATAAAAGGGAATATTATTTTCATGAATATCTTATTTAATATATTCCCAGTTTATATATAGTTATTTGAAATTCAAATTTTGTATGCTTATATATAATTATGAATTAATTAATAACTTTTGCATAAGGACTCCGTTTTCAGCAAATCAAATATAAAAACGGTTCTGAATCTCTCCACGAACGCAACTACAATACTTTCACGACTAAATTCTTAATTGTCCAAAATTCCATTTTCAACCTATTGATATATGATTAATTAGTATTGTTTATTAGAAATTAAATTATGTTTATATTATGTATATTTTACGTTGTATTACATTCTCTTCCCCCTTGTTAGAGATTTAATCTCAAATTTTTTTGAAGGGGCGAAGAACACAACTCGCTCTAAATAGACATGTTGTACACCCATGTTATTTTAAAAATGTACATAAACATCCATAACTCATAGTGATCATGAAACACAGACTTGTTAATAATGAGCTCAGTCCTAATGTATAAGTGTAATAAGTGATGCAATATGCATGCAAAACACTCTAACATGCCTTTAATTCTATATGAGTGCACAATGCATTTGTGTTACATCCATAGCCTACCATCCAATCTAGAAACCATGATGCAACCAAAAACGATAAATTCTGGTAAAGAAATTATCGAGGAATAGCTCTCGAGGAGTAAGTCTAATCTTCTCCTCAATTTCTCATGTGCTCTTTGCAGGGTTGTCTCCCCACTGAACTCATATAAGTCGAATAGAATTGTTGCGTAGTTGTTTGATTCCATGCTTCAAGATCTTAGCGGTGGCACATGGCACCCTAGAATCCAACTTGAAGCTTCCTATGTCCCTAATATCGTAAGGCTCATGTCTGTCAGCTGAATTATGCAGGCATTTGCGAAGATGAGAAACATGGAAAACGTTGTGGACTCCTGACAAACACTCGAGGAGATCCATTCGGTAAGCCATCTTCATATCCAAAATCTGAAAAGGCGCAATACACTTGGGAGCTAACTTCCTAGTCTTTCAAAGTCGAATTGTCTTCTTGAGAGGAGAAACCTTAACAAATATCAAATCTCCGACATTAAGTTAAAATTATCTCCGCCTCTTATCTACATATGACTTTGTCCGGTCTTGGGCAACCTTCATTCTCTGCTGAATCAAAGTGATAATCACCATGGACTCATGGATAAGGTCTAGTCCGAGTAAAAACTTGTCGGTACTTTCCCACCGAAAAGTTGGCAATTTGCATGGCCATCCATACAAAGCTTCGTAAGGGGCCATACCAATCGTCGCTTGCTAACTGTTATTGTATGAAAACTCAACCAAAGGTTAGTGCTGCTCCCATGCTCCACCGAAGTTGACTATGCAAACTCTGTGAAAATCCTCCAAAACTCTTTTTACTCTCTTTATCTGGTCGTATGTTTACGGATGATAGATTGTGCTTAAACTTAGGGTTATTCCTAATGCTTGTTGAAGACTCTTCCAAAATTTGCTAGTAAATAATGGATCTCTATCACTGTCTATAAAAGTTGGAATCCCATGTAGTCTAACAATCTTCTTAACATACAATCAGTTTAACATGGCGGTGGTCATGTTCATCTTGATGGGAATAAAATGGGAACTCTCAGTTAACCGGTCCACTTTCACCCAAATGGCTTCATTCCCCTTCTTACTTCTAATAAGCCCATCAATAAAGTCCATAGAAATGTGTTCCGTTTCCAAGTAGGAATCCCCAAGGGTAACAAAATTCCTCCAGGATTCACTTGCTCCACCTTCACCCTTTGGCAAGATAAGTATCTGGAAACAAACTCTGCCGTGTTTCTCTTCATGCCTTCCCAATAGAAACTTCTCTTCATGTCCCTAAACATTTTATCACCGCCGCGGTGAATGGTCAGCCTTGACCTACGACCCTCTTCTAGAATCTCCTTCCTAAGGTCCATACTCCTAGGGACTTAAATACAACCATCTTTCCTTAAGCTACCACTACTATCAATAGAATATCTACTAGAGTGAGTGAAAGATTCTCCCTAGAAACTTTTTCCTTTAACAACCTCAACTTGTCAGCATGGTCTTGCTCACCCTTGATCATTTCCAATAAAACTAGACTTATCTCCATTGCTCCAAGAAACCCTTGAGTTGTCTCGTAAGGTGGTTACAAGTTAAACCAGAGAGAAACTCTAACCGCTTCCACTCGGTAATCAGACTAAGGGAAGCATGCTTTCGACTCAAAGCCACGACCTTACCCTTTCCAAAGGTATACTAGATGGAAAAATAAAAATATGCAAGATATTCCATCCATCTCTTGTGCCGAAGATACAGATCCATCTGAGAAAACAATTCCTAAGGGAATTATGATAATGCATAACTTGAATTTCTCTCTAAGAAGATAATGCCTCCATATCTTAAGAGCAAAAATCACTATTGATAACTCCAAATCATGGGAGGAGTACCACTTCCCATGGTCCTTGAATTGTCTACTTACGTAGGCAACTACTCAACCCTCTTGCGTGAGCGCTTCTCCTAACCCGGTCCTGCATACATCTGCAAAAACAGTGATTATCTTGGCTCTGTCGAGGATAATTAGAATAGATACACTTGTGAGAGATACTTTCAGTCTCTTAAAGGCAATTCCATACTTCTCGGTCCACGCAAACTTATTATACTTCTTCGTCAGTTGAGTTGGAGGGGTCGTAATCTTCACGAAGTCCTTAATAAATTACTGATAATAGCCTGCTAACCCAATGAAGCTCTTGACCTTGATCGTATTGTGATGTATCTTCCACTTTTGGACTGCTTCTACCTTAGCAGGGTCTACTGCTAATCCTTTCTCCGAAACAATATGTGCTAGAAACTTGACTTCTTTTCTGCTAAAGTGGCATTTAGATAATTAGGCTTTAAGTTGGTTCTCGCTTAGAATCCCAAAGAGCATTCTCAAGTGATCTTCATTTTCCTTGTGGTCCTTGGAAAAGATAAGAATATCATCCACAAATACTACCCTGATCTTATTGAGTATGCCCCTAAATACCCTACACATTGGGTCTACAAAGAAAGCGGGGGCAGTCGTCGATCCAAAAGGCATAACCTCCTCTCGAGTAGTCCATCTGGCATCCTAAACGCTGTCTTGGGAGTACTCTCATCTGAAATCCTTAATTGGTGAAATCCAATAGCTAAGTCTAATTGGGAAAATATTTGGGCTCCTTCTAAATGGGCAAACAAGTCATCAAATTCTTGGTAAGGGACGTCTATTCTTTTTGCTCAGCTTGATAAGTTCCCTATAATCTATATGTAACCTTTAAGATCCATTCGACTTTGTGAAAACACTACTGGCGCACCCTACTCTAAGGCAGAGGAATAAACCCTTTCTGCAACAATTCCGAGATTTGCTTGTTTAGCTCTATCCTTTCCTTAGGAGCCATGTGCCTTAAAGGCATGTTATAGGCCTCGCATCCTTTTCAAGGTCTATTCTAAATGATATTTCTCGATGGCGTAGGAGACTATGACCTCCTTGAAAGCATCTGGAAACCCACATACAATATGTACCGAGGATGGTCCATCAAAAGCAGATGATAAGGAAAATGAGATCGAATTCTCACTCCTTGTCTTACAAGGAATCTCTATGTTGCGGCCTCCGCGACATCTCAAACAAACCACTCTCCTATCGTAGTTAAGGACGACCACATAAAACGATAGCCAGTTCATACACAAAATAAGACCATACCCCTCAAATTAAAGCACATACACATCACAAAAGAAGTCAACATCACCAATGTCCAATACTAGGTCTTTACAAACAACATAAAAATGCATAGTCCCTCTGATAGGGTAATACACCTCTATCGGATGGCTAACAAAGGATAAGGGAAGTTTCAAAGAATTAGTAATATTCCTAGCAACAAATGATTCGGTGGTTCCATAATTAAATAGGGTACACAAAGATCGTCATAGAATAGAGATTATACCTTCTAGTATGAGTTGTCCCTGATCCCTAGGGGGCTAACTACAAATCATTGCAACTTCCAATGCATAGTTATTGCCACTTTGCACTACTCTCGGCTTAGGGTGGTTCCTTGCTAAGGTCCATCTTCGTGACATAAAAAGCATTTCCCTTTGAAATCTATCTTTGCCAAGTTAACTCCGTAGACATTTGCTTCGTGTCCTTTCTTGTGGCACCTAGAACATGTCTTGGCCTCCTTCTTGAATTTATCGCCCTTCTTCTTATTGATCCATAAATTCTTTTTCTTATTCTTCCCATCACTAGAAGTACCTTCTTCCTTATTAGAAGTCTTAACTTCCTTAACATTCTCAGTTGAATATATGATAACCGCCTCAACCAAGGCTTCAAATGTAGCTCCAAAAGTAACATGTGCCAAAAGCATCTCCTTTAATTGTGAATCCAATCCCTTAACAAATCTAAGGGCTTTATTTGTTGGGGTGTCCACGAACCCCCTACCAAACCTAGACAACTCAACAAACTTTGCCACATATTCTTTCAACTTTAGCTCTCCTTACTTTAAATGGATTAGCTTTTCTAGCTGCAGTGTCTTCTCTGTGTTAGTTAGCAATTTTTTTCTCAAAACAGGTCCTAAACTTTGCCCACGTTGACATTCTTCCCACGTTCTCTTGTGAAATCAGGTTCCAATATTCAAGGGCCTCCCTTTAAATGTTAACTGCTACCCTATGCTTTAGTTCATCTTCCCATGGAGTATCCTCAAAAATCCTTTCACACTTAGAGATCCACGCTTTCGCTTCCACGAAGTACTCTGTCCCAGAAATGGTCTTTCCTCCTAAACATATAAAATCTTTACAAATGTTGAGGGAAATTGGGTGCTCCTTTAGTGGGCTGAACTGCTGGTTCCGTTGGGACATGATTAGAAACAAAGACTTGTTCCACAATCCTAAGATACTGTTGGAACCATTCTGGCAAGCAACGAGGCCTAGCCGGTTTTCCATTCCTGGGCTAATTGTCGACTATATCTACTCTTTGAAAAAGGGAAAACCCTTATGTGGACTTCCTACTATAGTATCAAGGCCCATTATGCCATAAGTGGGCATATTCGATGCTTTTCTAATGTGACCGTAGATCAAAATAGCATTTCCTTAAGGCAATTTTTCAAATAGGCAACATCACAGATGTGTGGCATCTACAGCTATTGTCGTTGCTCTCTAAGGCAATGCTTTTTTCAATCTACTGCCATAGAGAGAAAATATTGCATTATAACTGTATTGCAACACAACAAGCAGGTAATGCAACAACATACAACATTGCCTTAAGCATAAGTCAGAGCCAGACTTCCACGTCAAGACAGTGGTGCCAAGTTAGCTGCCCACGTGTAGCATGCCACATCAGCTGCCCATGTGTAGCATAGCACGTCGGCTGTGGGGACCACGTGTCATATCACAATGGAATTAATAGTATTTTATTTAATGCAACGCCACTGTATTATGTAATGCAACACCATTATCTTGAAATGCAACATAAGAAAAAAAAAATGCAACAGTAGAAGAAGGAAAATACTATATTAGAAGAAAGTAAATACAATGCTTTAATTAAATCTTTTGCAATGCTAGTTTTATACATAAAACAAAACTTATCCAAAACATTCATTATCACATTCAAACCATCCAAAATATTCTACATGCCATACCAATTCTTCAAATACACCACAAGTGCCAACACATACGATCAAGTACATAATTTGAAAGTACATTTCAAATATTTTACATACCACAAGTTCCAACACATACCATCCAAAATATTCATTCTTCAGCTGCAGGAGTATCAGTGTCATCATCATCACTTGTTGTGGTGACATAAAAGACTCCAACATCTAAATTAAGATATGGATTAGATTCATCTTGTAGTTTCATACATAGTCGTAAGAGAACCTTGTAGTTTCATACGTTCCTTCCATGTCGCGGATCTGAATACCTATACTTGCTTCTTGAAGCATAACACGTCATTTTCTCATCTTCAATTGTTAGTCACTATACATGTTCTTTCCTTAACAAATCTTCTGACCCAGTAATAATAGAACAAAGAAATAAGATAACAAAAACATAGGGAAAATAAAAATTTAACTACAGCTATCATGGCGTTAGCTTGAGACTGAAATCTGCAAATCAATTTAGAAAGTTGAGTCGCTAGTCGACAAAGAATTGAAACTGATTATGAGATATTGCGTTTTGTATTAAATTAGGATTTTGCAATGAAATACTTCACCAACATTCTTATAAATTGTCCATTGTAGAGTGATGCAAAAGACATTAGTAAAAAATGATGAAGTCGATCACCTTTTTCGGAAAAGACAAGTTGAAGTTCCTTAGACATAATGGATAATGTCATATTATGACTAAAGTTCAAGCACAACAATCTATATATATATAATAATAATAATATATAAGTACACATGTATGATTTTAGAATAGTGATTATCCATTTTGTCTTTCAAAAAATTATGTATCATATATAGAGTACCGCATAACCCAAGCAAGGGGGAAACTCTTTTTTCAAATTATCATGGATCATTCCGTATATCTTTTCCACATATGCAGCAGGTTGTTGCTTGAAAAGCAGTGCAGGATACTTGCCTTTAACTTGGCCTAATGAATCCACTCCACCTACCAAGTTTCCATTCACAAAGATAAGGTTCACACCTTGAGGAGTTCCCCTAAAGCTCTAGAATATGCATATTAAACAAGTGAGCCAATGTCATTAACACAGAATAGTTAATTAGGCAAAACAAGAAAGTTAGTGTCATATACTTGAGTCATTCTTAGAAAGGAGACAAGCCTACTGCACCATTGGCTTTCAAAGTACGCTGAAGAAGCAATAATAATATAAACGCATTCGATAGACAATATGTCAAGCCATCATTATTGACCTGAGTCTTTACGAAATAAAAGCATACGATTATATTTATCTATTAGCAAAGGTATATGTGTAGGGTTTTATTGATTAAATCGACATCTAAATTTAATAATTTCTAACATTAATCTAACTGGATATATGTGTAAATTAGTAAATAGAAGATTTGTACCTGTCGAAGCTTTCATCGTTCTTCACATAGTCGAAGCGGGTTTAGGATGAATCGAACCTGAGCATGTCAAATGCCACAGCCTCTAGCGGTATCCACGAGAATGCATCCTCCTTCAATCGAATCAAAGAAGAAAGAGGGCACAGTGTTAGCCACCATTGTTACGGTTTTATTTCCTTTTTGATCTTATCATCGTTTTATGGTTTTCATCTATTTTATTTATAGGTAGTGTGTACCCTTATAATAAACATTTATTATAAGCTTAGGAAAATAACCCTTATATTATTTCAACACCAAATAAAATATCAACTGATTGAAATTCTATTTATCCAATGAATGGATTACCACTTATTACATTCTATATGTGTCATCCTGTAGGTTATTACAACATTGGCAATGATTTTAAATCGTATTTAAAATCATAAACATTGATTGACATATATCAATACGTCGTTGCTACCCAAGTTATAAAAATATCAACAATCCGATACAACCTTTTTCTATGACCAGCGTCTCTATGTAGTATAATTCTTTTAACCATTATATCCAAGATTAAACTCGAGGCATAGTACGTATCATCCTCTTTATAATTTAATCCTTTTATCTTGATCAATGAGTGGACTATATAAAACAAATCAATATTTGAGCACGGCCGTGCATTTCATAGTTTCACTCAATCAAGAGGCCCACGGATATCATTACAAATATATCGTAGGGTTAAATTCCATCTAGATCATTCATAATTATCATTCGATTTGATATGTATCCTATAATCACATTTATCATCTACTTGGTCAAATGTAACTTTTGATGATATCAAAACACAAATATCCTCAAGTAAAATTATAATGATTTTAGGTCTGAGAACCATTACATCACTGCCACTATAAGAATAACTTATGATAGTGTTAAATTGTATTCCATGTAGTTTTCTCACGTTGGGTCAGTCCAATATGCTTTCTCCAATATGTATTTATGTCTTGACATTAATATCACGTATATTAATGATCAATGAGATGTGATCATCAGTCAATCAACATACTAGTCTCAATGTTTTATTGTTGTCCTATATAAACAATTGAACTTGACTAAGGACATTTAAGAATTATAATACTTAATATATTATATAATCTCAAGTTCAAATCATTTACTTGAACTATATAAATCCGTATTTTATTCTAAGGTCTTCTATTACGTTAATATTTATATTATGCAGTAAATATAATATAACATAATATTTTATTCCAAATAAAATAATATCATCACTAGTGCTATTAATCACATCAAATGGATTGCCTCTATGGCATAAACTCTAACAATCTCCCACTTGCACTAGAGTCAATCATTTATGTATCGTATACCCATGAAACTAGTGTGACCACTGAACTTCTGTTGCAACAGAGTTTAATTCAGTAGGTCTGAAACATTACAACCTTTTGCAACTTTGTAGATATGTTTCTTCTATGAACAATTTCACATAAGAAATTATATTTCTTCAATATATGTTTAGACCGATAATGAGTTTAAGGTTTTAGGACTGAGTAATAACAACATTGTTATCTCAACGTAAATCATTGGATCAACAATGAATTAAGTTCAATTATGAACTTCTAAACCCAAACATTTTCCTTCTTAGAATCAGTATCTATTTCTTGTTTTAAAACTAACATTATTCATAATAATTAATGTGTTATAAAGATATAACATTAGAATTATTGTGTCATACCCTCTCAATTTCTTGTCTATACAAGATTCAGTGGTATTTTGGGGTTTCCGAGACATTTCGAATTCTGTTTCATTCCTATCGGTGTCTTGGAGTCTATCTCTCTTTGAGAAGGATATCAATTCGAGCAATAAACATTTTATTCTCAGAGGATTTATAGAAATAATATCATTTTGCTTCTTTCGGATATCCCATAAAATTATTATCAGATTTGGATCTGATCTTATCAAATGCAAGACGTTTAACAAATGCTTCATATTCCAAACCTTTATAATAGACACATTAAGACATTTCCTAGTCCATATCTTATGGCGTCTTCAGAATCGTTTTAGTAGGATTAAATACAATTGTTCTAAATTTAATTTATTGGAAGATCTATATGACTTGTCATTGATCGTACCATATCTTATAAGGTGCGACTTCTCCTTTCAGACACCCCATTTCAATATGGTGTTATAGGTGGAGTGAGTTGTGAAACAATTTCACACTCATTTGGATAGTCATTAAATTATTGGCTTAAATATTCTATCAATCTGCTCGAAGAGTATTTATTTTCTATCAATTTTTTTTTTAAACTTCATTTTTGAATTCTCTGAACTTTTCAGAGGATACTGATTTGTGTTTCATAAGATACACATATCTTTATCTACCGATATCATCAGTAAATGTAATGAAGTAATAAAACCTACTTCTAGCCTAAGTATCCATTGCTCCATATACATCATTATGTATGAGACCAAATACTTACTAGCCCCATTCACTGAGTCAAGTGAAAGGTGATTCAGTTATTTTTCCTGATGAACAAGATTTGCATTCTTCACATGGTTCAAAATCAAATGACCTCAAAATTCCACTTACATGGGGTTTTGATATGCTTTTCTTGTTTATATGGGCTAACTGACGATGCTAAAAGTGTGCTGGATTTAAATCATTAGATTTAGTCCGCTCAGTATTTATGTCAAGCACGTCATAGTTAAGTACTTATAAAGATCATTAACTATTTGTGAAATTCAATATGATAATTTATTAAAATAAAATGAATAACAAATTTTCTTTTATTAATAATGAAATTCAAACTTATCTAAACAAGATTCATAATAACAATTATTTTAATTGGAATTTCATAATAATAATATTTTAATTATTCAATTAAGCCGGTACATAGAACAAGTAGCAATTACCTATGGATAATCCAACAACATTTTCTTCATTTCCAACCAAGTCCACTTGTCCTTTCGTAAGGTTTTTACTTGCTTTGCAATTTCTGTAAATATACATCAATGTGATTCATATCCAGTATGTAATATTAGAGCTGTATAAGTAGATTTTTATAACATTTATATCTTATTTGGTTAAAATCATACTTCAACTTTCATTTTAGATCTTCTATATTTGTTAAAACAATTATGTTTTAATTTGTTTGAGGACAATCCTCATATTTCGATGTTAGTCAAGAAATTTGATTTAATTCAATTTTTCCTTCTTAAGGATTCATTTTAAATTATCGGAGTTATTTTTTATCTAACATCTGCAGTAGATAATAAATAACAACTTATTCTGATAATATTTATTTAATATAAATACAAATTTTTGACAATCAAAATTGATACTAACATTAATGTATAATTTAAACTAAAATATGCTCCCACTCAAATTAAGATCCCTCTATTTATATACATATAATATATATATATATATATATATATATATATATATATAATTGTCGTCCAAGATCCATATCTAGTCATTCTTTGACCTAGCTTTGGATAATCCCCAAAACAAAACCTTTTAGGTAGACATCTTATGTCAATTATATTGTATATAATTCTTGGATCGCATGATGAACATTTTATTGATTGACTTATTCAATTGCTCAAATATAGAATAATACATGCTCTTTGTCTCTAAGGCCATAAAAACTATTATGCAGCCTTAGTTAAGTCATGCCTAATAATACAATCGAAGTGTCACAATTACCCCTACCTCATAACCAAAATAAAAGGTTGCACAATGCTTTGGCATTACCTACATCCAATGATATTGGCATTGATGAGTGTATTATTGGAAGGCATCACCATGACTTAAATTTGCTTTTAAAGGGATTTTATCATTTGTAGTGGCGAACAATATTAATGTCATATACACATATCAAAATATATGTATTATATTAAATATGTGTTGCATATAAATGCAATATTATATATATAATGTACAACATACTTGTATGTTGATTTTAGTGTTATAAAATAAGTATGCCACTACATCTTCTGAACATTTTTCAAAAATGGTTAAATGTAACATACAGGTAGAAGTTAAAACGACGTGATGTTCCATTTAAACCTTTTTCCCAAAACATCCCTAAATATATCAAGGACAATTTATATGTAAATAATAAAGACTTATATATAAACCCCATTTAACTTTCAGAATTTAAGCCATTCCCAAGATAAAGCTTGTCACATTTTCAGATATATAAAATTAACTTCATGCATACTGAACTATTAATAATCATATATTTATGCATAAATGCAAACATATAAATTGCATCTTACAAATACACAATAACACGTATACATGCCAATAAAATCACATTTCAAAGCCCATTCCAGTTTCTAGGTGAGACATTCAAATACAAAATGCAATGAACTAATCGTTAATGACAATCATTCAGGTAGCTCATATAATTTTATACACATGACACAATACCCAGAAATACATATAATCCCATCCCCTCTCTAAATATCAAGACTTAGTAAAAAAATATCCAATTCAAATTATTTTTATACACAGGCAACTGTATGAACAATCTTTTATACACTGTGATATAGAAAGATTTGTCTACAGTTATATATACATTTCAGATTAAGATTTTACATAATAGATAGAAGATTTTGTCTTCTGGATCAGTAAAACATTTTTGCACCAATATGTCCTTCCTTGTGCACAAGGCAGTTCAGTCATACCGTTCCATGCCACATTCTTATATCTGCATATAGTTTTATCCATAATAGCATATCAATAACCTTTTGAAAATGAATAGTGCGTCAATATATGTTGTATATACATATATCAAATATATATGTATATAGCTCTGGTTAGATTCATCAATGGATATATCAAGTGTATATATATATATATACACACACACACACAATCAAGTGGTGTATGTTTGTAGGTAAGTACAAACTGATCTAGAATTATTTCAGTATCGTTTTGCCCATCCACACAACTATTCAATTATAACATGCCAGATCCAATATATGAATACATATATTTAAAACAAGTAATATTTGCTTCGTTTGAATCATATTTATTAAAACAGGTCATTGCAAATCAAATTTGCAATTTTATATTATAAACATATCAATATGGGTCTGATACATACCTTATAGTTATTAAAATCTTTAATCTTTCTCTATATATACACACACATATTTACATATATATGCAAAACTAAAAACATGTACATTGAAAAATTAAAATTTCAAATCACATTTGCATTCATCAATGTACAAATACAAATAGGAAATTATACAAAAGTTAGGGTCCTCCAGATATATCTATATAATTAGGCTTTAAATCATCTCATTATTTTTCAATATATATATATATATATATATATATATATATATGTGTGTGTGTGTGTGTCAATACATATATATATATATATATGTCAGTACATATATATATATATATATATATGTCAGTACATATATATATATGTAATAAAATAACATGATTTCCTGTGTCAAAATATTTTTTAAATATGCGTATTGTGTGTCTTAGATTGTAAACAGGGTACAATCCCAAATATATCATGTATATATATACACACACACAATCATGGCAAATTTATTGATTTGAAAAAATACTAAGTC